>JASDDO010000006.1:370455548-371827742 GCA_030015575.1 Agapanthus africanus
GGTAGGATAAACTCCGATACCATATTAGAAACTATTAAATATGGGAGAGGAAAAATATTATTAACGATTGATCAAATATAATGTACAATTTGCCTATCTGTATATAGCTCCATAAGATGAAACCCTGACATAATATATGTATGATACACGGGTAATCCCAATACAAAAAGATAAACACAATACAATATAAAATATTCGATAAATTCTTCTTGTTTTTTAATTAGAAGTTCAAAATTAATTAAAACCCTGACAGATAAAATTTTTGCCAATCTGTCATGAGTCTTTTCATTTCTGATTGCAAACGATCGGAATAGAATTCAACCAAATAAGTAAAGCCTTTTCTCTTATTTTCACCAAATATGCTAATATGGAGACAATTATTGAAGTGATTTTTCCAGACAATTCCCTTCAAATGATAGTTTAATTATAATTCACAAATCATCTTACTCTTTGAGATACAAATGTAACATATGAAAAGTATTAATTCTTACAGCTTACAAGCTTCTGACATTTGAAATAACTAGCTATAACTCTATTATGATCTTATCAAACAGTTCAGTACAAATAACAACCATGCTTCTGACAAGATGTACACAATTTCCACTCAAAGCACTTGTTTAAGCCATTGAACCATCTATGAAGCAGCAAGGAGAAGGAAACGCAGAGCCTTAGCAGTAACATGAGTAAGCCCAATGTCCTTTTTTGAGATATAAGCTGTGACAAAATCCGAGGCTGTAGACGAAGGAGCGAGTATTTGGGTTCGACCTGAAGCTATTCTTTCCCAGCAACATTCCATGGAAGAGACCCGAAATTGCAGGGACGAATACGTCGCTTTGGAACAAATATGAAGGTCGACAGCGCTAACCAGTTCGTTGTTCTTAAGAAATTCGTGCTTCTTGTCTGCAGGTATTATATCATCCTGCAGGTATACAAGCATGAGCTCTCCAAATAATTTAGGTAAATGGACAATAAAGGTACACAAATTATTATGAATACACAACTAAAAGAGCAATTATATGTACCTAGTGTTGCACTGCATGTGTTTAAGTTGCTAGTTAGAATCTTAGTTAAATCTGAAATCTACATGGGAAAATATATCTTTGTTTTTTTTATATAAATTTTCCGGCTTTGGTAATGGATAAGCATCTCAGATTCTCAATGAGCCAGACTTTCATTATTTAGGTGGTAATTATTAAAACTATCATATGGAATCTAGATAGACAGTTGCATGACATAAATAAACGAGATTGGCTTTTAAAAAGATTAAATGAAAGAAGGGGGGGGGGGGGGGGAGAAGATATCTGTGCATGTCATTTAAAAGTTTTTCTTAACATTTATTGAATCGGCCATTTGCCACTGAAAGTCGTAGTGAAATGTTTGCATTCCCAATTTTCAAACCTTGGGCTAGCATTATAATATTATAAGATGAGATAAACTTAATCAAAATCTAAGAATTTTGTTCATCTCTAGAGCGGGCATAGATTCTTGAACATAAAGAGGATTGTTCAACTTGTTGTACATGATACAATAATGGTCCTATCATTCTTTAAATAGTCCTAATAGTTATAGCTAGGTGAGTACAGGTGTAATGTAACAAAATGCAGGTATAGTACGACCAAACAATAAGAAGATATCGCATCTATCTAAGCTACAATTCTGAAGTAAGTGAAAAAAAGAAAGAGATTGCTCACCTTGGTATAAGTTCTGGGAAAGCTATCTTTTAGAGCATTCAGACTATCATGCCACCATGTCTGAGTCACATAGACTGTGGTTTCTCCATCAAAGCCAGCCTTTTTCAGAAACTCACTGATCTCCTGCACATTGTGACAGTTCTTCTCCCCGTTGCTTTCACCCGCGTTGCAGCTCTTTTGCTCCAAAACATCAACTCTCAAATCAATTGCAACAAACTTGCCATCGGATTTGCGACTCATTGTTCTTAGCCTATCAACCATCGTCTCAGCAACTCCCTTAATCTCCTGTTTCAGTTCGAGACTCCCAAACATTGCTAAGCAAGCGGTTGAATCCAAGTCACTGCTCTGCTTTTCTTTCTTGTTCAAATTTATTGAAGGAAAGACAATTGCAAGCCTTAAGTAGTTCTTTGATCGGAAAATTGGTTCAATGTTTTTAGAAATAAAGTCTTCAGATACCCTGTTAGGGACTCGAACTACTGCAGGCTTCTTATCTGCTAATTCAGCAGGAAGCTCTTTAACTATCTTGATCACACTGTCTAAGCTATTCATGAATTTGTCGAGATCATACATGTCTTCGAAATTCCTGTAGTTACACTTGCATAAGAACATCTAAAAGCTAATGTAACTAATGCGTGTAAAACAGTCTAGGTTCAAGATCCAAGAACGGCAGTCTTCATTTTCCAAGGGGGAAAAAAGAAACAGCAGCCATCATCCTAGCAAGTAACAAGCGCTAGAACCCGAGAATAAATCAACTTTTTAGCACCTAAATCTCCAGCGACTTGTTGGCCAGTTGCTTGAAAGACAAAGTTTACGATCGTTAAAAAGTTATCATTAATGAATTTAAAGCTATTAGCCGGATCAGAAATTCAAAATCGATGAGGAGACAAAAATGGAACAGAAATTAGTGAGAAAATTAATCCTTCTCATATAATTTCTCTACCTTCAAGAAGAGTTGAACCTACAGATTAGACGGAAAAGGTAGAAATTTCAATTTCCTTTATTTCTTTTGCTTTCACTATCAACCAATAACTAAATAAGATTAAGCATGGCATAATTCAGTTAATATTCCTTTCCTGCAGCTAGTTTTTCTATGGTTCATCTACATTTAGAAGCAAATAAGCAAAGATACTGTTTGCTTCAATACAGTAAAACATAAGTGAAGACTAAAATAGAGCATTAACCATCAATGGTGGCCAGTGCAGGAAAATAGTAAAATGAATGGTCTTGAAGGCTTACCTCTTCATACCCAGTTCACTTCCTCTGATGTCAGGGAGGACAAGTGTGGCACCTAAATACCTTGCAACGACCACCGCATCTGTAATCTGATCAGTCCAAAGGATTGCAAGTTAATGAAAAAGATGTTCATAAAGAAGAAATCCGAGTGCACCACAGTTCAGTTATGATAAAGGATGAGAGAGTATTTTTCGTATTCTAAAAAATCCACTTAACAGCCTGAGTAGGCATGAGACACTTAGATTCCGTATTGTGCAACTAACATGCACGAACGAAAACCCCACTCGGGTGGATGGCGTATAGCACCCCTGCAAATTTATGAATGGAAACCTATATATACATAGAATACTGTAGGAGGGACCTACATTTGAAAACTATAGATGTGGTTAAAAAGATAGTTAGTGGTGATATTAATGCTTGAGTATATATCGAGATATGAGATGAAGGCTATAGGGACATAACCCTTGGACATGATATGATAGAATTGATGTTTCGAATTGATATATATACGGATATGCTTACATTCTGTTATATGTCGCATACGTCATGCTTTATGATTTTACGCATTGAGATATGTTGTTTTCATGAGATTTGGGATTTGAGAACCGTGGATATGTTTAAATATAGCTTTAATTGCATGTTAAGTTGGTATCAAAGCGTTAGGTTTAACCTTGGTTCGAGTCCAGATTTGACTATGTGGAGTTTGAGACGTAATTTATTTCGTTACATAGGCTTGACCTTACGGAACTTAGACTTGAACAAGAGAGTATTAGACCCAAATTTTTCAAAAGACAAAACATGATTTATTATACCTTTATTTCAAAGCTTCACCTCTTATTTCTTAAAAAGGTTTAGATTTCTGGGTTCAGCTTACTTAAATTTCGTTACGCCTGTAGACGTTGCGTCATTTAAGTGCTGGTCCCGAGCTAATATTTCAACTTTGTCACGACCCGAAAAGTACGGAAAGTTGAAATATTAGCTCGTGACCAGCACTTAAATTACGAAACGTCTCGAGGCGTACGTAATCTAAGTAAGCCAAAACCCAGAAATCAAAACCAAATAAGCAGTAGAGTGAAGGAAAACCAATTTATTGAAAACGATTTTAATCAAATAAGTCACATTAAGCTTTTTAAAAGCAATATCCATTTTTTCCGAAAATTTCGGCAGAGTCTCCTTTGTAAATACCGTCCCCCAAACGGGTACAAACAGGAATATATATGAACAATATGAAATAAGGCATCCCCAAGCGGGAGCTAGCTCTTCGCCCCAAGGCAGACTCAAATCCCACGCAATATAAGTCATCAATGTGCAAAATAAGCATAAAAAGGCACAAGTAATAAGCAACACGTCGGCTCAAGTGAGCGCGACCCAAAGAAACAACATACATGCCCACAAATCACACTATTTGTTTAGTATTGAACAAACTAGCGTTCTACATGCATGATGCACCTGTGTATATGCAAGATAAGAAGGTTTTGAAAGAATTTTGGTTAAGATAATAATTTTTTCAACGAATTATAGTAGAGATTTTTAAACAATAAAATTCGAATAGTTAATTATGGTTTTATAAACATTTAATTTTCGAAATTAAAAATTGATGAGGTGGACAATCTTAAAATGAGGAAAAATTCTTGTTTTTATATTAAACTATATTTAGATTAAATCAGGCTTGCCATGTGTCCCCGTGTTATTCTAGTTATAATAGTAAAGGCAGAGATGAAAGAATCGGAATAGCAATTAAATAGGCACCTATCTAGGCTATCTTTGTGATTAAAAACATAACCCATAACTAGAATGTCAAATTCATAATATATACACTGATTAAGCTGATTAATACACTTCAAATTCATAATATGCATTAACAAAAGAAACCACTGCGCTAGCTTATAGATATACCTGGGAAAGATGGTACTCAGGACCCATTGTCAAAGAGAATGTGATGAACCCTTTGCTCTGCTCTCCATCTTCTGCATATTCAAAAATAAAAAATAAAAACCATCAGAATATGAAGAAGAAAAAACTTAATGTTCAATATTAATACTCTCAATCAAATCTAAATTGAAAATTTGCATAAATTACTTGAAGCTGGCCTGTCCCGGCAGGGTTTCGGCTCGTGGTTCTTCTCCATCCAAGGGCCTTTGTTCGCCATCGACGACACTGCAATATTCCCATGCTCCTCGACCTTCATCACATCAAACTGAACAGCTGATATCGGCTTCACCTAAGCACACAACAATTATAAACTCCATCAGATTACCCAATGAATATACCACTTAAATTAATGGTAACATTTCATATTTCCTGTTTTTAATGAAATACATATTGATATTTTATCTAGATCTACGAGATAAAATAAGAAATCAAAGCTTAAATATTTCCATTTTTGAACAGACCACTTAAATCAGATGTAAAAATGTCATTTTTCCTCACTAAAACTTCAGTCCACTCCCCAATTTCCTACAGACAACCAAAATCTACTAAAAAATAATTCAAAATTTATGAAAGTGAAGAACAGATCTGACTCGAATCAATCCTCACGACATCGACACGGCTCAAAATCACACAAAACTCAAACCGCATTGCATTCACCAAGCTTGAGCTGACCAAATCAAGAATCAATGAGCAATTACCTGATAGGAATCGAAGTGGTCCTTCTTGATCATGTTGCCGAGCATGGCGAACATGGACAGCGTCAGGAATGCAGCGAACACCTGCCTCGGATCGAACGCCATTTCCCCCTCAAAACCCTCAAGAAGAAGAAGAAGAAGAAGAAGAAGTGATCTAGGGATCTGTGAGGGTTTCTTGATTTTGGAGGCGGATCGGATTCAGATTATAAAGATGGGAGAGTGGAGAGTAAGCGACAGCTCGGACCGAAGAAGAAGGGATTGACGCCTGTTGAGGCCCGGGGTGTCGAAGTGCCGACACCTTCAGAAAACGATGCGAGACCTCTAACTGATCTTGTTCCTATTCTCCCCCTCTCTCTCCCTTTTTATTTATTTGTTTCCTTTTCTTTTTCTTTTAAACTTTTTTTGGAAAAATATATAATTGGTGAGCTGCTGCTTAACTCATGGAGTAAAGTAATTGATGGTAATTTAGATAATTAATTTATGATTTCTTATGTAAGAAATTATTTATTTAGGAGGAGAAAGGAGAGATGTCTCGGCACAGGGGACGGGTGTGTGTAGGGATTCGGATCAGCTGTCCTTTCTTAGACACCGACTCCCTTTATTTAATGTAAGAAAAATGATTTTTGAAAATAACAGCTACATCTGCTGAAACTTTTGTATCCCCTTGGCATCTTTGCATAACATCTGTAGTTTTAGTCCGAAGATTAGATCAAAAGCCGTGTCAAGAACTGGGTTATCGGTTCCTGACATACGGTGATCGTAGAGATCTTTAGTAGTAATTTTTCTTTCTTCAAACCCTTTGGCTCTCAACACATGAGAATGATAAGGGTTGAGGAAGAAGATAAGTTCAAGTGAGGAAAGAGAATGACAAGATGAGAATGATTGAAGAATGGCAAGATTCAAAAGATAACAATCATTTTTCTTTTATTAAAAATACTAGCCATACTTCAATAGTATTCACAAATGAATAAATAAATACAATTGCCATGCTTCAAACCATACTTGAAGCCACCTCACCCCTCCACCTTATCTGCTATTTTCAATAAATAGGAAAAAATACATGATGAGATGTCATCTTCTAGAAGGTATTTTGTATAAATACAAAACACAGTCTACCATATATACATACCTTTATTCGTATCAAAATACGAATACCCAAGATAGAATAATAATACTAATATAATACTAGCATTAAATCAATATCCGATTTAACGAACCGGCTTAATCCTACGCCCGCTAGTATTATAATCCGTCCGATTAAATTCCGCGCAACTAGTACATGTAATTAACCGGAACTCTGCACGTATAAACATACGATCTCCACATCGTTTCGTCTGAACCAGGAAACTTTCTGTATGGGACTCTAAAGACTCGACAGTACGCTGATGGTGGGTTTAATCATAAGCAGTCAGCGGTACTAGCTGTACGTAACGGCTACCAAGGTATCTGTCGAAAAGAAGGCTGATGAGCAAACTCATCTAAACCCCTACCGAGCCTAACTATGACAATATCCGTATTGTTCGGTCTGTTCGTCTGAGAGTATCGCATACCAGGTCTATGGCGGTGGTTAACGTCAGACCCTTACTAACCTGATAAGCCGTGTTGGTGTGGCTCAAGACTATCCGAGAAACTACTGATCTAACTATCAATAATTCTCAACTAACCTATCCAGGGATTTATGGTGTTGACCAACCAAATACAGTACGATATCAACTCCCTATACCAGGAAAGATGAATCCCCAATAATCACTCGTTACCTCCATGTGGCTCGGGACTGTACCCAACTAAAATCTGTTTGTACGTCTCCTTTGAGCCGTGGTAGGGTAGTAATCAAACCACAGTGGAAACTCACACGAGACAAATGACGATCTCAGGTCTACAGACTACATGTACATATGCCACATGAGAACTGCCATCTGACGCTTGGTATAATACTATCCCGCAGTTTCCGGAGAGTCCGTCCAGTATACCCACCCTCAGTGAGCACCTGTATACAATCTTAGGTGAAACACACCAATGGCTATGGGACTAACCATTGCCCCCGTCGGGGTCTAGAAATGTATACACCAGTCTACTCTGGAATATCGATATCCTGTCTCGATATTCATACGACTAGGGACACTTTAAGGATGTGCTTATAGACTACCCAGCCTCCACAAGTATGATCGCCATCACAATGCTCGTAGTCAAGCACATCTTATGGGCTTTATCAACATGTATAAGCAATACGTAATATCTAGTAAAACATACGCACATGTTAAGATATAGGCAAACCAGATAGTGTTAGTGATATATGCCCTAGAGGCCATTATTGTATAGTACTGGTTTGTATATTACATTTTGGAAGCTTGGGATATACACCGATATAATAACAGTCTTGCTCGATATGGTAGTATGCTACTTGGTTTGATTCTATCTTAATATGTGTATATGTTTCTTTTAACGTATCGCTAATACATATTGATAGAACCCTTAAGATCTTTGCTTGACTTCCAGCGTTGTGATGGCAGTCACACTAGTGGGGGCTGGGTAGTAGATAAGCACATCCTTATACAGGTTCCTAGTCGTAGGATTATTGAGACGGGGTATCGATACTCCAGAGTAGACTAGTGTATACGCTTCTCATCCCAGCATGGGAGATGTCTGTCCTACAGCCATTAGTACGTCGTACTGGAGATAGTATGCAGGTGCTCATTGAGTTATGAGTTACACTGGACATGACTCGTGAGGAACTGCTGGTTGGTATTATCCCTATCGTCAGGTAGCAGTTCCTAGATGACATGAGTACAGCTTAGTCCGTTGACTTGACATTACTATTCACCTCGAGTGTGTTCCCACTGTACTTAGATCACTACCTGATTGATTCTTATTTTTGAGTGTAGTAGTAACCGCAATCAATAACGGTGTCGCGTGTAGCTAGCCGAGATAAGTACGGGTCGTCCTTAGGGATATATGGAATCTTTCAATTTTACTTTAGACGTGTTGATTAGAAAAGAGGAACGAGAATTGAGAATAGTGAAGAATAGTTTCTAGATCTACGTCGAAATAGGGATATAGAATACAGATCTAGTTTAAATACGGATGCAGATTTTATAAGAAGAAGGATTGTAGGGTTCGTTCGGATTTAGTAGCTATAGATGACTAATAAAGATTACTCATTTTATCTATTGATAGATTTAAAACTAGATTGATAGTGATGAATGGGGATTAGGGTTCTTGGAAGAAACTAGGGTTTCCACACTATTGACCCCTGTCCCTTCATTGATCTCTATTCATATCTAGCCCTTAACAAAACAATTGTTAATTTGATCTCAAATCGCGGTCTAGACTAACAATAAATTGGTAGCGTGCCTGATAAGGATGTTAACGATTCTTTTGCTAAAGTTTATAAACTTCATAAGAGTTAAAAGAAGTTAAAATATTTTCCCATCCATTGTTCTACCCTAATCCTACAAACCTTATCAAGCGGAGAATTACTCGTGCATGATGGAGATAGAAGAACGGATAAAGATCATGATGTAAATACAGAAATTTAAATGCTAAATAATTAAACTAAAGATCTACTTTTATTAATCAACTTCAAAAGTACAAAACCTTCAAGTTTAGATTACAAGAGGAAGAAGAAGTTGCTCTCGATCTCTGCCTTATTGGAAGTAGATGTTCCGTCGAATCTCACGTCACCTGATCACGTCGAATCGCGGACCTGTCTTGGATCACTTGTTTTTTGACGTTGATTAGCTTCGTGTAAAAGATTGATGATATCTAACTTTAGCCCCCAGTCCTTTATATAGCCATGGAAGCAGAAACCCTAGATCCCCAGAATTAGGGATCGTTGTGAAGATCCAAACTACAAAATCCCAACTCCTAACTCCTCTTTTAGGCCGCGGATCCGCCGCATTTATCACGTTTTGGCCGCGGAAGCGCCGCGTGTTGGTGTGATCATTGGTTCTAAATTCTGGGGCTGCTTCAATGTGACACATGGAGATTTATTTGGTGTCTGGAACTTGAAAATATTTCCTGAGTCTCTGCCAGTATTGATTCTTCGATTTATTTAAATTCATAGGCAGATTTTTGATTCCTGACATCTCGATATACCGATCTCCTGACCTGAGCTAAAGCTTGCACCATATCTCAATGAATAATGTTAGTAATATTTGGTATTTTTGAGATATTATCCTAACCATTTTATATGATATTATATTTTAAAGAATCATGATTAGAATATTTGATATGATAAGCATATTTAAATAATCAAAATATTATATAAATATTATATGCATACATTTTCCTTCATAATGTTAATTATAATATATAAACATATGGTAAATAGTATTTTTACAGATAAACCCTCATATGTGTCATATTTATAATAAACACCTTTAGATATTTAAGAAAAATAAGGAAAATGTCATATCAAAAGTGCGATATTTTCAATTGAACAAATACCCCCAAACTTAATTTTGATCGTCCTGAGCAAACTATTTATTCAAGAGAGGGAGGAAAAAAAAATAAGTAGCACACTTTCGTAGGCAACACGATTGCACTGAGCACGTGCAACAAGCCGTTAAATCTCTAGATGTCCCTAGTAGGAGGAGTGTTTTCTCCTCAGGGTTTTCAGCGGATTACACCCACAAAATCCTATAATAAAAAAAAAGAAGTGAAAGTTATATACAAATATAAGAACTATAAAAGAAAGAACTTGAAAAGAAGAGTTTCCAACTACACTAGCTTTTCGGTTGCCATGAGCCCTATCTTAATGGTCATGAAAAGATGTTAGAAATCACATCATCCCTCAATAAAACATTGTCTTTATTCTTCCTCCCTATCTGTCTTCCAAACATCGATCATATACCCCTACGTGTGTGTAAAAGACATTCCTACACTTAGAGAATTCAATTCAAGCTATCATACTCTTGTCCATCTTCCTTAGTACTTTTTAGTCGGTGAATATTTTAGATGGAATTGCTCACACATCTTTCATGCGACCGTTAATACTTCTTGAGGTACTAACCGACTGATTAGTAAATGTGTTCGCTTATTTAGGCGTAATTATCCTCGTCTTGCAACACCTAAGGCTTAGCAGTGGCTCCCAAACCAGTTGGTCTGAGGCATTATGTTATAAAGCACCCTCGCTAATTTTTTTTATGCTGCCTTGGTAGCTACAAAACCAGTGTTCATTTTTTTCTTCACCATTTTTTTTCTTTATATATTTTTATTTTCCTTCATACTAAGGCTTTTAGATAAGAGCATTTCAAGGTATTCTCTACTATCCCAAGTTTCAAGATGTGTGCAAGTGAGTATAGTAGGGTATCAATGTTCAAATGTTTGGACTCAAGAGTATGGACTATTTTTCAGACTTAATTTTATCCTCAGATTAGAAATTTCTTTCATCTTACTAACCCTTGGGAAAATGGCTCATAACTACTTATTATTAGTTTCATTTAAGAAAACATCTAACTTCTTACTTTTCTCAAACTATTCCTATCTTTCAAATGTAAATTTTCAATTTCAAACTTTCATTATCAAATTTTTTTTGTGCTTATATATAGTATAATACAAGATAATGCGTGAATAAGCACAAACCTCCCCCAAACCTGTTTGCAGCAGTTTCCTCACTAATGTCATCTGTTATGCAAAAAAAACTGTAGGCATGGGAGGAAAAGTTAGTAACGGGGACATGAATTAATGACAGTGAAAATCTCCCCCAAACTTATTTTTGGCTCACAATTTTGTAAAAATTTATTTTCTTTCAAGAGCCAAAATATTCTCCCTCCAAACTTGAGTAAAACTGTATTAAACATTTTAAAATAATACGGGGGGAGGGGGGGAAAGTCATTGGTCAATATAAAGTTTTACAAAGACCAAAAGTCAATATCAACCATTCAAATTTTTTATCGATATAATGCACTGGTTGGTAGAAGATCCTGTTATATGTAGACAAGAAGTGGGGAGGAGATGTGGTATGGTTTACGTCTCGGTTGATAGAGATGGAATAGTGACGGTGAACGAAAACGAGAATTTGAATGATTAGGAATGGGAAGAATAGTCACATTCTTGTATGGGATAAGAAGAAATGGTGGTGGTTCAATTTCTTCGGGTGGAGATTGATTAATCACAAAATCCATGTCGTTTAGGAATACGAGTTCGTCGGCGAAAATATTTTCGAAACTTTCATCGATGGTCCGATTGAACGTTTCAATGTCAATAAGTGTCACGCCAGAATTCAACACACTTGATTTATCAAAAATTATGGAGGTAAGAGACTCGAAAAGCTCATATACCTCATTCTCAAAAGAGTCTAAATCAAGTTGTCTTTCTAGAATTATCGAACTTGAAATATCGGATTGTGATCATCAACACTCTCTAAAATTAAAGGAAGAATAGAAGAAGAACCAGAGAAAGTGGGAGATGAAATGGGTAAACAAATTGGTGTGTCGAGTATTGCTGAACCAGATATAGGAAATGAAGGCTGAATTTCGTTCTGCTTTTCGGCCATACATTTATCATCAATTTCAAGACGCATATAGGGTTTGGGAAGAACAGTTAAAGGTTCGAGATGATGACCACACGGGAGTGAAATGACCTGATGAGTTGGTGGGACAAACTCATCCAAAATTTCGGGTTCATCATCCAATATATCCCCAACGTCAATATCCTCAATCAAGTGAAGGTTAAAATTCTCAGACACCTCATTAAAAGCATAGTTTTCAATTAATTTAGGTTCTAGAGTGGAGGTGTAGAGATCACAAGGATTGGGTGTGGCTTCACTTGAAATGGACCCTTCACAATCGAGTAAATCAAACACTACAAAGTCACACAACTCATCAGACATTCTATTTTCAATTGGTGAATCATTTAGTGTACTCGATAGATCTGTGAAATTGGAGTCGTGGATTTCAATTTGGGATGGGGATGTTTGATTTGGAAGGGTGTACCACTCTCTTTCACTACCCGAATTCTCAATTTGTCCTATGGCCGTATCATACGTTGAAAAATTTTAAGTTGGTTCGAAACTAGTTACTCGTTCGTTTTTTTTTATGAGGACGGCCATGAACGCATTCAATTCCTCTATGGCGCGGCGCGACGCTACCCGATATTCTTCCACGGTCCGTTCAAGACTAGGCATGGGTCGATAAGGGGTTTCAATAGAAGATTGAAATTCTTGTGGATAAATAAAACTCTCAAATGGCTGATTAGAAGGAATGTCTAGAGAATGTGTAAAAGTCGGGTAGGATTGATAGGAATCGAATGGTTGTGAAAATTATGCAGGAGTGGGATCAATATTGTGATAAGAAGAATATTGATATTGGTTGGTTGGTTGGCGACTGTCAACAGATGTCATATACGCCACAAACCAAGTAGTGAAATCTTCTTTAGAAAGTGGTGGTGTTTGTTGTCCTAACGGTTTGACCGGATTGAAATTTTGGCTATTAGTCCTCGCTATATACTCAGCGATGGACATACGTTTAGGAGTTCCCTCACACGCGTTAGATGGAATATCAACAGAAGAAGATGTAGAATTTTGATGCGGTTGATAGGACCTGGAGTGAGGTGGCCAACTGTTTCTTTCCGCTTGCTCTATACGATCTCTTAAAGACATGGTACAGTCGGAGGGTATACCGAAGCGATTACGAAAATAAGAAATATCTGGTTCTGGATAGCAAACCTCGGCAAGAGTTCTTTTATTTAGGTTACCCATTATAAGAACGTGAAAAGAAAAGAGGGTGAAAAAGGGAAAGATTTAAGCTCTATTTGGATTGTTTTTCTTTAAAAGTAGGACTTGAGGGTTGACTCGACAAATCACAAAATGCATAAGCAAAACCTAGAACTAAGGTTACCTAGGTCAAGCACTAGACCGCTCCTAGACTTCCAAAGGACAAACCGCAGGATCAATCCTCTACAACCTCTTTATAACTCTTGTGGCCAGGTAAGTGTCAGGTAAGTGGGATGTATCCGCTATACGAATCACCGAAAATAGTGGGCCTAATTAAGTAATCACTTGCCTAGACACCATAAAAGTAATGTGGATAAGCGATAGATTACCCACGACCTTTCTCTGTCCTATTTGAGCGCGACGGTCTTTAGAGTCTTGGTATAGATATTTTTAAATTAAAATAGGGTGAGCGGATGCTCGTTTTGTGATTTGTGGGGCCTAGGAAGGGTGATGAAATCCCCACCTAATCTGAATTGTGGTCTTACCCCTTAAAGTCCGTATTAAAATATGCAAAAACAACCCGCAAAAAAAACACTCAAAAAGATTTTTGAGCGGCGATATTTTGCAAAGAATCCTACAGAAAAATATATTATAGGATTTTCAGAGGAGAGATAAAGAGTTTAGGAATATACCAGAGAACTTTGGGGCTCCAAATCACCATGATAGCCGCGGTTCTGCCGCAAAATGTGCTATAATGCGGCGGTTCCGCCGCGCCTTGGTGCTTTCTTCTGCTGAGTTTTCTATAGTAGCCTTCAAATTCCTCTGGGTCTTGATGAATTTCTTTGAATTTTTATCTCCTCGCTAAGGTGACTCCAGACATCCTCGCAAAAATCGCACAATAATCGTTAAATATGCAAGATGCGGTTTTGTTTTATTTTATGATATAGATCGAATAAGAATTCAACACGAATAGTAAGAATAAAAAATTACACACGTATCCCCGGTAACGGAGCCATTTGATTGATTCTTATTTTAGAGTGTAGTAGTAACCGCAATCAATAACGGTGTCGCGTGTAGCTAGCCGAGATGAGTACGGGTCGTCCTCAGGGATATGTGGAATCTTTCAATCTTACTTTAGACGTATTGATTGGAAAAGAGGAAGGAGAATAGAGAATAATGAAGAATAGTTTCTAGATCTACGTCGAAATACGGATGTAGAATTTAGATCTAATTTAAATACTGATGTAGATTTTATAAGAAGAAGGCTTGAAGGGTTCGTTCGGATTTAGTAGTCATGGATGACTAATAAAGATTACTCCTTTTATCAATTGATAGATTTAAAACTAGATTGATAGCGATGAATGAAGATTAGAGTTCTTGGAATAAACTAAGGTTTCCACACTATTGACCCTTGTCTTTTCATTGATCTCTATTCATGTCTAGTCCTTAACAAAACAATTGTTAACCTGATCTCAAATCGCGGTCGAGACTAGCAATAAATTGGTAGCGTGCCCGATAAGGATGTTAACGATTCTTTTGCTAAAGTTTATAAACTTCATAAGAGTTAAAAGAAGTTAAAATATTTTCTCATTCATTGTTCTACCCTAATCCTACAAACCTTATCAAGCGGAGAATTACTCGTGCATGATGGAGATAGAAGAACGGATAAAGATCATGATGTAAATACAGAAATTTAAATGCTAAATAATTAAAATAAAGATCTACTTTTATTAATCAACTTCAAAAGTACAAAACCTTCAAGTTTAGATTACAAGAGGAAGAAGAAGTTGCTCTCGATCTCTGCCTTATTGGAAGTAGATGTTCCGTCGAATCTCACGTCACCTGATCACGTTGAATCGCGGACCTGTCTTGGATCACTTGTTTTTTGACGTTGATTAGCTTTGTGTAAAAGATTGATGATATCTAACTTTAGCCCCCAGTCCTTTATATAGCCATGGAAGCAGAAACCCTAGATCCCCAGAATTAGGGATCGTTGTGAAGATCCAAACTACAAAATCCCAACTCCTAACTCCTCTTTTAGGCCGTGGATCCACCGCATTTATCACGTTTTGGCCGCGGAAGCGCCGCCTGTTGGTGTGATCATTGGTTCAAAATTCTGGGGCTACTTTAATGTGGCACATAGAGATTTATTTGATGTCTGGAACTTGAAAATATTTCCCGAGTCTCTGCTAATATTGATTCTTCGATTTATTTAACTTCATTGGCAGATTTTTGATTCCCGACATCTCGATATACCGATCTCCTGACCTGAGCTAAACCTTGCACCATATCTAAATGAATATTGTTAGTAATATTTGGTATTTTTGAGATATTATCCTAACTATTTTATATGATTTTATATTTTAAAGAATCATGATTAGAATATTTGATATGATAAGCATATTTAAATTATCATAATATTATATAAATATTATATGCATACATTTTCCTTCATAATGTTAATTATAATATATAAACATATGGTAAATAGTATTTTTACAGATAAACCCTCATATGTGTCATATTTATAATAAACACCTTTAGATATTTAAGAAAAGTAAGAAAAATGTCATATCAAAAGTGCGATATTTTCAACTGAACACTACCCTACCACGGCTTTAATGAGTCGTGCAAACAGGCAGTGGTTGGATGCAGTCCTGAAGCACTGGGAGGCGGTAGTGGTTAGATAGGATTCGTATCTCCCGGTATGGGGGTTGATACCGCGCTGTGTTTGGAAAGCCATTACACAGAGTCTCTGCTTAGGGCAAGCGAGATTTACTGGTAGGTACTCCAATAGTTTCTCAAGGTGTTTTGGGCTCTACCCCGGCATGTCTTATTGGGGTCTGACGGTTACCGCCCCTTAGGCCCGATATGCGATACTCTTAGATGAACATACCGGACTGTACGGAGATTGTCACAAATAGGCTCAGTAGGAGTTCGGATGAGTTTACTCATCGGCCTTCTTATCGACAGATACCTGGGTAGCCGTTATGTGCAGCTAGTACCGCTGATGTGTTTGTGTTTAAACCCACTGCCAGCGTACTATCGAGTCTTTAGCTCACACAGAGGGTTTCCCTGCTTCGGGCGAAACGATGTAGAGGCCGTATGGTTTTACGGTAGGGTTTCGATCACATATGTGTACTTGTGCCCGTATGATCTTCGGGCGGATAATACTAGTCGGCTTTGGTTTAAGCCGGATATATTCTTGGATTATTTTCGTCTCTTTGTATTCGTATTTTTCAGAATACGGATACGGGGTATGTATATACGGTGAGGGGTATTCTTGTAATTTTACAAGAGTGCTTCTAGAAGAAGACACCTTATTTGTGATTTAATCTATTTGATTATATGTTTAAATGAGGTAGAGGTATGAGGTGTTCTTTGCATTTAATAAGGCATGGCTACTTGATGACTCACTTAGTGACTCATAGGTGACTATTGAAGCATACTTGATTCATTGTTCAATGAATTATTGGTATGCTTCATTCATCACAACACTTATCCATTCTTCACTTCAATGCTCACTACTACACTTTCATTTCCTCAAAATTTCTTCTTCTTCCTCAACCCTAAAAGTCCCATGTGATGAGAAACCTAGGGTATTTTGAGACAAATCAATCCATCATCACTCTCTACATCCTCTAGGCTATCTAGTTTAGCGAACTAGGTACCCTACCTACTTCGGTTTAGAGGTACGAGCTCAAAGTACACACTCTCGGGTGGATCATCTTTGATGTGAGGAGTCTGACGATCAAGCGCGATCCGTACACTCTTCAAGGAGCTCAAGAAGACGAGTAGGAGTACAAGAACCGAAGGACTTGATACTGGGAGGTATAACTTTCTTCCGAGTAGTTAAACCTCATAGTAGTTGTGCTAGCTAGGGTTTATGGTCGATCCTGGGTTCAAGTCGGTGTTGCGAAGCCCGTAAAAATCGTTTTTTGCGTATTCCGTCTCCCTGCGACCCCGCGGGGTGCGCGACATCGACTTACAGCAGCCTCTCCAAAATCCGTCGTTTTTGTCGCGCACGGACTGCCGACAAAAACAGTATCGAAAAAGTTGTTTTAAGTTGTTTGCACACCCGCGGGCTCACGGTTTGAACCGAGAAGCCGTAGGGTGGAGCATGGGCACCCCGAGGATACCCCGGGGGGACCCAAGGCCAGGCCCATCCCCCAAGACCACCACAAGGTGGCCTTGGGGGGTGGTGACCCGAGAGCACCCCAAATGGGTGCTCTCGGGTCTACCTTTCCTTGGGGGCCACCTCGTGGTGGCCCCCAGGGGTGGGTACCCCCTAGGCCCTCGGATCGATACTTAATTTTTTCCCCCTCACCTCCGTGAAGGTTCAGACGGATTTCGAGTTCGTTTCGACTCCCGGATTGTCTTAAAACGATTTTTTTGGTGACTTTAGTGGACAGTTTTTTCATGTTCTTGAAAAATTAGTTTCGTTCGCTAATTGCGTGTAGATTTTATAATATCGTGGGTTACTTTACAAGCTTCGTGATGGATATATGTGTTCCTAAACCTCCGCTAATTGCTATACGTCGATTAGTTGGGGGTTGCACATATATGTATTGTGATGGTTTGTGTATATGGAATATTGGATCGTCGTGGATGAATAGCCGGGGGATGTGAGAAGAGTGTTTTCTTTTCTTTCATTTCCTGTAAATTTGTAAAGTGATGTAATATTATTTTGCGGGGCATATCTGGGTTGAGCTTGTAGCCACCGTTGTATTATTTTATTTACTGTTTTTTGCTTCTAGGATAGACTTAAGGTGGGGTGCACAAACTACCGGGTTCTTGAAGTGCCGAGTAGCCTACTCATTTTACTGAGGGAGGTTGCTTCACTTCAGGAATTTTGCAGGTAGTTTGCCGCACCTGTAAGGGTCTAGGGTGGGGTTTGGCTATTCATCACGCCCGTAGAATCCGTCTTTCATTATAGGCTTAAATGAAACGCGGAATTCCTAATATATCCAATATTTTCATCTGTGATCTGGAATGTCTATTATTGCGTAAGACGAATATATATATATATATATATATATATATATATATATATATATATATGATATATAATAAACGTTGCTTATGTTTTGCACCCGCGTTAGTCCAGCCCCCGCTCTGCCGTTAGTTAAGTAACCTAACGGTGAATTACGGGGCCCCGTGGCAAATGCGGATGGTATAAGCATACGTTGTATTTTCGTTTCTTTCTGCAATGATGGGACAATATTAACATTGGTTAATGCAAAGAAAACAAACCAAAGCTTAATCGTTGGAACAGTTCAAAACCACTCGGTTTTTTCAAAAAGCAACTTTTAAAAGCGGTACTTAAACCACTCCTTTAAAAGCTATCATGGTTCCTTCGACTAAATCAAGTTCATTACGTTCACGGTTTCGCCAAAACTATTCGTAGCCCTCCGTCATTTCAGATGGGTATTCAGTAGTATTCAAGTTATGTATTTTGACCTTCGCCAAGGCATAGTGATTGGTAGCTGTTGGGTATTCATCTATAGCATAAATAGATGTGTTGGTTTGGGACAGCCGTACTACTATTTTGGCCTTCGTCAAGGGTATGTACGGGTGGGTTTAAATTAACCTGGACAATGATGGGTAGAACTTGACTTGTGGCTTATGATATGTTGGCCTTCGTCAAGGTCATAAGAGTTTGGGGCAAAAAATCCACATCGGGAGTTTCTAAGGAAATTGAAACTTGCTAGTGTTGCATACCGTTTGGAGTGTGATGATTTTGGTAGAATTCCTTCAAGGTTGTCACACGATGATATTTGAATCCCGATTCTACTGTGAGTATCCGCTACTCCTCAGGAGATTTTTCACTAAAACAATCAATACTATAAACCAAGTAGGTGCCTAGAACGGTGTTAGCGGGGCTACGCCTCCAGGAAAAAGAGATTATGTAATTAAGGAATTTCGCAAAAGCGTTGGAAACCCCCCTCGAAGTACCAACACCAGCCTGGCCGAAAGGTTAAGCAAGTATTGTAAGAGTGAGATTAATCCTGACTAATTCTTCTTTTATGGTTTGAGGAAGGATTCGAGATACAGTGGGAGCCATCCTGTTTAGATAAACTATTAACCATTCTAAACTTGCAAGAGTATCATGCTGAGTGTTTCCTCCTCTCTCTCTCTTGACTGCAGCGACGAATATGATTGGGCTTAAGTTACTGCTAGATAATAAATTGATTGGGCCAAACTATTATGATTGGCTTAGGAATGTCCAGATGGCCATTACATATGACAAGCTGGGCTATCTCCTTACTACTAAAGTCCCCTCTGTCCTAGGTTCAGATTCCACTATCGCGGATGTTGATATCCGTAAGACATGGGAAAAAGACCGCGAGAGCCAAATGCTTCGTGTTAGCCTCAATGGATTATGAACACTAAAGGCAGCATGAGAAGATGGACTTAGCTTCCATCTTCCTCCATACCAAAGATTTATGTCGGGACCCGGTTCTTGTTCACGGAGCAAAGTGCCAAACAGAACAAAATGCCATGCCAATTGTCATACCAAGGGGGCGGGGGCTACCTCTTGAATTTATGGGGGCCACCTTTAGAGTCTGTGGGACCCACTGTAAAACAATGGGGAATCTTCGGAACACATTCCGAAAGAGGACCGGACTGCATTATAAATATAATGATACCACCCTCAATTACAGAGGCGCCTTTTAAGTGAACCGGAACTACAGGAGCTTGAGAACTCCGTAGTTAAGCGTGCTCGGGCCAGGGAAATCTTGGGATGGGTAACCTCCTGGAAAGTGGCCCCTAGTCGGGACCGGTTCGCTTTAAAGGGAAAAACCGTGCGGCTTCGGCCAGAGCGGACAATACCATCTGTACTGGCGTGGGGTGTTACATTTATGGTGGCCCATGCAGGTCCCTCAGTAGTAGGTCTGTGGTTCGAGAACGAACCATTGTTCAAAGGTGGGGAGAAGGTGTTACATTTATGGTGGCCCATGCAGGTCCCTCAGTAGTAGGTCTGTGGTTCGAGAACAAACCATTGTTCAAAGGTGGGGAGAATGTCGAGACCCGGTTCTTTGTTCACAGAGAAAAGTGCCATACAGAACAAAGTGCCACGCCAATTGTCATACCAAGAAGGCGGGGGCCACCTCTTGAATCTGTAGGAGCCACCTCTAGAGTCCTTGGGACCCACTATAAAACAATGGGGAATCTTCCGAACACATTCCGAAAGAGGACCGGACTGCATTATAAATATAATGATACCACCCTCAATTACAGAGGCGCCTTTTAAGTGAACCGGAACTACAGGAGCTTGAGAACTCCATAATTAAGAGTGCTCGGGCTAGGGAAATCTTGGGATGGGTGACCTCCTAGGAAGTGGCCCTTGGTCGGGTCCGGTTCGCTTTAAAGGGAAAAACCGTGCGACTTCGTCCAGAGCGGACAATACCATCTGTACTGGGGCGTGGGGCGTTACAATTTATATAGAGAGCAATCTCGTATCGCAAGATATGAGACCTTGAAGGAATTTTTTTAGGCGAGGTTGACTGTCGGATCATCTGTAAGGGAACACGTTGGATAATGAGTTATATACTGACTTGATTCTACAGTCCATCTCCTCTACTTACGCCCAATTTATCTTGAATTTCAACATTCAAGGGAAGAAAGTTTCACTTCCAGAACTCCTCAACATGTTGAGGAGCTCAGAGGGCACTCTGCAGGAATCCAGGGAGACACCCGCTCTGCTCATTGGAGAATCTTTCTCTTCTAGATCCAAGGCGAAAGCCAAAAGAGAGAAGAAGAAGGCCTCGACCAAGCCGATAGGCGGTGTTAGAAAGGTAGAGGGAAATGGCAGGGCAAAAGTTTCGGGGATAACAATAGAGAAGGAGGAATGTTTCTATTGTCACAGGATAGGCCATTGTTAGAAGGACTGCAGGTCTTGAAAAGCCAGTAACCAGGATTCGAAGCACGTTGTGGCTTCGGTTTCGGGTGTGTTTATGATTGAAAACTGTCTGTCAATTAAATATACTTCCTGGGTACTAGATAAGGGATTAGGATCTCATATCTGTATTTCATTACTGGCTCTGAGAAACCGTAGAGTTATTAGGATAGGTGATATGGCTCCCAGGGCTGCTAACGGAATGAGCGTAGACGCTGTATCCATAGGAGAATATCACCTAGGATTGATAAGTGGGCAGATTTTGATTTTGCGTAACTGTTTGTGTGTACCTAGTTTGACATGTAATATCATCTCTGTATCTTTACTTTCTAAACAAGGTTATAATTTTACATTTGTAAGCTATGTTGTTAACATCCACCTAAATCAAGCTTTGATTAGGTCAGGTACACTAGATAACGGTATATACGTATTAAATCAATCTCAGGTTTTTAACGTCCAGAACACACTTAAAAGAAAGTCTCCAGAATTAAATCAAGTTTTCTTATGGCATTATAGACCGTGTCATATCAATGAAACACGGTTGACGAAGTTACATAAAGAGCGATATTTGGATCCTTTCGAATATCAGTCTTATGCAATTTGTCAATCATGTCTCATAGGAAAGATGACAAAGACCCCGTTTACTGGACACGGGGTAAGAGCGAGCGAGCTCTTGGGACTCATACACAGCGATGTGTGTGGTCCAATATCTACACATGCAAGAAGTGGTTATTCCTACTTCATTACTTTTACGGATGATTTCTCAAAGTATGGACATGTATTCTTGATAAAAAATAAATCCGAGGCCTTTGAAAAATTCTGGGAATATAAGAATGAAGTGGAAAAACAAACAGGCAAAAGTATCAGAACACTTAGATCTGATCGGGACGGTGAATACTTAAGTGTCGAGTTCATGGGTTATTTAAAAGAGAATGGAATTCTCTCTCAGCTTACTCCTCCATACACACCTCAACACAACGGTGTATCGGAAAGACGGAACCGAACCTTATTGGATATGGTACGTTCCATGATGAGTAATGCTGATTTGCCACGATCCTTCTGGGGTTATGCACTAGAATCCGCTGTATATAATTTTGAACAAGGTTCCTACCAAGACCGTGCCTACCACACCATATCATATGTGGAGTGGGAAGAAACCCTATCTTCAGTATCTGAAGATATGGGGATGTCCAGCTTTTATAAAAAAGCAGCATGCGGACAAGCTCGAGACATGCTATGTGCTGTGTAAGTTTGTGGAATACCCAAAGAACTCCAGGGGGTATCTTTTCTATTACACAGAGGAACAAAAGGTTTTTTTTTCTCGTCATGCCCACTTTTTGGAAAATCAATTTTCAGAAAAAGAGATAAGTGGGAGCGCAATAGAACTGGAAGAAATTCCAGAACCACAAGCTATCACTGAAAGCATGGTGGAACCAGAAGTTTCGAAAGAACCGGACATCCCCGCGCCACTCCGCAGGACTAGTAGGCAGTCTCATCTGCCCGAGAGATACTATGGTTTTCTCATAGACGGGGATAAAGAATATTGCATCATCGATGATGATGGCCCAACTAGCTTCTAGCAAGACATTCAGAGTAGAGACTCGGTAAAATGGCTGGATGCAATGCGGACCGAAATGGAGTCCATGTACACCAACAAAGTATGGACTTTGGACATTGCTCCAGAATGGGTAAAACCCATAGGCTGCAAATGGATCTTCAGAAAGAAGATTGATGTAGATGGACAGGTTGAAACCTATAAGGCTAGACTTATTGCAAAAGGTTTTCGTCAAAGACCTGGTTTGGACCATGATGAAATCTTTTCTCCAGTGGCTATGCTCAAATCCATTCGGATCTTTCTTGCCATTGTTGCCTTCCACAATTATGAAATTTGGCAGATGGACGTAAAAACCGTTTTTCTAAATGGAAATTTGGAAGAGTGTGTCTATATGGATCAGCCGGAGGGTTTCATAAAGAGTGGGAGCAGCAAAAGAGTGCGCAAGTTTCTTAAATCCATTTATGGATTAAAACAGGCATCACGGAGTTGGAACATCTATTTTGATGAGACGGTCAAGGAATTCGACTTTATCACAAATCCAGATGAACCATGCATTTATAGTAAGGTTGTAGCGGGAGATGTGGTATTCCTCGTCTTGTACGTGGATGACATTCTCTTGATAGGAAATGGCATTCCTATGCTACAATCAGTCAAACGATTCTTGTCACAAAGGTTCTCCATGAAGGATCTGGGTGATGCCTTCACATTCTTGGGATCCAGATCTATCTTGATAGATCTAAACGGATGTTGGGACTTACACAGTCCAGGTATATCAACACCATACTGAAAAGATTTAGTATGGAAGATTCAAAGAGCGGTAATCTACTGACTTGTCACGGAATCACCCTCTCCAAAGAGATGTCTCCCAAGACTGATTTGGAAAGGGATCGCATGTCTATTATACCTTACGCTTCTGTGGTAGGCTCTATAATGTATGCGATATTATGTACCAGACCAGATGTAGCTTACACACTGAGTGTTTTAAGCAGGTATCAGTCAAACCCAGGGGAGAAGCACTGGATATCGGTGAAGAACAATCTCAAGTACCTGAGAAGGACTAAGGAGTTGTTCTTGGTGTACGGCAGAAAAGACCTCCAGATCGAGACCTTTGCTGACTCCAGCTTCCAGAATGACAAGGAAGACTCCAAGTCTATGTCGGGTTATGTCTTTACGCTCAATGGAGGGGCGGTCTATTAGAAGAGCTCCAAGCAGGACACTATTGCTGACTCGACGATGGAAGCAGAGTATATCGCTGCATGTGACGCTGCAAAAGAAGTTGTCTGGATGAGGAGGTTCATAACAGAACTTCAGGTGGTTCCGTCCATTGTTGATCCATTACTGCTGTATTGTGACAACAATGGCGCTATAACTTTAGTGAAGGAACCAAGGTCCCATTAGAGGTCCAGACACATCTTGAGGCGGTACCACCTGATCAGGGAGATCGTTGATCGCCGGGAGATTGAGGTGCGGAGAGTTGACATGGAGAAAAACACTGCAGATCCATTCACAAAGGCCATCCCTCAGACACAGTTCGAGAGGCTATTTGAGATGATAGGTCTGCGATATGTCAATACATAGCCTTAGTGCAAGTGGGAGATTGTTAGTGATATATGCCCTAGAGGCCATTATTGTATAGTACTGATTTGTATATTACATTTTGGAAGGTTGGGCATACACCGATATAATAACAGTCTTGCTCGATATGGTAGTATGCTATTTGGTTTGATTCTATCTTAATATGTGTATATGTTTCTTTTAACGTATCGCTAATACATATTGATAGAGCCCTTAAGATCTTTGCTTGACTACTAGCATTGTGATGGCAGTCACACAAGTGGGGGCGGGGTAGTCTATAAGCACATCCTTATACAGGTCCCCAGTCATAGGATTATCGAGACGGGGCATCGATACTCCAGAGTAGACTAGTGTATATGCTTCTCATCCCAGCAGGGGAGATGGTCTGTCCCATAGCCATTAGTACGTCGTACTGGAGATAGTATTACAGGTGCTCATTGGGTTATGAGTTACACTGGACAGGAATCGTGGGGAACTGCTGGTTGGTATTATACCTTTCTTCAGGTAGCAGTTCCCAGGTGACATGAGTACAGCTTAATCCGTTGACTTAACATCACCATTCGTCTCGAGTGTGTTCCTACTGTACTTAGATCACTACCCTACCATGGCTCTAATGATTCGTGCAAACTGGTAGTAGTTGGGTGCAGTCCCGAAGCACTGGGAGGCAGTAGTGGTTAGATATGATTCATCTTTCCCGGTATGGGGGTTGATATATCGCTGTGTTCGGAAAGCCATTACACAAAGTCCCTGGCCAGGGAAAGCGAGATTTACTGGTAGGTACTCCAGTAGTTTCTCAGGGTGTTTTGGGCTCTTCCCCGGCATGACTTATTGCGCTATTAGGGGTCTGACGGTTACCACCCCTAGGCTCGATATGCGATACTCTTAGACGAACATACTGGACTGTACGGAGATTGTCACAGATAGGCTCAGTAGAAGTTCGGACGAGTTTGCTCATCGGCCTTCTTATCGACAGATACATGGGTAGCCGTTACGGCAGCTAGTACCGCTAACGTGTTTGTGGTTAAACCCACTGCCAGCGTATCGTCGAGTTTTTAGAGTCCCACACAGAGGGTTTTCCTGCTTCGGGCGAAACGATGTAGAGGCCGTATGGTTTTACGGCAGGGTTTCGATCACATACGTGTACTTGTGCACGTATGATGTTCGGCCGGATAATACTAGTGGGCTTTGGTTTAAGCCGGATCCTAGTATTATATTTTTGGATTATTTTCGTCTCTTTGTATTCGTATTTTTCGGAATACGGATATGGGTATGTATATACGGTGATGGGTATTCTTGTAATTTTACAAGAGTGCTTCTAGAAGAAGACACCTCATTTGTGATTTAATCTATTTGATTATATGTTTAAGGGGTATGAGGTGTTCTTTCCATTTAATGAGGCATGGCTGCTTGGTGACTCACTTAGTGACTCATGGGTGCATGCTTGATTCATTGTTCAATGAATTATTGGTATGCTTCATTCATCACAACACCTAGCCATTCTTCACTTCAATGCTCACTACTACACTCTCATCTCCTCAAGCTTTCTTCTTCTTCCTCAACCCTAAAAGTCTCATGTGTTGAGAAACCTAGGGTATTTTGAGACAACTCAATCCATCATCACTCTCTATATCTTCTAGGCTATCTAATTTAGCGAACTAGGTACCCTAGTTACTTCGGTTTAGAGGTACGAGCTCAAAGTACACACTCTCGGGTGGATCATCTTTGACGCGAGGAGTTCGACGATCAAACGCGATCCGTACTCTTCAAGGAGCTCAAGAAGAGGAGGAGGAGTACATGAACCGAAGGACTTGATACTAGAAGGTATAATTTTCTTCCGAGTAGTTAAACCTCATAGTAGTTGTGCTAGCTAGGGTTTATGGTCGATCCTGGGTTTACGTCGGTGTTGCGAATCCCGTAAAAATTGTTTTTTGCGTATTCCGCCTCCCCGCGAACCCGTGAGGTGCACGACATCGACTTACAAATAGCATACTATCATTTCGAGCAAGATTGTTATGTACATATATATATATATATATATATATATATTCATAGCATTCATTACAAATAATGGCCTATAGGGCATACATATATCTTACAATCTCCCACTTGCACTAGGGCCGGTTATTTGCATATCGCATCCCAGCATCTCGAACAGCCGCTCGAACTGTGCTTGTGGTAAGGCCTTCGTGAATGGATCCACCGTGTTGTCTTTTGTGTCCACTCTCCGAAGCTTGATCTCTTTGCGATCCACGATCTCCCTGATTAGGTGATACCGTCTCAAGATGTGTTTGGATTTCTGATGGGACCTTGGTTCCTTTGCTAAAACTACAGTCCCATTGTTATCGCAATACAATGGTATTGAATTGGCAATGGACGAAACCACCTGAAGTTCAGAAATGAATTTCCTCATCCAGACTGCCTCTTTTGCAGCATCGTTAGCAGCTAAATACTCAGCTTCCATTGTTGAGTCTGCGACGGTGTCATGTTTGGAATTCTTCCAACACATTGCCCCTCCATTGAGGGTAAACACATAACCCGAGACGGATTTAGAGTCATCCTTATCACTTTGGAAGCCTGAGTCGGTAAAAGTCTCGATCTGAAGGTCCCCATTACCGTACACCAAGAACATCTCCTTAGTCCTTCTCAGGTATTTAAGAATGTTCTTAACTACTATCCAATACTTTTCACCTGGGTTTGACTGATACCAACTTACCGCACTAAGTGCATAAGCTACATCTGGTCTGGTACATAATATTGCATATATTATAAATCCTACCACCGAAGCGTAGGGTATAATACTCATGCGAGCACTCTCTTCATCGGTCTTTGAAGACATCTCTTTGGAGAGCGTGATCCCATGATAAGAGGGTAAATTACCATGTTTGGAATCTTCCATACTAAACTTCTTTAGTATGGTGTCAATGTATTTGGACTGTGAAAGTCTCAGCATTCTTTTAGACCTATCACGATAGATCTTAATCCCCAGAATATAGGAGGCATCGCCTAAATCTTTCATGGAGAATTTCAGTGATAAGAAGAGCTTGACTGATTGTAGCATAGGGATGTTATTCCCTATCAGGAGTATGCCATCTACGTATAATACGAGGAAGACTACTGCTCCTCCTACAATGTTCCTATAAATGCATGGTTCATCTACATTTTTGATAAATTCAAATTCTTTTATCGTCTCATCAAAGCAGATGTTCCAACGCCGCGATACTTGTTTTAATCCATAAATGGATTTAAGCAACTTGCACGCCTTTCCGTTACTCCCACTGTCTAAAAAAACCCTCCGGCTGATCCATGTAAATGCACCCTTCTAAATTTCCATTTAGAAAAACGGTTTTCACGTCCATTTGCCAGATATCATAGTCATGGAAGGCAGCAATGACAAGCAGGATCTGAATGAATTTAAGCATAGCCACTGGAGAAAAGGTTTCATTATAGTCCAATCCCGGTCTTTGACGAAAACCTTTTGCAACAAGCCTAGTTTTATAGGTTTCCATCTGTCCATCTGCACCAATCTTCTTTTTGAAGATCCATTTGCATCAAACGGGTTTTACCCCAGGAGGAGCAACTTTTAAAGTCTATACTTTATTGGTGTACATAGATTCCATCTCGGATCTCATAGCATCCAGCCACTTCACTGAGTCTTTACTTGTGATAGCTTGCTGAAAAATAGTAGACTCACATCGTTGATGATGCAATCCTATCGATCCCCGTCTATAAGAAACCCATAATATCTTTCAGGCGGATAAGAATGCCTACTAGACCCGTGGAGTGGTGTTGGTTCGTTGAGCTCTATTGAAACATCAGGTTCTACTAAGTTTTTAGCAGTAATTTGTGGTTTTGGAATTTCTTCCAGTTCTACCGCACTCTCACTAATTTCTTTTGCAATAAATTCGTTCTCTAAGAAGACTATGTGGCGAGCGACAAACACATTTTTTTCTTCAATGTGGTAGACAAGATATCCCCGTGAATTCTTGGGATATCCCACAAACTTGCATAAAACTGATTGTGTCTCGAGCTTGTTCGGATTCCGCTTTTTGACAAAAGCTGGATATCCCCATATCTTAAGATACTTAAGACATGGTCTCTTCCCACTCCACATTTCATATGGAGTGGTAGACACAGACTTAGTTAAAACCCTATTCAATAGGTATGCAGCCGATTCTAGCGCAAACCCCCAGAAGGAAAGTGGTAACTCAGCACTACTCATCATGGAACGCACTATATCGAGTAGCGTGCGATTCCTTCTCTCCGATACACCGTTATGCCGAGGTGTATACGGAGGAGTAAGCTGAGAGAGAATTCCTTTCTCTTTTAAGTATTCAAGGAAACTGGTACTTAAGTATTCTCCATCCCGATCAGATCAAAGTATCTTGATACCTTTACCTTTTTGTTTCTCCACTTCATTCTTATACTCCTTGAATTTCTCAAAGGCCTCGGATTTATATTTCATTTAGAATACATTTCTATAACTTGAGAAATCATCAGTAAAAGTGATGAAGTAGGAGCAACCGTTTCTTGCATGTGTAAACATCGGAGCACATACAACGCTGTGTATGAGTCCCAAGAACTCGGTGGATTTTTCTCCGTGTTTTGTGAACGAAGATTTGGTCATCTTTCCTTTGATACATGATTGACAAGTGGAATATGATATATATTTGAATGGATCCAAATATACATCTTTATATAACTTAGTCAACCTTATTTCATTAATATGACCAGTCTACAATGCCATATATAACGACTTTGAAATCTTTGTATGGAAAATTTTCCTGTTAATATATAGGAGAAGAGTATTACAGCCTGAGTTTGAGTTATAAGTCACTTTTGTTAAATATAAGCAAGAAGCCGCTTGTAGCTCACTGGTAAAGCCCATGCACTGCTGTGACGTAGCCTGTGTATTTGATTCCTATCAGACACAATTTTTTCTGAATTTTTCTTTTTGACTTTTTGGAAGCCCAAAAGATTGCACGTGCAATACACGGGAAAATGAAAAGTTCAGAAAAATCAAACATGTGCAAAATGGTGTAAACACAGAAAAATCCACGTGGCACGAATCTCGAGACCAAACTCTCAATCTCGACCGGACAAACTTGCCCTAGGGTCGGCGCCGACGGCTCTGATGAGCCCATTTGCCTACGTGCTTTCTACACTTGTCCCTTCAGTTTCTATTAACTTCTATGCACTGTTTGATTTCCCTGTAATCAAACAGAGACTTTTCATTTCACAATTTAACACAATTTTAATGCTTTTTAATCCACATTTTTAATTCCCAAATCTTAATTCTCTACTATAAATATCACCCCATACCGTAGCTCTTCACCATTCTGAAAATTCTAGTAAAAACTCTCTCAAAAGTTTCTAAGTGCAAGTGGAATAAAGTGGAGTTAGCGAGCAAGTTTCTTCCGTCGAAGATCGAAGCCGATTCTGGAGCTCCCGCGACGCCACGAAGACACTCTTTCCTTTCCCCACCCGTTTCTTAAGTTTTTCAAACTATAAGTCCCTCTTAAACTCTCTTTCTCTTCATTGAAATTCAACTTTAAAACTGATATCGATAAGTGGAGTTATTACCGATATCCTTTTTCTAAGCCCTAGAAACTCCCATTTCCTTTATATTTGTTCAACCAAATTTTTACACATTACTTTTAACCTTAAATACTAATCTTTAGAATCAAGTTTAACCAAGAATCTCATGTGAAACATCCATAAATAAAAATTTTCATTAAAATACCTTGAATTTTAATATCATTTCTTTTCGTTTTCATTAAAACTATACTTTTAGGAAAAACTTCACGGGATAACGACCTACCTTACACGTACACCTTGGTTTCATAGCACGATACCTACTTGTATGTATTTTTGCTGCGTAGAATAATCTTTACAATAAAATACCTCATACTTTAAAATCGGGTTTCTTTTAAAACAGTATTTCATACTCCTTTGCAAGTATGCATCTACAACCCTCTTTAGGGAACCCGTTAATGGATGGTGCGGATTATCGCACATCCTGGGGATAGTAGAGCGAGATGCAGACCTCCTCACGGAACATTCGATCTCAAAAGGATATAAATATGGTTTTTAAGAAAAACGAATTTTCTAAATAAAACTAAATGTTTTTTTAAAATTAAAAATTATATAAAATTATTAATCCATATTTTCATTATATTATGAAACTATATTTTTATAAAACTGAAAGATTGAAAATGTCAATAAAATACCATCAAGATACCAAAAAGAACTAGTTTTCAATAAAATATTATAAACTTTCAAAAGCTAGGTCTTCATCATTAAAATATCTCAATACTTAAAACACATGCTCATGAAAACCCTAAGTAATATAAAACGCCGTCGAGGTTTTATTTTTAATCTATATTAATATATTTTTCATAAAACCCCATCGAGATATATAAAACACTATTTCAAGGACTTTAGTAAATATGGGTTTAAGCGGGATCAATTCTCTTGAGTCCCAGGGAGCCGGAGAAAGTGAGTGCTTGCCTATCCAGGTTAGAAAACTTAATAGGAGTTATCAATGGCACTTGTCTTGGAAAAAGACACAAATTCTGCCGTCCATGTGCAGCAGTTGCCGATGACTCCCAAACCTAAGAATTCAAGAGTTAAATCAGTTTACAAGTGTCTGACTCAGTTCGAGTCCAACCTCAAAACTGAATCCAAAAATCAAACATGAATACTTGATCATGAACATGAATACTCGAATTCAAACAACAATATCAAACATGTTTACTTGACTTGACTTGATCGAACCATGGTTATAACTTGACATGACTACTTGAATACATGACTACATCTTGAACATGAATACTTGAACATTTTATATCCATAGATTCGACCAAGACTTATAATTTTAATCTATACAATACAACACACGGGGATAAAAGGGTAGATTGGTATGAAACGTATATCGTGGTACGAGAGGTCACTTAAAAGATACCAACATGAATTCTCGTGCCGTTGTGCTGTGGGTTATGACTGGGCCTTGTACTACATGTTACCATAGTCCACGGGGTAAGATGGACTCCTCTCGTATACATGAATACCTTTTTTTTATCAAAGTACAAACAACCACGTTAGAATAACTATCATATACCAGTAATCATTCATATACACTTTACCTGTTCTTTTCACTTTATATACCATCTTCTCTTTCTTCTTTTGGAACTTACCAAGCGCTAGTTCGCTGACGATATTCTTTTCTATTTCTCTCTTTGGAATGTTCGTCAGGAGGACCAGACTCTGAGGAGATCGAACCGAGCCAGGAGGACTTGGACCAGCTTACCGCTCATCCTGACTTCTAGTTCCGTTGCACTTACTTTCCTGTATGCCATTGTTTAGGCACTGCTTTACTCATTGTATATTTTATTTTCAAACAGTTGTATGTAAAGATGAATGTAAATAAAGTTGTTGTTTTATTACTCTTTTTATTCTTGTACATTTACATATTGCTTAATTATGCTTAACGTATTTATTTCATAGTAAATACGTTGCGGCCTGCCATATCACTGTTTCCGTCTACTGGGAAGCGGGGCATGACACCATAAGAAGGCTTGGTTTGAATCTGGAGCTTTTCTTTTACTGTGTTTTGGACATTGAAAACTTGATGTTGATTGAGTATGTATATACCGTTATCCAATATGCCTGACCCAATCAGTTATTGATTTAGGTGAATGTTCAAGACATTTCTTTCAAGTGCAAAATTATATTCTTCATTAGACAACAAAGATACTGATATAATATTACACAGCATACCTGGTATAAAAAAACAGCTATACAACACCAAAATGTGTCCACTCGTCAAATCCAGGTGATAATCTTCTACTGCAACAACATCTACGTTTGCTCCGTTGCCAACCCTGAGAGTCGTATCACTTGCCTTCAGCACTCTATGGTTTCTCAGTGCCCGCAAAGAATTACAGATGTGGGAACCAGAACCGGTATCTAGTACCCATGATATAGAGTCAACTGAAAAACAATTTTCAATCATGAACATTGTTGGGGTCAAAAATTACACCCCGGTTGACCAAGTCAAAGTCAAAGTCAACCCCAATTCAAGTGGGCCCAAGCCCAGTCAAGAGCAAGCATGGAAGAGGCTGATTCCATGACAAAAAGGTGGCAATAAATTAGTCTAAATGCAATTTTTAGAAATAATGTATGTAAAGTAGGTAAAAAGTCAAAATTTTGTAAACCCCATAGTTTATATGCAAAAAGAAGTAAGCACGTAAAGCATGGGGTGGCATAAGTGCCATTTGGCAAAGCCCAAAGGGCTATATGTAATGTGTGTAGCCTATAAAGGCAAACATGTTAAAAAAATCAAGCACAACTTTTCATTCTCTCAAAAATTTGGGTTCTGTTCCTCCTTCTCCTTCCTCAAGGTTCTAAACCCTCTTTCTTTTTCGATTTAAATCAAGAGTTTAACTCTTCTTTTTCCAAAAAGAAACAATTTTTCATCATAAAACCCTTGAAGGGGAGCTCAAATCTTCTATCAAATCCCCAAAAGGGGAGATTTTTAAGTCTCACCCTTTTTTCTTCAAGATCTAGCCAACAGAAAGGAGGAGGAAGGAGACCCATATCCCAAAAACCCTACTTCAGGAAGATCCAAGGCTCAAAAGAAGATCCAGGGCTAAAAGGGAGAAGAAAGAAGTCCCATTTGATCATCTCCAAAGATTTCTGGGAGTCCAACTCTATTTGTCAAAAATCTTTTGGAGTTTAACTCCATAAATAAATTTCTTTTGGGAGTTTAACTCCACTCAAAATCCTTTTGGGAGTATAACTCCATAAAGATAAAAATCCTTCTCTTTTCTGGGAGTTTCCAAAGTCCCTTAGGAGTTTAACTCAAAATCCAAGCCTTTTAGGAGTTTAACTCTAAATTCATATCCAATTTATTACATAGGAGTTTAACTCCAAATCCAAATCTTTTGGGAGTTTAACTCCAAATTTATACCTAATTCCTGTTTAGGACTTCAACTCTAAAGCCCCTCGGGAGTTCAACTCCCAGTACAGGGGCTAAACCCCTTTCTCTACTGGTGTTTCCAGTGGTCGCGTGCCGCGCACGTGACCCGCTGGCTCTCAGCGGCCGCATTCCGTGCACGTGAACCGCGGGCGCTAACTGCCCATGCGCCGAGCACGTGACCCGCGGGTTCCCAGTGTAGGGTTCCTAGGCACTCTAACAAGGTTCTACAAGGCATCAACCATGCCCGTTTCAAAAAAAATAGCCGTGCCGAACAACCCTAACCAAGATTGTATACTAGAGATTATGCGAAAACTAGCAAGTTAAACATTTTAACTACAAGTGAAAGGGATTACAACCTTTGTAGTTTCGGTCCTTCACTTCTAAAGCTCCGTGTTGACGTCCCTTCGCTGCGATCATCGAGATCCCGGACTCTAGCGATGGTTTCTTCGAAGAAATGAGCGGGCTAGGTCGTTGACTTCGAGGCCGAAGATGATCTACGTCGAGAAGACTCAAACTCAAGCTCCATCTTCACTAGGTCAAGAACTTTGTGAATAGAACACCTTAAACTAAATGGCAAGTAGTAGAGGATGATGAAATATGAAGTGGGTTTACTTTAGATTTGGATTTCTCACTTTGTTTCTTCACTTGAAAATTTTTCTAGCAAGCTTTCTTCTTCTTGAAGAAGAAGAAGAAGAAGAAGAAAAGAATAAGAATGAATAATGAATTATCATAAAAGAATAATCAAGTGAAGTCTATCATATTGCAACCATGGGTGAGTTTACCTTTGTAGAGACTAAGCCATAGTTTGAGGTAATGGTTAGGTTAATGAAAATCTTATGCAAAACAGAATTAGTGGACTTTGTCAAAGATGCTTGAAAGCTTCATGAAGCTTCAAGCAAAGACAAAGAAAGCCACCATTTTGTTTTACCAAAATAAATAAAAACCTAAACCATTATCTTAAATATGGTGTAAGTCATACACACACCCAAGTTTGCATGTATCATCAATCATGATACAAACTAGTGCACAAACATATATCACATATACAACTTGTGCACATCAAGTGAGAAAATCAATCTTAAGTGAACCAATACTAGTTAATGTAAAGTAATATATCAAATATATAATTATACATTAAATTATTAAATCAACACTTGATTTAACGATCCGGTCATATCGCATATAACCGACTAATATCAAGTGTATCAATGTATCGAATCAACACTTGATTCGGTAACCCGGCTATATCTCATATAACCGTCCGATGATACAAATCGCGAGAATAGAATACAGTATCACATACTGGTATTATTCTCGGTCCCACACATATCTCATATACGCTCCTATTTCGTTTCGCTTGAGCCAGGAAACCTCTGTGTAGGACTCTAAAGACTTGTCAATACGCCGGCAGTAGGTGGTGATCATATCAATCACCCACAAGCCGCAAGCGTTCTGCTAAATGTTACGGCCACCCGGGTATTGAGCGATCAGAAGATCAACGAGCAAGTCTGCTCACACTCCTGCGAATCCAATCAGTAACACTTACCGCACAGTCCGGTCTGTTCGTCTGATATGTCGCATATCTCGTCTAGGGGTGGTAAACGTCAGACCCCAGCAGCTTGATAAGTCATGCCGATGTAAGGTCCATAACAAGCATGAAACTACTGATAACACTTACCAGTAAATCAGTGCAATCCTGGCCAGGGATTTCCAGTTATGGCCAGTCGAGCATAGCGCAACATCAACCCCCAATACCGTGAGAGACGAATCCCCTCCTATCGCTCATTGCCTCCATGTGAATCGGGACTGTACCCAAAAACCACATGTTTGCACGACTCAGTAGAGCCGTGGTAGGGTGGAAATCAAAGCACAGTGGGAGACACATAAGACTCTATGACGATCTCGGGTCAACAGACTAAGCTGTACCAGTGTCACCAGAGAACTGCCATCTGACGTGAGGTATAATACCATATGGGAGTTCTTGGCGAGTCCATTCCGTGTACCCAGTCACCACTGAGCACCCGCATACCATCTCTGATGTCAAACACCAATGGATATGGGATCATCCATCCCCCATCACATGGGTCGAGAAGATATACGCTAGTCTACTCTGGAATATCGATGCCCCGTCTCGATATTCCCACGACTAGGAACATTGAAGGATGTATTCATGGACTACCCAGTCCCCACTAGTATGATCTGCATCATAGTCCTGGAAGTCGAGTACACATCCTAAGGGCTTTATCAACATGTAACAGAGAGACAATAAGTATACATGTTAAGATAAAGAGCAACCTGATAGCGTACTATCATGTCGAGCAAGAAAGTCCTACCTATATATGTCCCAGCATCCACTACAATACACATCTCATGTACAGTAATGGACTCTAGGGCATACATATAACTAACACCCAGCGCCCACGCACAGGGCACGTGACCCACGGGTGGTCAGCAATCGTACGCCTGGCGCGTGACCCATGGGTGCCCAGCACCCACGCGCAGGGCACATGACCCACAGGCGCCCGGCACCCATGCGACTGGCTCGTGACCCGCAGGCGTCCAGCGCCCATACGCCACTCACGTGACCCGCGGGTGTTGGGGTAAAAATTTACACCCCGGTTGACCAAGTCAAAATCCAAGTCAACCCCAAGCCAAGTGGGCCCAAGCCCAGACCCAGTGGGGCCCATGCCCGGGCCGAGCCCGAACATGAAGCGGCCGGCCTCCCCCACGCCAAGATAAAATTTTTGTAATAAATAATTTTGTTGCATTTTCTTTTATTTTATTTTATGGATAAATGTAAGAAAATGGGCATAAAGCCAAATTTTTGTAAAGCCCATGGCTTATATGCAAAAAGAAATGGCACATGAGCCATGGGATAGGAAAAATGCCATTTTGTGAAGCCCAAGGGGCTATGTGTAAAGTGTATAGCCTATAAAGGCAAAGATAATGAAATATCTCAACAACTTTTTCTCTCTCCAAAAAAAAGTCTCAGATCTGAGATCTTTCTTCCTTCTCCAAGGTTCCAAAACCTTCTTCTTTCTTTTGAATTAAATCAAGAGTTATACTCTCCTTTTTATAAAACAAATTAGTTTTTCACCATAAAACCCATCAAGGGGAACTCAGATCTTCCATTAGATCTCAAAAAGGAGTGATTTTTAAAATCCCATATCTCTTGATCTTCAAGATCCAACTAACAGAGGAGGAAGAAGAACCCCTTTCACTAAACCCTAAAAAAAAAAAAAAAAAAAAACACTCAGGAGTCCAACTCCTCTTTGATTTCTCTTCAGAGAAATCTTTTTAGGCTAAAAGCCTCTTTTTCTCGCCGGCGCTCAAGCGCAGAGCGCCCACGTGCCGACACGTGGTGCGCTTGCGCTCCAGCGCAAGCGCTCGAGCGCAAGTCGCCCTCGTGCCGACACGTGGCGCTCTTGCGCTCCAGCGCAAGCGCCCGAGCGCAAGTCACCCCGGTGTCGACACGTGGCGCGCTTGCGCTCCAGCGCAAGCGCCCGAGCGCAAGTCACCCCGGTGTCGACACGTGGCGCGCTTGCGCTCCAGCGCAAGCGCCCGATCGCAAGTCGCCCTCGTGCCGACACGTGGCGCTCTTGCGCTCCAGCGCAAGCGCTCGAGCGCAAGTCGCCCTCGTGCCGACACGTGGCGCGTTGCGCTCCAGCGCAAGCGCTCGAGCGCAAAGCGCCCACGTGCCGACACATGGCGCGCTCGCGCTCAAGCGCCTAGGCGCTGGCCCCACGCATTCTTTGGATGTCTTTTTCCCGTTTACTTATATATACATGTATATATATACATATGTATACAAATGTACACATAGACATACTTATCCGGGTAGCGGGACCCCCGTAAAAACTCTGCGTGGCTCCCGATATATTCAAACCCCCCCTCCAAAACAACACACACGCACACTGCACATTGAGTTAGCATGACCAGTTTAACCCGTTAATCGGAGGTTCCCTCGCCCCAAAGGCGAGGGGTAATTAACGGCAGCTTAGTCCGCGGCCGCCGGAGATTCGGATCCCCACAATCATTAAACTCCAGCCTACCCTAGACAGGGGGAATCTGTAGTATGCCTGACAAGCGTGCGCGTATTCCCATCTCAATGGGGTGATGAAAAACACCCTACAGATTCTGGCACGCCCTGTGGGACAGATCTCTCCTCCCATATTTCGGGTTAAACGTTCATGCGAACTCAATCAATATACATATCGATTGCCTATACTGAAATGATGTTCTTTTTTTTCCATGCAGCAATCAACCTTCGACGACAATGTCTCCCCAGACGAATTCAGCTTCCAACGTGACCCCGATTCCGTACGTGGTCAAGATCAACGCTCGTGTGGTTCTCCCCGCGAGCCTCAGTCGACAGTGGGAGGAACCGCCCCGCCAATTTGGTTCCGTCATCATCTACCCTGCCGGGAGCGCTCATCTGGCGGAGATCCCAGCGGAACAGGTGGCCAAGCCGGTCTCACGGGGCAAGAGGCCGAATGTCGTGATCGCCAAGGCACCACAACCGAAACTTAAGACTGTATCTGAACGACTCCCTGGCGCTCTAGCTGGGGGGAAGGCTTCCGGTGCGAAAGGCAACATCAAATGCTGCGGACGAGCTCAGGTGATGACTCCAACAAGTGCACAATCGATTGTATCTCTAAAATCCTCCATCGCCCGGTCTACGGCATCTTCCCAAAGAGCCGAAGTCTGCCAGGTGCTTAGAACAGAGAAGTTAAGGCAGAAGCGGCTCAGGTATCGAGCCAACAAGAGGGCCAAGGCTTCGGCCAAATGGAATCGTGTGAAGTTCCAAGTGCAGGGTTGCCCCGCGACGACGGCTGAGTCGGATGTAAGAATCAGCAATTCCTTCGAGCCTCTGAAGTGGGTTCAGAAAAATGCCATGACCGCCAGGATCAAGAAGACAGCGGTCCGAACAGCGCTACAAAGAGACGTGTCCTGGCCCCAACATAAAAAGTATGACACTGTCTCTTCAAGGGTCTATCAGGCACTCTGTGCCGCACGAAAGCAGCGGGGAAAATCCAAAAAAGAAGCGCCATTACCACTCAAGAAACTGGTTAGGCCAGCCGCCTTCAATCGACTACCAGTAACCGAAACAAGGGGGTCAAGACAGCAATCCGTGAAATCAGCTGCCAATGATAGAAAGACGGCCGGATATATCATCCATACGGTCTATATGGCGGGCGGTCGCCCCAGCGACAACCTTCGCGGCAAAAGCAAGGATGGGGCCACCACATCTCAAGCCCAATCTAGCCTGAATGTGGTTGCCGCTGCCCAAGAACAGCCGCCCCCGCTAGATGAAGAAAACCCTCTCGATGAGAATGATAGGCAGAAAGACCCCTCGGTCCATGCAGAGTCAAGCTCGGACAGCGAGGAAGAGCCGACTTTCCGTCCCAGGACTGCGGAGCAAGAGCTACTTCAAGAGCTTCGAAAACAGCTCAGGAGCAAAGATAAAGAGATGGCCAAGCTCTATTCGAAGATTGACGACTTAACGAACGTGGTGATGTAGCTTACGGCTCAAATTGCTCGAGCACCTCCCAATCAGGCACAAGCCGCTACTAATCAGCCGGGTGATGACAATCCGAGGCAACCGATGCCGGTTCCTTTGGGACCGAGACTGGTCGAGCCACATGAAAGCCGGCCACACTCCGCTTCTGGGGACGCCTTGGCCCCAGATAGCACTATCCCGCTAACACAGGACCGGATAATGGATTTGGTCACCAGCAAGGTTAAAACATTGGTGGCCGAAGCTGAAGCTCAGAAAGAAATCGGCAGTAGTGGGCGGCCATACCCCGCGCAGTACGATCTGATTGAGTTCCCAAGCGGCTACGTCATTCCTAAGTTCGGAAGATTTGATGGAACGGGGAATGCAAATCAGCACGTTGCCCACTTCAAAGCATCGTGTGGAAATACAGGGGGCAATGACGTGCTCCTTCTTCGTCAGTTTGTCAACAGCCTGACCGGCGTCGCCTTCGACTGGTATGCGAGTATACTGGATGGGTCCGTCATTACCTTTGCCCAAATGGAGTCTCTGTTCCGGCAAAGATTCATGAGCGTCAGTGATAAAATCTCCATTGCCGACCTTGTGAGGACCAAGCCGGGGAAGAATGAAAGCAACACCGACTTTATCGCTCGATGGCGTAATCTCACAGTCAAGTGCGAACCGCCGCTGGAGCAGGACCAGTCCGTCAGCCTTCTCATTGGGAACCTCAGCAATTAGATGGTCCCATTCTTGTGTACAGCAGGCCTCAAGACATTTCAGGAGCTAACCAAGAAAGTTCAAATGCTAGAACGCTCGAAGCAAGAGTCCCCGCCGAACTCTCAGAGAGACAAAACCTGGAAAAGCAAACGGGACGACAACCGTAGAAGCGGGAGTTCCAGCAGTACCAATGTCTTCAATGCGTCCGACAGTGAAGAAAAGCGAAGGGCGGCCGAATCCAAAACTAACCGGTCTCGAAAGCCATTGCTGGGAGGAGATGGGCCCACCCTAGAGGAGAAAAAGAACAAGGTTTACTCTTTCAGAAGGGACAAGGTTCGCAAGATATTTAAAGATGCCTTGAACAACGGCCTACAACTGCCGGAGTCGAAAAGACCCCAAGAAGCAAAAATGACCGACAATCCTCTGTATTGCCCGTACCACCGAGTAGTGAGCCATGCGATCGAGGATTGCTATATCTTCAAGGACTGGGTCGAGAAGCAGTACAAGGCTGGAGAGATCGAGCTGTCCAAAAGCGTGTTGGTGAACAATCAAGTTGCAACCGCTAACTTTATACAGACGGAAGTTGAAGCCTTCTGGGAGCAGACAGCTGAACCTGCTGCCCTGACAAATGAAACTGACTCATCGCGGCCTCCGTGGAGTACACACATGTCTAATAAGACGAAGAAGATGATAAAGCTACTTCGAAAGGAACCCAGGACGGAATGGGAAGGGCAGAAGAACCCTACCAGTCCAGCTGCCAATGCGGCTCCATCAGGCTCAAAATCCAAGAAGCTCAAGAAGAAGAAAAGTGCAGCTCGGCGCGAAAAAGAGTCTGCAGGGAGATCGACCATTCAAAAATATATCGATTCCCTCGAAGAATATGAACAAAAGGAAAGAACATTGATTCAATTGAAGGAGTTCTTCCCTGTACAAGCGGCTGAAATTCTGGAGGAGTTAGGAGAAGACTCCAATAAAGAGATCCCAGTAGTGACCTGCTACGCCATCCATCTTGGCAGCGACTCCGAGGATGATCTTTGTTTTCCCGAAGAGGATGAGGAGCTCGCCACAACGACCAATCAAATCCAGCTCAGAAGCGGCAGGGCTCTACCGCCAAATCAGGGTAACGCCCCAAAAGGGAAGGAAAAACAAGTCGCTAATGAAGAAGATGGCAGAGAACCGGATGATGAAAACATAAGTCCTTCCTCGGTGGACTATAATGTCTTGGCGCATCTCCGGAAGCTTCCGTCTCTCCTGAGCATCTACGACGCCTTGGTCCTATCTAAGGAGCTTAGAGATGTTCTCATCCACGCTCTACAAAACCCCGAGCGGTATCAGGCCCACTTTGCGGAAATTAATATGAAAGAAGCCCAGCACGCTTTGCATGCCGCCGCAGTCACATTTAAGGATGAAGACTTGCTACTGGGAACGGCTGAGCATAATCGGCCGCTTTACGTGACCGGGTACAGCGACGGAGATCGAATTAATCGCATATTGATTGATCCGGGGTCCTCAGTGAACATCATGAACTTGCGAGCTCTGAAGAGTTTATCAATGGACGTCCGACACCTGTCAAGGGAAAGGATTGTCATTCAAGGGTTCAACCAAAATTGTCAGCAAGTTCTGGGGTCTATAGCTTTGCCAATCAAATTCGGGGATCTGCAAACTGAAGCTAAGATATACGTGATCGACGCCGACACGTCTTATAAGATTCTCTTGGGGCGGCCATGGCTCCACGATTATGGCGTCATTCCGTCAACTCTCCATCAATGCATGAAGTATACTAAAAATGGCGAAGAAAGACGCATTGACGGAGACATCCAGCCGTTCGGTGTGCATGAAGTCCGATATGAAGATTCTCGGTACTTTACGAACCACCAAAATGCTAAGCCACAACTGACTAAGGATAGAACGGCCCCAAGACTCAAAAGCAAATCTGCGCCGGCTATCACTTTCAAAAGCAAAAATACCCAAGTGCGCCCGCATTTCGGCAGCGACACTGATGAGTCCGATGCTGGAAGCCCGTCCTTCCGCCAAACTCGCCCTCATTTCGGCAGCGATACGGACGAATCTGTTACTGAAGGCCCATCTAGCAGCAAAGTCCGCCCTCATCTTGGCAGTGACACTGACGAGTCAGAAGAAGAGGACCTGCCGTGCAACAGCTGTGCAGATCGGCCCCCCATGCAGCAAGCGAAACTACGAGAGACCTTCGAAGTCACTGAAGGGTCCCTGGCCATCACAAGGGTGCCGGAACGGATGTGCAAAGAGCTCGACGCATTGTCAGTCTCTACAGTGGACCAGCTGAAAACTTTCTACGTGCCCGGGAGGAAAAATGGACAGAAGGGCATCCTGTTTTACAGGTCAAACCCCGTTGTGCACCCGGACGATCTTTCTGTCGCGTGCCTTCCCTATGAGAGAGGCATAAGAGCCGTCCTCAATCCCAGATACTATGCACCCGAGATGCGGGAATACTTTAAGAAGTGCGGATGCCGGTTATATCAAACGGAGTCCGAAGCCAAGTTTTACGAAGGGCTATGGTATCCGCCCCAGGTCCGAGCACTCATCAATGGACGAACTCCAGATTGACGGGGCATAGGCTACATTCAACTTGATTCCAAAGCATGCTACATGATCCATGTTGGTGAGGCCCGCGAAAGATCGAATGATGATGACGAGATAGCCGAGCCAGAAGAAGCTCCTCAAGAGCTCGAAGATGGCGGACAAGCAACCTTTGATGAGCCAACCGAGATTGACTTAGGAATGCCCGATAATCCGAGGCCGACCTACATCAGCTCACTCTTGTCGGAGGAAATGAAAGAGCAGACAATCGCCCTGCTGCATGAGTTCGTCGACTGCTTCGCGTGGACATACAAAGAAATGCCTGGCCTTTCCCCTGAAGTGGCCGTACATAAGTTGGCTATATCTCCTGATGCTAAGCCAGTCAAACAAGCTCCTCGAAGAATGAGAAGGGAGTTGGAAGAAAAGGTCATCGAGGAAACCAAGAAACTCATCGATGCCGGCTTCATCAGGGAAGAGAAATATGCAGACTGGATCGCATGCATAGTCCCAGTGAAGAAGAAAAATGGACAGATCCGAGTTTGTGTCGATTTCAGGGACCTCAATAAGGCATGTCCTAAAGACGACTTCCCGCTACCGGTCATGGAAATGATGGTCGATGACACCTCAAATTACGAACTGTTCACCTTTATGGACGGCTCGTCTGGATATAATCAGATCAAGATGTCGCCTGAGGATGAGAAGCACACAGCATTTCGAACCCCGATCGGAATATATTGCTACAAGGTAAGCCATTCGGACTGAAGAACGCAGGTGCTACATATCAAAGGGCGATGACTAATATCTTTGATGACCTAATCCATAAAGTCGTCGAATGTTATGTTGATGATCTGGTCGTCAAGACTAAAGCCAAGGCCGATCATATCCAAGATCTCAGGACCGTTCTCACCAGACTGAGAGAATACGATCTGAAGATGAATCCTCTGAAGTGCGCTTTTGGAGTGTCATCGGGAAAATTCCTGGGCTTCATAGTCCGACATCGAGGGATCGAAGTTGACCAATCAAAGATAAAGGCCATCATGGAGATGCCCCCTCCGAAGAGTCTGACGCAGCTAAGATCTTTTCAAGGCAAGCTTGCTTATATACGGAGGTTTATCTCAAATTTATCGGGGAGATGTAGGCCCTTCTCAAAGCTCATGAAGAAAGGAGCTCCCTTTATCTGGGATGCCGAATGTCAAGCAGCGTTCGAAAGCATCAAACAATACTTGTTGCACCCTCCAGTGCTGGCTGCTCCCATTCCAAATAAACCGTTGATTCTCTATACTGCCGCGCTAGATGAGTCACTCGGTGCGCTCCTCGCCCAGAATAACGAGGAGGGAAAGGAAAATGCCCTCTACTACCTCAGTCGAACTCTAGTCGGGGCGGAACACAACTATTCCCCAATCGAAAAGCAATGCCTGGCTCTGATATTTGCTGTGAAGAAGCTGAAGCACTATTTGCTCGCTCATCGGGTTATGCTGATCTCCAAGGTCGACCCGCTCAAACACTTGATGACCAAAGCAAGCCTAGCCGGCAGAATGGCAAGATGGGCTGTCATGCTACTTGAGTTTGACATAGTTTATACCCCTCAGAAAGCAGTAAAAGGGCAAGCTCTTGCAGACTTTCTCGCTGCTCATCCCATACCAGAAGGGTCGCCGCTAAATTGTGCGTTACCCGATGAACAAGTGCTGCACCTCGAGGAAGACGAGCCATGTTGGGAGCTCTACTTCGATGGAGCCTCGTCAATAAGGACCTCCAGTAAATCAAGCATCCCGGAGATAAAAGCAGGGATAGGATTGGTGTTCATCACACCATCAATGGGAACCCTACGGCGTTCTTTTGCTCTCACCAAGCCTCGGACAAACAATGAAGCTGAGTATGAAGCTCTGATAGCTGGTCTGGAGCTTGCCGTAGAAATGGAAATCCGTCGGCTACGAGTCTACGGTGACTCCCAGCTTGTCGTCAACCAAGTAAGCGGCGACTATAAGATATACAAACCCGAGTTAGCTCGGTACAGAGGTCGAGTGGTGGAACTCATGAAACGGTTCACTTATATTGAACTAACGAGAGTCCCTAGAGCGTTGAACGGAAAGGCTGATGTACTCGCTCGCTTGGCCAAGGAGCTGGCTGATCCTGACATGGAAAAAAATTCTGATCACAGTCAGGAGCCGGCAAATTCTACCCCCAGTCTCTCTACGAGAAGAGGAAAGCGCGGAACAGAAGAGCAGTCCTGCGGAAGAAGCTTCGATCATCCAAGATGAGCCCGATTGGAGAGAACCCTTCATAGAGTACCTCCGATACGACAAGCTGCCCGAAGAAAAATCTGCGAGGATTCAGCTGAAGAAAAGAGCTCTCCGATACGTGTTTGTAAATGACACGTTATACCGCAGGTCATATGACCAACTCTGGCTCAGGTGTCTGTCATTGGCCGAAGCCCAAAAGGTCATGAAAGATGTCCACTCGGGCGTTTGCGGTGCTCACCAATCTGGCCCCAAGATGCGACTTCAAATCAAACGGCTTGGGTATTACTGGCCCACCATGATACGGGATTGCGGAGAACATGCAAAGAAATGTTATATCTGCCAAATTCACGGTGATTTTATTCACAAGCATCCCAACCCATTGCATCCTACAGTGGCGTCGTGGCCATTCGAAGTTTGGGGCACCGACATTGTTGGCCCAATTGATCCTCCGTCATCTAAAGGTCACCGGTTCATACTGGCCGCGACAGACTACTTCTCCAGGTGGGCTGAAGCTGTCCCACTAAAAGAAGTCAAGACAAAGGATATTCTGACATTCTTCCAGCATAATATTCTATACCGCTTCGGTACACCAAGAAGAATCATTTCTGACAACGGGCCTTCTTTCAAGAGCTTCAATGTCTCAAGGTTCGCTACTCAGCACAAGATAGACTGGAGATATTCCTCCATCTATAATTCAAGAGCCAATGGGCTAGCCGAAGCCTTCAATAAGACCCTATGCAAGCTCCTGAGAAAAAATGCTTCAGCCAACAAGAGAGACTGGAATCTCAAACTTCACGAGGCATTGTGGGCATATCGTACCACGCACCGTACTCCAACTCAGTCCACTCCATACTCATTGCTCTTCGGAGTGGAGGCGGTCCTCCCCCTCGAAGTCGAAGTTCCAAGCTTAAGAATGGCCGTTCAGCATGAGTTGACGGAGGAGGAAAACGTGCTCCTTCGACTTGAAGAACTCGATGCCCTCGAAGAAAAGAGGCTCGTGGTGCAGCAAAGTCTGGAGCTATACCGAGCCCAAATGTCACGGGCCTATGACAAGATAACCCATCTCCGCGCTTTCAAGAAAGGTGAATTGGTGTTGGTCCTCAAAAGACCGATTATCCCCAATCGACATGCCAAGGGAAAATTCGAGCCAAACTGGGAAGGACCATACGTCATCGAGAAAGTGTTTGACGGAGGATCCTACCAACTAATAAGTGCCGAGGGAGAAAGGCCCATGCCACCCATCAATGGCCGATATCTCAAGAAATACTATACGTGAATGCTCCAAGTCGCAGGCGAATTGAGCACATCAGCCCTACGGTCTGGATCATACATCCTGCAAAACCGTATACAATCCACGGGCGTAAATGACCCCTATCTCTCCCAAATCCTGCCGGTGAGACTACTTTTAAAGTCCCACCAGCGGCAGAAAAAAGGAAAAAGAAAGAAAAAGAAAAAAAAAAGAAGAAGAAGAAATAGACGGTAGGTCCACAAGCAAAATGGGCACGGATGAAAACCCGAAAGGACTCCGTGGGTAAAAACAGCAGGACTACCGGCGAGTCTGTGAAAACCCGAAAGGACGCAAACTCGTGAAAAGAGATAAAATACACTCACAAAGTCCTCACGACCTTGTGAGGAGAAAACCCCTGCGTGAGATCCTTACGACTCACAAAGGAGCAACACACTTAGGAATCCTCACGATTCCTAAGGAGAAAATACACCTGCGGGATCCTTACGACTCGTAGGGAGAAAATGCTTTTATGGGACCCTTACGGCCCATAAAATTAAAAAGCCTTAGGTGATATGGACCCAAACCTGTCTCCTAAGCCATCGTTCCCCAACGGGCAACGGCAAATGATGATTCGCTCCTGGCATTTCGCTTCAGTGTTAGCGGTGCTGATGCCGACCAAAAACCCAAATCCCAAGTCCTCCCAAGGCAAATGATGAGTTGCTCCTGGCATTATTCCAGTGCAGCAATGCTGATGCCGGACAAGATCCAAATTCTAAGTCTCCAAACGGCGAATGATGAGTCGCTCCTGGTGCCACATTCCAGTGCAGCGATGCAGACGCCAACCAAATTCCAAATCCCATACCCCAACGGCGAATGATGAGTCGCTCCTGGTACCATATTCCAGTGCAGCGATGCAGACGCCGACAAAGTCCCGAAATTTTTCGGCCCTACGGTCTGGATCATACATCCTGCAAAACCGTATATAATCCACGGGCATAAAACAATCCCAATCTCTCCTAAGCAACCAAATCTAAATTCTCTCGGGGCAAATGATGAGTTGCTCCTGGCATTATTCCAGTGCAGCAATGCAGATGCCAAACAAAAACCAAAATCCCAGAATCCTCTCAATGACAGATGATGATTCGCTCCTGGTACCATATTCCAGTATAGCGATGCTGATGTCAAACCAAATCAACAAGTCAACTTCCACTCCGACACCGCAGAAAGCGGAGCGAGTCAGAATCCAATCTCGACACCGCAAGAAGCGGAGCAAGTCAAGTCTACCCCTGACACTGCAAGAAGCAGAGCAAGTCAAATCAAGCACTGACCGTTCAAGTCGCAAAAAGGGCAACATCGACCGTCCACGTCGCTAAAATGGCAGCACCGACCGTCCAAGTCGCAAAAAGGGCAAAACCGACCGTCCAAGTCGCAAAAAGGGCAGCATCGATCGTCCACGTCGCTAAAATGGCAGCACCGACCGTCCAAGTCGCAAAAAGGGCCGAACCGACCGTCCAAGTCGCAAAAAGGGCAGCATCGACCATCCACGTCGCTAAAATGGCAGCATCGACCGTCCAAGTCGCTAAAATGGCAGCACCGACCGTCCAAGTCGCAAAAAGGGCAGCACCGACCGTCCACGTCGCTAAAAGGGCAGCATCGACCGTCCACGTCGCTAAAATGGCAGCACCGACCGTCCAAGTCGCAAAAAGGGCAGAACCGACCGTCCACGTCGCTAAAAGGGCAGCATCGACCGTCCAAGTCGCTAAAATGGCAGCACCGACCGTCCAAATCGCAAAAATGGCAGCATTGACCGTCCACGTCGCTAAAAGGGCAGCAACGACCGTCCAAGTCGCAAAAAGGGTAGCACCGACCGTCCACGTCGTAAAAAGGGCAGCACAGGATTCCTACAAAGCGGGAACCAGATCACTCCGGGCCAGGAAAACGTCTATCACGGACACTCCGTCTCGGAGACATGTCAAGCAACGACCGTCCATGTCGTAAAAAGGGCAGTGCCAGCTTCCCAAAAGGTGGGAACCAAATCAAGCCGCCTCCACGTGAAAGAAGATCCATCAATTTCATGCACACGACCCACATATGTGGTGTGCATTTATTGATGGGGGGAAATTTGTTGGGGTAAAAATTTACACCCCGGTTGACCAAGTCAAAATCCAAGTCAACCCCAAGCCAAGTGGGCCCAAGCCCAGACCCAGTGGGGCCCATGCCCGGGCCGAGCCCGAACATGAAGCGGCCGGCCTCCCCCACGCCAAGATAAAATTTTTGTAATAAATAATTTTGTTGCATTTTCTTTTATTTTATTTTATGGATAAATGTAAGAAAATGGGCATAAAGCCAAATTTTTGTAAAGCCCATGGCTTATGTGCAAAAAGAAATGGCACATGAGCCATGGGATAGGCAAAATGCCATTTTGTGAAGCCCAAGGGACTATGTGTAAAGTGTATAGCCTATAAAGGCAAAGATAATGAAATATCTCAACAACTTTTTCTCTCTCCAAAAAAAAGTCTCAGATATGAGATCTTTCTTCCTTCTCGAAGGTTCCAAAACCTTCTTCTTTCTTTTGAATTAAATCAAGAGTTCTACTCTCCTTTTTATAAAACAAATTAGTTTTTCACCACAAAACCCATCAAGGGGAACTCAGATCTTCCATTAGATCTCAAAAAGGAGTGATTTTTAAAATCCCATATCTCTTGATCTTCAAGATCCAACTAACAGAGGAGGAAGAAGAAGAACCCCTTTCACTAAACCCTAAAAAAAAAAAAAACACTCAGGAGTCCAACTCCTCTTTGATTTCTCTTCAGAGAAATCTTTTTAGGCTAAAAGCCTCTTTTTCTCGCCGGCGCTCAAGCGCAGAGCGCCCACGTGGCGCGCTTGCGCTCGAGCGCAAGTCGCCCTCGTGCCGACACGTGGCGCTCTTGCGCTCCAGCGCAAGCGCCCGAGCGTAAGTCACCCCGGTGTCGACACGTGGCGCGCTTGCGCTCCGGCGCAAGCGCCCGAGCGCAAGTCGCCCTCGTGCCGACACGTGGCGCTCTTGCGCTCAAGCGCAAGCGCTCGAGCACAAGTCGCCCTCGTGCCGACACGTGGCGCTCTTGCGCTCCAGCGCAAGCGCTCGAGCGCAAGTCGCCCTCGTGCCGACACGTGGCGCGTTGCGCTCCAGCACTCTGCGCTCGAGCGCAAAGCGCCCACGTGCCGACACGTGGCGCGCTCGCGCTCAAGCGCCTAGGCGCTGGCCCCACGCATCCTTTGGATGTCTTTTTCCCCTTTACTTATATATACATGTATATATATACATATGTATACAAATGTACACATACACATACTTATCCGGGTAGCGGGACCCCCGTAAAAACTCTGCGTGGCTCCCGATATATTCAAACCCCCCTCCAAAACAACACACACGCACACTGCACATTGAGTTCGCATGACCAGTTTAACCCGTTAATCGGAGGTTCCCTCGCCCCAAAGGCGAGGGGTAATTAACGGCAGCTTAGTCCGCGGCCGCCGGAGATTCGGATCCCCACAATCATTAAACTCCAGCCTACCCTAGGCAGGGGGAATCTGTAGTACGCCTGACAAGCGTGCGCGTATTCCCATCTCAATGGGGTGATGAAAAACACCCTACAGCGGGCGCCCAGCGCCCATGTGCCACTCACGCGTCCTTAAGACACTCTTCACCCTTCTTTTTTCCATATGCTCCACACTCAAAACACGTCCCTCGTTAGAAAAAATTTCACATGGGGTGCTGCCCCGCACCCCGCAAAAGGGCTACTAGCCCCCTTGACCTCTAGCCCGCTATCCGGGTAGCGGGACCCCCGTAAACTCTTCGAGGCCCCCGATATACCCAAAACCCCTCAAGACACACTTATGCACACTGCACATTGAGTTCGCATGACTAGTTGATCCGTCAATCGGAGGTTCTTTTGCTTCAAAGACGATGGGTAATTAACGGCAGCTTAGTCCGCGGCTGTCGGAGATTCGGATCCCCATAATCAATAAACCCCGGCCTACCCTAAGCAGGGGGAATCTGTATTCGCCTGATAAGCGAAGCGTATTCCCATCTCAATGGGGTGACGAAAAACACCCTACAAACACACCTGAAGCTGAAATATCATCTTTCTTCGTGTCCTTACCTTTGACTTTGAAAGCTTTGCAATCCTTCTTCCAGTGCCCCTTCTTGTGACAGTAGTAGCACTCATCCTTTCTCGCTTTTACTCTCCCCGAATTGTTCATTCCTTGCACCTTCTAGACACCTCCTTTCGGATTGGTGGGGGTCTTCTTCTTCTTCCCCTTAGTTTTTGCTTTGGATTTAGATGATGAAGATTTCCCAACAATAAGAACATGTGTCTTCTCTTTTACCAAGGAGCTCTCAACTACCCTCAACATATTGAGGAGCTTTGGAAGATCTGCTTCCATCCCGCGCATATTGAAATTCAACACGAATTGAGAGAAGGTGTGAGGAAGGGACTGTAGAATCAAGTTAATGTATAACTCATTTTCTAACACGCATCCCAGGTTTGCGAGTTCTTTAATGAGAGTGATCATCTTTATGACGTGTTCTCCTACAGGTGATCCAACAGCTAATCTCTTCCGCAATAATTTCTTTGAGGTCTCGTACCTTGTGATACGAGAGTGCTCTCCATACAAATCCTTGCAATGGAGAAAGATGGATTTAATGTCCATATTCTCGTGCTGCTTTTGAAGTTCATTATTCATTGAAGTCAGCACAATGCACCGCTTTTTCTCAATCTAGGTCCCACGTTTTGCGGACCTCGATGTCCGCAACCGTAGAATCCGGCCCTGGGATAGGGGGAGCAGTACTGGTGAGGACATATGCCACTTTGTCATAAATGAGTGCAATATTGACGTTTCTCAGCAAATCTTTATAGTTTGGCTCAGTTAGTGTATTTTTTCGAGTAGTATTTTAAATCCCGTCATGTTTACTTCCAGAGAAAGAAAAGAAACACTCAGCATATACTCTTGCAAGATTAGATTGATTTATTATCTTATCTAACCAGGATGACTCCTACTGTTTCCTCGAATTCTCTATCAAACCTTAAGAAGAGAATTAGTCGGGATCATTTACACTTTATAAGTTCGCTAGCCGTTCAGCCAGATGGGTGTTGGTACTCCGAGGGAGGTTCCCCGTGCTCTCGCACGGACCTAATTAAAATAAACCTTGTTTCCGCAGAGGCGTAGCCCCGTTAACACTTTCTAGACACCTAATAGGTTAGCTAATTGTGAAGTTAAAAATATCTCTCAAGAGTAATCCTACTCATCAATGGGATCGGGATCCAACTATTATTATGTGATGATCTAGATGGAAACCACTATAGTCACCACACTCTAGAAGATATGCTCAATCTGCAAATTTCCTTTATGTTTGAAACTCCCGATATGGTTTTTGCCTTAAGCTTTTATGACCTTGACGAAGGCCAACAAATCATAAGACGCAAGTCATGTTTTTCCCGTCATTGTCTTAATTGATTTAGACCCACCCGTACTCGCCCTTGACGAAGACTAACAAGGCTGTACGACTGTCTTAAACCAGTGCATCTATCTATGCTATAAACAAGTAACATACCGCTACCATTCACTATGCCTTGACGAAGGCCAACAAATATAGCATGAATACGATGTGCTACTCATTTGAAATGACGGAGGGTTATGACTGGTTTTTGCGAAAACCTTGAACGTAATGAAATTGATATCGTTTGTCACGCCCCGCTTCCCAAAATACCATAATTTCGGGACGTAACAAAACCAACCATACTACCTACGGTAAGGAAACATCCTTCCATAGTCACATTAAGGCTGTCAATCAGTAATCAAGAACAATAAACTACTAAATCTATCTATCACATGTCCAAGAGCAACAAAAACAATAACTGGAAAAGATAGCGGAAGCAATAAAGATCTAAGCAATAACTAACCAGTATAAGAGCTATATCAATGAGGTGGTCCTCACTGATCGGCGATCCTGTCGAAATACTCATGTGCTAAGTCAAGTATCTGGGCCATGCAAAATCCAGACGTCAGCGTGTCATAAATATCATAATAATGAACTGAGCAATGTACTACATAAGGTATTATATGCAAAAATAATGGACAATTATAATCAAACGATCACAGTGATATAACAGCGAGCTATAGGTATCTCACGTTTATCCTAAAATCTGTGTTTCTAGCTTATTTATCCTAATGGTATTTGAAATCAATTAATGGAATCATCGATGTAACTCAATAGCATCCCGTGCGTGCCCGGAATCACGGTCAAGACCCTCGGAGCTGAATCCGAGACGTGCCGATAGGCAGTAAAAATTATATCATGTACAGACGAATGATTTCAGCATCATCATTTCAGGGCCTGAAACCTGTATCGACTGATCAGTCTCTGGAAAGTAGTGAACTATTCAGCATAATCATGATCATGTCTTGTATAGCAAGACAACAAGTCAGATCAATCAGGTTAACAAGTCAAGATTATTGGCATCGGTAAGTATTACAGGCAACAGATAGTAGCATGATAACAAAAATAGTACAGTCTGACAGATTACAAGCATGTCAAGAATAACGTAATCATATCATGTACAATATCAAGATAATAGCTTTAACAGGGATAGCATATTCAATCCGATTAATAACTATAAAAGCGGTATTGATTAACCATGCACAAGAAAGTTCCGTTCAGAAATTCAGCATCACCCTAATTTGTAAAATAAATTAAAAATAACAAACGTTCTCCAAAAAGAACATGTCATATACTGAAACAAAGCTAATTCAATAAGATTTTCATTTTATAAGTTAAAGTATTTCAGATTGTTCCTACGAAAAATTATGAGCGTTCGAAATTGAAAGTTTGTTGTTGAAATTTCCCTTGAAAACAGTTCAAAGGTATTTTCATTTATAGTTTACGTTATTTAAATAATTTATTTTGCAAGTAAATATTTCACAGGGTTATAGTATTCTGAGCTATCTTCGTAACGAACTAAAGAACATATGATAATAATTTTTCTATGATTTATAATGAATTTTATAAGGTAAGGTGTACAGTAAATTCCAGATTTGTCATATCCGCTTGGCAACGACGTTTCATTTGTAAAATATAATATTTTCAAAATATATTTTGTATAACGTTATAAAATGCAGATTATAAACTAATTAATGATATACAGATTATATAGATATAAACGGTATATTGATAATAATAAGAAATATTACGACGATATATATTTATTGATGTAATTATAGCATATCGCAAGTTGTAAACTTGCATACACTGTATATTATAAAACTGATTAACGTTAAATAACTACGGTGCATAAATTATATAGATATAGTTTTATGATAATAATAATAATAGAAGTACGACAACATATAAGTAAATTACAGAAACTATAGTATGTAGCAAGTTGTAAATTTGCCCCGAAACAAACGCGATAAACGGAAGCAAAACGACGTTATACAAATCAACACCAAGTGTTGATGACTCGGTTAAGCTTTTAGGATGCAGCTGGAGTTGCGTCTGCGAGAATGGGTGTGGGCTTGAAGAATGAAGAAGGAGAATATATAAATTGATGAGGAAGAGATTTAGTTAGAAGAGAGAGAGATATGTTATATGGAGAGAGAGAGAGAAGGAGAGAGATAGAGAAAGAGAGGTTTTGTGTTTAATATAAAAATATATAGTATTATATATATATATATATATATAGTTTAAATTAGGTAATAAATATATATTAGTTTTAATATATATAGATAATATCAAACTACAACCAATCTCCACCAAAATCTCATCAAAGATATATTTTGGAAAATAATTCACATACGTAAACTTTTCAACCATAATACAAGAATATATTTTAAATAAATCATACCCCTAATTTAAGATTAAAAAGGATTTTAAATATATATCTAAATTTAACAAATATTTAATATTAAATATCTTGAGATTTAAACGTAATATATAAAAGCAAAAATAAGATATGGGATGTCAACCATATGATGACAGTTAATAATTACAAATTATCCTTAAATTATGGCTACCCAAAAGATATATGGTGATTTAGTTATTATATATAGATATATTATACTTGATTCGCATAGATTCAGTTTATTGATAAATATCAGATATAATCTAGCATCATATTGGGTTTCATACATACGGGTTGGGTCGGATAACTTTCTCTACTATTCGAATCGATCGCAACCTAAAAGAATAAAATAAAGCAAGTTTTAAAATACTAATTAATATCGTATAACCGTACTAGGGTATTACATTAAACCCAACTGCAAAAGAATTTCGTCCTCGAAATTCACGAAACAGGAAAAATAAGAAGATACAGATCTAAGAAAAGAGATGTGGAAACTTTTGTCGAATCTCGTCTTCACGTTCCCAAGAAGATTCTCAATGCGAACGATTTCCCCACGAAATGAGTACTAGAGGGATTATTTTATTCTTGAGAACTTTTCTCGTCGATCCACAATAGCCATTGGTTGCTTATCATAAGTTAAATCTTCTCTCACCGTTGGTTCCAAGTGATCAAGGACGTGCGTCTCATCTCGAATATACTTGCGAAGTTGAGATACATGAAACACGTCATGAACAGCCGCTAAGGATGGTGATAAAGCCAATCGATAAGCTAACTCTCCAATACGCTCAAAGATATCGAAAGGCCCCACAAATTGAGAACTACGCTTGCCTCAACTACCAAATCGGATTACACCCCTAGTCGGTGATATCTTCAAGAACACAAGAACATCAAAAGAAAACTCCAAAGGTCTTCTTCTAGTATCAGCCCAATTTTTCTGTCGATCTTATGCCACCTTTATATGATCATGAATCAAGTTAACCTTCTCCACAGTTTGCACAATGAGTTCCGGTTCCAACAATCTTCTTTCTCCAATATTGTCCCAACAAAAAGGCGAGCGACACTTACGACCGTACAATTCTTCGAATGCAGCCATCCGTATAGTCGCCTAAAAATTGTTATTGTATGAAAACTCCACTAAAGGTAAATGATCCTCCCATGAACTCTTGAAGTCCAACATGCAAGCTCTCAACATATCTTCAGAAGTTTGGATCGTTCTCTCGGACTGCCCATCTGTCTGAGGATGATAGGTCGTACTAAATTTCAAGCGAGTTCCCAAATTTTCTTCTAGACTCCTCCAAAAATAAGATAGGAACCGGGTGTCACAATCAGAAATGATACTCACCGGTACTCCATGCAATTTCACAATCTCCTGCATGTACCTCTCTGCTAAATCCTCTGTCGACTGTCCAACTCGAAATGGTATGAAATGAGCTGCCTTGGTCAGTCGATCGACAATCAGCCAAACTGCGTTATTGCCTTTTGGACTCCATGGTAATGCTGTCACGAAATCCATGGTTATTTGTTCCCACTTTCATTTAGAAATTGGAAGTGGTTGCAACAAACCAGCTATCCTTTGATATTCAGCCTTGATTTGCTGACACACCAATCACCTCGATACGTAATGAGCAATCTCTCTTTTCATTCCTTCCCACTAAAAGTGTTGTCGTAAATCTCTATACATTTTCATGCCTTTTGGATATATTGAATATGCGGAACTATGAGCTTCCTTCATGACTTCTTCACGAACATCTCCTTTAGGCACACACAAACGACTTCCATATTTTAAAGAACCATCTTCATGAATCAATAAATCCGTGCGAAGTCCCGCTTCTACTTGTTCTCGCAATTTCAGTAATGTAGGATCGTGCAACTGTGCTGCCTTAATGCTATCAATCAAGGATGACTGTACTTGCAACTGTATCAACTGTCCCGAAGAATCTGGTAGTATAATCTCTAACTCGAATCTCTGAACATCTGTATAATCTCCTTTTGTGCAGTCAACGTCCATATTGCCGGCAACCGATTTAAAGCATCCGGCACTACATTAATTTTTCCCGGATGGTATTTAAGATCAAGATCATAGTCAGCCATCAGCTCCAACCATCTACGCTGCCTTATGTTGAGCTCTTTCTATGTAAACACATAGTTTATGCTCTTGTGATCAGTAAACACCTCTACCCTTTCGCACAATAAGTAGTGTCTCCAAATCTTCAGAAAAATAACTACTGCTAGCTCCAAATCATGAGTTGGATAGTTCTTATGATTTTTCAATTGCCTCGACGCATAAGCCATAACCTTTCCATGCTGCATCAAAACACAACCCAAACTTTTTCCAGATGCGTCGCTGTGAATAACTAATCCTCCGGAACCATCTGGCACCATTAAAATAGGAGAGGTCATCAACCTTTGCTTCAGCGCCTCAAAAGCTAACGCACACTTCTCGGACCAAACAAACGGTACATCTTTTCATGTTAGCTTGGTCAAGAGTTCTGCTATCTGAGCGAAGTTCTCCATAAATCTTCTATAGTATCCAGCAAGCCCATGAAAACTTCCGATCTCCTTTACATTCTTTGGAGTCAGCTAATCGTGAACAACTGCAATCTCATTAGGGTCAACTGCAATTCCATCTCCGGATACAACATGACCTAAGAACTTCACTTCTTCGAACCAAAACTTGCACTTGCTCATCTTAGCATATAGCTTTTCTTGTTTCAACGTCTGCAGTGCGATTTTCAAGTGTTCTTCATGCTCTTCTTTACTCCTCTAATAGACCAAAATATTATCAATGAATACCACTACGAACTGATCTAGAAACGGTGAAAAGATCCGGTTCATCAAATCCATAAATATTGTTGGTGCGTTAGTAACTCCAAATGGCATCACTAAATACTCGTAATACCCATATCGAGTTCGGAATGCCGCCTTACAAATGTCTTCTGTTGTCACCCGAACTTGGTGATACCTTGATCGAAAATCCAGTTTCGAGAATACTCTCGCGTCACTGAGGTGATCGAATAATTCGCCTATACAAGGAATTGGGTACTTATTCTTAATAGTCACCCGATTTAACTCTCGATAGTCGATGCACATTCTCCGCGTGCCATCTTTCTTCTTGCGAATCTAATCCTTTTCTAATAACTCAAAAACTTGTCTCTTTATCTCTTCCAGTTCCACTAGTGACATCGAACAAAAGCCTTCGAATTGGCGCTGCTACAGGAATAAGATCAATCGCAAACTCCATATCTCGTTCAGACGACACACCCAAGATTTCTTTAAATACCTCCATGAATTCCCGAACAACTATTGGTGCTTCATCTGCAGCCTGTTCACGAACCTCACCTTCAGGTACACACACAAACAGTTCCCTTCATCATGAATTTACAAGTCTGTTTTAAGACTTGTGGGTTATCAGCCAACCACACTTTTGCTGCGCAACTCTGATAAACTGAGGCGGGTCTGTCAGAACTTCTTCAATCAAACATCTTACATCTGATCGACCTTGAAGCGGTCTGTACCAGATCCCGTTGGGTTAATTTCGAACTACTGCAATCATCATATGTTCTTCTGTGTTTCTCCTTGTTCTTCGAAACACAGACAGACTGGTCATTACGGGACTAGGGGAAAGATATAACGCGGTTATTGGATTCAAGTTCGCAATAAGGCATAAATTCGTAAGCAATGAAACCGAGAGAAATAAAGTAGTACAGTGAACATAAGTAAAGAAAATGAATCGAAATAGGACTCCAGATTACCTAAATAGAGTACTACATTGTAACCATACCGCGGTACATAGTTACAATCACATAACTCCATTCAAGTCACCAAAATCCTAGTATCGGAATCGAAAGAATAGGAGGTGGGAAACAATAAGGAATCAGGACGATTCCAAGATGAGATGCAATGTCATTTCTAAATCGTCGAGATAAAAGAGTTTAAGAGAAGAATAAGATCCAAGAACTAGAATAACAAGACAATATTGTGGCAGGACATGCTCCTAAAATTCTGGGTCTTGGAGACAATGTTTTGGATACCATACCCAACTACAAATCGAACCAACCCTAGCTAACCTAAAACCTATGGCTCTGATGCCGACAAAACCTTGTCACGCCCCGCTTCCCAAAATACCAAAATTTCGGGACGTAACAAAATCAGCCATGCTACTTACGGTATGGAAATATCCTTCTATAGTCATATTAAGGCCGTCAATCGGTAATCAAGAACAATAAACTACTAAATCTATCTATCACATGTCCAATAGCCACAAAAACAATAACTGGAAAAGATAACGGAAGCAATAAAGATCTAAGCAATAAATAACCAGCATAAAAGCTATATCAATGAGGCAGTCCTTACTGATCGGCGATCCTCTCGAAGTAGTCACATGCTAAGTCAAGTATCTGGACCATGCAAAACCCAGATGTCAGCGCGTCATAAATATCATAATAATGAACTGAGCAATATACTACATAGGGTATTATGTGCAAAAATAATGGACAATTATAATCAAACGATCACAGTGATATAACGGCGAGCTATAGGTATCTCACATTTATCATAAAGTCTGTGTTTCTAGATTATCTAGCCTAACGGTATTTGAAATCAATTAATGGAATTCTCGATGTAACTCAATAGTATCCCATGTATGCCCGGGACCACGGTCAAGACCCTCGGGGCTGAATCCGAGACGTGCAACTAGGCAGTAAAAACAATATCATGTATAGATGAATGATGTCAGCATCATCATTCCGGGGCCTGAAACCCGTATCGACCGATCAGTCTCTGTAAAGTAGTGAACTGTTGAGTTATAAGTCGGGTTTCATTATTGATTTCCCCTTTTCCCCAGGTTTCGTGTTCAAATCAGATATCACTAGAATGTCTACCTAATGCCAACACAGGAATAATCGTGAGCAGGTCTTTTCTAGCAAGATAACAAGTCAGGTCAATCAGGATAACAAGTCAAGCTTGTTGGTATTGGTAAGTATTACAAGCAACAGATATTAACATGACAACAAAAATAGTACAGTCTGGCAGATTACAAGCCTGTCAAGGATAACGTAATCATATCATGTATAAGATCAAGATAATAGCTTTAACAGGGATAGCATATTCAATCCGATTAATAACCATAAAAGTGGTATTGATTAATCATGTACAAGAAAGTTCCGTTCAGAAATTCAGCATCACCCTAATTTGTAAAATAGCTTAAAAATAACGAATGTTCTAAAAAGGGACATGTAATATACCGAAACAAAGCTAATTCAATAAGGTTTTCATTTTTATAAGTTAAAATATCTCAGATTGTTCATACAAAAAGTTATGAACGTTTGAAATTGAAAGTTTACTGCTGGAATTTCCCTGGATAATAGTTCAGAGGTACTTTCATTTACAGTTTACATTATTTAAACAATTTATTTTGTAAGTAAATATTTCACAGGTTTATATTATTCTGAGTTAGCTTCGTAACGAACTAAAGAACATGTGCTAATGATTTTTCTATGATTTATAATGAATTTTATAAGGTAAGGCGTACAGTAAATTACAGATTTGTCGTATCCACTTGGCAATGACGTTTCATGTGTAAACTATAATATTTTCAAACTATATTTTGTATAACATTATAAAATGCAGATTATAAACCAATTAATGATATATGGATTATATAGATATAAACGTTATACTGATAATAATAAGAAATATTACTAGATGAGAATGATTGAAGAATAGCTCTCAACACATGAGAAAGATAAGGGTTGAGGAAGAAGATGAGTTCAAGTGAGGAGAGAGAATGGCAAGATGAGAATGATTGAATAATGGCTAGATTCAAAAGATATCAACCATTTTTCTTTTATTAAAAATACTAGCCATATTTCAATAGTATTCACAAATGAATAAATAAATACAATTGTTATGCTTCAAGCCATACTTGAAGCCACCTCACCCCTCCACCTCATTTTCTATTTTCAATAAATAGAAAAAATACATGATGAGGTGTCATCTTCTAGAAAGTATTTTGTGTAAATACAAAATACATTCTAGCGTATATATATACCCATATTCGTATCAAAATACGAATACCCGAGAGATAGAATACTACTACTAATATAATACTAGTATTAAATCAATATCTGATTTAACGAACCAGCTTAATCCTAAGCCCGCTAGTATTATAATCCGTCCGATTAAATTCCGCGCAACTAGTATACGTAATTAACCGGAACCCTGCACGTATAAACATATGGCCTCCACATCGTTTTGCTTGAACTAGGAAAACTATCTGTGTGGGTCTCTAAAGACTCGACAGTACGCTGGCGGTGGGTTTAACCATAAGCACATCAGCGGCACTAGCTGTACATTATAGCTACTCAGATATCTGTCGAAAAGAAAGCCGGCGAGCAAACTCATCTGAACCCGTGCTGAGCCTAACCGTGAAAATATCCGTACATTTCGGTCTGTTCGTTTGAGAGAATCGCTACCGGGTCTAGGGGGTGGTTAACATCAGACTCCTACAACCTGATAAGTCGTATTGGTGTGGCTCAAGACCATTCGAGAAACTACTGATCTAACTATTAGTAATTCTCAACTGCCTTAGACAGGGGCTTATGGTGTTAAGCAACCAAACACAGTACGATATCTACTCCTTATACTGGGAGAGACGAATCCCTAATAATCACTCACCGCCTCCATGTGGCTCGGGATTGTACCCAACTAAAACCTGTTTGCACGCCTCTTTTGAGCCGTGGTAGGGTAGTAATCAAAGCACAGTGGGAAATCACACAAGAAAAATGATGATCTCAGGTCTACAGACTACCTGTACACATGCCACATGAGAACTGCCATCTGACGCTTGGTATAATACCATCCAGCAGTTCCCGGCGAGTCCGTCCAGTGTACCCACCCTTAGTGAGCACCTGTATACAATCTTAGGTGAAACACACCAATGGCTGTGGGACTAACCATTGTCCCTCATCGGGGTCTAGAAACGTATACACCAATCTACTCTGGAATATCGATGCCCTATCTCAATATTTCTACGACTAGGAACATTTTAAGGATGTGCTTATAGACTACCCAGCCCCCACAAGTATGATCGCCATCACAACACTGGTAGTCAAGCACATCCTACGAGCTTTATCAACATGTCTAAGCAATACATAATATCTAGTAGAACATACGCACATGTTAAGATAAAAGCAAACCAGATAACATACTATGGACGAGGCGGATAGGCCTATTCCATAGTATACTATCATTTCGAGCAAGATTGTCATGTACTATCTAGCAAACCAGATAGCATACTATCATTTCGAGTAAGATTGTCATGTAAATATATATATCCATAGTATCCATTACAAATAGTGGCTTCTACGGCATACATATATCCTACACAAATTCTATATCTCTTACATCATATTTCTAGCAAGTTTATGAAGCAAGTTTCTTCATCAAGAATGTGTTCTAATGGAGCTATAGCTTGGATTGGAGAACCCTCATAGTGGATCATCTTCGGCGAGAAGATCCTCATGCAAGCTCGATCTTTATCAAGTGGAGACTAGCCAGAGTCTAAAGAGAGGTGGCTAACGCGCTACAAAGGTTGTAACCACTAATCTTTTATATTAGCATTTCTTTTTGTGTTCAAGTTAATTCTTTTGGGTGTTTCAAGGGTTTGGGTGGCTTTAGCTCATTAGATTTTTAAAACTATATGTTCCGCCGTGCTTTAAAACCCTATTAGATGAGCCAGGCATCCTAACAGTTCGATGTGTTTTACCTAACTCAAAACCTTAATAAAACCTTCGGTTTTATTGTCAATAATTGTGTTCGCTGATAATGCGTAACATGTAGAATTTGGAATCAAAATGATATACTTTTGCATATAAACTGATGCCCCAAGTGGCGATGACTAAAACTGAAATTTACTGTACATATCACCGTATTAAATTCATAATAAAATTGAATATAAATCGTATCGTGACATGGTTAGGCTCGTTACAAAGCTGACTGGATAAAATATAAACCTGTGTAAGTTGATACTGAATATTTCCATGTTATGATAATGAAAATTGGATAGAAATACGGCTCTGGACTGCAGTCCAGAGTAGTATTTTCTGTCGATGCCAGATTTGAAACACCTGTAGTTCCCTGTACACATCCGATAATATATGGAGACCTATATCGTTACGTAGATAATCAATTTATATAACTGATGGTGTTGGTTTTATTTAATTTAAGTATCGTTTGATATTTTAAAAGTATCTTAAACTGTTAGCGTGTTTTGCTGTTTTCTGCGGTGACATTTATACGTATCGAAATTAAACTGATCATAACTCCATGCATATAATTTATATTACCATTTTGTATATTGCATTGGAAACTTAACTGATAAACCTAGATTTTACTGAACTGTAGTGTTGCCTAATTCCGTACGTAACTAGTGGCAAAATGCGCTTGAAGTTGGACTTACAGTTCTGAAACTGGAATTTCAACAGTGAACACCTGTTTTAAAATGATCATATATATTTAACCAGATCTTTTATTGATATGAAACCAATTTTAATGCTTATATAAATGATTCTACTTCATATGTCCTTTATATCGTTTTACCTGATTCTGCACGTATGATTTTTAGTGAATTTTACAAACTGAATGACACTGGTTGCCTATATTTACTTGAAGTGTATTTAATGCATTTCTATCATATCGTGTGACTTCTTTACACCCATTGATTAGTGACCACTTACATTGATACCTTAATGAATGTAGTACATTTTCGAGTGATAAGTGGTATTGATTGGGTTGTGACAAGAACGTTAGTAGAAGTGTTTAAAAGTGAAAGTGAAATCGTGATTGAACCGTGAAAGTGATGCGTACTTATATATAACCAATCTGATAAGTAAACTTATACTTTAATCTAGGATAAGGGGTTGTTGGGTAATGAATGCATGTTATGGCATCAGAGTCCACTTAAAAATCACCTAACATAAATCCCGTGTGCGGTTGTCCCGTAGGGTTTGACGGGGCCTTATACTAAACGTGTCGTTGATCCGTAGCAGTTGTCGAACTACTTTCATGTACACGCATATTTTCATTATTGAACTATAAACAAAAAAGTTAGAATAGAACAGCCAGATTATGATACTTTGTCATACCCATATGTTACACTGCCCATATGTTCATATTGCTTCATGTCTTCGGGTTGTTGCTTTATAATTTCTAGTTTATACTTATTGTTATGCAACATACTATGTATCATTATATTATACTATTGCGTTGCCATGACGATCTGAGTATGCATGCTCAGAGAAAGAATTGGACTTAGCCTAGATCAGGACCTACCCTACTTTGAGGATATTGTGGAGATCTAGACTAGTGATGCCAGCGCTATCATTTACTTTGTCACTATCTGGTTGGTTGTTTTCTTGATGTTACAGATTTGTATCCGTTGCACTCTAATATGATAGATTTAGTGATTATAATTCTCATTACTTGTGTTGTATTTACTACTTATCATGTACTGCTAGAAACCGAAGTTTGACTACGACAGAATTGTTCCTTGACCGTAGGAACATGGCAGGCCTAGTCACTATCGATTTCCGTATTTTGGGAAGCGGGATGTGACATGGTTTTGTTGGTATCATAGCACCAGGTTTTGAATCAGATTACAGTTCATTCTAGGGATCCTTTGATTTGTACCCTGTTATAATGCCTTTCACCTTCATATGATCCTTGTTGCATCATCATTCGATATCATATGATCCTTGCTTATTTCCTTTTGTTATCTGATTCCCTCCATGCTTATCTTTCAGCGATATGGCCTCTCCAAGGAACCACTCCTCGGACTCCAGTTCCCAAAATCGAACCGAAAGTATCTTCAGTGTGCTGATAACGCTTGCAGAAGCTCAAGAAAGGAAGACAGATCGCCTAGTCGTGTAACAACCGAGTTCATTTATACCAATTCCAGTTCCCGTATTTATTTATCTGTGGTATTTTATTTATTTATCGTGTTTGGGTGCGAATAGTAATTTTACATTTTACATTGCATTCGACCCGACCCGCTTGCTTGAACTTGTTTGATTCATATTTATAGCTTACCTTGACTTGTTACATAGACACGTGCATCTAGTGTATACTGCATACTGGCATTTCATCTAGCATCGCATATTTTATCATATAACATTTTAAGTCATAGAAAATATTTTAAAATTACATAACATGGCCTGCATGATACCGCTAACCCCGTGGTAGCATCCGCGCATCTTGTTCTCGTCCCGTTCAGTGAAACGGACGTATTTGGATGGCTACGCACATGTGCGTACGTCCGTTCTTGGGGGCATGCATTTTCATTAACTGAGCATTCATTTTAAAATTTGGAAGTCGCATATATTTTTCATATTTAAAATCTGAATTTAAGACCCGACCTGGGTATATTTTGGAGTAAGTTCGTATTAGCCAGAAAACTCAATTTTTCTTAATATTATATCCTTATATAATAACTGTTTATGATTTCCTTTATAACTAAAAAAAAAATATTTTCGTAACTGTTAATTTTGTAAGCTTATAATTTTAAACTAAAATATATTTTTAATCCTAAATCAATTATCCTGACCTCTAACAACAGCCAGATCTCTCCCTCCCTCCCTTTATTATATTATTTTTTCCCATACTTAAAACCCATACCCTATTTTAACACACACACACCCTACGTCCTTCTCTCTCCTCTCTCTTCTTCTTCTTCATTATTTTTCTCCCGCCGCCTCCTCACGAAACCCAAGCCCTAACCCACGCCTTCGCCCGCGTCGCCGTTGCTGCCTCATCCTCACCACCATCCTCACCTCTCTCGTCTCCTCTCCTCCCTCGAGTATCTCTCTCTTTCTTTCCACTCCCCAGCTCCAACCCCGACGACCCACCTTCTCCGAACCCTCATCCTTTCCCTCTGCCGTGCTCACCCATCTCCCTGTCGTCGTCTCCACCTCGTCTGCAATCCCTCATTCCCTTCTCCTCTCCTCTGCAGACCTCGACGAACCCTTTCCCCATTGAACCCCGATCACCCATCATCAAGAAACCCGCAACCAAGAACCCATGACGAGAATGCAACCCTAACCCATCGCCATCGTCGCTCCCCTTGTCACCTCCTCTGACCCTGAGCCAACTCCAGATCGTCTCCAGATCGCGACCAGACCATGCACCAGATCGTGTTCAGATCGCGACCAGACCACCGCCAGACCATGCACCAGATCGTGTCCAGATCGCGACCAGACCCCCACCAGACCATGCACCAGATCGTCTCCAGATCGCGACCAGACCACCACCAAACAATGCACCAGATCGCGACCAGACTATGCACCGTACCCAGACTATGTCACGCCATGTGCCTTGCTCCTGTGCCACGCCATGCCCGCTTCGTGCTCAGCCCATGCCACTTGTGTGCCACCATCGCACCAGTCCCGTGTCATCGCAAGACCCTGCACCATGTCGTGCCGTTTCACACACCGTATTGTGTCGTGTCGCACCAGGCCGCCTGCATATCGACCATTATTTCTGAGGCAAGTTTATCTTGCTACATGCTACATTACATTTTATCCATCTATTTTAATAAACATAATTATTGAATTTCAAACCGTGCATCCATAGTACTTGTTTCACAGTTTTACAATGACCGTATGCATCCATTCTTATCATTTCATATCTAACACATGCAAACCTATCTTGTCACATATCATACTATAGTATACCGCATCAAATTGAATATAACCATTTACATTGTTTATTGGAACATCGTGCATTAACTAGTTTATCATTTAAAGGTTATATGATATCCATCCGCATCCATATCGAATAGAATACATATAGCTGCATTCACAGATCTCATTAATAACCCAATATTGTTGTTTTAATACCCCATGTTTAATAAAGTGCAATCTAATTAATTTTAGAACTATTAAATGTAACCCTAATCGACAGTGTGTATCCATGTCGTTGACTTCCTATATATGTGCATACCATTCATGCTAGTTCATTTCATTAGTACTCTATACTTGTTTTTGTGTTTGAATTTATACCTATTTGCGTACCACATCACACTATTCCATTTTTTTATTATTACATTGGTACCCCAAACTTGTTTTTGTCGTCCCATGCTTATTATAGTATTGATTATGAGCACCCACGTGACATTTGTGCACCCCATGACATGATTTGATATACTATTACTTGACATGATTTGATACCGTGCACTACTGGACATGATTGGATTTATATACACTACCTGACTTGACCTGATGTACCACAGCTTGACCTGTTACCTGATCTTGGTACTAATGCCAACAATCTTGACATGTTGTCCCTACGGACATTTCCTATTGTCTATTCAGACAAACCTGTACCTGCTTGATCCAGTGTTGGCATTAGCTCCAGATTTATTAATATCTGACTTGAACACATAACCTGGGGGTATGGGAAAATCAATGATGAAACCTGACTTGTAACTCGACAGTTCGATACCTTTACTGATCAGTCTTATGGGCTAGGCCAGCCCCGGGGTGATGCTGCTGACATCACTCATCATTACCTACTACCCTTTACTGCCTTGCGGCGTCTCGGATTCAGCCCGAGAGTCATAGAACGTGATCCCGGGCACGCATGGGATACTATTGAGTTACATCGATAATTCATCAAATTGATTTCAAAGACTTGAGAGTAGTTAACCCAATAGACCAGTTTAGATTACTCACTACACATTACCCTCACTGTCCTCATTTATATTACTGTTATACATGTTTTACTGTTCATACACATACCTGTATGTCTTGCTACCCCTGTTTATAGTATTGCTTGATATTATGACGCACTGACGTCTGGGTTTTTCATGACCCAGATCCTCTACCTTTGTTGCAGACTGATCAGGAGTACTGCCGCTGTTAGACCGAGCGGTGAGGACCCTGTTGGTATCCAGATTTACTATTCCAGGTGTTTTATTTATTGGATCTTTTGCTTCCGCATATTATATTATTTCTTGACTCATTTATTCTGGCTTATGGACATGTACTAGATAGTTTAGTTTACTTTCCTGTTCTTGATATCTCCACAGCCGTAATGTGACTGTGGAAGGATTTTTCCTATCCACAGGTAGCATGGTTGGCTATGTCACGTGCCTATCTTAGCGTACTCTGGGAAGCGGGGCATGACAAGTCGTAGGATTGAAGGTGGTGCAAGAGTCCATAGTTACTGTTTTAGGGAGATTTACCGCTGTTCTTGCCACCCCGAGAGTGCTCCCGTACCAGCTGTAGAGTGTTTTTCATCACCCTATTGAGATAGGAATACACGTCGCTTGACAGGCGTATTAAAGATTCTCCCTGTCTAGAGTAGGCCGGGGTTTATTGATTGTGGGGATCCGAATCTCCGGCAGCCGCGGACTAAGCTATCGTTAATTATCCCTCTCTTTTGGAGCGAGAGAACCTCTGATTGACGGGTAAAACTAGTCACGCGAACTTAATGTACAGTTTGTGTATATTGTGTTTTGATCATATCGGGGGCCTCGCAGAGTTTACAGGGGTCCCGCTACCCGGATAGCGGGCTGGGGGTCAAGGTGGTTAGCAGCCCCCTTACGGGGTTTGGGACAGCGTCCCGTTAGAAATTTTTTCTAATGGGGGATGTGTTTTGAAGGTGGAGCATGAGTGAAAAAGAGGGGTGAGAAGCGTCCTAAGCACGCGTGAGTGGCGCGTGGGCGCCCACGGGTCACATGAGTGGCGCATTGGCGTAAGGCGCCTGCGGGTCACGTGCTCTGGGTATGGGCGCCAGCAGGTCACGTGTCGGGCGTGTGGCCACTGGGCGCCAGTGGGTCACGTGGGCGGTACGTGACCACTGGAAACACCAGCGGAAAAAGGGGCTTAGCCTCTGGGCTGGGAGTTGAACTCCCGAGGGCCTTTGGAGATGAACTCCTGAACATGATTTGGGTGTAGATTTGGAGTTAAACTCCGAAAAAATCTGGATTTGGAGTTAAACTCCTTTGTGAATTTGGATCTTGGAGTTGAACTCCTCAAATATTTTCGGGGATGATCAAAGGGGACCCATTTTTTCTCCTTTGAGCCTTGGATCTTCCCAAAGTGGGATTTTTGGAGGTGGGTCTTCTTCCCCCTCCTCACTTTTTGATGGATCTTGAAGAAAAAGAGAGGTGAGATTAAAAATCTCTTTTTTAGGGATTTGATGGGAGATCTTAACTTCCTTTCGAGAGTTTTATAGTGAAACTTTTATTTAGTTTTAAGAAAAAGAGAGCTAAATGTTCCCGCCAAAATCTTTGGCCAAGAGCTATTTGTTCCTGTTTACACCGGTTTAAATTTCGTTTACAGATATGTGTGAAATCGGGCTCATTCGTATACGCACATACACACATCAGAGGAAGAACATGTGTTAGAAAGGGAGCATTTGGTGGTCAACAACAGAAAGAAAGCATTTAATTGAATATTTTATTCTACAGGAAATAGATCACCATACATGGGATCGAAAGTACAGGGATTCACAAAACTATGGATAAAATTCTCTAACTCCCTCTCTGCCTTCTACACTATGGTAAAACGGCGATCTTCACGAAGAGTCGCTCCCCATCGGTCACCACCATGCCTATCAACGAAGGCAGATATGATGGCCCGCTGAGCCCGTATCTGGCTTTGCAGTTGAACAGAGCGATCCCTCAAAGCCGTGGTAATCAAAAGTGCCTCATGAAAGCACTCGATCTTGTCCTCCGCTGCGTCGAGTATCGCCGGAGTCATCTCCGCTGGATGAGGGGGAATATCATCGAGCACGGACAAGAAGACCATCCGGAGCCAAATGGAGCCGATGGGGAGAGGAGATCCTTTACGAGTCAAGAGCTCGTGCAACACCATATCGCATTGGTCATCCGTAAGAGCAGGGTTCGCCAAGCGGGCAGCAAAACGAGGAACAATTTTCTCAATAGGCACCTCCCATGGCTGTCGGCGAGCATGTGGACGATTACAAGCCATAGCTCTTCTCTGTTAAAATAATTCTCTGAAAGTGAAAAAGAAGAGAAGCATTGCCTTAGATTATGAAGGGAGACATTTAAGTCTAGGCACAGAAAATATTGTGCATGATTGAACTATTTCCAAGCGTTGGAAAAGAAAAGTTTGACTCAAGAAAAAGCAAAGAAAGAAGGCGAAAAGACACCTTCAGTAAAGAGACAGCGCCTCACGTGCCTTACACGAGGGGGTCAGCGCCAAGAGTTAAAAACTCTGAGGTAGCGCCTCACGTGCCTTACACGAAGGCGCCGGCGCCAAGAGTTAAAAAACTCTGAGGCAGCGCCTCACGTGCCTTGCACGAGGACGCCGGCGCCAGAACTAAAAGTTCTCTGCCATTGGATTAAAAATCCAACGGAGATGATGAAATATCAAAATACAGAATTAAATTCTGTTGAGGAAATATTCCTCAAATCTCTATAAAGGAGAAAGATCATTCTCTGTAAACAGAGCACCGTTGGATTAAAAATCCAATGGTGATTAAAAATCATCAAGCTACAGAATAAGCTCTATATGGGAAAATATTTCCCCAATCTTGTTAAAAACAAAGAAAAATATTTTATGTAAAACAGAAGTCCTTGGATCAAAGATCCAACGGTGGATAAAATCCCCAAATCAATTAAGGATCTTTCAACGAAAGATTTTCTTAACTAAACCAACAAACTTGCCTTTACTATATAAAGGACCCAAGACTTCAAGTCTTGTACAGAGGAACCCCTCCCATAAACTTCAAGTTAAAAAAGAAGAGCAAGCAAAAAAGAAACTTTTAAGAGAGAAGAATGAAGAAGAACTTTCTTCAAGGTAAATAAAGATAATGGAGATCATAATATCTCATCTGCATATCCAAGAGTTTAACCCTCATAAAGAACATATTCTTTCCCCTGGATCCAAGACCCATGAGACAAGTCTCCCACAAATGAGAATTTAATTCTCGTGGGGATGAATTTGTTCTTGGGGATCGAAGATCCAGGGGAGAACAGAGAATTAAACATCTTCAGAAAAATGCACAAAGAAAGAAACAGCTCCAAGCGCCTCACATGCCCCTCACGTGGGCACTGCTCAGATAGAGAGTGCTTAGCACTCAATAGTTGGCGCTCAGCGCCAAGCGCCTCACGTACCCCTCACGTAGGCACTGCTCAAATAAAGAGTGCTCAGCACTCTTTGGTTGGCGCTCAGCGCCAAGCGCCTCACGTGCCCATCACGTGGGCGTTGCTTAACATAAAGTGCTATGTACTCATCAAACAACGCCTAGCACCAAGCGCCTCACGTAACCCTCACATGAGCTCCACAGAACATAATGGTGATTAACACTCATCATTCAGCACCTGGCGCCTAGTGCCTCGCGTGCATTGCACGTGGGCGCCATAAAGAGTGTTTAACACTCCATAAAAAACAAAAAATGGGGTTAAAGTAAAGGGTGAGCGTCAGAACCCATATCAATTCCCAGCACTGTTTGCACAGAAAAAGGACTGAGCCCAAATAAGTGTTTAACAATTTATTCAAAGATTAACGGGTTGAGTCCATGTTGACTAAATCCCCAACTCAGATCAACCGAGCTTATGTGCTCATTATGTTCCAAATTGGTCTTAATCCCAAACACAACTACAGATCTCCCAACCGACATTGGTTTAAAGGTACATCTCCTCACACCTCTGATACATGTCGTTGTAATTCTTCAACGTCTTCAGAGAGGTGGCGGGTCCCGACAACCAACAACTCCTTGGACCGCAACGTCTTTAAACTAGCTATGGACCGCAACGTCCTTAAACTAAGACAATATAGAGTCCAAATGCTCTTCTGTTGGGTCTGAATGATCCCAAAAACCCTGTTGAGTAGATCTTAATCTAAAATTAGACTAATTTATCCTCAACAAACATTTAAGTGGATCTTAATCCCAAACGAGATTAACGATCCTTAAATAAAACAAAACCGAAATTTAAGAAAATACGGATTTGGACTAATCCACGCCCTACGGGCGACAACACAAATTAGTCTTCGTATACAATCCACGGGCAACCAAAAATAAAACAAACACACACGACACGAAGTGAACATCTGGAGCTGAAGAAAGTGGTTATTGCTACGCGGTAACGTAATTAACTGCAGGGGCATGCGCCTGCAGAGAAGAGCGTCCCCATAATCAAAAACCCCTCACAACGAGGGGGAATCTGACGAAATCTGCTATAACTGCTGCATCCGTCTAGACCTCCGATACACGGCGCCATAAATCAACTTTGCATCTTCGGAGAGGTAGATAGATAAAACCAAATAGCATCTGCCCCCAAATACAGGCAAGACGTATGTCTTTCCGGTTTTCGGCGGTAAACAGATTCTGGCACGCCCGGTGGGACCTTTTCCTCTTTCCACTCCACACTTCATGTGTCGTGTTTTTCTGCGATCAAATAATCATGGTATATATGTTTGTGGTTTCCCTTGGGTGATGGATATTGAAGACGGCATTTCGTCTCTATGAAAAATGGCGTTTGTTTCCACCTTAGCAACCCTGGCTCTGTCATATCTGGTGGAGTCAAGTATGGGTCACTTGCAGCCTCAAATCTCTGCAATCCGGCTCTTTAAGAAATCAACGGGCTTCTCTTTGGGTCGATACTCCCACCTCCCACCGTCGGTGCCTCAACGTCGATGGAGGAAGCCCAATGGAAGTTTGTCTTCCACAGGCCGGTTCCCCAAGCTGCAGCTTTGCCGACGGACTCAGTTCTCAAACAAATGGCACCTGCCAAGGACCAAGGTCGATGCAGGGGGCAGAATATTCAAGCTCTCAAAGGAAACATGGGGCAGGCTCGGAAAAATCCTGAGGCTAATCAAATCCCGACCGTAAGAAACGGTCGACGTCGGTATCGGCATCTTACAAAATGAGCTGGGGGCAGTTCTCCGTATGGTCCTGTTTCAACCCCAGTGGTGAATGTTGTTGTTCCAACTAGGAACAGCTTCAAACTGTTGCGAAGGGTCAGACAAAATTCTCCCACCACAATATTGAAGAAATATTTTCAGCCCATGGAGATCCCGCCGTAAGAATACCAAGTCCGTTATTCGAAGAACCAATTGACGAGCTAATGAGAGAAGCCGGTCAAAAGGTTCGGGATGACCACAGCCATGAAATGGCCATTTACGAGAAAGCCAGGACGCAGATTCTCGCTCAGCAGTCTACGGAAAGAGAAGACGACGATGCCCTTCGCCCTCAGCCCGCTGTGCGCTCTCGTGACACGGAAAAAGTCCGACGCAGAAGCAACAATAAGATAAAGAATAGGAATGACGCTCAAAGACAGCGAAGTGGATCTAAGAAGTCACGCGATCGAGAAAAAGTCAGCTGGAATCCGTCGTTTATGAAAAAGATGGGTCGGGAATACTCTTTCCCTCAAGACAAGACAAGAAAAATATTCAACCTTGTCATGAGGCATCAAATGATGACTCTTCCGGAGTCTCAGCATCCTGAGCAAATAAACGAGGTCCATCATTCGGCTTATTGCTCCTACCACCGAGCAGTAGGACATCCTCTTGAAGAGTTATTCACTTTCAAAGACTGGGTCGAAGACCGGTATCAGCAAGGCAGGTTCACTCTGTCCGACAATTCGAGGGTAGCCCCACCACATAAGCATGAGCCAAGAGCAACCTACACTGCGAGGGAAAGTCCAGATCAACATCGAGCTTGGAAACGAACTCGTACCTGTCACGTGATAACATTCTTAAAGGAGGAAGAGCACGAGAATATCGACGGCCTCTCCCACTGCTTCGCAGATGAGGATGAGGGTGAGGTAATTTTAGAATTGCTACCAGCGCCAAAAGAGTTAGAAGATGGGATACACACCACAACGGACAACCTAAAAAAAATCGACTTGGGGATAGAAAGCGAGCCAAGGCCAACATTCGTCAGTGATCTGCTGTCTAAAAAACAGGTGGCCATGCTAAAAGGCGTACTTACGCAATATAAAGACTGTTTCGCATGGAATTATTCTGAGATGCTGGGGCTAGATCCAGAAATAGCGGTGCATAAACTGGCTATATCACCGGACGTCAAGCCGGTCAAACAGGCACCAAGAAGAATGCGACTCGAACTCGAGATGAGCATCAATGCCGAAGTCAAGAAACTAATCGACTATAGCTTCATCCAATAAGTTCAATATCCCGACTGGATCGCCAACATTGTCCCAGTGATGAAGAAAAATGGGACAATACACATCTGCGTGGACTTTCGGGATCTCAACAAAGCTTGTCCGAAAGATGACTTCCTAGTGCCTGTTACCGAGCTGATGATCGATAACACATCCAACCATGAAGTCTTCTCCTTCATGGACAGATCCTCAGGGTACAACCAAATCAATATGCATCCTGAAGACCAAAAGCACACTGCTTTCCGGACTCCGATAGGCATATTCTGCTATAAGGTGATGCCATTCGGTTTGGAGAATGCAGGCGCCACTTACCAGAAGGCCATGACAAAGATCTTCGATGACCTCATACACGAGATTGTCGAATATTATATCGACGACCTCGTGGTGAAGAGCGAATCATGCGAGGAGCACTGGGAGTATATAAAGATAGTGTTCCAGCGCCTTCGGAAGTACAACCTGAAGATGAACCCTCTGAAATGCACGTTTGGAGTTTTCTCAGCCAAATTCTTAGGATTCATCGTACGACACCGAGGCATCGAAATAGACACATCAAAGATTAAGGCGATTATGGAAATGCCCGCACCAAGAACTCTCAAACAACTGCGGCCTCTTCAAGGAAAGCCCGCGTATATCCGGCGGTTCATAGCTAACCTCTCCGGCAAATGCCGCCCCTACAATCATCTAATGAAGAAGGGGACCCCATTCGTTTGGGATCGTAAATGCCAGAATGCATTGGAAGAAATCAAGCAATATCTGCAGAACCCATCGGTACTGACCGCTCCGGTCAAAGGAAATCCCTTCATCCTGTACACAACAGCCCTTGAAAGTTCTTTAGGCGCGCTATAGGCACAGGAGAACGACCAGGGGAAGGAGAGAGCTCTCTATTATTTGAGTCGAGTTCTCCTTGGAGCAGAAAATAACTACCCCCCCCATCGAAAAGCATTTCCTGGCACTGGTTTTCACGGTAACGAAGTTTCGACATTATGCATTGGCACATGAGGTCCATCTCATATCAAAGGTGGATCCACTCAAGTATTTGATGTTGAGAGCCATATTAAAAGGAAGGCTTGCCAAATGGGCCCTCCTCTTGATGGAGTTCTCGATAGTATATCGACCCCTCAAGGCAATAAAAGGCCAGGCCATCGCCGACTTTCTCGCTCAGCATCCGATACCCGCCGACTCTCCCTTAAACTGTGAATTGCCGGGCGAACACGCATTCGATGCAATCGAAGGAAAGACGGAAGGAAATAATTCCTGATGGGAACTATACTTTGACGGGGCATCTTCCATGAAGAAGCGAAAGCAAAACACCCCCTTAATCAAAGCTGGAGTGAGCCTTATCCTTGTGACTCCACAAAGAGGGATAATGCGTTTTGCCCTTTTCTTAACGGAGCCAAGAACAAACAACGAGGCTGAATATGAAGCGTGGATAGCAGGTCTTGAGATTGCTGTTGATATGGGCATCGAAAACCTCCTCATATATGGAGACTCTCAGCTGGTCGTTAGCCAAGTGAATGGCGACTATCAGACATGCAAACCAGAGTTGGTAAAATATGGCAAAAGAGTGCGGCAACTGCTGACACAAATCCCCTCCTACACCCTGAAAAGCATACCGCATACGGAAAATAGCAAGGCGGATGCGTTAGCCAAACTCGCTAAAGAACTGACCGACGAAAACCATGATGACATAAGGATCATTGTGAAAAGCCGCTGGATTCTCGCACCAGCAGAGATATCTCCGAAGACGTCTAAAGAAGAGGAAGTAACCGAACAAGCAGCCTTCCAATTAGAGGATGAAAAAAATGTGAAGGATTGGAGAGAAGTCTTTATAGACTACTTCAAATCCCATCGAAACCCCGAAGACGCGTCGTCAAGACATCAGCTCATGAAGCGAGCCATGTCTTTCGCCTTCATCAATGATACTCTTTATAAGAGATCATTCGACTGTCTATGGTTAAGATGCCTGGGACCGGAAGAAGTAAAGAGGGTCGTCCAAGAAACTCATGGCTGACTCTTGGTTCCCATCAAGCTGGGCCAAAGATGAAGCTGAAGATCAAAAGAATGGGTTACTATTGGCCCACGATGATTCAGGACTGTCTCGAATATGTGAAGCAGTGTCACTAGTGCCAAATTCATGGGGATTTCATTAACCAGCATCCGAATCCTCTACACCCTACATTGGCTAGCTGGCCATTCGAAATGTGGGGAACCGATATAATCGGGCCCATCGAACCAGCATCATCCAAGAGACATTGGTTCATACTAGCAATGACCGATTACTTCTCTAAGTGGGCATAAGCAATAACGTTAAGAGAGGTGAAGACGGAGAACATCCTCCATTTCTTCAAAACACACGTCATTTATCGGTTCGGCACTCCGCGACGAATCATCTCGGATAATGGGCCGGCCTACAGAAGCCACAAGATCAATCACTTTGCACAGCAGCATAAAATAGATTGGAGATATTATTCGGTCTATAATCCCCGAGCTAACGGTCTAGCTGAGGCTTTCAACAAGACCTTGACAAAGATCATAAAGAAAACAGTATCCAAAAATAAAATGGACTGGCACGAGAGAATGCATGAAGCTCTCTGGGCATATCGAACCACGTTCAAAATGGCCATAAATACAACGTCATTCGCGTTGGTATTCGGCATGGAAGCGGTACTTCCCTTGGAGATAGAGCTACCCTCTCTACGAGTAGCGGTTCGATACGAGCTGACGGGTGAAGCAAATGCCCAACTTCGACTTGAGGAGCTCGATGCCCTTGATGAAACTCGTCTCATGGCGCAGCAAAATCTAGAAGCTTACAAAGCAAGGATGACGCGCTCATACGAAAGATTGACTAGGCTGAGAATATTCCGCTAAGGCAAACTTATGCTAGTCGTAAAAATACCTATGATCCCCAATCGTGCTAAACGGGGGAAATTCGAGCCGAACTATGAGGGCCCATACATCATAGACAAGGTTTACCAAGGTGGGGCCTACTTGCTCATGGATATACATGGCGAAAGACCCTTCCAGCCAATAAACGACCGGTTCCTTAAGAAATACTTCGTTTAACAAGTCACGGCTCAGGTTAATGATGGATGCCGACGCTCTTGTCCGCTCGCTGAGTCCAAACTCTATAAGTAGTATCCAGCGAAACCTCGCCTCAAAATCCCAATGGACCGCAACGTCCTTAAACTAGCTATGGACCGAGATGTCCTTAAACTAACGATGGACCGAGATGTCCTTAAACTAAATACGCCGCCTCAAAACTTAGCGACAGTGGAATCCAGGTCCACAAGTCCTAGCAGCGAGGATGGCAACTCAAGTCCCTCTGGCTCCACAGCTACCCCGGTTGGCGAAGTCCCGTCGTAAAAAAAAAACGTCCACAAGCGAAATGGACACGGATGAAAACCCAAAAGGGCTCCGTGAGTAAAAACAGCCGGGCTTCCGGCGAGTTCGTGAAAACCCGAAAGGTCACAGACTCGTAAAAAAAATCATGTACACTTGCAAGGTCCTTTCGACCTTGTAGGGAGAAAATACCTGCGTGAGATACTTACGACTCATAAGGGAGCAACACACTTAGGGATCCCCACGATTCCTAAGGGGAAATTACACTTACGAGATCCTCACGACTCGCAAGGAGAATCCTGCTTATGCGACCCTCATGGCTCATAGGATTCGAAAGTCTTAAGTTACAGGGATCTGAACCTGTTCTTAAGCCATCACATTCCCCAGATTGCCCTACAGGCGGTCCAATATTGACCCTTGTATACAATCCACGGGCACAAATAAACGACTCCCCCACCAAGTTCCACCAATGGCGCGAAATTTCCTCATTTGGTGAACAACGCTTGTAAGTCCTCTCGACTTATAAGGAGAAAACACACTTGTAAGATCCCTACGGCTTATAAGAGAACACACACTTAAGAATCTTCACGATTCCTAAGGAGAAAACGCACCTACGAGATTCTCACGACTCGCAGGGAGAAACACCTTTATGAGACCCTTATGGCTCGTAAAGTCAAAAAGCCTTAATCAAGAGGATCCTAAACCTGTCTGCTAAGCCACCTTTGTTCGAATCGACAAAGGCAAATGATAATTCGCTCCTGGCAACGATCCCAGTGGTAGCGATACTGATGCCTAAATCGGTATCAAATTCTAAGGCCTTTCACGGCAAATGATGATTCGCTTCTGGCCATATTCTAGTTGCAGCGATGCTGATGCTAAGATTGGTATCAGATCTTGAGTTCCATATTCGCAATAAAAAAAATCGGCGAGAAAAAAATGCATACGAAATAGCCGAAATGTTTGGGCAACTCGCAATAAAAATCAGCGAGCAAAATATATGCATATAAAAACAACCGAAATGTTTGGGCAACGCGCAATAAAAAAGCAGCGAGTAAAAAGAAAAACAGCCGAAATGATTGGGAACCGCGAAAAATAGCCGAAATGATTGGGCAATCTCGACTTTCGCGATATAAAAGCTGAAATTATAGAGCATCATGGAAAGAAACAAAAAAATGAAACTTCTGCCCTGCAGGTGAGATCACATTGACCCCTGTATACAATCCATGGGCACAAATGAAAAGGGAACCATGTTGCCCCACCAGGCTTCGTCAAAGGGAAGCTAAGTCTCGATAGCTATATCTACAGCCTAGAGATCAATAACAGCGTTCTTCCTCTCTCCAGCAGGATGCAGACGCGACATCAACAACCGGAGCCATGGAAAAGTCCCCCAGTTCCAAATCTCAACGATTCACGGACAACCTAGAGACTACCTCGGAGCCATGGCAGAGTCCCTGGTTCCAACTCTCGACGGCAACATCTACAGCCTAGAGATCAACAACAGCGTTCTTCCTCCCTCCAGCAGGATGCAGACGCGACATCAACAAACAGAGCCATGGAAAAGTACCCTAGTTCCAAATCTTGATGATTCACGGACAACCTAGAGACTACCTCGGAGCCATGGCGGAGTCCCTAGTTCCAAGTCTCAATGGCTACATCTACAGCCTAGAGATCAACAACAGCATTCTTCCTCCCCCCCAGCAGGATGCAGACGCGACATCAACAAACGGAGCTATGGCGAAGTCCCCTAGTTCTAAATCTCGACGGTTCACAGACAACCCAAAGACAACATCGACATTCGTCGCAATATTGTAGACACAATGTCAACAAACGAAGCCAAGGAAGATCTCTAGCTTCAGGGTCTCGACGGCAACATCTACAGCCTGGAGATCAACAATGGCGTTCCTTCTCACTCCAACAGGATGCAGATGCGACGTCAACGACCGAACCCAGGGTCAAAACAGCGGAGCCATGGAAAAGTCCCCAGTTCCAAGACTCTACGGTTTACAGACAACCTATAGGCAACCCCGACATTTGTCACAATATTGCAGACACAATGTCAACAAACGATGCAAAGGAAGATCCCTAGTTTCAGGGTCTTGACGGCAACTCAAATGAGACCTGAAAGACTATCGGAGATCATCCCACACTAGCGCGGAGTGGTCATGACTCATTGGGGCTCCCAAACCGAGCCTAACCTCAAGTAAAAAGCGATATGGAATATCCCTAACGCTTGCTCTTTCGATGGTAATATCACCTGGAAGATTACTTGAAGACGTCTTGTCCAGCCCCCGAAGGGATCAGAGAAACGACAGTCGCGGGCTACTCGAACAACAAGATTGTGTATCGAAGAATACACCGACCAACGCGACGGTACGATGGGTAAAAAACCCTAGTACCACAGACCCTAACGGACTTCTATTAGCAGGAGTTAACTGTGACGTTAGGACATCCTTGCGAGAACTTCTCGATTCGTCTCGACTCGTGGGGAAAATAATGTTCCTGCGAGAACTTCTCGACTCGTCTCGACTCGTAGGGAAAAACCATAGGCAACGGGGATAAGAACCTGTTTCCTAAGCACTGGGGCCCTGCAAGTCGGTCCAAGATGGACTATAGCATACTATTCACGGGCCACTTACGAGTCCTCTCGACATGTAAGGGAAAAAATTCTCTTGTGAGATGCTTACGACTCTCAAGAAAACGCACTTAGGATTCCTCACGATTCTTAAGAAGAAAATACACCTGCGGGATCCTCACGACCCGTAGGGAGAAAAGTCTTTATGAGACCCTCACGGCTCATAAAGTTGAAAAGTCTTAGACGGAAGATCTGAACCTGTTTCCTAAGCTATCGCTGCCCTACAAGGAGACCAAGATAGACTATCTACAAGACACATTCGCCAAAGTTACATGCCACTGAAATGAAAAAGCTACTTACGGGTCCTCACGATTCGTAAGGAAATAATACCCGAGTGAGATCCTTACGACTCATGGAGGCGATGAACACTTATAAATCCTCATGATTTCTAGGAAGAATATGCACCTATGAGATCCTCTCGACTCATAAGGAGAAAAAACCTTCTTGAGACCCTTACGGCTCATGAAGATGGAAAAAGTCTTAGGCTACAAGGACCCTAAACTTGTCTCCTAAGCCCTCAATTCCATGGCCCTACATAACTTTGCACTACTTCACCTACGTACATACTTACGTGGGCAAAGTAGTGAGGGGCATTTGTTCCCGCCGAAATCTTCGGCCAAGAGCTATTTGTTCCTGTTTACACCGGTTTAAGTTTCGTTTACAGATATGTGTGAAATCGGGCCCATTCATATACGCACATACACACATCAGAGGAAGAACAGGTGTTAGAAAGGGAGCACTTAGTGGTCAACGAAAGAAGGAAAGCATTTAATTGAACATTTTATTCTACAGGAAATAGATTACCATACATGGTATCGAAAGTACAGGGATTCACAAAACTATGGATAAAATTCACTAACTCCTTCTCTGCCTTCTCCACTATGGGAAAGCGGCGATCTTCACGGAGAGTCGCTCCCCATCAGTCAGCACCGTGTCCATCAGCGAAGGCAGACATGATGACCCGCTGAGCCCGTATTTGGCTTAGCAGCTGAACAGAGCGATCCCTCAGAGGTGCCTCATGAAAGCACTCGATCTTGTCCTCCGCTGCGTCGAGTATCGCCGGAGTCATCTCCGCTGGATGAAGGGGAATATCATCGAGCATGGACAAGAAGACCATCCGGAGCCAAATGGAGCTGATGGGGAGAGGGGATCCTCTATGAGTCAAGAACTCGTGCAACACCGTATCGCATCGGTCATCCATAAGAGCAGGGTTCGCCAAGCAGATAGCAAAACGAGAAACAATTTCCTTAATAGGCACCTCCCATGGCTGCCGGCGAGCATGTGGACGATTACAAGCCATAGCTCTTCTCTGTTAAAATAATTCTCTGAAAGTGAAAGAGAAGAGAAGCATTGCCTCAGATTATGAAGGGAGACATTTAAAACTAGGCACAGAAAATGTTGTGCATGATGGAACTATTTCCAAGCGTTGGAAAAGAAAAGTTTGACTCAAGAAAAAGCAAAGAAAGAAGGAGAAAAGACACCTTCAGTAAAGAGGCAGCGCCTCACGTGCTTTGCATGAGAGCGCCAGCGCTAAGAGTTAAAAACTCTGAGGCAGCGCCTCGCGTGCCTTGCACCAGGGCGCCGGCGCCAGAACTAAAAGTTCTCAGCCATTGGATTAAAAATCTAATGGAGATGATGAATCATCGAAATACAGAATTAAATTCTGTTGAGAAAATATTCCTCTAATCTTTCTAAACGAGAAAGATCATTCTCTGTAAACAGAGCACCGTTGGATTAAAAATCCAATGGTGATTAAAAATTATCAAGCTACAGAATAAGCTCTGTATGGGAAAATATTTCTCCAATCTTGTTAAAAACAAGAAAAATATTTTCTGTAAAACAGAAGTCCTTGGATCAAAGATCCAACGGTGGATAAAATCCCCAAATCAATTAAGGATCTCTCAACGAGAGATTTTCTTAACTAAATCAACAAACTTGCCTCTACTATATAAAGGACCCAAGACTTCAAGTCTTGTACAGAGGAACCCTCCCATAAATTTCAAGTTCAAAAAGAAGAGCAAGCAAAAAAGAAAGCTTTAAGAGAGAAGAAGGAAGAAGAACTTTATTTAAGGTAAATAAACATAATGGAGATCATAGTATCTCATCTGCATATCCAACGGTTTAACCATCATAAAGAACATAGTTCTTTTCCTTGTATCCGAGACCCATGAGACAAGTCTCCCACAAATGAGAATTTAATTCTCGTGGGGACGAATTTGTTCTTGGGGATCAAAAATCCAGGGGAGAACAGAGAATTGAACATCTTCAGAAAAATATACACAAAAAAACAGCTCCAAGCGCCTCACGTGCCCCTCACGTGGGCGCTGCTCAGATAGAGAGTGCTTAGCACTCAATAGTTGGCACTCAGCGCCAAGCGCCTCACGTGGGCGCTGCTCAAATAATGAGTGCTCAGCACTCTTTGGTTGGCGTTCAGCGCCAAGCGCCTCACGTGCCTATCACATGGGCGCTGCTTAACATAAAGTGCTATGTACTCATCAAACAGCGCCAAGCGCCTCACGTAACCCTCACGTGGGCGCCACAGAACATAAAGGTGATTAACACTCATCATTAAGCACCCGACGCCTAGTGCCTCGTGTGCTTTGCACGTGGGCGCCATAAAGAGTGTTTAGCACTCCATAAAAAACAAAAAAGGGGGTCAAAGTAAAGGGCGAGCATCAGAACCCATATCAATGCCCAGCACTGTTTGCACAGAAAAGGGACCGAGCCCAAATAAGTGTTTAAAACTTTATTCAAAGATTAAATGAGCTGAGTCCAAGTTGACCAAATCCCCAACTCAGATCAACCGAGCTCATGTGCTCATCATGTTCCAAATTAGTCTTAGTCCCAAACACAACTACAGATCTCCCAACCGACATTGGTTTAAAGGTACATCTCCTCACACCTCTGATACATGTCGTTGTAATTCTTCAACGTCTTCAGAGAGGTGGCGGGTCCCGACAACCAACAACTCTTTAGACCGCAACGTCTTTAAACTAGCTATGGATCGTAACGTCCTTAAACTAAGACAATATAGAGTCCAAATGCTCTTCTGTTGGGTCTGAATGATCCTAAAAACCCTGTTGAGTAGATCTTAGTCTAAAATTAGACTAACGTATTCTCAACAAACATTTAAGTGGATTTTAATCCCAAACAGGATTAACGATCCTTAAATCAAACCAAACCCAAATCTAAGAAAATACGGATTTGGACTAATCCACGCCCTACGGGTGACAACACAAATTAGTCTCTGTACACAATCTATGGGCAACCAAAAATAAAACAAACACACACGACACGAAGTGAACATCTGAAGCCAGAGAAAGTGGTTATCGCTACACGATAACGTAATTAACTGTAGGGGCTTGCGCCTGCAGAGAAGAGCGTCCCCACAATCAAAACCCCCTCACAACGAGAGGGAATCTGACGAAGTCTGCTACAACAGCCGCATCTGTCTAGACCTCCGATACACGGCGCCATAAATCAACTTGGTATCTTCGGAGAGGTAGACGGATAAAATCAAATAGCATCTACCCCTAAATGCTGGCAAGACGTATGTCTTCCCGGTTTTCGACGGTAAATACTAAGCTCTTGATTTAATTGGAAATGAAAAGAAAGAGGGAGAACTTGAGAGAGAGGAGATTGAAGCACAAATCCTAGAGATTTTGTGGGAAATGAATTATTGTTTTTCATTTATTCATAATATTGCCTTATATAAACTTACAAATTTACACATAGCCCTTTAGGCTTTACAAAATGGCATTTTGCCCATCCCATACCTCATGTACTTATTTCCTTTTGCACATGAGCCATGGGCTTTACAAAAATTTGGCTTTTTGCCTATTTATTTTATATTCAAGCTTGAAAATCATATCAAACCTATTTATTACATAATTTTCTTCTTGGCATGGGGGGCAGCCTCTTCATGTTCGGGCTTGACTTGGGTATGAGCCCACTTGACCTGGACTTGGGCCCGCTTGCTTAGGCTTGGGTTCAGGCTTATGCCCACTTGACTTAGATTCGGGCCCAGGCCCACTTTTCTGGCCTTGACTTTGACTTATTTATCTCGACCTTAGGGTGTAATTTTTTAACCCCAACAAAGTGCCCTCCATCAATGCATGCACACTGTATACATAGGTCGTGTGCATGAAATTGATAGATATTCTTTGGTGAAGATCTTGACTTCTAGGTGCAACATCATTCTGGGGGCGGAGCATCATTCCGGGGATCGGAGGATATTTCCGAGGTGCGGAGTATAATTCCAGGGATCGGAGTATCATTCCGAGGTGCGGAGCATAATTCCGGGGGTCGGAGCACCATTTCGAGGTGCGGTGTATAATTCCGATGCAAAGGTTGATTTCGAGTCGAAGCATAATTCTGATAGGGAAGGCAGATATTCCGAGGTAAAGCATGATTTCGACACGGGGTACATTCTGAGACGAAGCATGATTCTGACGTAGAGGTAGATATTCTGAACGAAACATAGTTTCGATGCAGAAGTTGATTCCCAGGCGAAGTATAATTCCGACAGGGAAGGTGGATACTCCGAGACGAAGCATGATTTCGACACAAGGCACATTCTGAGACGAAACATGATTCCGACGCAGAGATTGATTTTAAGGCAAGGCATAATTCCGACAGGGAAGGCAGATACTTCGAGGCGAAGCATGATATCGACACGGGGTATATTCTGAGATGAAACATGATTCCGACGTAGAGGTTGATATTATGAACTAAATATAGTTTCGATGCAGAGGTTGATTCCCAGGCGAAGCATAATTCCGACAGATAAGGTGGATACTCCGAGGCGAAGCATGATTTTGACATGGGATACATTCTGAGACGAAGTATGATTCCGACGCTGAGGTTGATTTCAAGACGAAGCATAATTCCGATAGGGAAGGCAGATACTCCGAGATGAAGTATGATTTCGACACGGGGTGCATTCTGAGACAAAATATGATTCCGACGCAGAGGTTGTTGGTTGACTTGATTTCGAGACATAGCATAATTCCGACAGGGAGGTTGTTAGTTGACTTGATTCTGAGGCAGAGTTGATTCCGACGGGGAGGTCGTTGGTTGACTTGTTGATTTGATTTTGGAGTTTCTTATCCTTCCGGTGGGGCTTTTGAGCCTAGGACTTGGAATTTGGGTTTTTGTTCGACGTCAGCATCGCTACACTGGAATATGGCACCAGGAGCGAATCATCATTTGCCATGGAGAACATCAGATTTGGGTTGGCATCTCTACTAGATTATGGTACCAGAAGCGAATCATCATTTTCCATGAGAGGATTTAAGGATTTTGGTTTTGGTTTGGCATCAGCATCACTACACTGGAATATGGTACCGGGAGCGAATCATCATTTGCCGTGAGAGGATTTCTCTCGTTCCCAGTTTAACGACTCAGGGGTCATATGTTCCCAATTTAACAACTTAGAGGTCAGCTGTTCCCAGTTTAACGACTTAGGGGTCTATTGGATCGAAAGTTTAGAATTTTGGGGCTGGGGTCGGTATCAGCGCTGCTAATACCGGAGCACAGGTGTCAGGAGCAATTCATCATTTGCCTTTACTTGTTGGGGAGTGATGGCTTAGGAGACAGGTTTAGGTCCTTATCACCTAAGGCTTTTTAATTTTATGAGCCGTAAGGGTCCCATAAAAGCATTTTCTTCCTATGAGTTGAAAGGATCTCATAGGTGTATTTTCTCCTTAGGGGTTGTGAGGACCCCCAAGTGTGTTTTTCCCTTGTGAGTCGTAAAGATCCCACAAAGGTGTTTTTTTACGAGTCGAGAGGATCTCATAAGTTTTATTCTCCTCATGTATCGTGAGGATACATGAGTGGGTCTTCCCAAATGGATCATAATTTCGATGGCAGAGCCTGGCCGCGGCGCTGGTGATTGCGGTGGGGCATGAATACGATTTAGGTTGTTTATGCCCGTGGATTGTATACGGTAGTCAATTTGGGGACTGGCCGTAGGGCTGGAGTGGTTGAATTTGGTTAGGATGGGGATCATTTGTGCCCGTGGATTGTATACGGTGGTCAGTTTGGGGACCAACCGTAGGGCTGGGAGAATTTGGGGAATTTTGATCTTGATTTCTTGGTCGGCGTCTGCATCGCTATACTGGGATAGTGCCTGGAGCGACTCATCATTCGCCGTCATGGCATTTGGGGATTTGAAATTTTATTGGCATCTGTATCGCTAACGCTAAAGTATGGTTTCATGATCGACTCATCATTCGCCTTTGGAGGGGTTTGAAATATTTAATTATATACACATTTTTACCACTATTGCTCCATCATTTTAGCTTTTCTTACCGCGAAGGCCGTGATTGCCCTATCATTTCGACTATTTATTCACGGTTTCCCCACCATTTCGGCTTTATTTTCATTTTTTTACTCATTTATTTTTATTGAGATTTGCCCCATCATTTCGGATTTATTTTCATTTTTTTACTCGCTGGTTTTTATTGCGAGTTGCCCCATCATTTCGGCTTTATCTTACTTATTTATTTATAAATTTTTTACATTCCCAGTTTAACGACTTAGGAGTCATCTGTTCCCAGTTTAACGACATAGGGGTCGACTTTTCCCAGTTTAACGACGTGATGGTCAAGAGTGTTTGCTTATCTAAGCCTCTCAAACTTTGATCTTAGCGAGGCTGAGTTGATGACCGTAACTTGGTGGTTTGCAGGTCCATCCGAGGACGGTAGGTTTTTCCCTGCCCTGTATTGGTTCTCTACCCAATCTTTGAAAATATAGCTATCTTCGATGGTATGACTCACCATCCTATGATATAGGCAGTATATGGGATTGTCGGTCATATTTATTTCATGTGGCCTTTTTGGAATAGGCAGTTGCAGACCGTTGTTCAAGGCGTCCTTGAATATTTTGCGGACTTCGTCCTTCCTGAAGGAGTAGACTTTCTTCCTTCTCTCCATTAGAGTTGGTGCCTTTCTTGATGCTGATCGGTCTTTGGTTCGCCTGTTGTCTGCTTACCCAGTTCGGTATAGTATCGGAGGGACTGGAGGATGATCGCGGCCGCTTTTTGCAAAGGTGTTCCGCTCTTGGGCTAGAGAGAGTATTGGTCGGTTGTTTCAGGAAATAAATCCCTGGCTCGTGAACCAAAATTTTCTTTTGCTGTAATTGCAATCGGGCGATTTGGGTCGTGTGATCTACCACGACGTTTGCCAGCTCGTCGAGTTAGGAATGGATACGGCTAACTTCTTGTCCCTGTCCTAAAGCTGCTTTTGAAGCTATTGGAATAATACTTGCTCTATAGTTCCGGGTATGATAACCGGGTCATCCTTACTGCCTGAGCTCGATTCCGCGGGAACGACGAGCTCCTTTGGCTTAATGGCCTGAGCAGGCTCTTCATCATCCAGACCTAGCCGGTGTTGGGTAATAACAACCACGTCATTGTCATGGCCATGAGGTGTAGAAGGATTTGTTCTTCTGGACTCCACCATGTAGACCGTATGGGTTGTGTACCTATCTACTGCCTCTTCATCGGTAATGTTGCTTGTTGGGCTTTTAGCTTATTTCCTTAGTCCTCTCCTTTCAGAGAAGGGCAGATGATTGAAAGAAGGTTCCCAAAGGGCTTCAGTCTCTGTCTGTATGAGATTGGCGGTCGCAGCTTGATTGTTTGCTAACATGCCTTTAAACACTTCTATCTCTTCTGCCTTGTATTGTTTTTTGACCCAATCTTTAAAGACAAAGCAGTCTTCAGTTGCATGACCCATCACTCTGTGATAGGGGCAATATTTGGGGTCATCGGTCATATTCGCTTCTTGCGGTCTTTTTAATTATGGAAATTGTAGACCGTTTCTCAGGGCGTCCTTAAATATCTTGTGGATTTTGTCCCTTTTGAAGGATTAGATTTTATCCAGCTTCTCTTTTAGAAGCGATTCTCCTCCCTCTCCCAACACTGGCTTCCAAGGCTGGTTGACATTGGGCCTGCTTGTCACTTGCCTATTTTGGTCAACCAAAGTGTTAAAAGATTCAGTATCGTCGGAATTTTCGCCTTTGCGATTATCGTCCTTTTGGCTTCTCCAGGATTTATTGTTATTTTGGGAATCCGAGGAGGATTCCTACGTTGAGCATTCCAACATTTGAACTTTTTTTGTCAGTTCTTGGAACGTCTTGAGACCCGTGGTGCATAAAAAAGGATTCATCCAGGTGCCAAGATTTACGATGATGAGATTGACGGATTGGTCTTGTTCCAACGGAGGCTCATATTTGATGGAGAGATTGTACCATCGGGTTATAAAATCCGTGCAGCTTTCATTGTTCTTTAGCTTGGTCCTTACGAGGTCGACAATGGTGATCTTATCGCTGACACTTATGAACCTTTGTCGAAATAGAGATTCTATTTAGACGAAAGTAGTAACAGAGCCATCCGGTATGCTCGCGTACCAGTTGAAAGCAACATCGGCCATGCTATTAACGAACTGGTGGAGGAGAAGCGCATCATTGCCCTCAGTATTCCCACATGAAGCTTTAAAGTGGGCGATGTGTGATTGAGCGGCGGAAACGACCGCCGCTACGTGTTGTGTTATGCGTTCTAATTTGTTCTCTACTTACCGGAATCAAGACGGTTTCGCTTGTAGCTAGCCGGTTGAGTACGGATCGTCCGCAGAGAGATGGTTCATATTTGAGTTCTTGTTTTAGATAAGTTAATGAAATTGTATATTTGTATGTTCAATTCTATCCTAAGTGTTCGTATTTTATGTTCAAGTAAACTTGTTAGGGTTAGGGTTGGTTAGTAAAGTTAGGATTAGTATTGTGCTTGTCTTTTGTCATTCTTGAAATGATGTTGGGATAATCGAAAGTAGCGGGGATTAGGAGAACATAGGAATAGGATTTGTGAGTTTAATCAAGCTTTCCAATGCTAAATCCATTCCTAGTGCCCTTTTTCCGTTCGCTACATGCGCTTATTTCCAACCCTAGACCAAACACACACAACCATGTATCCATTTAAGTCACAACTACATGTCACGTTTTAGTGCACCCAAAAGACTTCTCGACTTAGGTCGCAGCTATATGTCACTTATAGTGCGCCTAAGTGAGGGGGTTGTATTTGTTTGGTATAGGTTCATTTTAAGGTATTTGGTGAAGAGAAGCCCAAGGGATTTTTCCGTCTCTCATACCAACCTTCCTTAGCCCTAACAAGTATGGAAATTATTCACACATTTAAAAGGAAAAATAAAACAAGAAGGAAGAAAAGAAAGAATGGAAAAATACGGTTTTTACAAATGGTAGAAAGCTAACTACTTGGGCCCTTACCTAAGCAAGAGACTCTATTAAGTATCATGGCTTGAAAAATACGGATAAGAAGAAAAGGAAAATAAAACAAGAAAAGAAAATCAACAACTACTTAACAACAAATAATAAAATTACACTAGAAATTAAAATTACAATACAAGAAATTAAAAATACAAGATAATAAAAACAACTCTCATCTTCATTAATCTTCCACTCAAAAGCTCTCACCACAATTTTATGGAGAATAGATGATGAAGAAGAAGAAGCTACAACTAAACTACACTAAATCCTAATAAATAAAAAGAATCCATAGTTGGGCTTAAAACTGGAGTATTTATAGGCAGGGGACTGAAACCCTAGGCTCATATTCTGAGCCATTATATAATTAAAAAATTGTCCCTGAAAAACGGTCCAAATATGCCACGTTGCGACTGTGGAATCGCCGCCCAAACCCACCTTTGACTGCGGTTCCGCGGTCCTTTTAATGAATTGGAGCTTCATGTTTTTTGTGCTTATTCATGTTGCATTGTTCTTCTGTTTGACAGGTCCAAAATTGCAAAATAGTTCCAAAACATTTTTAGATTTTCAACAGTCTAAAATGGCTTCGCTTTTAATCTTTTTGACTTTTATCTCTCTAGAGCTCCGCACACCTCTTGATTTTGTGCTGCCACTCTCATGATCTGTACTTGACCAAGACATGAATAACTACTGTTTTTTGTCTTGTCTCAGTAAGCGGCACTGGACGGGTATAGATGACCGGAACCCGAATTTTATCTGTTTGTGGCAGATGTTCTGGATTTTGGCATAACTGTGGAGATTTTGTATGATTTGCGTTATGTTGGACTAGAAAACTGTAACCTATAATTATGTAGTAAACACGGATCAAAAGCACCTACCTATAAATAAACGAGCAGAAGAATGGGCAGTATTAAATGCAATATTCTGGTGTGAACAAATACCCCCAAACTTATCTTTTTCTCGTCCCGTGCAAAACTATTTATTCTTAAGAAGTCCTAAGCTCACTTTCGTAGGCATCACGGTTACACTTAGTGTGTGCAATAAGCCGTTAAACCTCTATGTTTCCCTAATAGGAGGAGTGTTGTCTCCTGAGGGTTTTCAGCGGATACTACCCACAAAATCCCGTCAAGCTAGTTTCATAAGTTATCTTGATTACTCCTACGGTTTAGCATCTAAGTTAGAAATTCTATCATCTTAAATTAGAAATATCTATTCCTTATTTTTCACATCTCCTATTTATTCAACCTAAGATCCTATACGTTTTGAGAGTTAAAAAGATCTTGGTTTCTCTTGAGTTTTCCTTCTAAAGTGCAGCCTCCAATCCAGAATTTTTATCATCTTTATGAAAAACATAAGTCTTATTCTTTATCCCTATCTTTCCTCCAAATATCGATCGTATGCTCCCACATGTGTGTAAATTTTCATCTCACACTTAAGAATTCAATTCAAGCTATAATACCTTTACCCAAATACCTAATACTACTTCTTCTCATTAAAGATGAACAGATTTGCTCATACACCTTTCATATGACTATTACTGCTTCCTGAGGCATTAATCAGCCGATTGCTGAATGTGTGAGCTTAAAGTGTAAATAGCAATTTTCAGGTCTTGTAATTTATTATTATTATTATTTATTTTTCTTTTCTTTTCAAGACCGGATATATTTTTTAATGATACTCTTTTGGTGGTTTGCTTTAAATAGCATTTTTTCTTTCATACTAGGATTTCATGCAAGAGTATTTCTAAATATCCTCTCCTATCCCAAGTTTCATGGTGTGTGTAAGTGCAGTTTGTAGGGTATATACTTTTTGAATTTGAACTTAAGAATAAGAACTATTTTTCAGGCTTATTCTTTAATAAAGCTTTCAATACTTTCCTTTCATCTCGACTTAACTCAAGAACTGAACTCAAGATTACCTACTTCTAAAAAAACTGTAAGGACGTATATTTACCAAGGTTAAACAGAAGGAGGGTTATTTTTAGAGTTTTCAATTTCTACGTTTAGGATTTAGTTATTTCTAACCTATCAAGCTAACTTTTCGGAACAAAAATCTAAGTTACCCTACTAGCTAACTTGACGAAAAAGTTTTTATATTTTTGTAAATTTTTTCGATTTTTGTGGGTTTTTAAATAAGTATGCAAATGTAAAATATACACATGAAATGCAAAGATAGAAAGCTTACCTATCACACCTCCAAACCTAAACTTGACAGTGTCCTTACTGTCATGCTACACCAAGAGGGTCAAAATTGTTGAGGGGTCAAAATCTGTCAGTGCTCTCATATTTTTTTATAAAAGAAAAAGAAAACAAAAAATATATACACAAAAAGGTCCCCCAAACTTAAGTGAAACAGTGTTGCCATTGTTTAAGCATTAAAGTTCAGAGTTAGGGAGGAGAGAACAGTTTCAATTTATACAAGGCTTTACACGGGCCAAAAGTTAACACCAACCATTCAAAAATTTTATCGTGATAATAGCCGGGTTGGTGGAAGAACGCGTAGAGGAAAGAGAGGAAGAATATGCGAGACCGTGTGTGGATGGAAGCGGGATACGGTCTCGGTGAAGAAGACGAATGGCGGAGGGAAGAAATAAATGGAATACAAACTTGAGGGTGGAAATGGATTGAATAAATTAGTACAGTTTGTAATGACCGAAGTGAAAGAATAGAGTGCACTAATCTATCAACATGTTGAGAAATGGGGTCAAATCTCTCAAGATTCGTAAGAAAACATGGATTGACCTGATTTGGTGAACCAGACGTAAGAAATGAAAGTGATACGGTGTCTTGCAAAGTGGGAACGATGGAAAGGATGGAGAGAATTGATTGATGAATGGTATCGGTTAAACGTTTAAGAGGGTGTGCACAGTCAATGAAGGGGACATGATGAATTGGAAAATCCGACCCATTTAGTAAAACTGGTTCATCCTAAAAAATACTCAAAATTATCCTCAAAATTCAGCTCATCCATGCATTCGTCATCATCAATTTCCAGACGCATATACGGTTCGGGAAAAATAATTAATGGTTCGGGATGATGCCCACACGGAAGTGAAAAGACATGATGAATTGGTGAGAAAAACTCATCCAAAATTGTGGGTTCATCATCAAAAATATTCCCAGCGTCAATATTCTTAATCAAGTGAAAGTCAAATTTCTCAAACACCTCATCAAAAGTATGGTTTTTGATCAATTTTGGTTCTAGAGTGGAAATGTAGAGATCAAAGGGATTGGCATTGGTTTTACTTGAAATGGACCCTTCACAATCGGGTTTCTAGAGTGGAAGTGTAGAGATCAAAAGGATTGGCATTGGTTTTAATTGAAATGGACCCTTCACAATCGGGTAAATCAAACACCATAAAGTCGCACAACTCATCAAACATTTTATCTTTAATTGGTGAATCATTTTGGACACTTGATAGACTTTCAAAACTGGAGTTGTGGAATTCAAATTGGAACGGGTAAGTTTGATTTGGAAGGTCGTACTGCTCACTCTCACTACGGAAATTCTCAAATTGTTCTATCGCCTCATCATACATTAAAAAATTCGGAGCTAGTTGGAAACCGGCTGCTGGTGCGTTAGGTTGTATGAGGGCGGCCATGGACGCATTCAAATCCATCATTTGTTGGCACGACGTGACCCAAAATTCTTCTAATGACTGTTCATGACTAGACATGAGTTGTGAAGGGGTTTCAGTAAAATATTCAAAGTTGTCTGGATATATGAAACTCCCAAAGGGCTGTTCAGAAGAAATGTCTAGAGAAGATGTAAAATTCGGATAGGATTGATAGGAATCGAATGGATGTTGTTCCCCTCCGAAAGACGGCCAAGACATGGGCTGTCTTGCCTGAGATTCGGGGCAGATGCTAATAGGTGCTATCCGTCCACCTCTCCGAAGATGCCAAGTTGATTTATGGCACTATGTATCGAAGGTTTAAACGGATGCGTCCGATGTAGCAGACTTCGTCAGATTCCCCCTCGCTTGAGGGGTTTTTGATTGTGGGGACGCTCTTCCCTGCAGGCGCAAGCCCCTGCAGTTAATTACGCTACCGCATCGCGGTAACAACTTTCTCCTTCTCCAGCTGGTCACTTCGTATCGTGGGTGTTTGTTTTGTTTGTGGTTGCCCGTGGATTGTATACGGAGACTATTTATTTCGTCGCCCGTAGGACGTGGATTAGTCCAAATCCGTATTTTCTTAGATTTGGGTTTGGGTTTTGGTTTAAGGATACGTTAGCCATTTTTGAGGCTAAGATCAACTTAAACGTTTGTTAAGGATACGTTAGTCTAATTTGAGACTAAGATCAACTTAACGGGATCGTTTAGATCCGACAAAAGAGCATTTGGGGGCTCTATTGTTCCAGTTTAGGGACATAGTGGTCCATTGAATGTATGGCCGTCAGGACCCGTCACCTCTCTGATGACGTTGAAGGATTACAACGACAGGTGTCAGAGGAGTTCAGAGATGTACCCTTGGACCAAAGTTGGTTGGGTGATCCATAGTCCAATTTGGGACTAAAGTCTGTTTGAAGGTTTAAGGATACGTTAGCCATATTTGAAGCTAAGATCAACTTAAACGGTTGTTAAGGATACGTTAGTCCAGTTTGGGACTAAGATCGACTTAACGGGATCGTTTAGATCCGACAAAAGAGCGTTTGGGCTCTATTGTTCCAGTTTAGGGACATGATGGTCCATTACCAGTTTAGGGACATGGTGGTCCATCTCCAGTTTAGGGACATGGTGGTCTATTTCCAGTTTAGGAACGTAGTGGTCCATCTCCAGTTTAGGGACATGGTGGTCCATTGTTAGTTTAAGGACGCATAAGTCCATGGGTTTAAGGACTCCACAGTCCATATGGGTGTGTTTAAGGACGCATTAGTCCGTTAGTTTAAGGACGCATAAGTCCGCGGGTTTAAGGACCCCACAGTCCGTATCTTGGTTTAGGGACGCATAAGTCCATGAGTTTAAGGACCCCACAGTCCGTGTTGATGTGTGGTTGTCGGGACCCGTCACCTCTCTGAAGACGTTGAAGGATTACAACGACAAATATCAGAGGAGTTCAGAGATGTACCCTTGAACCAATGAGTTGGTTGAAAGAGCAAATGTGCTCAGCTCAAGATGATTTGAGGACTTATGGCCAGCTTGGGCTAAGTCCAACTATGTTTGAAATATTGGCTCTCTGTTGGTCCATTGAAGAAGAGGCTTTGCCTCTAAAAACTTAGCCAATTGGGCTAAAGCTGGTGTTAAACACTACAGACCAACAGTGTTGAACACTGGGAATAAGATTAGCAAATTAGTGTTAAACACTAAAAGATAATCAGTGTTAAACACTGCAAATAGAGTTTTCCAATTAGTGTTAAATACTAAGGAGGGAGGGGTCACGTGCGGACACGTGAGAGCGCCCTGATTTCCCTTATTTTATTCTGCAGATCAGTGTTTAACACTTTTAATTTCCTGGCGGCCATCACGTGTGAGCACGTGATGAAGGCCCCCGCTCTGGTCTGTTAGAATGCTCATTAGGGGTCACGTGGTGACACGTGAGAGCGCCCTAAATGTGGAGCCAGATCTCCTTTTGGTTTATCCTCAAATCTGCGAACAAGTGTTAAACACTTTTATTTTTATTTTAGAGCATCACGTGTTGGGCACGTGATGGGGATCTGTGCGCCAATTGTTAAAGCATTTGCTGAGGGGTCATGTGATAACACGTGAGAGCGCCCAGAGCTTTCATGTCCTTTGCTTTTTCTTTCTGCGTTTTGGGAGTCACGTGGGAGCACGTGATGGCATCAAAAAGTGGGGCCAGATCCACTTTATTTTGTTCTGCAAACAAGTGTTAAACACTTTTAATTTTCATAGCCATCACGTGTGGGCACGTGATGTATAATCATGCCCTGATTTATTAGAACATTTATTAGGGGTCACGTGGTAACACGTGAGAGCGCCCAGAATTGTTTCTGCCTTTGCTTTTGTTCCATATATAATGAGGGTCACGTGGGAATACGTGAGGCACTGCCTCAAAGCTTTTCTGTTCTCATTTTTGGGGGATCTGTTCAGGGGTCACGTGGGGCACGTGACCTTAGTCTTTTCATGCACAGAGATCTTTTAAGTCTCCTTATCTTTAAGAATTAAATTCTTATTTAGGGCAAAACCATAATTTTTGTTTTGGAGGAATTAAATTCCTATTGTGAAAGAATTAAATTCTTATTTAGGGTAAAACCCTAATTTTATCCCAAAGGAATTAAATTCCTATAATTTTGTGACCATTGAATCCTCAAAACTTAATTCATCCTCTATGTTTTGGATCTGCATGGCAGGATCTCAACCCAATGAGAATTAAATTCTCAATTCATGGGGAGATGTGCACTTTGCAGATCCTCCGCCAGAGAAAGAACTAAGTTCTTTTCTTTATATAAGAGTTAAACTCTTTTGAGAATTAAATTCTCTTTTTAAGCCTCTCTTTTCTTACCTAGGGTTTTTCTTTTGCAGAGAATTAAATTCTCCTCCCTCTGTTTCTTTTCCCCCCAAGGTAGATCCCTTCTCTTCTCTTCTTGGCTCATATTTATAGGAGAAGGAAAAGAATCAATTTGTTTAGCAAATCTCTCATTGAAAGATTTGATTTGATTTTTGAGAGATTTGATTTATATTTATCCTTAATCTGGGCCTTTAGATCATTCAGTGAATTTTATTCACCGTGGATTTTAAATCCAAAAGATATCCCTTTGTTATCTCGGTTAGATTTAGGGGGAAATCTATCCAAGTCCAAGATTATTCCATAAATTGGTGATTTTTAATCACCCTCAGATTTTTAATCCAACGGTCCCCATAGACCTTTTGTGTTTGGAAAGATTTAGAAAATTTTAGAATTTTAATTCTATTAACTGTAAGGCTTTCGAAATCAGTCACGTGCTTGGTCACGTGTGAGCACGTGACCCCCAATTGAATTCTTTAACGGCCGCTTGTTTATGCTTCAGTTTTAACCATCACGTGTCAACACGTGACCATTGGTCACGTGTGAGCACGTGATACCTCATTGAGGTAACTTCTGATTTTTAATCAGGGAATAGATTTTAGAATTTAATTCTATTCATTATTTTAGAGGCCTTAAGAGCCCATCACGTGTCTGCACGTGACCCATGGTCACGTGTGAGCACGTGATGCCCCATTGGGGTCTTTTTTGAGTTTTTATTATATCTTTTAACTCCTCCAGCGGGTTTTTAAAGGTCCATTACGTGCGGACACGTAATGCCTCATAACTTTTGATCCCGGATGAATTACGAGGCCCATAATATATCAAATCGAAGGGATTTTCGAGACGCTTTCGATACCATCAGAATTTATCTGTTTCTCATTCGGGAGTTTGTCAAAAAACAGCCCGGAAGATACTGGTTCCCATTTTCTTAAGCGTATCGCTGCCATTTGATACCTTGGACTCTTTTGCGCAGAAATTTTTGGCAAGAACAGATGTGAAAACTGGACATGATTAGGATCGACATTATGATAAGACAATGATTGGAATTATGGTCCTAACGAATTTGGAGTGGTGAAAGGAGTGAAAGATCGGCTACGGGATTGTTCAAATCGGTCAGCAATGGACATGGATTTCGGAGTCGCAACATGACTCTCAAAAGGGGTATCAACATGAGAAGGTGTGAAAGTTTGATAAGGTTGATACAAAGTGGAGTGCGATGTCCAATTGTTGGTTCTAGATGCGTCTATCCGATTTTTCAAAGAAATTTTGTGCATGGATGGATCGTTCGAAGTTCGACCAAAGCAAAAACCGTAAGAAGAAATATCTGGTTGCGGGTACCAAAGTTCAGCAAGAGTAGGTCGTATTGGGGTACCCATGTTAGGAAAAGAGTGAAAGGTAGGGAGGGTGGAAAGTGGGTGAATTTTTATAAATTTTTGATTTTTTTTATTTTTGGAGTTTTTGAAATTTTTTGTTTAGGTTTTTGAAAAATACGGAATTATGGGACTAAACTTTACACAAGCACAATCGCAATCACAATATGCACAAACAATACCTAGAGCTAGAGTCTTTAAAGTCCAACTAGACCGCTCCTAAACTTCTAAGCTACAAATTGCAAGATAACCCTTGAATCACCTCTTCACTGCCAATTGTGGTCAGGTAAGCACAAGTGAGGTAAAGAGGGTTCCACTCATGAATCACCGTGAGACAGGCCTTTTAAAATTACCTCCTCACGTGTCTAGCCTAGACACCATAAAGTCAAGTTTAGATAAACGACCGATTCCCCGCAACCTTCACTTTTCCTAAATGAGCGCGACAAGTCCTTAAAGGTTTGGTCTAGATATTTTTTTATTAACTCAAGATAATGCGTATACTTTTTGTGATTTGTGGGGTCTTTGGAAGGGTGATGAAATCCCCACCCAATTTTAATTGGTGTTATAACTCCTTAAGCTCCGTATTATTATATGCAAAGCGTTTAAATAAACAAAATCTAAAACAACAAAAAATTTATTTGGCGGCGGCGCAATTTTGTGCAAAAAAACCAGCAGAAAATACAGTTTAGTGGAGTTTACAGAAATGATTGGAGAAGTAGAAGGGGCGCAAAAAGTTTTGGGCTCAGAAGCCAAGGAACGACCACGGAACCGTAGTCGTTCCCACTGTTTGATCGAGATTCCGCGGTGGAAATGTTGTATTGGGGCTTCAAATTTGTTCTCTGCGCTCTCTTTATTCTTCTCTTCAGTATCTGTTCCTTTATTTCTTGATTAGATTACTATACTTGCTCCAGATTTACCTGCACACTTGCACACAAAAAATATCAAAAATAAAAAGATATGTTTTTATTATATTTATTTATTATTATTTTTTTTTATATATATACAAAAAATATTAACCCGAATGATAAGAAAGAAATACGTTACCGTCTTCCCGACAACGGCGTCATTTGATTGAGCGGCGGAAACGACCGCCGCTACGTGTTGTGTTATGCGTTCTACTTTGTTCTCTACTTACCGCAATCAAGACGGTTTCGCTTGTAGTTAGCCGGTTGAGTACGGGTCGTCTGCAGGGAGATGGTTCATATTTGAGTTCTTGTTTTAATGAAATTTTATATGTGTATATTCAATTCTATCCTAAGTGTTCGTATTTTATGTTCGAGTAAACTTGTTAGGATTATGGTTGATTAATAGAGTTAGGATTAGTCTTATGTTTGTCTTTTTCCATTCTTGAAATGATATTGGGATAATTGAAAGTAGCGGGGATTATGAGGATATAGGAATGGGATTTGTGAGTTTAAGGAAGCTTTCCAATGCTAAATTCATTCCTAGTACCCCTTGTCCGTGCGCTACATGCGTTTATTTCCAACCCTAGACCAAACACACACAACCATGTATCCAATTAAGTCACAACTACATGTCACGTTGTAGTGCGCCCAAAGGATTTCCCGACTTAGGTCGCGGCTATATGTCACTTATAGTGCGCCTAAGTGAGGGGGTTGTGTTTGTTTGGTCTAGGTTCATTTTAAGGTGTTTGACGAAGAGAAGCACAAGGTATTTTTCCGTCCCTCATACTAACCTTCCTTAGCCCTAACAAGTGTGTATATTTTTCACACATTTAAAAGGAAAAATAAAACAAGAAGGAAGAAAAGAAAGAATGGAAAAAATGCGGTTTTTACAAATGGTAGCAAGCTAACTACTTAGGCCCTCATCTAAGCAATGTCTCCATCGAGTATCATGGCTTGAAAAATACGGATAAGAAGAAAAGGAAAATAAAACAAGAAAAAATACCAACAACTACTTAACGAAAAATAATAAAATTACACTAGGAATTAAAATTATAATACAAGAAATTAAAAATAAAAGATAATAAAAACAACTCTCATCTTCATTAATCTTCCACTCAAAATCTCTCACTACAATTTCATGTAGAATAAGTGAAGAAGAAGAAGAAGCTACAACTAAACTACACTAAATCCTAATAAAGAAAAAGCATCCATGGCTGGGCTTAAAACTGGAGTATTTATAGGTAGAGGACCGAAACCCTAGGCTCATATTATGAGCTATTATATAATTACAAAACTGTCCCTGAAAAATGGTCCAAATATACCACGTTGCGACCGCGGAACCACCGCCCAAACCCACCTTTGACCGCGGTTCCACGGTCCTTTTGATGAATTGGAGCTTCATGTTTTCTGTTCTTATTCATGTTGCATTATTCTTCTGTTTGACAGGTCCAAAATTGTAAAATAGCTCCAAAATATCTTCAGATTGTCAATAGTCCAAAATGGCTTCACTTTTAATCTTTTTGGCTTTTATCTCCCTCGAGCTCCGCGCACCTCTTGAACTTTGTGCTGCCCCTCTCATGCTCTGTGCTTGATCAAGACACGAATGGCCATTGTTTTTCGTCTTGTCTCTTGAACTATTAAGCGGCACTGGACGAGTATTGATGTCCAGAACCCGAATTTTATCTGTTTGTGGCAGATGTTCTGGATTTTGGCTTAACTGTGGAGATTTTGTATGATTTGCGTTATTTTGGACTAGAAATCTGTAATTATACAGCAAATACGGATCAAAAGCACCTACCTATAAATAAACGAGCAGAAGAATGGACAGTATTAAATGCAATATTCTGGTGTGAACAATGTGCTGATTCGCATTTCTCGTCCCATCGAATTTTTCTGAATTTGGGGATGGCATAACCGCTAGGAAATTCTACCAGATCATACCGAGCAGGATATGGTCTCCCGCTATTGCTGACATCTTTTTGCGCTCCGTCTTCGGCTATTAATATTTTGACTTTGTTGGGGACCAAATCCATGATTTGATCTTGCGTTAGCGGGTTTCTGTCATCGGTAGTCAAGACATTTCCTGAGATAGGATGCGGCCGAATTTCATGCGGCTCATCCACATTTGGATTTGAGGGAATAGGCGTCGGCTGCCTCGGAACACCGTTTCCCGGTTCAAAGCAGAGCCTGCGCTTGATTGGACGGCTGAGAGGCAACTTGGGCCATGAGCTGTAAAATGACATTTGTCAAGTCATCAATTTTTGAGTAGAGCTTAGCCATCTCCTTGTCTTTGTTTCTGAGCTGCTTTTGGAGCTCTTGAAGAAGTTGCTGCTCTGCGGTCTTAGAATGGAAGATTGGCTCCACTTCGCTTTCCGATCTCGACTCCTCATGATCCAAGGGTGTAATGACTCGGAAACCCCTGTACAAAAATTTCTTGTTTATTATATAAAAAAGGGTCTTTCGGCTTGTATAAGTGTTATAAGTTATTTTTGTTCAATAAAAGTAAGAAGCAACCTGTAGCTCACTGGTAAAGCATCTACACTGCTGCGACATAGCCTGTGTGTTCGAATCCGGCCCATCAGACCCAATTATTTTTTTTCTTTTTAATTTTTTGGAAGCCCAAGAGTTGTACGTGCAATTCACATAGAAATGAAAAGTATTAAAAAAATCAAACAGGCGTAAAGCGGTGTAAACCCACACCTAGACACGTGGCACGAATCTCGAGCTAAGACCTCAAGATCCGACCGCCCATTCCCCTCTTTTGGCCTCCGCCGCCGGTCCCGATGGGCCCAATCCCCCTCATGCTTTGCACACACATCCCTCCGTCTCCCCTCAACTCCCCTGCACTGTTTGATTTCCCTGGAATTAAACAGTGACCTTTAAATCCATCATTTAACACCATTTTAATTCATTTAATCCAAAATTTTAATTCGCAAACCCTAATTCTTCACTATAAATACCACCCCATGCCTTAGCTCCCCTCTATTCTGAAAATTCCTATCAAAATTCTCCCAAAAGTTCGTAAGTGCAAGTGGAGTTAGCAACCAAGCTCTTTTCGTCGAAGATAGAAGTCGTTTCCGGAGCTTCCGCGACGCCACAGAATCCCCCATCTTTTTCTTTAACCTCTTCTCACCGCTACACAATGAGTAAGTACATCTTCTCTCTTCTTCTTTCATCTCAAACCATCTTTTAAAAACATGTCTGTAAAATGGTGTTAACTCCGATACATGTTATTTTAACCTTTGTACTCTCCTTTTAAGCAAAAATAGGTCAAACAAACTTTCTCACACTACTTGTAACCTTATTTACAATCATTTAGTTTTGATTTTAACTTAAATTTTTTTGTGAAACAAACATATAACGAACTTTTCATTAAAATACCATGAACTTTAGTATAATTCTTTTTCGATAACTAGTATACTCATCTCTAGAATTTTTACGGGGTAACGACCTACCCCACATGCACACTATCGTTTCATACCATGGTATTATAGATATATGGTTCATTTAAAGAATAAGTTTTTCATTAAAATACCACACCTTTCAAAACGGGTTTCTTTTAATCGATATTTTTGTAATTCTTGGCAATTACACCTCTACAACCCTCGTTAAGGGACCCGCTAATGGATGGTACGGATTATCGCACATCCTTGCGATAGTAGAGCGAGATGCAGAACTCCTCACGGAGTATTCGGTCTCGAAAGGAAATAAAAATACGGTTTTTAAGAAATACGAATTTCTAAATAAAAACTAAATTTTGGAAAAATTATATAAAACTATGAATTCATATTTTCAATAAAAACATATTATGAAATTATATTTTTAAAATGAAAGATTAAAATTTTAATAAAATACCAACAAGTTTCCAAAAGAGTTAGTATTTATAAAAATACCATAAACTTTTAAAGGTTAGGTTTTATCACTAAAGCACCATCTAAATTAAAATACATATTCATGAAAACCCTAAATATTATAAATCACTCTCGAGGTTTAATTTTAAACTATATTAAAGTATTTTTCATAAAACCTCCTCGAGATATGCAAAATAATACTTTAAGGACCATGAAATTAATATAGACTTAAGCGGTATCATTTCTCTTGAGCCTCGGGGAGCTGGAGAAAGTGAGTACTTGTCTATTCAGGCTAGACAACTTAACAGAGTTATCAATTGCAATTGTCTTGGAAAAAAAATATAAATCCTGCCGTCCATGTGTAGCAGTTATCGATTACTCCCGAACCTAAGAATTTCAAGAGCTAAATCTGTTCATATGTTTCTGACTTCAACCTGAATCCAAATTCATACCAGAATCCAAAATCAAACACGAACATGAATACTTGATCATGAACCTGAACACTCGAATTCAAATATCAAACTCATACTTGAATACTTGACTCGATTTGACCGAACCATGGTTATAACTTGACATGAACTTGACATGAATACCTGAACACATGAATACATCTTGAACATGAACTTGTACATTTTATATCCATGGATTCGGCCAAGACCTATAATCTTAATCTATACAATACAATACGCGGGGATAAACGGATAGATTGGTACGGAACGTACATCGTGGTACGAGAGGTCACTTTAAAAGACACCTACATGAATTCATGTGTCGTTATCCCGTGGGTTATGACGGGGCCTTGTACTACATGTTATCATAGTCTACGGGATAAGATGGACTCCTCTCGTATACATGAATATTTTCTTTATCAAATTATAAATAACCACGATAGAATAACTATCATATACTTGTGAATGATCATATACAATTTTACCTGTCTTCTGTTCATTTGGTTTCTATTCACCTTATATACTATCTTCTCTTACTTTTTTTGGGACTTACCGAGCGCTAGTTCGCTGAAGACATTTCTCTCTGTTTTTTTCTTTGTAATATTCGTCAGGAGGACCAGACTCTGAAGACATAGAGCCGAGCGAGGAGGACTTGGACCAGTTCGCAGCTACTAGCTCCGTCCAGCTTGCACTTATTTTCAGTACGCCATTGTTTAAGCATTTTCTTTTATTATTGTATCTTTTATTTTAGACAATTGTATGTAAAGTTGAATGTAAATAAATTTGCTGTTTCATTTTAGTACTTTTGTCATTCTTGCTCATGGTTATATTGCTTAATTATGCTTAACGTATTTTCATAGTAATACGTTACGAGTTTGCCACGTCACCGTTTCCGTCTAATGGGAAGCGGGGCGTGACAGAGGGATCTTTCTGCTTATCAGCCTCATTGGAAGGGTTTTCATTATCTCCCAGAGAAGGCTGGTCTTGAGAAGTGACAGCCACATTCACACTAGATTGGATTTGAGATGTGGTGGCCCCTTCCTTATTCTTGCTGCGTATGCCCGCCATGTAGATAGTGTGGACCATATATCCAGCCATCTCTTTATCTTTAGCGGTTGATTTTTCGGACCGTTGTCGTGACCCTTCCTCTTCTGGAAAGGACAGGCGACTGAAGACGGTTGGCCTGACTGGGTCCTTGGGTGGCGCTGTTTGGATCGCAGTTTTCTTAACTCTTGCGGTCATGGCATTCTTCTGAACCAATTTCAGCAGTTCAAAAGAGTTAGCGAGCTTTACAGCCGATTCAGCTGTTGTTGCGGGGTTCTTTAAACCTCATCCTGTTCTTGGAACCTCATGAAGTCCAGCCTAGCAGGATCCCTAGCCCTTTTGTTGGCTTTGTATCTAGGCTTTTTTTGTCTTAGCTTCTCGATTTTGAGGGCTTGGTGGGCACCCATTATCTAGGAAGCCATTGTGAATCGATTGATGAGGAGTTTAGAGAAGATACCCGATTGAGCAGTTGTCAGGGGCACAGCTGGAGCTTGCCCGAGACGCCTTATTGCTTCGTTGGTGTTGATGGCCTTGTCCCGGATTTGTGCTTGGGCTGAGGTGCTTTCGCGACCATGACATTTGGTCTTTTTCCCTTTTGAGGCTGGTTTATCTGTCACCGAGGTTTGAGGAGCACAGACGACGTTAGCTGGCACGAACAGAATAGAGCCAAATGGTAGAAACATCTCCTCGCACTGTTGCCCGAGATTGGCCGGTAGGATCGCCTTGGCGTTCATCTTCATCATGTAGAAGATGGGAGCTGTGTTGAGAGCAGAGCTTGTTCTTGGAGACATTTTCTTGCGTCCGAAGATTGCAATTGGAAACTGTTAACCTGCATAAAGAAGCATGATTTCAGTATAGGCAATCGATATATATATATATATATATTGATTGAGTTCGCATGAATTTTTAACCCGAAATATGGGAAAAGAGAAAACGTCCCACCTGGCGTGCCGGAATCTGTAGAGTGTTTTTCGTCACCCTATTGAGATACGAATACGTGTCGCTTGTCAGGCGTATTAATGATTCCCCCTGCTTAGGGTAGGCTGGGGTTTATTGATTGTGGGGATCCGAATCTCCAGCAGCTGTGGACTAAGCTACCGTTAATTACCCATCGCTTTTGAAGCGAGTGAACCTCCGATTGAAGGGTAAAACTAGTCATGAGAACTCAATGTACAGTGTGCGTATATTGTGTTTTGAGAATATCAGGGTCCTCGCAGAGTTTAAAAGGGTCTCGCTATCCAGATAGTGGGCTGGGGGTCAAGGTGGCTAGTAGCCCCCTTGCGGAGCAGCGCCCCATTAGAAATTTTTTCTAACGGGGGATGTGTTTTGGGTATGGAGCGTGACGGAAAAAGAGGGGTGAGGAGCATCCTATGGATGCATGAGTGGCGTGTGAGCGCTGGGCACCTGCGGGTCAGGTGCCCTTCGTGTGGACGCTTGGCGCCAGCGGGCCACGAGCCGGGCGTGTGACCGCTGGGCGCCAGCGGGTCAAGTGCCCCGTGCGTGGGCACTAGTGGGTCACATGCGCGGCACGCGACCGCTAGAAACGCCAGCGGAAAAAGGGGCTTAGCCCCTGGGCTGGGAGCTGAACTCCCGAGGGGCTTTGGAGTTGAACTCCTGAACAGGAATTGGGTGTAGATTTGGAGTTAAACTCCTAAAAGATCTGGATTTGGTGTTAAACTCCTTTGAGAATTTGGATCTTGGAGTTGAACTCCTCAAAGATCTTCGGGGATGATCAAAGGGGACATCTTTCTTTTCCTTTGAGCCTTGGATCTTCCCAAAGTGGCATTTTTAGAGGTCAGTCTTCTTCCTCCTCCTCTCTTTTTGCGAGATCTTAGAGAAAAAGGTAGGTGAGATTAAAAATCTCTTTTTTCGGGATATGATGGGAGATATGAACTCCCCTTTAAGGGTTTTATAGTGAAACATTATTTAGTTTTGAGAAAAAGAGAGCTATGCTCTTGATTTAATTGGAAATGAAAAGAAAGATGGAAAACTTGAGAGAGTGGAGATTTGGAGCGGGACCAACGTTCCCCAGCTCAGTATAACAAGCGGGTTCGGTCAATATTCCGTATTATTATCTTGATTAAGGCGTGATATGGTCGCTACCTGGAGAGAGAGAGAAGAAAACACTCAGCGTGCGCTCTGTCAAGAATAGATTGGTTATTATTTTATCTAATCAGGATGGCTCCCACTGCTTTTTATCAAATCTTCCTTCAAACCCTAAAAGGAAAGACTAGCCGGGATTAATTACACACTACAAGTTCGCCAATCTTTCAGCCAGGCCAGTGTCGGTACTTTGAGGGAGGTCCCCCGTGCTTTCGCACGAACCTAATTAATGTAAACCTCGTTTTCCCAGAGGCGTAACCCCGTTGACACCTTTCTAGACACCTACTTGATCGGCTAATTGTAATGTATAAAACTCTCCCAGGAGTAACACTTACTCGCAGCGGGTATCGGGATCCAACTATCTCATAGAAGGTATGCAATCTCATTGCAAATTTCAACACTTGAAATTCCCGATAATATTTTGCCCCTAGCTCGCTATGACCTTGACGCATGCCAAACAACCCATAGTCTGCTAGTCAAGTTCAACCCGTACATTTCTTGATTGAATTAAACCCACCCGCACGACCCTTGACGCATGCCAAACAACGCCGTACGAATACCCTAATCCAATCGCATCATATGCTGGCAGATAAGCACTAGTTAGCTACCGTACACTACGCCTTGACACATGCCAAACAACCGCAGCACGAATACTAACTAATACTTATCTGAAATGACGGAGGGCTACGACAGGTTTTTCTGAAAACCTATTGCGTAATGAACTTGATATCGTCATAGGATCGAATGAATTTTGAAATGGAGTGCTTTTGAGGCTTTTCTAGTTTTGCTAAAGGAGTCACTCCCGGTGAAGGGATCGTCGGTCCTTTCCTCGTCGAATGAGGTGCGGGATATATCATATATACCACTGTGCAAAGCAAAAACACTTAAAAGCAATCAAAAGACAAACTGAGTGTGTAGCATCTGCCAGTTATTGCTAAAGGAGTCACTCCCGGTGAAGGGATCTCGGTCCTTTCCTTATCGAATAAGGTGCAGGATATATCATATATACCGCTGTGCAAAGCAAGAACTGTAGCTACCTGTTTTATTTTGAAATTCGATTCTACAACATCTTAGGTTTCTTTTATTTCATTAATCACATTAATGAAGTCCCATCATTCCAGTACCTAAACATCACAGATAAATACGACGTACACTTATGCCATCCGCATTCGCCTCGATGTCCCCTCATTCACCGTTAGGTTAGGTAACTAACGGCAGAGCGGGGCAGGGCTAGCGCGGGTGTAAAACATAAGTAACGCCTATATAATATATCATATATACTATATACTGTATCTATCATAGAACATCACATGATCACATCACAGATATCGCAGCAGAAAAATCATATGAAATATTGGATATACTAGGACGTCCGTGTTTTCAATACGAGCCAGTATAAAACACGGATTCCACGGTCGTGATGAATAACCAAACCCACACCCCTAGACCCCTACGAGAGCGGCAAGCAACCCTACCAATTCTGGAGTTAGGAGACCCGGACTCGACTCCTCGAGTTGGTCTCCCACTGGACTCCAGAACCCGGTTACTTGTGCCCTCCTCCTTGGGTCTATCCTAGTGCGGAAAAGTAAATAATATACAAACGGTGACATCTTCCGCAACCTGGAAGTGCCCCAATAAAAGAATATTACATTCAGATTTTTACATGAATGAAAATGAAAAACACTCGTCTCACATAAAAAAAACCCGGCTATTCAAACACGACGATCCAATATAACATATCCAGCAACACATAACATCACATGTCATCAACGTAAGTAAATATGCGCATCCCAATTGTCGTTGACATATAGCAACGAAACCGGCGATATCACATATTACACTTACAGTCACAGAAAAGAAAGTATAAAACTACAACAGTTGGAATCCGCAACCATCTCAGACATCGCATGCCTGACCAAATGAATTACTTAGACATCGCATGCCTAACAATTATAAACCCCGCATTTTAGTCTCATTATCGAAAACACTTTTCAATACCAAGTCGGGCAATTCAACAGGATTCCCGACATCCTGATCGAATGCTCGTCGCAAACTTCAGTAGACGGCCGCACCCCCCGACACCGTCGACGAAGTGCACCAAGGCGGAACACCGCTACCGCGAGCACCCAAACGGATGCTTTCGGCGACGGGGTTCTCCTACAGTCACTTGGTCGGGGCTATGGAGTGAAGCTGTCTATTAAGTTTACCCGGCGAGTATCCGCGTACGCTACGTGATTGCAACGGACTTTTGATCACATCAAAATTCCGTGGCAACCGATCAAGTGAGACTAAACTGCTGTGTTTATAACATTCATTCAGTTATCTCATAACTTCTTGTGAATTCCAATTATTGTATCCCATTCCAGATAATTAGAAAATGTTAAACTTTCCGATCGAACAATCGAACACCCAAGTTTTCCCGATACAGCTCAACACATGAAATAAGTCTAACAACATTCAGTTCGTGCCTCAGTACCAACGGTCCAGCCGTAGAAGGGTCAAGCCAACGCCTCACATGTGGCACGCCGTACTGCCCCAAACCCGAAGGTTCAAAGGGCAGTTCAAGACGGTCACATAATCGAGTTAAGGTTTGTTGTCTTCTAGAGGGACCATCGCGTTACTTGCACTACTTAGAACGTCGTTAAACTACGGAAAAATCCAACACTTGGAAATTTCCCGACAGGGGAAAAATTGGGTATTTATATCCGGTCGAACTTTTTAACATATTCTAAAATTTATCCGGAAAGCCACACAGACAAAATTTGATACTCCGATCGAAACACCGAATCCCCAAATCAACCCAGAAAATTCAACTCTGGAAAAAATATTAAAAATTCCCAGGAAAACCAGCACACAAAACTAAGAAGTACTGTGCAGAAATAGACGCACAAAACGACAAACCTGCCGCGGATCCGCCGCACGAGCCGTGCTAGTGCCGCTGAACCGCGGCGGAATGATGGAATTATGGACTCGTGTTGCACAGTTATTCTTAGGATTCCCTGCTGATTTTTCTGCATATTTTTATTTTCGAAAAATCCCAGATTTTAGAAAAAGGACAGAGAGCATGTTCCGGGTTGGGTTTTCGGTTCGTTCGGACTTCAAATTCCGTCTAGACTTCGCCTAAGGCTCTAGCTAGGCTTTGATACCACTGTAGGGTTCCTAGGCACCCTAATGAGGTCTCACAAGGCATCAACCATGCCAATTTCAAAAATTCTAGGTGCCGAGAAACCCGACTACGGATCGTTGGCTAGATATTTAGGCGAAAAAGCAAACTAGTTAACACTTAACTAAGAGATACGGAAATACAACCTTTGTAGATCCGGTTCTCCACCTCCATAGCTCCGCAATGAAGTCTCCTCGCTGTCCATAACAAGTCCCGGGCTCTAGCGTCGGCTTCATCGGAGAATGGACGGGCTAGGTCATCGATGTCCATGCCGAAGATGATCTACGTCGAGGCATCGCTAAATCAAGCTCCGACTTCACCAAGTCAAGAAACTTGTGAAGAAAACAGACTCTACTACTTGGCAAGAGGTAGAGGATGAAGAAATAGGAAGTGGGTAGACTTTAGATTTGGATTTCACACTCTTTTTCATCACTTGCCATTGATGGAGGCAAGCTTTCTTCACTTGAAGAAAATGAAGAAGATGAAGATGAATATTATGATAAGAATTAATTAGAAAAGAAAAGAATTATCCTTATCATAACATGAACCATGGTTTGATGTAGAGAGTTAACTATAGTTGAATGAATGGTTAAGGTTAATGAGATGAAGACAAAAGGGTTTCTTTGGTCAAAGCTTCATGAAGCTTCAACAAGCTTCATGAAAGAATGAAACCCTTTTGTTTTTCTTTTCTCATTTCATTTCTTTTAATCCAAAGTAAAAATAAATGAATGAATAAAAGAAAACCTTAACCATTTACTTAACTAAGGTTTAACTCTTTACACAAACCCTAGCATTATTGCATCATCAAACATGATACATCCAAGTGCACAAAAATATATCACATATACAATGTGCACATGCGAGTGAGAAAATCCATCTTAAGTGAACCGATACTAGTTAATGCAAAGTAATATATCAGATATATAATTATACATTAAATCATTAAATCAACACTTGATTTAACGATCCGGTCATATCGCATATAACCGACTAGTATCCTATGTATCGGCTTATCGAATCAAAACTTGATTCGATAACTAGGTTATATCGCATACAACCAATCGATACATTCATCGTGAGAATAGAATACGGTATCACATACACGCATTATTCTCGGTCCCGCACATATCTCATACGTGCTCCTATTTCGTTTCGCTTGAGCCAGGAAACCTCTGTGTAGGACTCTAAAGACTCGTCAATACGCCGGCAGCAGGTGATGATCATATCAAACACCCACAAGCCGCAAGCGGTCTGCTAAACGTAACGGCCACCCGGGTATTGAGCGATCTGAAGATCGACGAGCAAGCCCGCTCACACTCCAGTGAATCCAACCAGTAACACTACCGTACAGTCCGGTCTGATCGTCTGATATGTCGCATATCTCGCCTAGGGGTGGTAAACGTCAGACCCCAATAGCTCGATAAGTCGTGTCGATATGAGGTCTATAACAATTCGAGAAACTACTGGTAACACTTACCAGTAAATCTCAGCAACCCTGGCCAGGGATTTCCTGTTATAGCCAATCGAACACAGCGCAACATCAACCCCCTATACCGGGAGAGACGAATCCCCTCCTATCGCTCATTGCCTCCATGTGACTCGGGACTGTACCCAAAAACCACCGTTTTGCACGCCCTCTTGGACGTGGTAAGATGGAAATCAAAGCACAGTGGGAACCACACAAGACTCTATGACGATCTCGGGTCAACAGACTACTCTGTACCAGTGTCACCAGAGAACTGCCATCTGACGTGAGGTATAATACCATCTGGGAGTTCTCGGCGAGTCCGTCCAGTGTACCCAGTCTCTACTGAGCACCCGTATATCATCTCTGATGTCAAACACCAATGGATATGGGATCATCCATCGCCCATCTGTATGGGTCGAGAAGGTATACGCTAGTCTACTCTGGTATATCGATGCCCCGTCTCGATACACCCTCGACTAGGGACTTTGAAGGATGTACTTATGGACTACCATGTCCCCACTAGTATGATCCGCATCATAGTCCAGGTAGTCAAGCACACATCCTAAGGGCTTTACCAACATGTAACAGAGAGACAATCAGTATACACGTTAAGGTAAAGTTCAACCAGATAGCATACTATCATGTCGAGCAAGAAAGTCCTCCCTATATATGTCCCAGCATCCACTACAATATACATCCTATGTACAGTAATGGCCTCTAGGGCATACATATAACTAACAGTTGGAATGGACCTCTGGTGGTGCTGCAGTTGCTGTCACGCCCCGCTTCCTAGTGTACGGACAGAGGATGCGATGAGGCCGCTGCGTATTTACTCTGAAGTAAATACGCTAAGTGTGTCTAAGCAATATAAAAGGAATATACATAAGAGACAAAAATGTAATGAACAACAATTTTATTTATTAACATTCTTTTGTACAATGCATGGAAAGTAAATACATATAAATGAAAGCAATGCCTAAACAGTGGCATAACAGAAAAGAAAATACAGAATGTAAAAGAAAAGTACAAGTGAAACTACAGCTCGGGATCTTCAGTAAACTGGTCTAAGTCTTCGGCGCTGGGCTCGATCTCTGGAAGGTCCGAATCACCTGACGACATTCAAAGAAGAAGAAATAGAATGTCGTCAGCGAACAAATCGCTCGGTAAGTCCCAAAGATAAGGGAGAAGTAGAATAGACAGAGAGTAAGAGAGAGAGAGAGTAGCTTTTAATGTTGTATCATATTGTTATAATGTGGTATTTAGTGTTAACGCTGTTGTTTGTAGTTTGGTACAGAAGGATGCCAGTGTATACGTGAGGAGTCTCTATATGCCAGAGACTAATGCAAATGGAAGTACAAGGCTCCGTCGATAATACCACGGAACAACGACATGGATGTAATTACGTCTTATGGTTGCTGTCTCGTGCCACTTCTAACACCTTCCGTACCAATCTACCCCTTAAACCCCGCGATGTCTTGATTGTATTGTATTGTAACTCGTATTGTCTTGTAATATAGATTGTATAATTGGATGACTTGCCGAAATCATGATATTGGTAAATGGATGTAACTGGAGAATCATGAATGTAACTGGAGAATCGTGTAAATGAAAGTATATCCATGGTTCGGTTCAGTCAATACAGATTGAATATATCGAATATATGAATTCATGGATTCATATCGAATTGTAGTATTGTAGATTGTACTTGAATCATATTCATGTCAGATTATTTATAATGAGACTTAGTCTGAGTCAGAACAATTAGAAAGAGAAATTGAATCCTGAATTAAGTTTTGATGTTATCGGCAACCGCTGCACATGGGCGGCAGGATTTGTGTCTTTTTCAAAAATAATTACCGTGTTGATAACACCATTTGTTAAGTTGTCTATCTTAAATAGGCAAGCACCCATATCTCCGGCTCCCTGAGGCTCAAGAGTTTGGTCCCGCTTAAACCTAAATTTACTAGGGTCTTTAGGGTAATTTATAGAACTTGAGGGGGTTTTATGTAAAAATACCTTTGTATACTTTTTAAAATACACCCTAAGTATTTAATTATCGTCTTTAGAGTTGTCATAGATGTAGATTTTATATTTGTGATATTTCTAGTGAAAATAACCTAATTTTATAATATAGGGTATTTAATTGTAATATTGAACTTGTATGGAATTAATGGTATTTTAATATAAAGTGATTCTTGTGATTTTAGAAAAAGTTAGAATATTTATATCATATCAAAAATAGGTATTTTGATAATACATATATATATTATATAAAATAATTTTAATTTATTATTTTCCAGAAATCTTATTTTTTTAAGATATTCGTATTTTAAATCTCTCGAGACCGAATGCTCCTTGCGGAGGTCTGCATCTCGTACTATTAAGTCCAGGGATGTGCGATAATCCGCACTATCCCAGTCGGGTTCCCCAAAATGGGTTGTAGCGGCGCTTTGCAAAGATTTATAAAATACGTAATCTTATAGAAACGGTTTTAATAGTTAGTGGTACTTATATGTAAATTTTCGTTTTCCCGTATTCTATGTTCCTGAAAGGTATTGTGCTATGTTACATATGAGTGTTGTGAGGAGGTAGGTCATTACCTCCTGATCTAATTAAAGGTATAGCAAGATTGTGATGTTTTAATATCGAAATTAAACTACATGGTATTTTAGTGAAAAGGTACGATAAAAATTGAAATAGAAATCCTTTTGATGTGGAACTTGTTCAATATGACTTATTAATTTTTAATAATCAACATGTAAGGGTTTAGTATGATTGTATTTAAGAAAAAATGAGATTTTTAGGAAGAACCGAATCGGAAATCGGATTAACTCCGTTTCCGTCGGGTTTTAGAAATACGTATTTTTAGAATAGCAAGGTGAAGAGGGAGAAGGGACTTAAGGGTTTATAGTATAGAGAAGAGGGAGAGGAAGACATAGGAGGTGCCGTTGTGTCGTTTCGTCGCCGGGAGCTCCTAGGGTCGTCGTCGGAAGATCGCCGGAGTTTTGCCCTTCGCTAACTCCACTTGTACACAAAATTTCTAGAGGAATTTCTTGAGAGTTTGGACAGAATTGTGAGTGAGGGGTGTATGTCTAGGGGTGGTATTTATAGGGTAAAACTAAGGTTAGGGTTAGGTGAAGGGGTGTGAGAAAATTGTATTAAATTGTATTAAAAATAGGGTTTAATGGGATTTTAAAGAGCTCTGGAAATGTACAGGTATTTTAAAGTGTTCAGGGGTTATAAGAAGCTTAAAAGACACAAGTTCACTGTTGACAACTCGGCGATCCGGCTCAACTCGGCTGGCGGAGGCGGGCCGAGTCGGCCGAGTCGCCGGCCCGAGTCGGCCGAGTCGGGCCGGGCTCGCTGCCACGTGTTCCTCATCGCTTGGTGTAGCCCCTGGGTCATTTTTTTTACATGTGTAGTGGGGTTTTTATGAGTTATGCACGTGTAGACCCTTGGACTTGTAAAAATTTAAAAAGAAATTGATGACGCTCAATATTGGCGATCTCCAAGATTAGGACACGTGGCAGATGACGTGTCTCGAAACTCGGAAGAAAGGGCCGACCAGGCCACCCCTGTACCCGACCTACAAACACAAGAGCTCTCCTCAGAGCCCCTTGCAAATTGGCCTCCTCGGCCTCTCAGCTCGCCCCGAGCTGCCACAAGACCAAGACTCCTCGGCCCTCTTGCTCGCCTCTGAGCTCCTCAGCCGAGGCCGTCTTCCTCGGTCCCTCCGACCGACCAACTCCACCACTTACAGGAGTAACCGCCGCTCCGCAAATCTCGCCACGCGCAACGCCCCACGTTCCACGCCATCGCGATCCCCATTAATGAGCGATCCGCTCTTTACGCGGACGTGACGTCGGGAGCATAACTGCCGGCGAGATTCTCGCGCCTGCTGCTGCGTGCTACCGTCGCTATATAAACCCCCATCACAGAGGGGTCAAGTAAGCCATTTTTATTCCACTTAGCCGTTACTCTGCTTGGATCTAGTGCTAACTTGATCGTCGGAGGGTCCTCGGTGGTACTAAACCACCCCGGGACTTCTTTGCAGGTACTCGGCGCTAAACTCCTTAAATCATCAATCTCCCCAAAACCCATTGAGACCCACACGCAAAAAGGAGATTACCTTCCAAATCCACCGGGAGATCGATGGAAGACAACATCTGAGGGAGACCCGGAAAGGACCTTTATCAGTTGGCGCCGTCTATGGGAAAGCAAACTCCACAAAAAATAAAGTTGGCCTTCCGATCTCCATCCGCATGGAAAGCGACCACCCTGAAGATCCACCAAATGTCGTCGACTCCTCTGCCGGCCAATGCCTCACGGACTCCAGCGGCGCGCCTGTCCCTACCAAGGCGAGGGCGGTCAGCTCGCCTGCTTCCAGGCATGACCGGCCTCCCCTCCCTCGATGGGGTCGCGCCCACGAAGCCCGCTAAGGCGGCTCGAGGACCACCCTACTGCAGGGCCCAAGGAACCGGGGCCCATCGAGAACTTTGGTCGTGACGACACGGGGCCAGTCGAGCTCCTGCGAGACTCGGCACCCCACGCCGGAAACAAACGCCAACGACCGCCCGAGAAAAAAAGCCCGGGTCCACGAGCCTATCTCCTTCGGCGACGAGGACCTCCATGGCATATCCATGCCCCCACAATGACCCCCTGGTGATCACGGCCTGAATCCACCGGTACGAGGTCCACCGGATACTTGTCGACTCGGGCAGCTCGGCATACATCCTCTTCCATGACTGCTTTCAACGCATGGGGCTCATCCCAGCAGACCTGAAACCGACCTCCCACGTCCTTTCAGGGTTCACCAACCATTCCATCCCAGCACAAGGGGTGGTCACCCTGCAGTTCAACGTCGGGATGCCCGGCCGCACCCGTACGTTACCTGTGGACTTCATCGTAGCAAAGGTCCCGTCGGCCTACAACGTCCTCCTCGGCCGCCCGACGCTGAACTCCCTCCACGCCCAGATATCGACCTACCACCTGGCGATGAAGTTCCTTCTCGATCAGGGCGGGATAGGTGGGGTCTACGGGAACCAACGGGTCGCGAAGGTATGCCTTACCGAAACAGTTTCGTTCGAGCAGCCGGCCGACGACACTGAGCTAAATAACGACATCAAGGGTTCTCTGGACACCCGAGACGAGCGGAGGCAGGTCCGGGGGACGCCGGTCGAACCACTAACCGAGGTGCCTCTGACAGAAGGGGACGAGGACAAAACCGTCCACGTCGGATCACTCCTGACGGGGACTCAGCGAGATGACCTGATCAGATTCTTCATAAATAACTCCGACGTCTTCGCCTGGGCGCCTGCTGACATGCCTTGGATTGACCCCAAAATCATCTCCCACAAGCTCGGGGTCGATCCTGCGGCCCGACCCGTCAGACAAAAAAAGCAAAGCTTTGCCCCGGTCAAACAGAAGGCTATCGAGGATGAGGTCGATCAACTTCTAGCCGCCAACTTCATCAGGAATGTACCCTACTCGGAGTGGCTAGCGAACGTAGTTCTGGTCAAGAAATCGAGCGAAAAGTGGCGCATGTGTGTCGACTTCACCGACCTCAATAAGGCCTGCCCCAAGGACAACTATCCGCTCCCTCGGATAGATCAACTCGTCGACAGTTCGGTCGGCCACGAGTTGTTGAGCTTCATGGATGCTTTCTCCGGCTACAATCAGATCCATATAAATCCGGAAGATGAAGATCTCACTGCATTCACAACGGACCGGGGGTATATTGCTACAGGGTGATGCCCTTCGGCCTCAAGAACGCCGGGGCCACGTACCAACGGTTGGTCAATCGTATGTTCAAGCCACAGATCGGCAGGAACATGGAGGTCCACGTGGACGACATGCTCATCAAATCCGTCTCATCGGCTGACCATGCTAGGGATCTGGGCGAGGCCTTCGAAGTGCTACGCAAGTTCAAGATGAAGCAAAACCCCGCCAAATGCGCATTCGGAGTCACCGGGGGAAAGTTCCTCAGTTTCATGGTCACTCACCGTGGAATCGAAGCCAACCCAGAGAAAATCGACGCGATCCTCAACATGGCCGCACCCAAGACCAACGTCGAGATCATGCGGCTCACGGGACGAGTCGCCGCTCTGAGCCGCTTCATGTCCAGGTCGGGGGAGAAATGCCTCCCGTTCTTTAAAGCTCTGAGGAAGATCCCGAGATTCGAATGGTCGGAGGAGTGCCAAGCCGCCTTTAACCAATTAAAGAAGCACCTCGTGACACCACTGCTACTCACCCGACCAGCTGAAGGAGACGAGCTGTCGCTGTATCTGGCGGTATCCGACCAAGCAGCAGGCTCGGTGCTCGTCCGGGAGGTCGGTGGAGCGCAGAAGCTGGTGTATTATGTGAGCTACGTATTTAAGGACGCAGAAACGAGATATCCGGCCATAGAGAAGATTGTCTTAGCCCTCGTGGTGGCCTCAAGGAAACTGCGGCACTACTTCCAAGCACACACCATCATCGTCCTTACCGAGCGCCCGTTGGGGGCTATCCTTGCATCACCGGAATCCTCGGGCCGCTTAGAAAAGTGGAGGTGGGAACTATCTCAGTTTGACATAAAATATCGCCCGAGGCAGGCCATCAAAGCACAGGCCCTAGCCGATTTCATCGTTGAATGCACCATCCCTATCAAGAAACCGGAGTCCACACCGCTCCTCACAACTCAGTATCTCGTCGCGGAGATGCCTGGCTCGGTTTCTGAGTGGATCATCTATGTCGACGGGTCCTCAACCGAGGAAGGCTGTGGTGCCGGCCTCATTATCCGGGGCCCAAACGAAGTGGAAATGGAGTACTCTCTAAAGCTCGGTTTCAAAGCCTCGAACAACGCGGCAGAGTACGAAGCCCTCCTGGCTGGACTGCGCATGGCCGCCGGGCTGGGACTGAAAATAATTCAAATCCGCAATGACTCAGCCCTTGTCGTCGGTCAAGTGACCGGCCGCTTTGAAGCTCGGGAACCTCTGATGATGAAGTACCTTGACGAAGTGAGAAAACTCCGGAGGAACTTTGACGAAGTACAAGTAGAACAAATACCCAGGCAGCTGAATGCCCAAGCCGACGCCCTGAGGAAGCTGGCTTCGTCATACTCGGCCAATAATAAGCGGTCAATCCTCTTCGAGACCTTGCCGCAGCCCAGCATGGAAGATGGGGCGACAACACTCCACGTGTATATGGCGCAGGAAGGCGACCAGGACTAGAGGAGGCCCCTCGTGGAATTTCTGATGGACGGTACGCTCCCAGAAGATCGGGGAGCCGCCCGCCGTCTCCGGGCCAAAGCCCGCCACTTCATATGGAGCAACAAGAACCTTTACAAGAAGTCCTTTACTCAGCCCCTGCTCCGGTGCATCGACCCCCATGAAGCCGACTATGTCCTCCGAGAAATCCACGAGGGGGTCGGCGGAGTGCACCAAGGGGCCCGAACCTTGATCCAAAAAGCACTGCTCCAGGGGTACTACTGTCCCACTATTCATGAGGACGCTCAGAAGCTAGTCAGGAGATGCAAGAGTTGTCAGCTCCACGGCAGCATCCCTCGCCTCCCCGCTACCGAGCTGACCGCCCTAACATCCCCATGTCCATTCGCCCAGTAGGGATTGGACATGATCGGCCGGTTCCCCACCGGTACAGGCGGGTACAAATACATCCTCATTGCAGTAGACTACTTCACCAAGTGGATCGAGGCCGTCCCCATCAGGAAACCGGACGCCACCACGACCATCAAGTTCCTGCAAAACAATCTGATGCTCCGGTTCGGCATCCCGAGATGTATCATCACCGACCACGGGACGAACTTCGAGAACGAGAAAGTGAAGGACTTCTGCAAAGAATACCATATCCTCATGATGTTCGCCGCGGTCCTACATCCCCAATGCAACGGGCAGGCCGAAGTCGCCAACTGGGACGTCCTCCGGGGTCTCCGGACCTGCCTAGAAGGGCGACAAGGCAGTTGGGTCGAAGAACTGCCCCGGGTCTTATGGGCCCTGCGCACGTCAAAGAAGACCCCCACCGGGGAAACCCCCTTCAGCCTCTGCTATGGGACCGAGGCAATGGTCCCAGCGGAGATCGGGCTACCCAGTCATCGGGTCGAGCACTTCGACGATGATGCGAACACCTCGGCGCTATGGACCAACCTGGACATCTTTTAGAGAAGAGAGACCGGGCTCAGATCAGGACTGCCGCTTATCAACAACAAACGGCCCGATACTATAATACTCGGGTCAAGCACCGCTCCTTCCAGGCCGGGGATCTGGTCCTACGGCGAAACGAGTTCATTGATCAAGGCAGGCTACACAAATTCTCCCCGAGGTGGGACGGCCCCTTCCTCGTCTCTGAGGTGCTCCCCGGCGAGGCATATCGCCTGCAAGATGCAGACGGACGCAAGCTCCCGTGGCCCTACAACGCTGAGAAGCTCAAGCTATACCAATAAGGCCGAGGCCAACAAGCGGCCGCTTTTCACAAAGACGACATAAACGCTTTCTAAAAATCCTTTCCATTCGAATAAAGAAACGTTGAAACATTGCAAGTAGAGTTTAGTCTTTGCGATCCAAAGCCCTCACCAAAGAGGCAACCGCACGGCTTCACTGCCCGGTTATCCTCAGTAGGCCTCCTGCGGCCCCTCCAACGCTGGGGATCAAAGTCCTCCCTGGAGGCAGGTGGGTGGCTACCCTGCTTGGCCATCCCTGGCCAGCAGCTTCCTGCACGCAACGCCAGGGATCGAAGCCCTCGCCAAGAGGCAACCGCGCGGTTTCACTGTTAGTGGGCTTCTTACAGCACCTCCAATGCTAAGGATCAAATTCCTCCGTAGAGACAGCCGAGCAGCTTCCCTGCTCGGCTGTCCCTGGCGGGCAGCTTCCCTACCGTAATGCCAGGGATCAAAAAGCCCTCCCAGAGGCATTCGAGCCTAAGGATCCCTCGCTCGGCTATCCTTCAGGACAAAAGCCCTCGCCAAGAGGCACCGGGCAGTAACCCTGCCCGGCCAAGGGTCCTTGGTAGGCTTCTTACAGCCCCTTCCGCGCTAAGGACCAAAGTCCTCCCAGAGGCAGTCGAGTCCTTGCTCGGCTATCCCCGGCTGGTAGCTTCCTACCACAACCGACAGGGATCAAAGTCCTCGCCAAGAGGCACTGGGCAGTAACCCTGCTCGGTCCCCGTCCTGAAGGATCAAAGCCCTCGCAAGAGGCAACCGTGTGGCTACCCTGCTCGGTCATTTCCGGCTAGTAGCTCCCTACCCATGACGCCAGGGATCGAAGCCCTCGCAAAAGGCACCCGACCGGCTACCCGACCGGTCGCCCCAGGCTGATAGTTGCCTACCCACAACGCCAGAGATCAAAGCCCTCGCCAAGAGGCAACCGCGCAGCTTCACTGCCCGGTCATCCTCAGTGGGCTTCTTACAGCCCCCCAACGCTAAGGATCAAAGTCCTCTAAGAGGCAGTTGAGTCCTTGCTCGGCTATCCCCGGCTGCTAGCTTCCTACTACAATCGACAGGGATCAAAGTCCTCGCCAAGAGGCACTGGGCAGTAACCCTGCTCGGTCCCCGTCCAGAAGGATCAAAGCCCTCACAAGAGGCAACCGAGCGGCTACCCTGCTCGGTCATCTCCGGCTGGTGGCTCTCTACCTATGACGCCAGGGATCTAAGCCCTCATAAGAGGCACCCGATCGGCTACCCCACTCGGTCATCCCAGGCTGGTGGTTGCCTACAATGCCAGATAACAAAGCCCTCTCCTAGAGTCAACCGTGCAGCTCCACTGCCCGGTCATCCTTAGTGGGCCTCCTACAACCCATAGGCAGTAGAGCCCGAAGTGAAAGGCCCTCGCCCTCTGCCCGTCACATGCAAAGAATTCGAGGCCCCAACGAGGGGTAGCAAGTCTACCCAAGTATGAGCGATCCTCCCTCGACTTCGGGGCCATGGAGACGCCTCCTTCTCGGCAGGGCTTGGCATGCCTAGCAAGTAATCGGAATCAACTCGACGAAAGATCTCTATACAGATAGCTGACCTGACACAAAAGACCAACAGTGCAACCAAGGATATGTTACAAGCATTCTTCAACAGAAGATAAAATGCAAACCGATGAAACCAAAGAAAAAAAGTTTTATTATCAAAAGCAAAGTCTTTACAAAGGGCACTTTGGGATCCCCAGCCTTACAAACTGCCCAGAGGCTTATAAAAGAGGGACGAGGAAAATCAAAAAGGCATAAGCCGCAAACCCCCCGGCGCCTCGCTTCCCTCATCACTGGCATCGCGGCTTGCCGGGGGCTTCACCACCGGAGGTCTTGCCACCAGGGGCGTGCCTCACTTCCCTCATCGTTGTCTACCGGAGTCCTTGCCACCAGGAGTGGGACCCGAGCACGGAGCTCGCCATCAGCAAACTCGGGAAGCTGCTCCTTCACGGCATCTAGAGCCTTATTCCACGCGATAGCAGAATACTCACCAAGCTCGGCGTAAAACTGCTCTGACACCTTATAATCGGCCACAGCTTTCCTAGCCCGAGTCTCTCTCCTTCTCCATGGCCGTGAAGCGATCGGCCAGGTCCGCCAGCTTCCTCTCAGCAACCCGGTGGGATGCGCTTAGGCGACGACGGACGCCCCGATTCGCTGAATTGGCGAGCTCCGCAGCCTCCGCACGGGCCGCCAGGACGTCGGCCCTCGCCCTCTCCAGATGCAGGTCACGCTGTAGGACCTCGACATCTGAAGGAAACGCTTCTACTGGACTCGGTGCGTGGAAAGCCCCCTCGGCCTCCATACGAGCAGCGATGGCGCAGTGTTGAAGGACCTGACGAGAAGCAGATGAGAAACTTGTCGACTCGGGCCGAAGAAAGGAAGGGCAAAAACAACGCGTAGAGGAGTTCATACCTGGACCGCCCCTTGGGCTATGGCCTCTATTTGGGCCCTCAGGGTACCATACAAAAGCTTCCCCCCGGCCGACTCTTCCATCCCGGCGAGCAGGCCGGCAGCAACGGAAAGCCTAGATAGAACCATGAAGACGGCATCGCCCTCCTGCACAGGAATCCCCTTGTGAACCAGCGACGGTGACGCACGAGAAATTGTCCTTTTCCTCTTAAGGGGGGCCCCGTCCTCGCCCTCCCTTCTTCCTCTCGTCTGGGGCTCGGATGACGATAGACGTCTCTGGCCTCCGCCGGAACAATCACCAGGATCCGTCAACGAAGCGGACGGCCCTATCGCCAGCAGAACATTCGACGCAGGGCATGAGCCAGCCAGGGGCACGGCCGCGCCGCTGGCCTCCCTCTGGAACGAGCGACCCAAAGAGTGGGAATGAACCATGTATCCAAAAGAGGAAGAACGCCGAGCAACCAGAACATAGAACAGAGAAATATGAAGGAGCAGGGGCCTTGGGACGGGCCCCACCCCTATTTATTACCGTGAGCGGCCTTATCCAACGGCGCCCTTTGTCTCCCGCCAAAACGCCTCCTCGCGTCCAACGGCTCCGATCGCTCCACATGTCATGCCCACACTGGGCCGCACCCCATCAGATGCCACAGGTCTGCACACGTCGCGTCGGCCAACCGACGCTTGACACATGGACCGTCACTTCAGTGGCAAGATGCACGAACCGGCACACCTTCCTTAAATGCAGAGATCTCGCCCTGATTCGCTGGCAGAAAAGATAGCTGACAGCCCGGGGACGCGTCCCGACGAAACCTTAGGAGGGAGCTTACCCCGGGCGGCCCGGCAGTCTACTCCTGACCCGACCCGCTAGCTGGTCGGGACAAGATTGGGGGGCTAATGATGATGCTCAATATTGGCGATATCCAAGATTAGGACACGTGGGAGATGACGTGTCCCGAAACTCGGAAGAAAGGGCCCACAGGGGCCGACCAAGCCACCCCTGTACCCGACCTACAAGCACAAGGTGTCTCTCCTCAGAGCCCCTTGAAAATTGGCCTCCTCGGCCTCTCAGCTCGCCCCGAGCTGCCACAAGACCAAGACTCCTTGGCCCTCTTGCTCGCCTCCGAGCTCCCCAGCCGAGGCCGTCTTCCTCGGTCCCTCCGACCGACCAACTCCACCACTCACGGGCGTAACCGCCGCTCCGCAAATCTCGCCAGGTGCAACACCCCACGTTCCACACCATCGTGATCCCCATTAATGGGCGATCCGCTCTTTACGCGGGCGTGACGTCGGGAGCGTAACTGCCGGCGAGATTCTCGCGCCTGCTGCTGCGTGCTACCGCCGCTATATAAACCCCCATCACAGAGGGGTCAAGTAAGCCATTTTTTATTCCACTTAGCCGTTACTCTGCTCGGATCTAGTGCTAACTTGATTGTCGGAGGGTCCTCGGTGGTACCAAACCACCCCGGGACTTCTTTGCAGGTACTCGGCGCTAAACTCCTCAAATCATCAATCTCCCCAAAACCCATTGAGACCCACACACAAAAAGGAGATTACCTTCCAAATCCACCGGGAGATCGACGGAAGACAACATCTGAGAGAGACCCGAAAAGGACCTCCATCAGAAATCAATATTAAAAATAATGTGGGGGATGGGATTTGAACTCTGGTACTTTGGTTCAGCAGTGCAAGGTCATACCAATGAGCTACAAGCTCCTTCTTGCTATTAAAAAGCAAAACAAATTTATAACTTGTGCTTAGGCAAAAGTACCCCTTTCTGTATTTTTCTTTCAATTTTTGAAAAATTGTACAGAAAGTTCTACATAAAGTTTAGGATTGTTACAGTTGCAGTGAGATGCTCGGTGGTGGTTGCGGGTGTGTGATCGGGGTCGAGCTAGGGGAATTCTCATGGTCGGAGCCGGTGCCGGTGATGGTGAAGACAAGGGAGCAGCGGCGGTTGCAAGGCGCCGGTAGAGAGAGGTGTTGGGCGGTAGCTCCGGTGGGACGTGGTGAAGTTTGAGTGGGAGAGGGAGATCGAGAGGAAAGAGCGAGAGTGAGAGTGAGATTGAGATGAAGGAGAGAGAGTTAGTGAGAGAGATAGAGAGAGAGAGTGTGTGCATTTAAAGAGAGAGAGGGAGAGAGGAAATGTGAGAGAGAGAGAGAGAAAATTAATGTAATTAAATAATAATTAATTGGATATATTTGGGTATTAAGGAGATTAATTGTGAATTAGGTTTAAATGAGGGAAATTCAAAAAGAAAGTGGCAGTTTGGGGAGAGAATTGGGTTTGGGATAGTGAGGCTTGAGCTTTGAGCCTGGGGGGGGTTTTTTTTGAAGCCATTTGGGGGAAAATGTTGATTTGAGTGTCGGAAAAATAAAATATTATAGTACATGAAAGGTATAATTGAAATAATTAAAATAAAAAATGGTTAAATTATTTGGGACAACATTTTATTTTTTATATTGGTTTTGGTGTACAAAGAAGACTGGGTATTACAAAACCCAATCCCTAACCCAGGCTCGACCCCCCATCTTTTCTCTTCTTCTTCCTTCACCGCAACTTCTTTCTTTCTTTATTCTTTTCTTTTTAAATTCAAACTTCACCCCATCAAAATATAAACCGAAAATCACCAATTATTTTCCTCTTATTAACAATTAATTTCTCATTAAACCTCTATTAATTTTTCCTTAATTTTTTATCTCTCTCCCCTATTTGAAAAAGCCTACAGAGATTTCTCTCTATATTTTTCTTTCCCAATACCCCTAATCGAGCCCCCACCGAGCTCGACTTCTTCAACTCCCGTCGACACCCACTACTCATTGCCGGCGAGATCCGACCATGATGCCCACCTCCACCACCGCTGCCGGCCATCTACGTCACCGGTGACACTGCAAACACCATCTTGAGTGACCACTGCCATCGCTGGCGCCCTGTCGCAGCCGAACACCCCCAACGCCACAACCCACTTCCTCCTCTCTCACAACCCCAAGCCCTCGTTGCCACCTTTGTCGAAGCTCCTAGTCGTCGCCCGAACCGTCTGCGCCGTTGGCCACCGTCTGTTTGTCGCCTAAAATCCTAGTCATCAACCACTCCAAGCCCCGAGGCAGAGCCAAGCTTTCCCCTTTACTTTAAGCCCAAGCTTGAGCCAAGATCGAAACCCTTGTTGCTGTTGTGCCATGCCTGAATCATCACCGTCATCATCGTTGTCGTGCCGTCGATCGTCGCCAGGCAAGTGAAACCCCATCACTTGCCTAATCGTGCTATATATATACATACTTATAATATTTATTTTGATAAAAATTAATGATGGTTAATTATATACATATACATATTAAGTGTTCGATGTGTCTTACCTAACCTTAATAAAAGTCCCAGGTTTTATTGTCAATGATTTTGTTCGCTGATAATACGTAACTTGTAGAAGTTGGGATCAAAACGATAGAGTTTCGCATATAAACTGATGCCCCAAGACGATGACTAAATATGGAATTTACAGTACATATCGCCGTATTAAATTCATAATAAAATTGAATATAAATCGTATCATGATGTTCTTGGGCTCGTTACAAAGCTGAATGTATAACATATAAACCTATGCAAGTTGAAACCGAATATTGCCATATTACGATAATGAAAATTGGATAGAAATACGGCTCTGGACTGTAGCCCATAGAAGTATTTTCTGTAGATGTTTGATTTGAAACACCTCGAGATCCCTGTACACATCTGATAATATGTGGAGACCTATGTCGTTACATAGATAATCGAGTTAGATAACTGATGGTGTTGGTTTCATTTAATTTAAGTGTCGTTAGATAATTTTAAAGTATTTTAAATCTGCAGTGACATTTATACGTATCGAAATTAAATTGATCATAACTACCTGCATATAATGGATATTACTATTCCGTATGTTGCGTTGGAAACTTAACCGATAAACCTAGATTTTACTAAACTGTAGCGATGCCTAATTCTGTACGTAATTGGTGGTAAAATGCGCTTGAAGTCGGACTTCTAGTTCTGAAACTGGGATTTCAATGGTGAACACATGTTTTAAAATGATCATATCTTTTTAACCAGATTGCTTATTGATATGAAACCAATTTTAATGCTTAGATAAATGAGTCTACTTCATATGTCCTTTATATCGTTTTATCTTATTCTGCACGTATGATTTTTAGTGAATTTTGCAAACTGAATGACATTGGCTGCCTATATTTTACTTGAAGTGTATTTACTGCATTTCTATCATATCGTGTGACTGCTTTACACCCAGTGATTAGTGACCACTTATATTAATACCTTAATGACTGTAGTGCATTGTCGAGTGATAAGTGGTATCGATTAGGTTGTGATAAATACGTTAGTGAAAGTGTTTAAAATTGAAAGTGATATAAGTGAAAGCGTGATTGAACCGTGAAAGTGATACGTACTTGTATATAATCAATCTGATACGTGAGCTTATATTTTAATCTGGGATAAGGGTTAGTTGGGTAATGAATGCATGTCTTGGCACGAGAGTCCACTTAAAAATCACCTAACATGAATCCCGTGTGACATTGTTCCGTAGGATTGGACGGGACATTGTACTAAACATGTCGTTGGTCCGTGGCGGTTGTCGGACCACTCTCGTTTACACGCATACTTTCATTATTTAACTACAATTAAACAAGTTAGAATAGAATTGCCAGATTATGATAATTTATCATGACCCATATGTTACACCGCCTACATGTTCGTATTGCTTTATGTCTTTGAGTTATTGCTTTATAATTTCTAGTTCATACTTATTGTTTTGCAACATACTGTGTATCATTATATTATATTATATTATTGTGTCGTCTTGACGATCTGAGTTTGCATGCTCAGAGAAAAAAGTGGATTTAGCCTAAATCAGGATCTACCTTATTTCGAGGATATTGTGGAGATCTAGATTAGCGACGTCAGCGCCATAGTCACAAATTCGTGATTCGGCAATAATTCGGCGATGTCGAAAATTAGGATTCGGAAAACTATTCGGAAAAAATCGGCAGGTATTCGGAAAAAATTCGGTAAGTGTTCGGGAACTGTTCGGGAAGGATTTCGAGCAAAAAATTAATATATGAGAGGCTAGATTTTGATTTTGTGAATTATTTGCTGTTTTTTGAATAATTTGCTGTTTTTTGAATAATTTGCTGTTTTTTTAATAATTCGCGAATAATTCGCCGCGTTCGGCGACGACGAATAATTCGCAGATTTAATCGACATATCAATAATTCGCGAATTATTCGCGAATTCACCGAGTAATTCGCGAATTATGTGACTATGGTCAGCGCTATTATTTCCTTTATCACTATCGAGTTGTTTGGTTCCTTGATTTTACAGATTTTTAATCCGTTGCAGTTTGATGTGATAGATTTAGTAATAGTGATTCTCGTTACTTGTGCTGTATTTACTACTTACCATCTACTGTTAGAAGCCGAAATATGACTACGACAGGATTATTTCTTGACCGTAAGAGTATAGCTGGTCTAGTCACCACCGACATGACATTTTTTGTCTTCTTGATATTTGGAAGTTCTCCAAAAATATATCGGAAAATTGAAGAAATAAATTCTGATATTTTTGAAATTTGGTAATTTTTGTATTTTATATATATATAGAGAGTATGCAAACTAATGAAAAAAGGAAGAAAATAGAAGATTTTTAAAATTTTTATGACTTTCATGTGTTATAATCATGCAGTAAATAGAAAAAGTTATAATCATGCCGTAAATTGAAAAAGTTAAGAAAGCATAAAATTTTTGAGATTATTGAAATTAATGCGATTTTTGTTTGTCAAGCATAATGTTTACAAACCGAAAAGAAAAGAAAATTTTGGATTTCTTGAAAATATTTCACTTTTCATGATTAATGCCACAAGAAAAATAATTTAAAGCCGTTTTTGAAAATTTTATAATTTTCCTATACTATATATAACATATAAGAAATTATAATACCAAAAAAAATTCAAAAATTCAACGATTTTCGTATGGTATAAGAAACAAAATATAGAAAATGAAATAACAGAATGATTTGATATTTTTTAAAACTCACGATCTTTGTGTTTTATGGCAAACAAAATATCGAATTTTTGAATTTTTCGGGATTTTCGTGTGCTATATTATGTAAAATATTGAAAATCTGAAGAAAAAACAGAAAAATTTATGATTTTTGAAGATATCACGATTTTTATGACCTACAACAAGCAAAATATTAAAAAAACCAAAAATCATAGAAAATTTTGAAAGTTTTGAAAATTTCGCGATTTTTTCGTGTTGTATGTGAAATATTAAAAGTCAAAGAAATTGAAAAGTTTTTAGATTTTTGAAAATTTAGCGATTTTTGAATGCCAGCAAAAACAGAAAAAACTGATTTTTTCTGAAATAGCGTGCAAAATATTATAAATTAAAAAGAAAACAAAAAATTAAGAATTTTGAAAAAATTATGATTTTCATATGTTATAATATACATAATATTTGAAAAAGGGAAAAAACCAGAAAATATTGAGATTTTTTAAAACTTTATGATTTTCGGTGTGTAATATCATGAAAAATATTGAAAAACTAAAGAAAACAAAAAATATTTTGTTTTTTAAAATTTCATGATTTTTTTGTCAAAATATTGGAAAATCGAAAAAAACGGAAATTTTGAGATTTTTAAAATTTCGCGATATTCATGTGCTATAACATACAAAATGTTGAAAATTGAAATAAAACAAAAAAATGTTTTTTTGTATTTCGTGATTCTGGTGTCCTATAACATGTAAAATATTAAAAACCGAAGAAAAAATTGTTTCAGATTTTTTAAATTTCACTATTTCTGTATGCCATAGCAAGGAAAGTGTTAATAAGCTAAAGAAAACTGTCGAAAGTATTTGTAAGTTACTTCTTCATATATTTTACATATAAAGTTCCTATATACAAGATATTACAAATTGCAAATCATATAAAAAAGTAAACTTTTATATTAATATGATTTTCTTTCACTTTGAAATTCATTCACACGGACTAATGTAGGCCCTTGCTAGTTTGGAGAACATTAATTGTATGATGGCTCTTTATCATTGCAGAACCGAAGTTCAAGAGGTTTGGAATCCAATCCAAAAAACCGATGTGTTTTGGCTTTTCAAGCCACCAATGTTTATGTTGAAAGCCGATCTAAGAGGATCAATCTCAAGAGTTATATTAACTTGATAGACATTATAATACCAATAGCTCGGCTTGCTTGATGGACGAGTGTTACGACAATAATTAACATTAACATATGGTATATCACAAGAGAAAAAAGTTATAAACATCCTGATTAAGGAGGCAGTGATGACTAATGTGGAGATAGAGATGATATTATGCTCTTAGTAAATGATCAAGAATGCATGCTAAAATTAAGCTTTTATTAGTTAATTTGGTAGGTAGTAGCTACGAGTACTATCATGTTACCAATCATTAAAGCATGGAACCCAAGTGGTTGTCACCACTTGATTGTAACTTAACTCACACTCTTCATGATTTATGAAATAATTCCACCCACCCCTCTAATTTTTTGTCATAATTGTCGGTATATTGAGTATTGAGTTTTTTCTTTCTTTTCCTTTTTATCTTTTTAGGTTTTCGGGTGAACATCTTCTTTCTTTTTCAATTTATTACTCTCCCTGTTTAAAAAAGAAAGTCGTTTTCTGATTATGCACACTTATTAAGAAATGATTAACTATTCTAAAAATCTACTCCTGCTAAATGCTAATTTACTAGTTTAACCCTAATAATTGCACTTTGTTGATACTTTCCTTGAAGCCTTATGTTTTACCCTAATAATTGCACTCTGATACTTTACTTGAAACCTTAATAAATAATCAACAAGAAATCTATTTGGGGTAAATTTGGAAATCTATTTATACATTGTATATTTTCAGGATGAATGAAGCACTTTATTGCCTTTGAAAAATTAAAAGGACTTTCTGTTTGAAACAAATGAAGGAGCAAAAAAGACTTCTTTTCTGAAAGAGGGAGTACTTGTTTCGATTTTTCTTAATTAATAAAGTAAGGTTTGCTTTCACTTAATACTCAAAGTGCTTATCCATTTATTTTGTATATAGACCATTTTAATTTCTAAAGTTTGTTATCACACATAATCCTTCAACTTATGGAAGAGATTTATGAACAAATCATATATTTGTTGACTAAACTCTCCTATCGATGCAAATAGTTCAATCAATATCCTTCCTGTGATTATTTTCGGTGAAATTTCTTCGGAAAGAAAAATTATATATCAAAGAGTGTTATGGTAAAAAAGTCTTGTGCAGATGACTTCGTTTTTGAAAATAATGCAAAGCCTTTTTTGAAAAGCTGGAAAAGGTTTGAGATGGTTACACATTATAAAGAGCTTTATAGTGGTTTTGTGCAGAGCGTGGAAATTTGGAATAGTCAGTGAAAACAGCATTAGATATTTCTCTTCTGATTTATTTTTTGGACAAATATGGTGGAAAATCCCCTGACGTTTCATTAAAATAGTTTAATGGAACATTATAAAGAAGAGAGAAAAACAAAAAAGAAAAAATATAGATACAATAAGGATCAAGCCCTAACAACAACCAATTAAACACAGATGAAAACAATACTGCACCCCCAATCATATGATAAGGTCGTTGTTTGGATTCCTGAGGAAAATGCATCTCAAAAAGGAAAAGGACGTCTCTATTGCCACAATAAAAAAAAGGCCGTGGGCACAACCTCATAAGTGAGACCAACCTTTTATTTCCTTATTTATCTTTTTTTTTATATAATCTAGACACAACCAACCCATTCTTAAAATTGGACTGCAATAGGATAGAGATGGCAAAGAACAATGAATTCAAAGCAGACCCACCTTCTGAAGATCCCATTTTTCTCGCTTAGACCCGTAATCAAATCTCGATCTCTACTCACATCCTCTTCACAAATCCTCAACAAGACCACACCAGGCACTCTAAACATCAATCCACCGAACAAAATGATCACAGGCTTCTCAAAATCTGGTGATTTGAGCAATGCACAGAAATTGTTCGAACAAATTCATGGGCTTTCCGTAAAGTTGAAGTCTTTGAAAATTTGGTCAAACTTGGAGATTTATTGGAGATTTAATTGACTCTGACTGACCATAACTATTCCGCAAATATAGTAAATGAACTCAGGCGCCCGAGAGATGATTGGGTATTCTCGTAGACGGTGACAAGAAGGCTTGCATTATTTGATGATGAACCAACTAGATATCAGTAGGTCATAAGAAGTGAGACTTCCGATTGATGACAGGATGCCAAGTTATCTAAGTTTGACTCCATACATTACAACAAAGTATGGATTTTGTTGGGTACTCCTGAATGGGCCCATAACCTATAAGAAGCAAGTAAATCATTCGAGATTAGTGTGACTGGAAATGCATTAACCTAATGGGGCCGGACCTGTAGTTAAAGGTATTTAGCAAATTTCCGATATGGATTGTGATGATATTGTTACTTCAAAATCTGTGCTGAAGTGCATACGGATAAAACTTGCCACTGTTGCTGTTCTCCGCCGAAAGACGCGACCGGAATGTTGGGACGTCCAGCCTGAATTTTGGGGGCAGATACTATTTGGTTTTATCCGTCCACCTCTCCGAAGATACCAAGTTGATTTATGGCACCGTGTTTCGGAGGTTTAGACGGATACGGACTTCGTCAGATTCCCCCTCACTTGCGAGGTTTTTTTTTTATTATGGGGACACTCTTCCCTGTAGGCGCAAGCCCCTGCAGTTAATTACGCTACCGCATCCCGGTAACCACTTTCTCTTTCTCCAAATGGGCACTTCGTATCGTGTGTGTTTGTTTTGTTTTTGGTTGCCCGTGGATTGTATACGGAGACTAATTTATGTTGTCGCCCGTAGGGCGTGAATTAGTCCAAATCCGTATTTTCTTAGATTTGGCTTTGGGTTGGTTTAAGAACCGTTAATCTTGTTTTAGATTAAGATTAACTCAAATGCTTGTTAAGGATACGTCAGCCTAATTTTAGACTAAGATCTACTTAATAAGGTTTTAGGATCATTTAGATCCAACGAAAGAGTATTTGAACTCTATCGTTTTAATTTAGGGACATTGTAGTCCATTGGGTTTAAGGACATCATAGTCCAAGAGTTTAAGGGCCTCATAGGCCGTAAGGTTTAGAGACATCATAGTCTGGTTTAAAGACGTCATAATCTGTGAGGTTTAAAGACATCATATTCTGTATGGTTTAAAGACATCATAGTCTGGTTTAAAAAAATCATAGTCTGTATGGTTTAAAGGCATCATAGTCTGTATGGTTTAAAGACATCATAGTCTGTACGGTTTAAAAACATCATAGTCTGTATGGTTTAAAGACATCATAGTCTGTAAGATTTTGGTTTAACCGTTTGGGAATGCACCAAAAGTTATTGGCTATTGGGACCCCTCATCACTACTACAATATGGGGTTGCCCCTACGGATAATGAAATCCGTAAGGGCAGATATATTTTGGCCATACGGACTAATCCGTAGGGTCCGACGGTTGTCCCTACGGTGCCCGACGTTTTAATTTAAAACTATTAAATCGTAATTTGTTATTTGCCCCTACGGAACCGCAAACCAATGACCTACGGACTAATCCGTAGGGACATCTAAATGAGAATTTAATTAAAAAGGCACAGAAATGTCCTACGCCTCATCTCTCTCGCGCGTTCCCAAAATTCCCAAAATCCCTAAATTTCTCGTTCCCGCCGCGTCGCAGTTTTCTCGTCGCCGTTCTCGTCATCGCCACCGCCCTCCGTTTCGTCGTCGCCACCGCCCTCGTTCTTCCTCGTCGTCGATTGCGCGCGTTGTCGACCACTGATCTAGCGTCTCCGTCGTCTCCTCCATCGCCTACACGTTAGTAAATCTCCAATTAAACATAATTTTGATGATTTTAGGGCTAGGGTTCAGGGTTTGGGTACCGATGAGGGTTAGGGTTAGGCATCGGTTGGGGTTAGGGTTAGGGTTAGGGTTAGGGTTCGGTTGGGGTTTGGTGTTGGGGTTGGGGTTCGGCTTGGGTTGGGGTTGGGTTTGGGGTTAGGGTTAGGGTTAAGGTTGGGGTTCGGCTGGGGCTGGGGCTGGGGTTAGGGTTGGGGTTGGGGTTATGCTGGGGTTAGGGCTGGGGCTAGGGTTGGGGATAATGAAAATTTTGTATAGAAAATTACAAAGGTTTATAGGTCTATAATCGATGATGGAGTGACAGTTTGCCTTCTTGAGAATAAGACAAACGAGAGTAGAATTAACAGCCTTGGGCACCTCTTTATGTTTGAAAAAAATATTTCCCAATTTTAGGAAAAAGCTTTGCATAATGCATGTTGACCCTGTACATATCAATCCCTTTGTAAGTCTATATAGAGCATCATTTCTCTGTGCCTCCACTTTGTTTGTGGGCGTGGGCCATGGATTGATGTATGACAGGAATATTGGCCATGGAGCGAGGAGCGAGATGCTATCGGAAAATTCTAACTAGAGCGAATGTCGACGTGTTGGCTGCTAACTTATTATTAGGTTGAAAAAAGGTGTGCCTATAGATGTGAGAGTGGAAGAGTCAAAACGGTGAGTGTGTAGTGCAAGTCTTGATTCAACAATTTTGTTTGGTTCTGCAATAAACTGGAGTGGATACTGGACTCTAACCCTAAACCTAAACATTTTCCCAGGGGCAAAATTTCATGATATATGCAAATTACAATTTGAGAGGAAAATAAAAATATTACATGCACCCTCAAGATGGCCAGCATACATGAAAACACGTGTGTGAAGATTATACAAACTTAATCATTCATATAGGCAGAATGCGTTGTTTTAAGTAAACTTACCCAAATTAACCCAATTAACCCTAACCCTTTCTAATTATCAATAATTAACCAAAATTAATCCTAGCCTCTAATTAACCCAAATTAACACTTGGCTCTAACCCTAAACCTGATATGTCTGAAATCATATTAGAAATGATATGTCTGCAATCAAATTCTGCATTTATATTTTGTGAAGTAAAAACTTTTTCAAAATGAGAAGCTGCCATATGAACAATCTGTTTATGCTCCTCAAAACAAATGCCTTCTACATTTTGCAACTTTTTAATTCTGTTTTGACATCTTCTGACATTAACCCAACAATGAAAGAATTTGGTATTTTTATCACCATCTGAAATCTATTTTATCCTTGATTTATGTCTCCAAAAAAATTGATGAAGGTTGAGTTTGTTATATCAAAAACCTTTTTGTTGAACCCAACAGATGAAACTTTAGAGTTGTTATAGATAGCTCTTACATGTTGTTTAATGCATGTACCATTGTTAAGAGAGTGCAAGGTTGAGAACAATAATTTGTTTCAACGGCACGTTTTTCAAGTTAAAACCAATATATGATATTCGATGATAATATGAAACTTTCATATTCTCATCGATACTCATATATGAAACTCAAAACGCCACTTAGTCCCCGTCTATCGGTTAACATACGTTCGATGTTCGTCGTGACATAGAACTATACGAAGGTTGTTAAATATCGGACGGTATAGCTCGATACTAACAACCGTCGTGTAGTCTATATGACGAGAAGATTCAATCGTATGATAACCGATAGATTTGTCCCGTGTGGACAAGTTAGGAATGTATAAAGCAAACACTTTCATTCACTTGTGTTTTCATCCGTTTCGAGATATTTCGTCGGTACCTTTCCGCTGGTTCTCCGTGTACAAAGATAGATTAGATATTCATTTCAACGTTGTTTCACAGCTTTGAAATGATTATCTATTCTATTACAGTGTACTCGGAGAACAGCGGGGAGGTGCTGCCGAAATTTACTCGAAACGGTTGAAAGCACAAGCGAATGGGTGTTCGCTCTATACATTCCTAATAGGATAGAAGCCTTACCCCCGACAGCCGAAACACACACATACAACAAGAATACACAACAAACACATTATTAGAGAGTGATTCAAGATGTTCAAGTTAAAACCAATGTATGATAGTCGATGATAATATGAAACTTTCATATTCTCATCGATACTCATATATGAAACTCAAAGCGCCACTTAGTCCCCGTCTATCGGTTAACATACGTTCGATGTTCGTCGTGACATAGAACTATACGAAGGTTGTTAAATATCGGATGGTATAGCTCGATACTAACAACCGTCGTGTAGTCTATGTAACGACAAGATTCAATCGTATGATAACCGATAGATTTGTCCCGTGTGGACAAGTTAGGAATGTATAAAGCAAACACCTTCATTCACTTGTGTTTTCATCCGTTTCGAGATATTTCGCCGGTACCTTTCCGCTGGTTCTTCGTGTACAAAGATATATTAGATGTTCATTTCAACGTTGTTTCACAGCTTTGAAATGATTATCTATTCTATTACAGTGTACTCGGAGAACAGCAGGGAGGTGCTGCCGGAATTTACTCGAAACGGTTGAAAGCACAAGCGAATGGGTGTTCGCTCTATACATTCCTAATATGATAGAAGCCTTACCCCCGACAGCCGAAACACACACATACAACAAGAATACACAACAAACGCATCATTAGAGAGTGATTCAAGATGTTCAAGTTAAAACCAATGTATGATACTCGATGATAATATGAAACTTTCATATTCTCATCGATACTTATATATGAAACTCAAAGCGCCACTTAGTCCCCGTCTATCGGTTAACATATGTTCGATGTTCGTCGTGACATAGAACTATACGAAGGTTGTTAAATATCGGACGGTATAGCTCGATACTAACAACCGTCGTGTAGTCTATGTAACGAGAAGATTTAATCATATGATAACCGATAGATTTGTCCCGTGTGGACAAGTTAGGAATGTATAAAGCAAACACCTTCATTCACTTGTGTTTTCATCCGTTTCGAGATATTTCGTCGGTACCTTTCCGCTGGTTCTCCGTGTACAAAGATATATTAGATGTTCATTTCAACGTTGTTTCACAGCTTTGAAATGATTATCTGTTCTATTACAGTGTACTCCGAGAATAGCGGGGAGGTGCTACCGAAATTTACTCGAAACGGTTGAAAGCACAAGCGAATGGGTGTTCACTCTATACATTCTTAATGGGATAGAAGCCTTACCCCCGACAGCCGAAACACACACATACAACAAGAATACACAACAAACGCATCATTAGAGAGTGATTCAAGATGTTCAAGTTAAAACCAATATATGATACTCGATGATAATATGAAACTTTCATATTCTCATCGATACTCATATATGAAACTCAACGGCCACTTAGTCCCCGACTATCGGTTAACATACGTTCGATGTTCGTCGTGACATAGAACTATACGAAGTTTGTTAAATATCGGACAGTATAGCTCGATACTAACAACCGTCGTGTAGTCTATGTGACGAGAAAATTCAATCATATGATAACCGATAGATTTGTCCCGTGTGGACAAGTTAGGAATGTATAAAGCAAACACCTTCATTCACTTGTGTTTTCATCCGTTTCGAGATATTTCGTCGGTACCTTTCCGCTGGTTCTCCATGTACAAAGATATATTAGATGTTCATTTCAACGTTGTTTCACAGCTTTGAAATGATTATCTATTCTATTACAGTGTACTCAGAGAACAGCGGGGAGGTGCTGTCGAAATTTACTCGAAACGGTTGAAAGCACAAGCGAATGGGTGTTCGCTCTATACATTCTTAATGGGATAGAAGCCTTACCCCCGACAGCCGAAACACACACATACAAAAAGAATATACAACAAACACATCATTAGAGAGTGATTCAAGATGTTCAAGTTAAAACCAATATATGATATTCGATGATAATATGAAACTTTCATATTCTTATACATGAATATCCTCAAATCTAATTTTGATTATCGATAATTTATTCTTTTCAACGACAAACGCACACACAAAGCATATACACGGATTTTCTCTTTTGTCAGTAACCATCCCGTTCTTAGATTTCTCAATATAGTCATCATAACCTACAATTTATATGTTATACAGTCTAATATGGCCCATGAGTACGTCAGAGTTAAGTACTGGATGTATGTGGATTGGTAACAACGTATGCAACCTAAGTTTGTCGCGGGAGTTGCTGCTTTTATTGAATTTGCACGCGCACATAATAAGATCGTGATGGAGAAGATTCTCTGCCCGTGCGATAGATGTGGGAATAAGTATTGGCAGAAGGTAGAATTGGCAGAGCTTCATATCGTAAAATATGATTTTACTAGACTATATACAACTTGGCTATATCACGGGGAAGGAGAAGAACGCAGTAATGCGGCAGAAGAAGAAGGTGAAGACGATAATACGGCAGGAGAAGAAGGAGAAGACGGTAATGCGGCAGAAGAAGAAGACGGTAATTTCTTTCCATCAGAAGAAATGGAGGATATGGTAGAGGTTGCCCTAGATGAATCTATTCGTATCGAAGATGACATTCCTTCCGGTCAAGGACCGCGTGCGGATAAATATGAAAATTTCATGAATGATGCTAGAAAACCAATTTATGAGAATGCAAAGTATTCCACCCTCTCATGGTTCGTCCAACTCTTCCAGATTAAGTGCCTAAATGGATGGAGCAACAAGTCATTCACAATGCTTCTTTTGTTCTTGAAAGATTCTATGCCCCCGGGAAATAATGTGCCCGACAGCTGGTATGGAGCCCGGAAGATGATGTCTGATTTGGGTCTGAAGTGTGAGAAGATTCAAGCATGTCCTAAAAATTGCGTGTTGTACCGGAAAGAGAATTCAGATTTGAAAGAGTATCCAACATGCGGAGATGCCAGGTATAAGCCGAAAGATTCTGATAAGAAGCCCGATATACCTGTCAAGATAGCACGACACTTTCCCATAACACAAAGGCTGCAGAGGCTATTCAGGTGCAAGAAAACAGCTGAGGCAATAATTTGGCATCACCGTGCTCCTCCAAGTGAAGATGGAAAAATGAGCCATCCAAGAGATTCACCGGCATGGAAGGATTTCGATAGGAGCCACGCAATATTTAGTAGCGATCCTCGCAATGTCAGGCTCGGACTGGCTAGTGATGGCTTCTGTCCATTCAACTATATGGCTGGAAGTCACAGCACATGGCCTGTTTAATTATAATTTATAATCTGTCGTCTTGGTTGGCTATAGACCAATCATACTTTATGATGCCTCTTCTTATCGACGGACCAAACTCACAGGGAAACAATATCGACGTCTATCTCCGACCTATGATCGAGGAGTTAAAATCTTTGTTCATTGATGGTGTAGAGACTTACGATGCAAACACAAATACAACCTTCATACTGCGTGCGGCTTTAATGTGGACAATTAATGACTTTCCTGCGTATGGAATGCTATCAGGTTGGTCCGTACATGGTCACAAAGCATGTCTTCATTGCCATCAACACACAACATCGAAATTCTTGAATTTTAGCAGGAAAGTTTGTTATTGCGGCCATCGACGTTTCCTGCCTCTAGACCACCCCTACAGGTTAGACGTTGTTCACTTTGATGGTCATCAGGAGCTTTTTGGACCTCCAGCCCCATTGTCCGGAGAGGACGTGACTGCTCAGTGGGATGGTTACAATAATGTGACCTTCGAGATGGATCCGACAAAACAGGTCAAACAACCATTTTGGAACAAGTTAAGCATTTTCTTCGAGCTTCCATACTGGTCAACAAATTTAGTGCGTCATTGTCTGGACGTCATGCATATAGAGAAGGGAGTATCAGAGCACATACTCAACTTACTTCTTTGTAAAGACGGGAAATCGAAAGACAACCTGAATGCTCGGATGGATCTACAGGACTGGGAAATAAGAAGTGAATTGCATTCTAAACCGGTAGTGGGTAAACCAGGCAGGTTTGTACTTCCTAATGCCGCTTATCTTATGTCACAACCGGAGAAGAAAAGATTCCTGCAAGTGTTGCATGATTTGAAAGTTCCGACAGGTTTCTCCGGATCATTCAGCAAGAAGATAAAAATTGTGAAAGGAAAGATCGATGGGCTGAAAAGTCATGATCACCATGTTATCGTGGAGCACCTTCTTCCATTAGCCCTCGGGACTTCTCTCCCCGAATCGATTGGTCTAGTAATCAACGACCTATGTTGTTTTTTCAGAGAGTTATGTGCTAAAACACTGGATGTTGTGATGCTGGATAAACTAGAAAATTGTATTGCGTTGATACTTTTCAAGTTTGAGTGTATTATCCCACCGTCATTCTTCGATATCATAATACACCTGACGGTTCATCTTGCAACTGAGGCTAAGTTAGCCAGACCGGTACAATATCGATGGATATATCCCGTCGAGAGGTACGTGGAATTTTTCGTTTCGCGCAATTTTTAAAATTATTGTTGTCCTGTATGCCCGTATTTATTTATTCAACATATTTTCTTTAGGTACCTCTACACTCTTAAAAAGTATATACACAATAGAAATCGACCAGAGGGTTCTATCATGCAAGGTTATCTTCTTGATGAAGCAACCACATTTTGTTCCCGCTATCTGGACGAGAACATTGAGACGAGACTTAACCGGTCTCGAAGAATTCAAGACGGGCCATATGGTAAAGCCGATTATAAGAGGGTAGACACTATGTTTATCAACAAGATATACCGGTTTATCTTACTAAATTGCGCATGTCTTGAAAAAATTAGAGAGTAAGTTTTTTTTGGATTAATTTTTATATTTGTGTTTTTGTGTGTATGAAATGATATAATATTAATGTCATAATTTATTTTCAAAAATAAAATTCATTTTAACGAGGTACGTGAGGGGCATCCTGATTGGAACGATGAATGATTGGAAAAATATCATCAGGATAATTTTTGCGATTGGGTTGCAGATCATGTAAGTTATTCGAATAACATGTTATTGGTATCAGTTTTAATCTAAACTTATATCGTTATGTATTTGTCGTAAAATTTGTTTTGTTAGATCCACGATCCGAACTTGTCTGCATCATTTGAGAGTGATTCAAGATGTTTAGCTCAATTTCCTAGTATGGAGGTTACATATTATAAAGGATTCGGTATCCTTGGATACAAATTCGAAGTTAAGGACATATAAACATCTAGAACCACTCAGAATAGTGGGATTGCAGCGGTAGGATCGGATGGTGTGATTTATTATGGATACTTAAATTGTATACTCGGCATCCACTATCCCGGACAATCAGAACCCTTTTATATATTCCAGTGTACTTGGTACGATACGCGAACCGATACGGATAAGTGGAGAAGCAATCTTGGGACTTGGAAAGATGAATATGGATTGACCAGTATGAACACACTTCGATTTTACGGTCAGGAAGATCCGTTTATCTTTCCGAACCAAGCGTTCCAACTATACTACTCACAGTGTTTGAAGCATCCGGGATGGAGTGTCGTATGCCGTTGGAAACCCAGGGATGTCTACGATGTCCCAGAATTCGAGGACATCGATGAGGATGAAGAAAAGAGAAGACTTAAAGTGCTCCGACCGTCTGTTTCGAAAGACGGGCTGTCTTCGGCTGATCATGAAGTTACGTGGGTTAGAAATGATATCGATGATGAAATCCAAATAGATATGTCTAATGCGCCCACGAAACGAAAAAGGTTATCAGTAATGTTATATTATTACTTCACATTTTACGATCTATACATATATAGTCAATACTTGTAATGATTGTCTAATGCGTCCACGAACCGTTTATCTAGATTTGATGACGATGACGGGAGCAGTGAGGGGCGGCAGGAGCTCCAGCCGTGGCACCGGTAGAGGCAGAGGCAGAGGCGGAGCGGTTCTGCCGCCCGGAGAGCTGCGTAGGGAGTTTCAGAGGGCCGGTCTTGCACCCCGATCGGAGACCCTTTCGGATGCCTCCTTCCATGTGAAATTTGCCACACCTCCAGGTATATTGCACGCATATTCATTTTGAATGTAATATTATAGATATACATGCATGTTCATGTCAAAATTACTTATATTGTCAATGTTTGATTGTCTAGCTGTTGGTGATGCGTCCACATCAGGGACAGAGGCCACTCCCGCACCTCCAGGTATGTTTATATATCATATAGTGCATGTATATTGATTTAGAATGCTATATCATAAATATACATATATTCTTTTTGCTCTTACGTACTTACATCAGGGACAGAGGTCACTCCCGCACATCCAGGTATGTTTATATATCATATACCTGCGGGTATGTTTATATATCCTATAGTGTATACATGTTGATTTAGAATGTTATATTATTGATATACGCATTCTTTTTGCAATTACTTATATAGCTGATACTTGATTGTCTAATTATAGATGGTGCGTCCTCGTCTGGTGCAGGGGCCACTCCCGTCACTTCCATACCCTCCGCTCAGTCTGCAGGTTTGTATGAATAAATATAAAATATTTATTCATTTTACATATTCTTTAAGAATAAACATGAACTTCATGTAATTTTATCGATGTTTATTTTCTAGTTGGAGATGCGTCCACGTCCGGGTCACCGGCTGTTCCTCACTGGAGGAACTATCGTCCCGCTCGTGCTGCTGCCCGGGCCCAGGCTCGTGCTTTAGTCACCGGAGGTATATATCACACTTCAATTTTCGTTAAACCTTGATTTCTTAAGACAACTTTGTCTTAATATTGATTGTCTTGATATTTCTTGCAGACGCAGGGCCTCCCCATCCCGAGAGGGGGACTCAAGGCCCAAATCAGTCCCACAGGCTGAGGCTTGACAGAGCTAGGGGGAGGCAGCATTCCCCCTCTTTTTTAACCCTGATTATCGCTATACCAGCGATCATGCCGGGAGGTTCGGCCGGTATATGGGGGATGAGAGCCGGCCCGTAAAGAACTATCCACTTCACGTTGAGTGGGGCGACCAGCACCGGCGCTCATTCGCCCTCTTCTGGGATCAGGCTCGGGTATTAATATATATTTTTATTTGATTTATCCAATATATTTATTACTAACACTTGCAATCTAATAACAATGTTTTTTTTTGTATTTTCAGTTGGATTACGAATTTCAGCCTGTACCCGACCCTGATCACCCTGGGAGGGTGCTCAATTTTCACGCTCTGTACAATGGCCTGATAAAGAACATGCAGACGAAGGTCCGATACAACAGGAATGAGCTGAAGACCGACTGCTATTCCCTGTGGATGGCGACCCCCGAGGCAGAGAGAGCGGCCCTCCTATCTACTCCGGCCTTTGCGAGAGTCGATGCAGATACATGGCCTCTATTGTGCGAATATTTCGACTCTCATCGCAAACAGGTATGTATTTTAAATGCAATTCATTGTTTAGTATATAATTTATTTTTTTGTATTCCTTAATTAGAAAACTAAATGTGAATGTGTTGTGCAGAAACAGTCCGATCAAAATAAAGAGAATAGGAAGTCGGCGAAGAGGGGTAGCCCCACTTATACAAGTGGCTCGAGAAATATTACTCGTGCCATGGAGTTATCGGTAAATTACAATAGACCGGCCTTTGTGATATAATGTAATATTAAGAGTTATAATATATCTAATATTAAGAGTTATTTTCTAATATTGCAGAGAGCTCAGACCCTGGCGCAGGGTGGTACACCGAGCATGCTGTCCGCGTATCTTGTCGTCCACGACACCTCGACAGATCCCGCCACGGGCGAGCTTCGATACCCCGACGCCGCTACGCAGGAGTATTGCGTAAGTGTTAATATTTATTCAACCCCTGTTTGAAATTTTTGTTTTGAAAGGTTCAAATTTAAATGATATACTTATATTTTACTAGTTAATGTGGGTGCAGGAGCGGGTGGTTGAGCAGGCCGAGGCATCGGGGATCGATTTTACTGGACAGAACGATCCGATGCTGCTGACCCCAGTCCTGGACGCCGCACATGGAGGGCACCACGGAGGTTGGGAGAGAGGCCGGGGACTGGGTCCTAGCAAGGCCCATATGAGGTTGGACTCCACTCCGGCGGTTACTTCCTCCATCTCCAGTGAGCGACGTTTCCAGCAAGAACTGGACAGTTTGAAGGCCACCGTTCAGGAGTTGAAGGAGATGTTGGTATGTATACAACTTAATAGTAAAATATTAAGTCATATTATAGATAGCAACATATCCAATATTTGTACGTAGCCTGAGCTTATTTGGTTGTAGACTTAGCTTTGATTAATCATATATACATATCTAATTAAAATAAACTACGGTTTTCCAAACTAGATATCCAAACGAGGCCTAAGTCCCTAAGTATACATAGATTGGGGTTTCGCAATAACTTTATAATGATACGAATTCGACTAATACACAGTTTTTACTCGTTTATTACACACATAGGTCCAGACACAAAAGGGTACATCGGCTGAGCCTCCACATGCATCTCCTTCGACTGCGGCTCCGCAAGCCACTACCTTGGCTGCGGTTCCCCAGACAGCTCCTATAGCTCTACTGCCCGCTCAGACTCCCACAGCTGCGGCTCCGCAAGCCACTACCTCGGCGGCGGTTGCGCAGACCACTCCTACAACTTCATGTTCATATCAGATTTTTGCATTTTCATACCGCCCAATTTTTATCACATTGCATATCCGTAGATACTCTTGAGCCGTGTTTGCTAGTCAATTGCAGGATACAGGTTCTCGGTTCTAAAACGGTGAAATTCATGGAAAACACGAAAGAATCCGGGTTCCTGCCAACCACAGATAAAAACACGGTCTCTGCTCTTCATCCGTATGTTGCCAGATATCAATAGGAAGACAAAAGATCAAATCAATGTCATTCTCATGCACAAGGCTCAATGGTAGCACAAAATCCAAGAGATCTACGCGGAGCTCGAGGCAAATCATGATAAAATCTTGACAAAAAGTCCACCTTTTCCTCAACAGAAATTCTGGAAAAATCGTGGAGCCAAATTGAGAAAATACATATGCCAGAATAATGTACACATCAAACCAGGGAAGCCCAAGAAAAATGAAATCCCAATTCAACAAGAAGGCCGCGGATCCGCGGCAAAAGGTGGGTCCAGGCCGCGGATTCGCGGCCGTATGATGGCGGCAGATGGGGATTTTTCAGGGGCAGTTGGGTAATTTTATAAGGGTCCAGATTTCTGCCCTAGGGTTTCATTCTCTGGCCTATAAATAGCCCAGAAGTTTATGAAGGAAAGGGTCCAATTCTTGTATTTCTTTTTGCTAGGTTTTAGTTACATGTTCTTCTTCCTCTTCTCATATCTTCTCCATTAAACTTGTAAGTGAGCTTTTGAGTGAAGAGTGATGAATAAAGAAGACCATTTTATTATCATGCTTGTCTCCTTATCTTTATGCTTGTTGTAATTTTAATTCGTTAAGTAGTTGTTGTTATTTCCTTGTTGTTTATTTCTTCTCTCTTTTTCTTTATCATTCATACGACAATGATACTTACGCTTGATCCTCGCCAAGGTGAGGTCGCAAATAGTTAGTCGTATTCTTCTAGTCTCCTTCTTTCTATCTTCCTCTTTTGTTTGTTTTATTTTTCCGTATGATGAAGTGTGAGTAGTCTTATACTTGTTAGGGTAGGATAAGGGAAGTTTGAGAGAAGGAAATCTCTCTCACTCTTTCCTTGCCCAACAACTTAAATCGACTCCCGTTAATTGAACCACAATCCGCTCCTTACGGCACCCTATCCTACATGATAGCGGTGATTCCGTAGTGAGACCGGTTGTGGTTGAATTAACCGGAGGTTATGGATAAGAGCCAAGAACGGACGGACAAGCACCAAAAGGAAGGACTATGCGTTGGAAAGCCTAGCTTATACTCGCAAGTTCCTTCCTAGTCGTGCTAATCCCCGTTGTTGCCGATTACCGTAACACCGATATTAAGTGGGGCAACGAAAGATGTGGAGACTCCTAACTCAAACTAACCTAATCCTAACCCTAACAAGCTCTCTTTAAATATCAACTTAACACTTAGATAGTTACAAACAAAATCTGAACAACCGGACTTAACTCGTCGAAAAACACATAGAAAAAGATTCCCATCTCCCTGCGGACGACCCGTACTCAACCGGCTAGCTACGTGCGAAACTGTCTTGATTGCGGTATTTAAACTTAAACTTGAACACGCTCGTATCCTAACAATCACTTCACAGCCCGCTCAAACTCCCGCATACTCCGCATTGCATGATTTATTCACTCAGGGTATATCCGAGGAGCAGGCGCACCAGATTATGGCGTTTATCAGAGGTGGAGCTGGACCGAGCTAGGGTAGCTTTTTGATTCTTATATTTTAAACATGTATTTATTTATATGATACATATTGTATATATTTTGGACGATATTGTTATTGGTGGTGTTTGCGTGTTTATATTGATATCATATTTTGCTTGTTGACTTCTTTTGTATATTATGCGTGAGATGTGATTATGAATACTGCGATATATATTTTGCGTGTTGATTAATTTTATATATGATGTATATATTATTGTGCACAGGGCGAGAAAAAAATAGGCAGCCCTTTTTTGAAAAAAACCCCGATAATATGTACCTACGGATTAATCCGTAAGGCCCAACATTGCCCCTACGGATTAATCCGTAGGGACCTTCTTTGCCCCTACTAATTTATCCGTAGGGGCAAAAAATCAGGATATCTGATATTTTACCCCTAGGATCTCAGTAATAGGAGTTATACTTGTCCCTACGGAGTTGTCCGTAGGGGCAAACAAATGCCCCTACACAGGTATCTGTAGGGACAAAATATCAGGATACCTGATATTTTGTCCCCACACATCTGGACCTACGCACGTATCCGTAGGGGCAACTATTTGGCCCTATGGATAAGTCCGTAGGGACACCTATTTTATTTTATAAACCGATAAATTAAATAAGTTTTTTGTCCCTACAGCCTAATCCGTAGGGACTACTGGACCTACACATTACGCCGTAGGGACAAGTTTTTGACCGTAGGGGCATGTTCAAGGCTAAGACTTGCACCTACGGCGTTTGCACCTATAGGGTAATTTCTTGTCCCTACGGATATATCTGTAGGGGCAGTGGTTTGCTCCTACGGATAAATCCGTAAGGGCAACCCCTATTTTTAGTAGTGCATCTATCTGAAGACGTTGAAAAATTACAATGACATGTATCAGAGGTATGAAGAGATGTACCATTGAACCAATATTGGTTGGGAGATCTATAGTCAGGTTTGGGACTAAGACCAATTAAAAAAATTGTGAGCACATAGGCTCGGTTAATTTGAATTAGGGACTTGTGGCCAACTTTGGTTCAGTCCACTCAGTTCTGAATAAAGTGTTTGAACACTTGTTTGGACCCAGTCCACTCATTTTGAATAAAATGTTGAGCATTGATTTGGGTTCTGACACCCCTTTTTCTTTTTGTCTTTTATTGAGTGTTGAACACTTTTTATGGCGTTGGGGCCTTATTTACAGAGCGCTTTGTAATTCCTTACCGTCCACATGAGGAGCACATGGAGCGCCTGGCGCTGAGCGCCAGACTGGGAGCGCTAAAGCGGTTATTATAAAATAGTGCCCACGTGAGGAGCACGTGGAGCACTTGGCGTTGAGCGCCAGACTTGGAGTGCTAAAGCGCTTCTTTTAAAATAGCGCCCTCGTGAGGAGCACGTGGAGCGCTTGGCGCTGAGCACCAGACTTGGAGCGCTAAAGCGCTTTTTTTAAATTGGAGCGCTAAGGCGCTTCTATGGCAGCTCTGATCAGTTCTGTGCTTTGAGAATTAAATTCTCGGTTTATAAGAGACTTTGTCTCATGGATCTAAGAACCGAGTTCTTCTTTTATGGGGAGATGCTATGATCTCTTTTGTTTTTATTTATGGGAGATTTTGTCTCATGGATCTGTGATCTGAAAAAAAGAACTAAGGTCTTCTAATGTGAAAGTTAAACTCTCAAATATGGAGGAGATACCATGATCTCTCTTCTTGCTATTTACCTTAAAGAAGGTTCTTCTTCTTAGAGCTTGCTCTTCTCTTTTCTTTTCTGAGAACTTGAAGTTTATAGGGGGGTTCTTCTGTGCAAGACTTGAAGTCTTGGGTCCTTTATATAGGGGAGGCTGATTTGTTGAATCAGTTAAGGAAATCTCTCATTGAGAGATCTCTTATTGATTTGGGGGTGTTTTCCACCATTGGATCTTTGATCCAAGGGCCTCTGTCTTACAGAAGACATTTTTCTTGCTTTTAGCAAGATTGGAAAAATATTTTCTCATACAGAACTTATTCTGTATATTGGTGATTTTTAATCATCATGGGATCTTTGATCCAACGGTGCTCTGATTCACAGAGCACAATCTTTCTTATTTGGAAAGATTTGAGGAGTATTTCCTCAACAGAATTTTATTCTGGTAATTTGATAATTTATCATCTTCGTTGGATCTTTGATCCAAGGGTTGGGAACATTTAGTTCTAGCGCTGGCGCTCTCGTGTTTTGCACGTGAGGCGCTGCCTCAAAGTCTTTGACTCTTGGCGCTAGCGCTCTCGTGCTTTGCACGTGAGGCGCTGCTTCAGAGTCTTTGACTCTTAGTGCTCGCGCTCTTGGTGCTAGCGCTCTCATGAGGCGCTACCTCATTTCAAATTTCAAATTTTGAATAGAGCTTTGCTCTTTGATTGGAGGAAACAAATGCCTTCCCACCGTTGCGCTCACGTGGCTTACACGTGAGTGCAGCGGTGGCAGCTTTTCTACAGTTGAATCAACTTGAAAGTTGAATCAACTTCCAGCGCCTATAAATAGGGCCTTTGGCCTATGAGATGACTGCTTGTTCATCTTCTTGTTTTCTTGTTCTTGAGAATTTAATTCTCCTTCAGTGCTAAGCTCTCTGCCTTAAGAAATTTCTCAGAGTCAAAACCTTGCCCAAATTTGGTAAGGATTGAACTTATTAACAGAGTTTTGCTCTTCCCAGATCGTAGATCTTAAAATGTTTTAGGGTTTTACCCATTAACAGAGCCGTGCTCATCTTTAGATCATAGATCTTCAAGATATAATCTTTTTAGGGTGACTTTAACCCATGAACTCAAACACTGTTCATCTTCCGTGAATAACTCTTAGTGTTCGTTCACAGATCTTGAAGATCTTGGAGTTTTTACTCTGCAAAAGCTTTGCTTTTTTAGGGTTTTGATGGATGATTCCATCGTCTTCATAGAGCATAGCTCTTGAAATTTTTAGGGAATTTTATTCCTCTCATGATTAGAGTTGACAGATGTCACTCCTGTCTGCAGAGCGTTGCTCTCGAGGGAGTTTAACTCCTTGGCCCGAGGGGCCTCTCATTAAATGAGAACCCTTTTAGGATTTCCTATTTAATGAGTGACTGTCTCATCAATGATAAGCCGTCATCTTAATTTTGTGGGTCCCCTCTGGTCCCTTTCCACTGCATTGCAGTGCGGTACAAATTTAAAATACCAAGTGTCGGAATTTGGACTGTAGCATTGATAGCTAATCCTTGTTCTTTTTCGCGCAAGTGCTATGTCTTTTGACACTTCTTTCCCGTTTGTTCATCGGGAGAGCGCATTTGCTGACGCGCCCGTGGATAGGGAAGTCTTCGTGCTCATTAAAGATCACGACCCGGAGCGGAAATCTCTTCATCTATGGGGATCGTGGTATAATCAAATTATCCAGGGTCGGCGTAGCTTCTCTTGTGCGGTGCCTTCGGAGCCCATTTCGGCGATCCACCATGCTGACTCACCCCCGGTAAACAACGCTGTAGAGGAGGTCAACTGGACTTCAGAGGGTTACCTTCAGCCTTCTATGGCTTCGATACCCGTAAAGCCGCCGATGGCTTTGGATATTCTGGGGCGGCGTATATGTCAAGGCGAATCGCGCCCCTGGGGACAACCGTATACGATTGGTTTGACTCCTCGCCATTCAGCTGGGTATCTGCAGTGGGCTCGGTACATCTTATCAGCGAAGAAATCACTGCTGCTGAAGCTCGGGTTGTACCCCGCAGTTTACGTTTCTCTTTTCCAGTATTATACGCCCCCTGTATGGTGGGTCAAAGCTTTTTTGGAGCAATGGAATATTCCAACTCACACCTTCCTTCTGTCAGACCGGGAAGTTTCCATCTCTTTGGAGGAATTCACGGAGATCTCCGGCTTACCCGTCAGGGGAGAACATTATGAGGAGCTACTTCCTCCTGACGAGTACATCTTTGCCACCAAATCAGTGGTAATGGGCCTTACCCCGAAGAATGCCATTCAACACCGATTCTCAAGTCTGATCAAGGTGTTGAACATCTACGAAGGTTTATTTATAGAGTCCGGAAGGCATGGAGTCAGCTTCGCAGACTTCATCGCTCGCTTTCTTCGTCCGGAGGTCTTATTAAAGCAAGCTGCGATGTTTGCCAAGCTTGACGACCCGTTTGGCTTTGGTTTGGATAATCAGCCGACGGCGGAAGCAGATTTAAAATGCTTCTTTATTCCAGATACCCCGGCCGTTCCTTTCGCAGAGCTTGCTGCTTCGGACGTCGATCAAGAGATGTTCTTGATGGGGTTTATTGGCTTGTGGTTGAACTGTTTCGTGCTTCCGATGCACCCTCATTATATAAGGCCGTCAGTCTTTTACCCAGCCCACCGCATGGTTGCGGGAATACGAGTGGCCGTCGGGATTGCTGGGCTGGCTCATTTGTATCACGGTCTCAGCTTAGCAGCAGACATTACTCAGCCAGGGGTACAGCCCGTAACTCTCCCGCTGCATTATTTCACTTCATGGATCGAGTTGCATGCGCTCGGCGCTTTCGGAGTTCATAAACGGCCCCGCTTCTTCGACAATTGTAATTTCCCTCGGATTATGCACTTAGTCGACGCTTCCGCTTTAAATCCGTCACAACGGGAGGCTCAGGGCCTGGTCTTTCGGCCGCGTACAGTTGGAGATAGCATGACCTTCGTCAATAAAGTTTTAACTATTGGCAAGGAGTCTACTAAAACGCTGAAGATGCTGCGCGACACCTTCAAAGACGGGGTTCCTACCTTGACGGCTTGGAAGATTTTGCATGTATACTCAATCAGGCCAGGCTTTTTAGTCTTTAGACAGAACGACTCGGCTCTGTTCATGAGGTACAACCCGCACCGTTTCGCTCAACAATCAAGCTACAATCAAGGTGTCCCGTTAGAAGCTTTTTTAGCTGAGCCCGTCGCTACGGAGGAGGGTATCCGCAACACGCTACACAATTTCATGCGGCTGAACACCGGGTCTAACTTCTTCATCAGTGAGCCAAGCTGCGTTCTGAGAATCTCGAACGCATTCGTGGCGTGGTATTCACATGCAATGAGTGCTGTCATTAGGGAAGAAAGGCGGTTACTGCTTGATCGCAAGAGTGCAGCCCCTGCTGGTAATCCCTCTGTCCCCTTGAAGGAACGGACCATTGTTCATCCTTTCGTAAGAGAAGCTAGTATGGTTGTGGTCCCGCGCACCTTCCATGATAAGTCTCTACTTCGTGTGCCTGTAGAAGCGGTGGCTGGAGCATCGAGTCTGACGTAGGTACGGAGATTAGGACTCGTCGCCCAAAGTTTCCCACCAAGCGCAAGCTCCTATCCTCGGCTGCCGGCGCTCGCTCATAGAAAAAGAAGAAGTCACTCTTTTCTGCTGACATTGTACTTGGCCAGGAGCCACATGCCCCTTACAGTGAGGGTCTGTGCGAGTATGGGACCAATGAAGGTCTATTTATTGCGCCCGCAGACGATACTGATCTTCAAGCTGCCCTTGTGGCTTCCGAGCGACTGGCTCGCGATGAAGCAACACTAATCACTATCGCACAGTCAGGTAGACTTCAGTTGCATCTTTCCGCGGTTATTTTTTATTATGCTTTTACTGATGCTTTCTTCTTTAACAGGTATCTCTGCCGAAGTGGCTCTCGCGGCTTCCCTCAAAACGTTTGAAGAGGAAGAGAGGCCCCGTGCTTCTTTGGGCCTTGGTATACTTCAGCTCATCGTGCCTTCATTCCTTTTTTCTTTATTCGTGGTTTGACCATCTCTTTTATTTTGCTGCAGGGACTATCTTGACTCAGGTTATTCCAAGAGCGATACCAATCACGAGTGGTGATGCAGCGGTGCCTCAAGGGCCGGCTACCGCAGCAACGGCTATCCCTAAGTCACCACAAGGGGTCTCGCTAAAGCAGCCGATGATGGACGTCGTAATGGCGCCGGAGGCAGAACTTGGTTCAGATAATGGTATACCCTTCTCGAAAGTCCTGAGGAGGTCAGCTCTCACGGCCCAGGCCGAAAGGAAGTGCAGGAGGCGTGCAGTGAAAGAACGTGATGCCGCCTTGGCTGTAGGCGCAGGCTCAAGCACCTCTCCCCCTGTCGCTATTCCTCCAAAGGATGCTCCAGCTGCCCTGTTTACCGCCCATAGACAGGTCGCGCGCGCCTCTGGAAGAAACCGAAAAGCTGCCCGAAGGTAACGTAACGCTGAGTCTTTTTTATTATAACTTGATCTTCAAATTCTTATATGCCATATCCTGCAAGGCCAAGTCCTGGCGATGAGATGGCAGGTGAGATGACGACGACCACAGAGCCCAAAGCAGCTAGTCTCTTTTGGGAGTCTGGGACAGCCCAAACTGCCGCTTTTTCCCCTTGCGGTTCCCTGATATCGGCGGGCATCGCGAGCGTAACGACGGCTCTTGTCGAATCAGGGGATGAAGCCACGGGCGCCGAAACTATTCCACTAAAGGAGAGCGAAGAAGCCGATGCGCACGGTGATGCTTCCGTCGCGGCTTTGGTTGGTGACCCGTCAGGTAAATCCTGAGTCACTGTTCTTTTTATTTCACAATCTCGCTCAGCTTATTCCGACGATGTTTTGTAGGTGTAGGGAATGCTGAGATCGTGCCATCTGAAGCACCTCCGGTCGCGGCCATGACGGTTGTTATTCCCTCGCCTTCTCCTATGTCCTCCGAAATGCTGGAAGGTATAGGTTTGCGATTTATCGATCTCATTGTGGGTATCATCCCCCTGACAGTATATTGTCACAACTTTGTAGGAGTCCTTTTTGATCATCTGTATCAGGTGCTGAACCCGCATTTCTTCTTCCAGTCGGAAGTCACTTAGCCCGCTGGTGCTGGTTAGTATATCCTTCAGCTATTGTTTCTTTCTTTATTTTATGAATAGCCGTGTTGTTACTAAGCCTTCCTTGTATTGATTGAAGTGCCACGGATCGGAGGAGGGGACGAGAGAATAGCCTCGCCTCCGGTACTCCCAACTCTTCTATCAGCCACAGCCGGTATAGTAGATTCCATCGCTCGTGTATTTTCTTTTACCTCCCGAGTCGACATTTGACCGTGATTTTTTGTGCAGCAGTTGCACCGACTCCAGCTCCTTTCGAGTCTCGAATCCTAATGCCTGCAGGGCCCTTTTCTAGACATCCATCTTCCAGGGGCGCTGCGATTAGCCTGCGAATGTTGAGCGAATTCGTCGAGGATCTTGACGCCGAGGCCCTCTCACTCGCTACAGATTTTGCTGCTGAGGTTAATCCTATGCTGGTGACGCTCGTGAACTTCCATGACGAAAGCGTCGTCGAGTCTTGGGTTAATTATTACAGAAAGATTGAGGCCTGCCTGTATGAGATTGAGCTCAAGCGTTCCGCTCTTGAAGTATCAGCTTTAAACTCCCAGCGGGCTGTGTGGGTTGAGCAAATTGTTCCTTTCATCCGCCATTTTGAACGAGAGATGACCTTGAGGCGAAAGGATCATGAAGTAGCTATAAGCGAATCCGCCCGGTTGCGCACCCAGGTTGAAGCGAACGCTGCGCAGTTGAAAGCTGTCTTTGACAATCTTCAGCGGTGCATTTCAGATGGGTTGACTCTGAGACGGGCGATTAACTCTACGGAGCGGGTCGTGCAGGACTGCGAAGCTGTCATGCCGGGAACTGACGAAAAGCTTTCTTCCTATTTTCAACAGCGGGCCCAAGTCGAAGCGGAGCTGGTCGAGGCGGCTAACCGTGAAAAGGAGTTGAGAAGAGTGCGCGAGCGGCTTGCTGATTTGTTGAGAACGCCTCCTCCTCAATAACTTTCTTTGTATCAAGTGAAATTTTTTAATCTGTGGATAACATGTATTCATTCATTCATTCATTCATTTTTTAAATGATGTATCTTGTATTCAATTGAATTTATGAATAAAAGACACATTTCCTACTATCGCCTTCTTTTCTTTGCTGTGTTGTTGGCATGTTACTTTAGCAAGTGTAGCCTGTGGATGATAGATAACAATTCATCTTGAACACTTTGTAGGGTAGTGATGGCTTCGGAAACAGGTTCAGGTCTGTTGCCTAAGACTTTTCAGCTTTATGAGCCGTGAGGGTCTCATAAAGACTGTTCTCCCTACGAGTCGAAAGGATCTCGTAGGTGTATTTTCTCTTTAGGAATCGTGAGGACTCCTAAGTGCGTTTTCACTTAAGAATCGTAAGGATCTCACAAGAAAATTCTCTCCCTTACAAGTCGAGAGGACTCGTAAGTGGTTGGTGGGTTGACTCGTTTCTGAGACGGAGGTCATTTGATGACGTATGTCCGAGACGGGGTCATTTGATAACGTATTTCTGTGACGGGGTCATTGGATGACGTATTTCCGAGACGGAGGTCGTTTGTTGACGTATTTCCGCGACGGGGTCATTTGCTGATGTATTTCCGAGACGGAGTCATTTGCTGACGTGTTTCCGCGACGGGGTCATTTACTGACGTATTTCCGTGACGGGGTCATTTGCTGACGTATTTCCGAGACGAGGTCATTGGATGATGTATTTCCGTGACGAAGGTCCTTTGCTGACGTATTTCCGCGACGAGGTCATTTGATGACGTATTTCTGCGATGGGGTCATTTGCTGACGTATTTCCGCGACGGGGTCATTTGCTGACGTAATTCCGAGACGGAGGTCCTTTGTTGACGTATTTCTAAGACGGGGTCATTGGATGACGTATTTCCGAGACGAGGTCATTGGATGACGTATTTCCGCGACGGGGTCGTTTGCTGACGTATTTCCGTGACGGGGTCATTTGATGACGTGTTTCCGCTTTCTGTGGTGTCGGGGCTGACTCTAGATTGTCTGTGAACCGTAGAGTCTTGGAACTGGGGATTTTGTCGTGGCTCCGATTGATGGTGTCGCATCCGTGCCCTGCTGGCATGAGGAGGAACGCCGTTGTTGGTCTTCTGGGATGCAGATATTGCTGTCGAGATCTGATTTTCCCTTTGAAAGAGTTTGTTGGGACGTGTGGTTCCCTTTTCGTTTATGCCCATGGATTGTATACAGGGGTCAGTATGGACTTACCTGCAGAGAAAAAGTTTCATTCTTTCATTTTTTTATTTCTTTCCGCGATGCTCTATCATTTCAGCTTTTATATCGTGAAAGTCGCGATTGCCCAATCATTTCGGCTATTTTTCGCGGTGCCCAATTATTTCGGCTATTTTTCTTTTTCTTTACTCGCTGCTTTTTATTGCGAGTTGCCTAAACATTTCGGCTATTTTTATATGCATATATTTTACCCGCTGATTTTTATTGCGAGTATGGCACTCAATGCCTGATACCAATCCTAGCATCAGCATCGCTGCGACTGGAATATTGCCAGGAGCGAATCATCATTTGCCTTGAAAGGACTTGGAATTTGTTACCGATTTAGGCATCAGCACCGCTACAACTGGGATATTTCCAGGATTGAATCATCATTTTCCTTTGTCGATTTAAACAAAGATAGCTTAGCAAACATGGTTAGAATCCTGTCGACTAAGGCTTTTGACTTCATGAGCCGTAAGGGTCTCATAAAGGTGTTTTTCCCTATGAGTCGTGAGGATCTCATAGGTGTATGTTCTCATTAGAAGTCGTGAGGACTTCTAAGTGGTGTTCTCTCTTATAAGTCGTAAGGATTTCATAAGAGTATTTTCTCCTTATAAGTTGAGAGGACTTACAAGTGTCTATTTACCAAGTAAGGACATTTCGCGCCATCGGTGGAACTTGGTAGGGGAGACGTTTATTTGTGCCCGTGGATTGTATACAAGGGTCAACATTGAATCGTTTGTAGGGCAGTCTGGGAAATGTGATGGCTTAAGAACAGGTTCATATCCCTATAGCTTAAGGCTTTCGAATCTTATGAGTCGTGAGGGTCTCATAAGAGGGTTCTCCTTACGAGTCGTGAGGATCTCATAAGTGTAATTTCTCCTCAGGAATCGTAGGGATCCCTAAGTGTGTTTCTCCCTTTTGAGTCGCAAGGAACTCACGCAGGTATTTTCTCCTTACAAGGTTGAGAGGACCTTGCCAGTGTGCATGAATTTTATACGAGTCTGCGCCCTTTCGGGTTTTCACAGACTCGCCGGTAGCCCTGCTGTTTTTACTCACGGAGCCCTTTCGGGTTTTCATCCGTGCCCATCTTACTTATGGACGTACCGTTTTTTTTACGAGTCTGCGCCTTTACGGGTTTTCACAAATATCGCCGGTAGCTTTGTTTTTTTACTCACGGAGCCCTTTCGAGTTTTCATCCGTGCCTATCTTGCTTATGGACGTACCATTTTTTTTATGAGTCTGCGCCCTTTCGGGTTTTCACAAACATCGCCGGTAGCCTTGCTGTTTTTACTCACGGAGCCCTTTCGGGTTTTCATCCGTTCCCATCTTGCTTATGGACGTACTATTTTTTTTTGGGTCAGCCCTAGGATGCTGCGATTTGTAGTAGTTTAAAGACGTTTCGGTCCGTAGTTAGTTTCAGGACATTGCAGTCCATTTTTAGTTTAGGGACGTTTCGGTCCGCAGCGATTTTGAGGCAAGTTTTCGCTGGATACTACTTATAGAGTTTGGGCTTGGAAAGATAGCGAGCGGACATAAGCGTCGTCATCTATCGTTAACCTAGGCCGTGACTCGTCAGACGTAGTATTTTTTGAGGAACCGGCCGTTTATTGGCCAGAAGGGTCTTTCGCCATGCATATCCATGAGCAAGTAAGCCCCACCTTAGTGGACTTTGTCTATGACGTACGTGCCCTCATAGTTCGGCTCGAATTTCCCCCGTTTGGCACGATTGGGGATCATAGGTCTCTTGACCACTAGCACGAGTTCGCCTTGGCATAATGTTCTCGGCCTAGTTAATCTTTCGTATGAGCGCGTCATTTTTGCTTTGTAAGCCTCCAAGTTCTGCTGCGCCATGAGACGAGTTTCATAGAGGGGGTCGAGCTCCTCAAGCCGAAGATGAGCATTCTCTCCGTCTGTTAGCTCATAATGAACCGCCACTCGTAGAGAGGGTAGCTCTATCTCCAAAGGGAGTACTGCTTCAGCGCCGAATACCAATGAATACGGCGTTGTGTTTGTGGCCGTTTTGATACCAACTTTGTCAGGACCCGAAAATATTAGCTCGTGATCAGCACTTAAATCACGCGACGTCTACAGGCGTAACGTAATTCAAGTAAGCTGAAACCCAGAAATCTAAACCTTTTTAAGAAATAAAGATACAATAAATCATGTTTTGTCTTTTGAAAATTTGAGCAGCACCTCCTTTGGAAAAACTAGCCCTGAAAACGGGTACAACATAGAATATAAAAGAACCATCCCCAAACTGGAGCAAATCACGCCCAACGGCGGAAACAACCACCATAAGCATAAATATATATACGACGCCCAACGGCGAAGATCCACATAAGGAAATAAAGTAAAGCAAGACATCAAACCCAAAAGCGAACATAAAACCATCGCTCAAGTCTCGCAACTACAAGTCATCTAAGTCTGCAACATATACAATAACAAGTTTCTGAATTGATGGAGTTGACTAGATACAACAGGAATAATAATACAAAAGTGGCACGATCCAATAGGTACCACCTACCAAAAGCAAATCACCCGAAAACAGTTGTGTGCCAACGATGCCGCTACTGATCCATGCGGTCAACCTGTAAGAACTGTGGCACAACGGGATGAGTTGCCAACTCGTGAGTAAAAAACATCATCAGGTAGAAATCGAAATAAACAACAATTTCTAGGTCAACTTTATCATAAAGGTAATACTATGATATCTAGGGTGACTGTATTTGCATATGTGCCAACACATAATAAAAGCCTATCAGCAAGTGGATATCATCCAACCATAATCAATGCATGTATGCAGGTGGATATCGTCCAACAATATAATCAATGCATGTATGCAGTGGATCTCGTCCATGTGTCAACCACTGACACAACAACTCCAGCATCTAAATATCATAAAAGCATATGCAGGTAAATATGAGGATATAAATCAACGTGTGTCCCTCGCGACACAACAAAATCATGGAACCAGAGTGTCTAACATCGACACTCGAAATATCATGAAACCCGTGTCTAGCATCGACACGTAAATCCTCATGTCTCAGGCGCCGTCACCACGACGAGCCCTGATGGCATGTCCGTACATCACTCCGGTCAGTATCCCCATGATAACCACCGAGTCCAAATACTATCACCGGTAGGTACTTGCCCAGCCTTCCAGGCTCATCGCCATCATCTGTGATCATCTTACCGAGGGGAACCATACCGGGCTCCACCATGTACCGCACACGGCCCACTCCACTCCTTGCATCGGGTATATATCACAAATCTCAGAACCGAGAAATCTCATGGTGGACGCATCGAAATATCATATCAAGAGAAACCGGGTTTTCAAACAATACATAGTTTCTTAAAATACCCCCACGGTTCTTAAATTCATAAATCACATAAAATCCATATCTTAATGCGTAAATCCATGAAAACTGATATATGCAACATAAAACAGCAATATGAGCATATTAAGGGAAAACCGCTCTTTTAAATGAATCCAGTTTTAAAATATATCATGCGGTTCCCAAATCCTCCGAAATCAAGTGCATCATCATATGAGGTGTACATGTAATTATAGCAAGATAAATGTATCTACATGTAAGCATGTATGTATGATGAATTTCATCAGGGCAATAGCACAATAATCAACGTCTCAATATCACATGTCAATACAATACCACTTAGGGGTATATGCAGCTATAGTAAGATATGTGAGTGTACATGTCAGTATATATGTATGATGTACATGTAGCTGTAACAAGGTATGTGGGTGTACATGTCAGTATATATGCAACATATAACAGGATGCAAGCATGTCCGTATATCTCATGTAACGTGGAACAGTGATATGAACATAGCAAATATATCATGGCATGATGTAGCAATTCTACTGTGTAGTGATATAGCGATTATCGATGATGAAGGTGTGTGAGCCGGCCAATCTGTGTAAGTATAATATACGCATAATCGATAATGGTGTAGGTGTACTAGCACAGTTATATTTAATGCAATGAGAATAACATGAACGTAGCATAAAGTACATCATCAGCTAAATCCTATAAGGTATACGTGTCTACAATATGTATCCGAGTCGGTGAATCTAGCAATCGGCATCCAGCCTCACAATATCACGTACGGTACAATCCATCGTACGGCCTCCTCTAAACAAGGGTATGGATAAATCAATAGGTAAGAATCATCGTGTACGGTAACCCATCGTACGGCGGCATTAAACAAATAGGGATTCTATCAACCTATACAACATCGGGGTACGGATCTAAGTCTCGTAAGGCATATCACTCAATATGCAAAATATTATCCATATATATACCTATCCCTCAGGTCACATTCATGTCCATCTCGTATCAAGGGACCGACAAAGGTATCAACAATCTCGTATCGACTCGAATCCATAAAATGACATATCACGCTAAGTCATCATATCACATCGTATACTCGTTCATCACATTAATATCTCGCATCACATTATATAAACGTCACACTTGTTCTCTTCCAACTCGTTGCCATCATGATTCACTTATCATTTCATATTCTCATATGTCAATATGTTCATTAGCATCAACTTCTATCATATTATCGTTTATAAATCCTACAATCATGTCCGTCGCATATCATTTATCAGGATAAAATAATCAAACGATATTCCATATCAATATTTGTGGGGGTGCTATATGCCATCCACCCGACTTCCCCCGTAGATATAAATCTACTCACCTGCTAAACTTCTCGCTTAGCCATAGTCGATGCGTTTCGTCGTCTCGGAATCCACGCGAAAGTACCTACAATATCAACACATATCGCAAAGCTATTAACATCAAGTTTCGAAATCCAATACGGCACGCGGTGGGCTCATAGGATAGAACCTATAGCCTACACATGCAAAACAATCAAGCAATTCTTGTCGTTGACGTACAAATATCCAACGACCAAATACCATATTAAATCTCAAAACCTAGAAATCTCAATACCGGAAAAACATAGCCAAAACCATAACTATAGTCTCTATCCATGAACACCACCAAGCCTAAAACTCTCAATCGTACAAATAACCCTATACTAGTAAACTGTAATGTGGCTTAAGAAATTATATCGATCGATCCGTGTCCTTCGGTCTTCAATCTCAGCCCTTAATATGTTGCGGCTGCCTCGATGAAGTTCGCTCTCCGGTCACGCTCGTCGAAGAGGACACACGTCAAGGAATCTTAATACGGGCTCCCGCCTCAAAACCGAGGCAACTCGGACATCCAGTTGCTAGCCTAGACACCCAAGACGAAGTAGAGATAGTGTGTGAATATTTTGTCTCAAGACACCCAAGGATTTTGGTGGAGGTAAATTAAAGTTGCCAAGTGAAGAGCGAAGAAAATTGTGAGCTCTTGATTTTTGGACACAAAAGAAAAAGATCACTGCAAAAGGGCTCGGCCATCACTTGATAAAATGTTCACTGGGGATTTTCGAAGAAAAAAGAAGCTCTCTGTGAATGGTTTGGTAAGTGGTGACGTTATGCAAATGAAGTGATGAGGGTAAGCAACTTGAGTGGTGAGTGTAGGAATTGAAGAGGTGAGTGTAAGAATAAATTAATGCACACAAAGATTTTTCCAGCCAACACAAGAATTTCTCTCTCCAATCAAAGAAAACCAGCAGCCCACTCACAAAAAGCCCACAGGAAAAATCGAAACCCCTTCACATCAAAATATCAACACTTGACAAAGAACATTTAATTCTCAAATGACACCTTACCCTTCAAGCCCATGCTGCCCACAAATATCCTTGCTCAAAATGCCAGCACATAACAATTCAATGCACAAAATTAGCCATGCCTAATTAATCCTTTCGAATAAGGCAGCACCCGCCCCCCCCCCCCCCCCAAATAGAAAAAGGCCACGAAATTTGGCAAAGGAATCGGGCCGAAAATACACTCACAAATTTCATAGTTTATATTTATAATATTTTATGAAAACCCCAAATTCGCAAATAGATAGTGTTTTTTTGCGAAATATATTATTTTAATATTAAATTCCAAAAATAATATTTTATATTTTCCGAAATGTTACAATCTTCCCCCTTAAATAAATTTGGTCCCCGAATTTAAATTTAACTCCACACATATTAAAACATTTCAATAATCAGCTCAAAATAACGGTGCTCCGAAATCACGGAAGATACAGAAATATCACAGCGCATCCTGTACGCCGGAAAATGAGTACGAAACTCTAAAACCGTACTCCGTCAAGCGTCACGCAAATTATCGGACTTGCACGCATATCATCGGAGTCACAATGGAGATATAGATCTCAAAATCCACTACCGAAATCCGATATGCACAAATCAAATATTATAATACATATATAGTACGCATCACGAAAACAAAGCGCTCCAGAGCAAAATCAGCCTCAAAAGGCGTATCCAACAATTACGTGCGTCTGGTGCGCACGGAAATAAAATCCAAATACAAGTGCTACAATATGCACAAAAGTAAAACTAAATGCAACGGGTGTGCACGAAAGTATCTGTCCAATACAACTGGTGTGCACGACAACAACAACTAGTGCATCTATTATGCACGAAAGTCTCAATCCAGTGCAACTATCATGCACGAACGAAAATCCTAATCGAGTGCATCCGGTGTGCACAAAATAACAGCTCATATCATGCGCCCAACATGCGCGAAAATCCAAATCAAGTGCATCCATCATGCACAAATAAAATCTAAATCAAGTGCATCCAACATGCACGAATAAAATCTCAATCAAGCGCATCCAATGCGCACAGAATCCAACCGAGCGCCTAATATGCGCAAAATCCAACCCAAGCGCGTCAGGTCCATAATAAGCATCAAGTGCAGTAACATGCACGAAAACGACCATCAAGTACACACGCACACAAAAACACAAATCTGGTAAAACGAATGCTCAAAGACATAAGTCGGGTGCAACCAATGTACGAAATATAAATCTAGTGCAACCAATACACGAAATATGTATCCGGTGCAACAAATACACAAAATACAAATTGGGTGCATCCAGTGCCCGAAATACAAATCCTGTGCATCCAGTGCACGAAATATCAAATCCTGTGCATTCAGTGCACGAAATATCATCAATAACACAAATGCGTGTGAAAACTACACCGAGTGTACCAAGGTGTATAAAACTAATAAACGTGTGCAACTGCGTGCATAAAACACGTATCAATGCACTGCAAGCATATGCGATCTATACCGAGTGCAAAAATCAAATCGAGTGCGTACCACATGCACAAATCAAATCAACCGTATGAAATCTACGAAATCATAAATATGTGCAGCCAAGGCATAAAATCAATATTAAGTGCAAATAGATGTGCACAAATCATAAACCAATACAACAGTGTGTAAAACGTATATTAAGTGCAATAACTATGCACAAAATATAAATACCCAGTAGGTGCACGAAAACAATATCATGAAACTCAATCATCAAAACTCAAATACAAGCGATATAAGCGTGATACTCGGATCACAAACGCAAATAGCAACAAATGACATTGAGGTACACCTTCTACAATGTCGGCGCGCCCAAAACTGGCAGAGCAAGATCATCCAGTAGCCTCCTGCTCACGGTCTGGCGTCTTCTGTCTCTGGGTCCTCATTTCTCTGCGGATTACCAATCTTGCAATCCATCGGCTCATCGGCCCGGTCAGGTGTGCTAACGGAAACGATTCTGCTCTGACACTCCTCAGGTCAACTCTCGGCCAATTAGTATGATCACTCATAAAGCAGCACGTTATTGGCGTCGGCCTCTGGCCCTCTGAAAACATGTGACATAACTGATCCTCGGTGCAATCTCATCGCAGCAGTGTCCTGGAAGGAACCGGCTCAAGGTCTTTCGATCTCGCTTATACCGAACTGTACGGAGGCTGGTACACTTACATAATCTTTTCTCGCTTTCTGGACATCTGCGTTCTCAGCACAACATTTTCTAGTGAACTGGTTGTATCCCAACGCCTCTGCATACATATCAGATCTCTAATCTCGACGGGGAGTAACAACAGCTCGTCAGCATCACACACGAACCTCTTGTTCCACTCGTCCTTATTATCGTCCACTTTGACATCATGTCATGCTATCTGCGTACTGCAAATGTTCTCGGCGACAATCAATCCGGAATCTCTCGCACGGACTCGAAATCATGAACTCGGTATCTTCATCACTCTATAGAAGATCTTTAGCCGAACACGTCCTCGGGAACTCGTCCCAACCATCGGAGGAATACTCAAAACTCATCCGTTTCTCGATCAACTCACAACATATCTGGGTGAGGTCCTTCCATCTGAAACTGGTCAGCTTACCGATCTCACATCGGAACATCCGACGAACAACGTCCTTTCTGGATCGATCTACTCTGGATCTGGGTAAGACTCTCCACACTGGAAATCTTCAACTCAACAGGGTCTGCGTCGGTGCATCAAATCTGACGAATCACTTTCGTCTCTCAACTCAAGATAGATTAGCTATCACATGTCGCATCTTTGTCTGGAAGCTCCAGAAATCACAGCTCGTAAGCTCTGGAAGCGACATCACATCAATCTCAGCAACAGTTGGGTCATCTGTCTGCACGGTCGATGACATCATAAATCTTTGAGGTATGCTGCACATCAACAGTCCTCTCACAGCAGGCAGCCACTAACAATGGCCCGATCATCCGGTACAAAACCGTACACTCGTCTCAAACAAGAGGTCACAACACCACACTACATCGATACATTCCAATGTCACCAGAAAACACGATGGTCGGTTCTCATCCACGATGAGCTCGCCCTAACCGCCTCACTAGCAGCAGCTCAAACTACTCTCAAACCATGGTGACAGGAACCTCAATCAAGTATCGACGAAAATAGATCAAGTGATGAAATGAATCAACAGATCCAGAATGAATATATAATCATATGGAGGAACGGAATCAGTGAGAGTATGATCATGTAAATGAATAAAATCAAGGATCTCAAATGGATGTATAATCAAGGAAACGAAGAGAATCACAAGTCTCAAAATATGTACATCCTAAGGTCACTTAAGTGGAGTATCGTATCGTAAATATGCCGCGGAACATACGTACGGTACGTCACTCTACTCAAGCTACCCACTCCATCAATCAGGGTCAGCTTATGAAACGATAATTCGGGTCTAACACCCCCTTGTTCAAGTCTAAGTTCCGTAAGGTCAAGCCTAGGTTCCAAAATATATACGCCCTAGACCCCACATAGTAAAACCTAAACTCGAACCAAGGTTAAACTTAGCACTCTGATACCAACTTTGTCACGACCCGAAAATATTAGCTCGTGACCAGCACTTAAATCACGCGACGTCTATAGGCGTAACGTAATTCAAGTAAGCTGAAACAGAAATCTAAACCTTTTTAAGAAATAAAGATATAGTAAATCATGTTTTGTCTTTTGAAAATTTGGGCAGCACCTCCTTTGTAAAAACTAGCCCCGAAAATGGGTACAACACAGAATATAAAGAAGCATCCCCAAACGGGAGCAAATCACGCCCAACGGCGGAAACAACCACCACAAGCATAAATATATATACGACGTCCAACGGCGAAGATCCACATAAGGAAATAAAGTAAAGCAAGACATCAAACCCAAAAGCGAACGTAAAACCCATCGCTCAAGTCTCGCAACTATAAGTCGTCTAAGTCTGCAACATATACAATAACTAGTTTCTGAATTGTTGGAGTTGACTAGATATAACAGGAATAATAATACAAGAGTGACACGATCCAATAGGTACCACCTACCAAAAGCAAATCACCCGAAAACAGCTGTGTGCCAACGATGCCGCTACTGATCCATGCGGTCAACCTGTAAGAACTGTGGCACAACGGGGTGAGTTGCCAACTCGTGAGTAGAAAATATCATCAGGTAGAAATCGAAATAAACAACGATTCCTAGGTCAACTATATCATAAAGGTAATACTATGAAATCTAGGGTGACTGTATCTGCATATGTGCCAACACATAATAAAAGCCTATCAGCAAGTGGATATCATCCAACCATAATCAACGCATGTATGCAGGTGGATATCGTCCAACAATATAATCAATGCATGTATGCAGCGGATCTCGTCCATGTGTCAACCACTGACACAACAACTCTTGCATGTAAATATCATAAAAGCATATGCAGGTAAATATGAAGATATAAATCAACGTGTGTCCTTCGCGACACAACAAAATCATGGAACCAGAGTGTCTAACATCGACACTCGAAATATCATGAAACCCGTATCTAGCATCGACACGTAAATCCTCATGTCTCAGGCGCCGTCACTACGACCGGACCTGATGGCATGTCCGTACATCACTCCGGTCGGTATTCCCATGATAATCGCCGAGTCCAAATACTATCACCGGTAGGTACTTGCCCAGCCTTCCAGGATCATCGCCATCATCTGCGATCTTCTTACCGAGGGGAACCATATCGGGCTCAACCATATACCCGCACACGGCCCACTCAACTTCTCGCATCAGGTATATATCACAAATCTCAGAACCGAGAAATCTCATGGTGGACGCATCGAAATATCATATCAAGAGAAACCGGGTTTTCAAACTATACATAGTTTCTTGAAATACCCCCACGGTTCTCAAATCCATAAATCACATGAAATCCATATCTCAATACGTAAATCAATGAAAACTGATATATGCAACATAAAACAGCAATACGAGCATATTAAGGGAAAACCGCTCTTTTAAATGAATCCAGTTTTAAAATATATCATGCGGTTCCCAAATCCTCCGAAATCAAGTGTAGCATCATATGAGGTGTACATGTAACTATAGCAAGATAAATGTATCTATATGTAAGCAGATATGTATGATACATTTCATAAGCGCAATAGCACAATAATCAACGTCTCAATATCATATGTCAATACAATACCACTTAGGGGTATATGTAGCTACAGTAAGATATGTGAGTTTACATGTCAGTATGTATGCATGATGTACATGTAGCTGTAACAAGGTATGTGGGTGTACATGTCAGTATATATGCAACATATAACATAATGCAAGCATGTCCGTATATCTCATGTAACGTGGAACAATGATATGAACATAGCAAATATATCATGGCATGATATAGCAATTCTACTGTGTAGTGACATAGCAATTATCGATGATGAAGGTGTGTGAGCCGGCCAATCTGTGTAAGTGTAACATACGCATCATCGATAATGGTGTAGGTGTACTAGCACAGGTATATTTAATGCAATGAGAATAACATGAACGTAGCATAAAGTACATCATCAGCTAAATGCTATAAGGTATGCGTGTCTACAATATGTATCCGAGTCGGTGAATCTAGCAATCGGCATCCAGCCTCACAACATCACGTACGGTACAATCCATCGAACGTCCTCCTCTAAACAAGGGTATGGATAAATCAATAGGTAAGATTCATCGCGTACGGTAACCCATCGTACGGCAGTATTAAACAAATAGGGATTCTATCAACCTATACAAAATCGGGGTACGGATCTAAGTCTCGTACGGCATATCACTCAATATGCAAAACATTATCCATATATATATCTATCCCTCAGGTCACATCCATGTCCATATCGTATCAGGGGACCGACAAAGGTATCAACAATCTCGTATCGACTCGAATCCATAAAATGACATATCACGCTAAGTCATCATATCATATCGTATACTCGTTCATCACATTAATATCTCGCATCACATTATATAAACGTCACACTTGTTCTCTTCCAACTCTTAGCCATCATGATTCACTTATCATTTCATATTCTCATATGTCAATATGTTCATTAGCATCAACTTCTATCATATTATCGTTTGTAAATCCTACAATCATGTCCGTCGCATATCATTTATCAGGATAAAATAATCAAACGATATTCCATATCAATGTTTGTGGGGGTGCTATACGCCATCCACCCGACTTCCCCCATAGATATAAAATACTCACCTGCTAAACTTCTCGCTTAGCCGTAGTCGATGCGTTTCGTCGTCTCGGAATTCACGTGAAGGTACATACAATATCAACACATATCGCAAAGCTATTAACATCAAGTTCCGAAATCTAATACGGCACGCGGTGCGCTCATAGGTTTGAACCTATAGCCTACACATGCAAAACAATCAAGCAACCCTTGTCGTTGACGTACAAACATCCAACGACCAAATACCATATCAAATCACAAAACCAGAAAATCCCAATACTGGAAAAACATAGCCAAAACCATAACTATAGTCACTATTCATGAACACCACCAAGCCTAAAACTCCCAATCGTACAAATAACCCTGTACTAGTCAACTGTAATGTGGCATAAAAAATTATACCGATCGATCTGTGTCCTTCGGTCTTCAATCTCAGCCCTTAGTATGTTGCGGCTACCTCGATGAAGTTCGCTCTCCAGTCACGCTCGTCGAAGAGGGCACATGTCGAGAAATCTTAATACGTGCTCCCGCCTCAAAACCGAGCCAACTCAGACATCCAGTTTGCTAGCCTAGATACCCAAGACGAAGTAGATATAGTGTGTGCATATTTTATCTCAAGACACCCAAGGATTTTGGTGGAGCTAAATTGAAGTTGCCAAGTGAGGAATGAAGAAAATTGTGAGCTCTTGATTTTTGGACACAAAAGAAAAAGATCACTGCAAAATGGCTCGGCCATCACTTGAGAAAATGTTAACGATTTTCGAAAAAAAAGAAGCTCTCTGTGAATGCTTTGGTAAGTGGTGAGGTTACGAAAATGAAGTGACGAGGGTAAGCTACTTGAGTGGCGAGTGTAGGAATTGAAGAGGTGAGTGTAAGAATAAATTAATGCACACAAAGATTTTGCCCCAACACAAGAATTTCTCTCTCCAATCAAAGAAAACCAGCAACCCACTCACAAAAAGCCCACAGGAAAAATCAAAACCCCTTCACAACAAAATATCAACACTTGACAAAGAACATTTAATTCTCAAATGACACCTTACCCTTCAAGCCCATGCTGCCCACAAATATCCTTGCTCAAAATGCCAGCACACATTCAATGCACAAAATTAGCCATTCCCAATTAATGCTTTCGAATAAGGCACCCCCCCAAATAGAAAAAGGCCACGAAATTTGGCAAAGGAATCGGCCTAAAATACACTCACAAATTTCATAATTTATATTTATAACATTTTACGAAAACCCCAAATTTCAAATCGATAGTGTATTTTTGCGAAATATATTATTTTAATATTAAATTCCAAAAATAATATTTTATATTTTCCGAAATGTTACAACAACAGTCCTTACGTCATCGAGGTTTTCATCAGCCAGTTCTTTAGCGAGTTTGGCTAGTGCATCCGTCTTGCTATTTTCTGTAGGCGGCATGCTTTCCAGAATGTAAGAGGGAATTTGAGTAAGCAGTTGCCGCACTCTCTCGCCGTATTTACCAACTCTGGTTTGCACGTTTGATAGTCGCCGTTTATTTGACCAGTTGAGAATCTCCATATATGAGGAGATTTTCGATTCCCATGTCGACAGCGATCTCAAGACCTGCTGTCAAAGCTTCATATTCTGCTTCATTGTTTGTTCTCGGCTTTGTTAGGGAAAAGGCAAAGCGTATTATCCTTCCTTGCGGAGTCATGAAGATAAGGCCTACCCCCGATTTGATTATAGGAGAGCTGTGCTTTCGCTTCTTCATGGAAGATGCTCCATCGAAATAGAACTCCCATCGGGTATCACTCCCCCATTTCTTCCTGTCGATCGTGTTAAATGCGTGCTCATCCGGAAATTCACAATTTAGGGGTGAATCGGCAGGTATCGGATGCTCACCGAGGAAGTCGGCGATGGTCTGGCCTTTCACTGCCTTGAGAGGTCGGTATGTTATCGAGAATTCTATTAAGAGTAGGGTCCATTTAGCGAGCCGTCCCGTTAGTATGGTTCTTGACATCAAATACTTGAAAGGATCCACCTTTGATATGAGATGAACCTCATGCGCCAAAGCATAATGCCGAAGCTTCGTTATAGCGAAGATTAACGCCAGGTAATGTTTTTCGATAGGGGAGTAGTTTTCTGCCCCCAGGAGAACTCGGCTCAAATAGTAGAGGGCTCTCTCTTTTCCTTGGTCGTTCTCTTGTGCCCATAACGCGCCTAAAGAACCTTCAAGGGCTGTTGTGTACAGAATGAGGGGCTTTTCCTTGACCGGAGTGGTCAGTACCGGAGGGTTCTGCAGATATTGCTTGATTTCGTCCAATGCGATTTGGCATTTGCGATCCCAAACGAACGGGGCCCCTTTCTTCATCAGGTGACTGTAAGAACGACATTTTCCGGAGAGATTGGCTATGAACCACCCGATATACGCGAGCTTTTTTTGGAGAGACCGCAATTGCTTGAGAGTTCTTAGCAAAGGTATTTCCATAATCGCCTTAATCTTCGATGGATCTATTTCGATACCTCGATGTCGTATGATGAACCCAAGAAATTTGCCTGAGGAGACTCCGAATGCGTATTTCAGAGGGTTCATCTTCAGGATGTATTTCCGAAGGCGCTGAAACACTATCTTCAGATGCTCCCAGTGTTCCACATATGATTTGCTTTTCACCACGAGGTCATCGATATAGCATTCGACGATTTCATGTATGAGGTCATCGAAAATCTTCGTCATGGCCCTCTGGTAGGTAGCGCCGGCGTTCTTTAGACCGAAAGGCATCACTTTGTAGCAGAATACGTCCAGAGGAGTCTGGAAAGCCGTATGCTTCTGGTCTTCGGGATGCATCTTTATTTGATTGTACCCCAATGAGCCGTCCATGAAGGAGAAGACTTCGTGAGTGAACGTATTGTCTATCATCAGCTCGGTAACCGGTACGGGAAAATCATCCTTCGGACAGGCTTTGTTGAGGTCCCGAAAGTCCACGCAGATGCGCACCGTCCCATTTTTCTTCATCACTGGGACAATGTTGGAGATCCAGTCGGGGTATTGAACTTCTTGGATGAAGCCGGAGTCGATCAGCTTCTTGACTTTGGTATTGATACTCATTTTAAGTTGAGCTGCATTTTTCTTGGTGCTTGCTTGACTGGCTTGACGTCCGGAGATATCGCCAATTTATGCACAGCTATTTCCGGATCTAATCCTGGCATCTCGGAATAATTCCATGCGAAGCAGTCTTTATACTGAATGAGCACATCTTTTAGCGTAACTACCTGCTCTTTAAACAGGAGCTCACTGACGAATGTAGGTCGTGGGTCGTTTGCCGTCCCCAAGTCGATTTTACTTAGGTTGTCCGCAGTAGTATGTATTCTATCTTCCAATTCTTTTGGCGCTGGTGGAAATTCTGAGATCAACTCGTCTTCATCCTCATTTTCGAAGCACTAGGAGAGGTCATCCATGTTCTCGGGCACTCCTTCTTCTGACAGTGTTATCACGTGATAGGTACGAGATCGTTTCCAGGAACGATGTTGGTCTGATTCTACTCTCTCCATATACGTTACTTTTGGCATATGCCTTTGTGGTGGGGCCACCCTCCAACTGTTGGATAGAGCGAAACTGTCGAGTTGATATTGGTCTTCGACCCAGTTTTTGAAGGTGAAGTAGTCTTCAAGAGGTTGTCCTATCGCTCGGTGATAGGAGCAATATTCCGGGTGATGAACTTCGTTTTCTTGATCGGGGTGCCGAGACTCCGGGAGTGTTATCATCTGATATTTCATGATTAGGTCGAATATCTTCCTTATCTTGTCTTGAGGTAAGGAATATGCTCGACCCATCTTTTTCGTTAGAGACGGATTCCGGCTGACCTTTTCTCGATCGCGTGGCCTTTTGGATCCGTTTTTCCACTGTCGAACGTTTTTTCCGTTCTTTAACTTGTTTTTGCCTCTGCGGCGGACCTTTTTCTTGTCTTGAGAATGCATAGCGGACTGACGGTGAAGAGCATTGTCATCCTCCGTAACCTGCTGAAGGAGGCGTTGCATCTTGGCCTTCTCGTAAATAGTCATTTCGCGACTGTAGTCGTTCTGAACCTTTTGAATTGCTTCCCTTATTAGCTTATCCATATGTTCTTCAAACGACGGACCCGGCATTTTTATGGCAGAACCGAGTTCTGATTCAGGGTTAGCGCCTTTTAAAAGAGCATCTTCTTCTTCATCAAGGTCCTTTATGACATGGCAGCCATGGAGCTGCTCCCGTTTCTTGGACTGGACATATCCGAGCTCGATCGTCTCTATTTTTCCGTTGGGCAATTTTCACTGCGTTCCGGGGACGTTCCAAATCCTGTTGTAGAACTGAGCTTGTCGCACAGTTTGTTTAAAGGATACGCCTTGGCATCTCAATAACCTTTTCAATCCTTCTGCGTAAAATCTGGGAAGACGGATGGGTTGGAGCCTGTCAAGCGTAGGTTCGGTACCACACTAGACTTCTTTTTCGACTTTAGTCTCTGTGGATCGATAGAATAGGATCGCCTTTTCACCTCTTCGCCTGGGAGGGACGTAGAATGTCCATAGCTCTTGTCACGCCCCGCTTCCCAGAGTGCGCTAAGATAGGCACGTGACAGAGTCCACCATGCTACCTGTGGATAGGAAATATCCCTCCACAGTTACATTATGGCTGTAGAGATATCAAGAACAATACTAAATAACTATCTAATACATGTCCATGTGCCAGAATAAATGAGTCAAGAATAAAATAATGCGGAAGAAAAAAGATCCAATACAAGAATAAACTGGAATGTACGTCCCATAATGCGGGCTCACATCAGGAATGAAAATGTATAAATAAAACTAAAACACTAACGGGTCCTCACTGCTCGGCCTGCTGACTGAAATACTCCTGCTCGGCCTGCAGCGAAGGTAAAGAATCTGGGCAATGCAAAACCCAGACGTCAGTGCGTCATAATATCAAGCAATAATACATCAAGGAGTAGCAAGTCATGCACGTATGAGTATGAACGGTAAAATATGTATAACAGTAACATAAATAAGGACAGTGAAGGGTAAGGCATAAGTAATGTTCAGGGAGTAATCTAGACTGGTCTACTGAGTTAACTACTCTCAACTCTTTGAAATCAATTTGATGAATCATTGATGTAACTCAATAGTATCCCGTGCATGCCGGGACCACAGTCAAGATTCTCGGGCTGAATCTGAGACGTGCCGCTAGGCAGTAAAAGCTAGTATGTAACGATGAATGATGTCAGCAGCATCATCCCGAGGCCGGCTTAGCCCGTAAGACTGATTAGTAAAGACATCGAACTGTCGAGTTACAAGTCAGGTTTCATCATTGATTTCCCCATATCCCCAAGTTATGTGTTCAAGTCAGGTATTGATAAATTTGGAGCTAATGCCAACACAGGATCAAGCAGGTACAGGTCTGTCTGAATAGACAACAGAAAATGTCCGTAGGGACAACAGGTCAAGATTGTCGGCATTAGTAACAAGATCAAGTAATATGTCAAGCTGTGGCACATCAGGTCATGTCAGGCGGTGTACATGTATCAGGTCAGGTCAAGTAGTGCACAGGTATCAAGTCGTGTCAAGCAGTAGTGTATCCAGTCATGTCAGGGGAGTGCACAAGTATCACGTGGGTGCTCATAATCAAACTGTAATAAGCATGGGTACATAAAAACAAGTATGGGATACCAATATAACAATAAAATGGAATAGTGTGATATGGTATGCAAATAAATATAAATTCAAAGATATGAGTGCACAGTTATTGATTAGGGTTACAATTATAGTTCCAATACTAATTAGGATGCACTTTATTAAACATGGAGTGTTAATATCACATTATTATGTATTACTATCACAGTTATATATATTCTAAATGAGATGGATGCAAACGGGTATCCGAAAAGTTATAAAACTATAAAATAGTAACGTGGGAAGTACAACTAAGCAACATGTGATATAAATATTGATATGGATGCAGTATAATGAAATCTAGTATGTAACAAGATTAGTTTTCATGATCTAGTTTTAAAATGATATAAACGGATGCAAACGGAACATCGACATGTTTTAAAACTAAACATGGGGTACTAGATTTAAACTACATGTATAATATTTATTTAAATAGGTATAAAATGAATTCTATAGCATGTAGCAAGATTAACTTGCCTGAGCGGAACACACGACGGGTGCATACGGCACGTCTGACGTCGGGTAAATGTCGTAACGCGTCTACGGCACACGGGACGGGTCCAGGAAAGGCAAGAAGGTAACCACGCAGGCAGGGAACGTCCACTGGATTACTCGGATCATCGACGACGGCACGGTTGGTGTTAGGGGTCTCAGCTCGGATCTCGGCCTCTGATCTGGATCGCCAGCAATGGAGAATACAAAGGCTGTGGTGCTTGGGCACACGGGTTAGAGGAAGGAGATGAAGGATATTGCAACGAGGGTGAAGGCGATGGCTTGTAGGCGATGAAGTCAGTTTTGGGTCAGTGGTCGAGTCTTGAGACGAAGAGATGACCAGAGTTTAGAAAAAGAAGGTTGCGGGGTTGTGGGTCTATGGATTTGAGTTGATGGAGCTTGTAGGGGCTGCTGGTGAGAGTTGAAGGTCGACGATGATGATTGGTTTTGAAGGAGGTCGGTGATGGGGTGCTCGGCGATGAAGAGGAGAGGAAGGAGATGGGTTCAAAGCTTACAGGTGATCGGCAGTGGAAGAGGCGAGGTCGGCGATGATTGCTTGGGTTTTGGCGATGGTAAGGAGGAGGTGACAAAGGATCTCAGCATGGTGTTCTTGGGTTTTGCCGACGGTGGATTCTGGTGAGGGAAGGAGATGAGATGGAGACGGTGATGATGCTCGGGTGTTATGAAGCGATGACGGTGGTGTGACTGGTGAAGGTGCTGATCGACTTTGGGTTTATGGCGAGGACGAAGTATCAGAGAAGAAGGATGATGACGAGGGCAATGGATGCTTGGCAATGAGGTTGGTGATAGGTCAGGAGTCGAAGGAAGTAGATAAAGGTGGGTTCGGTGAAGGCTGATGAGGAGATGAAGATGATGGAGGCCACAAGCGATGGAGATGATGGTCTGCACTGGGGTGATGAAGGGTGGCGACGGTGAAGGAGGTGGCTGGTGATGGCGGAGGCTGCGACGGTGGGACGAGTCGAGGTTACGGCTGGAGTTGAGTTCGCAGGTTGAAGGAGGAGGATTATATAAAATATATAGGGAGAGAGAGAGATAGGGAGACGGAGGGAGAGAGATAGGGAGACAGAGAGGAGAGAGATATAGAGAGAGCGAGATCGAGAGGAGAGAGAGAGAGAGGGAAATGAATAGGGAGGAGAAAGAAAATTAGAAGGTAGCGGGAAGAGAGAAAGAGGGAAAGAAAGAGAAAGAGAGAAAGAAAAAGAAAGAGGGAGGGAGTGGGGGCCACGGGCTAGTGAGAGATAGCTGGGGGGTGAGCTGTGTTTGGGTAGGAGTTAGGATTTTAAGATTTTAAAGGTTAAAAAGATTTTAGTTTGTTATTATAAACAGTTAACGAGATTTAAATATAAATAAATATTAAATAAGTTTGAAATTATGCGGGATACAAAGATATTCCAAAATACGCCCGGGTCGGGTCTAAAAATTCAGATTTAAAATACGAAAAATATATGCGACTTTCAAAATTCAAAATGAATGCTCAGGTAACGAAAATGCATACCCCCAAGAACGGATGCACGTACGTGCACGTAGCCATCCAAACACGTCCGTTTCACTGAATGGGACGAGAATAAGATGCGCGGATGCTACCACGGGGTTAGGGGTATCAAGCAGGCCATGTTATGTAATTTTAAAATATTTTCTGTGACTTAAAATGTTATATGGTAAAATATGCAATGCTAGATGAAATGCCAGTATGCAGTATACATGAAATGCACATGTCTATGTAATAAGTTAGGGTAATTCATAAATATGAATCAAACAGGTTCAAGCAAGTGGGTCGGGTCGAATGCAATATAAAATGTAAAATACCATTCGCACCCAAAACACGAAAAATCAAGAAAATACCATAGATAAGTAAATACGAGAACTGGAATTGGTATAAATCAACTAGGTTGTTACATTATACCCAACTACAAAAAGAATTTCGTCCTCGAAATTCCAAGAACAAGAAAGGATAAACAAACAAGAAATTACAAGAATAGATGTGGAAACTTCTGCCGGATTTTATCTTCTCGTTCCCAAGTTGATTCTCCATGCGAGCGATTTCCCCAAGAAACTAGTACAAGAGGGATAACCTTATTCTTAAGAACATTTTCTCTTCGATCCACAATCGACATCGGTCGCTCCTCAAAAGTCAAATCTTCACGTACAGTCAGCTCCGAATGATCCAGCACGTGTGTTTCATCTCGAACATATTTACGGAGTTGAGATATATGAAACACGTCATGAACATTCGCCAAAGATTGCGGTAACGCCAATCGATACGCTACTTCTCCAACACGCTCCAAAATCTCGAAAGGTCCAATGAATCGAGGACTAAGATTTCCTCGACTCCCAAAGCGAATCACTCCTCCAGTCGGTGATATCTTCAAGAATACCAGATCACCAACAGCGAACTCTAGAGGTCTTCTCGATGTATCTGCCCAACTCTTTTGTCGGTCTTGTGCTGCTTTCATATGATTCCGGATAGTATTAACTTTCTCCACTGTTTGCACGATCAAATCCGGTCCCAATAATCTTCGTTCTCCAACATCGTCCCAACAAACAGGTGAACGATACTTGCGACCATATAAAACTTCGAATGGAGCCATCTGAATAGTCGCCTGAAAACTGTTATTGTAAGAAAACTCCACTAAGTGTAGATGATCCTCCCATGAACCCTTGAAGTCTAACATGCAAGCTCTCAACATGTCTTCAAGAGTTTGGATCGTTCTCTCCGACCGGCCATCTGTCTGAGGATGATAAGCTGTGCTAAACTTCAATCGAGTCCCCAAACTTTCCTGTAAGCTCCTCCAGAAGTGTGATAAGAAACGGGTGTCACGGTCGGATACGATGCTCACCGGTACTCCATGCAATCTTACAATCTCCTGCGTGTACCGTTCTGCCAAAGCTTCTGTTGATTGACCAACTCTAAATGGTATGAAATGAGCTGCCTTGGTCAATCGATCAACAATCACCCAAACTGCATTGTTACCTTTTGGACTCCGCGGTAGAGCCGTCACGAAATCCATGGTTATATGTTCCCACCTCCATTGAGGAATCAGAAGTGGTTGCAATAAACCAGCAACCCTTTGGTGTTCAGCCTTAACTTGCTGACACACCAAACACTTCGCTACAAAGCGGGCAATCTCCCGTTTCATGCCTTCCCACCAGAAATGCTGTCGTAGATCTCGGTACATCTTCGTTCCTCCTGGATGTACGGAATATGCGGAACTGTGCGCTTTCTTCATAACTTCTTCGCGAATATCTCCTTTTGGCACACACAAACGACTACCATAACACAACGAACCATCTTCATGAATCAGTAAGTCCGTTCGAAGCCCAGCTTCAACCTGTTCTCGAAACTTCTGCAATCTTGGGTCCTGTAATTGCGCTGCTTTAATATTCTCGATCAACGACGACTATACTTGCAGCTGCATCAACTGTCCCGAAGAATGCGGTAGCATAATCTCCAAATTGAATCTTCGAAAGTCTTCAATAAGTTCCTTCTGTGCAGTCAACATCTGACTTGCTGGCAACCGACTAAGCGCATCCGGCACAACATTAACTTTCCCCGGATGGTACTTAAGATCAAGATCGTAGTCAGCCATCAGCTCCAACCATCTACGCTGCCTCATATTAAGCTTCTTATGTGTGAACACATACTTCAGGCTTTTGTGATCAGTGAATACTTCGACTCTTTCGCCCAATAAGTAGTGTCTCCAAATCTTCAATGCGAAAATTACAGCTGCTAGCTCCAAATCATGAGTTGGGTAATTCTTCTCATGGGTCTTCAACTTTCTCGATGCATAAACTATAACCTTCCCGTGCTGCATCAAAACATATCCCAATCCTTTCCCAGATGCGTCGCTGTGAATCACCAATCCTCCGGAACTGTCTGGTACGGTCAAAATAGAAGCGGTTATCAATATCTGCTTCAATGCCTCAAAAGCTGACGCACACTTATCCGTCCACACAAATGGTACTTGCTTGCGTGTAAGCTTGGTTAAAGGTTCAGCCAAACGAGCAAAATTCTCCACGAATCTTCTGTAATACCCGGCAAGTCCAAGAAAGCTTCTGATCTCAGCAACGTTCTTCGGAATCGGCCAATCTCGAACTGTTGCAATCTTTTCGGGATCAACGGCGATTCCATCTCCGGACACGACATGCCCCAAAAACTTCACTTCTTCAAGCCAAAACTCGCACTTGCTCATCTTTGCATACAATCTTTCTTGCCTCAATGTTTGTAGTGCGATCTTCAAGTGTTCTGCATGCTCCTTTAGGCTCCTCGAGTAGACCAGAATATCATCGATAAACACCACTATAAACTGGTCCAAGAATAGTGAAAAGATTCGGTTCATCAAGTCCATAAATATCGCTGGTGCATTCGTGACTCCGAATGGCATCACCAAATACTCGTAATGTCCATACCAAGTTCGGAACGCGGTCTTACAAATATCTTTTGATTTAACTCGGATCTGATGATATCCGAATCGCAAATCCAGCTTCGAGAATACCCTCACGCCACTGAGTTGCTCGAATAATTCGCCAATGCGAGGGATCGGGTACTTGTTCTAAATAGTCACCCGGTTTAATTCTCGATAATCGATGCACATCCTCCTTGTGCCATATTTCTTCTTGACTAGAAGAACTGGAGCTCCCCAAGATGAATTGTTGCTGCGAATCCAACCCTTCTCAAGTAATTCGGTAACCTGCTTCTTGGCTTCTTCCAACTCCACTGGTGCCATAGGATAGTACGCTTTTGAGATTGGCGCTGCACCAGGAACAAGATCGATTGCGAACTCCACATCTCGTTTTGGCAGTAAACCCGAGATGTCCTCGAACACGTCCATGAAATCTCGAACTATAGTTGGTGCTTCTTCCTTATCAACTTCCATCGACGAAAGAACATTGTTTGTCGGCCTAGCCTTAAACTAGAATGGCCCGACAGAACTGCTTCCTCCAGTAAAGATAAACTCCGGATGTCCGGGAATCTGGAAAATCACTTTCTTTGCCTTACAATCAATGTGAGCGTGGAGTGAGACCATCAATTTCCAAGACAACTTCATAACTGCCGGTATCGGTTACCAAGAAATCTGCAAAACATAAAATGGTAAGCAATGAAAAAGAGAGAACCAAGGTAATAGAACGACCATGAAACAAGGAAATTAATCAAGGCTAGGACTCCAAGTTACTTAAATAGAGTACCGCATTGTAACCATGCTGCAGTTCATAGTTACAATCACATAGCTCCATTCAAGTCGCCCAAATCCTAGTATCAGAATCAAAGGAACAGGGAGAAACAATAGGGAACCAAAGGTTCCAAGCCGAGATGCAAAGTGGTTTGCATATCGTCAAGGAAAGATCGAGAGAAAGATATGATTCAAGAATCACGATAACAATGTGGCAAGACATGTTCCTAATCATGGATTTTCTGATTCGTGTATTGGGTCCAATACCCAACTACAAAAGAATCAACCCGATTAACCTAAATCCTATGGCTCTGATACCAAACAAACCCTGTCACGCCCTGCTTCCCAGAGTGCGCTAAGATAGGCACGTGACAGAGCCAACCATGCTACCTGTGGATGGGAAATATCCCTCCACAGTCACATTATGGCTGTAGAGATATCAAGTACAATAATAAACAACTATCTAATACATGTCCATGAGCCAGAATAAACGAGTCAAGAATAAAATAATGCGGAAGAAAAAAGATCCAATACAAGAATAAACTGGAATGTACGTCCTATAATGCGGGCTCACATCAGGAATGAAAATGTATAAATAAAACTAAAACACTAACAGGTCCTCACTGCTCGGCCTGCTGACTGAAATACTCCTGCTCGGCTTGCAGCAAAGGTAAAGAATCTGGGCCATGCAAAACCCAGATGTCAGTGCGTCATAATATCAAGCAATAATACATCAAGGAGTAGCAAGTCATGCACGTATGAGTATGAACAGTAAAACAGGTATAACAGTAACATAAATAAGGACAGTGAAGGGTAAGGCATAGGTGATGTGCAGGGAGTAATCTAGACTGGTCTACTGAGTTAACTACTCTCAAGTCTTTGAAATCAATTTGATGAATCATCGATGTAACTCAATAGTATCCCGTGCATGCCCGGGACCACGGTCAAGATTCTTGGGCTGAATCCGAGACGTGCCGCTAGGCAGTAAAAGGTAGTATGTAACGATGAATGATGTCAGCAGCAGCATCCCGGGGCTGGCCTAGCCCGTAAGACTGATCAGTAAAGGCATCGAACTGTCGAGTTACAAGTCAGGTTTCATCATTTATTTCCCCATACCCCCAAGTTATGTGTTCAAGTCAGGTATTGATAAATCTGGAGCTAATGCCAACACAGGATCAAGCAGGTACAGGTCTGTCTGAATAGACAACAGGAAATGTCCGTAGGGACAACAGGTCAAAGATTATCGGCATTAGTAACAAGATCAGGTAATATGTCAAGCTGTAGTACATCAGGTCATGTCAGATGGTGTATATGTATCAGGTTAGGTCAAGTAGTGCACAGGTATCAAGTCGTGTCAAGCGGTAGTGTATCAAGTCATGTCAGGGGAGTGCACAAGTATCACGTGGGTGCTCATAATCAAACTGTAATAAGCATGGGTACACAAAAACAAGTATGGGATACCAATATAACAATAAAATGGAATAGTGTGATATGGTATGCAAATAGATATAAATTCAAAGATATGGGTGCACAGTTATCGATTAGGGTTACAATTATAGTTCCAATACTAATTAGGATGCACTTTATTAAACATGGAGTGTTAATATCACATTATTATGTATTACTATGATCTATGGATGCAGTTATATATATTCTAAATGAGATGGATGCAAATGGGTATCCGAAAAGTTATAAAACTATAAAATGGTAACATGGGAAGTACAACTAAGCAACATGTGATATAAATATTGATATGGATGAAGTATATTGAAATCTAGTATGTAATAAGATTAGTTTTCATGATCTAATTTTAAAATGATATAAACGGATGCAAACGGAACATCGACATGTTATAAAACTAAACATGGGGTACTAGATTTAAACTACAGGTATAATATTTATTTAAATAGGTATAAAATAAATTATATAGCATGTAGCAAGATTAACGTGCCTGAGCGGAACACACGACGGGTGCGTACGGCACGTCCGACGTCGGGTAAATGTCGCAACGCATCTACGGCACACGGGACAGGTCCAGGCAAGGCAAGAAGGTAACCACGCAGGCAGGGAACGTCTACTGGATTACTCGGATCATCGGCGACGGCACGGCTGGTGTTAGGGGTCTCAGCTCGGATCTCGGCCTCTGATCTGGATCGCCAGCAATGGAGAATACAACGGCTGTGGTGCTTGGGCGCACGGGTTAGAGGAAGGAGATGAAGGATATGGCGACGAGGGTGAAGGCGATGGCTTGTAGGCGATGAAGTCGGTTTTGGGTCGGTGGTCGAGTCTTAAGACTAGGAGATGACCGGAGTTTAGAAAAAGAAGGTTACGGGGTTGTGGGTCCAGGGATTTGAGTTGATGGAGCTTGTAGGGGCTGCTGGTGAGAGTTGAAGGCTGACGATGATGATTGGTTTTGAAGGAAGTCGATGATGGGGTTCTCGGCGATGAAGAGTAGAGGAAGGAGATGGGTTCAAAGCTTACAGGTGATCGGCAGTGGAAGAGGCGAGGTCGGCGATGATTGCTTGGGTTTTGGCGATGGTAAGGAGGAGGTGACAAATGATCTCAACGTGGTGTTCTGGGGTTTTGCCGACGGTGGATTTTGGTGAAGGAAGGAGATGAGATGGAGACGGTGATGATGCTCGGGTGTTATGAAGCGATGACGATGGTGTGACTGGTGAAGGTGCTGCTCGACTTTGGGTTTATGGCGAGGACGAAGTATCAGAGAAGAAGGATGATGACGAGGGCAATGGATGCTTGGCAATGAGGTTGGTGATAGGTTAGGAGTCGAAGGAAGTAGATAGAGGTGGGTTCGGTGAAGGCTGATGAGGAGATGAAGATGATGGAGGCCACAAGCGATGGCAATGATGGTCTGCTCTGGGGTGATGAAGGTTGGCGACGGTGAAGGAGGTGGCTGGTGATGGCGGAGGCTGCGACGGTGGGACGAGTCGAGGTTGCGGCTGGAGTTGAGTTCGCAGGTTGAAGGAGGAGGATTATATAAAATATATAGGGAGAGAGAGAGAGATAGGGAGACAGAGAGAGAAAGGGAGAGAGAGAATGCGAGAGGAGAGAGAGAGCGAGAGAGATAGAGAGAGAGCGAGATCGAGAGGAGAGAGAGAGAGGGAAATGAACAGGGAGGAGAAAGAAAATTGGAAGGTAGCGGGAGAGAGAAAGAGAGGAAGAAAGAGAAAGAGAGAAAGAAAAAGAAAGAGAGAGGGAGTGGGGGCCACGGGCTAGTGAGAGATAGCTGAGGGGTGAGCTGTGTTTGATTAGGAGTTAGGATTTTAAGATTTTAAATTTTAAAAAGATTTTAGTTTGTTATTATAAACAGTTAACGAGATTTAAATATAAATAAATATTAAATAAGTTTGAAATTAGGCGGGATACACAGATATTCCAAAATACGCCCGGGTCGGGTCTAAAAATTCAGATTTAAAATATGAAAAAATATGCGACTTTCAAAATTCAAAATGAATGCTCAGGTAACGAAAATACATACCCCCAATAACGGATGCACGTACGTGCGCGTAGCCATCCAAACACGTCCGTTTCACTGAACGGGACGAGAACAAGATGCGCGGATGCTACCACGGGGTTAGGGGTATCAAGCAGGCCATGTTATATAATTTTGAAATATTTTCTGTGACTTAAAATATTATATGGTAAAATATGCAATGCCAGATGAAATGCCAGTATGCAGTATACATGAAATGGACATGTCTATGTAACAAGTCAGGGTAATTCATAAATATGAATCAAACAGTTTCAAGCAAGCGGGTCGGGTCGAATGCAATATAAAATATAAAATACCATTCGCACCCAAAACACGAAAAATCAAGAAAATACCATAGATAAGTAAATACGAGAACTGGAATTGGTATAAATGAACTAGGCTGTTACAGCTCTTGCACACTATATGTCTCAAGCGCATCAAGCTCTCTGATTATCTCCAGTGAGGGATTGCACTGATGGACGGACCGAGAATACTGCGTTGACTTTGTATTCAGAGTTACTGCCAAAAACCAGAACAGGGGTAGATGGTCCCGGCTTGTTGCATTGGGGCGGCCCCGAATAGACTATCTCTTCTTCCTCCTCAGTATCGCTCCCGAAGACCGGAATAGTGGTGATAGCTTTTTGCTTATTCTCCGGTTTATGGTATCTTTCTGCGTCTTCAAAGTCTGGCAGGAAATACTTTGCATCCTCTTATTTGCGGACTCATTCACGGAGAATGGGTTTAGCTCCTCTGTTACGGTATACTCGAGACCATCTTTGAAATACTTCATACACTGAAGTTGTGTAGAAGTGATGATTTTGTACTTGTGTAACCAAGGCCTGCCGAGCAAGGCGTTGTAGCAGGTCTTGGCGTCAATGAAATAAAATTTGATGTCAGTGACGAGCATCCCAAAGCGTAACGTCAGAATCACAGACCCGAGTGTCCGTGATGACTGGGAGTCGAATCCAGAGATAGTGATTTTATCCCGAACGAGGTGTTGAACGCTCATGCAGATTTCTTTTAGCACCCTCACATTCAGGAGATTGACAGAGGACCAATTATCAACTAAGATCTTCCCTATCTTGATGTCATGGCAGTACCCAGTGACATACAGGGGACGGTTATGCTCGCACATTCCGAGAAGGAGATCTTCATCGCTGAAAGTGATGTCAGCTGTGTGAACCTCTTCGAGCTCGCCCTTCATCTTTTCTTCGGTCAGGAATGCTTGAAACTGGTCGGACTCTTGTAGTGCCTTGATCAAAGCATCTCGCACCTCTTTAGACAACAGAAGGGCATCGAGAATGCTTAGCTGTGAGGGTATCTTTCTCAGGTGTGCCAGAACATTGTAATCCACCTTATTTCTCTTGAGCGGGTCCTTGGCTGTGAGCTCTTCGATGACTCGATCATCGAGGGCGATGTCCTCAGGCATATTTTCCTTCCCTTTATCGTTTTTGTTCGATCCCTTGTTTGTAGGTCCGAGATTCTTTTCGGGCAACGTACGGTTGCGCAGCTGAATATTCTCACAGTTCTTCGTCTGTTCTTCTTTTCCTGAGGTGGATTCTTTGAAGAGAGGGTAGGGCCATGTCTTCATCAGAATCGCCCCCGAAGGTGAAAAGTTGCGATCCCCCAGCATCAACCATGTGACAGTTGCCGGCAGTTCTTTTACGCTCATCTGTCGTGCTTCTATGTTCCCGATGAGCCTAGCGCTTCAATCGCTTGACGTGTTGTCGGTGGGCAACATATTCCTGCCACCATTTCTTGAAGGCATCGCATTCTTTAATAGGGTGTGTGACCCTTCGATGGTACGAGCAGTAATTGGGATGTTCATCCGCTTCGTCAAGGCGTATACCGCCAGGAGTATTTCCTTTGGGAGATGGCAGCTTCATTCTCATTGACAGGGCTTTAGAGAACCATTTCTTTGCCTTAAGCGTGCTTTTGTCTGCCGCGGGCGTGCTTTGATTTGGTTGGAGAGCTTTGCGACTCATCCCTACCATGACTTATTTAGCTTGATGCTGACGCCTGGCTCTTTCGAATATGGCCATTTCACGCTCTCTGTCACGACCCAAAATATTAGCTCATGACCAGCACTTAAAATCACGCAACGTCTAAAAATGTAACGTAATTCAAGTAAGCCGAAACCTAGAAATCTAAACCTTTTTAAGAAAATAAAGGAGATGAAGTTTTGAAATCAAGGTATAATGAAATCAAGTTTTCTTAATGCATAGAAAAGGAACATGAAAATGCAAGTTTATCTTACTGTTCCCCTCCGAATGGTGGCCAAGACATGGGCGTCTTGCCTGAGATTCGGGACAGATGCTAATTGGTGCTATCCGTCCACCTCTCGGAAGATGCCAAGTTGATTTATAGCACCGTGTATCGAAGGTTTAAACGGATGCGGCCGATGTAGCAGACTTCGTCAGATTCCCCCTCGTTTGAGGGGTTTTTGATTGTGGGGACGCTCTTTCCTGCAGGCGCATGCCCCTGCAGTTAATTACGCTACCGCATCGCGGTAACAACTTTCTCCTTCTCCAGATGGTCACTTCGTGTCGTGGGTGTTTGTTTTGTTTGTGGTTGCCCATGAGTTGTATACGGAGACTAATTTATGTTGTCGCCCGTAGGACGTGGATTGGTCCAAATCCGTATTTTCTTAGATTTGGGTTCGGGGTTGGGTTTAAGGATACGTTAGTCTCATTTGAGACTAAGATCAACTTAAACGTTTGTTAAGGATACGTTAGTCTCATTTCAGACTAAGATCAACTTAACATGATCGTTTAGATCTGACAAAAGAGCGTTTGGGCTCTATTGTTCCAGTTTAGGGACACAGTGGTCTATTGAATGTATGGCCGTCGGGACCCGTCACCTCTCTGACGACGTTGAAGGATTATAACGACAGATATCAGAGGAGTTCAGAGATGTACCCTTGAACCAAAGTTGGTTGGGAGATCTATAGTCCAATTTGGGACTAAAGTCTGTTTGAAGGATTCGTTAACCATTTTTGAGGCTAAGATCGACTCAAACGTTTGTTAAGGATACGTTAGTCTAATTGAGACTAAGATCGACTTAACGGGATCGTTTAGATCCAACAGAAGAGCATTTGGACTCTATTGTTTAGTTTAGGGACATGGTTGTCCATTGCAAGTTTAGGGACATGGTGGTCCAATGCCAGTTTAGGGACATGGTGGTCCATTTCCAGTTTAGGGACATGGTGGTCCAACATTCCCATTTTGGGGACAAATGTTAGTTTAAGGACGCATTAGTCCATGAGTTTAAGGACCCCACAGTCCGTATTAATGTGTGGTTGTCGGGACCCGTCTCCTCTCTGAAGACGTTGAAGGATTACAACGACAAATATCAGAGGAGTTCAGAGATGTACCCTTGAACCAATGAGTTGGTTGAAAGAGCAGATGTGCTCAGTTCAAGATGATTTGAGGACTTATGGCCAGTTTGGGCTAAGTCCAATTATGTTTGAAATATTGGCCTTTTGGGCCATTAGACTTTGTCTGGGTTCAGCCCCTCGTCATTTAGCAGTGTTAAACAGAGGTTTGGGGGCTCTGACAACATTTTGTCTTTGACTTCCTCAATTTTGATATTCAATTGGAGGAGGGACTTTTGCCTCTGGAAAATTAGCCAATGTGGCTAAAGGTAGTGTTAAACACTTAGAGAACAACAGTGTTAAACACCGGAGATAGAACTCTCAAATTAGTGTTAAACACTAAAAGATAATCAGTGCTAAACACTGGAAATATAATCTTTAATTTAGTGTTAAACACTAGAAACAATCAGTGTTAAACACTGGAAATATAATCCCCAAATTAGTATTAAACACTAAAGACAGAGGGGTCACGTGTGGACACGTGAGAGCGCCCAAATGGGGGACCAGATCCCTTTTCTTCGTTCTGCAATTAAGTGTTAAACACTTTTCATTTCCTGGCCATCACGTGTGGGCACGTGATAGGCATCCATCCATTGGATATTAAAGGGATTTGTTAGGGGTCACGTGGGGACACGTGAGGGCGCCCTGTTCATACCAGAATATTGCATTTTATACCGCCCATTCTTACGCTCGTTTGTTTATAGGCAGGTGCTTTTAATCAGTATTTGCTACATAATTGCAGGATACTGGTCTCAGCTCTAAACAGTGAATTTCATTGAATAGTACGACAAATTCCGGATTACTGCCAACAACAGATAAAACACGGGTCTCCGCTCTCTATCCGTGTGTTGCCACACACCAGTTTAAGGGACAAAATGGCAAATCGATGTCATTTTCATGCACAAAGCTCAATGTCAACACAAGATCCAACATATCTACGTGGAGCTCGAGGAAATCATGGCAAAAGATCCACATCACATCACCTTTTGATCTACTAAAATTCTGGAAGAAATGTGAAGAGATTCTGAGAAAAGTCATATACCAAACAGCAGACAACTACAAAACAGGGAAGGCCACAAAATATTGTGACCCAACTCATCAAGATGGCCGCGTTTCCGCAGCCGTACAGGTTCCGTGCTGTGTCGTTTTTCAGGGGCAGTTGGGTCATTTTATGTGGAGCCAGATTCTTGCCCTAGGTTTCCAGTTCCCTGCCTATAAATACCCCAGTTCTTGCCAAGCCATGTGTTCATTCTTATGCCCTCTTTTTGTTAGCTTTTAGTTTTCTTCTTCTTATTCTTCATCTTTCCACCATTAAATTGTTGTGAGAGCTTTTGAGTGGATGTTAAAAGAAGATGAGGGTTTTTGTATCATTCTTTTGCTTAGTTTCCCCCTTGAGCTCTCTACCTTAACTTGATCTTGCAACCTCTTAAGTGAGCTTGCAAGTTTAAGCTTTGGTCATTGATCTCAAGGGGTTGTATCATTTTGTTCTCTCTTTTGTGCTTCATTCTCCATAAGTTCTTTGCCTTTTCTTGATGTTGCAACCTCTTAAGTGAGCTTGCAAGTTTAAGATTTGGTTATTGAACCCATGCCTTGTATTTGGTTCTATTGTTCTTATTGTTATTTTCTTGCTTATTTCTTTCTTGCCTTTTATTATCTTGCTTTACTTTCATGCACTTAAATTCCATGCACTTTTAATTACTTGCTTGTAATCTTTTCTTTTCTTTGTTTATCTTTTCTTTTGCTCTTTTTGGTTTGTTTTGTGAATGGTTGTAATTATTGTTGTTAAGAATAAATACGATATTGTAAGTTAATGTTTCTTTGCTCATTTTCTTTTCCCGTTATTTTCCTTTGAACTCCGCCCAAACGTTATGCAAGCGCTCCATTAGGCACCCTACCCTACCAAGGTAACGGTGATTCCTAACCGCGACCGGTTGCGTTCGGTTTGGCCGGAGGCCAAAGCAAGAGACAAGAACGGACGGACAAGGGTCAATAAGCCGGATTCTACGAATACCGTGCTTAAGTACCCTAATCCACGTTGTTGCCGGTTGCTCTAGCTTCAATTGGTCAAGACTCGGCTCAAAGGTTTTGAGTGCGGATTTCCTTAGCTTACGCTTTCGTATCTTTTTCTTAACAACTTTATACTTGCATATAAACACATAGGTTAGATTTGAACAAACATATACAAATTCTTTATTGACACGTCTAAAACTCGAACGGACATACAACCATCTCCCTGTGGATCGACCCGTGCTCAACCGGCTAGTTGCATAGCGACACCGTCCTGATCGCGGTTATAACATTAGAACTTTGAACATCCGACACGCTTTTGGCGTGCGATCACGCCCTAAATGTGGAGCCAGATCTCCTTTTGTTTTATCCTCAAATCTGCGAATAAGTGTTAAACACTTTTATTTTTATTTTAGAGTATCACGTGTTGGCACGTGATGGGGATCTGTGCGCCAATTGTTAAAGCATTTGCTGAGGGGTCACGTGATAACACGTGAGTGCGTCCAAAGCTTTCATTCCCTTTGCTTTTTCTTTCTGCGTTTTGGGAGTCATGTGGGAGCACGTGATGCATTGCCTCAAAGCTGTTTCCTTTTTATTTTTGGGAATCTTTTTAGGGGTCACGTGGGGACACGCGACCCTGGTTTTATTCCTTCTTTTCTGATCACTGCGGATTGGGGTCACGTGTCATCACGTGACCAATATTCTTTATGTGCATGGAGATCTTTCAAGTCTCTTTATTTTAAGAATTAAATTCTCTGTAGGGTTAAACCCTAATTTTGTTTTGGAGGAATTAAATTCCTATTGTGAAAGAATTAAATTCTTATTTAGGGTAAAACCCTAATTTCTTTTTAAAGAAATTAAATTCCCAGATATGTAAAAGAATTAAATTCTTGATTAGGGTTAAACCCTAGTTTCATTTTAGGAGGAATTAAATTCCTGTGAGTTTGGGAGAATTAAATTCTCAAAACTCAATTCCCCTTCTAAGTTTAGGATCTGCATGGCAGGATCTCGACCCGATGAGAATCAAATTCTCATCCTATGGGGAGATGTGCTCTGTACAGATCTTCAACCAGAAGAAGAACTAAGTTTTTTATTTGCAGAAGAGTTAAACTCTTAAATTTTGAGAATTAAATTCTCTTCTTGAAGTTGATCTTTTTTCCTTTTCTCACCTAGGGTTTTGTTTGTTGAGAATTAAATTCTCCTTTCTTTTCTTCCCTCTTGAGAATTAAATTCTCCTCTCTCTGTTTTTCTCTCCAAAAAAAGGTCCCCTTCTCTTCTTTTCTTGGCTCCTATTTATAGGAGAAGGAAGAGAATCAATTTGTTTAGCAAATCTCTCATTGAAAGATTTGATTTGATTTCATAATTAATATGATCCTTTAGATCATTCAGTGAATTTTATTCACCGTTGGATTTTAAATCCAAAGATATTCTGTTTGTTATTTTCGGTGAGATTTTAGGGAAATCTTTCCTTGTATCAAATCTTTCCATAAATTGGTGATCTTTAATCACCATTGGATTTTTAATCCAACGGTCCCCATAATCCTTTTCCATTTGGAAAGATTTAGAGAAATTTAGAATTTTAATTCTATTTCGAAAGATTTTAGAGAAATTTAGAATTTTAATTCTATTAAACTGTAAGGCTTTCAAAGCCTGTCACGTGCTGGCACGTGACCTTTGGTCACGTGTGAGCACGTGACCCCTAAATTGGTTCCTTTAATAGCCGCTTGTTTATGTTGTTGTTTTAACCATCACGTGTCAACACATGACCATTGGTCACGTGTGAGCACGTGATACCTCATTGAGGTAACTTCTGATTTTTAATCAGGGAACAGATTTTAGAATTTAATTCTAATCATTATTTTAGAGGCCTTAAGAGCCCATCACGTGTCTGCACGTGACCCATGGTCACGTGTGAGCACGTGATGCCCCATTGGGGTCTTTTCTGAGTTTTTATTATATCCTTTAACTCCGCCAGCGGGTTCTTAAAGGTCCATCACGTGTGGACACGTGATGCCTCATAACTTTTGATCCCGGATGAATTATGAGGCCCATAATATATCAAATCGAAGGAGTTTTCGATACGCTTTCAATACCATTAGAATTTAGCTATTTCACATTCAGGAGTTTGTCAAAATACAGCCCGGAAGATACTGATTCGCATTTCCTTAAGCGTATCGCTGCCATTTGATACCTTGGGCTCTTTTGCGCAGAAATTTTTTGGCGGGAACAAATGCCCCCCACTACTTTGCCCACGTAAGTATGTACGTGGATGAAGTAGTGCAAAGTTATGCATGGTCACCGAATTGAGGGCTTAGGAGACAAGTTTAGGGTCCTTGTAGTCTAAGACTTTTCAACTTTATGAGCCGTGAGGGTCTCACAAAGACTTTTCTCCCTACGGATCGAGAGGATCTCGTAGGTGTATTTTCTCCTTAGGGGTCGTGAGGACTCCTAAGTGTGTTTTCTCTCATAAGTCGTAAGGATCTTATAAGAGAATTTTCCCTCTTACGAGTCGAGAGGACCCGTAAGCGGTTGTTTCCCTCCTTGTCGAGATTCGACTTTGGAGAGTGTGACCCGTGGATAGTATGCAAGAGACCGTTTTGGATTGCCTTGCAGGGCCCCAGTACTTAGGAAACCGTTTTTTTTAAAATCCCGCTGCCTAAGGCTTTTCCTCACGAGTCGAGACGAATCGAGAAGTTCTCGCAAAGACATCAATTTCCTCACGAGTAGAAATGGATCGAGCAGATCTCGCAAGAATATTCTAACGTCACAGTTAACCTCTGCTCTTTACGACAAAGGTCCGTTAGGGTTTGTGGTACTAGGATTTTGGCCGTTGTACCGTCTCGTTGGCTGATGTATTCCTCGATAGGCAGTTTTGCTGTTCAAGTAGCCTTGTGACATGTCGTGTCTCTGATCCCTTCGGGGGCTGGACAAGACGTCTTCAAGCAATCCTCCTAGGAAGTTTGACCGTCGGAAGAGCAAGCGTTAGGAATTTTTCCATGCCACTTTTTACTTGAGGTTAGGCTCAATTTGGAGAGCCCCGATGAGTCATAACCACTCCACGCTGGAGTGGGATGATCTCCGAGAGTCTTTCAGGCTTTATATGACTTGCCGTTAAGACCCTGAAGCTAGGAATTTGGCCTTTGCTTCATTTGCTAGCATTACGTCCTCTGTATCGAGACGAATGTCGTGGTTGTCTCTAGGTTGCTGATGAACCGTCGAGGTTTGGAACTAGGGATTTTGCCGTGGCTCCTTTTGGTAATGTTGCGTCTGCTGTATCGAGACGAACGTCGAGGTGGTGACCACTCCGCACTGGTTCGAGATGATCTCCGATCATTTTTCAGGCTTTATATGACTCGCCTTTAAGACCCTGAAGCTAGGAATTTGGCATTTGCTTCGTTTGCTGGCATCGCGTCCTCTGTATCGAGACGAATGTCGTGGTTGTCTCTAGGTTGCTGGTGAACCGTCGAGGTCTGGAACTAGGGATTTTGCCGTGGCTCCTTTAGGTAATGTTGCGTCTGCTGTATCGAGACGAACGTCGAGGTGGTGACCACTCCACACTGGTGCGAGATAATCTCCGATGTCTTTCAGGCTTTATATGACTTGCCTTTAAGACCCTGAAACTAGGAATTTGGCCTTTGCTTCATTTGCTGGCATCGTGTCCCCTGTATCGAGACGATGTCGTGGTTGTCTCTAGGTTGCTGGTGAACCGTCGAGGTCTGGAACTAGGGATTTTGCCGTGGCTCCTTTTGGTGATGTTGCGTCTGCTGTGTCGAGACGAACGTCGAGGTGGTGACCACTCCGCACTGGTGCGAGATAATCTCCGATTGTCTTTCAGGATTTATATGACTTGCCGTTAAGACGCATGAAGCTAGGAATTTGTCCCTCGATTTATTTGCTTTGGTGTGTCCAAATCCTGTTGGAGGAAGGACGCTATGGTGACATCGCGTCTACTGTATCGAGACGAATGTCGAGGTGGTGACCACTCCGCGCTGGTGCGAGATGATCTCCGAATGTCTTTCAGGCTTTATATGACTTGCCGTCAAGACCCTGAAGCTAGGAATTTGGCCTTTGCTTCATTTGCTTTGGCGTTGTGTCTGCTGTGTCGAGACGAACGTCGAGGTGGTGACCACTCCGCACTGGCGCGAGATGATCTCCGATTGTCTTTCAGGCTTTATATGACTTGCCGTCAAGACCCTGAAGCTAGGAATTTGGCCTTTAGCTTCATTTGCTTTGGCGCGTCCGAATCCTGCTGGGGGAAGAACGCTGGGGTGACATTTCATCTGCTATATCGAGACGATCGTCGAGGTGGTGACCACTCCGCGCTGGTGCGAGATGATCTCCGATTGTCTTTCAGGCTTTATATGAGTTGCCGTCAAGACCCTGAAGCTAGAAATTTGGCCTTTGCTTCATTTGCTTTGGCGTGTCCGAATCCTGCTGGGGGAAGAACGCTGTTGTTGACATTGCATCTGCTGTATCGAGACGAATGCTGAGGTGGAGCTGGGGATTTTGCCGTCACTCCGCTTTATTGACCATGGGGTCTTTTGTTGACGTTGCATCTACATCCTGCTGGACTGCGAAGGAACGCCGTTATTGACATTGCGTCTGCTGTAACGAGACGAATGCTGAGGTGAAGCTGGGATTTTGCCATCGCTCCGCTTTGTTTTGACCGCGAGGTCTTTTGTTGGCGTTGTATCCGTATCCTGTTGGACTGCGAAGGAACGCCGTTGTTGACAACTCGTCTGCTGTATCGAGACGAATGTTGAGGTAAAGCTGGGATTTTGCCGTCGCTTCGCTTTGTTTCGACCATGGGGTCTTTTGTTGACGTTGCATCTATATCTTGCTTGGAATGAGGAGAAACGCCGTTGGTGATCTCTAAGTTGTCGATATCGACGTCGAGACCCTGAAGCTAGGGATCTTCTTTTTGCTCCGTCTGTTGACAATATGTCTGCAATATTGCGACAAATGTCGAGATTGTCTCTGGGTTGTCTATGAACCGTCGAGATTTGGCTTCGCTTTCTGGTGGAGCCTGTTGGGAAGGTATGGTTCCCTCTTTGTTTGTGCCCCTGGATTGTATACAGGGATCAATGTGATCTCACCTGTAGGGCAAAAGTTTCATTCATTTTCATATTATTATTTTATTTCCGTGATGCTCTATCATTTCAGCTTTTATATCGCAAAGGTCGCGATTGCCCAATCATTTCGGCTATTTTTCACGGTGCCCAATCATTTCGGCTATTTTTCTTTTTACTCGCTGCTTTTTATTGTGAGTTGCCCAATCATTTCGGCTATTTATTTTATTTTTACTCACTGCTTTTTATTGCGAGTTGCCCAATCATTTCGGCTATTTGTATGCATATATTTTTACTTGCTGATTTCGTTGCAAGTTGCCCCATCATTTCGGCTATTTCGTGTGCATGTGTGGCTCGCTGATTTTTTTTCCGCGAGTGTGGAACTTGGAATCTGACGCCAATCTTAGCATCAGCATCGCTACGACTGGAATATTGCCAGGAGCGAATCATCATTTGCCATGAAAGGACTTGGAATTTGATACCGGTTTAGGCATCAGCATCTCTACAACTGGGATATTGCCAGGAGCGAATCATCATTTGCCTCTGTCGATGTTGGACAAAGGTGGCTTAGCAGACAGGGTTAGGATCCCGTCGACTAAGGCTTTTGACTTCATGAGCCGTAAGGGTCCCACAAAGGTATTTCTCCCTACAAGTCGTGAGGATCTCGTAGGTACGTTTTCTCCTTAGGGATCGCGAGGATTCCTATGTGTATGTTCCCCTGTAAGTCGTAAGGATCTTACAAAAGGGTTTTCTCCTTATAAGTCGAGAGGACTTACAAGGGTTGTTCACCGTATGGACATATCCCCAGTCACGGGTGGGACTTGGTTAGGGAAATGTTTATTCGCGCCCGTGGATTGTATACAAGGGTCAGTATTGAGCCACTTGTAGGGCAAAATCGGAGGTTGTGGGGGTTGCTTGAGAACAGGTTAAGCTTTCTGTAACTTAAGACTTTCAAATCTTATGAGCCGTGAGGGTCCCATAAGAGAATTCTCCTTACGAATCGTGAGGATCTCGCAAGTGTAATTTCTCCTTAGGAATCGTGAGGATCCCTAAGTGTGTTGCTCCCTTGTGAGTCGTAAGGATCTCACGCGGGTGGTTTCTCCTTACAAGGTCGAGAGGATCCTGTAAGTTTCTTTTAACGAGGTTGCGCCCTTTCGGGTTTTCACAAACACTCGCCGGTAGGCTTGCTGTTTTTACTCACGGAGCCCTTTCGGGTTTTCATCCGTGCCCATTTTGCTTATGGACATACCGTTTTTTTTAACGAGTCTGCGCCCTTTCGGGTTTTCACAAACATCGCCGGCAGTCCTGCTGTTTTTACTCACGACGCTCTTTCGGGTTTTCATTCGTGCCCATTTTGCTTATGGACATACCGTTTTTTTTAACGAGTCTGCGCCCTTTCGGGTTTTCACAAATATCGCTGGCAGTCCTGCTGTTTTTACTCACGGTGCCCTTTTGGGTTTTCATCCGTGCCCATTTTGCTTATGGACATACCGTTTTTTTTACCACGTCAGCCTGAAGATGCCGCGGGTTGGTAGTAGTTTAACGACGTTTCGGTCATCAGCCAGTTTTAGGATATAGTGGTCCTTCGTTAGTTTAACGACGTTTCGGTCTATTGTCCAGTTTTAGGACGTAGTGGTCTGTTGGGCTTTCTCTGAGTATGATGCTCCCGGCATATCCATCTTTTTCGGAGCATGTGGTTGTGGCTGGCTCACTTTCCAGTTTTCGGGCAGCGCGAACTTACCCTGTTGGTATTGGTCTTCAACCTAGTTTTTGAAGACGTAGCAATTTTCGAGTGGGTGACCCATTACTCTGTGGTAGGGACAATAGTTAGGATTGTTAATGTCACCTGGTTGCAACGGACGTTTTGGATCTGGCAGAGTAATGAGCCCGCTGCGCACTGCTAGCTCGAACAATCTCTTTGTTTTATCTTTGGGAAACGAGTAAGGACGTTTCAACTTCTCATTGAGGTATCGCGGCTTGTTGTTTTGACGACAAAACGGTCTCGGGTTACTCGGCTGTTGTTGAGCGTTGGCGACGAAGGTCGCTTTTCCATTCCCCTTATCCCTTTTGTTCGATCCCTTGTTTGCGGGTCCGAGACTCTTTTCGGGCAGCGTGCGATTGTGCAGCTGAACGTTCTCGCAGCTCTTCTTTTCTTTCGTTCCAGAGATGGATTCCTTCAAGAGAGGACCGTGGGCTACTTTTTCGTCGGAGTCGCCCCCGAAGGTGAGAACTCGCGATCCCCCGAGATCAACCCTATGACAATTGCTGGCAATTCTTTTACGCCCATTCGTCGCATTTTCCACTTTCTACGAGCTTCACGCTTTGTCCTATTAAAGTGTTGCCTGTGAGCGACATACCCTTGCCACCAACACTTAAAGGAGTTATAGTCTTCAGTAGGATGTGCGATCCTCTGATGATATAAGCAGAAGTTAGGATGTACGTCCGTTTCATCAAGATGTATACCACCGAGAGAATTTTCTCTGAAAGAGGGCAGTCTCATCCCCATCGATATGGCTTTGGCGAATCGTTTCCTTATCTTGATCCTGCTTTCATTTGCAGCGGATGTACTTTGATCTGGTGTGAGTGTTTCGACCCTTTTATCCAGTCGCCGGCGTTTGGCTTTCTCGAATATGGCCATTTCGCGGTCTTGATCAGCTTTGCTTTTAAGACGGGCATCGTTCAGGAATGCATCAATCATTTCGTCTGATGATGGTCCTAGAAATTCTGGCTCAGGATCTGCCCCCAGCTTCTCTGTGTAGGGAGCTTCTTCGTCATTTATTGACGAGTGAGAGATCACATGGCAGCTTGCCACATAATCTTCAGATTCATCCGACGAGTCTTCTCCATTGTCATCATCTCCGTTCTCAAGGATGTGGCTGAGAAGTTCTTGGAGTGTGACTGGGGTCCACGCCTTCTGATTATATTCTTCCAACGCGTCAATCTGTTTTTGCAGGTCCATGCGCTTGTCACCAGGCTGCACGGGCTTTTTGGTCTTCTTCTTCTTCTTCGAAGACTTTGACGGCTGGGTGTGAGCGCTCTGACCATCACCACCCTTTTTTGGAGTTGGGCGCGGTTTCAACATTCCCTCGATGATCTCGGGTTCCAGAGGATTTTTCCACCTGATTGCCGGGCATGTTTGGAGATCCTTCAACATTCTTTTAGTTTTGGTTGAAAGAGCGACCTCCCACGGGGCTTCCCTTATGAATGAGCACGATGCCCCCTGCACGTCCACTTTTTTAGGGGCGTGAGGTTGTGGCGGGTTCACTTTCCAGTTTTCGAATAATACGAACTTGCCTTGTTGGTACTGATCTTCGATCCATCCCTTAAAGACGAAGCAATCTTCGATTGGATGGCTTACCGCTTGGTGGTAAGGGCAGTAATTTGGATCGTTGACATCGCCTGGCTGCAAAGGACGTTTTGGACTCGGCAGGTTGATGAGTCCGTTGCGCACTGCCAGCTCGAACAATCTCCTCGTTTTATTCTGAGGAAAAGAGTAAGGACGTCCTAGTCTCTCCTCGAGGGATGGGCGTGGACGCACATTGTTTTGGCGAACAACCGGCTTTATGTTGCTCGGCCGTTGCTGAGTATTGGCAACGAAGGTTGCTTTCCCTTTGCCCTTTTCATTCTAAGGCTCTGTCTTTGAAGAGGAAGGCCTATGGCCCATCTGGTCCATTTGGGCCAGCTTGTCAATCAAGGCCTGGAAGGTGGTCGGCTTGAAGAACATCATGAATTGGGAGATGGTCGCTTGGGGGTCGAGAGTACCCATGAACATGCCCACGGCAGGAGCTTCTTCTATGCGTTGTTCGCATTTCGACCATAGATTACGCCACCGGATTGCATATTGCACCACGTCTCTCCTGGCTTCATTCTGGCGTTGATCAATGCCGTGATCGGGGTGCGTTCGCTAGCGTTCGCGAAACGCTGGGTGGATAGCAACTCCATCTCTGCGAATGTCTTGACAGAGTCATTTGGGAGTTCAGAATACCACTCAAATGCCGTTTCCGACAGGCTGCCAACAAACTGGCGGAGCAGAAATTTATCATCACCTTCAGTGTTGCCGCACATGGCTCTGAATTGAGCGACGTGCTGATGCGGATTTCCCGTCCCCTTATATACCTGGAACTTAGGGATCGTATATCCCTGCGGGTAACTGATTTGGTCATACCAGCTCGGGTAGGGTCGTCCGGTCCTAACAATTTGCCCAGCCGCTTCATTCGCCCGATGAACTCGTATCTGTTGAGCGATGTAATCATCAAGCGTGGCTTTTGAGATGGTTTCCTCCTTGGCTGCTGAAAGATTCGGGTGAGGGTTCGATGTCTCCCCTCTGTCGTCTTCAATAATGATCGAAGGGTCTTCAGCTGGGGAATCCGGCTGTAACATCATCCCGACTATGTTTTAGAAGAGAAGCGCCATTCGTTTTATGTTGGCAGCTTGTTCTGCCGCTGCTCTGTCCTTCTTTTCGAGGACTCTACGTAGGAAGTCAGCATCAGTTTCTTGTTCGTGACGCTGTTCTGATGATGCCTCCGGGCTTTCTTTTTGCTCGGTAAGTGCGGCCATTGTAGTCAGCATCTCTTGAAGCTTCTGCTGTTGCTGTTCTTGAGCTCTCGTGATGGATCGAGTGAGTGGTCGGTGGCCCTTAGAAGCGCGACTATCCTCTTTCCCGGATGCCGTATAGACGGTATGCACCACCATGCCCCCAGACTTAGGGCATTTGGGTTCAGTGGTCTTACGATTCATCGAAGACTCGGGGATTTTCTCCGGCCTTTTCTTTTTGTGGACTGGTGACGTTGAGGGGGCCGTTGTAGTGGGCACCCAAGTAGCTGTCGCCTTCTGTGGCTTGACGGGGTGATCCTTTTCTTGCCGAACCTTCATCTTTTTCTGTCGGCGGAGATAGTCTTGATCTATTACCGAGTCTTGGACTTGACGCCAGACTTTGTAGATCTTGGAGGACAGCCGCTGATGGGACTGTTCTGGCTTTGTTTCCGCAACATTCTCCACCGAAGGAGGAGATCTTTTCAGTACGGCGGTAGGAGAATTCCTACGCACCTTATTCAGCAGCTCGAAGCTGTTCCCGGTTGGAACAGCAGCATTAATTTCCGTCGTTGGGGCTGGTAGAGTTAGCCTAGAGGGGGAGTTGCCCCCAGCCTTCCTCACTCAGCGCCAGTGGCGACGTCGATCATCGAGGGCGATGTCCTCAGGCACATTTTCCTTCCCTTTATCGTTTTTGTTCGATCCCTTATTTGTAGGTCCGAGATTCTTTTCGGGCAACGTACGGTTGCGCAGCTGAATATTCTCACAATTCTTCGTCTGTTCTTCTTTTCCTGAGGTGGATTCTTTGAAGAGAGGGCCGAAGGCTATGTCTTCATCAGAATCGCCCCCGAAGGTGAAAAGTTGCGATCCCCCAGCATCAACCATGTGACAGTTGCCGGCAGTTCTTTTACGCTCATCTGTCGTGCTTCTTTGTTCCCGACGAGCCTAGCGCTTCAATCGCTTGACGTGTTGTCGGTGGGCAACATATTCCTGCCACCATTTCTTGAAGGCATCGCATTCTTCAATAGGGTGTGTGACCCTTCGATGGTACAAGCAGTAATTGGGATGTTCATCCGCTTCGTCAAGGCGTATACCGCCAGGAGTATTTCCTTTAGGAGATGGCAGCTTCATTCCCATTGACAGGGCTTTAGAGAACCATTTCCTTGCCTTAAGCTTGCTTTTGTCTGCCGCGGGCGTGCTTTGATTTGGTTGGAGCGCTTTGCGACTCATCCCTACCATGACTTCTTTAGCTTGATGCTGACGCCTGGCTCTTTCGAATATGGCCATTTCACGCTCTCTGTCACGACCTAAAATATTAGCTCATGACCAGCACTTAAAATCACGCAACGTCTAAAAACGTAACGTAATTCAAGTAAGCCGAAACCTAGAAATCTAAACCTTTTTAAGAAAATAAAGGAGATGAAGTTTTGAAATCAAGGTATAATGAAATCAAGTTTTCTTAATGCATAGAAAAGGAACATGAAAATGCAAGTTTATCTTACTGTTCCCCTCCGAATGGCGGCCAAGACATGGGCGTCTTGCCTGAGATTCGGGACAGATGCTAATTGGTGCTATCCGTCCACCTCTCCGAAGATGCCAAGTTGATTTATGGCACTTTGTATCGAAGGTTTAAACGGATGCGGCCGATGTAGCAGACTTCATCAGATTCCCCCTCGTTTGAGGGGTTTTTGATTGTGGGGACGCTCTTCCCTGCAGGCGCATGCCCCTGCAGTTAATTACGCTACCGCATCGCGGTAACAACTTTCTCCTTCTCCAGATGGTCACTTCGTGTCGTGGGTGTTTATTTTGTTTGTGGTTGCCCGTGGATTGTATACGGAGACTAATTTATGTTGTCACCCGTAGGACGTGGATTAGTCCAAATCCGTATTTTCTTAGATTTGGGTTTGGGGTTGGGTTTAAGGATACGTTAGTCTCATTTGAGACTAAGATCAACTTAAACGTTTGTTAAGGATACGTTAGTCTCATTTCAGACTAAGATCAACTTAACATGATCGTTTAGATCCGACAAAAGAGCGTTTGGGCTCTATTGTTCCAGTTTAGGGACATAGTGGTCCATTGAATGTATGGCCGTCGGGACCCGTCACCTCTCTGACGACGTTGAAGGATTACAACGACAGATATCAGAGGTGTTCAGAGATGTACCCTTGAACCAATGTTGGTTGGGAGATCTATAGTCCAATTTGGGACTAAAGTCTGTTTGAAGGATACGTTAACCATTTTTGAGGCTAAGATCGACTCAAACGTTTGTTAAGGATACGTTAGTCTAATTGAGACTAAGATCGACTTAACGGGATCGTTTAGATCCAACAGGAGTGCATTTGGACTCTATTGTTTAGTTTAGAGATATTGCGGTCGATTGCCAGTTTAGGGACATGGTGGTCCATCGCCAGTTTAGGGACATGGTGGTCCAATACCAGTTTAAGGACATAGTGGTCCATTTCCAGTTTAGGGACATGGTGGTCCAACATTCCCGTTTTGGGGACAAATGTTAGTTTAAGGACGCATTAGTCCATGAGTTTAAGGACTCCACAGTCCGTATTAATGTGTGGTTGTCGGGACCCGTCACCTCTCTGAAGACGTTGAAGGATTACAACGACAAATATCAGAGGAGTTCAGAGATGTACCCTTGAACCAATGAGTTGGTTGAAAGAGCAGATGTGCTCAGTTCAAGATGATTTAAGGACTTATGGCCAGTTTGGGCCAAGTCCAATTATGTTTGAAATATTGGCCTTTTGGGCCATTAGACATTTGTCTGGGTTCAGCCCCTCGTCATTCAGCAGTGTTAAACAGAGGTTTGGGGGCTCTGACAACATTTTGTCTTTGACTTCCTCAATTTTGAGATTCAATTGGAGGAGGGACTTTTGCCTCTGGAAAATTAGCCAATGTGGCTAAAAGTAGTGTTAAACACTTAGAGAACAACAGTGTTAAACACCGGAGATAGAACTCTCAAATTAGTGTTAAACACTAAAAGACAATCAGTGCTAAACACTAGAAATATAATCTTTAATTTAGTGTTAAACACTAGAAACAATCAGTGTTAAACACTGGAAATATAATCCCCAAATTAGTGTTAAACACTAAAGACAGAGGGGTCACGTATGGACACGTGAGAGCGCCCAAAGGAGGGACCAGATCCCTTTTCTTCGTTCTGCAATTAAGTGTTAAACACTATTCATTTCCTAGCCATCATGTGTGGGCACGTGATAGGCATCCATCCATTGGATATTAAAAGGATTTGTTAGGGGTCACGTGGGGACACGTGAGGGCATCCTAAATGTGGAGCCAGATCTCCTTTTGTTTTATCCTCAAATCTGCGAATAAGTGTTAAACACTTTTATTTTTATTTTAGAGTATCACGTGTTGGCACGTGATGGGGATCTGTGCGCCAATTGTTAAAGCATTTGCTGAGGGGTCACGTGATAACACGTGAGTGCGTCCAAAGCTTTCATTCCCTTTGCTTTTTCTTTCTGCGTTTTGGGAGTCATGTGGGAGCACGTGATGCATTGCCTCAAAGCTGTTTCCTTTTTATTTTTGGGAATCTTTTTAGGGGTCACGTGGGGACACGCGACCCTGGTTTTATTCCTTCTTTTCTGATCACTGCGGATTGGGGTCACGTGTCATCACGTGACCAATATTCTTTATGTGCATGGAGATCTTTCAAGTCTCTTTATTTTAAGAATTAAATTCTCTGTAGGGTTAACCCTAATTTTGTTTTGGAGGAATTAAATTCCTATTGTGAAAGAATTAAATTCTTATTTAGGGTAAAACCCTAATTTCTTTTTAAAGAAATTAAATTCCCAGATATGTAAAAGAATTAAATTCTTGATTAGGGTTAAACCCTAGTTTCATTTTAGGAGGAATTAAATTCCTGTGAGTTTGGGAGAATTAAATTCTCAAAACTCAATTCCCCTTCTAAGTTTAGGATCTACATGGCAGGATCTCGACCCGATGAGAATTAAATTCTCATCCTATGGGGAGATGTGCTCTGTACAGATCTTCAACCAGAAGAAGAACTAAGTTTTTTATTTGCAGAAGAGTTAAACTCTTAAATTTTGAGAATTAAATTCTCTTCTTGAAGTTGATCTTTTTCCCTTTTCTCACCTAGGGTTTTGTTTGTTGAGAATTAAATTCTCCTTTCTTTTCTTCCCTCTTGAGAATTAAATTCTCCTCTCTCTGTTTTTCTCTCCAAAAAAAAGGTCCCCTTCTCTTCTTTTCTTGGCTCCTATTTATAGGAGAAGGAAGAAAATCAATTTGTTTAGCAAATCTCTCATTGAAAGATTTGATTTGATTTCATAATTAATATGATCCTTTAGATCATTCAGTGAATTTTATTCACCGTTGGATTTTAAATCCAAAGATATTCTGTTTGTTATTTTCGGTGAGATTTTAGGGAAATCTTTCCTTGTATCAAATCTTTCCATAAATTGGTGATCTTTAATCACCATTGGATTTTTAATCCAACGGTCCCCATAATACTTTTCCATTTGGAAAGATTTAGAGAAATTTAGAATTTTAATTCTATTTCGAAAGATTTTAGAGAAATTTAGAATTTTAATTCTATTAAACTGTAAGGCTTTCAAAGCATGTCACGTGCTGGCACGTGACCTTTGGTCACGTATGAGCACGTGACCCCTAAATTGGTTCCTTTAATAGCCGCTTGTTTATGTTGTTGTTTTAACCATCACGTGTCAACACATGACCATTGGTCACGTGTGAGCACGTGATACCTCATTGAGGTAACTTCTGATTTTTAATCAGGGAACAGATTTTAGAATTTAATTCTAATCATTATTTTAGAGGCCTTAAGAGCCCATCACGTGTCTGCACGTGACCCATGGTCACGTGTGAGCACGTGATGCCCCATTGGGGTCTTTTCTGAGTTTTTATTATATCCTTTAACTCCGCCAGCGGGTTCTTAAAGGTCCCTCACGTGTGGACACGTGATGCCTCATAACTTTTGATTCCGGATGAATTATGAAGCCCATAATATATCAAATCGAAGGGTTTTTCGATATGCTTTCAATACCATCAGAATTTAGCTGTTTCGCATTCGGGAGTTTGACAAAATACATCCCGGAAGATACTGATTCGCATTTCTTTAAGCGTATCGCTGCCATTTGATACCTTGGGCTTTTTTGCGCAGAATTTTTTTGGTGGGAACACTTACTAGTTGAAAACATGTTTCGTCTTTTTAAAAATTTGGACAGCACCCACTTTGTATATTTTGACCCAAAACCATAAATACAAAATGATAATAAAGGCATCCCCAAGCGGGAGCTAGCTCTTCGCCAAACGGCGGATCACAACCACGCAAGACAGTATATATAAGAATACGATGCCCAACGACGAAGTTCACCACAAAAGATAAAGAAATAAGCAAGACATCAACCCAAAATGCTAACGTAAAACCCATCGCTCAAGTCTCGCAACTACAAGTCTTGCTAAGTCTTATTACTTATTCAATTACTATATTTGATTTGATGGAGTTGACTATATACAATATGAAATATAAATACAAAAGTGGGTACGATGCAAATGTCCCACTTACCACCGCAAAACACCCAAATGATCTATGTGCCAGCGATGCCGCTACCGATCCATGCGGTCAACCTGCAAGAACTGTGGCACAACGGGGGTGAGTTGCCAACTCGTGAGTAGAAAAATATCGACAAGTAGAAATCGAATAAACAACGACTCCTAGGTCAACTATATCATAAAGGTGATACTATGATATCTAGGGTGACCGGTCTGCATATGTTCCAACAACATAAATAAACGCCTATCAGCATGTGGATATCACCCAACCATAAAAATCAATGTATGTATGCATATGGATCTCGTCCATGTGTCAACCAATGACACAATAATATCATGCATGAAAATATCATAAAAGCATATATATGAAGGTATGAGGATATAAATCAACGTGTGCCCTTCGCGGCACATCAAAATCATGGAACCTGAGTATCCAGCATCGACACTCGAAACATCATGAAACCCGTCTCCAGCATCGACATGTAAATCCTCATATCTCAGGCGCTGCATCCTCAGATCGGCCCTCATATATATCTCGTCTCAGGCGCCGCCTACTCTGGTCGGCCCTCATATCCATCTCTCGACTCCGGTCGGTATCCTCCGGATAACCGACGGGTTCAAATACTATCACCGGTAGGTAGTGCTCCCCTGCCAGGCTCACCGTCTAACAATACGAGTTTTCTTGCCCTGGGGTACCTCACCGGATCCACCATGTACCCGCAGACGGTGCCTACCGCTCCTCGAATTGGGTTTCACATGCCACTCTCAGAACCAAGAAAACGCATGGTGGACGCACTGAAATATCATATCAAGAGAAACCGGGTTTTTAAAATAATACATACTTCCTTTTGAAATCACCACGGTTCTTAAATCCAGAAATCTCATGAAAGCAGCATATCTCAATGCGTATAATCATAAAGTATGATGTATGCGACATATAATAGAAATGTAAGCATATCCGTATATCATGCAATATGGAAGAGGGATGTAACATATTAAGGGAAAACCGCTCCTTTAAATGATTTCAGTTTTAAATGTATATCCCGCGGTTCCCAATTTCTCTAAAGTCAAATGCAATATCGTATAAAGGTGCATATACAACAATAGCAATAAATTATGCAAGGAGTCATATCATGATGCTGCAATTCTACTGTGTAGTGACATGGCAATTATCGATGATGAAGTGTGTGAGCCGACAAATCTGTGTACGTGTAACATACACATCATCGATAATGGTGCATGTATACTAGCACAGGTATAAGTAATGCAATGCGAATAACATGAATGCAACATAAGGTAAATCATCAGCTAAAAGCTATAAGGTATACGTGTCTCCAAGACTGAGTCGGTGAATCTATCAATCGGCATCCAGCCTCACAACATCACGTACGGCATAATCCATCGTACGGCATCCTCTAGTCAAGGGTATGGATCAATCATCAAGTCAACTCATCACGTACGGAAAAATCATCGTACGGCGGCATTAAAACATTAAGGATCCTATCAACCTATATGACAATGAGGGGTACGGATCTAAGTCACATACGAAACATCACTCACGATTCACCACGATATATATATCTAAAAATATACCTATGTTCCAGGTCACATCAATAACAATCTCATATCAGGGGACCGGCAATATATCAATCATCTTAATCGACTCACATCCGTATACCAACATATCATCATATCACATATTAAATCGTATTCTCTTTTTATCATAATTATATCTCACATAAAGCCACATCTCCAAAACATACTACCCTTTACTATAAGCATGCGTATCTAATCTAACATACACACCCGAACCATACAAACAGTTTTTGAAAGATGCGAATCGTAGTTTTGAAAGTAGGGGCTACGGTGTTTTTAAAGAAAAGATATCATTTGAAAATCCGTAACGTTCCTCAAGGTATCTGTTTAAAAGATGCATACGATTCTTCAGTTTGGAAATAGGTATGGTTCGGATGACACATCTACGTCGACTATCTAGTCCTATAGTACCCTAAGCGGCAATATCGTCAAACGGCATCCTCAAATTCCGTCATCACATATTAGTCATATCAAAACACTTCTAACTATCCTTTAGTTTATAATATGGTTTCACTAACAATCTTTAAAACTCTAACCCTAGTTTTCTAATCTAGGTTTTCTTAACCATATGCTACAAATCGGTTTCCACCAAAACTTTGCGGGGATGCTATACGCCATCCATCCGACTTTCCCGGTAGATATAGATCTACTCACCTTGATCCTTAATTTTCGAAGTCGATGATGTCATGCTCCGTCGCCTCGGAATCCATGCAAAGGTACCTACAATATCAACACAATCGCAACGCTATTAAAATCGAATCCGGAAACCAGAACGGCACACGGATCGCCTATAGGTTAGAACCTATAGGCCACGCATGCAAAACAAACCAACTATCCCTTGTCGTTGATGTACGAACATCCAACAAACAAATACATATCCAAATAGAAAAACTAAACATTTCAAAATACGGAAAACATAGCCAAAATCGCATCAAAGTGCTCCCAAATTTTGACTCGTGTCAAACTAGCCAATTTTGCATATGGGGTTGCTCTAGATATCAGATAAGAAAGACATGGAGCAAACACCAAACCAAACCATCAAGACCAGGCCGCAATTTGCAGCCTGGGGGATTAAATCTGCGGCCTGTAAGTGGTTGGGGGGTCTCGGGTCTCTAGGGTGCACTCATAATCACCTGCTCATCTCACTGTCTTTGCTAAATGATTTATGGTGTCCCCGGGTTACTCCAGATCTCTACATACTATCACAAAATCCACAAAAACCCGACACGGGTAAATTCTTAAATCCATATTTTGGTTTCTATGCTATGGTCCAGGTCAAGAATCACCTCTAAAGTCTTATTGACAGCCACTAAATATCATCAATTTCCCAAACCCTCCTCTAGAATTTCAAAGTTCATAAACCCATTCGTAAACAATTTCCAATCTAAACTAGAATGCTAGGAAAACATGAAACTAAACTAAGTGAAGGGATTATACCTCATATAGGCCACTCAAGAAAACCTTAGTTTCTCAAAGTTATCAAAATACCACTTTGCTTGGTCCATTGCGATGAGGGTGAGGAGCCGATCATCTTTTATGAAGGAGGTATGGGGTTTTGATGAAAGATTGGAGATGGGCCATGAGGGTAGAATGAGGGGCTTGAGGATGAAGAAGAAGATGAAAGAAATGGTGGGGGAAAATATATGGGCAGCACTCTCCCTCTCTCTCTCTTGCTCACTCTCATTCTCTCTCCTAGCATGCTCACTCTCATCATTATGTCCCCCCCTCTCTTTTCTCAAGTCATCATGACACCTTTTTCCTTTCTTTTCTTTTCTTTTCTCACCATAATAAAACCATAACATAAAACAACACAAATGAAACATGTCATGGTGTACTAACCATGAAAACTGTAGAAACACGGATTTGGCTTAATCGCGATTAGCAGTGCACTAATCGAGTTTTTATCCAAACTGCATATAATAAATTTTTAAAATGCCAAATCCTTTAAATATATTATTAAATGAATAAATTATTTTAATTTCCATTTATTTCACCATTATCGGTATATTTTTATACCCTTTTTCGAAAACCCCAATTTCGCAAATCGGGCAGTTTTCGGGAAAATATATTATTTTCATATTAAATTCCGAAAATAATATTTTATATTTTCTGAAATGTTACAGTCTTCCCCCCTTAAATAAATTCGGTCCCCGAATTTAAATTTAAACCCTTAAATTCTAAAACATTTCAATAATTAGCTCAAATCAACAGGGCTCCGAAATTATGGAAGATGCAGAAACAACACAGCGCACCAAGTGCGCATGAAAACGAGTACAAAACTCAAAAATCGAACTCCGTCAAGCGTCACGCAAATCATCGGGTTTGAACGCATATCCTCGGAGTTACAAGGGAGATACAGATCCCGAAGTCCACTACAGAAATCCAATGTACACTAGTCAAATACTATAATACGTGTATAGTACGCATCCTCGAAAAACTCCAAAATCTGAATAAAATACATGCAAAATCTTTCTGAATCTCCGCGTGATGCGTAACTCACGGCATAAGTGACGGACGCTCATTTGTAAAATAGTAATATACATTCATATATGTTTTGCTCAAATATACGTCCCATCGTTTTTGAAATATCCCAAAAGGTTTTCCTTTGTAAACGTTCGTATCACTCACGGACACATAGGAAATAGCGAGATTATAGCTCCTTTTTAAAAACCTCTTGTTAAACTTTTAATGCATGCAAAGTACTCAGGTACTGTCCTCAGATTAGTCTTGTTTGGCTACTACGTAATATAGTGCTCATCATGAAAACAAGGTGCTCAAGAGCAAAATCAACCTCGAGAGGTGTATCCAATAATCACGTGCATCTGGTGCGCACGGAAATTAAATCCGAATACAGTTGCCACAATATGTACAAAAGCAAAACTAAGTGCAACAGGTGTGCACGAAAACATCTGTCCAGTGCAACGGGTGTGCACGACAACAATATCTGGTGCATCTATTGTGCACGAAAATCTTAAATCTGGTGTATCAAATGCGCGAAACATAAGTACAGTGCAACCAAGGCACGAAAATCACATTAATAACTCAAATGCGTATAAAAACGACACCGAGTGTACCAAGGTGTATAAATCAAAAACGTGTGCAACTATGTGCATAAATCCGTATCAATGCACTGCAAGCACATGTGAGCTATACCGAGTGCAAAAATCATAACATCCGTATGAAATCCACGAAATCATAAACACATGCTACGAAGGTACAAAATCGACATCAAATGCAATGGATATGCACAAATCGCAAATCAATACAACGGTGTATAAAATATATATCCAGCGCAATAACTATGCCCAAACATGTAAATACCTAGCAGGTGCAGCCATGGTGCATGAAAACCAATATCATGAAACTCAATCATCAAAACTCAAATCCAACCGATATAAGCGTGATACTCGGATCACAAATGCAAATCGCAATAAATGACATTGAGGTACACCTCCTATAATGTCGAAAAATGTCGGTGTGCCCAAAACTGGCAGAGCAAGAACTTTCGCTTGCCTCCTGCTCACGGTCTGGCGTCCTCTGTCTCTGGGTCTTCATTTTCTCCTCGGATTACCAATCTAGCAATCCATCGGCTCATCGTCCTGGTCAAGTGTGCTAACGGGAACGATTCCACTCTGGCACTTCTCTGGTCATCTCTCGGCCAATCATCACGACCACTCGTAAAGCAGCACGTTACTGGCGTCGGCCTCTGGCTCTCTGAATACAGGTCACACATCTGATCCTAGGTGCAAATCTCATCACAGCAGTGTCCTGGAAGGAACTTGCTTAAGATCTCTTCCGATCTCGCCTATGCCGAAATGTAAAGAGACTGGTACTCTTGCATAATCTTTTCTCGCTCTCTGTACATCTGTGTCCTCAGCACAGCATTTCTTCGGGAACTGGTCGCATCCCAACGCCTCTGTAGACATATCCGATCTTTAATCTCAAAGGGGAGTAACAACAGCTCGTCAGCATCTCGCACGAACCTCTTGTTCCACTCGTCTTCATCATCGTCCACTTCGACGTCACATCATACTATCTGCACACTAAAACCGTTCTCGGCCACGGTCAATCCGAAGTCTCTCACACGGACTTGAAATCACGAACTCGGTATTTTCATCACTCTGTAGAAGATCTCTAGCCGAACACGTTCTCGGGAGCTCGTCCCAACCCTCGGAGGTATACTCAATACTCGTCCATCCTCGATCAGCTCACAATGCATCTGGGTGAGGTCCTCTATCCGAAGCTGGTCAGCTTACTGGTCTCTTATCACATGGTATCCGGACGACGTTAAACTTTTCGATCGAGTCATCGAAGTCCCATAATTTCCCGAAAGCTCAACACCTGAGCACAGTCTAAAAATATCCGGTACATACCAATGTACCTCTGGACCAGCCGTAGAAGGGCAAACCCAAGCCTCACTGATGGCACCGCTAAACTGCCGCAAACCCTAAGGTTCAAAAGCGGTTCCATGGTCATCATGTCGAGTTAGGGTTTCATTCTTCTAGAGGGTCCACAGAATCACTTGCATGTTCCTCCGAACGCTTTAAACTTGGAAAAAATGGGTTTCTGACACTCGTTCGAACTTTTTAGCTTTGCCTATACAATATGTGAATACTCTTCGCCAGCATGCTAAACAATGCCTCAATCCTCCAGGAAAGACGATACATCAACGGTCATCTCTGGATCGGTCTGCTCTAGATCTGGGTAGGACTCTCCACACTGAAAATCTTCAACTCAACTGGGCCTGCGTCGGCGCATCAAATCTGACAAATCTCCTTCATCTCTTCAACTCAAGATGGACTGGCTATCATCTATCATATCTCTGCCTGGAAGCTCTAGCGATCTCGGCTCATAAGCTCTGGAAGCGATATCCCATCAATCTCAGCAACAACTGGGTCGTCTATCTGCACCGTAGACGACATCACAATCTTTGAGGTAGGCTGTACATCAACAATCCTCTCACAACAGGCAGTCTCTCTCTCAATGGCCTGATCATCCGGTGCAAAACCAAACACTCGCCTCAACAAGAGGTCACCACAGAACACTATATCGAGACGTTCCCATGTCACCAGAAAACACGATGGTCAGTCCTCGTCCATGACGAGCTCGCCCTGACTATATCACTAGCAGCAGCTCAATCTGCGCTCAAACTATGGTGGCAGGAACCTCAATCGTGTGTCGACGAAAACAGATCAAGGGCATGGAAGGAAACGACAGATCCAGAATGGATACATGATCATAAGAAGGAACAACATCAATGAGAGTATGATCATGGAAACGAATGGAATCAAGGATCTCAAATGGATGTATAATCATGGGTATGAAGAGAATCACAGATCTCAAAATATGTACATCCTAAGGTTTCTTAAGTGGAGTATCGTATCGTAAATATGCCGTGGAATATACGTACGGTACGTCACTTTACTCAAGTTACATATTCCATCAATCAGGGTCAGCCTATGTAACGAAAGTTCGGGTCTAATACCCCCCCGTTCAAGTCTAAGTTCCGTAAGGTCAAGCCCAGATTCCGAAATACATATGCCATAGACTCCGCATAGTCAAACATAGACTCGAACCAAGGTTAAACCTAGCGTTTTGATACCAACTTTGTCACGACCCGAAATATTAGCTCGTGACTAGCACTTAAAATCACGCAACGTCTAAAGGCGTAACGTAATTCAAGTAAGCTGAAACCCAGAAATCTAAACCCTTTTAAGAAAATAAAGGAGATGAAGTTTTGAAATCAAGGTATAATGAAATCAAGTTTTCCTAATGCATAGAAAAGGAACATGAAAATGCAAGTCTATCTTACTAGTTGAAAAAATGTTTCGTCTTTTTAAAAATTTGGGCAGCACCTCCTTTGTATATTTTGATCCAAAACCATAAATACATAATGATAATAAAGGCATCCCCAAGAGGGAGCTAGCTCTTCGCCAAACGGCGGATCACAACCACGCAAGACAGTATATATAAGAATATGATGCCCAACGGCGAAGTTCACGACAAAAGATAAAGAAATAAGCAAGACATCAACCCAAAATGCGAACGTAAAACCCATCGCTCAAGTCTCGCAACTACAAGTCTTGCTAAGTCTCATTACTTATACAATTACTATATTTGATTTGATGGAGTTGACTAGATACAATATGAAATATAAATACAAAAGTGGGTACGATACAAATGTCCCACCTACCACCGCAAACACCCAAATGAAGCTATGTGCCAGCGATTCCGCTTCTGATCCATGCGGTCAACCTGCAAGAACTGTGGCACAACGGGGGTGAGTTGCCAACTCATGAGTAGAAAAACATCGACAAGTAGAAATCGAATAAACAACGACTCCTAGGTCAACTATATCATAAAGGTGATACTATGATATCTAGGGTGACCGGTCTGCATATGTGCCAACAACATAAATAAACGCCTATCAGCATGTGGATATCACCCAACAATAAAAATCAATGTATGTATGCATATGGATCTCGTCCACGTGTCAACCAATGACACAACAATATCATGCATGAAAATATCATAAAAGCATATGCATGAAGGTATGAAGATATAAATCAACGCGTGTCCCTCGCGACACATCAAAATCATGGAACCTGAGTATCCAGTATCGACACTCGAAACATCATTAAACCCGTGTCCAGCATCGACACGTAAATCCTCATATCTCAGGTGCCGCATCCTCAGATCGACCCTCATATATATCTCGTCTCAGGCGCCGCCTACTCTGGTCGGCCCTCATATCCATCTCTCGACTCCGGTCGGTATCCTCCGGATAACCGACGGGTCCAAATACTATCACCGGTAGGTAGTGCTCCCCTGCCAGGCTCACCGTCTAACAATACGAGTTTTCTTGCCCCGGGGTACCTCACCGGGTCCACCATGTACCCGCAGACGGTGCCTACCGCTCCTCGAATTGGGTTTCACATGCCACTCTCAGAACCGAGAAAACATATGGTGGACGCACTGAAATATCATATCAAGAGAAACCGGGTTTTTAAAACAATACATACTTCCTTTTGAAATCACCACGGTTCTTAAATCCAGAAATCTCATGAAAGCAGCATATCTCAATGCGTATAATCATAAAGCATGATGTATGCGACATATAATAGAATTGTAAGCATATCCGTATATCATGAAATATGGAACAGGGATGTAACATATTAAGGGAAAACCGCTCCTTTAAATGATTTCAGTTTTAAAAGTATATCCTGCGGTTCCCAATTTCTCCAAAGTCAAATGCAACATCGTATAAAGGTGCATATGCAACAGTAGCAATAAATTATGCAAGGAGTCATATCATGATGCAGCAATTCTACTGTGTAGTGACATGGCAATTATCGATGATGAATTGTGTAAGCCGGCAAATCTGTGTACGTGTAACATACGCGTCATCGCTAATGGTGCAGGTTTACTAGTACATGTATAAGTAATGCAATGCGAATAACATGAATGCAGCAAAAGGTAAATCATCAGCTAAAAGCTATAAGGTATACGTGTCTACAAGACCGAGTTGGTGAATCTATCAATCGGCATCCAGCCTTACAACATCACGTACGGCATAATCCATCGTACGGCATCCTCTAGTCAAGGGTATGGATCAACCATCAAGTCAACTCATCACGTACGGAAAAATTATCGTACGGCGGCATTAAAACATTAAGGATCCTATCAACTATATGGCAATGAGGGGTACGGACCTAAGTCACGTACGAAACATCACTCACGATTCACCACGATATATATATCTAAAAATATACCTATGTCCCAGGTCACATCAATAACAATCTCATATCAGGGGACCGGTAAGGTATCAATCATCTCAATCGACTCACATCCGTATACCAACATATCATCATATCACAAATTAAATCGTATTCTCTTTTTATCATAATTATATCTCACATAAAGTCATATCACCAAAACATACCACCCTTTACTATAAGCATGCGTATCTAATCTAACATACACACCCGAACCATACAAACAGTTTTTGAAAGATGCGAATCGTAGTTTTGAAAGTAGGGACTACGGTGTTTTTAAAGAAAAGATATCATTTGAAAATCCGTAACGTTCCTCAAGGTATCTGTTTAAAAGATACATACGATTCTTCAGTTTGGAAATAGGTATGGTTCGGATGACACATCTACGTCGACTATCTAGTCCTATAGTACCCTAAGCGGCAATATCGTCAAACGTCATTCTCAAATTCCGTCATCACATATTAGTCGTATCAAAACACTTCTAACTATCCTTTAGTTTATAATATGGTTTCACTAATAATTTTTAAAACTCTAACCCTAGTTTCCTAATCTAGGTTTTCTTAACCATATGCTACAAATCGGTTTCCACCAAAACTTTGCGGGGGTGATATACGCCATCCACCCGACTTCCCCCGTAGATATAGATCTACTCACCTTGATCCTTAATTTTCGAAGTCGATGACTTCATGCTCCGTCGCTTTGGAATCCACGCGAAGGTACCTACAATATCAACACAATCGCAATGCTATTAAAATCGAATCTGGAAACCAAAACGGCACACGGATCGCCTATAGGTTAGAACCTATAGGCCATGCATGCAAAACCAACCATCCCTTGTTGTTGATGTACGAACATCCAACAACCAAATACAAATCCAAATAGCAAAACCAAACATTTCAAAATACGGAAAACTTAACCAAAATCGCATCAAAGTGCTCCCAGATTTTGACTCAGGTCAATCTAGTCAATTTTGCATATGGGGTTGCTCTAGATATCAGATAAGGAAGACGTGGAGCAAACACCAAACCAAACCATCAAGACCGGGCCGCAATTTGCGACCTGGGGGATTAAATCTGCGGCCTGTAAGGGGTTAGGGGGTCTCGGGTCTCAAGGGTGCACTCATAATCACCTGCTCATCTCACTGTCTTTGCTAAATGATTTATGGTGTCCCCGGGTTACTCCAGATCTCTACATACTATCACAAAATCCACAAAAACCCGACACGGGTAAATTCTTAAATCCATATTTTGGTTTCTATGCTATGGTCCTGATTAAGAATCATCTCTAAATTCTTATTGACAGCCACTAAATATCATCAATTTCCCAAACCCTTCTCTAGAATTTCAATGTTCATAAACCCATTCGTAAACAATTTCCAATCTAAACTAGAATGTTAGGAAAACTTGAAACTAAACTAAGTGAAGGGATTATACCTCATATAGGCCACTCAAGAAAACCCTAGTTTCTCAAAGTTATCAAAATACCACTTTGCTTGATCCATTGCGATGAGGGTGAGGAGGTGATCATCTTTTGTGAAGGAGGTATGGGGTTTTGATGAAAGATTGGAGATGGACCATGAGGGTAGAATGAGGGGCTTGAGGATGAAGAAGGAGATGAAAGAAATGGTGGGGGAAAAGATATGGGCAGCACTCTCCCTTTCTCTCTCTCTCTTGCTCATTCTCATTCTCTCTCCTAGTATGCTCACTCTCATCATTATGTCCCCCCTCTCTTTCTTCTCAAGTCATCATGACACATTTTTCCTTTCTTTTCTTTTCTCACCATAATAAAACCATAACTTAAAATAACACAAATGAAACATGTCATGGTGCACTAACCATGAAAACTGTAGAAACACGGATTTGGCTTAATCGCGATTAGCAGTGCACTAATCGGGTTTTTATCCAAACTGCATATAATAAATTTTAAAAATACCAAATCATTTAAATATATTATTAAATGAATAAATCATTTTAATTTCCATTTATTTCACCATTATCGGTATATTTTTATACCCCTTTTTGAAAACCCCAGTTTCGCAAATAGGGCAGTTTTCGGGAAAATATATTATTTTAATATTAAATTCCAAAAATAATATTTTATATTTTCTGAAATGTTACACTCTCGATCAGCTTTGCTCCTCTGACGGGCTTCGTTCAGCAACATGTCAATCGTCTCGTCTGATGGTTCCAAGAGTTCTGGTTCTGGCTCTGCCCCCAGTTTCTCGGCATCAGGAGCTTCTTTGCCCTTTATTGACGAGTGAGAGATCATATGGCAGCTCGCCACATAATTCTCGGGCTCTTCTGAAGAATCGTCTCCCTCGTCAGCGTTATCATCTTCATTCTCAAGAACATGATTGAAAAATTCGTCCAATGTAATTGGGGTCCGTGCCTTCTGGTTATATTCTTCCAGTGCATCGATGTATTTCTGCAAACCTGTACGGTTATCGTCGGGTTGTACGGGCTTCTTGGCCTTCTTCTTCTTCGTTAAAGACTTCGGAGGCTTGGCCCGAAGGCTCTGTCCATCATCACCAGCTTTCAGCGTTGGGCGCGGCTTCAGCATCCCCTCAATAATCTCAGGCTCCAACGGGATCTTCTACTTAATCGCCGGACATGCTTGAAGATCCTTTAGCATTCTCTTAGTCTTTGCTGAGAGAACAACTTCCCATGGAGCTTCCTCTATAAATGAGCATGATGCTCCCGGCGTGTTCATCTTTTTCGGAGCGTGCGGTTGTGGCGGGTTCACCATCCAGTTTTCGGACAGCGCGAATTTGCCTTGCTGGTACTGGTCCTCAATCTAGCTTTTGAAGACAAAGCAATCTTCGATCAGATAGCCCAACATTCAGTGGTATGGGCAGTAGTCAGGATTATTGACATCACCAAGCTGCAGTGAGCGCTTCGGATCCGGCAGGGTGATGAGCCTGTTGCGCACTGCTAGTTCAAACAGTCTCCTTATTTTATCCCGGGGAAACGAGTAAGGACGTCTTAACTTCTTGTCGAAGAATCGCGATTTGTTTCCTTGACAAGCAGCTGGCCTCGAATCACTCGGCTGTTGTTGAGCGTTGGCGACGAAGGTAGCTTTCTTTTTACCCCTTTCGTTTCGAAGCTCCGTTTTCGACGAGGACGGCTTATGGCCCATCTGTTCCATTTGGGCGAGCTTGTCGATCAAGGCCTGGAAGGTATTCGGCTTGAAAAACATCATGAATTGGGATATGGTCGTTTAAGGATCGAGGGTTCCCACAAACATGCCCACGGCAGGAGCTTCCTCTATGCGCTGTTCGCATTTCGACCATAGGTTCCGCCATCGAATTGCATACTGAACCTATGTCTCTCCCGACTTCACTCTGGCATTGATCAACGCCATGATTGGGATACGTTCGCTAGCGCTTGCGAACCTTTGTGTAAACAGTAGCTCCATTTCTGCAAAAGTCTTGACAGAGTCATTCGGGAGCTCGAAGTACCATTCGAATGTTGTCTCCGACAAGCTGCCAACAAACTGGCGAAGCAGCAGTTTGTCGTCACCCCCAGTATTACCGCACATAGCCCTGAATTGAGAAACTTGCTGTTGTGGATTACCCGTCCCCTTATACATATGGAATTTAGGGATCGTATATCCTGGCAGGTACTTTATTTGATCGTACCAACCCGGATAGGGTCGTCAAGTCTTGACGATTTGGCCGGCCGCTTCGCTCGCCTGATGAGCTCGTATCTGTTGAGCTATATAGTCGTCAAGGGCGGCTTTGAAGATGGTCTCTTCCTTAGCGGCTGATAGAGCCGGAAGAGGGTTTGATGTCTCCCCTCTGTCGTCTTCAAGGATTATTGGAGGGTCTTCAGCTGGAGGATCCGGCTGTATCATCATCCCGACCATATCTTGGAACAGAAGCGCCATTTGCTTTATGTTAGCCACCTATACCGCGGCCTCTTTGTCTTTCTTCTCGAGCATTCTTCGGAGGAACTCGGCGTCAGTTTCCTGTTCCTGGCGCTGCTCCGACAACGTCTTCGGGCTTTCTTTCAGCCCAGTGAGCGCGGCCATCTTCGTTAGCATTTCCTAGAGCTTTTGCTGTTTCTCCTTGTTCTCTGATAAAAACCTGAATAATAAATAAAAAGCAACGGAAAAAAACCAAATGGAGCATCACGGGCCCACATGTGATAGGCACTGCGTTTAACAAAATAAGCTGAAACCGAGCCTCACGTGCAGACACATGACCCCTATATACAAAGTATATGAGCGCTTATCTAAAACAAACAATTGGCCAGAGAAAAAAAAACCACGTGATAGCACGTGATGCTCTTTGGTGTGCTTAATTTGGTGAGGTCACGTGCTACTCGTGATGGGCTCCTAAGCCTTCTGAACCTATAGAATTAAATTCTAATTAAAAGGAATCAAAAGCTTTATGCTTAATTTGGTGAGATCACGTGCTATACGTGATGGGCTCCTAAGCCTTCTAAACCGATAGAATTAAATTCTAATTAAAAGGAATCAAAAGCTTTATGCTTAATTTGGTAAGGTCACGTGCTACATGTGATGGGCTCCTAAGCCTTCTGAATCGATAGAATTAAATTCTAATTAAAAGGGATCAAAAGCTTGGGAAAATATTTCCTTGGATCTTTCTAAACAAGAAAGATTACGCTCTGTAAAAAAAAACGCCGCTGGATTAAAGAACCAATGGTGATTAAAAAATCACCAATCTACAGAAAAATTCTGTGCAAGGAAATATCTTCCTAAACTTGTTAAGAACAACAATAGAGATATCTTCTGTAAAACAGAAGTCCTTGGATTAAAAATTCAACGGTGAATAAAACTCACCGATTGATCTAAAAGATCATTTTGGTTGATTATAAAATCAATCAAAATCTCTCAAAGAAAGATTTTCTAAACAAATTGATTCCCTTCTTCTCCTATAATAAGAGCAAAGAAGCAAAGGAGAAAGAGAGAAAGAAAGATGGAAAAAAAACCCTTCGTAAGCCAAAAGAAAAGAGAATTTAATTCTCCAGAGAGAAGAAGATCTCCAAAAAGAAACCCTAGGTAAGAAAAGGAACCAAACACAGAACATTTTACCTCGTCTTCACCTTCACAAGAGTTTAACTCTTCTAAAAAGAACTTAGTTCTTCCTCTGGTTGAAGATATGCAGAAGCAAATTTTCCCACAAGTTGAGAATTTAATTCTCATCTGGAAGATCTGTTATGCAGATTAAAAACTTAGGAGGAGAATTGAGTCCAAAGAATTTAATTCTTACAACAGAACATATAGGAATTTAATTCCTCTAAATAAAACTAGGGTTTAACCCTATAACAGAATTTAATTTTTATTAAACATGGGGATTGAAAACTTAAGATCCTTATGCATGTAAAAGGAGATAAGCATCCAAACATGATAATTGCAGATCACATGCGCCCACGTGACCCCTGAACAAACCTTTGTAAAAGGGGAATAAACTTAAGGCAGATTCCATTCTTAAGGCGCCTCACGTGACCCCATGTGACCCCTTAATAGTGCTTAGCAATATTCAAAAGAGAATAAAACAGAGGCAGCTTTCAGTCTTTGGGAACGCCTCACGTGATCCCACGTGACCCAATAGTGCTCAGCATTCAGAAAAGAAAAAGGGAACAAATCCAAACAAGCTGTGCTAAATCTCAGGCGCCTCACATGACCCCACGTGAGCGCCTCAGACTTTCAGTGTTTAACACTACTTCAAGCGCCTCACGTGACCCCACGTGAGCGCTTCAGATCTTCAGTGCTTAAACAATGCTTTAAGACCTCACGTGGGAGCACGTGAGCGCCTCAGACTTTCGGTGTTTAATACTACTTCAAGCGCCTCACGTGACCCCACGTGAGCGCTTCAGATCTTCAGTACTTAAACAATGCTTTAAGACCTCACGTGGGAGCACGTGAGTGCCGAACATATGCTAGTGTTTAACACTATGATAGGCCAACCTTAGCCTAAGTTAGCTAAGTCTTCCAAAGCCAAAACCTTGTTTTTAACCGAGCCCTAATTATGTTCAAGTCTTCCAAAATTAATCATCTTAGATGGCCTTTACAATAACGTTTATCCCATTGCTTCTCGATCTGGCATTTGGTTCAAGGGTACATCTCTCCACACCTCTGATACATGTCGTAATTTCTCAACGTCTTCAGGGAGGTGGCGGGTCCCGACAACCAAAAACTTTTTGGTACATTTCCAAACCCATGGATACACCCCAATAGACCGTAATGTCCTTAAACTAACTATGGACCGCAACGTTTCTAAACTAAACTCTATGGATTATGATGTCCTTAAACTCCACGGACTATGATATCCTTAAACCATAGACCGCAACGTCCCTAAACTAAACTCTATAGATTATGACGTCTTTAAACTGTGGACTATGATGTCCTTAAACTCCATGGACTGTGATATCCTTAAACCCAATGGACCGTAACGTCCCTAAACTAAAACGATAGAGCCTAAATGCTCTTTCGTTGGATCTAAATGATCCTCAAATCATGTTGAGTTGATCATAGTTTAAGATTAGACTAACGTATCCTCAACAAACGTTTGAGTTGATCTTAATCTAAAACAAGATTAACGATTCTTAAACCAACCCAAAACCAAATCTAAGAAAATACGGATTTGGACTAATCCATACCCTACGGGCAACAACATGAATTAGTCTCCATATACGATCCACGGGCAACCAAAAATAAAACAAACACACACGACACGAAGTGACCATCTGAAGAAGGAAAAAGTGGTTACCGCGATGCGGTAGCATAATTAACTGCAGGGGCTTGCGCCTGCAGGGAAGAGCGTCCCCACAATAAAAAAAAACCTCGTAAACGAGGGGGAATCTGACAAAGTCTGCTACAACGACCGCATCTGTCCAAACCTCCGATATACGGTGCCATAAATCAACTCGGCATTTTCGGAGAGGTGGAAGGATAAAACCAAATAGCATCTGCCCCCAAAATTCAGGCCGGAATTCCCAACGTCCCGGTCGCGACTTTCGGCGGAGAACAGATTCTGGCATGCCCAGTGGGACCTTTTCCTCTTTCCACTCCACACTTCGTGTGTCGTGTTCGCGAACGAATTGCGGTTTAATCTGGTTGCCCCTGGATTCGAGGTACTAAGATTTGGTGTCTTGCTCCCGTGCAGAGAAAATGGCTTCCAACTGCAACAGCAACTCTCACTCCGTCCTCACTGGAGGAGTGACCTATGGGCCCCAAGCGGCCTCCATCTTCGCTATGCCAGTGGAACAGGTGACACAGGCCACCACTGGGTTGTTCTTCTGGACCATTCTCCCGCCAGTGAGCTTCAACGCCCAGTTACATCACAGGAAGCTTCGAAAAAGTCGGTCTTTGATCGGCTTACCATTACCACGGCCCCTTTCAACAGGTCATCCAAGTCCAACGCCTCAGTCTTTAATAGACTAGGCCAAATCTCAAATAGGCCTGTGAAGAATCCTGCAATACCCGAAGGAGTTATCCTGAACCGGATAGCTATTCCAGCTCTAGTAAACGAAGTCATCAGAGGGGCTTCTCCTGCTAAAGGATCGGTCTTCACAAGACTGTCCGTTCCAACTCTCGCTTCATGCAAAGCCACCAAAGCTGCTTTCCCTGCTCGAAAGTCAGTCTTCGACAGGTTGAACGTTTCTTCTCAGTGGATGTCAGTCTTTGATAGGATGGCATCAATAGCAACCCTTCACCAGAACAGGGGGCATGATGAAGCCACCCCCGTAACTAAGCCAGTACCGTCTGCAAGACATGCTCGACGTCTCCACTGGCGCCGAGTGAGGAAAACTAATGGCAGTTCCCCTTCTGGACTTACCCCACCAGCTCCAACGGTGGAAATTGACGCTGCTGTTCCAACTGGGAACAGCTTTGAGCCGCTCAGGAGGGTGCGCAAGAACTCTCCAACTGCCGTATTAAAAAGGTCTCATTCACCTATTGAAAATGTTACAAAGGCGGAGCTGGAGCAGCCTCCTCAGCGGTTGTCCTCCAAAATTCATAAGGTATGGCGGAGAGTCCAAGACTCTGTGATCGACAAGGACTACTCCGGCCGACAGAAGAAAATGAAAGTTCGGCAAGAGGAGGACCATCCCGCCGCCGTACCGTGGAAAGTATCACCTACAACAGCCCCCTTAACTTCAATCGTCCATAAAAAGAGGAGGGCGGAGAAGATCCCTATGCCTGCGATGAATCTCAAGGGCACTGAACCCAGACGCTCCAAGTCTAGGGGCATGGTGGTGCATGCTGTTTATATGGCTTCCGGGAAAGAGGAGAGCCGTGCTTCCGGGGGTTACCGACAATTCACCCGATCCGTATCAAAGGCCCAGGAGCAACAATAGAAGCTCTAGGAAATGTTAACGAAGATGACCGCGCTCATTGAGCCAAAAGAAAGCCCGGAGACATCGTCGGAGCAACGCCAGGAGAAAGAAACCGATGCCGAGTTTCTCAGCAGAATGCTCGAGAAGAAAGATAAAGAAGCCGCGGAACAAGCGGCCAACATAAAACAAATGACGCTATTGTTCTAGGACATGGTGGGCATGATGATCCAGCCAGACTCTCCAGCGAAGGAGCCTCCGGTGATCATTGAAGACGACAGAGAGGAGACATCAAACCCTCTTCCGGCCTTTTCAGCAGCTAGGGAAGAGACGATCTCGAAAGTCGCGCTTGATGACTACATAGCTCAACAGATACGAGCTCATCAGGCAAATGAAGCTGCTGGCCAAGTCGTCAGAACTGGGCGACCCTATCCCAGCTGGTACGATCAGATTAAGTACCCGCCTAGATACACAATCCCTAAATTTCATGTATATAAGGGGACATGCAACCCCCACCAGCATGTCGCCCAGTTCAGGGCTCTCTGTGGCAATACTGGAGGTAACGATAAGCTGCTGCTTCGCCAATTCGTCAGCAGCTTGGCGGAGACGGCCTTCGAATGGTATTCGGAGCTTCCCAACGACTCCGTCAAAACATTTACGGAGATGGAGTTGCTATTCACTCAGCGTTTCGCAAGCACTAGCGAACGCACCCCAATCACGGCATTGATCAATGCCCGAGTGAAGCCAGGGGAGATATGGGTTCAGTATGCGATGCGGTGGTGGAACTTATGGTCAAAGTGTGAACATCGCATAGAGGAAGCTCCTACCGTGGGCATGTTCGTGGGAACCCTTGACCCTCAGGCAACCATTTCCCAATTCATGATGTTCTTCAAGACGACCACTTTCTAGGCTTTGATCGATAAGCTGGCCCAAATGGACCAGATGGGCCATAGACCGTCCTCCTAAAAAACGGAGCCGCGAAATGAAAAGGGCAAAAGGAAAGTAACCTTCGTCGCCAACGCTCAACAACAACCGAATGGCCCGAGACCGGTTGTTCGCCAAAGCAACAAGCGGCGATCCCTCGATGAGAAGTTGAGACGTCCTTACTCGTTTTCCCGGGATAAAACAAGGAGACTGTTCGAACTGGCAGTGCGCAATGGGCTCATCACTCTACCAGAGTCGAGACACCCGCTGCAACCGAATGACGTCAACAATCCCAATTACTGCCCCTACCACCGAATATTGGGCCATCCGATCGAAGACTGCTACATCTTCAAAAACTGGATTGAAGACCAGTACCAACAAGGCAAGTTCGCGCTGTCCGAAAACTGGAAGGTGAATCCGCCACAACAGCACACTCCTAAAAGGTTAGACACGCCGGGGGCATCATGCTCATTCATAGAGGAAGCTCCATGGGAAGTAGTTCTTTCGGCAAAAACGAAAAGAATGCTGAAAGATCTTCAAGCATGCCCCGTAATCAGGTGGAAAAGCCCGCTAGAGTCCGAGATCATTGAGAGAATGCTGAAACCGCGCCCGACACCAAGAGTTGGTAGCAAGGGGCAAAATACCCAGGTCCAGCCGTCAAAGTCTTCGAAGCAGAAGAAGAAGACCAAGAAGCCTGCGCAGCCTGATGATAAGCGCACGGACCTACAAAAGCATATTGACGCGCTGGAGGAATACAACCAGAAGGCGCGGACCCCAGTCATACTCCATGAGTTTCTCAACCATATCCTTGAGAACAGAGGCAATGACAATGACGAGGGAGACGACGCGTCAGAAGAACCCGAAGATTACGTAGCAAGTTGTCACATGATCTCTCACTCATCAATAGATGATAAAGAAGCTCCTGATGCAGAGAAGCTGGGGGCAGAATCGGCACCAAAATCCTTGGAACCGTCTGATGAGCTGATTGACGTGCTGCTAAACGAAGCCCGTCAGAAGAGCAAAGTTGATTGAGAACGCAAAATGGCCATATTCGAAAAAGCCAGGCGTCGACATCAAGTGGAAGAAGTCGCGGTAGGGATGGATCACAAAACACCCCAACCAAACCAAATCACACCCTAAATGGGTGTATCCCACTTTATCGTTATGTATCCTGTCGCGTGATAAATACACGAGCATATAGGATGAACAATGGACCGAAATGTCCCTAAACTAACAATGGACCGAAATGTCCCTAAACTAGCTATGGACCGCAATGTTCTAAAACTAACGACGGACCGAAACGTCTCTAAAACTACTACAAACCGCAACATCCTAGGGCTGACCCAAAAAAAAATGGTACGTCCATAAGCAAGATGGGCACGGATGAAAACCCGAAAGGGCTCCGTGAGTAAAAACAGCAAGGCTACCGACGATATTTGTGAAAACCCGAAAGGGAGCAGACTCGTAAAAAAAATGATACGTCCATAAGCAAGATGGGCATGGATGAAAACCCGAAAGGGCTCCGTGAGTAAAAACAGCAAGGCTACCGACGATGTTTGTGAAAACCCAAAAGGGCGCAGGCTCGTAAAAAAATGGTACGTCCATAAGCAAGATGAGCACGAATGAAAACCCGAAAGGGCTCCATGAGTAAAAACAGCAAGGCTACCGGCGATGTTTGTGAAAACCCGAAAGGGCGTAGGCTCGTAAAAAGAAATTCATGCAAACTTGTGAGGTCCTCTTGACCTTGTAAGGAGAAAATACCCGCGTGCGATCCTTACGACTCACAAGGGAGCAACACACTTAGGGATCCCCACGATTCCTGAGGAGAAATTACACTTACGAGATCCTCACGACTCATAAGGAGAACCCTCTTATGAGACCCTCACGACTCATAAGATTCAAAAGCCTTAAGATACAAGGATTTGAACCTGTTCTTAAGCCATCACATTTCCCAGACTGCCCTACAAGCGGTTTAATACCGACCCTTGTATACAATCAATGGGCATAAATAATCATTTCCTTGTCGAGTCCCACCAACGATGAGGAATGCCCTCATTTAATGAACAAACACTTGTAGGTCCTCTTGATTTACAAGGAGAAAACACTCTTGCAAGATCCTTACGACTTACAAGAGAACATACACTTAAGAATCCTCACGATTCCTAAGGAGAAATCGCACCTATGAGATCCTCATGACTCGTAGGGAGAAACACCTTTATGAGACCCTTACGGCTCATGAAGTCAAAAGCCTTAGTCGACAGAATTCTAACCCTATTTACTAAGCCATCTTTGTTTAAATCGACAAAGGCAAATAATGATTCTCTCATGGCAATATCCCAGTTGTAGCGATACTGATGCCTAAATCGGTATCAAATTCCAAGTCCTTTCATGGCAAATGATGATTCGCTCCCGGCAATATTCCAGTCGCAGCGATGCTGATGCTAAGATTGGTATCAGATCTTGAGTTCCATACTCGCAAAAAAAAAATGCATATGAAATAGCCGAAATGTTTGGGCAACTCGCAATAAAAATTAGCGAGTAAAATATATGCATATAAAAATAGCCGAAATGTTTGGGCAACTCGCAATAAAAAGCAGCGAGTAAAGAAAAAGAAAAATAGCCGAAATAATTGGGCACCGCGAAAAATAGCCGAAATGATTGGGCAATCACAACTTTCGCGATATAAAAGCTAAAATGATAAAGCATCGCGGAAAGAAATAAAAAAATGAAAGAATGAAACTTTTGCCCTGCAGATAAGTCCATACTGACCCCTGTATACAATCCATGGGCATAAACGAAAATGAACCACATATCCCAACAAACTCTATCAAAGGGAAAGTCAGATCTTGACAGCAACATCTGCATCCCAGAAGACCAAAAACGGCGTTCCTCCTCATGCCGGCAGGGCACGGACGCGACACCACCAATCGGAGCCACGGCAAAGTCCCCAGTTCTAAGACTCTACGGTTCACAGGCAATCTAGAGTCATCCCTGATACCGCAGAAAGCAGAGCAAGTAAACCCGACACCGCAGCAAGCAGAGTACGTCATCCAATGACCCCGTCTCGGAAATACGTCAACAAATGACCCTGTCACGGAAACACGTCATCCAATGACCCCGTCGCGGAAACACGTCATCCAATGACCCCGTCGCGGAAATACGTCAGCAAATGACCCCATCGCAAAAATACATCATCCAATGACCCCGTCGCGGAAACACGTCAGCCATTGACCACCGTCTCGGAAATATGTCAGTAAATGACCCCGTCGCGGAAACACGTCAGCCAATGACCTCCGTCTTGGAAATACGTCATTCAATGACCCCGTCGCGGAAACACGTCAGCCAATGACCTCCGTCTAGGAAATACGTCAGCAAATGACCTCGTCGCTGAAATACGTCAGCAAATGACCCCGTCTCGGAAATATGTCATCCAATGACCCCGTCTCGGAAATACGTCAGCAAACGACCCCATCTCAGAAATACATCATCCAATGACTCCGTCTCGGAAACAAGTCAACTAACCTCCAGGGAAATTAGTGTCCTTGGCAAGACCTCTCGATTTAGGGAAATCAGCGTCCTTGGCGAGAACCTATCGATGCGTGTCGAACCGCAAGGAAATCAGTGTCTTTGCCGGAATCTCTCTATTCGTCTCGACCCTAGGGAAATTAGTGTCCTTGGAAAGACCTCTCGATTCAGGGAAATCAACGTCCTTGGCGAGAACCTCTCGAGTCGCGTCGACCCGCAAGAAAATCAGTGTCTTTGCAGGAATCTCTCGATTCGTCTCGACTCCAGGGAAATCGGTGTCCTTGGCAAGACCTCTCGATTCAGGGAAATTAGCGTCCTTGGCGAGAACCTCTCAATTCGCGTTGACCCGCAAGGAAATCAATGTCTTTGCTGGAATCTCTCGATTCGTCTCGACCCCAGGGAAATCAGTGTCCTTGGCAACACCTCTCGATTTAGGGAAATCAAGGTCCTTGGCGAGAACCTCTCGATTCGCGTCGACCCGCAAGGAAATCAGTGTCTTTGCAGGAATCTCTTGATTCGTCTTGACTCTAGGGAAATCAGTGTCCTTAGCAAGACCTCTCAATTCAGGGAAATCAGCATTCTTGGCGAGAACCTCGGTTTGCATCGACCCGCAAGGAAATCAGTGTCTTTGCAGGAATCTCTCGATTCGTTTCGACCCCAGGGAAATCAGTGTCCTTGGCAAAACCTCTCGATTCAGGAAATCAGCGTCCTTGGCGAGAACCTAGATTCGCGTCGACCCGTAAGGAAATCAGTGTCTTTGTAGGAATCTCTCAATTCGTTTCGACCCCAGGGAAATCAGTGTCCTTGGAAAAACCTCTCGATTAAGGGAAACCAGCATCCTAGGCGAGGACCTCGATTCGCTTCGACCTGTAAGGAAATCAGTGTCTTTGCAGGAATCTCTCGATTCGTTTCGACCCCAGGGAAATCAGTGTCCTTGGCAAAACCTCCCGATTCAGGGAAATAAGCGTCCTTGGCGAGAACCTCAATTCGCGTCGACCCGCAAGGAAATCAGTGTATTTGCAGGAATCTCTCGATTCGTTTCGACCCCAGGGAAATCAGTGTCCTTGGAAAAACCTCTCGATTCATAGAAATCAGCGTCCTTGGTGAGAACCTCAATTCGCGTCGACCCACAAAGAAATCAGTGTCTTTGCAGGAATCTCTCGATTCGTTTCGACCCAAGGGAAATCAGTGTCCTTGGCAAAACCTCTCGATTCAGGGAAATCAACGTCCTTGGCGAGAACCTAGATTCGCGTTGACCCGCATAGAAATCAGTGTCTTTGCAGGAATCTCTCAATTCGTTTCGACCCCAGGGAAATCAATGTCCCTGACAAAACCTCTCGATTCAGGGAGATCAGCGTCCTTGGTGAGAACCTCAATTGGCGTCGACCCGCAAGGAAATCAGTGTCTTTGCAGGAATCTCTCGATTCGTTTCGACCCCAGGGAAATCAGTGTCCTTGGTAAAACCTCTCGATTCAGGGAAATCGGTGTCCTTGGCGAGAACCTAGATTCGCGTCGACCCGCAAGGAAATCGGTGTCTTTGCAGGAATCTCTCGATTAGTTTCGACCCAAGGGAAATTAGTGTCCTTGGCAAAACCTCTCGATTCAGGGAAATCAGCGTCCTTGGCGAGAACCTCGATTCGCGTCGACCCGTAAGGAAATCGGTGTCTTTGCAGGAATATCTCGATTCGTTTCGACCCCAGGGAAATCAGTGTCCTTAGCAAAACCTCTCGATTCAGGGAAATCAGCGTCCTTGGCGAGAACCTCGATTCGCGTCGACCCGCAAGGAAATCAGTGTCTTCGCAGGAATCTCTCGATTCGTTTCGACTCCAGGGAAATCAGTGTCCTTGGTAAAACCTCTCGATTTAGGGAAATCAGCGTCCTTGGCAAGAACCTCAATTCGCGTCGACCCGCAAGGAAATCAGTGTCTTTACAGGAATCTCTCGATTTGTTTTGACCCTAGGGAAATCAGTGTCCTTGGCAAAATCTCTCGATTCAGGAAAATCATCGTCCTTAGCGAGAACCTCGATTTGCGTCGACCCGTAAGGAAATCAGTGTCTTTGCAGGAATCTATCGATTCGTTTCGATCCCAGGGAAATCAGTGTCCTTGGCAAAACCTCTCGATTCAGGGAAATCATCGTCCTTGGTGAGAACTTCAATTCGTGTCGACCCGCAAGGAAATCAATGTCTTTGCAGGAATCTGTCGATTCGTCTCTAACCCCCAGGAAAATCAGTGTCCTTGGCAAAACATCTCGATTCAGGGAGATCGGCGTCCTTGGCGAGAACCCCGATTCGCTTCGACCCGCAAGGAAATCGGTGTTTTTATGAGAATCTATCGATTCATCTCTACCGGCGGGGAACTTAGTGTCTCTGCGCATAAAAGATAATTCTCCTGTGAGATCCTTACGACTCTCAAGAGAAAATGCACTTAGGAGTCCTCACGACCCCTAAGGAGAAATTACACCTATGTGATCCTCTCGACTCGTAGGGAGAAGTCTTTATGAGACCCTCAAGGCTCATAAAGTTGAAAAGTATTTGGTGGCAGACCTGAACCTGTTTCCTAAGCCGTCGCTGTCCTGCGAGGAGATCAAGATAGACTATTTACGGAACGCATTTGCTAAATGGGACACGCCAATATGAAATAAAGTATATGTCTTTTATTCATGAACTCAAAATGAATACAAGATACATGTCATAAAAAGAATCAAAATGGATATTTTCTCATTCAGGAGTAAATACAAGAAAAGGAGAGTATACAAAAAATCTTTAAGCCGGCGGACGGTGTAATAAATTCGTCAGTTCATCCTTCTTCCGCTGGGCCTCGGCTTCAAGTTTTGTTATGGCCACAAGACGGGTCTCCGCCTAAGACTGTTGAGCCTGGTACGAGGCGAGCCGACTCTCAAACTCCCTTTCAGCTACTTTGTTGGCTTCAACCATCTCGCGGGTAAAAATAACGGCTTTATCAAGAGCTACCACCTTCGTTATAGCTTCTTGAAGCACCCGCCAAAGTTCATACGCACGAGTGGTCTTAGTAATGAGTTGGGCTGAAGTTCCCCCAAAGCATTCGAGGCTAGTTCCCTCTCCAAAAATTTTCGGTTGAGCCTCTTCTTACATGACTGCAGATTCACGGCGCACCGTTCAATCAGCCCCCGCAAGTTCGTCTTTGCAGTAAGGACCTCTGAGGGAAGGCGTACGCACTCAAAACCATGTAAGCAAGCCTCCACTCGGCGACAATACTCGACCCAGACATGCACCAAGGTTTCATCGTGGTAAGTGGCGAGAAAGGGCAAAGAGATGTTGGCTTCGGCAGCAAATTCTTCGTCTGTGATCGAACTACCAGCACGAAGATCTTCGATAAGAGCAGACAAGGAGTGGATGCTTTGTTTCGCCATCTGTTCAGACGCACGCCGGGCATAAGGGCCTGGTGGCATAATGATGCGAGACTCCAGCGGGGTAAGAGCGGGTAAAGCTGTCAAGATTCATGAACAATCAGCAAGATTTGCAAACAAAGAATAGATAGAACAACGTCAAAACCTTACTTACCCATAGTCATGCAAGGAGGGTTTAAAAGATCCCCAGACCCGTCGAGGATCTCAACTTCGTCGTCAGCTTCCAGAACTACAGAAGACATATTAGCATCGTTATACAAAATAATGATAATACAATGAAGGGGTCAAATAACGCCAACCTTGTCTAGAAGAGAGGACGATGCTTTGTAGGGATATTTCCTGTGGGGCGGCCATCTCGAGCAGACGCTGAAAAGACTTTCTGGGGGATAGATCCAAGATGGAAGCCGCCAACCTTCGTAATTCTGAAAAGACAGAAAGATTCAGATAATGGAGAGATCATTAAAACAAAATATAGAAGACTACCTTCGATGCTCCTCCCGCTTTGAATTGGAGGGATAGCAGCTTCGGCAGCCTCCTCCGTACCCTCAGGCACATCACCGAGGACGTGGGCTGGCATAGCAACTTCGAGTCGCGAAACGACATCTGCCATTTCAGGCTCCAAAGAGGGAACAGTGGCCATGGCGGTGCTTTCTACAACCTTCGAAGCGCCACCAGAAAGATCCATCGGGTCTATGACCGGCAAGGTTGCCTCTGCGGAAAGTATAGACGATAGAGAAGTGGAGGCCATCACCGGGAACTCCAAGATAGAGCCAATTGTTTCGACAATCTCTTCTACACCTTTCGGTACGTCATCAGAGTCATCCATAGGATCCATGGCCAATGGGGCTACCTTCACTGAAGGAATTGACACCGAAGGGACAGAGGCCATCGTCGGAAGCTCCGCAACAGGGATAGCAACTATAACGATCTCTTCCACACCTACCGGTGCCTCATCTGAGACATTTGTAGAACCCACGGTCGGGGAACGACTTGGGCTCAAATCTTCTGTCATCGTTGAAGTCCCTGCAAAGTGTTACGAAGATAAGAAGACATGAAAAAAGCGAAACAAATTACTTGCCAAAGAAAAATGCCGAAAACATGCATATCAATATGCCAGGGTGACTCTAATATGGCTTTCTCAAGCTGTCGCTCCTTCTTGAGGAAGTGTGCTCGCCGGGGCTCAAATGCATATTCGTGGCCATCGGTCTTTAATGCTAGCTCATCTTCGGAAGTGGCTGAGATAGGCTGCTTGAGGGCTATCTCATCTTCCCATCGCAGGCGACCCATATGTACCCTCCGTAGTGATGGCGGATCTTCATAGAATATGACGGGAGGATAAGGTTTCTTCGGGACACCCACGTTCTCAGTTTCGTCTTGTGAGCGCCTTATAGCTTCAGCCAATTGTGCGGCTTCCTCGGCAGATGAACCCGGAAAGAGAAGACCATCATTCGGCTCTTGCATGGATATTGGTTCGTCTTGAATAATAGGCTCGGATTCCAGCAAAAGGTCAAGCAGACCGGTGACCGTCTTCTTTCTCCTCTTCGACCTGGAACTAACGCTGAAAGAAGGTCGCTTCCTTCCCTTCTGCGCTTTGGCGCGATGTTGGCCCACTTCGCCTCCATAATCCCTTTTTGACAACACCACCGCTGATAGCGTCGCCACTGATGGCACTGCCGCTGGCGCCTCGGTGGAGGCCTTTGCCTGAGCTCTGGTGCGCATCGGCATCCCTGCAGTGGGATGAATTGATTCAGTTTCTGTGGCTTGCAAGATAAGGACCACGCCGCCATCCCTCAAGAGAGGGCGAACGACTGACCGCGGGCACAATGGAACACTGGCAGCCTTGGTTGGAGCGGGAGTCTTATACTCGAAGAGTACCCGTCTTTCCTCAGCAATAACAGGACCAACCCGTAGCGATACCAGCCCATAAAGGACCCCACAGACCTTGGGAGGTAGTCCGGTTCTGGGATCATGAACACAGAGCCAGTGTTCAGCCGCATGAAATGATGAATGATGTCGCGAATAACTCCCAAAGATGAGGTAGGCTCAACCAAAAATGCTTCGAAGGGGACACCCCGGTTATAGCCCAATTGTCGAGCGAAGCGGTGTGGATTATACCGCATGAGGAGAGCCGTATCACTCCAGAGGAACACCAAATATCCCGGCCTGATCGAATATAGATGCATGATCTCCTTAGGCTTTAAATATGGTGTTCCCCCTTTCGACAAGTCGAATAGCTGTTGGATGGGCCCCGCCGGAGCAGAAAGAACGCGATCAGTGAACACCATCCCTCCCTCATTAGCATATGTATTGAGCAGAAAACGGAAGGCCCCTAATTGAGTCGGATCGGAAGTGGAAGCATCCACCAATCTCATAACTCGAGGGAAGGTGTAGGAGTCATAGAAGTTCGGCCGTCGATGCGAATGCCCCCAGCATATGCATTTCGATCCAAGATGTGAAGTAATGAAGGGGGAGATTCACAACATCTACACCTGGAGTCGAAGTGTTGGCTGCAACACTTAACCCATGATAAAGGTGTGATAATTCCGCAATACCAACGGCCAACCTTGCCCTTTTAGCTGCACAATGGGTAGGGTAGAAGGTAGAAGCTTTCATAAAGCGGCGGTGGGTTGGTATCGCAAACCAACTGAGCCAGAGGCTAATAAAGCCGATGAAGAAGGTCTCTTCCTCTATGCCGGGGGCCGCAATTGCATCAAAAGACACGGCCGACGTGGTCGGAATATAGAACTGTGGTAAATCTTCTTCCTTGGCCGGTAGTTTATCCAACCCAAACCCATAAGGGTCGTCGATACTCGCCAACTTTGGGGCATCCTTAGATAGAGCATCTTTCCAGATGAAGCAGGTGATGAAACTCTTGAAAGTGACGCCTTGCCCCTCTGACTTCGCAAACAATCTGTCGAAGATACCCAGGGCCTTGATTAGACTAGGATACTTATGACAGACAGCAGTTTCGGGCGCCAGGCGTTCAAGCGTAGCCGGCATGGTGGAGAAAACATATTCATATGGAGGCAGAAACTCCTCGTAATGCTCACCCCTGATTGGCAACCCCGAAATCTCACGAAACTCATCTAATGAAATAGACACCTCTTGATCCCCTAGCAGAAAAGTGTTGGTAGGTAGATTCCATTGGTTTACGAAAGCTTTGATCCACCAGACGTGAGGAGCCTGATAGTGGAATAGCGACGCGTATACTGCCTGATACAGTCCGACCTTTTGAAGTCTTGCGCGATGGGCGGAAAGAATGTAGAGAGCCCAAATAAGGTAGCCTACCGGGTGCCGGGGAGTGACACCCACTTTATAAACTTGTCCCTAAGGTCAAGCTTCACCTTGGAAAATCCGACGCCCCAAGACGTCTATAGCCGGCAAAGGCTGGTTAGGTATCCCAGGTGTAGAGGGGTCCAGCCGGCCTGAAGGAGTCTAATTGGTTACCTCTACTGCATAAGCAGTCTGTGGGCGTTCCATCAGCAGTATAGGGCGAAGAGGTTTCGCTAGCTCTTCACAAATAAAACTTCGGCGACCCCGGATGATATGGCCGTACCATGTTCCCCATAAGATCAGACTTGTCCGGTCTTTATCATGAGCTCTGATCATCGCCATTGCCTCCTCATCTAACGGCGATTGTGGCAAGGCGGCATCCGAGCGGGTGTAAGGGAAATAAGGAAGAGAAGCCATTGTACCTGAAATAAGGAAAAGAGGAAACATTAGTGAAACCCATGCATATATATATATATAATAATAATAATAATAATAATAATAATAACAACAAAAGAAAACAATAGGATGTCTGTTTTGTGGGACCACTGCCTACAAAACACATGGACCCCACGAAATCAATATGGCGGCTCACTGATGATAAGACAAGGCAATCCGCCGAAAGACGCGACCGGGACGTTGGGACGTCCGGCCTGAATTTTGGGGGCAGATGCTATTTGGTTTTATCCGTCCACCTCTCCGAAGATGCCAAGTTGATTTATGGCACCGTGTATAGGAGGTTTAGACGGATGCGGCCGTTGTAGCGGACTTCGTCAGATTCCCCCTCACTTGCGAGGGTTTTTTTGATTGTGGGGACGCTCTTCCTTGCAGGCGTAAGCCCATGCAGTTAATTACGCTACCACATCGCGGTAACCACTTTCTCCTTCTCCAAATGGTCACTTCGTATCGTGTGTGTTTGTTTTGTTTTTGGTTGCCCATGGATTGTATACGGAGACTAATTTATTTTGTCGCCCGTAGAGCGTGGATTAGTACAAATCCGTATTTTCTTAGATTTGGGTTTGGGTTAGTTTAAGGATCATTAATCTTGTTTTAGATTAAGATCAACTTAAATGCGTGTTAAGGATACGTTAGCCTAATTTTAGATTAAGATCTACTTAATAAGGTTTTAGGATTATTTAGATCCAACGAAAGAGTATTTGGACTCTATCGTTTTAGCTTAGGGACATTGCAGTCCATTGGGTTTAAGGACATCATAGTCCATGAGTTTAAGGACCTCATAGTCTATAAGGTTTAGAGACATCATAGTCTGGTTTAAAGACGTCATAGTCTGTGAGGTTTAAAGACATCATAGTCTGTACGGTTTAAAGACATCATAGTCTGTATGGTTTAAAGACATCATAGTCTGGTTTAAAGACAACATAGTCTGTATAGTTTAAAGACATCATAGTCTGTATGGTTTAAAGACATCATAGTCTGATTTAAAGACATCATAGTCTGTACGGTTTAAAGACATCATAGTCTGTACGGTTTAAAGACATCATAGTCTGGTTTAAAGACATCATAGTCTGTAAGGTTTTGGTTTAACCGTTTGGGGATGCACCAAAAGTTATTGGTTATTGGGACCCTCCATCTCTCTGAAGACGTTGAAGAATTACAACAACATATATCAGAGGTATAAAGACATGTGCTCTTGAACCAATGTTAGTTGAGAGATCTATAGTCAGGTTTCGGACTAAGACCAATTAAAAGATTGTGAGCACATGGGCTCGGTTAATTTGAATTAGGGACTTGTGGCCAACTTATGCTCAGTCCACTCAGTTCTGAATAAAGTATTTGAACACTTGTTTGGACTCAGTCCATTCATTTTGAATAAAATGTTGAACATTTATTTGGGCTCAGCCCATTTTTATTCAATAATGCTGAGCATTGATTTGGTTCTGACACCCCTTTTTCTTTTTGTCTTTTATTGAGTGTTGAACACTTTCTATGGAGCTGGGGCCTTATTTACAGAGCACTTTGTAATTCCTTAGCGCCCACGTGAGGAGCACGTGGAGCGCCAGACTGGGAGTGCTACAGCGCTTCTTATAAAAGGGCGCCCACATAGGGAGCACGTGGAGCGCTTGGCGCTGAGCGTCAGACTTGGAGCGCTAAAGTGCTTATTATAAAATAGCGCCCACGTGAGGAGCACGTAGAGCGCTTAGCGTTGAGCGCCAGACTTGGAGCGCTAAAGCGCTTATTATAAAATAGCACCCTCGTGAGGAGCACGTGGAGCGCTTGGCGCTAAGCGCTTGGCGCTAAGCGCCATACTTGGAGTGCTAAAGCGTTTCTTTTAAAATAGCGCCCTCGTAAGGAGCACGTGGAGCGCTTGGCGCTGAGCGCCAGACTTGGAGTGCTAAAGCGCTTCTTTTAAATTGGAGCGCTAAGGCGCTTCTTTGGAGGCTCTGATCAGTTCTATACTCTGAGAATTAAATTCTCGGTTTATAAGAGACTTTGTCTCATGGATCTAAGAACTGAGTTCTTCTTTTATGAGGAGATACTATGATCTCTTTTGTTTTTATTTATGGGAGACTTTGTCTCATGGTTCTGTGATCTGAAAAAAAGAACTAAGTTCTTCTGATGTGAGAGTTAAACTCTCAAATATGGAGGAGATGCCATGATCTCTCTTCTTGCTATTTACCTTGAAGAAGGTTCTTCTTCTTAGAGCTTGCTCTTCTCTTTTCATTTCTGAGAACTTGAAGTTTATGGGGGGGTTCTTCTATGCAAGACTTGAAGTCTTAGGTCCTTTATATAGGGGAGACTGATTTGTTGAATCAGTTAAGGAAATCTCTCATTGAGAGATCTCTTATTGATTTGGGGGTGTTCCCCACCATTGGATCTTTGATCCAAGGGCCTCTGTCTTACAGAAGACATTTTTCTTGATTTTAGCAAGATTGGGAAAATATTTTCCCATACAGAACTTATTCTGTATCTTGGTGATTTTTAATCACCATGGGATCTTTGATCCAACGGTGCTCTGATTCACAGAGCACAATCTTTCTTGTTTGGAAATATTTGAGGAGTATTTCCTCAACAGAATTTTATTTTGGTAATTTGATGATTTATCATCTTCGTTGGATCTTTGATCCAAGGGTTGAGAATATTTAGTTCTAGCGCTGGCGCTCTCATGCTTTGCACGTGAGGTGCTGCCTCAGAGTCTTTGACTCTTGGCGCTAGCGCTCTCGTGCTTTGCACGTGAGGCGCTGCTTCAGAGTCTTTGACTCTTAGTGCTGGTGCTCTTGGCGCTAGCGCTCTCATGAGGCGCTGCCTCATTTCAAATTTCAAATTTTGAATAGAGCTTTGCTCTCTGATTGGGGGAAACAGTTGCTTCCCTGACTATAATATCAGGCATGAGAATGAATATAACATCTTTCTTAATTGGATTTAGAAGTGTACGTATATATAACTCTGCCAGAGGGTTATCGTAATCAGTGGGAGCAGCGAATAACATACAAGTTGTTTAAGTTTATTTGTAAATTAAAACAGATATAGCGGAGATGGATCATCTATTTTGATTTACGGTCAAAGTGTTTGACTTCATCAAAACGATAGATGAACTTTGTAAGTGTAATAAGGAAATAGAGTCGAATGTCGAAGATTTCATATTGGATATGAACGACATTTTTCTGATAGGAAATGGTGTCCCTATGCTAAAAATCGGTTATATAATGGTTGTCACGGATATTTCTCCACATAGTAATCCAATTCAGGAGAAACGGAAGCATTGAAGGACATATGAGATGTTCTTGGTGTATGGTAATGGCAGCCTCCTTCGAGAGGCGATTGCCGACTGCAGCTTCCAAAGTGACAAGGATGACAAAATGTCTGTTGTGAGCTATACAGTTTACCCTCTTATGAGGAAAAGTATATTGAAAGTAGTTCCAAGAGAAATACTGAAGTAGTCGATGTGCTAGATGCTGATTGTGAATCAGTAAAGGATACCGTCTGAGAATTCACTGGATATAATTGTTCATTATGAACATGATCCCATCGTCTTTCCAGACAAATACTAGGGCAAGTATCGCTCAGTTCGAAAGATATTTGATCTCTACAAAGTTGAGATACAGGGAGAAATAGAGAGAAGCGTTGTGCCGTGTCCATTTAATGAGACAAGTTCTCGAACACAGTTTGCGAAACTATTAGTACAAAAATTGGGTATGCGATACCGCAATAATTAGCCTTAAGTGCAAGTGGGAGATTGTTGGATATAGTACCCTCAAGGCAATTATTGTAATTGAAAGATGTCAATTACGTAATTGAAGGATGACCTATACAGAAAACAGTCTTACTCATGATGATAGTATGCTATCTGGTTTATCTTTATCTTTCATATGATACGTTTTATTCGTTATCATGCATTGTTTAGATATGAGATAGAGCCCTTAAGATTTTGCTTGACTACTAGGATGATGATGGAGATCATACTAGTGAGGTCGAGTCTGGGTAGTCGATAAGCACATTCTTAAATGTCCATAATCGTAGGAGTATCGAGATTGGGCATCAGTACTCCAGTTTAGACTAGTGTGTACGTTTACTAACCCGGTTCGATGGAGATAGTGGGTCTTATAGCTATTGGTGTTTGACACTGAGGATTGTATATAGGTGCTCATTGGATGAGATACACTGGACGGACTCACCGAGAACTCCTGGTTGGTCATATACCAATATCAGATAGCAGTTCTCTCGTGACATGAGTACATGGTGGTCCTTAGGACCTGAGATCACCATAGTGTCTCATGTGTGTTCCCACTATACTTAGACTTCTTCCCTACCACGGCTCAAAGGAGTCGTGCAAACAGGGTTTTCTTAGGTATAGTCCCGAAGCACATGGAGGCAGTGAGCGGTCGAGAGGATCCGTCTCTCCCGGTATAGAGAGTTAATATCGCATTGTGCAGAACATGACTACAACCACAAGTCGGTGGCCACTGCAGTAGAGATAAATTGATAAGTGTAGTCAGTTGTATTTACGGTCAGTTATCAGTCCCCTATCGCACGACTTATCGAGTTATTGGGGTCTGACAAATTCAAAACCTTAGACCCGATATGCGATACTCTTAGATGAAGAGACCGGACTGTACGGTGACTGTCGCTTATAGACTTGGTCGGGTCCGGATGAGTTCGCTCGTCAACCTGCCTTTATCTTGATCATACCTGGGTAGCTGTTATGTACAGCTAGTGCCACTGACGAGCTTGTGGGTTAACATGTGTGGGGGTTGAATCTGAAAGTGTTTCGGATTCAGTCAGATATGATCCTACATAACCTACTACCAGCGTATTGACAGATCTTTAGAGTCCCGCAACGAAGTTCCTGCACGGGCAAAATGTGAGGTGGCATGCGTATTAGATACGCACGGGAGTTCGATTAAATGGTTGATTTATTCGAACATCCGGATATACTAGCTGGTTTAAAAGCCGGAATATCAAGTCAAGTATTGACTTGATAACCATATTTTGATGTGGTGTCTAATATAACGTATATGATACACGGACTCTCTACAGTATATGATACTGAGAAGAAGTTAATGGCTTTTGTATGTGTATATGATACATATACAAGTACTCAATTAATATATATATATATATATATATATATATTAATCTCACCAATTTAATTGTTATATATAAATATATGAATGTGTGTGTGTATGGTTATACCTGTGTGTGTGTGTTTGTATGTATGTATGTGTGTGTGTATATATATATATATATATATATATATATATTGTTAACATGGATTGGTGGGGCCCTCCCCCAGTCTCTTTTAGTGACTGTTTACCGTCGAAAACAGAGACGGACCGGGATAGATTGCCTTGCCCGAATTTGGGGGCAAATACTATTTGGAACATATTCATCCACCTCATCGAAAATACCAAATTGATTTATGATACCGTATATCGGAGGTTTGGACAGATGCGATCGATATATCGTGACTTTTATCAGATTCCCCCTCATTTGTGAGGGGTTTTTGATTGTGGGGACGCTCTTCCCTGCAAGCATAAGCACCTGCAGTTAATTACGTTATCGCGTAGCAATAACAATTTTCTCCTGCTCCAGACAGATCATTTTGTGTCGTGTTATATATATTGTTTATTATGGTTTCCCGTGGATTGCATACGGAGACTAGTTTATATCGTCGCCCGTAGGGCACGGATTAGTCCAAATACGTATATTAGATTTAGGTTTGAACCTATGTCATATGTTCCATCAGTTTAAAGGATATTTTATTTTATTTAAGAACCGTTAATCTGGTTTTACATTAAGATCGATTTAAATATATGAGCATATGTGCTCAATTTATTTTAACTAAGGATACGTTAGTCTTATATAAGACTAATATCAATTTAGAAGCATGGTTAAGGATCATTAAATCTTTTTAAGATCCATTAACAGAGGTGAGCATATGAGCTCGGTTATGATGAGCAATACGGGCTCAAGGAGTATGAAGCATTATGGGTTCAGTCTATATTGGGGCTCAGTTATAGGTTTTTTCATCATCCAGCAGTGCTAAGAACTTAGTCTTTTGACTATGGATATAATATCTAAATTTTGCTCTGGCGCTCACTTGGGTGTCACGTGAGGCGCTCAGGCTTGGGCGTTTCCCTATCAGTCTCACTTGGGTATCATGTGAGGCGTTCAAGCTTGGCATTTTTTAAATGCTCACGCTTATGTTACGTGAGGAGCTGGGTCTTTGCCTATGGGCGCTCACGTGTGTGTCACGTGAGGCGTTGTCTTCATGGGTCTTTTGTACACTCACATGAGTATCTCTTCATAAAATCTTTTGAGCGCTCACATGGATATCATGTGAGACACTGTGTCCTTAGAGATTAAATCTCTGCTTATTTTTTTGAGAGAAGTTAAATTTCTATAAATGGTATTTTGACCATTAATGATCACCAAGATCACTATTTTGAAGATCTGGGATCGGATTTTTGAGAACTAAGTTCTTCTGTTCCTTTTTTTTGTGAGAACTAAGTTCTTTGAAGGGTTAAACCCCGTTTTTAGAGGAATTAAATTCCTGAAATGTAAATTCCATTTCTTTCTTTTATTTTTCTTTTCTTATGTTTAGTTTTCCCCTAAATCTTGAGTCTGAAGAACAAGATCTTCCCGATGAGAATTAAATTCTCAACTTATGGGAGATTTATCTTGCGGATCTCAGATCAAGAGAAAGAACTAAATTATTTATAAAGGGTTAAACCTTTATATCTATATATAATAGGCAAATGAGATGTTTTGATCTTTTTTTTTCTTTACCTAACATTTGAGAGGAGCAAGAAGATTTTCTTCAGAAAGAGAATTAAATTCTCGGTTGTAGCTTTTTTATCACCTTATGGGGTTGATGCTCTTTCATCTGAGATTTAATCTCTTTGCTCCAATTTATAGGAGAAGGAAAATATCAATATGCTTTTGAGAAAATCTCTCATTGAGAGATCATGATTGATTTCATTATTAATCAAATTGATCTTAAAATTCAACCGGTGAATTTTATTCACTGTTGGATTTTTAATCCAAAGGCTCTCTGTTTAACAGAGAAGATTTCTTATTTGTTTTAATAAGATTAGAAAAATATTTTCTTAATATAGAATTTAATTCTATCATATGAATATCTTGTTAGGAAGATATTATCCTAGCCATAGAAATTAGTTCTATCATATGAATATCTTGTTTGTTTACCAAGATTAGAAAAATATTTTCCTAACATAGAATTTAATTCTATCATATGAATATCTTATTAGGAAGATATTTTTCTAACCATAGAATTTAATTCTGATTAATAGAGATGATCTTTCTTATTTTAGAAAGATCAGAGAAATATTTCCCACATAGAATTTAATTCTCTCATATGAATATCTTGTTTATTTAACAAGATTAGGAAAATATTTTTCTAACATAGAATTTAATTCTATCAGATGGTTTAATTGGTGATATTTTATCACCATTGGATTTTAAATCCAAAGATTCTCTATTAGAGAAAGATATTTCCATATTAGAAATATCAGGGAAAATATTTTCCAAATAGAATTTAATTCTATCACATAAAATTTAATTCTATCAGATGAGAGCATTTCAAATTGGGGCGCTCACATGCTATCATGTGAGCTCTGCCATATAAATATATAGCAGCGGCGCTCACGTGCTTTGTATGTGAGCGCTGCCACAAGAATGCGGCAAAGGAACTCACGTGTTTAACACGTGGGTACTCACGTGTTTAACACGTGGGGGTTATCATAAGATTTAATCATATCTGAAGCCAGTACTCACATGCTTTGCATGTTAGTGATCGTGTGTTTAACACGTGGGCGCTACTATCGGATTTAATCCTAACTGCAGCGGGTACTAACATGCTTTGAACGTAGGGGGGCTGTTATAGGATTTAAATCTATCCGAATCCGCTATTCACATGCTTTGCATTTGAGTGATCATGTGTTTAACACGTGGGGGCTGCCCTCTATTTTTATAAAGGGAACAACAAGTTTTGAGTCAAAATTTTTGGCGGGAACAAATGTCCCTACTATTTTGCCCACGTAGGTATGTATGTGGGTTAAGTAGTGTAAAGTTATGTATCGCCATAGAATTGATGGCTTGTGAGATAGGTTTAGGATCCCTGTTGTCTAAGACTTCTTTTATCTTCATGAGTCGTAAGGGTCTCAAGAAGATTTTTCTTCCTATGAGTCGAGAGGATCTCACAGGTGCATATTCTCCTTAGGAATCGTGGGTATTCCTATGTATCTTTCACTTTCGTGATTCATAAGGATTTCACGCATGTATTTTCTCCTTACGAGTCGAGAGGACCCATAAGTGCCTTTTTCTCCTCATTAGATGCAATTTTTTCGAATGTGGCCCGTGGATAGTATACAATAGTCAGTCTCGACAGTTAGATATAGTGCCCTCAAGGTAATTATTGTAATTGCAGAAACGCGATTATGATAGTTGAAAGAGGACCAATACAGGTAGAACAATCTTACTCGAAATGATAATATGCTATCTAGTTTGTCTTTATCATTGATATGTGTACGTTTTACTTTTTATTATGTATCGCTAATACATAATGATAAACCCCGTAGGATTTGTGCTTGACTAACAGCATTATGATGGCGATCATATATGTGAGAGCTGGGTAGTCCATAAGCACATCCTTAATTGTCCCTAATCGTGGGAGTATTGAGACTAGGCATCGATATTCTGAGGTAGACTAGTGTATACGTTCTGAGACCCCGACGAGGGGTAGCGGCTGGTCTCACAAGCCATTGGTGTCGTGTCACCTAAGATAGTACACAGGTGCTCAATAGAGGTGAGTACACTAGATGGACTCGCCGAGAACTTCTAGATGGTATTATATCTATCTTCAGATTGAAGTTCTCTAGTAGCATGAGCGCAGATTAGTTTTTTGACTTGAGATCGTCATTTTTCTCACGTGAGTTTCCACTGTACTTTGATTACTACCCTACCACGGCTCAAGAGGATTCGTGCAAACAAGTTTTAGTTGGGTACAGTTCTGAGCCATATAGAGACAGTGAGCGATTGTTAGGGATTCGTCTCTCTTGGTATTAGGAGTCAATGCCGTGCTGTATTCGGTTGGCCATCACCCTAAATCTGTGGCCACGGTGGATGAGATATACTGATATGAGTTCAGTAGTTTCTCGGTTGGTGATGAGCTTCACTCCAACATGACTTATTGGGTTATTACGGGTCTGACGTTTTCCACCTTTAGACCCGGTATGCGATACTCTTAAACGAAAAGACCAGACTGTAAGGAGATTGTCACATTCAGTCTTAGTATGGTATGGACGGAATTGATTGTCGACCTCCCTTTCGGCATATATCTGGCTAGCCGTTACGTACAGCTAGTGCCGCTGACGTGCTTGTGGTTATGGATTTATCCAGTAATCACTGCCAGCGTATTTTCGAGTCTTTAGAGTCCCACATAGATAGTTTTCCCGGTTCAGGCGATATGTTATAAATGAAGTATGTTGGAACATACAGTTGTCTAATTAAATATGTGTACATGCTACACGGATTTTAATCGGACGGTTGATAATACTAGCGGCTTAGGATTAAGCCGGATTATTAAATGAAGTTTTGATTTAATAATTTATATATATGTTTTTAATATATGTATTCTAGAGGCAGATAGCCAGAAGTCTTTGGATGCTGCCGTAGAGATGGTGGAAAAGCTACTGGTTCCGGTTGAAGAAGAAATGAATGAACACAAGCGAGCCCAGCTAAGGGAGCTCGCCGAGCTAGATCTTCCAGAGTGGTATCTCACTGATGGCTCGGGCCCCCCCGGAAGGAGGCCTTCTTCTCCTTCCACCTAAGCTGCGCAGGAAAGGCCCAAAGCCAATCCCAGAGAACAGTGAAGTTTCATATGGTCTTAAAATACTTTTTTTTATAGGTGTGATCCGTTGGACCTAGATCCAATTTTTTAATTTTTTTGATTCCTTATAATTTTTTTCTGTCCCGGTGGTATCAAAATGCCGCTGTGTCTGGATATTTTATCTGTCTCTCCGGGAAAATGAATATCTCCAGAAAAGATTTTCAGTTCAATACTTTTTTTTCTCTCCACTCGGACTAATCCACCTACTCGGCTTCTTGTATTTGTATTTAAAGCGAGTTGTGTATCTATTCCAATGATACTATTGTTCCGAACCATTATGGACGAAGATCCAGGTAAGATATGCACCTCTTCGGGAATAAAAAAAACCGATCCACTTCGATATACTCCCGGGCTTCATGAGGAGATTCCCTCTTCTCTGTCATCAAAGAAATCCGGTGATCAGCAATGAATAAACTAAGTAGTCAGTTTTTAGTCTTCTCAACATCCGACTTTTGCTTCGGATAATTCGTCCAACCCCAGGATAACTATAATGTCCTGAAGTTCTTTGTAACGTTGTAAAGTTTGCTTAACTCTTTGTGCAGTTTCATAATGTTCCTCACCAACGATCCGAGGTTGTAACATAGTTGACGTTGAATCTAAAGTACTGTATGGAATTTTGCAGTTTAATGTACATAAATGAGTTATACAGCCTGAGTTTGAGTTATAAGTAAATTTTGTTAAATAACAACAAGAAACAACTTGTAGCTTACTGGTAAAACCTTTGCACTGCTGTGACATAGCCCTTGTGTTCGATCCCCATCAGACACATTATTTTTTCTGATTTTTTCTTTTTAACTTTTTAGAAGCCCAAAATTTTACACGTGCAATACACATAAAAATGAAAAGTCAGAAAAATCAAATATGTGCAAAAGGGTTTAAACACCGAGAAGTACACGTGGTATCAATTCAGAGACCCAACTCCTCAAATCGACCGGCCAAATGCTCATCAAGACCGGCGCCGACGGTTGGATGGAGTCTAATTGTCCCTAGGATTTGTACACTAACCCCTTCACCTACTCCTAACTTCTCTGCACCGTTTGATAACCCTTCATTTCACCATTTATCATCTTTTTAATGCATTTAAATTTACCATTTTAATTCCAAAACCCTAATTCTACACTATAAATACCACCCCACATTTTGGCTCAGTATCATTCTGAAATTTCTAGCCAAAACTTTCAAAAATTCTCTAAGTACAAGTGAAGTACAAGTGGAGTTAGCAAGCGGTCAACTTCCAGCGAAGAATCGAATCTATTCCGGAGCTCCCACGACGCCACGACGACAACAATCTCTTCTTATACCTTTTCTTAACCCAACTAAGTAGTAAGTCCCTATCAATCCCTCTTCTTATTCTTTGAAATTCCATTTCAAAACATATATCGGTAAGTGGAGTTAATACCGATATCTTTTTCAAAACCCTAGAAAAACTCCTTCTCTTTAATATTTTGTTCAATCTAACTTGTACACATCACTTGTAATTTTAAACCATAATTTTTAGAATAAATTTTAGCCTAGAATTCCATGCAAAATAACTTATATTTAAGTTTTTCATTTAAATACCATGAACTTTAAATACCACCTCTTTTAGTTTTTGTTACAAACATACGTTTAGGAAAACTTCACGAGGTAACAACCTACCTCTCACATAAACACTTGGTTTCATAGCACTGTAGGAATATTTGTTACGAGTACAACTTTACATTAAAATACCACTCACTTTGAAAACGGTTTTCTTTTAAAACAGTATTCTTAATTCCTTTGCGATTATGCTTCTACAACCCTTTTTAGGGAACCCGCTATTGGATGTACAGATTATTACACATTCTTTGGCTAGCAGAGCGAGTTGCAGACCTCCTTACGGAGCATTCGGTCTTTAAAGGTTTTAAATACGGTTTTTAAGAAAAACACATTTTTCTAATTAAATAAAATTAATTTTTAATAATTATATAAAAACTACAAATCAATATATTTTCAAAATATAATAAACTTACTTTTTTTTAAAATGAAAGATTACAAGTTTTACTAAAATACCATCAAGATACCAATAAAAGACACGCTTTACAATAAAATACCATGAATTTTCTAAACTAAGCAATTATCACTAAAATATCTCAAATCCATAAAATTCATATCCATGAAAACCCTAAATAATATAAATAAAGTCTCAAGTTTTATTTTGAAATTTTATTAAAAATATTTTTCGTAAAACCCCCTCGAGTTATATAAAACAATATTTAAACATTTTAGTAAATATAGGTTTAAATGGGATCAATTCTCTTAAGCCCAAGGGAGCCGGAGAAAGTGAGTGCTTGCCTATTTAAAATAGAAAACTTAACGGAGTTATCAATGATAATTTTCTTGAAAAAAGACACAAATCCTGCCGTCCATGTGCAGCACTTACCGATGACTCCCGAACCTAATTCAGGATCTAAATCAGTTACAAGTGTTTGACTCAGTCTGAGTCTAACTCAAACCTGAATCCAAACACAAATCAGAGTCCAATTCAAATATGAATCCAAAGTCTAATATGAATACTTTAACATGAACCTGAATACCTGAATTCAAATATCAATAGCAAACCTGAATACTTGACTTGACTTGATCGAACCATAGTTATAACTTGACATGACTTTTTGAATACAAGATTACATCATGAACCTGACTCCTTAAACATTTGTATCCATGGTTTCGGCAAGACTTGTAAATATACTCTATACAATACATTACGCGGGGATAACGGGGTAGATTGATACAGAATGTATAGCGTGGCACGAGATGGTCACTTAAAAGACACCTACATGAACTCTTGTGTCATTGTCCCGTGGGTTATGACGGGGCCTTATACTACATGTTACCATAGTCCACGGGGTAAGATGGACTTCTCTCGTATACACAAATACCTTCTGTACCAAGCTACAAACAACTACGTTAAAATATCAATCATATACCTGTACAACTTTACAGTTTCATTTAACATTGCTTTTTCTATTCCATTCCTTCTTTTGAGACTTACCGAGTGCTAGTTCGCTGACGACATTCATGTATTTTCTTTCTTTGGAATCTTGGACCGGACACTCGGGAGATCGAGCCTAGCCAGGAGGATTTGTACCAGCTCACTGTCCAGCCGGACTTCTAGCTCTCCTTGTATTTACCTTCAGTTTTTATGCCACTGTTTAGGTATTGTTTATATCATTGTATCTTTTCATTTTCAAACAGTTGTATATAAAGTGAATATAAATAAAAGTTGCTGTTTATATTTTTATATCACTTGTTATTCTTGTGCATTTTATATTGCTTATTTATACTTAACGTATTTATTTCTTAGTAAATACGTTGCGGCCCGCCACGTCACCGATTCCATACATTGGAAAGAGGGATGTGACAGTATTATTGTTCACTATTCATTTTCTCTCTCTTGGCTATTTGTATTTTTATATGAATACGTGTATATATATTTCGATACGTTTATCGGGTTGTATTCTGTATTTATACAGAATTTATTCTAGAAAATGGATACCTCATTTGTTGATTTTTACTTTAAAAGAAATAAAAAATGAGGTGGAGGATGAGCTGTAAAGGAGTATGGTAGAAAGGTATGGCTTGGTTTTCATATTGTATTTTCATTTGTGTTCATTATTCTTGGATGGTTGTAGAAAAAAGCTATATTTTTTTCTACATGTTTTCTTTTTGATATACACAACACTTGCTCATATGGTTATGGCTAAGCTTCCTCTTCACCACCTCCTCCTTCTTCTTCTTGGGTTTCTCTTTTGAGCTTCATATTAGAGAGAAAATGATAGTGAAATATTTCTACATCCCCACTCTCCATTTGTAGCGAGTTTGGAGCGTCGGTTGCTTCACTAGATGAAGCTGGAGCTTGGATCGATTCTTTTGGGTGTATCATCTTCGGTAAGGACGGTCGCCACTTAAGTTTGATCCTGATGGCCTACAACGAGCTTGGAGGGGTCTTCCACGATTGGGTGGACACGCGTCAAAGTTTGTATTCCCTAACCATTGCATGCTTGCTTTCTAGTTTTGGTGTTTGGATAGATCACAAAGGATTTGGTTCTAGTTGCCCTCTTGTAAATTTTTGTTTTTCGGTTCCGCAACAGCCGCGACTCACGCGCCACGGGTAGTAGAAACTTTCAATGGTATTAGAGCCTCCTAAACACCCTAAACTAGCTAATTATGACGTTAGAATTCATGGTTTTTCCGGTATTGAAAACCGTTGAAAAAACAGTCCCGAAAAATCGAGTTTTGAGATGTTTGTAAACCCCGCCGGCTCACGGTTTTAAATGATAAGCTGCGGAGTGGTGCGTGGGCACCCCGGGGAGACCCAGGGGGAAGTGCAAAAGGCTGGGTCCACTCCCCAGACCACCACGAGGTAGTCTTGGGGGTGGGGACCCGAGACTACCCCCATGGGTAGTCTCGGGTTTGCCTCACCTTCTGGGCCACCTCATGGTGGCCTCGGGGGTGGAATACCCCCTAGGCCCACAGTTTGAACGCTAATTTTGTGTTTGAACTTTCCGTGAAGGTTCGGACACGTTTCGTTTTGATTCGGACTTCTGAATTGGCTCAAAACCTTAGTTTTTTTTAGAGGTTTAGTGCACTTGTTTTTGACCCTTTGGTATATTTGGGATGTGCTCTATTTATGTGTGGAATTATAATGTCGTGACTTCGTATACATTCGTATATGTGTTGTTGAATGTCGTATAATTGATATATGTTCAATTAGACGAGATTGCACACTTGCTTCTGTGGATATATATCTTGTTTATGGTTTAGTCAGATTGTTATGTCGGATAACCCTTCGTGCGATTGCTTGTACAGTTTTGATTTACTTTGTTGTATTCATTTATTCGGGAATAACTCCAACTTTTAGCTGCCATTTCCGTATTATGTATATTCTTTTATTGGGGCTCAACCAGGATGCGGTCGATGTCACCATTGTATATATTTCATTTCTGTATTAGGATTAACTCAGGAGAAGTGCTCGAGTGGCCGGCTTCTAGAGTGCAGTAAGTGGCCATCTCACGGAGTTGAGACCGGGCAGCCTCACTTTAGAATTGGCGGGTTGCTCACCGCACTTGTAGGGGTTATAGGATCGACCCACGGAGCGGTGCACAAGATACCGGATTCTAGAAAGCGACGGATGACCAACTCATTTCATTGAGGACGAGTTACCCAATTTCTAGAATTAGCAAGTGGCTTGCCGCACTCGTAGGGGTCTAGGATCAATTTTGTACGGGCTATCCACATGACCGGGGAACGCCGTGTCTTATTTACGACTCAATTGAAATGAGGGGCTCCTAATTTATCAGCTATTCTATATTTTTTTCACATGCCTGTGATGATTATTATCTACCTATGATGACTATTACTTGCCTGCGACGATATATATATATATATTAGTAGATGCTTCTATATGTTTTACATCCATGCTAGCCCTGTCTCCGCCCTGCCGTAAGTTAAGTAACCTTACAGTGAAGACCCGCGACCCCGTGGTGATTGCGGATGGCATATAAAAGCATGCTATTTTGGGTGTTTCTGGTGTGGCTTAATAATTGTAATTGATGGGAACACATTATATGTATAATGCAAGAAAAACAAACCTATATGATGTTGTCGGAACCAATTTTTAAAACTACTCGGTTTTCTTCAAAACTCATAGTCGTATTCTTTTGCTTTGCTTAGAGGTATTCTGTTAAGAATATCCCGCATCTCATTCTATGAGGAAAGAGTCTTGATCCCTTCACGGGAAGTTTGCTCTTAAGCAAAAGTTTATGTTACTAGTTTTAAAAGAGGTCCTAAACCCCTCCATTTCAAATCCACTCAAGTTCCTTCAACGATATCAAGTTCATAATGTTAAAGGTTTTTTGCCTAAAACCAGCCATAGCCCTTCGTCATTTCAGATTAATATTGTTTAGTATTCGTGCTACGTTTGTCGTTGCTATTCACCGAGGCGTAGTGTGCGGTAGCTCTGTAATGCTTTTATGTCGCATGGATATGTGGATTGGTTAGGACAGTCGTACAACTTTGTTGATCATTCGTCAAGAGTCGTGCGGTTGGATTTAAAGCAATCAAGATAATGGCGTGTTGAACTTGACTGGGGCCCTTGATTTGTTGATCATTCGTCATGGTCCTTGGGTCTGAGGGGCAAAAACCATATCGGGAGTTTCAAATAATCAGGAAACTTGCCAAGTTTGCGTATACTTTCTAGAGTGTGGTAATTTTGTTCTGCTTCCGTCAATATTATTACATGATGATAGTTTGGTCCCGATTCCAACTGATGAGTAAGTATTACTCCTCGAGAGATTTTCACTTCACAATTAGCTAACCTATTAGGTGTCTAGAAAGTGTTAACGAGTTACGCCTCTGCGGAAATAGGGTTTTTTAATTTGGTCTATGTGAAAGCACGGGAGGCCTCCCTCAGAGTACCAACACTGACCTGGCCGAATGGTTGGCGAAGTTGTAAAGTGTACATGATCCCGGCTAGTTCTCATTTTACGGTTTGAAGGAGAATTCGAGAAAACAGTGGGATCCATCCTGATTAGATAAAGTGATCAACTAATCTAATTTTGATAGAGTGCATATTGAGTATTTCTTTTCTCTCTTTGGTTTGCGACCATGAGTTACCTTTAACTAAAACTCATGAACCAAGTTAACCGAACCTTCTTACACACTTTGGTTTTGGATTGTCATGTTTCACGAAAAAATTGCATATATCTCTGCCACTCCAACTTCATATTTGCATTTCTCCAGAACATTTCGTATCACTACGATGATCCATATTGTTTGAAAAGGCCATCGTATAGTTACATACAGACTCGAAGAAATTATTTCAGTCGAGGATGGCCACTGGTTCTGGAGAAATTGAAAAAGATTATTCGGTTGTCTCTTCACCTTAATTTCTCTCAGGATGCGGGAGCTCCTTGTATTAGGAGAGTACACCAATTATGTTTATTGAATAGTCTTCTTCCAAACCTTAGGCTGGTACCGAAAGGTAGGGAAGGAAGGAAACCAATTAGCTTAAGTGCGGTGTACAAAAGGTAAGATGTAGAGAAATATAAAGGGGTCGAAGTGAGAGCAAAGGAAATTGCGACTACTGTCATGAATCTGGATAATGGAAGAGACATTACTAGGAATACCCGGCTACCCCCTTGAAACATTTATGTTTCACATTTTCTGTGTACTTGTATATGAGAACTGTTTTCCCAATAAATTCTGACTCCAGGGTATGTATTTACCGAATTTGGATCTCACATCCGTACGGCATTACAGATACTGAGTAAGAGTAGAATATTAGGAAACAGGCGATTTGATCCTCAATATCGGAATTGGTTGTAGTTGGTGATATTGGATTAAATCGCCTGCCTTTGCCTAACGACAAATATTTGGTTTTGAATAATCATTGTTATGCACTAATTTTTAAAATTGAATATATGTATTTTTATTTTATAAAGTGAGATATAAATTTTGAAAATTGTGTTCCAAACATTTACCTTTATTAGTTGAGCATAAGATAAGGTGCATTGAATAACGGTGTAAGACATTCTTAACAAAATATAGTTTTCAACCTACAACACATGGAGTTCGAGTTAGAATACTCTTGGGACTTATACATGGTAATGTATGTTGTCCAGTATCCTTTAGGATAAAGAGTTGGTACTCTTGCGTCATTCAAGTTTAGCTATGATTTCTCTGATTTTAGACACGCATTCATTGTAATACAAGGTCCAAAGATTTTAAGATGTTTATAGGTATATGAATAAAGTAGAGAACCATATGTTGGAAGTATCAGGATTCTTCGAAATGATCAAAGATGTAGATACTTATGCTAGGTATTCTATCATAGTAATATTGAAAACATGTTTCTCTCATAGGTTACTTATCTGTGGGTGCGCTCCTTGATGAGTAATGTTGTATTGGCCTTTTTCCATTTAAGTGATATGCACTGGAAGTAACTGCATGACATTTGAATCTGTTTCCATTTAAATTAGTGCCTTTGATTTTGTCACACCCCGCTTCCCAATTGATGGAAACGGTGACGTGGTAAGCCCGCGACGTATTTACTATGAAAATAAATACATTAAGCGTAATTAAGCAATATAACAATGAACAAGAATGACAAGAGTAATAAAATGAAACAACAAGTTTATTTGCATTCAACTTTATATACAACTGTCTGAAATAAAGATCCAATAATAAAAGAAAATGCCTAAACAATGGCATGCTGAAAGTAAGTGCAGGCTGGAAGGAGCTAATAATCTGGCTGTGCTGCAAGCTGGTCCAAGTCTTCCTGGTTTGGCTCTATCTCCTTAGAGTCCGGTCCTCCTGGAGAACATTCCAAAGAAAGAAAACAGAGAGGAATGTCATCAGCGAACTAGCGTTCGGTAAGTCCCAAAAGAAGTAAGGGAAAATAGTATGTAATGTGAAATGAACAGGTAAAGTTGTATACGATCATTCACATGTATAAAATAGTTATTTTAATATGATTATTTGTAGTTTGATATGGAAGGTATTCATGTATATGAGAGGAGTCCATCTTACCCCATAGACTATGGTAACATGTAGTATAAGGCCCCGTCATAATCAACGGGACAACGAAACGTGAATTCATGTAGGTGTCTTTTAAGCGACCTCTCGTGTCACGATATACGTTCCGTACCAATCTACCCCTTTATCCCCGCATATTGTATTGTATAGATTAAGAATATAGGTCTTGGCCGAATTCATGGATATAAAATGTACAAGTTCATGTTCAGGATGTAATCATGTGTTCATGTAGTCATGTCACGTTATAACCATGGTTCGGTCAAGTCGAATCAAGTATACAATTTTGAGTTTGATGTTAGAATTCGAGTATTCAAGTTCATGATCAAGTATTCAAGTTCGTGTTTGATTTTGGATTCTGGTTTGAGTTTAGACTCAGATTGAGTCAGACACTTGTGAACGGATTTAACTCTTGACTTTCTTAGGTTCAAGAGTAATCGGCAACTGCTGCACATGGACGGCAGCATTTGTATCTTTTTCCAAAACAATTGCCATTGATAATTCCGTTAAGTTGTCTAACCTTAATAGGCAAGCACTCACTTTCTCCGGCTCCCTAGGACCCAAGAGAATTGACCCCGCTTAAACCTATATTAAACTAGAGTTTAAAATATTTTTTTTCATATCTCGAGGGGGTTTTATGAAAAATATTTAAATATGGTTTAAAAATAAAGTTCGAGGGTGACTTATAACATTTAGGGTTTTCATGAGTATGTGTTTTAATTATTGGGGTATTTTAATAATAAATACTTCGCTTTTAAAAGTCTATGGTATTTTATTGAAAACTAGCCCTTTTTGGTAACATAGTGGTATTTTATTAACATTTTAATCTTTCATTTTAAAATATAGTTTCATAACATGTTTTTATTGAAAACATGGATTTATAATTGTTATATAATTTTTCAAAAATTAGTTTTGTTTAGAAAATTCGTGTTTCTTCAAAAACCGTATTTTATTTCCTTTCAAGATCAAATACTCCGTGAGGAGTTCTGCATCTTACTCTACTATCCTGAGATGTCCAATAATCCGCACCATCCACTAGTGGGTCCCTTAACGAGAGTTGTAGAGACGTATTTGCCAAGGATTACAAAATACCGATTTAAAAGAAACCCAGTTTTTAAAAGATGTGGTATTTTAATGTAAAAGATATTCTTTGAACCAACCATATATATATATATATATCGTGCTATGAAACCAAAGTGTGCGCGTGTGGGGTGGGTCGTTACCCTGTGAAGTTTTCCTAAAAGTATTGTTTAAACAATTATCGAAAAGAGATTTATACTAAAGTTCAAGGTATTTTAATGAAAAAGTTCGTTTATGTTTGTTTCACATGAAAATTTTGGTTAAATTTGAAGCTAAAAGATTGTAATTAAAGTTACAAGTAGGGTGGTAATATTAGTTTGACTTATGTATAAAGGAAAAGAGAGTTCTAGGTTTTAAAAAGAAATGTATCGGAAGTAACTCCACTTTACCGATATATGATTAGGAGATGAAATGAGATGAAAAGAAAGAGAGATGAGAGGGACTTACGGTTTGGTAATATCGAGAAAAAGGTAAGGAAGAAAGGAGGGAGCTTCGTGGCATCACGGGAGCTCCAGAAACGGTTTCGATTTTCGACGGAAGGAGCTTGGTTGCTAACACCACTTGACTCCACTTGCACTTTGGAACTTTTGAGGTGGTTTTGCTAGAAATTTTCAGAATAGATTGAAGCTAGGGCATGGGATGGTATTTATAGTGGAGAATTAGGGTTTGGGAATTAAAACTTTGGATAAAAAGCATTAAAAAGGTGTTAAATGGTGAATTGAAGGGTTTTTGTTTGATTGCAGGGAAATCAAATTGTGCAGGGGAGTTAAAAGGAGTCGAAGGGGTGTGTGTGCAAAGCACGGAGCCATTTGGGCTCAATTGAACCGTCGGCGCCGCCCAATTGGGGGAACGGGCGGTCGGGATTGAGGCAATCACCTCGAGATTCGTGCCACGTGGGTATTTGGGTGTGTACACCTCATTGCGCCTGTTTGATTTTTTTGAAACTTTTCATTTCTCCGTGTATTGCACGTGCAACTCTTGGGCTTCCAAAAATTAAAAAGAAAAAATCTAAAAAAACTAGGTCTGATGGGATTCGAACGCACAGGCTATGTCATAACAGTGTAGAGGCTTTACTAGGGAGCTACAAGTTGTTTCTTGCTTTTATTTAAAAAAATAACTCTTAACTCTTACACAGGCTGTAATACTCTTTTCTGTACAATAACAGGAAAATTCTGTACAGTGATTTCAGAGTCGTTACAGATTTTATATGGACATAGATCGGTTGCATATCTTTAGGATGTTAAGATATAGAGTTATTTGATTTCAGTTTAAAAGCAGAATCCAGATAAACTCAAGGGCTTTGGTAATGGCAGTTTGTAGATTATCCCAAGTATCCGCTAGGGTTTTGCTTCTACCATTTTCAAGATCAATGGTTACATTGTTCTTGACTCACCACTTTTTTTTTATAAAAGGAACCTTTTTACAAAATAAACTAGTAAGAGTATGGTTGAACTGGAAGTGATTGCAGAAGCACAAATGGTTACTGAAAATTTAATAGAATCTAGAGATTCAATTGTACTCGACAAACTTTAGCCACTCCGCAGATTTAGTAGGTGACCTCACCCACCGAAGAGATACTTCGGTTTTCTCATAGACGGTGATAGGGAGGTCAGCATCATGGTTATGATGGCCATACTAGTTGTTTGCAGGTCATAAGAAGTGGTAACTTTCAGGTGACAAGATGCTTTATATCCAAGATGGATTCCACACACTTCAGCAAATTATGGATTTTGGACTTTACTGGGTGCTCTTGAAGGGGTAGAACCCTTTAGGAGCAAGTAGATCTTTCAAGATCTGTGCATGTGGAAAGGTATTAACCTAATAAGACTAGACTTGTTGTAAAGATTCTCATCAAGTACTCGTTGTAAATTGTGATGAGACTTTTGCTTCAGTGTCTACGCTGAAGTCCATAACGGATATAACTTGGCACTACTGCTGCTTTAGACTATGATATCTGGCAAGAGGATGACTATAACGTCTTTCCAAATGGGAATTTGGAAGTGCACGTGTATATGACTCTGCTAGAGAATTATCATAATCAGTCGGAGCAGCAGAAGGTGTGCAAGTTTCTTATATCTATTCATAGACTAAAGCATGTATAGCGGAGACAGATCATCTGTTTTTATGTAACAGTCAATGTGATTGACTTCATCAAAACAAAAGATGAACCTAGTAAGAAGGGTGTAGGGAGCACTGTCTTGAGATTTGGATGGCATACTCCTAATAGAAAGTGATATTCCTATACTACAATCGGTCGAACTTTGGTTGTCACAGGTGTTTCTCCACATAGGATCTGGATAATATATCAGGGATTCTGGTGACTAGATCTATGGTTTTATATCTAGATTTGGGAGATGTCCCAATCCGGGTACTTAGACTGCATTCTAAAAGTATTTTAGAATGGACGACTCTTGGCGTGGTGGTATACCCGCAGGTGATGGAGTCTCCCTCTCTAAAGAGATGTTTTCTAGACTGATGAGGAGAGGGACTAGTATGAATGACATATCATTTGCTTAGGCAATTGAGTCAATTGTGCAATGTCTTGTACCAAAGCAGATGTTGCTTCTGCACTTGCTGTAGTAAGCATATAATCCAATTCTATAGAAACAAAGAGAAGCGATTATGAACATAAGAGGATGTTCTTGGTATGATAATGGCAGTCTCCTCCGGGAGGCGGTTATCGGTTCAGGCTTCCAAGGTGACCTGGATGACAGAGATGCTGTCAGAGTTTTGAATTTACTCTCTTCTAAGGAGTAGTATATTGGATGGGGTTCCAATAGGGATACTAAGGTAGGCATGGTGCAGGATGTTGGTTATGACTTAACGGAGAATACAGCCCAATAAGTTTGTAGATTAAAAATGTTCATTTATGAACTTGGTCCCATCATGTATCCAGACAAAATTCTAGAGGCGGGTAATCGCTCAGTTCGGGAGATTGTTGATCTCCGCGAAGTTGAGATATAAAAAGAGAAAGTTGGAATATTGTAGTGGATCCACTCACTAAGTCTATTTCTCGAAAATGGATACTTCTCAAACAAACTTTGTGAAACTGATTAGTAGAGAAATTGCGTATTTGGTAGCACATGGGATGTGGGTATGCGATACCATAATAATAACCCTTAAGTGCAACTGGGAGATTGTTGTATATAGTGCGCTCAAGGCAATTATTGTAATTGCAGGAACGCGATTATGATAGTTGAACGAGGACCTATACAGGTAGAACAATTTTACTCGAGATGATAGATGTTATCTACTTTGTATTTATTATTGATATGTATACGTTTTACTTGTTCTTACATGTCGCTAATACATAACGATAAAGCCCGTAGGATTCTTACATGACTACCAAGATTATGATGTCGATCATATACGTGAGAGCTGAGTAGTCCATAAGCACATCCTTAAATGTCCCTAGTCGTGAGAGTATCGAGACTGGATATCGATATTCCGGAGTAGACTAGTGCATACGTTTCAAGACCTCGACGAGGGGTGGTTACCAGTCTCACATGCCATTGGTGTTGTGTCACCTAAGATAGTATACATGTGCTTACTGGAGGTGAGTACACTGGACGGACTCGCCAAAAACTTCTATATGGTATTATATCTATTTTCAGATAGAAGTTCTCCAGTGGTATGGGTACATGTTAGTCTTTTGACATAAGATCTCCATTTATCTCATGTGAGTTCCCACTGTACTTTGATTACTATCCTACCATGGCTCAAGAGGTGTCATGCAAACAGGTTTTAGTTGGGTACAGTCCCGATCCATATGGAGGCAGTGAGCGATTGTCAGGGATTCATCTCTTCTGGTATTAGGAGTCGATGTCGCGCTGTGTTCGGTTTGCCATCCCCCTAAATCTGTGTCCACGGTGGATGAGATTTACTGATATGAGTTAAGTAGTTTATCGGTTGGTGATGAGCTTGACTCCGACACGACTAATCGAGTTATTTGGGGTCTGAAGTTTTCCACCCTAGACCCGGTATGCGATACTCTTAGACGAAGAGACGGGACTGTACGGAGATTGTCACATTCAGGCTCAGTAGGGTATGGACTGACTTGATTGTCGAACTCCCTTTCGGCATATACCTGGATAGCCGTTACGTACATCTAGTGCCGCTGGCATGCTTGTGGTTATGGATTTATCCTGTAATCACTACCAGCATATTGTCGAGTCTTTAGAGTCCCACAAAGAGAGTTTTTCCGGTTCAGGCGATATGATGTAGATGATGTATATTGATATATACCGGTGTCTAATTAAATATGTGTATATACTACATGAACTTTAATCGGACGGTTGATAATACTAGCAGTTTAGGATTAAGCCGGATTATTAAATAAAGTTTTGATTTAATAATTTATATATGTATTTTTATATATGTATTCTAGTATTATTGTTCACTATTCATTTTCTCTCTCTTGGCTATTTGTATTTTTATACTAATACGCGTATATGTATTTCGATACGTATACCGGGTTGTATTCCGTATTTATACGGAATTTGTTCTAGATGGTGGACACCTCATTTGTTGATTTTTCCTTTAAAAGAAAATAAAAAATGAGGTGGAGGATGTGGTGTAAAGGAGTATGGTAGAGAGGCATGACTTGGTTTTTATATTGTATTTTCTTGTGTTCGCTATTCTTTGATGGTTGTAAAAACAAAGCCATATTCTTTTCTATATGTTTTCTTTTTGATATACACAACGCTTTCTCATATAGTTATGGCTAAGTTTCCTCTTCACCGCTTCCTCTTCCTCTTTCTTGAGTTGCTCTTTTGAGCTTCATATTAGAAAGAAAATGATAGTGAAATATTCCTATATCCCCACTCTCTATTCGTAGCGAGTTTGGAGCATCGATTGCTTCATTAGGTGAAGCCGGAGTTTGGATCGGTTCCCTCAGGTGGATCATCTTCGGCAAGGGCGGTCGTCACTCAAGCTCGATCTCGACGGCCTACAAGGAGCTTGGAGGGGTCTTCCACGATTGGGTGGACACGCGTCAAAGATTGTATTCGCTAACCATTGCATTCTTTCTTTCTAGTTTTGGAGTTTGGATAGATCCCTAAGGATTTGGTTCTACTTGCCCTCTTGTAAATTTTTGTTTTTCGGTTCCGCAACGGCCGCGGCTTATGTGGAAAGGGCATTAGGAACTTTCATTGACCTCCTTGTAGAGCAATAGTGGCTTAGGACACAGGTTGATATCCTTTTCGCCTAAGACTTTTCACCTTTATGAGCCGTGAGGTTCTCATAATGATGTTTTTCTTTACGAGTTGAGAGGATCTTGCAAGTGTATTCTAATGTGAAATAAAGATAACCACTTTCGATATAGGAGTCTGTTAGGTTTGCGGTACTGGGTTAAGTCCATCGTACCATCGAGTTGGCTGATATATTCTTGACATGCAGTCCCTTAGGTTGCTGCTCGAGTAGCCCCGCATCCGTCGTGTCTCTGATCCCTTCTGAGGCTAGACAAGCCTTCTTCAAGTAGTTTTTTTAGGTTGAAGTATTCACATTACCATTAGAAGATCTAGCGTTAGGTATTGCCGTGGCGATTTACTTAAGGTTAGACTCGATTTGGAGCCATGATGTGTCATAACCGCACCCTACTGGGGTGGGATGACATCCAATGGTTTTAGGCTTGCCATCAAGACCCGAAACTAGGAATATACCGTCCCTTCACTTTTGCTTTGATGATTTCATGCCGATTCTTCGCTGAAGTGGGGTAGACATCCATATGACCTTTAGGCCGTATATATCGCCATTGAAATCCGGAGCTAGGAATATGCTATCACTCCGCTTTGATTTGACCCTTTGGTCCATGTTGACGTCGCATCTGCACCCTGCTGGAATGAGAAGGAATGCCGAGATGATCTCTAGGCTGTAGATGTTTCCATTGAGATCTGGAGCTAGGAATATTCTATTGCTCCACTTTGATCTTACCCTTTGGTCGCTGTTGACGTTGCGTCCGCATCCTATTGGCATGAGGACGAACGTTGAGATGATCTCTAGGTTGTAGATATTGCCATTGAAATCTGGAGCTAGGAATATGCCATTGCGTCACTTTGATCTGACCCTTTGGTCCATGTTGACATTGCGTTCGCATCCTTCTTGCATGAGGAGGAACGTCGAGATGCTCTCTAAACTGTAGATGTTGCAATCAAGATCTGGAGGTAGGATTTTGCCATCAAGATCTGGAGGTAGGATTTTGCCATCACTCCACTTCTGTTTGACCCTTGGGTCCTTGTTGACGTCGCATCTGCACCGAGAAAGAATGTCGAGCGAGAGCTAGGATTTTGCCATTACTCCATTTTGATTTGGCTCCTTAGAACTTTGTCGACACCACGTCTGTACTTTGCTGGAGTAAGAAGGACGTCCAAATAGTCTCTAGGCTGTAGATGTGACATCAAGACTCGGTTCTTCTTTTGACGAGGCATGGTGGGAAAATATGGTTTCCTTTTTTTTATTTATGCCTATGGATTGTATACAAGAGTCGGTATAAAGCTACTTGCAGGGCAGAAAAGGTTTTATTTTATTTTTTATATTTCCGTGATGCTCTATCTTTTCAGCTTTTCATATCACAAAAGTCGCGATTGCCCAATCATTTCGGCTATTTTTTTGCGGTGTCTAATCATTTCGGCTATGTCATTTTGATTTTTTACTCGCTATTCTTATTGCGAGTTGCCCAAATATTTTGGTTGTTTCATATGCATATATTTTTTTGCTCGCTTCATTTTATTGCGAGTTGTCCCATCATTTCGGCCATTTCATATGCATATTTTTCCTTACTCGCTGATTTTATTGCGAGTTGGGGATTTAGAATCTGATCCCAATCTTGGCATCAGTATCGCTACAACTGGAATGTTTCCAGGAGCGAATCATCATATGCAGAGAGAGGATTTAGAGTTTGACACCAGTTTAGACATCAGTATCGCTACAACTGGAATATTTTCAGGAGCGACTCATCATTTGCCGTTGTTGATTTGAACAAAGGTGGCTTAGCAAACATGGATAGGATCCTGTCGACTAAGGCTTTTGACTTTATGAGCTGTAAGGATCTCATAAAGGTATTTCTCCCCACTAGTCAAGAGGATCTCGTAGGTGTATTTTCTCCTCAGGAATCGTGAGGATTCCCAAGTGGTATTTTCCCCTTGCAAGATGTAAGGATTTTATCAGAGAGTTTTCTTCTTGTAAGTCGAAAGGACTTACAAGTGTTGTTCACCATATGAGGATATTTCTCTCCATCGATGGAACTTTATGGGAACATATTTTGTTCATGCCTGTGGACCATATACAAGCATCAGCATTGAACAACTTGTAGGGCAACTTGAGGGATATGATGACTTACGAACAAGTTTAGATCCCTGTAACCTAAGACTTTTGAATTCTATGAGCCGTGAGGGACTCATAGGGATATATTCTCCTTACGAGTCATGAGGATCTCGTAAGTGTGTTTTCTCCTTAAGAATCGTATGGATTCCTAAGTGTGTTGCTCCTCAGTGAGTCGTAAAGATCTCACGCAGGTATTTTCTCCTTAACAAGGTCGAGGGGACCTTGCATGTGTACACAATTTTTTTACGAGATTACGCCCTTTCGGGTTTCCACAAACTCACCGGCAGTCCTGCTGTTTTTACTCACGGCACCCTTTCTGGTTTTCATCCATGCCCATTTTGCTTATGGAGATACCCTTTTTTGTGAACTGTGGAACTCTTGAAAGTAACTTCACCGCAGATGATTCATATATTTGCCGGTGGGACCTGGGGGTGGTTCTATTGCTAGAGTAGCTATGTAGCCGGTGGGACTTGAGTTGCAATTTTCACCGGTGGAACTTAAATTGTAATGTCGATCTCAAGGAGCATATTAGTTTAGGGACATTGCTGTGTCATATTCCCGTGTTTGTGACGACGTATTAGTTTAAAGACATTTCGGTCCATTATTCCCTTGTTCGGGATGATATGCAAGTTTAAGGACATTTCGGTCCAACATCTCCGTGTTTGGAGCGAAATGCTAGTTTAGGGACGTTTCCGTCTAACATCTTCGTGTTCAAAGCTAAATGCTAGTTTAGAAATGTTTCGGTCTGACATCTCCGTCTTCGGAGCGAAATGCTAGTTTAGGGACGTTTCGGTCCATTATCGCCGTTTTTGGGACAACACGCTAGTTTAGGAACATTTCGGTCCAACATTCCTGTGTTCGGGACGACGTGCTAGTTTAAGGACGTTTCGGTCTAATATCTCCATGTTTGGAGCGAAATGCTAGTTTAGGAACGTTTCGGTCCAATATTTATCATTCAATCAGGGAGTTACATAACTCATCCCTTCCAACGCTTGCTTACTTAGGCGTTGCTGCTTGGCCGTTGTATGAGTGGCCACTTCACGCCTTAGGCTATCTTCACCCTTTTGGACTGCTTCGCTTATCATCGTACCAATCGGGTTGTTTTTACGGGAAATACCGGGCACTTTACACAGCACCTGTCCCCTGCTCATCAGTGTCACTTTTTGACGCTGACGGAGTATCTTCTTCATATATGAAGGAACGAGATATCACTTCACTTTTTCTGCTGAGTCAACTTCCTCCTCGGAAGAATGAACTTGATTTGGGAGCTTTTCCTCTCATCATCCATTTTAGGAGTGGGATATGGCTTTTATGTCCTTCTATAATTTCTGGTTCAAGTGGGTTATTCCACTTGATTGCAGGACCCGCTTGTAGGTCTCTTAATATCCTTTTTGTTCTTTGAATAAAGGACCACCTCACATAGAGGTTCCTCCGTCGGCGAGCAAGATGCCCCCTGCGCATATTTCGAGAAGCGAGTATTCACGTCCCTATCTCTTCAAGGGTAGGACCCACGCTGTCACTATTTTAGCGGCATGTTACTTCAGAGCCCCTCATTTTTATTGAGCGTTGGCAACAAACGACACCTTGCCTTTGCTTTTCATACGTCTTCATCGGAAAAGGAAGGGTCTTGACCCATCTGATCCAACCGAGCCAGTTTATCTATGAGCTCTTTGTCACGACCCAAAGTTTAGATGTGACCGGCACGTAGATTGTATAATATCTAAAGATATATACCCAATCCAAGTAAGCCGAAAACCAAGATCAAAATCCTTTTTGCGGAATTCTTTATATAAAAATTTAGCTTTTAAGTAAAAATCACAATTGTTATGAAATTAAGATATAAAGACAAGTATAAGGTGTTAAATTTGGTTGCGTCACTAGTTGGGATCAACAACATTAACAGTGGAGACAAATATCCAAGAGTATATGACATCAATAAGAATTTTAGATAAGTAAAAGAAATTACAATTTATAGAACTAAACTATCTCATCTGTCAATTAATATACATATAACCATCCCTCACTCTAAGTCAAATACAGGTCTGATGGAGATGTTCTAGATACAAAATACAATACCAAAAGAGAAGGTTACTACATATGTAACTCACCTATCAAAAGATACGATATTGTTTCCCCCAATCAGAGCAAAGCTCTGTTGGAAATTCAAAATTCAAATTTTGAAGCAACGCTTCAAATCCCGGGCGCAACGCGCCACGTGTCAGCGCCCAAAGCAGCGCACCCAATCAGAGCAAAGCTCTATTTAAAATAAAATTAAAGGAAGCAACGCTTCAGTTGCGCAAGCACTGAGCTGCGCGACACGTGTCAGCGCAGATGCGCTGCGTGACACGAGTCAGCGCGGATGCGCTAGCGCAGTCGCGCTGCGCTGTGCCCTGCGCGACACGTGTCAGCGCGGATGCGCTAGCGCAGTCGCGCTGCGCTGTGCGCTGCGTGACACGTGTCACGCGCTGGGACATTTGCGCCAAACAGAATTAAGATTCTAAAGAAATCTTTCTGTTCTTGTTAAAACAAGAAGATTTTCTTCTGTAAAACAGAAGCTCTTGGATCAAAGATCCAACGGTGGGGAAAATTCCCCAAATCACTCAGAAAAAGATCTCTTTAACAAATTTAACTAATTTATGGGCATTATAAAAAGGACCCTAGACCTCAATTCAAAGCGATGAACATTTTGTGAGAAATCAAAATTTTCAAACAGAGAGAACTCTGAAGAAATTCTAAGAACAAAAAAAGAAAGGTAAAAGATCTTTTAGATAGAAGAATTTCTTCTGATAGATCATTGATCTTTAATAAAAGATCAATGATCTTTAATAAAAAACAAAATAAAAAAAAACAGTGCTTTGCACTTTTTATGAACCTCTGGTTCCTGAAATAAGAAAAAACTTGTTTTTTTTTCTTTGATCTAAATTAGATCAAGAAATCAAATAGTGCTTTGCACTTCTTTTATGAACCATTGGTTCTTGAATCTAAAAGATTCTCAAATTAATAGTGCTTTGCACTTGAAAATCTGCACTGTTGCGCTCTTGGGCTGGCGCAAGCCACCAGAGAGTGCCACGTGTCAGCATCTGAACCATTTGCGCTATGAAATAGAGGTCTGCTATCTGAAATTGGCGCAACTCACCAGAGCGCGCCACGTGTCAGCAGCGCAAGCGCAGCGCACTGCGCTTGCATGACACGTGTCATCACCACAAGCGCTTGCGCTCTTTGATTGGCGCGAAGCGCCTGAAAAATGCAATGCATTTCTTTTGTTAAAGGGCCAGGCCCAAGTCAAAAAGACCTAGCAGGCTAAAATAAATTGCAAAGCAATAAAAAGGGCAGAGCCCAAGTAAAATTGATGCTCTGCATCATTTACAAATGGGCAGAGCCCAAAGCAAATTGATGCTCTGCATCCTTTCTGGACAGAGCTCAAACAAAAATAAAAAGCAATGCAATGCATTATTTAAATGTGGGCAAAGCCCTAGCACAGGTCTAATAGACCAAAAATAAATAAAAACGTTGAATATTTTTCAACTGGACTTAGCCCAATCATGGCCGTAAGTCCTCAAATTAAATCGACTGAGCACAGCTGCTCTCTCTTAGATCAATTCACGACCGGTTCGAGGGTACATCTTCGAACTCCTTTGACTCCTATCGTTGTAATCCTTCAACGATGTCAGAGAGGTGACGGGTCCCGACAACAACACATCAACACGTACTGCGGGGTCCTTAAACTAGTGGATCGAAACGTCCTTAAACTAATATTGGACCGATATGTCCTTAAACTAATGATGAACCGAAACGTCCTTAAACTAATGGTGGACCACCACGTCCCTAAACTGGAACATGGACCACTACGTCCCTAAACTGGAACAATAGAGCCCCCAAATGCTCTTTTGCCGGATCTAAACGGTCCCGTTTAAGTTGATCTTAGCCCCAAATACGGCTAACGTATCCTTAAACATTTAAATGGACTATAAAACTCTAAATCGAATTTGGTTCAAGGGTACATCTCTGAACTCCTCTGACACCTACGTTGTAATCCTTCAACGACGTCAGAGAGGTGATGAGTCCTGACGGCCATATATTAAACGGATCACCACGTTAAGTTGATCTTAGTCTCAAACAGGACTAACGTATCCTTAACGAACGTTTAAGTTGATCTTAGCCTCAATACGGCTAATGTATCCTTAAACTAAAAACACCAAACCCAAATCTAAGTAAATACGGATTTGGACTAATCCACGTCTTATGGGCGACGGCATTACTCAGTCTCCGTATACAATCCACGGGCAACCACAAACAAAACAAACACACACAACACGAAGTGAAATTCTGGAGAAGGAGAAAGTGGCTACCGTGATGCAGTAGCGTAATTAACTGCAAGGGCTTGCGCCTGCAGGGAAGAACGTTCCCACAATCAAAAACCCCTCAAGCGAGGGGGAATCTGACGAAGTCTACTACATTGGCCGCATCCGTATAAACCTCGGATACACGGTGCCATAAATCAACTTGGCATCTTCGGAGAGGTGGACGGATAAAACCATATAGCATCTGCCCCGAACCTCAGGCCCAGACGTTCTCGCGTCGCGGCCGCCGTTCGGAGGGGAACAGATTCTGGCACGCCCGGTGGGACCTTTTCCTCTTTCCACTCCACACTTCATGTGTCGTATTCGCGAATGAATCGCGGTTTGTTAATGGTTGCCTTTGGATTTCAAGTTACTAAGATTTAGTCTTTTGTCTGGCGCAGAACTCAAGCATCAATGGCCTCTAACTGCACCAACTGCTCGAAGTGCCACTGCAACGGACGCTCCACCTTACCCAGAGGTGTAGCATATGGGCCCCAAGCGGCCTCCTTCCTCGCTCTGCCGGTAGAACAGGTGACCCAGGCTACCACCGGCCTGTTTTTCGGGACCATGATCCCACCTACAAGCTTCTCTATGCCAATACCTGCACCGGAAGGGAACAAGAAGTCGGTCTTCGACCGGCTCACTGCTACGACGGCCCCTGTCAACGGGTCGCCCACTACCAAACCAACAACCTCTGTTTTCGCCAGGCTGGATCAGAACTCTAAATTGGCTGTCCCAAGGAAGGCAATAACTGCTACTCCAGAAGTCGTCAAGGCGGCTTCCCCTGTCAAAGAGTCAGTCTTTTCATGACTGACGATTCCTGCTCCTGCCCCTGCTCGAGGATCTGTCTTCGACAGGTTGAATATCACCCCTCAAAGGACAACCTCAGTCTATAAGAGGTTAACACCAGCAGCGCCTCATTCAGACAGGGGGCAAAAAGAAGCTGTCTCTATCTTCGAGCCAGTCCCAACGGCTCGTCATGCTCGACGTCGCCATTGGCGACAAGTAAGGAAGGCAGGGGGCAACTCCCCCTCAGGACTAACTCCACCGGCTCCAGTGATAGAAGTCAACGCTGCTGTTCCAACTGGGAACAGCTTTGAACTGCTGAGGAGGGTACGTAAGAATTCTCCAACCGCTACATTGAAAAGATCTCCTCCGCCCGCGGAGAGAGTTCCGGAAACAAAGCAAGAACAGCCCCCTCAACGGCTGTCCTAAAAAATATACAAGGTTTGGCGAAGGGTTCAAGACTCCGTGATCGACCCAGATCACTCTCGTTAACAAAAGAAGGCGAAGGTGCAAAAAGAAAAGGACTGTCCTATTAAACAGCAGAGGACAACAATCGCTAGGGTGCCCACTGCAACGGCCCCTTCAACTTCAACGGCCCACAAAAGACGAAGGCCGGAGAAAACCCTCGCGCCGGCTACAAATATCAGAGGTGGTGAACCCAAACGCCTTAAGTCAGGGGGCATTGTAGTTCATACCGTCTATGTGGCGGCTGGTAAGGAGGACAGTCACATATCTACGGGTCATCGACCGCTTACGCGATCAGTGACCAAAGCGCAGGAGTAGCAGCAAAAGCTCCAAGAGATGATGAACGCTATGGCCGCACTTACTGGGCTAAAAGAAAGCCCTGAAACGTCCTCGGATGAACGCCAGGAGCAAGAAACTGACGCCGGATTCCTTCGACGAATATTGGAGAAGAAGGATAAAGAGGCTACTGAACAAGCAGCCAACATAAAGCGTATGGGCCTCCTGTTCCAAGACATGGTGGGGATGATGATCCAACAAGATCCTCCGGCCGAAGATCCCCCGATCATCCTTGAAGACGATAGGGGAGAGACGTCAAATCCTCCGCCAGCTCTGTCAGCAGCTAAAGAAGAAACAATCTCCAAAGCTGACTTGGACGAGTACATAGCCCAACAAATACGGGTTCATCATGCGACTGAAGCAGCTGGCCAGGTCGTAAAAACACGGCGTCCGTATCCAAGTTGGTACGATCAAATCAAGTACCCACCCGGTTACACAATTCCCAAGTTCCATGTCTATAAGGGGACGGGCAATCCTCACCAGCATGTTGCCCAGTTCAGGGTACTCTGCGGCAACACTGGCGGTGATGACAAGCTGTTGCTTCGCTAGTTTGTTGGAAGTTTATCAGATACGGCGTTCGAGTGGTACTCTGAACTCCCGAACAACTCTATCAAGACCTTCGCAGAGATGGAGCTGCTGTTTACTCAGCGTTTTGCAAGCGCCGGTGAACACACCCCGATGACGGCACTGATTAACGCCAGGGTAAAGCCAGGCGAGACATGGGTCCAATATGCTATACGGTGGTGAAACTTATGGTCGAAGTGCGAGCAGCGCATTGAAGAAGTTCCCGCAGTGGGTATGTTTGTGGGAACCCTTGATCCGCAAGCAACCATCTCGCAATTTATGATGTTTTTCAAGCCGACTACCTTCCAGGCCTTGATTGACAAACTAGCGCAAATGGATCAGATGGGCCATAAACCCCCTCTTCCAAAGCCAGACTTCTGAAATGATAAGGGGAAGGGAAAAGCGATCGTTGTCGCTAATGCTCAACAACAACCGAGCAACTCGAAGCCGGTCGTTCGTCAAAATAATATGCGCCCGTACGTAGCCCTTAAGGAGAGGCTAGGACGTTCTTACTCTTTTCCCCGGGATAAAACGAGGAGATTATTCGAGATGGCGTTGCGCAACCGAATCATAAATCTGCCAGATCCAAAACGTCCGTCGCAACCAAGTGATGTCAATGAGCCCAACTACTATCCTTATCATCGAGTACTGGGTCATCCGATCGAGGATTGCTACGTCTTCAAAAATTGGCTTGAAGATCAGTACCGACAGGGTAAGTTTATATTGTCCGACAAATGGAAGGTGAATCCCCCGCAGCCCCACACCTCTAAGGGGATGAATACGCCGGGGGCAACATGCTCTGCTGTTGAAGAAGCTCCTTGGGAGGTTGTATTATCAGCCAAGACCAAGAGGATGTTGAACGATCTTCAGGCATGCCCAGCGATCAAATGGAAGAACCCGTTGGAACCGCAGGTCATTGAAGGGATGTTGAAGCCGCGTCCAACGCAAATGATCAATGGAGGTGGCCCAAGCATTCACAACCAGCCGTCGAAATCTTCAAAGAAGAAGAAAAAGAAATCAAAGAAGCCCGTGAAGCCTGGCGACAAGCGCACGGACTTGCAAAAACAAATTGACGCGCTGGAGGAATACAACCAGAAGGCACGGACTCCCATTACATTCCAAGAGTTCCTCAATCACGTCTTTCAAGAGAAAGATGAGGGAGAAAGTTCATTTGATGAATCTGAAGAATACGTGGCGAGCTGTCATGTAATTTCCCATTCGTTCATGGACGATGAGGAGACTCCTCGCACTGAAAAGCTGGTGCCAGATCCTGAACCAAAAATTCTGGGGCTATCAGATGAAGTAATTGACGCATTCCTTAATGAAGCTCGGTTGAAAAGTAAAGCTGATCGAGAACACTTCGCGGTCATATTTGAAAGGGCCAAGCGCCAGCGACTTGATGAAAGGGCTGGACGCTCCCGCTGGAGCAAAATACATTCACTACCGACAAAAGAAAATTCAAGATGAGGAAAAGGTTTGCTAAAGCCATATCAATGGGTATGAAGCTACCATCCTCCGAAGGAAACATTACTGGTGAAATGGAAATGCACCCCTCCTATTGCTTATATCATCAGAAGGTTTCGCACCCCACTCAAGAGTGCAAAACTTTCGATAGATGGTGGCAAGGATATGTTGCTCATCGACAACATTTTAAGCGGGAGAAACGTAAAGCTCGTCGGGAGCGGAAAAATATGACCGAAGGGCTTAAGAGAACTACCGGCGATTGTCGCATGGTTAACACCGGCGGGTCACAAGTGCTTACATTCGGGAGTGATTCTGATGAAGAGCTGGAGCTTGGCCCTCTCTTTAAAGAATCCACTTCGGGAAAAGAAGAAGAGCCGAAGGTCTACGAAAATATCCGGCTACGTAATTGCACGCTTCCCGAAAAGAATCTCGGACCCGTCAAATAAAAAAAGATAAAGGAAAAGAGAAGGTCCCTGAAGATATCGTTTTAGATGACCAAGTTGTGGAGGAGCTAAGCGCCAAGGACCCGTCGAAGAGAAGTAAGGTGGATTACAACGTCTTAGCGCATCTGAGGAAGCTACCCTCATAGCTCAGCATTCTTGACGCCCTTTTGCTGTCAAAGGAGGCGAGAGATTCGTTAGTCAAGGAACTGCAGGATCTGGAGCAATTCCAAGCTTTCCTGGCCGAGGAAAAGATGAAAGATGAATTAGAGGAAGTGCACACGGCCGATGTCGCTTTTGGTGATGAAGACCTTCTCCTTGGGACGTGCGAACATAATCGCCCCCTTTATGTCTCAGGATACTGCCACGATATAAAGATAGGCAAAATTCTGATCGACAGTGGATCATCCGTTAACCTTCTCAATGTGCGGGTGTTAAAAGAAATCTGCATGAGCGTCCAGCACCTTGCTCGGGACAAGATCACTATCTCCGGGTTCGACTCCCAGTCATCAAGAACTCTTGGGTCTGTGATACCGACGCTACGCTTCGGGCTACTCGTTACGGACATTAAGTTCCACGTCATAGATGCCAAGACATGCTACAACGCTTTGCTCGGCCGACCGTGGTTACACGAGTACAACATCATCCCTTCTACACAACATCAGTGTATGAAGTATTCTAAGGATGGTCTTGAGTATACCGTGGCGGGAGAACTGAACCCGTTCTCTGTGAATGAGGTCCGCAAATATGAAGATGCCAAATACTTCTTACCAGATTTCAGACACGGAGAGGTGTCACAAGCCGGAGAACAAAGCTGATGCCACCATCCCTGTCTTCGGCAGTGATACTGAAGAAGAGGAGAAAATAGTTTATTCAGGTCCACCCCAACACAACAAGCCAGGACCATCCGCTCCTATGTTGATCTTTGGTAGTGACTCGGAAGATGAGGTCCATGCTATATTCTCTGCTCGGCCTTCAATACGAATGTCCGCTAACGAAGAACAAAGTCTACAAGTCGCCATGGTGCCGCTTAAACACCATAAAGAACTGGATGCACTTGATATTTACAGTGTAAAAGAGCTGCAAACGTTCTATATCCCTCCCAGGCAAGAAAGCGAAAAAGCAATTCTATTCTACCGCTCTGAAGAAACCCGAGTGGAGAAAGAAATCTGGCATGGCGCGGATCCTACGGTTGATAGGGTTCAGCCCATCCGTCTCCCCAGATATTATACAAAAAGCCTGAATAGGTTGCTGAAACGTCAAGGGATATCCTTCAAGCAGACCGTTCGAAAAGCCAAGTTCTATGATAAAGTCTAGAACGTTCCCGGGACTCAACGCAAACTGCCTAATGGGAGAATGGAAACAAGAGGGCTTGGATACATCCGGTCAAAGAAACGGGAGCTACTACACGGTTGCTACGTTGTGTATGACTTCGATGAAGAAGCGGATGCTCAATGGGAGGACGTTAATCCTAAACCAGTGAAAATTCCAGATACAAAAGTGCCCAGTCCGTCGTTCGAAGAACAAATGGACAAGCTTATGAGGGAAGCTGGTCAAAAAGTCCGAGACGACCATAACCGTGAAATGGCCATCTACAATAAAGCCAAAACACAGCGCCTTCTCCAACAGGCCGAGAAAGATGAAAATGCCGCTCCTTGTTAACCTGTTATAAAGAAGGCTCGACGCAGAGGCAGAAACAAGTTGAAACGCGAAAAAGGTGCTCAACAGCAACGAAGCGGGGCTAAGAGGCCACGCAAGCGGGAGTCGAGCGATATTGATCTATCCCTTATGAGAAAAGTGGGTCGAGCATACACTTTTTCTCGGGACAAGACCAAGAAAATACTTGACCTCGCTCTAAAACATCAAATGCTTGCACTGCCGGAATCTAAACATCCTGAACAAGCAGGCGAGGTCTCAAACCCAGACTGTTGCTTTTATCACAGAGTGGTAGGGCATCCTCTTGAAGACTGCTTCACCTTCAAGAATTGGGTCGAAGATCAGTATCAGCTTGGCAAGTTCGCTCTGTCCGACAACTGGAGGGTAGCGCCACCACAGAAGCACGAACCCAAGTCCATGGAAGAAGAACCAGCTCCGCATTGGGATTAGAAGCGAATTCGTACTTGTCACATGATAACAATATCAAAAGAAGAGCCCGAGGACATGGATGACCTTCCCTGGTGCTTCGAAAACAGCAATGAAGAGGTGATCTCAGAGTTTCCACCAGCGCCGAAAGAACTGGAAGATGGAATCCATACCACGGCGGATAACCTCAAGAAAATTGAGTTGGGGACGGCGAATGACCCATGACCGACATTCATTAGTGAGCTGCTGTCTGAAGAGAAGGTGGCTTCATTAAAAGACCTGCTTATGCAGCACAAAGATTGCTTCGCATAGAACTATTCCGAAATGCCGGGACTAGATCCAGAAATTGTTGTGCATAAATTGGCGATATCCCCGGACGCCAAGCCAGTTAAACAGGTGCCGAGAAGAATGCGGCTCGAGCTTGAGATGAGCATCAACGCCGAGGTCAAGAAGCTGATCGACTCTGGCTTTATTCAGGAGGTTCAATATCCGGAATGGATCGCCAACATCGTCCCGGTGATGAAGAAAAATGGGACAGTGCGCATATGCGTGGACTTCCGGGATCTCAATAAAGCCTGCCCGAAGGACGATTTCCCAGTGCCTGTCACCGAACTAATGATAGACAATACGTCCACTCATGAGGTTTTCTCCTTCATGGATGGCTCATCGGGGTATAACCAGATAAAGATGCATCCCGAAGACCAGAAGCACACCGCCTTCAGGACTCTTTTGGGTATATTCTGTTATAAAGTGATGCCCTTCGGTTTAAAGAACGCCGGTGCCACCTATCAGAGGGCCATGACGAAGATCTTCGATGACCTTATACATGAAATCGTCGAATATTATATCGACGACCTCGTGGTGAAAAGCAAACCGTACGAGGAGCATCTCGAGCATCTAAAGACCGTGTTTCAACGCCTTCGACAATACAACTTGAAGATGAACCCTCTCAAGTGTGCATTCGGAGTTTCTTCGGGCAAATTCCTGGGATTCATCGTCCGACACCGAGATATCGAGATAGATCCGTCCAAGATCAAGGCGATTATGGAAATGCCTCCGCCAAGGACTCTTAAGCAGCTGCGGTCTCTCCAAGGGAAGCTCGCATATATACGGCAATTTATAGCCAACCTTTCAGGCCAGTGCCGTCCTTACAGCCACCTGATGAAGAAGGGAACCGCGTTCGTCTGGGATCAAAAATGCCTAGGCGCGCTGGATGAAATTAAACAGTACCTGCAGAACCTGCCAGTGTTGGCTGCTCCGGTTAAGAGAAAACCTCTCATTCTTTATACAACCGCCCTCGAAGGTTCCCTAGGCGCATTATGGGCACAAGAGAACGATCAAGGGAAAGAAAGAGCACTCTACTACTTAAGTCGAGTTCTACTGGGGCAGAAAGCAACTACCCCCCCATTGAAAAACACTGCCTGGCGTTGATCTTCGCGATAACAAAGCCCATGCACTATGTGTTGGCGCATGAGGTTCGTCTCATTTCGAAGGTGGACCCTCTTAAATATTTAATGTCAAAGGCCATATTAACGGGACGACTCGCTAAATGGGCCCTGCTCTTGATGGAGTTCTCGATAACCTATTAGTCTCTCAAGGCAGTAAAAGGCCAGGCCATCGCCAATTTCCTCGCTGAGCATCCGATACCCGCCGATTCTCCTTTAAATTGCGATCTTCCAGACGAACATGCATTTGACGCGATCGACGGTGGTGATACCCGATGGGAGCTTTATTTTGATGGAGCATCTTCCGTAAAGAAGCGCAAACAAAGTACCCCTATAACCAAATCGGGGGTAGGACTCATCTTTGTAACTCCACAGGGAGGGATAATGCGTTTTGCTTTCTCCCTAACAGAGCCGAGGACAAACAATGAAGCCGAGTACGAAGCTTTGATAGCAGGCCTCGAGATCGCCATCGACATGGGAATTGAAAACCTCCTCATATACGGAGACTCCCAGCTGGTCGTTAGTCAAGTAAACGGCGACTACCAAACGTGCAAATCGGAGTTGGTGAAGTACGGTGAAAAGGAGCAACAATTGTTGACCCAAATTCCCTCCTATACTTTGGAAAGCATACCGCGCGCGGAAAATAGCAGAGCAGATGCGTTGGCCAAACTTGCTAAAGAACTGGCTGACGAGAACCTCGATGATGTTAGAATCATGGTACAAAGTCGTCGGGTGCTTGCCCCAGCAGAAATATCTCCGGAATCATCCGAAGAGAAGGGAGCGACTGAACAGACGACCTTGCAAATAGAAGACCGGGAAAAGGCTGAGGACTGGAGAGAAGTCTTCATAGATTACTTTAAGTCCCATCGAATGCCCGAAGATGCGTCCACAAGATATCAGCTCATAAAACGAGCTCTGTCTTTCGCCTTCGTCAATGATACTCTATACAAGAGGTCGTTTGATTCTCTACGGTTAAGATGCTTAGGACCTGACGAAGCGAAAAGAGTCATCCAGGAAGTTCATGACGGAATCTGTGGTTCTCACTAAGCGGGCCCGAAGATGAAGTTGAAGATCAAACGGATGGGATACTACTGGCCCACGATGATTCAGGATTGTCTCGAATATGGGAAGCAATGCCACTCATGCCAAATTCATGGGGACTTCATCCATCAGCATCCAAATCCGCTACATCCAACAGTGGCTAGCTGGCCATTCGAAATGTGGGGGACTGATATAGTCGGCCCTATCGAACCAGCATCGTCCAGGGGACATCGATTCATCCTGGCAATGACTGACTACTCCAAATGGGCAGAAGCAGTACCGTTGAGGGAAGTGAAGACGGAGAATATCCTCCACTTCTTCAAGACGCACGTCATATATCGGTTTGGAACTCCGCGACGGATCATCTCCGATAACGGGCCAGCTTACAGAAGCCACAAGATCAGTCGCTTCGCACAGCAGCATAATATAGACTAGAGATATTCTTCAGTTTAAAATCCGCGAGCTAATGGTCTAGCTGATGCCTTCAACAAGACCCTGACGAAAATCATGAAAAAGACGGTGTCCCGAAATAAGAGAGACTGGCATGAGAGACTGCAAGAGGCTCTTTGGGCATATCGAACTACGTTCAAGACGGCCACGAACACAACGCCGTACGCGTTGGTATTTGGGACGGAAGCAGTACTCCCCCTCGAGATAGAGTTACCCTCTCTACGAGTGGCAGTCCACTACGAGCTGACGGACGAAGAAAATGCTCACCTTCGGCTTGAGGAGCTTGATGCCCTTGATGAAACCCGGCTCATAGCGCAACAAAATCTGGAAGCCTATAAAGCAAAGATGACGCGCTCATATGAAAGATTGACCCGGCCGAGGACATTCCGCCAAAGCGAACTCGTGCTAGTGGTCAAAAGACCTATGATCCCCAGTCGCGCCAAGCGGGGAAAATTCGAGCCGAACTATGAAGGCCCGTACATCATAGACAAGATCTACCAGGGTGGAGCCTATCTACTCATGGATATGCACGGTGAAAGGCCTTTCAGGCCAATAAATGGCCGATTCCTAAAGAAATACTACGCTTAATGAGCCATAGCCTAGGACAATGATAGATGACGACGACTATGTCCGCTCGCTACCTTCCTAAGCTCAAGATTTACAAGCAGTAGCCAGCCTTCTTAATGAAGGACCGAAACGTCTTTAAACTACTACCGCAACATCCTTAGGCTGACGAGATGAGTAAAAAAAAAAGAAAAAAAAAGAGAAAAAGAAAATAATAAAAAAATGATGATAAAAACGGTATGTCCATAAGCAAAATGGGCACGGATGAAAACCCGAAAGGGCTCCGTGAGTAAAAACAGCAGGGCTACCGGCGAGTGTTCGTGAAAACTCGAAAGGGCGCGATTTCGTAAAAAAAAATATATAATATAAAAATAAAAAGAATAAAAAAAACGGTATGTCCATAAGCAGAAAGCGTACGGATGAAAACCCGAAAGGGCTCCGTGAGTAAAAACAGCAGGACTACCGGCGAGTGTTTGTGAAAACCCGAAAGGGCGCAGCCTCGTTAAAAGACACTTATAGGGTCCTCTCGACCTTGTAAGGAGAAACCACCTGCGTGAGATCCTTACGACTCACAAGGGAACAACACACTTAGGGATCCCCACGATTCCTAAGGAGAAAATACACTTGCGAGATCCTCACGACTCGTAAGGAGAACTCTCTTATGGGACCCTCACGGCTCATAAGATTTGAAAGTCGTAAGTTACAGAGACCTAAATCTGTGCTTAAGCAACCAACACAACTTCCGATATTGCCCTACAAGTGGCTCAATACTGACCTTTGTATACAATCCATGGGCGCGAATAAACGTTCCCCTAACCAAATTTCATCCGTGATTAGGGATATGTACGCATGATGAACAACCTTTATAAGTCCTCTCGACTTACAAGGAGAAAACCCTCTTGTAGGATCCTTACGACTTACAGAGGAACATACACTTAGGAATCCTCACGATTCCTAAGGAGAAAATACACCTACAAGATCCTCACGACTTGTAGGGAGAAATAACTTTGTGAAACCCTTATGGCTCATGAAGTCAAAAGCCTTAGTCAACAGGACCTTAACCCCGTTCGCTAAACCACCCTTGTTCGACATCGACAGAGGCAGATGATGATTCGCTCCTGGCAATATCCCAATTGTAGCGGTGCTGATGCCGAAATCGGTGTTTAATTTCGGGTTTACGGTGAAAAGCCGGTAAGCCGCGCATGCATATGAAATAGCCGAAATGATAGGGCAACTTGCAATAAAAAGCAGCAAGTAAAAACGTATGCATACAAAATAGCCGAAATGATTGGGCAACTCGCAATAAAAAGTAGCGAGTAAAAATAAAATAAATAGCCGAAATGATTGGGCACCGTGAAAAATAGCCGAAATGATTGGGCAATCGCGACCTTCGCGATATAAAAGCTGAAATGATAGAGCATCGCGGAAATAAAACAAAAAAAATGATGATAAAACTTTGGCCCTACAGTTGCGATCACATCGATCCCTGTATACAATCCAAGGGCGCAAACGAAGAGGGAACCATACTTTCCCAACAGGCTCCGCCAGAAAACGAAAGCCAAATCTCGACGGTTCATCCCAACCCCGAAGAAATCAGTGTCTTTGGCAAATACCTCAACTCAGGGAAACAAACATCCTTGACGAGAGCCTCCTGATTCGCATCGACTCGCAGAGCAACCAGTGTCTCCGTGGGAAATTCTCGATTCGTTTTAACACCAGGGAAACAAATAATCCTTGGCAAATACCTCAATTCAGGGAAACAAACATCCTTGACGAGAGCCTCCTGATTCGCATCGACTCGCAGAGCAACCAGTGTCTCCATGGGAAATTCTCGATTCGTTTCAACACCAGGGAAACAAATAATCTTTGGCAAATACCTCAACTCAGGGAAACAAACATCCTTGACGAGAGCCTCCTGATTCGCATCGACTCGCAGAGCAAGCAGTGTCTCCGTGGGAAATTCTCGATTCGTCTCAACACCAGAGAAAAAAATAATCCTTGGCACCAGGTAAACAAATAATCCTTGGCAAATACCTCAACTCAGGGAAACAAACAATCCTTGATGAGAGCCTCCTGATCCGCGTCGACTCGCAGAGCAACCAGTGCCTCCGTGGGAAATTCTCGATTCGTTTCAACACCAGGGAAACAAATAATCTTTGGCAAATACCTCAACTCAGGGAAACAAACAATCCTTGATGAGAGCCTCCTGATCCGCGTCGACTCGCAGAGCAACCAGTGCCTCCGTGGGAAATTCTCGATTCGTTTCAACACCAGGGAAATAAATAATCCTTAGCAAATACCTCAACTCAGGGAAACAAACAATCCTTGATGAGAGCCTCCTGATCCGCATCGACTCGCAGAGCAACCAGTGCCTCCGTGGGAAATTCTCGATTCGTTTCAACACCAGGAAAACAAATAATCCTTGGCAAATACCTCAACTCATGGAAACAAACAATTCTTGATGAGAGCCTACTGATCCGCGTCGACTCGCAGAGCAACCAGTGCCTCCGTGGGAAATTCTCGATTCGTTTCAACACTAGGGAAACAAATAATCCTTGGCAAATACCTCAACTCAGGGAAACAAACAATCCTTGATGAGAGCCTCCTGATCCGCGTCGACTCGCAGAGCAACTAGTGCCTCCGTAGGAAATTCTCGATTCGTTTCAACACCAGGGAAACAAATAATCCTTGGCAAATACCTCAACTCAGGGAAATAAACATCCTTGACGAGAGCCTCCTGATTCGCGTCGGCTCGCAGAGAAACCAGTGTCTCCGCGGGAAAATTCCCGATTCGTCTCAACTTGCAAGATGAAGCCTCAGGCAGTAGGGACTAAAAAACTTGCTTCATGAACAATGGGACCCTGCAAGTCGATCTAAAACGGTCTCTTGCATACTATTCACGGGTCTCACTCTCCGAAGTCGAGTTTCGATAAGGAGGGAAACAACTGCTCACGGGTCCTCTCGACTCGTAAGAGGGAAAAATTCTCTTATAAGGTCCTTACGACTTATAAGAGAAAACACACTTAGGAATCCTCATGATTCCTAAGGAGAAAACCCACCTACGAGATTCTCTCGATCCGTAGGGAGAAAAGTCTCTATGAGACCCTCACGGCTCATAGAATTGAAAAGTCTTAGGCAGCAGATCTGAACCTGCGGCCTAAGCCATCGCTATCCCGTGAAGAAATCAAGATGCTTACTCTATTATCTGCTAATTGTGACAGCATGCTGATAATAAGAAAGGAAAAAGCAAAGAAATAGTACAAGACATTGCAAAGAAAAATGTGTATCTTTATTGAATTTAATCAAGTACAAGATGAAGCGTACAAAATATTGAAGAATGGTTACATATTATTTAAAAAAGAAAAATGCTACAAGTATCTAGATACAAGGAGAATTACTGGGAAGGAAGCGTCTTGCATAGCTCTAGCAATTGTTCGTGCACTTCCTTCCCCACTTTCTCCTGATCGGCCACCACCGCCAGCTTCGCCTCCACTCGGGCCCGTTACTGCAAGACAGATGCAAGCTGCTCCCTGACGGCCTGATGAGCAGCTTCGCGGCCTGGGGTATCACGCTCGGCTACATTAAGCTTTCGCTTCAAGTTTAGCCCATGGGAGATGCGCTCTAGGAGACCCTCAAAGATAGCCTTCACTTGGACAGTATTCGCCTCAACCTCAGCACGCAAACGGGCTGTCTCGCTCGAGGTCTCTTGGCATTCCCTTAGCTTTAAAGCTGCTTCTTGTTCCAAGTGGTGGACGTAAGAAGCGCTTTCCGTGATCCATGCTGCTCTTTCATTGTTCGCGGCTAAAGTCTCGGGGGAGGGACGCATCAATTCCAGCTGGTGTAGGCGAGCCTCGATCTCCTTGCAATGGTTAACCCAAGATACGTTGATGCTCTCGTTATGAAAATTCACGAGTATCACCAGCATCGGGTTAACCGCCGTAGCGAAATCCGCAGCAGGCGTAGGGGTCTCGACGTCGAGCTCCTCAACGTAGTCGCTCAACATACGCAAGCTGTTCGCGGTGCCTTTCGAAGATGGACGTCTCAGGTAAGGACCTGCTGGCATTGTGATGCGAGATTCAAAGGGCGCCGAGACCGGAACAACAGCTGAAAAGAAACAAGATATGATCAGATAACAGTTCAAAAAAATGGGGGAGTTATCAATATGATAGTCGCTGTACCAGCTGAGGCGGGTGGCAAGGCCGGAAGGGTCGGTGGTACAGCCGATCTTTCATCCCCTCCTTTGATTTGTAGCACTGCAGTCGGGACAAAAAAAAAGTTAGAAGTAATTCCATCAATGAAAAAGAAAGATATCAATGGAAACCATACTTACCAGCGCCACCGGAGGAAGAAGAGAGTTCAGATGGGAAGGAGAAGTGTGGGAGTAACACTTGATATAGATGATCAAAGAGCACTCCTGAAAAGACATAACAAGTACGACTTTAGTACACAAATTATACGTCTGAAAGATAAAATTAATAAATTGCAAACCCATACCTTCCAACATCTTCGATGGTATGAGAGAGGGTTGAGAGGTGACCACCGCCAAGGCAGTCGTTGAAGGTGCTCCCTCGAGCAGTGGGGCATCGGCGCTGGCTGCACCTGCGTTACGAAAAGATGAACTTGTCAGAAAGGATTGTAAGATAAAGAGGACAGTAACTTGGGATTTACCTGATGAGCTGCCGGCCGAGACAGAGGCGACTCCCTCCTCCAGCGACACGGGTCCACCACCCATGGCCTCATCACTCGACTCAATAGGGACCGTTGTCGTGCTCGCAAGGCCAGGAGACGGCGGAAGAGCGTAGACGGGGAGGGCAATAATCGGAGCATTGCCGGACTCTTGAGAGAGCGGCTGACTCTTCCCCAAGAGTTGTGCCCATCTCACCCGCTACTTCTTTGGGCTCCGCGGTCTCCGTTAGCTCATCCGCCGTCACCATGAGGTCGCCGGCCTCAAGCGTCTCGTCCGCCACTACCCTGGGCTCAGTTACAACAATCATTTCATCTGCCGCCACTTCAGGCTCGGCATCAATGACCTTCTCGGCTACGGATCCCTCGGCTTCCAGCTCAGGCTCCATTACCCCAGCGACGTTGCCGACCGTCAGCTCGAGCTCAGCAGGTGCCGCCTCCTCTGTTTCCCTGGGTTCAACGGTCTCCGCCTCCCCCTCGGTCGGACTAGACCCTGCAGGATAGAATATATAAGAACCGATGACTTTCTACAACAAGATTCTGAAAGAAATGTTACCTGAAGTGGATTTATCATTTGCACTCCGAACCGCACGCGCTACTTGTCTGCGAGCGGTGGATAGGGCGACGGGGGCCTCTTCGGAGGGAGTATCAGCACAAGGGACGATGCTGGGGCCTGCTCCCGTAGCCAAAGCAGCCCGGCGCGCCTTCGCCTCACTCCTTAGCCGCTTCCTTTCCTCCTGGGCCGTTGAAACGGACCTCACTAGAGCCTCTTTCATTGAGGCGTCATCGTCCGTATACAGGGATGTCTCCAAATTCTTCAAGGCATCCCTCGTCGACTTGTCGAGTCGAGGCTCTTGCTGCAGCCCCAACGAGACTGGGACTTCGGCAGCTGGCAGAATGTCCGCGTCGCTTGGCGGGAACGGCATTGAGGTTCCTGCGATAAAAAGAAAGAGGTTAGATCGACCATAACACAAGGGAGATAAAAACTTGATGAATTGAAACTTACTAAGGCCCATGGACGCTCTAAGACGTTCCTCCTCTTGGAAAGTCTCAGGGAAGCGGCGATGGCTTCCTCAGTGGTGATGCCTGTTGTAAGAAAAGAAGGAATATTAGTTAAAGGCAATAATAAAAGATATGATATAATAGAAAATGCGACTAGCGGTTACCTGATGCCGCAAGCTTAGCCAGCCATGCGTCACGCCTCGCTAACCACGCTGAAGTTTCGAGAGCGGCCTCCAAGTCTGTATCATCCGGCGGCGGCATGACTAATCCCTCGTTAGTCCCATATTCGCTCAGGCCCTCGGCATAGGGAGCGTGGGGTTCCTGACCGAACGCGACATCTGCAGCGAAGAGCGACTTCTTTTTCTTCTGCCCTCCGACCCTAGGTGCACGTGGAATCGACTTACGCTTAGAAGCCACCTTGGGACGGCGGGTCCCGATGTCCGTACCCATGCCAGACTCTGGCGAGGCTACAACCACTGTCTCCACTGGAGCACAGGGCGCTGGAGGTGCATCCGCAGTATCGGGGAGCGGCGACCCGTGTGGAGGACTTTGCGCACGCGGTGGCCCGGCTCTAGAATCTTTCAAAGGGGGAACTACCAGCGTCCTGGGCACTAAGGGAGCGTTACGGTCGGTGCCGGGAGGTGCACCTTTACGGTCGACCAACACTCGCCTCTCTTCCTTTATAACGGCCCCCGTCGCATGACTGTACCATTCTTTATATACATTGAGGAGTCGTGGAGCGCAGGCCGACGCACTAATAAAAAAATGAGAACCCGTGTTCAGGCGCATGAAGTGATGCAACGCGTTCTCCATCCCTTCTTCAGTGGCAGCAGGTTCCAGTAGGAAAGCTTCCAAGGGTACCCCTTGATCGTAGCCCAGTTGTTGGACGAAATGATGCGAGTTATATCTCATGAAAATTGCCGCACCGTTCTGCCTGAAGACTAGGAAGCCCGGTCTAATAGAATACAAGTGGAGGGTCTCCCGGGCCGTCAAAACTGATGCTCCATCCTTAAAGGAGTCTTGTAATGGTCGCACCGCAGTGGTGGACGCCTTTCTAATGGTCAAGACCTTGTCAACAAAGGACATCCCGGCTCCAACGGTGTGAGGGCAAAGGAGTAAACCCCTGGCGTTCCGTGGTGATGGGGTCACAATTGATGCGCCGATCAGCTGTATAATGCGAGGGAAACCGCACTTGTCGAAGAACGAGGGCCTTTTGTGCATGCCGAAGACACCCGCCGTGTGTAGCTCGAGCCACGATACAAAGTAGTGCATCGGGAAGACCACGTGCAGTACCCCGGACTCATTAGCATCCGCTGCTCGACTGAGGCCATGATATAGGTGTGCCAAGCCGGCGATCCCAACGGCCACCTTTACCCCGATGGCCATCCGGTGGGCTGGGTAAAAGACAGAGGGCCGCATACGGTGAGAGTGTATTGGGATCGCAAACCAACTCAGCCACAACCCGAGAAATCCTAAGAAAAAGGCCTCCTCGTCCATCCCAGGGGCCGCAATTTCTGCAAAAGACATAGTCGGGAAGTCCGGAAGGAAAAAACCCTTTTGGTCTATCTCCTTCTCCGGCAAGTTGTCCACACCTAGACCGAAAGGGTCATCCAGGGTAGCGAACTTGGCAGCTTCTGATGAAAGGACGCTTGGGCGAAGGAACCGAGCGATGAAATCCTTAAAGTTAACTCCGCGACTCCCATGTTCGATGAAAAGGGCCTCATAGATGTTCAACACTTTAATTAAGCTTGGGAATTGATGTTGAACGGCATTCTCCGGCGTGAGCTCCCTTACCACCGGCTTAGCACCGAAGACGTACTCGTCTGTCGGGAGCAACTCCTCATAGTGTTCCCCTATGACTGGTAAACCGGATACCTCCGTGAACGCCTCCAAAGAGATTGACACTTCCCGATCCATGGCAAGGAAAGTGTGGGTAGGAATGTTCCACTGCTCCAAGAATGCCTTGAACCACCAGGTGGGGAGCGTGGGATACTAGAAGAGAGAAACGTAGACCGCAGTGTACAATCCCAACCTTATCAACTACGACTTCTTCGTCGACAGGATATACCGGGCCCACGGCAGATAGCCGATCGGGTGGCGGGGGATCAAACCAACGTTATATGATTGCCCCCAGGGTCACGCCTCGCCCTGACAGATACGGCGTCCTAGGATATCCAGAACCATAGGACGCTGGACCGGAATCGCATCCATAGCGGGATGAAGAAAGCCCTTCGAGGTCCAATCAACCATCTCCACGGTATACTGCACCGAGGGTGGGGTGGCATAGTAAATCGCCGTGATGGGTTCTGACGGCACTGCGCACGTGAAGCTCCGTTGACCCATGATAATCTGATTATACCACGACCCCCAAAGGTGGAGACTTTTGTATTCCGGGTCGTAGTCCTTAATCATGGCCAGGACTTTGCAGTCCAAGGGCGCTTCGGGAAATCCCTCCTCCGAACGAGCAAACGGGAATGAGGTATCGAGAGACATGGTCACTGCAAAGGAACAAAAAATAGCCGTTAGTGCTGCAATTCCAACGCTTGGCGTTTAAAAAATTTTCAATTAACTGAATTTAAAAATTAATTAAATTAAAATTAATCACACCACACTGCAGTGCAGTGGGTAGGGGACCAAATGGGGACCCACAAAATCTGGATGAAAGTGCCTCATTTAATAAGACAGCCCCATCATTGGGTGAGACTGTCAGTTAAAGAAAAGATCCCCATGAGAATATTCTCATTAGTGGGGAATCCCTAGAGACAAGGAGAAAATCTCCTCTTTCAGAGCAAAGCTCTGTCACAGAATGACACTTGTCAAATTTTGGTCTCAAAGGAATAAAATTCCTTAAAAGAGCATAGTTCTATGGTAATATTGGAAAGATCCACCAAAAAAATTTTTAACACTTAAAAGAATTAAAAAATTTTGGAATCTTGAAAAATCCATGAAAATTTATAATAAGTTCTTCATTTTTCAGATCTAAAAGATCTACATTTGATCCAAGAGCAAAGCTCTGTTCATGGGTTAGAACCCATGAACAAGATCTCTGTAGATCTATAAGTTTTTGAGAGCAAAGCTCTGTTTATGAAACCCCAAAGGGATTTCTTAGATCAAAAGATCTATGAGAGCAAAGCTCTTTTGGTTAAGATTGATTTAAATTAATTTAATTTAAATTAATTTTACCTAAAGTTTCTAACTTTGGAAATGAGCAAAGCTCTGAAGTTCTTAAGCAAGAGCAAAGCTCTGTTGAAATCAAAATCTTAAAAAAGATGGTGAAATTTTTTTTAAGGGCCATAGGTCCTATTTATAAGGCGCTTGCGCCCTTTCAGCTCACCCTTTGATCCAACAGTCAGGAGCTTGCCACCGCTGCACTTACGTGCGCGCCACGTGAGTGCAACGGTGGGGGGCATTTGTTTCCCCCAATCAGAGCAAAGCTCTGTTGGAAATTCAAAATTCAAATTTTGAAGCAACGCTTCAAATCCCGGGCGCAACGCGCCACGTGTCAGGCGCAGATACATCAGCGCAGCGCCCAAAGCAGCACACCCAATCAGAGCAAAGCTCTATTTAAAATAAAATTAAAGGAAGTAACGTTTCAGTTGCGCAAGCACTGCGCTGCGCGACACGTGTCAGCGCGGATGCGCTAGCGCAGATGCGCTGCGCGACACGTGTCAGCGCGGATGCGCTAGCGCAGTCGCGCTGCGCTGTGCGACACGTGTCACGCGCTGGGACATTTGCGCCAAACAGAATTAAGATTCTAAAGAAATCTTTCTGTTCTTATTAAAATAAGAAGATTTTCTTCTGTAAAACAGAAGCCCTTGGATCAAAGATCCAACGGTGGGGAAAATTCCCCAAATCACTCAGAGAAAGATCTCTTTAACAAATTTAACTAATTTATGGGCACTATAAAAAAGACCCTAGACCTCAATTCAAAGCGATGACGAACATTTTGTGAGAAATCAAAAATTTCAAACAGAGAGAACTCTGAAGAAATTCCAAGAACAAAAATAGAAAGGTAAAAGACCTTTTAAATAGAAGAATTTCTTCTGATAGATCATTGATCTTTAATAAAAGATCAATGATCTTTAATAAAAAACAAAATAAAAAAACAGTGCTTTGCACTTTTTATGAGCCTCTGGTTCCTGAAATAAGAAAAAACTTGTTTTTTTTCCTTGATCTAAATTAGATCAAGAAATCAAATAGTGCTTTGCACTTCTTTTATGAACCATTGGTTCTTGAATCTAAAAGATTCTCAAATAAATAGTGCTTTGCACTTGAAAATCTGCACTGTTGCGCTCTTGGGCTGGCGCAAGTCACCAGAGAGCGCCACGTGTCAGCATCTGAACCATTTGCGTTATGAAATAGAGGTCTGCTCTCTGAAATTAGCGCAACTCACCAGAACGCGCCACGTGTCAGCAGCGCAAGCGCAGCGCACTGCGCTTGCATGACACGTGTCATCACCACAAGCGCTTGCGCTCTTTGATTGGCGCGAAGCGCCTGAAAAATGCAATGCATTTCTTTTGTTAAAGGGCCAGGCCCAAGTCAAAAAGACCTAGCAGGCCAAAATAAATTGCAAAGCAATAAAAAGGGCAGAGCCCAAGTAAAATTGATGCTCTGCATCATTTACAAATGGGCAGAGCCCAAAGCAAATTGATGCTCTGCATCCTTTCTGGGCAGAGCTCAAACAAAAATAAAAAGCAATGCAATGCATTATTTAAATATGGGCAAAGCCCTAGCACAGGTCTAATAGACCAAAAATAAATAAAAACGTTGAATATTTTTCAACTGGACTTAGCCCAATCATGGCCGTAAGTCCTCAAATTAAATCGACTGAGCACAGCTGCTCTCTCTTAAATCAATTCACGACCGGTTCGAGGGTACATCTTCGAACTCCTTTGACTCCTATTGTTGTAATCCTTCAACGATGTCAGAGAGGTGACGGGTCCCGACAACCACACATCAACACGGACTGCGGGGTCCTTAAACTAGTGGACCGAAACGTCCTTAAACTAATATTGGACCGAAATGTCCTTAAACTAATGATGGACCGAAACGTCCTTAAACTAATGGTGGACCACCACGTCCCTAAACTGGAACATGGACCACTACGTCCCTAAACTGGAACAATAGAGCCTCCAAATGCTCTTTTGCCGGATCTAAACGGTCCCGTTTAAGTTGATCTTAGCCCCAAATACGGCTAACGTATCCTTAAACATTTAAATGGACTATAAAATTCTAAATCGATTTTGGTTCAAGGGTACATCTCTGAACTCCTCTGACACCTATCGTTGTAATCCTTCAACGACGTCAGAGAGGTGATGAGTCCCGACGGCCATATATTAAACGGATCACCACGTTAAGTTGATCTTAGTCTCAAACAGGTCTAAAGTATCCTTAACGAACGTTTAAGTTGATCTTAGCCTCAATACGGCTAATGTATCCTTAAACTAAAAACACCAAACCCAAATCTAAGTAAATACGGATTTGGACTAATCCACGTCATACGGGCGACAGCATTACTCAGTCTCCGTATACAATCTATGGGCAACCACAAACAAAAAAAACACACACGACATGAAGTGAAATTCTGGAGAAGGAGAAAGTGGCTACCGCGATGCGGTAGCGTAATTAACTGCAGGGGCTTACGCCTGCAGGGAAGAGCGTTCCCACAATCAAAAACCCCTCAAGCGAGGGGGAATCTGACGAAGTCTGCTACATCGGCCGCATCCGTCTAAACCTCCGATACACGGTGCCATAAATCAATTTGGTATCTTCGGGGAGGTGGACGGATAAAACCATATAGCATCTGCCCCGAACCTCAGGCCCAGACGTTCTCGCGTCGCAGCCGCCGTTCGGAGGGGAACAGATATAAACTGCGAAAAGTGGAGCCGCACTGCTACTAACCGTCCACTCTACCCCTGCAAGGAACTGTGGCACAACGGGGGTGAGTTGCCAACTCAGTGAATATAACTAACATATAACGGTTAATAATGTAAATATGACGATCATACTAACTGAAATGAGAACAAGTATAATGTATGATAGTACATGGAAAGCATGAATTTATACTACGAATCACAGAATCAAAACTGAAATCTCATCATTTATTTCCAATAAAATTCATCTCTCCGTATCCATCATCGACACAAAACTTCCATTTCTCGCAGGCATCATTCCTCGAATGATCCCGTAATCAACAATATCGGTCAGTATCATCTAGATATCCGCCGTATTTCACTACTATCTCCGGTATCGAGTAACCTCGCTAGGCTCCCCCGCCTCAAATGCGGCTATCCTGCCCCTCGGTCTCGACCGGGTCCACCATGTATCCAACTGTATATCTCCCCCACTCAGTCTGGATAATGTATAAATCCACGACCGTATAACTCTCCCACTCGGTCCGGAATAAAATCAAATCATAAAAACATCTCATGGTGGACATGTCACATCAATCATGAAAATCACTGGATTTATGCAATAGTATACAAAACTCAAAACTATAAATCCTCAATAATACAATTACCTCTTATATCCACTTAGAATACTCAAATACTAAACATGATGTCAATGATGCAATTTATTACTGTTATTTGTGTTTAAGGTATGATATGAATCATTTTTAACAAGAAATTTGCTAAGTGTAAAAGTGACATGGTAATATCGACGAGGTGTAGTGTAACATGTAAGATGTGCACGTGGCATAACTCGTCGATACTTGTGCAGTGTTCTAGCAACTAAAGTAAAGTATATGTAGATATGAGTGCATATTATCAATTTAGCATACCAAAGTAAAACATTTATTTAAATAAAATTATGGGCGTAACACGCCATCTCTACAAAATTCCCCGGTAGATTTTTAGTCTACTCACCGGAAAGACTTCGTATCTACTCAGGAATCGCCAATCCTTTTCCTTTCCCCACGGCCTCCGAAGTTCCCGTATTTGAATCTAACATCGAAAATTAACTTGTATAAGGAAACGATTATTCCGACACGGCGAATATGCAAACACACGTTCCTACGTACTAGTTATATTGTATACGACTATTTCAAGCTATCATACACTTAACCTTACTGGATTTTAACCCCATTCTGCATCGCGACAGAAAACAAAACGCGATACGTTTTAACCGTATCGTATTTTGGGTTTTTAGAAATCTTTTACGATATAAGCTTTCAGATTTTATATACAGTTAAACTAACTTGTTTAAATAATACCAAAATGGCCAAAATTCTACACAGAAACCTACCCAACAAGCCAAAACTCCCTAGCTTCCTATAAATCCGGCAATGCCAGAATTTCCTTATTGGTCGCCGGCCAAAATCCGATCCCTATGGTTCGTGCTCCTATGGTTTGCTCTAGGTTCATTATACAACATTTAGATCCTGTTTAGTTAAGTTAATTTTTCTCTAAATTAAAGCAGATTCAAACAAACTCGATTTTGCATAAAGATATGATATTCTAAACACTTTGATTTCTAATTTAAACAGAATACAGAATTTAATCCCTACTGTGATTAAGGATTTACCTACAATTAACTTGTTGGAATAACACCCTCCAAGATGCATAAGCTCCTAGTCCTAGCTTGATGATGATATCCTTGCTTAGTTCTTCTTCTTCACTTCTCTTGTTCTTCTATGCTTGTTCTTGGTTTCTTTTCTTTCTTTTTAATTTTTCAAAAGTTTTAAACTAGCTAAGTGGTCTGAACATAAGTTATATATGACAAAAAGAAAGGATAAGGTGAAGGAAGAGGTGTCACCAAGCAAGATGTGGGGTTTTCATGCAAGGAGGAGGGGTGGGGTGTGTATTATGCATGAGAGTAGGAGGTGTCAACACAATATCTCTTCCAAATTTATTTAATTTGTAATTAACTTCTGAACTAAAACATTTTCTACCCATTTTCCATTTACACCCTCACAAAACCAAATTTGCATAATTTTCCTAAATTTTATAAAAACCCTTCACAACTTATTTTATTACAAAACACCTTTCTTTATTAAAATGAAGCTAAAATTCACATTAAACCCTTATAATTTATTTATGTTGCATACTAAAATTTTTATTTATTTTATTTTACATACTACTTATAAAAATGTTTTATTTGGTTTTGATAACATTTTAGATTGGCATTTTATTATTTAATTATTTAATTTTATTTATTTCCAAATTTTCTGAGTGTTACACTCTTGGAAGGTCGAAAGCTTGAAGATAGCCATATATGGGAACACCATTGAATTTGGGTCAAGGGTAGTTATGAACATTCCCACGGCTAGAGTTTCGTCGATGCGCTGCTCGCATGTTGACCAGAGATTTTACCATCGGGTAACATATTAGACCCAAGTCTCATTTGGTCTAACCCTTTCATTGACGAATGTCATCACGGTAGTGCGTTTATTCACACTGGCAAATCTCTGACAGAAGAGCATCTCCATCTCATCGAAGCTCTTCACGGAGTCATTTGGAGTTCCGTATACCATTCGAAAGCAGTGCCCGCCAGACTGCGGATGAATTACCGAAGAAGCAATATATCATCTCTTCTGTGTTGCCGCATATGAATTTAAAATGCGCGATATGCTGGAAAGAATTCTCGGTCCATTTGTACATGTGGAACGTCGGAAATGTGTAGCCTAACTGGTACTGCACTTGATTGTACCATGCCGGATACGGTCAACCAGTCTTGATCGACCTATTTACAGCTTCACTAGCATAGTGAGATTTGACTTGCTGAGCGATATATGCATCCAGCTTTGCTTTTGGGATCATTTCCTCCTTAGCCGTTGGTAAGGTTTGCAGAGAATTTGAAATGTCATCCTTGTCTTTAAAAGTGACCACCGACGGTTCATCTACCAGAGATTCTGAATGGATCATCATTCCAGCCATATCCTGGATCAAGAGAGCTATCTGGTTCATTTTAGCAGACATCTCTGCTGCTTCTTCATCCCTTTTCTTGAGAGCGCGCTTCAGGAAATCAGTATCTGACTCCTGCCCTGTCCTTTCTTCGAGTGCGTCTTTAGGGTTTGCCTTAAGCGATGGACTAGTGAGTGCTTCCACCTGAGCAAGCATCTCCTCAAGTTTTTCATGTTGCTGTTGAGCCTTTGTCAAAGACCGAGTATGCAGCCTGTGACTAGTAGAAGCATGAACTTCATCTTTGGAGTTCACCATGTAGACTGTATGAACTACCATGCCCTCAGGCTTGGGGCATTCGGATCTTTGGCCTCTGGATTTTGCCTCGGGCGCTTGAGCTTTATCTGGCCCTACTTTTTTAAGAGAAGCCGTTTTAGGAATAACCATCATATTAGGAACCGCCTTGGGATGAGTCCCTTTGTATTTGGAAGGGGGGTTATCAGAGTTTGGCTGACACTTAGGGAAAGAGCTACGAACAACGATTGAGTTCTTCACTTCCTTCCACGCCTTATATATAGATGAGGAAAGTTCTTTTGGGGAGCGAACTGTTTTTCTCTCTTCTTGGATCTCCACGGGCTGCGGAGATTTCTTCAATACTTCGGTGGGAGAATTTTGTCTGGCCCTTCGCAGCAGTTCGAACCTGTCCTAGTTAGAACAACAGCATTCACGATTAGCGTTGGAGCCAGCCCAGATAGGGAACTGCCTCCAGTTTGCCTTATATGACGCCGATATCGACGTTGATCATGTCTTGCGACCGAAGCTTCATCGGTCTTAGGAGTTTTCTGAGCTTGCCCCTTGTTTTCTTTGAGAGCATAAATATTATTCCCTCTGTATTGACCTTGGTCTTTGGCAGGTATCAGTTGTTTGGAGACTGATTCTGTCAGCAAAGTTGAGGCTTGAGAAGCCAGCCTGTAGAAGATGGACTTATTTTAGGATTCTTCTTTCGGCGTTGAGGCACTGAGGATAGGAGGTGGGAGTATCGACCCAAAGAAGAGCCCCTTCATTTCTTGAATAGCCGGAATGCAAAGTATCGTGGCTACGAGCGGCTCATATTTGACACCACCAGATGTAGCAGAGCTTGAGTTGCAGTGAGTGGAAGCGAACGCTATTGATCCCTACATAGAGACGAAACGCCAGTTTCAATATCCCATCACCCAAGGGCAACCACAAGCATATATATACTGGGATTTTTGTTCGCGAAAAACAAGACACACGAAATGTGGAGTGGAAAGAAGAAAAGAACCCACCGGGCATGCCAGAGTCTATTTACCGCCAAAAGCAGAGACGGACCGGGATAGATCGTCTTGCCTGAATTTGAGGGCAGATACTATTTGGAATATATCCGTCCACCTCTCTGAAGATACCAAGTTGATTTATGGCACCGTATATCGGAGGTTTGGACAGATGCGGCCGACGTAGCGTGACTTTTATCAGATTCCCTCTCATTTGTGAGGGATTTTTTATTGTAGGGACGCTCCTTCCTGCAGGCGCAAGGCCCTGCAGTTAATTACATTATCGCGTAGTGATAACAACTTTCTCCTGCTCCAGGAAAATCACTTCGTGTCATGTTATATATATTGTTTATTATGGTTGCCCGTGGATTGTATACGGAGACTAGCTTATGTCGTCGCTCGTAAGGCATGGATTAGTCCAAATCCGTATATTAGATTTGGGTTTGAACCTAGGTCATATGTTCCATCAGTTCAGGGGATATTTTATTTTATTTAATAATCATTAATCTGGTTTTATATTAAGATCGACTTAAATATATGAGCATATGGGCTCAATTTATTTTAACTAAGAATATGTTAGTCTTATATAAGACTAAGATCGACTTAGAAGTATGGTTAAGGATTATTAAATCTTATTAGGATCCATTAACAGAGGTGAGTATATGGGCTTGGTTATGATAAGCAATATGGGCTCAAGGAGTATGAAACTTAAGGGGTTCAACCTATATTGGGTCCAGTCTTGGGTTTTTTCATCATCCAGCAGTGCTAAGCACTTAGTCTTTTGGCTATGGATATAATATCCAAATTCCGCTATGGCGCTCTCGTGGGTGTAATGTGAGGCGCTCAGTCTTGGGCGTTGCCCTATCAGTGCTAAACAATTTCTTTACGTAGTGCTCACGTTAGTATCACATGAGATGCTTAAGCTCAGCATTTTTTAAATGCTCACGCGTATGTCACGTGAGACGCTAGGTCCTTGCCTATGAGCGCTCACGTGTGTGGCACGTGAGGCGCTGTCTTCCTGGGTCTTCTATGCACTCACGTGAATATTGCGTGTGGAGCTATCTTCATAGAATCTTTTAAGCGCTCATGTGGATATCAAGTGAGACGCTATGTCCTTAAAAATTAAATCTCTACCTTTTTTTTGAGAAAAGTTAAACTTCTATTAATGGTATTTTGACCATTAATGATCACTAAGATCACTATTTTGAAGATCTGGGATCAGATTTTTGAGAACTAAGTTCTTCTATTCCATTTTTTTGTGAGAACTAACTTCTTTGAAAGGTTAAACCCTATTTTTAGAGGAATTAAATTCCTAAAATGTAAATTCCATTTCTTTCTTTCATGTTTCTTTTCTCATATTTAGTTTCCCCCTAGATCTTGAGTTTGAAGAACAAGATCTTCCTGAAAAGAATTAAATTCTCAACTTTTGAGAGATTTATCTTGCGGATCTCAGATCCATAGAAATAATTAAGTTATTTATAAAAGGTTAAACCCTTGTATCTATATATAATAGGCAAAGGAGATGTTTTGATCTTTTTTTTTTCTTTACCTAGGGTTTGAGAGGAGCAGGAAGATTTTCTTCAGAAAGAGAATTAAATTCTCGGTTGTAGCTTTTTTATATCACCTTATGGGGTTGATTCTCTTTCATCTGGGATTTAAACTCTTTGCTTTTATTTATAGGAGAAGGAAAAGATCAATCCGTTTTTCAGAAAATCTCTCATTGCGAGATCATGAGTGATTTCACAATCAATCAAATTGATCTTAAAAATCAACCGGTGAATTTTATTCACCGTTGGATTTTTAATCCAAAAGCTTTCTACTTAACATAGAAAATTTCTTGTTTGTTTTAACAAGATTATGAACATATTTTCCTAGCATAGAATTTAATTCTATCATATGAATATCTTGTTTGGAAGATATTTTTCTAACTATAGAATTTAATTCTATCATATGAATATCTTGTTAGGAAGATTTTCCTAACCATAGAATTTAATTCTCTTTAACAGAGAAAATCTTTCTTATTTTAGAAAAATCAGGGAAATATTTCCCACATAAAATTTAATTTTATCATATGAATATCTTGTTTGTTTAACAAGATTAAGAAGATATTTTCCTAACATAGAATTTAGTTCTATCAGATGGTTTAATTAGTGATATTTTATCGCTATTGGATTTTAAATCCAAAGATTTTCTGTTAGAGAAAGATCTTTCCATATTAGAAAGATCATAAAAAATATTTCCCAAATATAATTTAATTCTATCACATAGAATTTAATTCTATCAGATGAGAGTGTTTCAAATTGGGGTGCTCACATGCTATCACGTGAGCCTTGCCATATATACATATATGGCTGCGGCACTCACGTGTTTTGCGTATGAAGGCTGCCACAAGAATGCGGCAAGGGAACTCACGTGTTTAACACATGGGTGCTCACGTGTTTAACACGTAGGGCTATCATAGGATTAATCTTATCTGAAACCGGTACTCACATGCTTTGCATGTGAGAGCTCGCGTGTTTAATACATGGGAGCTGCTATAGAATTTAATCCTAACTGCAGCAGGTACTCGTAATTTGCATGTGAGTACTTACGTGCTTTGCACGTGGGAAGCTGTCATATGATTTAAATCCATTTGATGCCACTATTCATATGCTTTGCATTTGAGTGATCACATATTTAACACGTGGGGGCTGCCATTTATTTTTATAAAGAGAACAACAAACATTGAGCCAAAAATTTTGGTGTGAACATGACAACTAAGAAGATAGAAAGAGGGATGGGACTTATGTCATATAAGATATGATAAAGAAAAAGAATAGATGTGATAATTTCTTTTTCAAGCCATTCTATTTTCTTCTTCTTCCTTTAGCTCAAGCTTGAGCTCTCTACTCTAATAGCAATTTATGATTGAATGGGGGAATGAGAAAAGTAGAGAGTACCCATTTTCTATCTCACCTCCCTCCATGCCTGGCAAGCCTTTATTAGGAGTATCTCCACTCGGTGATGGAGATGGAGCTCCGGGCACACACATTCACCGCGGATCATCTATGGCGAGGTGGTTGGCTTGGGAAAGCTTCCTGGAGCTCGATGGAGTCTAGTAAGGGTTCAAGTTCATCAATTAGAGAATATGAAGATGCTACAAAGGTTATAGTTTCTAACTTACTCTCTTGTTTTTCCTCATTTAGCTATTGCATGATATTTGATGATTCTAGTGTATTGGATTGGGGTTATGCTTGAGAAATATTCTTGTTTTTCATGTTCCGCTACGTCCGTGACCGTTATGACCAAACCCCGTCCACCAACAGAAACAGCCTCAGTGGGTGGATCCGCTACAATGAATATCTTTATCTCTATGATTCTCAACTTTGAGAAGATCAACTATTTTCCGAACTGAGCGATACCTGTCTTAAAATCTGACTGGATAGACGATGGGACCAATTTCAAAAATGAAAATTTTATTGATTTATAATCAGTACCTTGCGCCATGACTATCCGGGTATTCTGCTTGGAACTCTTTCCAACATAATGCTCCCACCAAAGAGAGAAACTAATAACCCGTGACAGACACATTGTCTTTTATGTCACCTTAGAAACCAGAACCAGTAACTGCCTCCATATGGAGGGTGCCATTACCATACACCAAGAACATCCCCTTATGTTATTCATCGTTTTTCATTTGTTTCTCCAGAACTGGACTAATATCTTCTTATTACAACGAGTGCAACAAATAACATCTGGTCTTGGTACATGACATTGCATGATTGACCTAACTGCCGAAGCAAGGGAAAAGTCATTCATGCTGTCACGCCCCGCTTCCTAAAAGACGAAAGCAGGGACGTGACGAGGACCACGTCGTATTTGTTCTGAGAAGATCATTTACCGGAGTAAATACGCTAAGCGTAAAATAAGCAATATAAAATGATAAGAAATTAACATGAGATTTAAACTTCAATAACTTTATTTACATTCAAACTTGATACATTTACAATACACGAGTTCAACTGAAAAGGAAATACAAGAAAAGAAAGGCCTAAACAGGTGGCATACATAAACTGAAAGAAGAGATGAGTTAAGCTAAGCTTGAGTAGTGGTTTGGTCGTAATCCCCTACAGTCGCTTCTATCTTCTCAATCTCTAGACCACCTGACGAACATCCAAAAAGAAAAAGATGGATGATGCCCGTCAGTGAACTTTCGCTTGGTAAGTCCCCAAGGAAATGCGTGAAGTATAAAAGTATAATGACAAGTTGGAAAATAGATATCATGAAGTAATGGACTAGGAGATATGGTGTTTAAACATGTCATTTAATATAAGCATGGAAATTCTATGTAACATGCAGTTTGATTGGCAAGGTATCATGAGTATGACAATATTTTTATAAGCATAGTAAGGTAACATAAGCATAGCAAAATAGTATAGTATGACCGTATAGTGTAGGTATAGTGAACATGAAGTGCGTGTAAGTGTCCTAAAATGTCTCAGCATGGGTAAACTAATTTAACATAAGTTCAAGGATGAATATCAACTAATCTCAAGAGTGTTCTCAAACCCAACAGGCTATAATCTAGGAGTAAGGAACCACGGGTCCGAATCAAGTGTTAGTAACGTGACTTCAACCTAGCGTTGAAGTATTCCATACTCAATATGCTATAATTCAGGAGTAAGGAAATAGGGGTACTCATGATAAATTGCTTGTGTTAGTAGATATGGATTCATGATCTAGGGGGACTCTTGAGATTTCATTGGATTCGCACTTGAACTACCTCAACACTCCGTGTATTCTAAATTATAGCTAAAATTACCAGTCTTGCTCGAATCCATGAATACATCAAATTGCAATATTGAGTTCATGTCAAGATCAAATATTCGTGTCAAGTGTTCATGTATTTATGTCAAGTTGTATTCATGATTCGAGTCAAGTCAGTTCAAGAGTAGACATTGGGTTCAGATATCATGTTAAGTTCAAGTGTCAAGTTCAGATTCATATTTGATTTCTAGTTCCAGTTCGAGTTCGAGTTTAAATTCACATCCGAGTCATGTTAGAGTTTGTTTTCTGGTTATAGTCATTTCATATTACTAGATTTAAATCTTTTGAATAGTTTTAATCTTTTAAACTCTTAAGTTCATGAGTAATCGGACAACCGCTACACATAGACGGAAGGATTTGTATCTTTTTCCAAAACGATTGCCATTGATAACTCCGTTAATTTGTAGTGTTGTCTAATCCGGATAAGTAAGCACTCACTTTCTTCGGCTCCCTGGGGTTCAAGAGAAATGAAACCGCTTAAACCTATATTAATCTAGAATTCTTAAAGATTTATCCACGTTGTTTACATTATTTGCATTTCTCGAGGGAGTTTTATGAAAAATATTTTAATATTGTAAAAAATAAACCTTGAGAGTGATTTAGAGTGTTAAGAGTTTTTATGAAAATGTATTTTAGTTTTAGTGGTATTTTAGTGATGAAACCTAACTTTTAAAAGTTTATGGTATTTTTATGAAAACTATACTTTTGGAAACTTGGTGATATTTTTCTGTAATTTTAATTTCATTTTAATAATATATATTTCAAAAACTAGTTTTCATAGAAAAATACGGATTTATGATTTATGAGAATTTTCAAATGATTTAATTTGTTAAAATATCATTTTCTTTAAAAATTATATTTTTATTCCTTTTGAGACCGAATGCTCCGTGAGGAGTTCTGTATCCCGCTCTACTATTCCAAGAACGTGCGATAATCTGCACCATCCGTAAATGGGTTCCCCTAAAAGGGTTTTAGATGTGTAATTGCAAAGGATTTAAAAATATCGATAAAAACACTTTTTATAAAAGTAATGGTATTTTAATGTAATTGTTTCATTTTGGGTAAACTTGTAACCTAGCATAACCGTGCTATGAAGCCATAGTGTATGTGATGGGGTAAGTCATTATCCCGTGAGTTTTCTAGAGGTATAGTTCATGATAAGGTTAAAAGAGGTATAAGCAAAGTTCATGGTATATATTCGTTATTTGTAATCTACATATTATTTAACATAACAAATATCACATTAAAATTGTGAGATATGGATAGAATTGTAAATTCTTATTTTTCTTGATATCATGACATGAAAATTTATGATGAACATGTCGAATTACAATGAATATAAATATTTTTTTATTTAAACTTTGTTTATAATACCGTATTTTTTCGCGTCGATGTAATAGGAGAAGTAAAAAGAGGAAAAAGTAGATAGAGGATTTAGCGTAGTTGCAACTGATGCGTAGTGGCGACATGGAAAAATAGAAGAGAGTATACAAGAGGGAAAAGAAGAGAGGATGAGGGGACTTACGGTTTCCGTTTATACTCGTACAAGTGAGAAAAAAAGAGAGAAGAAGCCTTGGTTGAGGTACCGGGACCTACGGTGCGTGGAGACTGGAGCTCGGGTCCAATTACGCGTACAAGAACGAAATCTAGGAAGCTAATGTGCGGAGGAACGAATTTGAGCGACGGAGTTGCTTTGGAATTATGCGCTTGACTTTCTTTACTAGAGTGAGGCTTGAGAGATAGAATTTTAAGTGATATTTTCATAATAATTTAGGAGAAGAACCAAAGAGAAAGGCTATGTATATATAGAGAAAAATATAGGTGTAGAGGATATTAAAGAGATAATAAAAATATATTAAAAGTGAGGGTAAAGAGGTAGATTAAGGGTCTGGGGTTCTCTGGTTAATTGTAGGAAAATCAAATAGGAACAAGGAGTCGTGGGGAGCCAATGGGATGCATGGGCAAAGAATGGAGAATTTTAGGGAAAATCCAACCGCGGGTGACGGGGATCTGGCGGTCGAAAAAAAGGTTATTGCCTCAGGGTTCGTGCAATGCATTCATCTAGGTATTTATGTATCATTTATATTGTTTGATTTATTTGAAACTCTTCGTTTCTCTATGTAATGCACATGCAACTCTTGGGCTTCCAAAAAGTTAAAAAGAAAAATTATAAAATAATTAGCACTGATGCGATTCGAACTTGTAAGCTATGGGACAGTAGTGGAGAGTCATAACCAGTGAGCTATAAGATGTTTCTTATAGATAAGTTATCAATAATAAGGTATAACTCGAAGCCAGAAAAGAAATACACTCTTTTATTATCATTGGATCAATAAAAATGTATAGGACTTTTAGGATCTTTACATCCTACACACCTTAGAAAAATTTCGTCATCAAAATTTATACAAGGGGATTGATGTAACAGATTCAACAAAAATTTAGGTTAAAGCAGAGGTGAAGGTAGCGATTACTAATATTGTATCGAAAGTGCGTGAAAAGTTCAGGTAGATAAAAGAACAAAAGGATACAAGAATTTAAAAAGGCTGAAAAAAGATGGAAGGAAAATTTACTAGTCTTATCTTGACCCATGCCTTCATCCTCTACAGCTGACAAAGTGAAAGCTTGGCATCTCGACGCATTTCTCTATGTATGCCGGTACATTGATGGTTGATGAGGTAAAAGTGGTCTGCACGGAGGTGGTGCAGGAAGAGCTAAACGAGTATGTGGAACTTGAATAGCTGGTCTAGCGGTGGGGGCTAGGCCAGCTCGGTTTTGTGGGCAAGTCCCTACGGTGTGTGAGGGAGATCTACATATCAAACAAAGACTGTTTGCTCTACTGAAATTCTTGACTTGATATCCGGTCCTCTTGCAATAGATACAGAAGCTTGGTTTAGTTTTGAAAAATGATCCTCCAGACCTTACTAGTGGTGCTGAAAGAGTTGGCCTAGAAAAGGCTCCTCCACTAATCTGGTTGGCTGGACATTTCATACCGGTCGACTGTGGTCTTCCCTTCTTCTTAATGACAGCTTCATAATGACGGGCTGACTTTAAAGTGGCTTCACGTATTAGGTATTCTACCGTTTGCTCGGGCAGCCTGGATCTCAGGGTCTAATCCTTGCTGGAAGCGGCTGGCTCTGATTTCTGCAATAAGAATTAGATGGGCAGCGAATCTGCCGAGCATGGTGAATTCGGCATCATACTCATCCATCGACTATCCCACATGAATCCTTATTGCAGGTGTATGAATTTCTGTTCCATCTCGAAATGTGTGGTTTTCGGAAAGTACTTGATGTCGAAGAGATCACGGAAATTCTTCTACTCGATCGGCTGCTCAAGACGGCTCTCCTCGGCTTTCCACCAGACTCTGGTATTGTCAGTAAGTTGGAGTTTTGCTACTCTGACCCAAGTCATTTCTGGAACTTGGGCTGCTGCTAGGTTGTCTTCTATGCTCTAAGCCTATTCCTCGTCTTCAAACCGGTTCTCTTTCTCTAAGAAGTTTTTCGGGTGTAATGCTCGAAATTGTTTCACTCCTGGTGCTTCCGCTTCAGAGCGGATGAAACTCTATTGAAGAAGAGCAGTCTGCTCCTGGTAAATCGTGCTTTGAGCCTGCTGACCCTCAAGTAGGCTTTTGATAGCCTCCAGAAGTATCGTCTGTTCTGAGAGTGGAGCGGCTGCGGTAGGTGGAGGTGGTAGAACAGTATAGGAAGGGGGTGGTGATGTACTGCCATTGATGTTGGTGCTAGTGTTGGGAGAATCCATCACCTTAGATAGAGAAGAAAGATTGGGATAGATTAAATGGAAAGTGAAATGCAAGGAATGTAAAGTTATTGAATTTCATCTTTCTTGTGATATATTGCTTATGACTTCATGCAGAATAGACTTGCATGGGCTACTAATAAAACCTGTCACGCCCCGCTTCCTAAAAGACGGAAGCAGGTACGTGACGAGACCCGCGACGTATTTGTTCCAAGAAGGTCATTTCCTGGAGTAAATACGCTAAGCGTAAAATAAGCAATATAAAATGATAAGAAATTAACATGAAATTTAAACTTCAACAACTTTATTTTCATTCAAACTTGATACATTTACAAAATATGAGTTCAACTGAAAAGGAAATACAAGAAAAGAAATGCCTAAATAGGTGGCATACATAAACTGAAAGAAGATATGAGTTAAGCTAAGCTTGAGTAGTGGTATGATCGTAATCCCCTGCAGTCGCTTCTATCTCCTCAGTCTCTGGACCACCTGAAGAATATCCAAAAAGAAAGAGATGGGTGGATGCCCGTCAGCGAACTTTCGCTCGATAAGTCCCCAAGAAAAGGTGTGAAGTATAAAAGTATAATGACAAGTTGGAAAATGGATATATATCATGAAGCAAATGGATTAAGAGATATGGTGTTTAAACATGCCATTTAATATAAACATGGCAATTCTATATAACATGTAGTTCTATTGGCAAGTTATCATGAGTATGACAATATGTTTATAAGTATGGCAAGGTAATATGAGCATAGCAAAATAGTATGGTATGGCCGTGTAGTGTAGGTATAGTGAACATGAAGTGCATGTAAGTTTCCTAAAAGGTCTCTGTAAACTAAATTAACATAAGTTCAAGAGTGAATGTCAACCAATCTCAAGAGTGTTCTCGAACCCAATAGGCTGTAATTTAGGAGTAAGGAACCACGGGCTTGAATCAAGTGTTAGTAACGGGACTTCAATCTAGTGTTGAAGTATTCCAAACTCAACATGCTATAATCCAGGAATAAGGAAACATGGGCCTTCATGATAGATTGCTTGTGTTAGTAGACATAGATTCATGATCTAAGGGGACTCCTGAGATTCCATTGGATTCGCATTTGAACTACCCCAATACCCCGTGTATTCTAAATTATAGTTAAAATTACCAGACTTGCTTGAATCCATGAATATATCAAGTTGCAAGATTGAGTTCATATTAAGATAAAGTATCCATGTCAAGTGTTCATGTATTCAAATCAAGTTGTATTCATGTTTTGAGTCAAGTTAGTTCAAGAGTAGACATTGGGTTCAGGTATCATGTTAAGTTCAAGTGTCAAGTTCATATTCATGTTTGATTTCTAGTTCGAGTTCAAGTTCAAGTTTAAATTCACATCTGAGTAATGTTTGAATTTGTATTCCGGATATAGTCATTTCATATTACTAAATTTAAATCTTTTGAATAGTTTTAATCTTGCAAACTATTAAGTTTAGGAGTAATCGGACAACCGCTGTACATAGACGGCAGAATTTGTGTCTTTTTCAAGACAATTGTAATTGATAACTCCGTTAATTTGTAGTGTTTTCTAATCTGGATAGGTAAGCACTCACTTTCTTCGGCTCCCTAGGACTTAAAAGAAATGATACCGCTTAAACCTATATTAATTTAGAGTCCTTAAAAATTTATTCACGTTGTTTACATTGTTGGCATTTCTCGAGGGGGTTTTATGAAAAATGTTTTGATATTGTAAAAAATAAACCTCGAGGGTGATTTAGAATATTAAGAGCTTTTATGAAAATATATTTTTATTTTTAGTAGTATTTTAGTGATGAAACCTAGTTTTTAAAAGTTTATGGTATTTTTATGAAAACTATACTTTTGGAAACTTGGTGGTATTTTTCTATAATTTTAATTTTATTATAATAATATATTTTTCAAAAATTAGTTTTCATAGAAAAATACGGATTTATAATTTATGAGAATTTTCAAATGATTTAATTTGTTAAAATATCGTATTCTTTAAAAATCGTATTTTTATTCCTTTCAAGTGTGAATGCTCCGTGAGAAGTTCTGTATCCTGCTCTACTATCTTAAGAACGTGCGATAACCCGCACCATCCATAAATGGGTTCTCCTAAAAGGATTGTAGATGCGTAATTGTAAAGGATTTAAAAATATTGATAAAAACACTTTTTATAAAAGTAATGGTATTTTAATATAATTGTTTCATATTGGCTAAACTTGTAACCTAGCATAACCGTGCTATGAAGCCATAGTGTATGTGATGGGGTAGGTCATTACCCCGTGAGTTTTCTAGAGGTATAGTTCATGATAAGGTTAAAAGAGGTATAAGCAAAGTTTATGATATTTATTCGTTATTTGTAATCTACATATTATTTAACATAACGAACATCATATTAAAATTGTGAGATATGGATAAAGTTGTAAATTCGTATTTTTCTTGATATCATGGCATGAAAATTTATAATGAACATGTCGAATTACAATGAATATATATATTTTAATTTAAACTTTGTTTATAATATCGTATTCTTTCGCGTCGATGTAATAGGAGAAGCAAAAAGAGAGAAAAGTAGATGGAGAATTTAGCATAGTTGCAAGTGATGCGGAGTGGCGACGTGGAAAAATAGAAGAAAGTATACAAGAAGGAAAAGACGAGAGCATGAGAGGACTTACGGTTTCCGTTTGTACTCGTACAAGTTAGAAAAAGAAGAGAAAAAGTCTCGGTTAAGGAACCGAGACCTACGTTCCATGGAGATTTGAGCTTGGGTCCGATTACGCGTGTAAGATCGAACACTAGGTAGCTAACGTGTGAAGGAACGAATTTGAGTGACGGAGTTGGTTTGGACTTGTGCGCTTGACTTCCTTTGCGAGAGTGAGGCTTGAGAGATAGAATTTTAAGTGATATTTTCAGAATAATTTAGGAGAAAAACCAAGAAGAAAGACTAGGTATTTATAGAGGAAAATATAGATGTAGTGGAAATTAAAGAGATAATAAAAATGTATTAAAAGATAGGGTAAAGGGATAGATGAAGGGTCCGGGGTTCTCTGGTTATTTGCTGGAAAATCAAATAGGAAAGGAGTAGTAGGGAGCTGAAGGGATGCACGGGCAAAGAATGGAGGATTTGAGGGAAAATCCAACCACCGGTGGCGGGGATCTGGCGGTCCAAAAAGATGTGATTGTCTTAGGGTTCGTGCAATGCATTCATCTGGGTACTTATGTATCATTTATATTGTTTGATTTATTTTCAACTCTTCGTTTCTCCGTGTATTTCATGTACAACTCTTAGGCTTTCAAAAAGTTAAAAAGAAAAATTATAAAATAATTGGGACTGATGGGATTCAAACTTGTCGGCTATGGGACAGTAGTGGAGAGTCATAACTAGTGAGCTATAAGGAGTTTTTTGTACATAAGTTATCAATAATAACCTATAGCTTGAAAGAAGAACATAAATACACTCTTTTATTATCATTGGATAAATAAAAGTGTATAGGACTTTTAGGCTCATTACATATGCGAGTCTCTCTCCTCATCGGTCCAAAAGACATCTCTTTAGAGAGGGTAGCTCATCCATATGCTGGTACACTACCGAGTTATGAATCGTCCATTCTAAAACCTTTTCAGAATGGTGTCATTTTACCAGAATTGGGACAATTCCAAAATGTTACTAGATCTATCTCTATAGACCAAGTTTCCAGAATCATATTATCATATTAGGAGAAACATCTGTGATAACTATTGTTTGACCAAACGGTAGTATAGGAACATCACTTCCTATCAAGAGTTTGTCATCCATATACAATATGTGGAACATGAAAGTACTCCCTACATTCATCTTTCAAATATTAAGTTCATATATCATTTTGATGAAGTCAAACACTTTGACCGTAATATCAAAACAGATGATCCTATCTCTATAATGCCTGCTTTAGTCTATAGACGTAAGCAAATTGCATACCTTTCGCTGCTCCCACTGACCACAATAACTCTCTGGCAGAGTCATAAACACATACACTTCTAAATCCCTATTTAAAAAGATGTTATATTTATCCACCTGCCAGATATCATAGATATGGAAAACAGTAATGGCAAGTTATATCCGTATTGACTTCAGCACAGACACTGAAGTAAAGTTTCATCACAATCCATACCGAGTATTTGATGAAAACATTTTACTACAAGTCTAGCCTTATTAGGTTACTACATTTCCATCAGTACTAATCTCAAAATATCTATCTGTTTCTTATGGATTTTACCATTCAGAAATATCCAACAAAGTCGATAATTAGCTGGAGTGAGTGGAGTCCAACTTGGATATCATGCATCTAGCCATCGGTCAGAAGTCACTACTTCCTATGGCCTTCTGATATAGTAGGGTCATCATTACATGATCCAAGCCTTTCTGTCACCGTCTATGAGAAAATCAAAATATCTCTCAGGTGTTTGAGCTTACCTACTAAATCTGCAAAGTGGTTAAGCTTTTTCAGGATTAATTGAATCTCCACGTTCTACTAAATCTTCAGTAACCATTTATGGTTCTGAAGTCACTTCCAGTTCTACCATACTACCACTATTTTTTTTTTGCAAGAAATTCCTTTTCTAAAAAGGTGGTATGTCAAGAACAAAACAATTTTTGATCTTGAAAATGGTAGAAGTTAAACCCTTGCCAAAGTTTGGGATAACCCACAAACTGCATATTACCGAAACGTGTCTTAAGTTTGTCTAGATTGTGTTTTTAAGAATAAACCGGATAATTCCTTATCTTACCAACCTTAAGATATGTTACCATTTTTATCACATATAAAATCACATGCACTAATTTAGATGGAAACATATTCAATTGATATGCAACTGTTTTCGGTCCATATCCTTTAATGAAAAAGGCCATATAATATTACTCATCAAGGAGCGTACCCACGGATGAGTAATCTGAGAGAGAATCAAATTCTCGATTACATAACACTTAGCATAACTTTCCACATCTTCGAACACTTCGAAGAATATTGATACTTCCAATATTTGGTTCTCTACTTTATTCTTATATCCTACGAACTTCTTAAATTTTCTGGATTTTGCATTTCAGTAAGAATGCGTGTCTAAAACCAGAAAATTCATAGGAAAACGGAATGAACTGTGAGTACTAACCCCTGGTCCGAGTGGACATCGGACAACATATATCAATATGTACAATTTCTATGAGTTCATTAACTCATACTTTGTATGTTGTAATCTGAAAACCATATTTTGGTTAAGAATGTATATTCGTTATTCAATGCACTTTACCCAATCATCAAATGATAAGGGAAAATATTTAAAACATATTTTTCAAAAATTATACCCCATTTTATCTAATAAAGAGATGGATATTACAGTTTTAAAATTTATGCATAACAATAGTTATTTGAAACCAAAAAGTTTGCCACTTGGCAAAACCAGGTGATATCCTTAATAACAACAATTGCTCCAATTTTCGACATCGGGGATCAAATCATCTTTACCAATACACTACTCCTTCTCAACATCTATAATATCTTACAGATGTGAGATTATAATCCGGTATCCATATACCCAGGAGTCAGAGTCAATTGGGAAACAATTTTCGATTACAACCACACAGAAAACATGAAACGTCAAAACGTTTCATGGGGTTTGTCGTGTATTCTAGTAATGCCTCTTTCACTGCCCAGAGTCATAACAGTAGTTGCAATCTCCTTTCCATCCACTTCAACCCTTTTTGATGTCTCTCCGTCGTATTTTTTGTATACCGAACTTAGGCTAGTTGGTTTTCTTCTTGTTAGATTTTAAAGAGAATCTAGTTTTTAAAAATAATCTCTTCATATTTTGATTATTTTATAAGAACCATCTAACCATATCAGAAACGTCAAAGTGCTATACAATGGAGTTATTCAAGTATCAGGACAATAATTGGAATTAACTGATATCAAATGGAGCATTAAATTGACTCAATCACACTCAATAAGGATTTCAACGGAATATACGAGAAAGTCGATATCAAGAATCGTTCAAGCTATTGAAGACGTTCAAGACTTTTTCATTTTATTTTTTTAGTTTAGAGTTAAGTCGATCTCAAAATATTAGAATAAAAATTTTCCATCTAATCCCAAACCAAATTCCCAAAATCCAAATTTTGTCTTAAAATGATATATGAAAAACTATGTCTGAATATCAGACATATAGAATTCTATTTCAGGAAAATAGACGTCTGTACAGATATCTATTATGCAATTTTTCAAAATTCAAATTTGGTGGGAATTTCGGTTTTGAAACGGTTTTATAACAGCTAGAAACTGTTCTATAATTTATGGGGAGTTATTTTAACTGCCCTAAAACATTTTCTATAAATAGGACAAGTTTTCATTTGATTTTTAATGAGTTCTTGCTTTAAAAACTTTAGTTTTCTGATTTTCTACAATTCGCGAAAACTCTTTCTCTCAATACTCTCTAAGTCTTTACTATTCTTTTTCAGAGAGAAACAATCTTTCTATGCCTTTAGACTTTTCTAACTACTTTAGAAAAGAAAGATTGTTAAATTATTGAAGAAGGCACTGATTTTAAACTTGTGTTAATCTTTTGAAAAACCTCTTCGATTTGATTTGATTTTAAACTTTTCTATTCTCCAAAGTACAATCCACCATCTCCTTGATTATAAGTTTTTGATTAATCTTTTGAGATCATTAGGATTATCAAAGTCGGTGTAAATTGAGATTGTTATAATCGTGAATTGTAAAACCTAGTGAAGTAGGGTTATTTAAAGGTTTAGGACTTAAGCATGTTGTAAAAAGTCTAGGCGTTGACTGCCTGTAAGTTTAAAGGTTCGAACTTGAGCCTGGGAAAAGGTCTGGGTTTCTCCATCCGCGAAAGAGTTAGCGAATCCTGCGCAGTATTCTCAAGCGAGAACTAGCCACAGAAGTGGTGAATCTCGTTAAAAAATCCCCCGTGTCATCTGTATTAATTTTTACATTTTTATACCTCTGTGATTGATTCTGTAACTGTGATGATTTAGTCTACTTAAAATTCTTTTATTCCGCTGTATATTTTGTGTTTTTGCAAAAATAATTTGAGTTCGCCATATAGCCTTATTCACCCCCCTCTAAAACTGCTTTCAATTGGTATCAGAGCGGTTACTCTGTTTATAAGATTAATTGTAACATCCTATCGCTGTTATACTATATTTATTTAGGGTATTTCAAATTTTGCGGTAAAATTCTTGATTATTGCTTTTGGGTTCCGATTGGTGCAATTAGCAGTTATGCTTATTATCCGATCCGACCCGCATGTTTGAAACCCATCATGGTTTAAAATTACATCAAATATTTGCTAGTACAAGGGATCCATGCAAATCTAGATTTTATATACATATAATATATTCCATATATCTTTTAATAATACAAAATAAAATCAAATAACAAATTTTCTTGTCAAGCCTTGTATGTCATAATACCCCATATCTTGTGATTGCGCTCATATATCATGTTCATATCCTAAGTGTTCCACAAACTAGTATTTGATCGCTAAGTATATTTATGTAGATCCATATTTGGAGGTATATATTTTTTTTTATTGGATATTATATTATGGTTTAAACTTTTACGAATATTCTCCATATTGAAAAACTAGATTTTTTTACAGGACACGGGTAATAATCGGAGTAATCTAGTATTAGCTGTAAAATCCCAATATATATATATATATATATATATATATATATATATATATATATAATATTTTATATAACTAATATAATATAAACTGGTATATATAATATATATCATAGAAAGGGATAGATTATCTACACCTTGGAGATGCTCTCGTGCGGATAGAATATGCAAACCAACTCATATATCTCAACTACTTACTTATTCGAATTTATTAAGCATTGACTTGTTTAAAGAATATGACTATAGTAGTATAGCACAAACATTTCACACAATTATTCTTCTTTTAAGGTCCAACCCGATATATTAGTTAATTATATACAAAGAAATATTCTTTCATGTTTTTTTTTGTTCTTAATATATTTTTGGTCAATTATTTTCAATGGATATTAAATTGGCTCCTAAAACATTGATAATTATAAGAAACTATTTAGTGTTGTTTTCTCCTTATTTTATTTCATTTGTTTTTTCCTACTGTATTTTGTATTTCCTTTCTGAAAGGAGCAAAGCCATAGATAGTATTTATACCAACATCCTCAGCACAAAAAGAATGACTACAAATAAAAGGCTGAGCTCCACTTAGACATTGGAACTTTTATTAGCTTATTTTTCGTCTCTTATGCTTACCATACGAATATCATTGAGAAAGTGATCGGACACCCCCGCCACCTCGCCGTCGACCTCGTCACCGTCACCTCGCCACCATCCTTTCTTTCCTCGTTAAGTACAGAGAACCCCAACCGCTTCTTCTTATTCTTCTGTTCTTCTTCTTCTTCTTTCGTTTCTTTTCTTTTCCAGACATCTCGCCGGAGTTGCGCACGTCGTCGATGATCCAGACGACTCATCCACCGTCGTCATCTAGCCCTGTCACCACGTCATGCAGCTGCTCAGCCAGGTCCAGTCCTGCGTGAGTAAGTTTTGCGTCGTGACTTTATTTCGTTGTCGGAACGTGACATCCATATCTCGACGTGAGATCCGATCAGACAAGTTTTTAAAACTTGCAACATGCTATTTTATTAAATTAATATTTATTTAATAAATAATAGTTCATGCGTTTTATTATTCAGCAAATATTACCGATTTACAGTTTTGTATCATTCGTCTGTATCCGTACCAATAATAGCTTATTTAGTTGCATGCCGGAACATCATGATATTATTATACTACTAGATCAATTCAATATATTATCTAGATTGCATCATACATCGTAATAGACGTGTAATAGCTATTACATATACATATATACATCCTGGCATTAATAGTATTTCGATATTGACTACAGTTTTACATTTGGCGTCTATTTGGGTTAATATATATTACATGACATGTACACGACCCACTACTAGACTTGTTACTTGGATCTTATTGCTAATGCCAACAATCCTGACTTGTTATCCTGAAGGACGTGACTTGTTGTCTACATAGACAAGACCTGTATCTACTTGATCCCGTGTTGGCATTAGATTCACATCTTTAATACCTGACTTGAACACAAACCTTGGGAGTAAGGAAAAATCAATAATGAAACCTGACTTGTAACTCAACAGTTCGATACTTATACTGATCAGTCTTTACGGGCTCGGCCGGCCCCGGAATGCTGCTGCTGACATCATTCGTCTGTACATGTTACCTGTTTATTGCTTAGCGGCACGTCTCGGATTTAGCCCGAAAGTCTTGACCGTTGTCCCGGGCACGCATAGGATACAACTGAGTTATATCGACGATTCTTTTAAATTGATTTCAAAGACTTGTAGAATAGATAACGTAGAAGCACAGATTTTAGGATACACATCACATACATACAGCTCACTGTTCTACACCTGTGTTTATTATTCATACACATGTTTAATAATAGCATCATATCCTAGTTATTACTATTATTTTGGTATTTATGATGCACTGATGTCTGGGTTTTGCATGGCCCAGTTCCTCTGTCATTATCGCAGGCAGATCAGGAGTACTTTAACAAGCAAGCCGAGCAGTAAGGAGCTAGATGTTTAGTTTAGAGATGTTTAGTTTCTTTTATTTCCACAGTTTTATTTTATTGATGTGAGCCCATATTGGGATATGATTCAGATACTTTTGTTTATTGGATCTTGATTCGTTTCCGCTTTATGCATTTCTTGATTTTAGTTATTGTGGCAGATGGACATGTATTGGCTAGATTATATGTTTTACTGTTCTTGATATCCGATAGAAAACCATAATGTGATTGTGGATGGATGATTCCTAACCACAGGTAGCTTGGTTGGCTCTGTCACGTGCTGTAGTTACGTATCTTGGAAAGCGGGGCGTGACAGGGTTTTTTTGGTATCAGAGCCATAGGATTTAGGGTTAGTCGGGTTTGGTTCTTTTGTAGTTAGGTATTGAACCCAATATACTAACCAGGAAACCCGGAATTAAGAACATGTCCTGCCACATTATTGTCTTGTCATTCAAATTCTTGAATCTTATCTTTCCCTTAAGTCTTATATCTTGACGATATGGAAATGACTTTGCATCTCAACTTGGAATCATCCTGATTCCTTATTGTTTCTCCTTTCTTATCCATTCGATTATTGTAACACCCGAGCCCAATGCTACTATTTTCAGTTACTGTTTGAGCATAATGTGGTACTCATTTCATTTAACTTGCTTGTTTGTTGCTTACTGTAAATTTTTACCCGGTAAATTCATTTCTGCATATAACAAATTTTGGCATCTAAAATAAAATTGAAAATATTCATCATGGCCTACTTGACACCCCTAACCTCGTGGTAGCGTCCGTGCATTGTGTTCTCGTCCCGTTCAGTGAAACAGACGAGTTTGGATGGCTACGTGCACGTACGTGTGTCCGTTTTGGGGGTATGCTTTTTAATCATAAAACACTTAATTTTAAAATTTGGATCCCGTTTAAAATCCTATTATTTCAATTCAAATTTTTGGACTCGACCCGGGAGCGATTTGGAAATGTTTTATTTGGCGCCAAAATCCCAAATTTTAATATTATTAAAACCATCGCATATATTTTTCTAACTAACCTGATATCTTACTGTTCATTACCTATCTTTTAAATCTTTAAATTAACCATATAATATTTTTACAATCTTTTATATCCTTCTCAATTTATTCTCTCAGCCAATCGCAACCTCCCCTTTAACCCCGTGGGCCCCACTTTCCCTTTCTCCCTCTCCACTTTTTCTCTCTCTATCTCCCCCTCATATATTCTCTCGTACTTCTCTTTATCATTCTTTCTCTTCTTACTTCATGTCTCGTTTCTCATTTTTTTAATTGTTCTTTTATTGCCGGAATTCCATCGTGCCGGTGACGTTTCTCGACGTTCCAGCGAGGTACCCCGACCCGTGTGGTTCCTTTGTTCGTCGTTTGGGTTCATTCCGTGAACCGTGCGCCCGTCGCGAGTTTTCCCCGCCGACGGTTAACGTTCCGTTTTCCCGATTCGCGACCCATCGAGGCAAGTTAATCTTGCTACATGCTATATAATTCATTTTATACCTATTTAAATAAATACCATACCTATAGTTTAAATCTAGTGCCCCATGTTTAATTTTATAACGTTTCGATGTTCCGTTTGCATCCGTTTATATCATATTAAATCTAGATCATGAAAACTTTTCTTGTGACATACTAGATTACATTATACTGCATCCATATCAATTAAAATATACATCGTCGTAATATTTCTTATTATTATCTTTAATTAGTTTATAATCTGCATTTTATGATATTATATATATTTAAAATATTATAGTTTACATATGAAACGTCGTTGAAAAATCGGATATGACAAATCTGAAATTTACTGTACACCTTATCTTATAAAATTCATTATAAATCATAGAAAAATCATTAGTATACGTTCTTTAGTTTGTTACGAAGATAACTCAGAATACTATAACTCTATGAAATATTTACTTGCAAAATAAATTGTTTAAATAACGTAAAATGCAAATGAAAATGTCTCCAAACTGCTGTCCAGGAAAATTCCAGCAACAAACTTTCAACTTCGAATGTTTATAACTTTTTTTAGGAACAACCTGAGATGCTTATACTTATAAAACTAAAAACCTTATTTAATTATCTTTGTTTTGGTATAAGACGCGTCCCTTTTGGAGAACGTTTGTTATTTTTAAGCTATTTTACAAATTAGGGTGACGCTGAATTTCTGAACGGAACTTTCTTGTGCATGGTTAATCAATACCACTTTTTTAGTTATTAATCGCTTTGAATATGCTATCCATATTAATATTATTATATCAATATTTATATCACATATTGCTTAGTTGTACATCCCACATTACCATTTTATAGTTTTATAACTTTTCGGATACCCGTTTGCATCCATCGCATTTAAGATACATATAATTGCATCCATAGATCACATTACTAAATAATAATGTGATATTAACGCTCCATGTTTAATAAATTGCATCCTAATTAATATTGGAACTATAAATGTAACCCTAATCGATAACTGTGCATCCATGTCCTTGAAATTATATCTATTTGCATATCATATTACATGTTCCAGTTTATTGCTCTGATAGTACTCATGCTTGTTTATTTATACACATGCTTATGTTAGTTTGATTATGAGCACCCACATGACATCTTGTGCTTCCTGACATAACCTGTTACACTTCCTACTATACCTGACATGGTACCGTGTACTGTTGACTTGACCGATGTACCATGACTCGACCCGTTACCTGATCTTGTGTCTAATGCCAACAAACCTGACATGTAGTCCTCATGGACCGTTCCTGTTGTCTATCCAGACAAACCTGCTTTTACCTGATCCTGTGTTGGCATTAGTCCTTGATTACTGAATACCTGACTTGACATACACAACTTGGGGGTATGGGGAAATCAAAAGTGTAAACTAAAGTGTAACTTAAAAGGGTATTGCTTGATCCGTGGTCCCGGGGGGTAACGGGACAGAGCCATTCGTGACTCTTATATTTTCCTGATCCGTGGTCCCGGGGGTAAACGGGACAGAACCACTATTGGTTCACATATTCCTGATCCGTGGTCCCGGGGGGTAACGGGACATATCCTTTGAGTTACATGGAGGATTACTCAAATTGATTTCAAAGACTTTAGAATAGAAAACCTGATAGAACAGTTTAGTTTACCCACTGCACCCTACCCTATACTGGTATGATTCATATTATTTTTATTCTTGCTGTATTCATGTTTATATTACATTGCCTGCTATACTGTTCATATTATATTACTTGATGACATGACGTGCTGACGTCTGGGTTTTGCATGGCCCAGATTCCGTACCGCTGTTGCAGTCCGAGCAGGAGTACTTCAGCCAGCAGGCTGAGCTGTGAGTTTAGTAGTAGTTAGTTTTATTTCCTGCATTTATTTCCTGATGTGAGCCCGCATTATGGGACACACTTTTCAGTTATTTGTATTGGATCATTTGCTTCCGCATTTATTTATTATTGACTCCTGTTATTCTGGATTATGGACATGTTTTAGATAGTTTTATCTTGTTCTTGATATCTCTACAGCCGTAATGTGACTGTGGATGGATACTTCCTACCCACAGGTAGCATGGTTGGCTATGTCACGTGCCCAATCTAGCGTACTCTGGGAAGCTGGGCGTGACATGGTTCTTTTGGTATCAGAGCCATAGGATAGTCGGGTTGATTCTTTTGTAGTTGGGTATTGTACCCAATACACGAATCAGAATACCCGTGTTTAGGAAACATGTCCTGCCACCTTGACCGTTTTACCATTCTTGAATCACATTCTTCCTGATTATATCTTTTACGATGTGCAAACTTCCTTTGCATATTGATTCGAAAACCTGATTCCTTGTTATCTCTAGGACTTAGGCGACTTGGATGGAGTTATGTAATTGTGGCTATGATACCGCGGCATAGTTACAATGCGGTACTCTTTTTAAGTATCTTGGAGTTCTAGCCTTGATCTATATTCAGAATCTATCATCATGCTAATGTTGGGTATTTTGAGTTCAGGATTATGGCCGGTAAGAAATTGAAGACATACCAGAGGCGTGTGGACGAAGCCGCCATGCTTGGAGTGATAAGAGGAATGCTGGAGAATCAAAGAAACAGACCGAGCTGATCCAGCAGCAAGCGAACTCATTTCGGGAAGGTTTGCAGATCGTTCAGCAGTCTGTGAACAATGTTGGAGCTAGACCAGTTGACCGAGTAGGGACCGTAGCAGATTTCAGGCGGTTGGGTCCGTCTACATTTACTGGTTTAAAGGAGTCGTTGCCAGTGGAGCAGTGGTTAGTTGACACAGAGAACTTGCTTTTTGCGGCACAGATTCCAGATGACAAAAAGGTTGTTGTGGTACGCATTCAGCTAGTGGACTACGCCCGAGAATGGTGGCTTGTTGAGGAGAACCGTTTGCCTAAGCCGATCAAGAGGGCGGATTTTTCGAAGAGTCTCCTGGAGAAGTTCTTCCCGCGGACTGCACGGGAGGAAATGGAAGTGAAGTTCATCGGACTAAAGCAGAAGGGAGCACCCGTAGATGTGCATGCAGCAGAATGGACGAGACTCAGTAGTTTCGCTGGACCTTTAGTTGCCAACGATGCAGACAGGGCACAGAGGTTCATGCGCAGCCTGGATGTGGACATCCAGAGGCAGATTGTCTCCCTGGGTTTGACCACTTTCTCACAAGTAATTGCGGCAGCCGAGAGCAGCAGAGTTTATCTGGGATGGAGGGGAGTTTTTCTGTCGGGCCAGTCGAGTTTAGGGCTAGGCCGACAAATAATATTCTTGCATCAATGGAAGTGATGAAAGTAAAGAGCCGGCTGTTGTTCGTGATTCTATGGACGTGTTTGAAGATATATCGGGTTTACCGCCGAGGAGAGACGTGGAGTTCGCAATTGATCTTATTCCTGGTGCAGCGCCAGTATCTAAAGCGTATTATCCAATGGCGCCAGTAGAGTTAGAAGAAGTAAAGAAACAGGTTGCTGAATTGCTTGAAAAGGGTTGGATTCGAAGCAGTAACTCGCCTTGGGGAGCTCCAGTTCTTCTAGTAAAGAAGAAGGATGGCACAAGAAGGATGTGCATCGACTATCGAGAATTAAACCGGGTGACTATTAAGAACAAGTACCCTATCCCTCGCATTGGAGAACTTTTTGAGCAGCTTAGTGGTGCGAGGGTATTCTCGAAGCTGGATTTGCGATCCGGATATCATCAGGTCCGAGTGAAAACAGAAGATATTTGCAAGACGGCGTTCCGAACTCGGTATGGACATTACGAGTACTTAGTGATGCCCTTCGGAGTAACGAATGCGCCGGCAGTATTCATGGACTTGAGGAACCGAATCTTTTCACCGTTCTTGGATCAGTTCATTGTGGTATTCTTTGACGATATTCTGGTTTACTCTAAGAGTTTTGAAGAGCATGCTGAGCATTTGAAGATCGCACTGCAGACGTTGAGACAGGAGAAATTGTATGCGAAGATGAGTAAGTGCGAGTTTTGGCTGGAGGAAGTAAGGTTTTTGGGGCATGTTGTGTCTGGCGATGGAATTGCCGTCGATCCAGAAAAGATTGCAGCAGTTCGAGACTGGACGATTCCAAAGAATGTTGCTGAGATAAGAAGTTTCCTTGGATTAGCCGGATACTACAGGAGATTTGTGGAGAACTTTGCTTGTCTGGCAGAGCCGTTGACCAAGCTTACGCGCAAGGAGGTACCTTTTGTATGGGCGGATAAGTGTGCGTTAGCTTTCGAGACGTTGAAGCAGAAGTTGATAACCGCCCCTATTCTGACCGTGCCAGACAATTTCGGAGTATTGGTGATTCACAGCGACGCATCTGGGAAAGGGTTAGGATGTGTTTTGATGCAGCATGGGAAGGTTGTAGCATGCATCGAGACAGTTGAAGACCCATGAGAAGAATTATCCAACTCATGACTTGGAGCTTGCGGCTGTGATTTTCGCTTTGAAGATTTGGAGACACTACCTTTTGGACGAAAGAGTCGAAGTTTTTACATATCATAAGAGCTTGAAGTATGTGTTCACACAGAAGGAGCTTAACATGAGGCAGCGTAGATGGTTGGAGCTGATGGCTGACTACGATCTTGATCTTAAGTACCATCCGGGAAAGGTTAATGTTGTGCCGGATGCGCTTAGTCGGTTACCAGTAATTCAGGTGTTAACTACGCAGAAGGAGATTGTTGCAGATTTTCGAAGATTTGACTTGGAGGTTGTGCTACCGCGTTCTACGGGACAGTTGTTGCAGCTGCAAGTACATTCGTCTTTGATCGAGAATACTAAAGCAGCTCAATCGCAGGATCCTAGACTGCAAAAGTTTCGAGAGCAGGTTGAAGCCGGGCTACGAACAGATTTATTGATCCACGAAGATGGTTCGTTGAGGTATGGTAGCCGTTTGTGTGTGCCAAAGGGTGATGTTCGTGAAGAGCTTTTGAAGGAGGCACACAATTCAGCTTCTTCTGTACATCCAAGAGGCACAAAGATGTACCGAGATATTCGACAGCATTTCTGGTGGAAGGGCATGAAGCGGGAGATTGCTCGCTTTATAGCAAAGTGCTTGGTGTGTCAGCAAGTTAAGGCTGAACATCAAAGGGTTGCTGGTTTATTGCAACCACTTCCGATTCCTCAGTGGAAGTGGGAACATATAACCATGGATTTCATGACGGCTTTACCGCGGAGTCCAAAAGGCAACAATGCAGTATGGGTAATTGTTGACCGATTGACCAAGGCAGCTCACTTTATTCCTTTTCGGGTTGGTCAATCAACAGAGACTTTGGCAGAGCGGTACATGCAGGAGATCATAAGATTGCATGGAGTACCGGTGAGCATCGTGTCCGATCGGGACACTCGGTTCTTATCACACTTCTGGAGGAGTTTACAGGAAAGTTTGGGGACTGGATTGAAGTTTAGCACAGCTTATCATCTTCAAACTGATGGTCAGTCGGAGAGAACGATCCAAACTCTTGAGGATATGTTGAGAACATGCAGGTTGGACTTCAAGGGGTCTTGGGAGGATCATCTACTTTTGGTGGAGTTGTCTTACAACAACATTTTTCAAGCAACTATTCAGATGGCTCCATTTGAAACTTTGTATGGTCGTAAATGCCGTTCACCTGTTTGTTGGGACGATGTCGGTGAACGAAGATTATTGGGACCAGATTTGGTTGTGCAGACAGTTGAGAAGGTTAACCCTATCAGAAATCATATGAAGGCAGCACAGGACCGACAGAAGAGTTGGGCAGATACGTCAAGAAGACCTCTGGAGTTCACCGTGGGTGATTTGGTATTCTTGAAGATATCACCGACTAGAGGGGTGATTCGTTTTGGAAGTCGAGGAAAGCTTAGTCCTCGATTCGTTGGACCCTTGAGATCGTGGAGCGTGTTGGTGAGGTAGCGTATTGTTTGGCGTTACCACAGTCCTTGGCAAATGTGCACGATATGTTTCACGTATCTCAACTCCGTAAGTATGTCGAGATGAAACACACATTTTGGATCATTCGGAGCTAACAGTACGAGAAGACTTGACTTTTGAGGAGCGACCGATTGAAATCGTGGATCGAAGGGAAAAGGTTCTTAAGAACAAGGTTATCCCCCTTGTCCTTGTTTCTTGGGGTAATCGCTCGCATGGAGAGTCCACTTGGAAACGAGAAGATGAAATCCGGCAGAAGTTTCCTCACCTTTTCTTGTAGTTATCTATCTTTGTATTCTTGGAATTTCGAGGACGAAATTCTTTTTGTAGTTGGGTATAATGTAACACCCGAGCCCAATGCTACTATTTTCAGTTACTGTTTGAGCATAATGTGGTACTCATTTCATTTAACTTGCTTGTTTGTTGCTTACTGTAAATTTTTACCCGGTAAATTCATTTCTGCATATAACAAATTTTGGCATCTAAAATAAAATTGAAAATATTCATCATGGCCTACTTGACACCCCTAACCTCGTGGTAGCGTCCGTGCATTGTGTTCTCGTCCCGTTCAGTGAAACGGACGAGTTTGGATGGCTACGTGCACGTACGTGTGTCCGTTTTGGGGGTATGCTTTTTAATCATAAAACACTTAATTTTAAAATTTGGATCCCGTTTAAAATCCTATTATTTCAATTCAAATTTTTGGACTCGACCCGGGCGCGATTTGGAAATGTTTTATTTGGCGCCAAAATCCCAAATTTTAATATTATTAAAACCATCGCATATATTTTTCTAACTAACCTGATATCTTACTGTTCATTACCAATCTTTTAAATCTTTAAGTTAACCATATAATATTTTTACAATCTTTTATATCCTTCTCAATTTATTCTCTCAGCCAATCGCAACCTCCCCTTTAACCCCGTGGGCCCCACTTTCCCTCTCTCCCTCTCCACTTTTTCTCTCTCTATCTCCCCCTCATATATTCTCTCGTACTTCTCTTTATCATTCTTTCTCTTCTTACTTTATGTCTCGTTTCTCATTTTTTTAACTGTTCTTTTGTTGCCGGAATTCCGTCGTGCCGGTGACGTTTCTCGACGTTCCAGCGAGGTACCCCGACCCGTGTGGTTCCTTTGTTCGTCGTTTGGGTTCATTCCGTGAACCGTGCGTCCGTCGCGAGTTTTCCTCGCCGACGGTTAACGTTCCGTTTTCCCGATTCGCGACCCATCGAGGCAAGTTAATCTTGCTACATGCTATATAATTCATTTTATACCTATTTAAATAAATACCATACCTATAGTTTAAATCTAGTGCCCCATGTTTAATTTTATAACGTTTCGATATTCCGTTTGCATCCGTTTATATCATATTAAATCTAGAGCATGAAAACTTTTCTTGTGACATACTAGATTACATTATACTGCATCCATATCAATTAAAATATACATCGTCGTAATATTTCTTATTATTATCTTTAATTAGTTTATAATCTGCATTTTATGATATTATATATATTTAAAATATTATAGTTTACACATGAAACGTCGTTGAAAAATCGGATATGACAAATCTGAAATTTACTGTACACCTTATCTTATAAAATTCATTATAAATCATAGAAAAATCATTAGTATACGTTCTTTAGTTCGTTACGAAGCTAACTCAGAATACTATAACTCTATGAAATATTTACTTACAAAATAAATTGTTTAAATAATGTAAAATGCAAATGAAAATGTCTCCAAACTGCTGTCCAGGGAAATTCCAGCAGCAAACTTTCAATTTCGAATGTTTATAACTTTTTTTAGGAACAACCTGAGATGCTTATACTTATAAAACTGAAAACCTTATTGAATTATCTTTGTTTTGGTATAAGACGCGTCCCTTTTGGAGAACGTTTGTTATTTTTAAGCTATTTTACAAATTAGGGTGACGCTGAATTTCTGAACGGAACTTTCTTGTGCATGGTTAATCAATACCACTTTTTTAGTTATTAATCGCTTTGAATATGCTATCCATATTAATATTATTAGATCAATATTTATATCACATATTGCTTAGTTGTACATCCCACATTACCATTTTATAGTTTTATAACTTTTCGGATACCCGTTTGCATCCATCGCATTTAAGATACATATAATTGCATCCATAGATTACATTACTACATAATAATGTGATATTAACGCTCCATGTTTAATAAATTGCATCCTAATTAATATTGGAACTATAAATGTAACCCTAATCGATAACTGTGCATCCATGTCCTTGAAATTATATCTATTTGCATATCATATTACATGTTCCAGTTTATTGTTCTGATAGTACTCATGCTTGTTTATTTATACACATGCTTATGTTAGTTTGATTATGAGCACCCACACGACATCTTGTGCTTCCTGACATAACCTGTTACACTTCCTACTATACCTGACATGGTACCGTGTACTGTTGACTTGACCGATGTACCATGACTCGACCCGTTACCTGATCTTGTGTCTAATGCCAACAAACCTGACATGTAGTTCTCATGGACCGTTCCTGTTGTCTATCCAGACAAACCTGCTTTTACCTGATCCTGTGTTGGCATTAGTCCTTGATTACTGAATACCTGACTTGACATACACAACTTGGGGGTATGGGGAAATCAAAAGTGTAAACTAAAGTGTAACTTAAAAGGGTATTGCTTGATCCGTGGTCCCGGGCGGTAACGGGACAGAGCCATTCGTGACTCTTACATTTTCCTGATCCGTGGTCCCGGGGGGTAACGGGACAGAACCACTATTGGTTCACATATTCCTGATCCGTGGTCCCGGGGGGTAACGGAACATATCCTTTGAGTTACATGGAGGATTACTCAAATTGATTTCAAAGACTTTAGAATAGAAAACCTGATAGAACAGTTTAGTTTACCCACTGCACCCTACCCTGTACTGATATGATTCATATTATTGTTATTCTTGCTGTATTCATGTTTATATTGCATTGCCTGCTACACTGTTCATATTATATTACTTGATGACATGACGCGCTGACGTCTGGGTTTTGCATGGCCCAGATTCCGTACCGCTGTTGCAGTCCGAGCAGGAGTATTTCAGCCAGCAGGCTGAACTGTGAGTTCAGTAGTAGTTAGTTTTATTTCCTGCATTTATTTCCTGATGTGAGCCCGCATTATGGGACACACTTTTCAGTTATTTGTATTGGATCATTTGCTTCCGCATTTATTTATTATTGACTCCTGTTATTCTGGATTATAGACATGTTTTAGATAGTTTTATCTTGTTCTTGATATCTCTACAGCCGTAATGTGACTGTGGATGGATACTTCCTACCCACAGGTAGCATGGTTGGCTATGTCACGTGCCCAATCTAGCGTACTCTGGGAAGCGGGGCGTGACAATTATGATAGTAGGATTTGGATGACTTGAATGGAGTTATGTGATTGTAACTATGTACCGCGACATAGTTACAATGCGGTACTCTATTTTGGTAACCTGGAGTCCTATTTCGATTCATTTTCTTAACTTATGTTCATTGTACTACTTTGTTTCTCTCGGTTTCATTGCTTACGAATTTATACCTTATCACGAACCTGAATCCAACAACCGTGTTATATCTTTCCCTTTATCCCATAGTGACCAATCTGTTTCTGTTTCGAAAAATAAGGAGAAACACAGAAGAAGCTTTTGATGATTGCAGTAGTTCGAGATTAACCCCAGCGGGAGCTAGTACAAACCGCTTCAAGGCTGATCAGATATAAGATGTTTGATTGAAGAATTTCTGATGAACCCGCCTCAGTTTATCAGAGTAGTGCAGCGGAAGTGTGGTTGGATGATAACCCACAAGTCTTAGAACAAACTTGCAAATTTTTGATGAAGGAAACCGTTTACTGAAAGATGAAGTTCGTAAACAAGTTGCAGATGAAGCGCTGATAGTATTCAGGATTTTATGGATGTGTTCAAGAAAATCTCGGGTTTACCACCAAAACGAGATGTGGAGTTCGCGATTGATCTTATTCCGGGAGCAGCGCCAATTTCAAAGGCTTATTATCCAATAGCGCCAGTGGAACTGGAAGAGATAAAGAAACAAGTTGCCGAGTTATTAGAGAAGTGTTGGATTCGTAGCAACGGTTCACCATGGGGAGCTCTAGTTCTTCTAGTCAAGAAGAAGGATGGCACATGACGGATGTGCATCGATTATCGAGAGACTATTAAGAACAAGTACCCAAACCCTCGCATCGGCGAATTATTCGATCAACTCAGTGGCACGAAGGTATTCTCGAAGTTGGATTTGTGATCCAAATATCATCAAGTTCGGGTGAAATCAGAAGACATTTGCAAGACAGTGTTCCGAACTTGATATGGGCATTATGAGTACTTAGTGATGCCATTTGGAGTTACTAACGCACCGGAAATATTTATGGACTTGATGAACTGAATCTTTTCACCGTATCTGGACCAGTTCGTAGTGGTTTTTATTGATGATATACTGGTCTATTCGAAGAGCAAAGAAGAGTATGCAGAACACTTGAGGATCGCACTACAAACGTTGAGACAAGAAAAGTTATATGCTAAGATGAGCAAGTGGGAGTTTTGGCTCGAAGAAGTAAAGTTCTTGGGTCATGTTGTATCTGGAGATGGAATTGTCGTTGACCCCAAAAAGATTGCAGATGTTCATAATTGGCCAATTCCAAAGAATGTAGGGAAGATCAAAAGTTTTCTTGGGCTTGCCGGATATTATAGAAGATTTGTGTAGAACTTCGCTCGAATTGCAGAACTATTGACCAAGCTAACACAAAAGGAGATAAAGTTCGTATGGACCGAGAAATGTGCGTCAGCTTTTGAAGCGTTGAAGCAAAGATTGACTACCGCTCCTATTCTGACAGTGCCAGATGGTTCTGGAGGGTTAGTTATTCACAGCGACGCATCTGGGAAAGGCTTGGGATGTGTTCTAATGCAGCATGGGAAGGTCATAGCTTATGCGTCGAGATAATTGAAAACTCATGAGAAGAACTACCCAACTCATGATTTGGAGCTAGCAGCAGTGATTTTTGCTCTGAAGATTTAGAGACACTACTTATTGAGTGAAAAGGTAGAAGTATTTACCGATCACAAAATCCTAAAGTACGTGTTCAGACAAAAAGAGCTCAACATGAGGCAGCGTAGATGGTTAGAGCTTATGGCTGACTATGAACTTGATCTAAAATACCATCCGGAGAAAGTTAATGTAGTGCCGGATGTTCTAAGTCGGTTGCCAGCGATACGGATGTTGACTGCACAAAAGGAGATTATAGCTAATTTTCAGAGATTCGAATTGAAGATTGTACTGCCAAATTCTTCGGGACAGTTGATGCAGTTGCAAGTACAGTCATCCTTGATCGATAGCATTAAAGCAGCACAGTCGCATGATCCAAGATTGCAAAAGTTTCGAGAACAAGTAGAAGCGAGACTTCGAACAGATTTGGTAATTCATGAAGATGGTTCGTTACGTTATGGTAGTCGTCTATGTATGTCTAAAGGAGATGTTCGAGAAGAAGTCATGAAAAAGGATTATAGTTTCACGTATTCCATACACCTGGGAGTCTCAAAGATGTACAGAGATCCGCGACAACATTTCTGGTGAGAAGGTATGAAAAGGGAGATTGCTCGCTACGTATCGAAGTGCTTGGTGTGTCAGCAAGTCAAGGCTGAACATCAAAGGGTAGTTGGTTTGTTACAACCACTTCTGATTCCTCAATGGAAGTGGGAACATATAAAAATGGATTTCGTGACAGCTTTACCACGTAGTCCAAAGGGCAATAATGCAGTTTGGATGATTGTCGATCGATTGACCAAGGCAACTCATTTCATACCATTTCGTGTTGGTCAGTCGACGGAGGCTTTGGCAGAGTGGTACATGCAGGAGATTATGAGATTGCATGGAGCACCCGTGAGCATCGTTTTGGATCGTGATACTCGATTTCTATCGCACTTTTGGAGGAGTCTACAGGAAATTTTGGGAACTCGCTTGAAATTTAGCACAGCCTATCATCCGCAGACAGATGGCCAGTCTGAAAGAATGATCTAAACTCTTGAAGATATGTTGAGAGCATGCATATTAGACTTCAAGGGTTCATGGGAGGATCATTTGCACTTGATGGATTTTTCTTATAATAACAGTTTTCAGACGACTATACAGATGGCTCCATTCAAAGTATTATACGGTCGTAAGTGTCGCTCGCCTGTCTGTTGGGACGATGTTGGAGAAAGAAGATTATTGGGACCGGATATTATTGTGCAAACGGTGGAGAAAGTGAACTTAATCTGAAATCATATGAAGGCGGCACAGGATCGACAGAAAAGTTGGGTCGATACTGGACGAAAACCTCTGGATTTCGCAGTTGGTGATCTCGTATTCTTGAAGATATCACCGACCAGAGGAGTGATCTGATTTAGTATTCAAGGCAAGCTTAGTCCTTAATTCGTGGGGCCTTTCAGTATTATCGAGCGTGTTGGAGAGATAGCTTATCGCTTGGCTTTACCACCATCCTTTGCGGGTGTTCATGACATGTTTCATGTATCTCAACTCCGCAAGTATGTTCGAGATGAGACGCACATCCTAAATCACTCGGAACTGATAGTAAGGGAAGATTTAACATATGAAAAGCGACAAATGGCGATAGTGGATCGACGAGAAACCTCAAGAATAAAGTTATCCAACTAGTATTTGTTTCATGGGGGAATCGTTCGCAAGGAGAATCTACTTGGGAATGTGAAGACGAGATCCGACAAAAGTTTACATACCTCTTTTCTTAGATCCGTATCTTATCGTATCTTTTCTTGTTCCGAGAATTTCGAGAACGAAATTCTTTTGTAGTTGGGTATAATGTAACACCCTAGCGCTGTTATACTATATTTATTTGGGGTATTTCAAATCTTGCGGTAAAATTCTTGATTATTTTTTTCTTTTGGGTTCCGATTGGTGCAATTAGCAGTTATGGTTATTATCCGACCCGACCCACATGTTTGAAACCCATCATGGTTCAAGATTATATCAAATATTTGCTAGTACAAGGGATCTATGCAAATCTAGATTTTATGCACATATTATATATTCCACATATCTTTTAATAATACAAAATAAAATCAAATAACATATATTCTTGTCTAGCCTTGCATGTCACAGTACCCCATATCTTGTGGTTGCGCCCATATATCATGTTCATATCCTAAGTGTTGCACATGCTAGTATTTGATCGCTACGTATATTTACGTAGATCCGTATTTGGGGGTATATGTTTTTATTTACTGTATATCACATTATGGTTTAAACTTTTACGTATATTCTCTATCTTGAAAAACTAGATTTTTAGAAGGGACACGAGTAATATTCGGATTAATCTAATATTCACTATAAAATCCCAATCTATATATATAATATTTTATATAACTAATATAATAAAACTAGTATATATAATATATATCACAGAAAGGATAGATTATCTACACTTTGGAGATGCTCTCGTGCTGACAGAATATGCAAACCAACTCATATATCTCAACTACTTAATGGAATTTATTAAGCAATGACTTGTTTAAAGGATATGACTGGTAGTATAGCACAAACATTTCACACAATTATTCTTCTCTTAAGATCCAGCCCGATATATTAGTTAATTATACACAGAAAAATATTCTTTCGTGTTTATTTTGGTTCTTAATATATTTCTGCTCAATTGTTTTCATTGGATATTAAATTGGCTCCTAAAACATTGATAATTATAAGAAACTATTTAGTGTTGTTTTCTCCTTATTTTATTTAATTTGTTTTTTCCTACTGTATTTTGTATTTCCTTTCTGGAAGGAGCAAAGCCATTGATAGTATTTATACCAACATTGTCACGCCCTACTTTCCTGAGTACGGTAAGGAGACGTGAAGGGTCGCGCGACGTATTTACTCAGAAGTAAACACGCTAAGCGTAAATAAGCAATATAATGTAAATGTGCACAAGAAAGACATGAGATATAAAAGAACAACAACTTTTTATTTATTAAATAATCTTTACAATGCAACTGAAAAGTAAATACAATATGGAAAGTAATGCCTAAACAATGGCATGAACTGAAAGTAAAGTATATACAAGTGAACTAAAACTCGGGGTCCTCGATGAACTGCTCCAAGTCTTTTGAGCTGGGCTTGATCTCGAGAGAGTCGGGTCCTCCTGACAACATTCTAAAGAAAGAACAGAAAATGAATGTCGTCAGCGAACAATCGCTCGGTAAGTTCCAAAGAGAGATAGAAATAGAATAGACAGATAGAGAGTATAACTGATATAATGTATGTTTGTTATATTATCGCTATTATTTGTAGTTTGGTACAGAATATACCAATGTATACAAGAGAAGTCCAACTATTCCGTGGACTAAGGTATACGGAGCACAAGTAACCGTTAAGCCACGGAACAACAACAACGTATATTCAGGTTAGGTGTATTAAAATGACCATCATCGTGCCACTTTTAACACATTCCGTGCCAATCTACCCCTTTTAAACCCCGTAATGTTTATTGTATTGTTATGTAGTGATTTGTAGATATAAGACTTGCCGAAACCATGATATCAATTGTTCATGTAAATGGATAAGGATATAAACAGATAGTCATGTAGACAAATCAATGTATATCCATGATTCGGTCAAATCAAGTGATGTTGATATAGATGGATTCATGTTGTAATGGAATTATATCAAGTATGGATTGTATTCGGATTAAACTGAGACTTTGTCTGAGTCAGACATTTAACAGAATTGAAGTCCTGAATTAGTTTTGGAGTTATCGGTAACTGCTGCACATGGACGGCAGGATTTGTGTCTTTTTCCAAGACAATTACCGTATTGATAGCCCCGATTTTAATTTTTTTACCTTAAATAGTCAAGCACCCACATTCTCTGGCTCTCTAAAACTCAAGAGAATTGGTTCCTCTTAAACCTATATTTATTAGGGTTCTTATTGTAAATTAATATAACTTAAGCGGGTTTTATGAAAAATAGTTTTGATATATTTTCAAAATAAACCTCAAGTATTTATTTATCGTTTTTATGGTTTTCATAGATGTAATTTTTATAAGATGGGATATTCTAGTGGATATAAATCTCAATTGAATAGTATATGGTATTTTCATGTAAATTGACTTGTATTGATTTGTGATGGTAGATTCATGAAATTTGGTATTCCTTTGTTTAGAAAACATGGATATTTTAATATATATTTAAAATAGATAGGTTGATAATATTGTATATAATTATTAGAAAATAAATTTATTATTAAATAAAAATCACGTTTTCTTAAAAATTGTAATATAAATTCCATCGAGATCGTATGCTCTGTGATGAGGTTTGCATCTCGCCCTACTAGTCCGATGGATGTGCGATAATCTGCACCAACCAAATTGGATTCCCCAAAATGGGTTGTAAGAACATAATTGTATGAAATTTGATTAAAACAATTAAAAGAAATACGGGTTTGATAGTTTACGGTATTTAACTGTAAATTCGCCTTAGCCACAAAAATATCATTTTCAAGCCATCATGCTATGTCATGATGAGTGTTGTGATTAGGTAGGTCATTACCTCGTGAGTTTTCTAAAAGTAATATGAGCAATATAATGAATTAATTTCGTAGGTAAACTTTATGGTATTTAAACGAAAAGGAGAAATAAAAGTTGTATAATATTGTATTTTGAATTGAAACTTGTTCTAAATGTTGTTTTATGGTTGTTAAACAAGATATAAAGAGATGGTTGATTTGTTGTCAAGAAAAGTTGGGCTTTTAATGAAATTAGAATCGGAAATCGGAATAACTCTACTTCCGACGAGTTTTAATAAAAGATTGTTTTAGAATAGAAGAGAGGAGAAGAGAGGGAACTTACGGGTTTGGAGAAGAGAGAATAGGTATAGGAACAAGTTATGAATTTTGTGGAGTCGTGGTGTCGCCGGATTTGTTCCGAATCGTCGCCGGAACTTGACCTTGGGCTAACTCCACTTGTATAACTTTTTGGACTTGGAAAACTTTGAGAGTTTTGACAATGGATTTCAGAATAGAGAGGGATAGGGTGTGGGGTGGTATTTATATGATAGAATTAGGGTTTAGGGTATTAAAATGAGAATTAAAATGCATTTAAAATTTGTTTTTAAAGCTCATTTTAATTATCTATTAATGTGCAGGAAAATCAAACAGAAGAGGAGTAGTGGGGGAGGCCTAAGGGTGTTAGGGCAAAATTTGAGAGCATTTGGGACGGAGGGCCCGGCGGCGCCAGCCCAGAGCTTCATCTTGGGGTCGGGGTGTGGGATTGATGCCACGTGTTATGGTCTGTTCAATAGTATTTTCCACACGTTTGATTTTAGCAACTTTTCATTTTTTTCGTATATTGCACGTGTAAACTTTTAGGCTTCCAAAAAGTTTAAAAGAAAAATCAGCAAAAATAATATGTAGTTAAGGGGATTCGAACACAGTGGCTATGTCACAGCAGTACAAGACTTTACCAATGAGCTACAAATGCTTTCTTGTTATTCTAAAACAATTTAAATACTTATAGCATACACATGATTGCAAATACTCCATTTAATACATTAACTTTAAACAAATTTTGTATATTATAAACAGAATCGTTACAAACATCCTCAACACAAAAAGTAAGACTACAAAGAAAAGGCTGAGCTCCACTTGGACGTTGGAACTTTAATTTGCTTGTTTTTCGTCTCTTATGCTTGCCATACGAATATCACTGAGAAAGTGATCAGACACTCTCGCCACCTCACCGTCGACTTCATCACCGTCTCATACATGAATATGAGATATTTCAAATGAGGGACGATGAATCCATCGACTCCATGTTCTCTAGATTCAACAATGTTATTACCAAACTTTTCAATTTAGGAAAAAAATTCGATGACAAAGAAAAGTTCTATAAAGCTAAGATCTCTTACGATATCCTGGCAACCTAAAGTCACGATCATTGAAGAGGCTAATGATATGACCACCCTAAAAATAGATACCCTAATTGGTAAACTTAAGACCTATGAGATACAATTAGGAGAGCTTAAGAAAAAGAAAGAAATAGACATTCAAAAGAAATCCATCGCACTAAAAGCAACCCCCAAGCCGAAGCATCAGGAATTATCAAGTGGTGATGATAATGAAATGACGATGAAGTGATGGCACATATCGCACGACACTTCAGAAGATATTTGAAGTCCAGAAAATTCCCCTAAAAGAAAAGTACGTATAAGCCAAATAAATTTTTTAATACTAATAAACCTTTGCATTGTGTTGAATGCAACAAGGAGGGCCATTTAAAGTCCAAATGTCCAAATCTAAACAAAGACAAGTGGAAGTTCAAAAAGAAATAAGAAAAGGGATCATTTCAAGCTTTCTGAGATGATACCGATTCAAGCGATTCGGAAGCCGAAGATGTAGCTAACATGTGCTTTATGGCACAAGAAGATGAGGTAACTGATGATGAATTTGATATAGAATCTCTAGGTAAAACAGACTTAATTAAGTTATGTCACTTTCTAAAAGATAAGTATGATAAACTAAAATCCAAAAATAAAACTTTAAAAATAAAATTATCCACTAAAACTAATCCAAACTGAACTCAAGAAAATTAAAATAGAAAATGAAAAACTAACAGAAAATTTAAACTTCATAAACGAAAATAAAGAAAAGATAATCGAAAGTAATAGATTTGAAGTTTTTTTTATCTTAAAAGACAATTAGAATTAAAAGATGAAATGCTTTTGAATTTTACCAAAAGTAAAAATAATTTAGATATAATTTTAGGTCAATCAATTAAACATTATAAGAAAGAAGGAATAGGATTCAATAAATATTCTGAACCAGTTCTTAAAACAAAACCATTTAAAAATAAGTATGCATATAAATATGGTAATAAGTATTCACAATCTACTTGTAATTATTGCTGTACTATACGACATATATCACAATATTGCAATATTAAAAATAATTCTATCTATAAATATAGTTTTATACCTAATAATATACAAACTAAATCTATCTGGATCTCAAAAGTAATACTTTCTTCTTCCTGTATTGCAAAACTTCTAAATACGTAATAGTCGTTGGATACTTGATAGCAATTGCTTGAGACACATGACTAAAAACATTCAAAGATTCAAAACCTTATCAAAAGAAGAAAGTGGCAATACCACTTTTGGAGATAACAAAAAGGGCAAGATCATTGGTAAAAGAGATATTTTCTTTAATAATTCAACTAATACAACTGAAATAAAAGATATATTATATGTTGAAAAATTAAAACACAATTTATTTAGTGTTAGCCAATTTTGTGATAAAGATTATAACGTTATTTATAAAAAGGATACATGTAAAATAATGTTTGATAATCAAATCATTTTAACTGGTAAAAGATATCATAACATATATATAATATATACATAAGACTTTAATGATCCAGATATAAAATGTTTTATAGCTAATAATGAAATAGATTCATTACTTTGATATAGGAGATTAGGTCATTCCTCAATGGATACCATATCCAAGATCACCAGGAATAACTTAGTTAAAGGCATCTCACATGTAAACTTTGTTAAAGATAGATTTTGCAATACTTGCCAAAGAGGAAAACAATTTAAAACATCATTTAAACCTTAGAATAATATATCCACAGATGCTCCTTTACAATTGCTACATATGGATTTATTTGGTCCTAGTCGCAATGCAAGTTTAGAAGGAAAATTCTATACATACGTCATAATAGATGATTACTCAAGATTTACTTAGGTTTTCTTCTTAAAAACAAAAGACGAAACATTCAATACATTTAAAATCTTTTCAAAACAGATTCAAAACTAAATAAATCTAAGAATATCCAAACTAAGAAGTGATCGTGGTGGAGAGTTTGAAAACCAAATATTCAAAAAATATTGTAATAAAAAGGGTTTCAAATATGAATTCCCATGTGCCAGAACTCCACAACAAAATGGAGTTGTTGAAAGAAAAAATCATTCCTTATAAAAAATGGCATACACCATATTAAATGAAAATAATCTACCTAAATATTTATGGGCTGAAGCTATTAACACTTCATGCTACATAATAAATTGAGTAGTAATAAGAAAATATTTAAACAAGACACCATACGAACTATTTTATGGTAGGACCCCAAACGTTAAATATCTCAAGTTGTTTGGGTGCAAGTGCTATATATTAAATACCTTAGATAATTTAGAAAAGTTTGACTCTAAATGCGATGAAGGAATATTTGTAGGTTATTCATTAACTAGAAAAACTTATCGTATTTATAATAAACGAACTTTAATTATTCAAGAAAGCATGCATGTCCAATTTGATGAGACGAATTTTTCAAGACCTGAAACTATATTAGATGATGATGTATCTATCCTATCAAAAAAATTCCATCAACTATTAGGGATGGTGAAACCAATAATTTGGAACATCAAGCGTAAGTAGATGATATTTCTCTTCGGCAATTCAACAAAAATCATCCCAAAGACTTTATAATAGGAGATATAGATAGGGGAGTTGTCACTAGATCATCAACGTTTAATTTATGTATCATTTCGGCCTTTATATCGGTCATTGAACCAAAGAATTATAAAAAATCCGAAAATGATGAGCATTGGATAGAAACAATGTAAGAAGAATTAAATTAATTTGAAAAAAATAAAGTTTGGAAATTAGTTCCAAAACCCAAGGATAGACCAATTATAGGTACTAAATGGGTTTTAGAAACAAGTTGGATGAAGCAAGAAATATAGTAAGAAACAAAACATGTCTAGTTGCTCAAGATTATAATCAAGTTGAAAAAATTGATTATGATGAAACTTACGCTCCTGCTGCACAACATGAAGCTATTAAAATATTGTTAGCCTCTGTTTGTTTCAAAAAATTTAAATTATTTTAAATGGACGTGAAAAGCGCTTTCTTAAATGGAATAATAGAAGAGAAAGTATATGTAGCACAACCACCAGGTTTTGAAGATCACAAACATCCTGAGTATGTATACAAACTAGAAAGGCTTTGTACGGTCTCAAACAAGCCCCTAGAACTTGGTATAAGAGATTTAGTACATTCTTAATTAATATAGGATATACGAAAGGAATGGTAGACAAAACCCTATTCACCAAATCCTATGGAAAGGATATCGTAGTAGTTCAGATATATATTGATGATATTATATTTGGTTTTATTAACGAGAAACTTTGCCAAGAATTCTCCAAGTCCATACATGATGAATTTGAGATGAATATGATGGGAGAACTAAACTTCTTTCTCGGACTTCAAATCAAATATAGTTTAGAAAGGCTCTTCATCTATCAATATAAGTATACAAAGGAACTTATCAAGAAGTTCAGATTAGAAGACGCAAAGACTTGTGAGACATCCATTGCAGCAACAACTAAACTTTCAAAGGGTGAAACCGGAAAAGTGGTAGATATAAGACTCTACCAAGGTATGATTGGAAGTTTATTATATTTAACTGCAAGTAGACCTGATATAATGTATAGTGTCAGTCTTTGCACACGATTCCAATATGATCCTAGAGAGTCACACTTGGTAGCTGTCAAGAGAATATTTAGATATCTCAAAGGCACTGTCGATGTAAGATTATGGTATCCAAAGAATAACATATTTAACTTAACAAGGTATTCAGATACTGACTATGCTGGAAGTCAAACCGATCGCAAAAGCACTAGTGGCACTTGTCATTTTTTATGAAATTGCCTTGTGTCATGGCAATCTAAGAAACAAGCATCAGTAGCTTTATCTACTGCTAAAGCTGAGTACATTGCCGTAGGTACGTGTTGTGCACAAAGTCTTTAGATTAAATATAATTTAGAAAACTATAAGGAATTGGTTTCTAAAATACCAATATTTTGTAATAACACTATCACAGTCCAAATGACCAAAAATACTAATCAATATAGCAGAACCAAACACACTGATGTTCGATATCATTTCCTACGAGATCACTATCATAAAGGAGATATTGTTCTTCAATATGTACCAACCGATTCACAATTGGCTGATATATTCACAAAATCCTTAGATAGAACTTGTTTTGCCAAAATTAGAGATGAATTAAATATGTTAGAATTAGAAACATTATTTTAACTATAATTTAATTCACATTTTAAATTTTTTTATAGACGTCTATTAGACATAAAATAGACGTCTATCTATGCAATTTTCAGTTTTTTTAAATTCAAACTCTGACATTTTTTTTAACCATTTTGATTTCCCTCTCTGATTTTTTCCTATATATAGAGGAAAAACAACAGATACCTCTTTATTCCATTCTCTCCTCTTCATCTCTTCTTCACCAATTCAAATTTTTTTCCAATGACAAAACGAACTATCTCCAGAAGAAATACACCCATCTATGAAGAAGGACAAATCTCACTAAAGAAAATTAAGGAAGAACCTATTTTCCGGATTCGACGTACACCAAATCCGAATCGAATTCTTCCATTTTCTTTACCGACGTCACCTTCTCCACCGACATCGGAAGAGAATCCAAGCGAAGAGAATTCATTTCATCCTCCCATAAACGATAAACACATTCTTCCTGTCGATCCTCCTCCATAAGGTTCATCGGCACCATAAAATTCATCGCACAGAATCCTAATGCGCAACGCTATTACCACACTTCTACGGGATTTGAGACCGGTGAAAATGATCTGTATTACGTTCATCCAAGTCCAAATGAGCGAAAGCTTTTCATTGGCCATCAAGTGTTTTGTGAAACAGTAATCCAATCGTTCAATCGCATAAAGGGGGAGTTCATCGCGGAGAAGGAAAAAAAGGTCGCCGACATTTGAAAGTATCTTCTTCGCTTCTAAATTTTTTATAATCAACTCAAAGCTGTGTGTTCGTATGTTTAATTGTTAGTGTGTAATTTTTAGTTTTTTTGTATTAGTTCTAGTTATATGTATTTCTATACAGTGTCATTTTCATGTATGTCGTTATTTAACTTCATGAATATTTGTCTGTTTATGTTAAATATATTCATTTTTTTACTATATACATAATCATTAATATACATGTTTAAAACCATATAACCATAAAAACACATCACTAAAACATATTTTAAACACCAAATAAAAATTCTCTGTTTTTCTGCCACTTATGTGCAGTAGACGGCTTAATAGACATCTATATAGGCGTCTATTGACAAAAATATGTATATTTTCACTCTCCCAACCCAATCCAACCAGTAAGAAACCCTATTTCTTCCTCTTTTACTCCCAAATTTTTCACCCCTTTCTTCTTTCCACTTTTTACTCAAAATTTTCATCAAAAAATGGCAAGGCCTTTACGAGTTGAGTTAGGCAAATCATCTACTTCTAAGAGACGCCGAAGTACTCGACATCCTCCTCCTCAACCTATTAAAGAAGAAGAAAGTGAAGACGAGACCAATCAAGCGTCAACGGAGCCAACCAACATTCAAGAAAATGTCGTCGTCGAAGATGTCAAGTTTCTATTTATCTCAAAAGATGCCTCCAATCTCTATGATCGCCTTGTCTCCAAGAAAATCAAGACCGGTTCATAGGTTCGTCTAAATGAAATCGCTCATTTTCACTTCAACCCTCTTTTCAATTTTCAAGATTGGATCCCATTTTTAACACTTGCTTGTTCATCTCATGCAAATTTCATTTTTCTTTTCTATTCCAACATGCAAAGTAGTTATAATCAACCTAATATCATTCGTACACATCTCCAACGAACAACTATACCATATCATCCACTTTCTTTGCACGAATTTTGCAAGTTCTTAATGAAGGGGTTGATATTTTTAATAAAACACTAGAATCTTTTTCAATTACCTCCCGGTGTTTCTCAAGAACAAATATCTAGGTTGATGCATGGAGATAAAAACCCTCACATCTTTCATGTTTTACATACTAAAAATCTTTTGCCTATGGTTCGAGTTCTTGCATTTCTACTTAGTCACACCATTTATCCAAAATCGGGAAGCTGCGACAAGTTACACCCTACACACAAATTACTCACATTTTGTGTGTTAGACAACATTAAGGTCAACTAACCGGCTTTTATAATCCAACAAATGTGGACTTTTGCACCTTCAAAGTCCAACCTTTATTATGGTAAAGTGGTCACTAAAATTCTAAAAGATGTTGGTATAAATCCAAATATTGACGCCAATATCATTTCCCCCGACAAGGATTTTGATATTCTCAATGTTCGTCTCATGTGTCGATCTCGGTGATTTTGGTGTTCAAGCACCTCCTTCTCCACATCATTCTCCTCCACATTCTCCTCATTAAGAACAACCCCATCTTGAACAACAACAACATCATCACGAACCACCACAACAACAACCTCTTCAATATCCATACCAACAACCACTACAATATTTTCAAGACTTCTCAAACCAATTGTTACGAAGCTTTCAAGATTTCACTGTCAACATGAACTATAGCTTTGATGAACTCATTACAAAGGTACATTATCATTTTGCATATCAATATCCGCATGCCAACTACCTTTCTCCTCCTCCGTTTAAGTATCATACACCATCACCTCAACAACCCGACAATGACGACAATGACGATGGCGATGACGAATCAGAACGATTCTAGATTATGCTTAGTTTCTGATTCTTTATATTGAACAATTTAGTTTATAATTTCATATGAACTTCGTTAAAATAGTTATTCGCTTTTCAATTTGGTTGTAATAAACTTGTTTAGTATGTGTTGGTTTATGGTTATGTATTTTGCATTCTCATGTTGCATTTTATCACAGAATTTATTCATAAGCTTCATATATTTATATTTCAACTCATATGTCACCACTTTTTGATACTTTCAAAAAAGAGGAGAAATAAATATTGAGCATTCATTAAGGGGGAGCATATGAATACAATATATATAATATTATAAATTTTTGTAAAATATCAAAATAGGAAAGATTGTTAGCTTTTAAAGAGAATCTAGTTTTAAAAAAGAATCTCTTCATTTATTGATTATTTTACAAAAACCATATACAATACAATCTAACCATGTCAGAAACGTCAAATTGCTACACAATAAAGTTATTCAAGCATCAGGACAATCAATGGAATTAACTAACATCAAATGGAGTATCAAATTGACTCAATCACACTCAATATGGATTTCAATGGAATATACGAGAAAGTTGAGATCAAGGATCATTCAAGATATTCAAGATGTCCAAAACTTTTTCATTTTATTTTTTTGAGTTTGGAGTCAAGTCGATCTCAAAAGGTTAGAATAAACAATTTCCATCTGATCCCAAAATAAATTTCCAAAATCCAAATTTTTTCTTTAACTGATGTCTGAAAAACTATGTCTGAATATCAGAAATATAGACGTCTATTTCAGGAAAGTAGACGTCTATTATGAAATTTTAAAAAATTCAAATTTGGTGGGAATTTCGGTTTTGAAACGGTTTTATAACGGCTATAAATTGTCCTATAATTTAGGGGGAGTTATTTTAACGGCCCCAAAACATTTTCTATAAATATGACAAAATTTCATTTGATTTTTAACGAATTCTTTGTTTAAAAACTCTAGTTTTCTTATTTTCTAGAATTCATGAAAACTCTTTCTCTCAATATTCTCCAAGTCTTTGCTATTCTTTTCCAGAGAGAAACAATCTTTCTACGCCATTAGACTTTTCTAAATACTTTAGAAAAGAAAGATTGTTAAATTATCGAAGAAGGTGTCGATTTTAAACTTGTGTTAATCTTTTGAAAAACCTCTTCTATTTGATTTGATTTTAAATTTTTCTATTCTCCAAAATACAATCCATCATCTCTTTAATTCTAAGTTTTTTATTATTCTTTTGAAATCGTTAGGATTGTCAAAGTTGGTGTAAATTGAGATTGTTATAATCGTGAATGGTAAAACCTAGTGAAGTGGGGTTATTTAAAGGTTTAGGACTTGAACCTGTTATAAAAAGTATAGGCGTTGACTGTTTGCAAGTGTAAAGGTTCGGACTTGAGCCTGAAAAATGGTTTAAGTTTCTCCACCTGCAAAAGAGTTAGTGAATTCTGAGCAATAGTTTCAGGCAAGGACTAGCCATAGAGGTGGTGAACCTTGTAAAAATCCTCTGTGTCATATGTGTTTATTTTTACATTTTTATATCTATGTGATTGATTTTGAAACTGTGATAATTTAGTATACTTAAAATTCTTTTATTCCGCTGCATATTTTGTGTTTTCGCAAAAATATTCTAAGTTTGCCATATAGCCTTTTTCACTCCCTTTCTAAGACTCTTTTTACTTCTTATCCTTCCTTTCGGTTACAGCCTTAGGATTGGAAGAAGACTATATAACAAGCATAACTGGTATATTCTTTTTATTAAAAGAGCTCTCGAACTTGAGATAAGATTGATGGGAGAGACAATTGAATAATTCATCCGCTCCAGAACCAGTGGCCATTTTCGGACTAAAACAATTTCTTCGATTTTATATTTAAAAATACGATGGCCTTCCAAGTAATATAGATGTTTGTACCGGATACAGAGAGTTCTAGAGGTAGAAAAAGGGGAATCGGGATAGGTAAGGCTATATGCGATTATGTCATGAAATAAGACAATCATGACTTTCCAAAACCAATGATTGTAAAAAGGTTTGGTTAACTTGGTTTACGAGTTTTAGTTTAAGATCAGTCATAGGTCGCTGCTAGAGACAGAGAGAGAGAAAATACTCAGCGTGCACTCTATCAAAATTAAATTGGTTTATGAATTTATCTAATAAAGATAGCTCCTACTGTTTTATCGAATTCTCCTTCAAATCTTAAAAGAAGAACTAGCTAGGATCATATCCTAAGAGTAACTATTACTCATAGTGGGAATCGGGACCTAAACTATCACATAGAATGGTATGCAACTCATTGCGAATTTCAACACTTGAAACACCCGATATCGGTCTTTACCCCTAATGGCTTATGACCCTGACTCGGTCAACATATTATAAGCCGCTAGTCAAGTTAAACCCAACATTTCGTGATTAATTTAAACCTACCTGGATAAACACTTGACACGGTCAAAATGGCTTTGCGACTATTCTAGATAATTGTATCAGCATGCTTGCAGGAAGACATCACTTAGCTACTTGTTCATATCTAAATTTTGCACTTTTATACCACCTATTAATCTCATTGCATATAGGTAAGTGCTTTTGATTCGTGTTTACTACATAGTTAGAGGTTCTCAGTTCAGAACAATGCAAATCACGCACAGTTATGACAAATTCAGGACAACTGCCGACAAACTGATAAAAATACAGGTTCCGGTCATCCACATCCGTCAGGTGCCGCTCACCAGAATAAGAGACAAGATCAAGTGATGGTCATTTATATCTAGAACAAGCACAAGACACAAGGTTGGCAGCGCGAAGCTCGAGGGAGATCCTAGACACAAAAAATCAAATGGAGAGAAAAGTTAAATGGTTGTCATTTTGGACTGTTGAAAATCTGAGAGTATTTTGGAATGATTTTGCAAATATAAGTGTACCAAACAGAAGAATAAAGCAACATTAGAAAGAACAAGAAATAGGAAGAGCTAATTCCACAAAGGGACCACGGATCAGCGAAATTTTGGGTATATTGGTCACGGATCAGCGGCCATAGCGTGGCCAAATGTGACGAGTTTTTATGGATGTTTTGGTCATTGTACAAGGGTTCAGAAAATGACCCTAGGATTTCACTTCACTGCTTGTAAATACTTCAGATCAGAGGCAAATAAACCATGTATATTTTCCCCTAGGTTTAGTTTTAATTTAGTGTAAACTTCTTCTTCTTTTTCATCTTTCCTCCATTAAAATTGTATGAATGATTTTTGAGTGGATGATAAATGAAGTTTGAAAGTGTTATGTTCATGTCTTACTTCAATTGTTAACTAGTTTTTATTTACTTGCTCTTATTTTTTTACTAGTGTAAATTGTTATTTATTGGTTTACATTTCTTCTTTTTCTTCTATTCTATTTTTTTTATCATAGCAACCATAAAACTCAAGTGTGATTCTTGCTTAGGTGAAATCCCAAGTAGTAAATTGTCTTCTTCTATAAACTGTTTTTTTGCATAATTCCTTGCGCCGCCTCTAAATAAACTTTTTTGTAAGTGTTTTAGATTTATATTGTTATTGTTTTGCATAAATAATGCGGACTTTAAGGGGCTATAACACAAATTCAGATTGGGTGAGAATTTCATCACCCTTCCTAAGACTCCAAAAATCACAAAAAGCATACGCATTACCATTGAGCTTAATTAAAAAATATTTAGATTCAGCCAATTAAGGACTTGTCATGCTCAATAGGATAGAGAAAGGTTATAGGCATTCAGTCATTTATCTAAACTTGATTTTGTGGTGCCGAGGCTAGACAAGTTAGGAGGTGATTTTAAAAGACCCGTCTCACGGTGATTCGTGAGCGGAACCCTCCTTACCTCATTTGTGCTTACCTGGCCACGATTGGCAGTGAAGAGGCAATTCAAGAGTTATCTCACAACTTGTCGCTTTGGAACAGTTAAGAGCAGTCTAGTTGGACTTTGAGGACCATAGCTCTAGGTGTGATTGTAAATATTGTGATTGTTTTTGTTTGAAATTGTGTCCTAAATTCCGTATATTTTTCAAAACTCTATAAAAAAAAATTTAAAAACCCAAAAAATTTCATAAAAACTTGCCATTTGTCACCAAATTTCCATCCCACCTACCTTTCACATACATTTCTCATAATCATTTTCTTACCATCACATTCTACCAACACGCTTTGACAACACTAAATGTGTTTAGTGTATGTCCGCTTAGACTAGAGACACTAATGCCCGATTAGTTTGCGTTTCGCTAGTCCCTACTGACTACGCGATCGACTTCGAAATCGATTCATCTTTCCCTACACACCTTACCTTTACCGGTCAACACCGAAGTTGACCATGATTCTGTTCATATATTTTCACCTTCTTTATCTCGTACCTCTTCTCGTGAAATGTCGAGACCTCCACCTTTTCTCGACCAAAACAATCCCGCATTTCCTAACATAATTCCACCACCTCTTAGTGCAAATAATCTACCACCTCCAGGAATGATTCCACCTTCTCTTGGTGCGAATAATCTACAACCTCCCGTAGGAGCACCGCCACGAATTGCGTTACAAGACTGATGTTATCCTATCCGTACAGTTCTTCCTACCTGTCTTTCTTGTCTTTTTGTACCATGAGCTAATGGGTATAATTTTGAGATTAAATCTTATTTTCTCAACATTCTGCCAAAATTTCGTGGGCTTGATTCTGATGACCCGCACGTCTTCATCAAAAAATTTCAGCAAGTTTTCCAGATGATGAAAACAACCCAGCTTTCTGATGATGCGATTCACTTAAGAATGAACATTTTCACCCTTTGCGATTTAGCGGAAAAATAGCTTTTATTCCACCGCATCTCATTTCATATTCAGTCGGGATGAGTTTGTAAAAACCTTTTTAAAAAAGTTTTATCCAAATCATAATACTGCACAGATCAGAACTGAGATCAATCAATTCACTCAGCTTCCTAATGAACCATTTTGGAAGTGTTTTGAATGGTACAAGGATCTTCTTGTGCAGTGTCCTCATCATAGTTTTGAAAAATGACAAATTTTCCGCACTTTATATGAGGGACTACTTCTATAAACTAGACAGTTACTGGAAACCATTTGTCAAGGCCACTTCCTATCTAAATCGGATGAGGAAGCTTGGCCATTATTAGAAGATCTCGCTGAGTAAACACTGCAATAGGAAAGCACCCGACCGACCTCTTCGTCTTCAACATTTTCTTCCGATCAATCTAGGGCAGAAGTTAACCATCTGGACGTTTCAATTGCGATAAAAGCTGAACTAGCCTCAATCACATGGAAACTCGAAGCGATTGAGAGCAAATTTTCATCCCGTGCCTATAGACCTGTTGCTCCCCTCCGCACCATTTGTGTTTTTTTGTTCGGATCCATCACACTTGACGGAAGAGTGTCCTTATAATCCATCATCTCAAGGACAGGATCAGGTTAATGGTTTATTTCAGCAAAGACCAAGAAACGAACCATACTCTTCCACATATAATCCCGGTTGGAGGAACCATCCTAATTTTTCCTGAAACCATAATCAAAATCAAAACCAGTTCTAAGGCAAAAATAACTTTCAGAGGGCCCCTCCACAACAACAACTACAACAGCAACAATTTCAGCAACGTTTCCAACCGCAACTTTTTCAAAACCCGACGAACAATATTGCTTTGTACAACAATTCATTCCCTCCGAACAACAATTTTGCTGTGTCCAGTACTGATAAGGTTTTCGCTCTCGAATGAAGTATGGAAGCTTTTGTAAGCTATCCACACAATCCACCATAAATATCCAATTTTCAATCCAAACGCTTATGCAACACATAGCTTCTCATGGACAGAGCATAAAATCCATTGAGACCCAGATTGCACAACTAAACGCTGCGATGAGCGAGAGAGAGAAATGAAAGCTCCCATCTCAACCTTTACCAAATCCTGGTCATCCACATAATGCGCATATTGTTCTTGAACAACAGAACCATAATGTGAGTGTTGTTACTACGTTGAGATCAGAGAGACTGCTGAACAACCGTGTTGATGCCCTAAATGCTGATGATGACACCCCGGCTGCTGCTTCTTCCATCACATTTTCTTCTTCTTCTTCTTCTGAACCCGTTCTCCATAATTCATCGGGTTCTTCCCACAAATCTGCTGCTTTGAACAGATCCACATCTCACTCAACTCAAACTCCAGTTTTGGGTTCCGTTCTGTCTCCACAACCTTCCACACGGGTATTGGACTCAGCCAATTTAAACAAAACTTCTTTTCCAAAACGGTTGAGACTCAATAATCCCAGTCCACAGATGGAGAAGGTTGTGGAGATGTTCAAACAAGTTAACATCAACATCTCTCTTTTAGATGCGATCCAACAAGTCCTTTCATACGCGAAAATCCTTAAGTACTTGTGTACTAAAAAGAGGAAATCTTAAGTACCGAAGAAGCTTTTCTTGGCTAATAATATGAGCGATGTTCTTACCTTTGATTTTTCAAAAAAAAAGGAAGGACCCTGGTTGTCCTACAATCTTAATTACCATCGAGGATAAGAATATAAATCGCGCTTTTCTAAACCTCGGTGCCAATGTTAACTTGCTTACATATTCAGTTTATGAGAAACTCGGTGTAGGGAAACTGAAACCCACACATTGTACGCTGCAAATGACCGACTGATCCATCACCCATCCTAGGGGTGAGTTAAAGGTTGTGTTGGTTAAAGTCAGGGACTTCATATTCCCCGTGGACTTCATAGTTTTAGACACACAGCCTGTAGCTAACCCCCAGAATCAAATTCTGGTGATCCTCGGTCGTCCATTTTTTGCCACCTCAAATGTTACAATCAATTGTCGTAATGGTTCTATGAACCTATCATTCGGAAAAAAGAAAATTGAGCTCAAAATTTTTAAGTTAGGAAATCAGCCTTCCGACCCGAGTGCTCATATTCTGGATATCCGTTCCATCTAAGAAATCGATCCAGGAACTTGCGAGTTTGAGAATTTTCTTGTCGATCCTGATTAGCTCGACACTACTAGTTCGTATCTTTTCGATCCAATTGCTTCTGGGACAGAGAGAGAGAATACAACTATTTCACTTTTGTGGATACTCCTGACGAATACCCCGAGTTTGAATTTTTCGCTTTTACAAGAGAATCTGTTGAATCAACCGAGTCTGTTGCTTACACTCACTTTGAGCCATTCATGGAATCTTTTGAGTTCGAAAATCGATCTCCTACTTTAGTATCGATCATTTCTTCACCGGTTCTCGAAATCAAACTCTTGTCGTCTCACCTTAAGTATGCTCACTTAGGGGAGAACGAGACGCTCCCCATAATCATCTTTGCTTCTCTAGCTTTAGAGTAAGAGAAAACACTTCTTTGGGTCTTGCAAAACAATCGGCAAGCTTTCGGCTGGACCATGGCTGATATCAAAGGGATTAGTCCCTTGATTATTGAACATCATATTAATCTGATGGATGAATCCAAACCATCTAAGGACCCACAAAGACGGTTAAACCCTGTCATGAAAGAGGCTGTCAAGAAAGAAATTGTTAAATGTTTGGATAACAATATCATTTAACCGATATTCGACAGCCATTGGGTAAGTCCAATTCATGTCGTCCCTAAGAAGTCAGGCATCACGATCATCACCAATGAAGAAAATGAGTTAATTCCGACTCGTACCCAAACCGGGTGGCGAGTTTGTATCGATTACCGAAAACTCAATGCTGCTACGTGAAAAGATCACTTCTCGCTTCCATTATTGACCAGATGCTCGAGCGCTTAGCTGGACACAAGTTTTACTGTTTCTTGGATGGTTACTCAGGGTACAACCAAGTCCCCATCGTTGAAAAGGACCAATACAAAACCACTTTTACTTGTCTTTTCGGCACGTTTGCATATAGACGCATGCCCTTCGGGTTGTGCAATGCTCCCGCTACCTTCCAGTGGTGTATGATGGGAATCTTTTCTGATATGGTTGAAATCTTTTTGGAAATTTTCATGGACGACTTCTCAATCTATGGGGATTCTTTCGACGGGTGTTTGAAACACCTTAACACTGTCCTTACCCGATGTAAGGAAAAGATCTTAACTTTAAATTAGGAAGAATGCCACTTGATGGTTCGTGAAGGTATTTTCTTAGGACATATTATTTCATAAAGTAGTATTGAAGTCGATAAGGCTACAGTCGATGTCATTTCAAATCTGCCTGCTCCTAACCGCGTAAAAAAAATCTGTTCCTTTCTTGGCCATGCCGGTTTTTATAAACGGTTCATCAGAGATTTTAGCAAAGTTACTAGACTCTTGACTTTTTTACTGGCTAAGGACTCGACGTTACATTTAAACTCGGAATTTTTTGCCGCCTTCAACTCACTGAAACAGTCACTCATTAATGCTCCTATCTTTTCATCCCCCGACTGGAACCACCAGTTTGAAATTATGTGTGATGCTTCCGACATTGCCATCAGTGCTCTTTTAGGACAGCATATCGATAAGAAGCCGCACGTAATTTATTACGCGATCCATACCCTAAATGATGCCCAGTTGAACTATACGACGACTGAAAGAATTCTTAGTTATTGTATTTGCTTTAGAAAAATTTAAGCCATACCTTATCAGCTCTCCAGTCGTGTGTTACACAGACCGTTAAACTCTGAGGCATCTTTTCGCTAAAAAGGATGCCAAGTCTCGGTTAATACGTTGGATCCTCTTGCTCTAAGAATTCGATCTTGTGATCAAAGACAAAAGTGGATGTGAAAACGTTGTCATCGACCATCTTTCTCGACTTTCTTCTGCTCCATTGCCTGTCGTGCCAATCAATAATTCTTTTCCTGATGAATAACTATTGATAATATCATGCAAATATTGGTCCTTGGATATTCTAAATTACCTTGCTACTGGACTTGTACCAAACGAATGGTCCCTTAGTACAAACATCGTTTTCTTTCTCAACTAAAACACTTTTACTGGGAAGAACCCTACCTGTTCAAGTATTGTCCTGATCATATCGTTCGTTGGTGTGTGCCCAACACCGAATTTTAGAGTGTTCTATCTTTCTGCCATGATCAAGCATGTTACGGTCATTTCAGCTCTATGAAGACTGCGGAAAAGATCTTGCAATGCAGATTTTACTGGCCGATACTGTTTAAGGATTCAAATGAATATTGTAAGACCTGCTCTAAATGCTAGCACATTGGCCGAATTTCGAGAAGAAATCAAATGCCGCTCCAACCAATCTTGGTTGTAGAGATTTTCGACGTCTAGGAAATTGACTTCATCGGCCTGTTCCATAACTTATATAGGAACCTATACATTCTAGTTGCGGTTGATTATGTCTCAAAATGGGTTGAGGCTATCCTAAGCCGAACTAATGACAACAAGGTTGTTGTTAAATTTCTAAAAGAAAATATCTTCTCTCGGTTTGGGCACCCTCAAACTATTATCAGTGATAACGGATCGCACTTCTGCAATCGGTCTTTCGAGGCTGTAATGCGGAAGTATGGAATCAACTAAAAGCTCTCTATGCCCTATCATCCCCAAACGTGCGGGAAAGCCGAGATCTCTAATCGGTAAATCAAGCAAATTCTGAAGAAGACGGTTTCTATAAACTGTAGAGATTGGTCTTTGAAATTAACCGATACCCTTTGGGCATTTCGAACTGCATATAAGACCGATCTTGGCATGTCCCCGTATCGGTTTGTCTTTGGTAAGGCTTGTCACCTCCCGATCAAGATCGAGCATAGAGCTATTTGGACAATCAAGGAACTTAACGCCAATCTTTCTCAATCCGGTAGCTTTCGGAAGCTACAGATAAACGAATTGAACGAGTTTCAGGAAGAAGCGTACGATAACGCGGTTATCGTGAAGAACAGGATGAAGGTGTTTCATGATAAGCATCTTGTACGCAAAACGTTCACGCTAGAACACCAAGTCCTTCTTTACAATACCCGGCTGCATTTTCATCCGGGTAAGTTACGTTTTCGTTGGACGGGACCTTTCTTGGTGCGGTGTGTATATCCGCACAGTGCGGTGGATTTGGAGAATCCAAAATACAGTTCACTATTCAAAGTGAACGGACATAAATTAAAACCGTTCTTTACCGCAAAACCATCGGAGGAGCTCCTGATGTTGTAGGAGCCAGTTTACCTTACTTAATCTTCTTCCGTTTATCACCAAATTTCAGTTATCCAGCCATAAACAGTAGAAACGTTGTTTCAAATAAGTTTGGGGTATGTATATACTATATTGTGTGTGTGTGTGTGGATATTCTTGTCCGGTGCGTATCCATTTTTTGTTCTTTTGACGAGCATCTCAGTCTGGTAAATGTTCGGGTTTGTGTGTCAGGATATTTCTTGAGTGGCGAAATTACCTTTTTTTACAAAAAAAATTGCGGGATCTTTTTGTAAATATTCAAAAGGAAATGAGAAGAGAAAAATTTTATGGAACGATAACAAGTTTGGAGGGGTTTTAGTGCAAAAGATGTATTTTTTATCATATATCGACCACCTTTTGACAAACCCTTTTAAAACACATCTGCTTTTTTTTTTCTAACCCGAGACTCTTTCTTCCCCAAATCACCAAAACCTAGCAGCCACCAAAAAAATCCACCGGAGATACATCCAGACGAGCGCGCAATCACCACTGAATCCACCAAAAATTCACTGATCAGCCACGCTTCAGCCACTTCAGCCTCTGAAATTTTTAGAGGAGATTTGCTTTCTCTAACTTTTCTCTCCAGTACTAATAAATCTGCAATTTATTTACTATGGCTCTCAAATTTCAACCCGAGAGAAATTTTTCATCCATATTCGCTCATAATTTTTACGGTAGTTACTTTGGCAAAGAAATCTGGAACCGCGGATGGAACTACTTATTGCACAACCATCCAAATGCATTCGCGCTTCCGGATCTCGTTGAACGGTTTTATGAGATCATGGAGGAGGGTGTTTAGGGAGTTATGGGTACATACGCTTGTTTTGGAAGGATCGGGAAATTATTGTAGATCAGGACATGTTTCATGAAGTAATTTTAATCCCCCGCATTCCCGCTCATGACCAACCCTTATGATTTGAGGACTACATGCCGTTGATGAGAGAAAATTGTGCTAGAGAGCCAAAGAAAAGGATTCTTGGAAGTACAATGTATGCAAATGTATTGACCGTATGCCGTTGGGCACAAAATAACATTTTCGGTAGTTCGCATAACACTACTTTTTTACACCATCCCTGCAAATTATGCACACACTTATGATGAAAACCCCAAGTTTACACTCGATTGGCGTCGATAAAGGGGCATACAATTATCCATGCCTGATATTAGTGACACAATTGCGTCACTATTTTTTTCCTGTGGAAGACGATATTTACATGCAGATCCATTCGACCTTTGGTAGAAGGTGCGTCCACAACATATACTAGGCTTCACGAATTATGGTCGCATATAGAGCCGACCGAGGATGTGATGGCGGAGACCTCTAGCTCGAGTTCCACAGCGAGTAATGAGGAACTGGCCCCCGCCGAACAAACACGCTTACTACGATGCACTAGTAGGGGGTCAAGAGGGTGTTGGGATGATGACAAGTTTTGATCAGCGTATTACGAGTCTGTAGCAGAGGATGTCTATCCTGTTAGCACGTGGTGATCGGGCGAGGTCGAGAGATCGTGGGCTAACACTAGTGGGGCTGGCATGAGTGGTGCTGGCACGAGTGGTACTACGTCTGGTTCTAGGAGACGTAGTAGGAAGCAGTGAGGGCACTGTTGCGAGTAAATTTAGGGGTGAGATTTGTTGTAAATAGTTATCCATGCATTCTGCATTTGCACGTTTATTTTTTTTGCTTCTAAATATTTTCTTTTGTTTGCATGTTTAAATTCCGCATCGCATCATATTTATATTTCCGCATTGTTTTAATATTTTTCAAAACCCATAAAAATTTGAAAATCCTAAAACCAATAAAAATTGAAACCTTTTTTCCAGAAAAAACATAAAAAAATTTGTCATCAAGTTGGCTATTTAGACTCGAGTTCATGGTTGACTAGTTAAAAATAACTAAATCCTAGGTTTAGGAATCGAAAACCCTAAAAATAACCCTCCTTGAAGTATAACTGTGGTAAATATACGTCCTTACAGTTTGTTTAGAAGTAAATAATTTTGAGTTCAGTTCTTGAGTTAAGTTGAAATGAAGGGAAAGTATTGGAAGTTTTATTAAAAGATATATCTGAAAAATAGTTCATATTCTTGAATCCAAGTTCAGAAAGTATATATACCCTACAAACTGCATTTACACACACCTTGAAACTTGGGATAGTTGAGAATACCTAGAAATACTCTTGCCTGGAAACCTAGTATGAAAGGAAAAAAAATGGTATTTGAAGCTAACCACCAAAAGGGCGTCGCTGAAAAATATATCCGGTCTTGAAAAAAATGTAAAAAAAATGAAGAAAAAAAAGTGTGTATATTGTAAGACCTGGAAACTGTTATTTACGCCTTAATAAGCTCACACGCTTGGTAATCGGCTGATTAGTGTTTCAGGAAGCAGTAGTAGCCGCATGAAAGGTGTGTGAGCAAATCCACCCATCATTAATAAAAAGAAGTAGTACTAGGTATTAGGGGCAAGGGTACTAAGCTTGAATTGAATTCTTGAGTGTAGGGATTAATTTACACACATGTAGGGGTATATGATCGATATTTGGAGGAGAGATATGAATGAATAATAAGTCTTATATTTTCTTTAAAGATGATAAAAAATCCGGATTGAAGACTACGTTTAAGAAGGAAAACTCAAAAGAAACTAAGATCTTTATAAACTAACAAAATGTATAGGATTTTAAGTTAAATGAATAGGAGGTGTGAAGAATAAGAGTGGATATTTCTAACTTAGAATGATAGAGTTTCTAACTAGGATGCTAAACTGTAGGATTAGAGTCGACGGCTAATTTGACAGGATTTTGTTAGCAGTATCCGCTGAAAACCCTCAGAAGACAATCTCCTCCTCTGGGGCAATCTAAGAGTTTAACGGCTGGTTGCACACGCTAAATGCAACTGTGATGCCTACGAAAATGAGCTTAGGACCTTTTGAAAATAATTATTTGCTCGGGGCGAGCAAAAAATAAGTTTGAGGATATTTGTTCATATCAGAATTTTGCACTTTTATACCACCTATTTTTTATCGCATTGCATATAAGTAGTTTTTTATATCCGTGTTTGTTACATAGTTACAGGTTACAGGTTCTCAGTCCAAAACAATGGAAATCATGCACAGTTATGATAAATTGAGGACAACTGTCGACAAACGAATAAAAATACGGGTTTCGGTTATCCACATCCGTCTAGTGCCGTTCACCAGAACAAGAGACAAGATCAAGTGATGGTCATTCGTGTTTAGAACAAGCACAAGACACAAGGTTGGCAGCGCAAAGCTCGAGGGAGATCCAAGACATAAAAGAATTAAATGAATTAATGGAGAGAAAGTGAGAATAGTTGTCATTTTGGACTGTTAAAAATCTGGGAGTATTTTGGAATGATTTTGCAAATATAAGTTTGCCAAACAGAAGAATAAAGGAATACGAGAAAGCATAAGAAATACGAAGAGCCAATTCCATAAAGGGACTGCAGATCAGCGAAATTTTGGGTATATTGGCCGCGAATCAGCGGCCATGACGTGGCCAAATGTGACGAGTTTTTATGGGTGTTTTGGTCATTATACAAGGGTTCAGAAAAAGACCCTAAAGTTTCACTTCACTGCCTATAAATACTCCAGATCAGAGGCAAATAAATCATGTATATTTTCCCCTAGGTTTAGTTTTAATTTAGTGTAAACTTCTTCATCATCATCTTTCCTCCATTAAAATTGTGTGAGAGCTTTTTGAGTGGATTTTAAATGAAGTTTGAGAGTGTTATGTTTATGTCTTGCCTCAATTGTCAACTAATTTTTTTTACTTGCTCTTATTTTCTTAATAGTGTTAATTGTTATTTATTGGTTTTCATTTCTTCCTTTTCTTCTATTCTATTTTGTTTATCATTGCAACCATGAAACTCAAGTGTGATTCTTGCTTAGGTGAGTTCCCAAGTAGTTAGTTGTCTTCTTCTATCTCATTTCTTTTTATCTTCTCTACTTATTTTATTTTCCTTTTTTTATAATGAGTGGGTAGTTTTCTTACTTGTTAGGATATGATAAGGAAAGTTTGAGAGGAGAAATTTTCCTCACTCTTTCCTTTGCCCAATAACTTGAATTGAAATCCCGTCAAAACATCCATAATCCGCTCCTTATGGCACCCTATCCTTTATGATAGTGGTGACACCCTAGTGAGACCGGTTGTGGTTGGATTGATTAGAGGTTATGGCTAAGAGTCAAGAATGGGCGGATAAGAACCAAAGGGAAGGAACTAAGCGTTGAAAAGCCTAACTTATACTCGCAAGTATCCTTTCTAGTCGTGCTAATCCCCGTTGTTGCCGATTACCGTAACATCAACATCAAGAGAGGCAAATGAAATAAGTGAGCGAATTCCTAGCTCAAATTAACCTAATCCTATCCCTAACAAGCTTTCATTAATATACATATCTGAACACGTAGTTAGCATCGAACAAACTTGGACAAACTTAGCTTAACTCATTAAAATATAAAGAAAAAGGCTTCCATCTCTCCGTGAATCGACCCGTACACAACCGGTTAGCTACCAAGCAAACCCGTCTTGATTGCGGAATTGGACTTTAAAAACGCAGTGAAAAACCTTTCAATCGCTATACACTATGCCTTGACACGGTTAATATACGCAGCATGAATACTAAGTACTCTATTTCCTGAAATGACATAGGGCTACGGCTGGTTTTGAAGAAAACCTTTAACGAAATGAACTTGATCTCATTGAAGGAACCGAGTGGTTTTATAAATTTATAGTTACGTAAACTTCTTAAGTGCGGATTCCCCGTGAAGGGATCAGGGCTCTTACCTCATCAAATGAGGTGCAGAATATTCCTAACCGAATATCTCGATGTAAAGAAAAATAGCACAGTTATAATCTCTTTTGAAAAAAAAATCTGGTTCCAGCAACGTGTTTTAGGTTTTGTTTTCTTTGCATTAATCCGAATTAATGCAATCCCATCAATTAGATAATAAGATATTATCCAGTATCTTCTCACATCATTACAGAAAAAACATGATATGAAATGAAAAATAGAATGTTATATATGTCATCCGCATTAGCCTCGGGTCTTCACCGTAAGGTTACTTAACTTACGGCAGGGCGGAGGCAGGGCTAGCACGAACGCAAAACATATAGCAGCATTTATTTATATATCATATATATCACCATATATATCATCGCAGGCAGATAATCAATATTACATGCAAGTAATAAATATCATCACATACAGGTAATCACATTACGGGCATGTAATGAATATCACAGAATATGGAAAAGCGAATATACTAGGAATCACATGTTTCGATTGAGTGGATCACGAAACACGAAATTCCATGGTCGTGTGAATAGCCCATATATTATCGATCCACAACCCCTATGAGTGCGGCAAGCCACCCAGCAATCCTAGTAGTGAGGCAACCCGCACTCAATATCATGAGTGGGCCACCCAACGCTATCTAGAACTCGATAACTTGGGCACTTCTCTGTGGGTCATACCTAACCATCTACAAACGTGGCAAACCACCCGCCAAACCTAGAATAAGGTGACCCAGGTCTCAACTCCTTAAGATGGCCACCTGCTGTATCCTAAATCCCGGTGACTCGAGCGCTTCACCGCGGGGTATCTTGGTACATGAATCGAAATATATATATCAAGTGGCAACATCAACCTCAATTTGGAAGTGTTCCAATAAAAAAAATATACAAATAACGGCAACGACAGCTACAATTCGGCTGCTCGTCCCGAATAAATGAAACACATATATAACAATTATACAAGCACCTCACACAAGGGGCTATTCATCGCGACTATTCGACTTAACCATTATAACAACAACAATAAATGCAATATCAATATCGCAAATAACTAAAGTGTAACCCTGTCGAATTGATCGCATCAATTTGGCAATGTTAACTCAAACATATCTTTAAATGCAAAAACAAATACGAAGTTACAATTTCGATCACAAAATTTTTCGTACTTCACATAAGCACAAAATGATCGTATCAATCTGGGATAAAAAGAGGTATCCCAATAATCCCATTTCCAACACATTATGGCGTTGTACGAACCTGGACACAAAACTCCATAGTTGGGCTGCCGGAAAAAGGCTAAGGTCGGCCATTAAAAGAAGTTGTGTATCCAGGTTCCCGCCACATAATTTTCAAAGTAAAAATAACACATTGGCATCATTTAAAAATTGTTCGGGTGAAGTTTTTAAAATCGAACAGAGGCTTAATAACTGGAAATAAGAAACGGCAAAATTTCTTGACCCGAAATAATAACTTCATTCAAACAAGTTATAGTTTTTTAAGGCGGATCTGATACTACTGTCAGGATGCCTAGCTCGTCCAGTAGGGTTTTAAAGCGTGACAGATCGTATAATTTTAAAAATCTAGTAAGCTAAAGCCACCCAAACCTTAGAACCACCCAAAAGAATTAACTTGAACACAAAAAAGAGATGCTAATCTAAAAGATTAGTGGCTACAACCTTTGTAGCGTGTTAACCATCTCTCTTTGGACTCCGGCTAGTCTCCACTTGATATGGATCGAGCATGCAGGGCGATTTTCTCGCCGAAGATGATCCACCATGAGGGTTCTTCAATCCAAGATATAGCACTATTAGAACACATTCTTGATGAAGCAACTTGCTTCATAAACTTACTAGGAATATGATGTAAGAGAGATAGAATTTGTTTCTCACATTTTTCTCTCATGAACTCTCTCTTTTTCTCTATAAAAAATATCATGCGAAAGAAGGATAAGGAGAACAAAAAGATTTACATCTTTATCCATATGAAAATTTCAAGAGACTACTAAAAGTCTCTACATCCTTCTCATATCCATGACTCGTTTTCTTTAAATAAAGAAAGAAAATGAGTAGTTCTCATTTTATTCTCCATGTGCATCCTACACACACAAGTAATATGTATCAAATACATATTAACACGTATTTGTATCTTATACAAATACATAAAGATAGAGTGAAAAATAAAGTGAGCAAAATACTAGAATATATATATATACATATAATTATTAAATAAACACTTGATTTAATAATCCAGCTTCAAAAAGAGTCGGCTAGTATTAAAAAACGTTCGATTAAAGTACGTGTATTAGTTACATGTGTTTAATCGAACTCCTGCACGTATCGCCATACGCACTCTATATCGTTTCCCCTGAGATAGAAAACCTCCATGTGGGACCCATACTTGACAATACACTGACAGTAGTTTAGGATCATATCCATGGCCCACAAGCACGTCAGCGATACTGGCTGCACGTAACAGCTACCTAGGCAGTGATCGAAAGAAGGTCGACAAGCAAGCTGATCCAACCCTGGCAGAGCCTATCAGTGACAATCACCGTACAGTCTGGGCTCTTCGTCTAAGTGTGTCGCATAACGGGTCTAGGAGATGGAAACCTTCAGACTCCCAATAACCCGATAAGTCGTGCCGATGTCAAGCTCGTAACCACCTGAGAAACTAATGATAACACTTATCAGTAAATCTCGTCTGCCTTGACCAAGGACTTATGGTTATAGTTAATCACGCACGGTGCGATATTAACTCCATATACCGGGAGAGACGAATCCCTTCGATCGCTCATTGCCTCCATGTGCTTCAGAACTGTACTCAATTAAAATATGTTTGCATGGCTCTTTAAAGCCACCGTAGGGTAGTAATCAAAGTACAGTAGGAACACACATAAGACACTATGACGATCTTAGACCTACAGACTATCCTGTACTCATGTCATAAGAGCACTATTGTCTGACGATAGATATAATACCATTTAGGAGTTCTCTGGTGAGTCCGTCTAGTGAAACTCATTCATCAATGAGCACATGTATACAATTTTTGGTGTCAAACACCAATGGCTATGGAATAAATCATCGCCCCAGTCGGGGTTAAGAAATGTATACACCAGTATACTCTAGAATATCGATGCCCAGTCTCGATACTCTCATGACTAAAAATATTTAAGGATGTTCTTATGAACTTCCCATGCTTACTAGTATGATCCCTATCATAATCCTGATGGTCAAGCAAAGATCTTAAAGGCTTTATCATTATGTATCAGTGATACGTGATAACGAGTAAAACATACGCACATGAATGATAAAGACAAATTAGATAGCATACTATCATCTCGAGTAAGATTGTTCTCTGTATAGATCCTTCTTTAATTACAATAATTGCCTTGAGGGCACCTATATCCAACACGAACTCTTAATACGTATATGTATATAACCATCATTAACAATATAAATATTATAACTATATATATATATATATATATATTGCATGATTAAGCAAGTGATGAGGTTTCACTTGCCTGGTGACAATCGACGACATGGAAGCGACAATGACAGTGATGATTCAGGCATGGCAAAGCAACAACAAAGGTTTCGATCTTGGCTCGAGCTTGGGCTCAAAGTAAAGGGGAAAGCTTGGCTCGGCCTTGGGGTTTGGAGTGGTCAACGGCTAAGAGTTCAGGCGATGTGCAGGCGATGGCCGACGGCACAGGGGGCTCGGGCGGCGGCTAGGAGCTCCGGCAAAGGTGGCAGCGAGGGGTTGGGGTTGTGAGAGAGGAGGAAGTGGGTTGTGGTGTTGGGGGTGCTCGGCTACTAAAGGACGCCGATGGCATTGGTGGTCGCGATGTCGTCGGTGATGTGGGTGGCCGGCAGCGGCGGTGGAGATGGGAACGGTGGTCGGGTCTCGCCGGCAGTGAGAGGTGGGTGTCGACGGGAGTTGAGGAAGTGGAACTCGGTTAGGGGTATTGGGGAAGAGAGAGAGAGAAACCTATAAGTTTTTTAAAATGGGAGAGATATATAGGAAAGTAAGGAAAATTAATAGAGAATTCATAAAGAATTAATTGTTATTAAGAGAAAAATAATTAGTGATTTTCGGTTTAGATTTTGATAAGGTAAAGTTTGAATTTAAAAAGAAAAGAATAAGGAAAGAAAGAAGTTGCAGTGAAGGGAGAAAAACAGACGAGGGGTTGGGCCTGGGTTAAGGATTGGGTTTGGGTCATTGGGCCAAGGAGAAAGTGAGGAGAGGAAAAGAGAAAGATTTGGGCTTGGATTATGGTTAAGCTTGAAATAAATTAGGGATATTAATTAAATATAAAAGAATTATTTATCAGAAATATTAGAAAAAATTAAATAGAAAGAAGGGAAAAATATTTATTTAAAATACGAACCGGTACAATGAGACTTGGTATTACAAAAAGCTATGCAAAGTAAAAGAAGAAAAGCCTTCGATTTCTATTAAGAACCTACCAGAACAAAAAAAATCCAATTCGAGTGATTGAGATTTCGATTGATTGGGAATCTCTGGCAACACTTTAAAATCACGCAATTTAAAAAAATTGTAATATTTTTATTTACGTCTAATTTTTAATGCTTTGCTCACCATAGCGCACAAAAAGAGTGAAATTTTTAAAAATCTCAAAATTTCAGATTTTTTGTTTTTCAATATTTTGAATGTTATAACATATGAAAATAATAAAATAAGAAAATTATTTGTTTTCTTTAGTTTTTAAATAATTTCTTTACTACTGCAAAAGAATATCACAAAATTTTCAAGAATCTCATATTTTTTGTTTTCTTTCGTTTTTTCAATATTAATAATGTTAAACACAAGAAAATCATGAAGTTTTCAAAAAAGTCTTAAATTTTCTGTCTCATTCAAAATATAAAATTCTATATGCTACGGCTTATGAATTATTCAAAAATGCCAAAAATTTTCGCTATATATGAATTATTCAAAAATGCTAAAAAATTTCGCTTTCTTTAATATATATATATATATATATATATATATTTTTGCAATACGAAATGAAAATCATGAAATTTTAACTCTAAAAAATTGTTTTAAATCATAGAATTCTTTAATATTTTGCTTGTAAAACCTAATTAGAGATAAAAATATAAAAAAGATTTTAAAGAAGTGAACCGATTAGAATTTTTTCCACCATATGTGTCTAGCTGTGAAGAATAAATAAATGATAAATATTAAGCAGGAAGCTAATAAAAAAAATTTAATGACCCAAATATATGAAAAGAATTAAAAAGAGACAACAATTTAGCCAGATAAGAAAATATTTGTAAGGATAATATATTTCTTCTGTTATCAAAAATTTCAGTTTCTTCGGGTTTTTCGATATTTTGCTTAAAATCGTGAAAATTTTAAAAATCTCAAAAAATAATTACTCACATTTTTAAATATTTTGTATATTATAGCACACGAACAGTTTTAAATTTTCAAATATGTTAATGTTTTTTTCTTTGATTTCAGTATTTCTTTTGTTTGCACATGAAAAATTGCTATATTTTCTTCCAAATTATCGATATTTTGTATGATACATAGTATACAAAAATCTCGAAAATTTCAAAATATTTCCTTCGTTTTTCAGTATTTTTCTTACAATATGGAAACCAAATATTCGCCAAAATCTCAACAAAAAAAAATCTTGTTTTTTGAGCTTAATTTTCATTATTTGTATGCTATACCTCAAAAATATTATGAATTTTTTAGAAATATCAAAATATTCTGCTTTCTTCCATTTTTCAGTTTTTACGTGTTATAGTATATGAAAATCAAGGAATTTCAAACATCTCAAAAATTTTAGTTTTCTTCTGTTTTTGGTTGTTATACAGCACTTGAGAAAATAATCCCTAACAAATTCTGTGTTTTCAAAATTTCAAAATTTTACATCTTGTAGCACACGAAAATAGTGAAATTTATTAAAATTTAAAATATTTTTGGTTTTTCAATGTTTTACTTGCTATATTTAGCATATGAAAATCACGAAATTTTTCAAAAAAAACTCTATTCTTTTGGGATTTTCATAATGTTGCATTCACACTAAAATCTTAAATTTTCTGTTTTATTACTTTTTGTCAATAATTCGTATTGAGAACATGAAATTCGCTAAAGTTTCTAAAATCTCAAAATTTGATTTTTTTCATTTCTTGAAAATTGAGGGTGTTGAATTAAATTTTTAGCCACATGTGTCCAAGCAAAATGAGGAAATATTACACACACACACACACACACACACACACACATATATATATATATATATATAGCAAGATGCAATTTGTAATTTCTAGAAATTCAGGGGCTAACACAAAATTGTAGCAACATATGTGCAGGCCCGAAAAAGGAATAATTGGAATATTGTCTCATATCTCAAATAATAGCTCCTCATTTATCTTTGAGTAATGTTGAAACTGTTGTTAAGGTAATTCTTTGGTGTCCAAATTTCCCAAAATTTTCTCAATTGTTTAAATTTTCAATATTTTGCTTGCTATAATAGCACATGAAAATCGTGAATTTTCAAAAATCCACAAACTCTTGTTTCCCCGATTTTTCAATATTTTTCCAAACGAAAAAATTGCCATAGTTTCTTCAAAATCATCAATATGTATGTTGTATAGCATACAAAAAATCGTTAAAATTTTAAAAATATCAAAGGGCTTTGTTTTCTTCGGTTATTCAACATTTTCCATGCTATATAGGGAAAAAATTCGCCAAATTCTTAGAAATTGTCTAATTTCTTTGGCTTTTCAATATTTTGGATGGCGGCTCACGAAAATTGGCAAACTTTTAGGATTCTCATAATATTTTGTTTTCTTTCATTTTTCATTTTTTCTTTGTTATAGCACATGAAAATCAAGTCATTTCATAAATCTCAAAATCTTTTGTTTTTTCCGTTTTTTAATATTTTGTTTACGATACAACACTTATGAATTTTTCAACATCCCAAAACTTTTTAGTTCTTCAACGTTTTGCATGTTATAGTACATGAAAATTATGATATTTTTAAATATCTAAAAAAATTCTGGTTTTTCCAGTTTTTTATATTTTGCTTGTTATATACAGCACACTTAAATCTCGAAATTTTAAAAAATCTCAAAACATATCCTTTATCTCTTTCTCTAATGTTTTGCTTGTTATATCACAAAAATTTACAAAATTTTCAGAAATTTTTAATTTTGAAAAATTGAGAGAGGGAAGATTAAATTTGTACACATGTGTCCAAACAAAATGAGGAAACATGTGGATAGTAAGATAAATTTGTAACTCTGAACTAGAAGAGGGTATATTCCTTAGAATCTTCATCTACATAGATTTTATATATATATAATATAACACAGATAGATACTTTGACCATTAATGATAGTAAACTAGTTTAGCTAGCCTTGCATGTAATAATTTAAAGGAGCAAAGGTATGTTCATTGTTTGTGAATATGGCAAAGTCACTGATGCATGATTAGTGGTTGCATAAAGACAAATATTTGTTGAAAAGGTGGTGTCGCATATATGCCAGCATTTTCAAATTTGGGGGCGCTTGAAAGATTATTTTAGGAAATAAACTTTGCTAGTACAATTTAATGAGCCATATAGAAATGATAATGACAAGGAGACATATCCAAGCATGGTAGAGATGAGGGCTATTGCATGACACTGGTGGTGGCTGTATTAATTACTTGTGGAATGTTAGTATTCTATACCTTAAGCTTTTCTTAATTTGGTCTAAGATGAGTTAATCTTGGTAATTAATTAAAAGAGTGGGCCTAATTTGAAGGGTTTGGTGGCATAAAGAGTGAGAATTTCTAATTTGCCTCTTATGCAAAAAGAGATTTCTAATATGTAGTGATTCTAATGAGATTGTTTTAATATATCTAGCTGGAAAAAATAAAAATAAGAGTGCAGAAAATATGCAGAGCGATTTTGGCCGCGGCCAGTATGCAATGCATATTGTTAAGATATTAATTAATGCAAATGCATGGCGTCTGCCAAAAAATTTGTTATTCATAGTATATGCTATGAAGTAAAATATTTCCTCTCTTTGCTTTACTTGGGTAAGAATCTGCACTATTTCATACTATTTTAATTTATAGGGTTCGATTTCATTTGGCAGGCTAATCACTATCTCATTCACTTCATACACGTTTCCGGAAGACAAATTGCTTTGCCTTTTCAAGAGTCTTTGACCTTTACGACATGGCATCACGTTTACAACAAGTATATTTATTTAGCGTGTGATTGGCTTCTCTTTATGAAGTCTAATAATATACTATTCAAACCATCTAGCAACCATATATAGTTGTGGAGAAAGTCAATTGTTTTAAAGCTTTTTTGTTAAGAAAGTCAAATATAGTTAAGAAATATGGTAACCATCAATATCTTGTAACTGCATCAATCTACCTCATCAATTAATTGACCAAGAGCAAAAAATAAAAAAATAAAAATGGGGAAATATAATATGAAATTTTAATTGTTAGAATTAAAAGTTCTTGAAAAACATGCAATTTAGGGTTTGAAATTAATTGATTTGTATTGAATCTCAAAAGTCTATATATAATTAAGAAATAAAATAAAATCTTTCTTAATAAATAAAATCAGAAAAGTAATCGAAAATTTTGTAATCACAAAAATCCACATCAATTATGGAAATCTTTCCTAATACACTCTCGGAAGATTGAAGCTCCGATCTTGGAACAAAGTTTGAGAAATTGACTGCGTCCAAATGCTTTTGTGAGAACATCCACATGTTGATCATGAATGCTGATGTGGTGAACACAAATGGTGTCATCTTCAACGCATTTCCGAACAAAGTGATAGTCAAGAGCAATATGCTTCATCTGAGAGTGAAAGACTGAGTTTGCACTAAGATAGGCAGCCCCAGTATTATCACAGTATAGAGATGGTGGTTCGTAGAATTATCTTGAGTTCATACAGAAGATTTTTCGCCCATAGTATCTCGACCGTGGCATTCGCAAGGGCTTTATATTCAGTTTCGGAGGAGAATCAAGAGACAGCCTTTTGTCAAGCCGATTTCCATGATATGAGATTTGAGCCTAGATATAGAATATAGGCAATGGTGGAACGACCGTCATCGCGACCTCCACCCCAGTCAAAATCACTGAAGACCTAAAGAGTTAAAGGAGATCATCGACGGAGGAAGAGACTATGATGTATCGTACCTTTGAGATAACAAAGAACACGTTTGAGTGCCGCCCAGTGAAGCTCTGTGGGAGAGTGCATGAATTGGGAGAGATGGTTGACGGCAAATGAAACGTCGGGCCGACTGAGAGAGGTATTGAAGAGCACCAACTAGCTGACGATATGGCGTGGGGTCGACAGATAAAGACCCGTCATGAGGAAGTAAAGGGGTAGATTGCACATTGGGGTGATAATTTCTTTAGCTCAACATTTTCAGAAGATTGGCGATGAGGCGATGTTGAGATAAAAAGAGTCTTTGTGTCGTAGCAATAGCTTCTACCCTAAGAAAGTGATGAAGATCACCGAGATCATTTCAAGAGAAATATTGTCCAAGTCGATAACCAAAAGATTGAAGGAACTGTATATTGTTACCTGTGAGAATAATGATGTCAACATATACCAAGAAATAGGCTATGATAGCGTCCTTGGAGTAGATAAAAAGAGACATATCCACCACGAAATTTGCAAAGCCATTTTGTAGAAGATAGCCTTTGAGTTCTTGATACCATGCCCCTGGCGCTTGCTTGAGACCATAGATAGCTTTACCTAGTTTACAGACGTAGTTGGATAGGGAAGAGTGGAGAAAACCGGGTGGTTGAGCCATATATACATCTTCATGCGGAGTACCATTGAGAAAAACATTGTTAATGTCGAGTTGACGAAGAGGCCATCTTTAGAAGAGTGCTAGGCATAAGACCATAGCAGTGTTGTCAGCTTGATAACGAGGCTGAACGTGCTAGAATAGTCTAGACCAGGTCGTTGATGGAAGCCTTTAGCCACAAGGCGAGCTTTGTATCTGGCAATGGTGCCGTCGGAGTTGCGCTTAATTCGGAAGACCCACTTGCATCCTACAGGATTCTTATTTGATTTTGGAACAAGATCACATGTTCCATTTTTCATTAGGGCAACAAACTCTTCGGATATTACAGCACGCCAGTTAGGATCCTTTACTGTTTGAGATACACGTGTTGGTTCAAGGATTTGGGAAATTGGAAGAACAGTGGTATAGTTTATATATTGGGAGTTGAAGTATTTTGGGTTCGGTTTATGTTCATTGTTGGTGAGGAGATTTGAGAGTTAGGGAGAAGGGAATAATTGTTGAGAGTGTAAATGGGATTGAGCGATTATGGAGGAAGGTGGGAAGGTAGGGACTGGAAGGTTGGCGAGGTTATCGAAATTGGAGGATGAGGGTAGTGAAGAGTCGGTGGAGGGCGAGAGGTCAAGAGTATGGAATGTTGATGATTGAGGTTCAGTGGGGGTTGGGTTAAGTAAATTGGGTAGAATGTGAAGTTTGGTAGGTTGGGTATACTTGGTTGGTTGTGATGCTGTGTCAGGGGAGACCAAATCTTGCGGAAGAGCCTTTTGATGCCTATTATATACCTGCATGGAAGAATTGGTTTTGACGAATTGGACATGACGAGAAATGTAAATTTTAAGAGTGACGGGATCTTGACATTTATACACAGATTGAGATATTAAATAATCTAGAAAAATATATAGAGTGGATCTAGGTTGAAGTTTAGAGGAGGTGTACGGCCTTAAACAGGGATAACAAAGACACCCAAAAATCTTAAGACGTTTGTAGTTTGGGTATGCTGAAATAGTTTTTCAAATAGGGATTGGAAATTAAGAACCGGTGTGGGAAGACAATTTATGAGATAAACAATGGTTTGAAAGGTTTGACTCCAATACTGAGAAGGAAGAGAGGCTGTATGCAAGAGTGTAAGACCGGTTTCGACAACATGACGATTGCGACGTTCTGACGTGTCATTGTGATCAGGGATGTGTGGAGGAATAGTGAGATAAGAGACATCATAGGATGTGAGGATGGAGGCAAGAGATGTGTATTGGTAATGATTCTGAATTTACTGTACAAAATTTTTTAGTTTAATGTACAGAAAAGAGTTTACAAGCCTAAGTACAAGTTATAAGTAAATTTTGTTTCAGAACAGCAAGAAACAAGCTTGTAGCTCCCAGGTAAAGCCTTGCACTGCTGTGTTGTAGCCCCTGTATTCAAATTCCATCAGACACGGTAATTTTTTCTGATTTTCTTTTTAAACACTTTGGAAGCCCAAAAGTTCACATATGCAATGCACATAAAAACGAAAAGACAGAAAAATTAAACATGTGACCAATGGTTCAAACAAAGAGATGAACACGTGGTAAGAATCCACCGGCCCCACTCCCAAAATCGGCTGGCGGAATGGCGGTTTGGGCCGGCACCGACGGGTGAACCGTGGCCAATGAGGCCCGGGCTTTGCACACTCGACCCTTTTCCTACCCCTAACTCTCCTGCACTATTTGATTGCTCTGCAATCAAATATAGACCCTTCAATTCCCCATTTATCATCAATTTAATGCATTTAATTCATCATTTTAATTCCAAAACCCTAATTCTATACTATAAATACTATCCCATGCTTTAGCCCTTCATCATTCTGAAAATTATAGCCAAAACTGTCCAAATTTTCTAAGTACAAGTGAAGTGCAAGTGGAGTTAGCAAGAGATCAACTTCTGGCGATGATCGAAGCAAGTTCCGGCAACTCCGCGACGACAACCCATTCTTCTTCTACCTTCTCTTAACCTAACTAGCTAGTAAGTCCCTCTCAATCTCTCTTTTTCTTCTTTGAACATCTCTTTTTAAAACATATGTCGGAAGTGGAGTTAATACCGACATCTTCTTCTAAAACTCTATAATTCCACTTTTTCTTACATATTCTTCATTCATATTCCTACACCATACTTGTTAACATAAAACCAATACTTAGAACCAACTTTTAATCAAAAATACCATGCAAAATATCTTTAAATTAACATTTCCATTAAAATACCATGAAGTTTGTATATATCATCTTTATTTGTTTTACTTAAACATACCTTTAGAAAACTTTACGGGGTAATGACCTACCCCTCACATACACGCATGGTTTCCATAGCACGATACCCTTTGAACATATTTTTGTTACGAATATAAGATTATATTAAAATACCATTTACTATAAAAACGGTTTTCTTTTAAATTGTATTTTCAATTCCTTTGCAAATAAATCTCTACAACCCTTTTTAGGAGACCCTCTATTGGATGGTGCGGATTATCGCACATCCTTGGGCTAGTAGGTTGAGATGCAGACCTCCTCACGGAGTATTCGGTCTCGAAAGGTTTTTAATATGTTTTTAAGAAAAACGTAATTTTTCTACTTAATTAAAAATTTAATTTTTAATAATTATATAAATATTACAAATCCATATATTTTCAAAATATAATAAACATACATTTTTTTAAATAAAAGAATTACAAGTTTTCACCAAAATACCATCAAGATACTAACAAAAGTCAAACCTTACGGTAAAATACCATGAACTTTCCAAGCTAAGCTATTATCACTAAAATACCTCAAATCCTTATAATTTACATTCATAGAAACCCTAAATAATATAAATAACTTTTCGAGATTATTTTGAAACTATATTAAAAATATTTTTCATAAAACCCCCTCGAGTTATTTAAAACAACATTTAAGGACTTTAGTAAATATAGGTTTAAGCGGGATCAATTCTCTTGAACCCTAGGTAGCCGGGGAAAGTGAATGCTTGCCTATTTAAGGTAGAAAACTTAACAGTGTTATCAATGGTGATTGTCTTGGAAAAAGACACAAATCCTGTCGTCCATGTGCAGCAGTTACCGATAGCTCCCGAACCTATTTCAAGATCTAAATCAGTTACAAGTGTCTGACCCAAGTCTGAGTCTAACTCAAGTCTGAATCCAAAATCAAAACCTGAATCTAAAACCAAACACGAATACTTGATCATGAACTTGAACGCACGAAATCAATATCGAACTCAAGCAGGTATACTTGACCATTGATCATGAACCGGTACACTTGAACTTGAATAAAGAAAAACATGAATATTTAAACACTATACTTGAATCGAACCATGAATACAACTTGACATGAATACATGAATACTTGATAAAGATATGAACTCAATCTTGCAACTCGATGTACTCATGGATTCGAGCAAGACTGGTAATTTTAGCTGTAATTTAGCATATACGAGGTGTTGAGGTAGTTCATGCGTGAATCCAACGAAATTTTAGGAGTCCCACTAGATCATGAATCCATATCTACTAACACAAGCAAGCTATTATGAGGGCCCGTGTTTCCTTGTTCCTGAATTACAGCCTATTGAGTTTGGAATACTTCAACATTAGGTTGAAGTCCCGTTACTAACACTTGATTCGGGCCCGTGGTTCCTTACCCCTGGATTACAGGCTGTTGGGTTCGAGAACACTCTTGAGAATGGTTGACATTCATTCTTGAACTTATGTTAAATTAGTGTATCCAAGTAGAGATCTATTAAGACACTTACATTCACTGCATGTTCACCATCCCTACACTCAACGGCTATGTTATATTTGTTTGCCATGCTCATGATATACTATCATGTTTACCTACTTGTCATATATATTATCATACTTGTTCACATATATTATGAAAGAACTGCATGCTAAATAAAATTGCCGTGTTTACATAAAATGACATGCTGAGACACCATAATCAATTGTTCATGATATACATTTCTTTTATCATTACACTTTATATTTCACTTCATATCTTGGGGACTTACCGAGCGAAAGTTCGCTGACGGTCATTCCACCCACCTTTGTTTTCTTGGAATGTTCGTCAGATACTGTGGAGACTGAGGAAGTAGACATCTCAGAGGAGGAGCACGACCAGATCGCGACCTAGGCCTAGACCAGTTATATTCTTCTCAGTTTATGTATTCCACCTGTTTAGGCATTTCTTTTCTTATATTTCCTTTCAGTTGAAATCATGTATTGTAAATGAATCAAGTTGAATGTAATTAAAGTTGTTGAAGTTTTAATCTCATATTAATTTTCTTATCATTTTATATTGCTTCTTTTACGCTTAGCGTATTTATTCCGGAAAATGACCTTCTCAAAATAAATACGGCGCGGGCTTACCACGTCACCGTTTCCGTTTATTGGGAAGCGGGGCGTGACAGTATTCACCGCCATTATCAGAGTATATTGATATGAGCGGTAATTAAAAATACTTTTCGATAAGCGTTTTGAATTGGAGGAAATGGTGGTAATATCATATTAACGTTTCATAGGGTATATCCAGACATATTTTGTGTACTAATCAACAAAAATTACGTAATACTGAAAACCATCAAAAGACAATTCAGTGGGTCCCCAAATATCAGTGTAAATTAATTGCAAAGACTTGGAAGCACGAAGTGAATTCTCAAAAAAAAGAAAGTTTATGACTTTTAGTGCAATCATAAGAGTTGCATTGAAGATTACTAACTACCGAGACATTAGACACTAATTTATTTTTCCTGACAACTGACTGAATGATGCGAATGGAGCGATGACCAAGACGACAGTGCCACTCACTTATTTTTGATTTGGAGGTAGCGTGAATTTGAGGTTGTAACGACTCTAAATTTTCTGTACAAAATTTTTAAAATACAGAAAGGAGTTTGCAAGCCTGACTACAATTTAAAAGTTATTCTTGTTTAAAAACAACAAGATGTAACTTATAACTCATTGATAAAGCCTTGCACTGCTGTGACGTAGCCCCTGAGTTCGAATCCCATCAGCCACTAATTATATTTACTGATTTTTTTTAACTTTTTGGAAACCTAAAAGATTTCACATGCAATACACGTAAAAATGAACAGTCAGGAAAAACAAACATATGTAAAATGTTGTATGTACTGAGGAGAACACGTGGCAAGCATCCAACCCCTAACACCCACCTTATGGCCAGCGAGATGCTCATTACAGCCGGCGACGCTGGTCTATCCGTAGGGAATAGTCCCCAAACTCTGCAGACTTGACCTTTGGTCTACCCCCATTACCCTCATACTGTTTGTTTTCTCTACAAATTAACAGAGACTTCAATTTCATCCATTAATCCAATTTTTAATGCATTTTAATTCATTTTTCAATTCCAAAACCCTAATTCCACACAATAAATACATCCCCATACCCTAGCCCTCCTCATTCTGAAATTCTAGTCAAAAATATCAAAATTTTCTAAGTACAAGTGGAGTTGAAGTGGAGTTAGCCCAAGGTCAACTTCCAGCAAGAATCAACGCAAGTTCCGGTGACCCTATGATGCCACGGCGACCACACCCTCTCCTTCTATCTCATTTTGATCCTTTTAGCTAATAAGTCCCTCCCAATCTCTCTTTTTCCTCTTTGAAATCTCTCTTCAAAACAAACATCGGTAAGTGGAGTTAATACCGATGATGATCTTCTAAAACCCTAAAAACTCACCCTTTTTCTTACCTATTATTCATACAACTTCTACACAATACTTGTAACATTAGTATGGATGTTTAGAATAATTGGTAACCTATAATTCCATAAAAAATAACTTTAATTTAACTTTTTCGTTAAAATACCATGAACTTTATATATCACTTTTTAATATGTTGTGAATACCATATTTTTAGAAAACTTTACGGGGTAATGACCTACCCCTCACATACACGCATATTGACATGATACGATACTCTTGGAAACATATTGTTGTGACAAATACAATTTTTCATCAAAACACCTTGAACTATAAAAACCCGGTTTTCTTTTAAATAGTATTATTAAACTCTTTGCAATTATGCCCCTACAATCCATTTTGGGGAACCCGCTATTGGATGGTACGAATTATCTCACATTCTCGGGCTAGTAGAGCGAGATGCAGACCTCCTCACGGAGCATCCGATCTCGAAAGAATTTTAATACGATTTTTAAAAAAAAATGACATTTTCTTTTTAATAATAAAATTAATTTTTATAAATATTTAAATATTATCAAAAAACATATTTTCAAGATATAATAAAATTCCATGTTTTCTAAAAAGATAAAAGAATGATAAATTTCACCAAAATACCACCAAATATCAATACAAGACAAGTTTTACACTTAAATACTATGAACTATACAAACTAGGTTAATATTCACTAAAATTCCTCAAATCTTAAAAGTTACATTCATGAAAACCCTAAATACGATAAATAAATACTCGAAGTTTATTTTGAAAGTATACAAAATATTTTTCATAAAACTCTCTCGAGTTATATAAATTACATTAAGGACTTTAGTAAATATAGGATTAAGCGGGATCAATTCTCTTGAGCCTCAGGGAGCCGGAGAAAGTGAGTGCTTGTCTATTTAAGGTAGAAAAGCTTAACGGAGTTATTAATGGTAATTGTCTTAGAAAAAGATACAAATCCTGCAGTCCATGTGCAGCAGTTACCGATAACTCATAAACCTAATTCAAGATTCAAATCTGTTTAAAGTGTCTGACTCAAGTCTGAGTCCAAGTCTCAATCTGAATCCAACTCATATATGAATCCAATTTTAACATGAATCCAATATACCAAACATGTATACTTGAACTGAACCTGAATACCAGAACAAGATCAACATGCAAACATAACTTGATTTGACCGAATCATGGCTATATCTTGACTTGATTATATTCCTACTTGATACATTCTGAAACCGTTTACATGAACAACTTGTATTCATGGTCACGACAAGTCTGTTAACTATATTTATACAATATATATATATATATATATTATAGGGTTTTAACGGGCTAGATTGGTATGGAATGTATTATAAGTGGCACAATGAAGGACACTAAAAGACACTTACCGTACATCCGCGCCATTGTCCCGTGGGTATTGACGGGGCCTTATACTTTCCGTTTCCCATAGTCCACGGGATAGTTGGACTTCTCTCGTAAACACTGATAAATTCTGTACCAAGCTACAAATAAGTACATTAGTATAACAGAAATATATACTTGTACCAATTACCAGTTGTATTCTCTTTACTTGTCTATTTCATTCTTTTTTGGGGACTTACCGAGCGTTAGTTCGCTGACGACATTCCTGTCTATTCTTTCTTTGGAATGTTCGTTAGGAGGACCCGACTTTCAGGAGTCCAAGCCTATCCAGGAGTAATTGGAGCAGATACCCGAGCAGCTCAACTACTAGCTTACTTGTACTTATTTTCGTTTCATATGCCATTGTTTAGGCATTGCTTTCAGCATTGTATTTTTCATTTTCAAACCAGTTGTAATGTAAAGAATGGATATTAATAAAAGTTGATGTTTATATTACATCTATTGTCATTCTTGTGCATTTTATTTATGTATTGCTTATTTAAGCTTAGCGTGTTTACTTCTGAGTAAATACGTCGCAGCCCGTCACGTCTATTTCTCCGTACACTGGGAAGCGGGGCATGACAGAGATTGGATGGAACATGGGAGGTAGTAGACATCTTATAGCTATCCCTGCGAAGAAGAGGCGCCCCCGTGCAAAGATCCTTCACGAAAAAATTAGAGGGAAAAAACTCAAGTGGGACTTTGTTTGATTTGCAAAAATTGCCAACAGAAATTAAAATTTGAGTAATAGATGGTGCACATTGAACATTATTTAAAAGAAAGGGTTTTTGGAGTGAGTGCAGTGTTATTTTACCGATGTGGGAAGTTTTTAAACCTAAACCATCACGTTTGTTGATCTCATCGGAACCATTGTAATCAGTGTAGCTGTGAATAGTTCTAATATCAGACGTAATATAGTGAGAAGCACCGGTGTCCAATATCCAAAAGGAACGAGCAGGCCGGTTGGCGTTGGTGTTGTTGGAAACAGGTAGAGAGGGGGTCTGCGGGGGATTGATTTGCACTGCGTTCTCACGAAGGAAGCGAGCAAGTTGGCGATAGTCTTTGGTGTGGTGACCGGGACGCTTACAGAAGTTGTAGTAAGAGTTGCACCGAGACGAGTTGTTGTTGCGGGTGCCGGAGTACTGGTTGTTATTGTTGTTGCGGGAGAAGTTGATGTTGTATGTGTTGCGATTATAAGAGGCGCTTCCCCATTATTACGGAGAGTGATAGGAGGAGCGATTGGGTTGGTTGGTATAGTTGGCACTTGCGAGAGAGAGAGGCACACATGTTTCTTCCTTTTTAGGATGGAGTTCATAGTCTATGGGTTTGTCATAGGGCTCATCAAAGGTGATAGTGTTATCACGAACTCGGATAGCAGCGTCGACTTCTTTGAATTCAGGTTCAAAGCCAGCGAGAATGTGAAGAACAAGATCATCTTCGGGAAGAGGGTGTTCGGCAAGAACGAGATCGTCGGAGATAGATCGCATCTCTTATAGGTACTCGCTTATAGATCGCAAACCGCGTTGATTGTTGATGAGGCGTTCCTTGTGCGAAATAACTCGTGAGGGAGATTTGTTCACAAGGAGAATAATAAGTCGATCTTATGCTTCTTTGTAGGAGGAAACAGAGGAGATGTGGGGGCTGGATCGTCTCAACGCAGTTGTCGATGATAGCATTGATAATAAGTTGATCTTGATAATACCATTAATGGTAGTCGGGATTTTCAACATGCTTAGTGATATCATTGACATCAGTGATTGTAACATTTTGAAATTATAAATATTATTTTATTATTTAAATATAGGTATTATGAGTTTTACGGAAATAATACTGAGTACGTATTTGGGTTTTTCCGGGATGACATCCGTATGTATATTTATTTTTGGGAATTACTAAATGTGAGATATTTTGAAAATGATAAGTATTTTGTATTTGGGAAATGATAGGGTATTTTCGTGATATTGTATTATGGTAGAGAGAGAGAGTCTATACCCACACCCTCTCTCCTCCTCTCATTATTTCTTTTTTTTTTCTCTTTCCTCCTAATAAAATATCACTTCTTCCTCCTCTAAAATACTTAACTCACTCATCCTCTCGAAATTTTCTCTCAACTTCCAAACTTTCAAAATTCAGACCAAAACCCAAATTCCTCCACCAAATTCTTCATCTAAATCCAGCAAAGCTTCATGTGAAGCTACCACAACTTCAAAAATCTTCAAGTGGACATCTTTAGAGCTTGAATATTCACTTAGCATCACTCCAAGTGGAAAGAATCACTCTTTTATTCAAATTATACAAGTTTTGATATGTTTGGCCATAGAAAAATATAGTTTCTATATTAAAAATGGTATTTTATGGGTTGAATTCTTTGTAGCTTAGTCTTTGAAATGATCCACCAGTAGTGGTGTGTATTAGTATGGTTTACTTGGTGACTACAACCTATTTTGTGAAGTAGAGGGTATTTTAGGGTAAAAGATTGGATTTTTAAGGATTTGGAAATTTCAAGTTTTTAGCAAAATTCGTTTAGAAAAATCCTTCTTCAGACATCTGATCATTTGAGTTTCAGACGTCTGCACATTATATATTTTTTACAGTTTTCCTTCTTCTAACGTCTGGCCCCCAAAACTTCAGACGTCTATCGATGATATATGAATCTTTGGTTGTTGATCATCGGACGTCTGATGCTCAAGTCATCAGATATTTGCTTTTGATTATGATTTCTTGAGATTTTTTCTTCAGACGTATGGAGCCCTTCTTCAGATGTCTGTTTTGCTCTCTGGGCAACAGTAACCCATTCTCCAGATGTCTTCCCTTTAGAGCTGCATATGTCCGCCCTTCGGTGTTTTTGACAGTTTTGACGGTTTTCGTTGTATTTCATTATATTGAGTTTGTATTGGTGTTAATGGAGTTTCCTTATATGTTTATAACTACTTTGGTTATAGGGACCATTGCGGAGACTTCCAAGACGGCGAAAAAGGGCGAGGCGGTCGTTGGCTTCGACTTGAGCGAGGTGCACTTCGGTGAGTAGATTTATATCTACGGTAGAAATCGGGTGGATGGCGTATAGCACCCCCGGACCAGTTCTAGGGAACACTTAGTATAGAAAGCATATATACATAATCCGGATACTTAGCCTATACTTAGATAAATTAGTTTATAGTTCGTAAGTTGAATAGTTAGTTCGTAGACTATATAATTAATCCGGATACTTAGCCTATACATAGATAAATTAGTTTATAGTTCGTAATTCGTAACTTGAATAGTTAGTTTGTAGACTATATAATTAGAGTATAATTCATAACTAGTAGGCTATATATATATATATATATATATATATATATATATGATTATCGTATGTGTCGTACATGACTAGTTGTTCATACTAATATTTTTTGGATGATTGTTGATATCGTACGATGGAGATTCCATACTCGATATGATGAGGATAGATTGCCGGATACGGCCGATATGTATTTGACTCGTGAAGTCTTGCTAAATCCCGATTGGGACATTATTATGATTGATAGAACTATACTCTTTCAAAAATCAACGATTCATTTCCTAATTTTAAATGATAATATTAAGGATGCACTATAAATTTCAAATGATATCTATTTCAAAAATACCGTAGCCTCTTATTTCCAAAACAACATTTCGTTCTATATTAAATTAAACCGTATAGCTCATATGTAATTATCTGTGTTTAACGCTTGTCACGTTATGATTATTTTACGCTCGCGCTTTGATTACGTAGTATATATATACTAGTTTGTGTTTACTATGCTGATATGAACACACTTTATAGCACACTGCACAATTACCAATGATTGTCATGTTGCACGATCACAGACTGGTATGCTACACAAACACATCATTGATACTGCCATAAGACTGTAGAATTTACATGCTCAATGGTGTTCTAATTATATCGATATTATTATATGAATGCGATTGATTAATATATCTGTGTGTTTAATCGTCAACTGAAAGATGATGTATGATGCACTGTTGACAATTATGATATTGATGTTTATGATGGGAATTGAGAACCCTTTTTGCGCACATACACTTGATAAAACACTTGCACAATTACTAATGATTGCTATGTTACATGAGCACAGATGCGTATGGTACATCACACATCATTAGTATTGCAATGACACGGTAGAAACTGCCAGGTTTGTTCGTGTTAGTTACCTATGCTAGTAGGCATGATATTTGATTATTGCGATATATGAATACCATTACTATGGATATTCATATATGATTGTTGCCAATTGTGGTAAAAATGAATTATGGATTTTGACCATATGGACTCGATATTTTCCATGGATTTGAGAAGTCATGGTGTGATTTATAAAACTTGAGTATATTTTAAAATGCGGTTTTATCTTAATTGATGATTTGGATGTCCACCATGAGTTTTCTTGTTTTGATGTTATGATGATTATCCAAAATCGAGGAAGGGGCCGAGAAACTGATTACGGATACATGGTGGACACGGTACGATAATCCAGAAGCAGGAAGTCTGTAGAGAGGTACGGGGAGCTAGCGAGGTTGATTGATATCGGTGATAGCATTAGGCACGGTGGATATTCGGAGTATTCTGACCAGTGCGAGATCATAGGCACGGTGCATATGGCTAGGGATTCCATTGATATGAGAACCAATCCAAGGGACAGTGCTTAAGAAAATATCTGAGATTTATGTGTCGATAATTGGCACGGTTTTATAATGATTTTATTGGTGTTGTGTTTCCATTTGCGCGATCTGATTATGATGTGTTGTATTTGATATGTTATGATATATGTGAGGGATCAATATGGATGCCCTGTATAGACTGAGATGGTTTACGCTATATTGTAGCCGAACAGAACTGATCTTAGACATAATACCTGAAATATTATTTTTATTTATCGATGTATATTAAAAAGGAATTCAAATGTGCTATAGTCTCACTATTTTCCACGTGTCTATGACGACACATGAATCTTTCTAAAGAAAACCCTCTTTAAATTGTTTTCAAAAGGCGTAATGTATATTTTAAACAAATTGCATATATTGCTTATTAAATTAGTGTCCGCTACTTATGCCTGTTATACAAATCATACAGCTATTTTGAAACGATTTACATACATACATTTTCGGTTACTTTATAGGCTTACTTGGATGCATGCTATATATGAGATTATTACGCAGTCTGTCACGCCCCGATTCCCAGTATACGGGCAGAGGACGCAACGAGGCCGCTACGTATTTACTCAGAAGTAAACACGCTAAGCGTATCTAAGCAGTATAAAATAAAATGTACACAACAGACAAGATGTAAATAAACAACAACTTTATTTATTAAACATTCATTTTACAATACAACTGAAATGAAAATACATGGAATGAAAGCAATGCCAAAACAATGGCATAACAGAAATGAAAATGAAATGTAATGTACAAGTGAATCTAAAACTCCGGGTCTTCAGTAAACTGATTCAAGCCCTCGCTACTGGGCTCGATCTCTAGTGAGTCCGAATCACCTGACGACATTCCAAAAAAGAAGAAAGAGAATGTCGTCAGCGAACAAATCGCTCGGTAAGTCCCAAAGATAGCTAAGAATATAATAGACAGAATAGAGTACAGCTGTCTAATATTGTTATTTAGTGTTAACGCTGTTGTTTGTAGCTTGGTACAAAAGAGGCCAGTGTTTACGAGAGGAGTCTCACTATCCCGGAGACTAAGGTATACGGAGTACAAGAAACCGTTCAGCCACGGTACAACGGCAATGGAGATGCAGGTTAGGTGTCTTATGGTTGCAGTCTCGTTCCATTTTTAACACCTTCCGTACCAATCTACCCCTTATAAACCCAGCGATGTCTTGATTGTATTGCTTGTATTGTATTGTCTTATAAATTGTATAGATGGATGACTTGCCGAAACCATGATATCAGTAATAGAACGGATATAATGGAAGAACATGTAAATGGAATATATCCATAGTTCGGTTCAGTCAATACAGATTGATATAGATTGAATAGATGGATTCATATTGAATCATATTGTATTGTAGTTTGTACTTGAATCACATTCAAATCAGATTGATTAGATTGAGACTCGGTCTGAGTCAGACACTTTTAAAAGAACTTGAAATCATGATTGTTTTGGTGGTATCGGTAACTGCTGCACATGGACGGCAGAATTTGTGTCTTTTTCCAAGACAATTACCGTGTTGATAACACCGTTTGTTAAGTTGTCTACCTTAAATAGGCAAGCACCCATATCTCCGGCTCCCTGAGGCTCAAAAGACTGGTCCCGCTTAAATCTATGTTTACTAGGGTCCTTATCGTAATTTAGTATAACTTGAGGGGGTTTTATATAAAAATAGTTTTAGTATAATTTCAAAATACACCTCAAACATTTAATTATCGTCTTTAGGGTTCTTATTGATGTATATTTTATAAATGTGATATTCTAGTGAATAAAACCTAATTTCATAATATATGGTATTTATTTGTAATATGAATATTGTTTTGAATTATCATGGTAGTTTCATGTAATATTTGAATTCTTTTCTTGAGTTTTGGAAACATGGAATAATATATATATTTAAAATAAGTATTTTGGTAATAATTATTTGTACATATTTAATGAAAATAATTTTATTTATTTTCTTGTAAAAATCTCATTTTCTAAAGAAAAATGTATAAAAATTCCATCGAGATCGAATACTCTTTGCGGAGGTCTGCATCTCGCTCTAGTAAGCCCAAGAATGTGTGATAATCTGCACCATCCCAAACGGGATCTCCAAAATGGGTTGTAGAGACTCAATTACGTTGAAAGTTAAATACACTTTTTAAAGAAAACGTTTTATAAGTTAAGGAGATTTATTTGTAAAGTCGTATTCCCGTATTCTATTGTCCCAAGATTCATCATGCTATGATAGATATGTGTGTTGTGAGGAGATATGTCATTACCTCATGGATTATCTAAACGTATAGAAAGGAATTATGATGGTTTATGTCGAAACTAAACTATATGGTATTTTTCTGAAAAAGTATGATAAAAGTTATAAAAATGATTATTTTGATGTGAAAGTTGTTTTGTTGAGTTTGTAAATGTTTAATAATCAACATGTGAGAATATGGTTTTATCTTATTAAAAAAAGTGCAGTTTTTAAAAAAGAAACCGAATCGGAAGTCGGACTAACTCCACTTCCGTCGGGTTTTAAAAATGAAGCTTTTTAAAAAATAAGATGAGAAGGGAAAATGGGACTTACTTGCTTAATAGGTAGAGGGGAGAAAGAGGAAGAGTGTGGAAGCGTCGGTGCGTCGTTCCGTCGCCGGAAACTCCTTGGGTCGTCGCCGGAACTTCGTCGGAGTTTCGCCCTTTGCTAACTCTACTTGCACATTATAAGAACTTGGAAATTTCTTAAGAGTTTTGGCAGGGGAATTATGAGTGGGTAGGGGTGATATGAGGGGTGGTATTTATAAGAAAAGTTAGGGTTTAGTGTAGTGAATGTGTTACTAAAATTTGTAATAAAATAGGTTTAATTGTGAATTTTATTGTGCTCTGTAAATGTGCATAGTAAACAAATAATACTGGAGTTATGGAGGGAATCCAAGGGTCTAGGGAAAAAGAAAAAATTAGGGTTTGGGCCAAGTTGGACCGGCGGCGCCGGCCGAACAGTGACTCTCGCCGGTCGGATTCAAGGGGTGGGGGCTTGGATTGGGGCCACATGTCTCTGACGCTTCAACTAGCCTATTTAATATGTTTGATTATTCTGTAACTTACCCTATTACGTGTAATGCACGTGTAAACTCTTGGGCTTCTAAAAGGTTAAAAGAAAATAAAACAAAAAGATAATGTGGCTGATGGGATTCGATCACAGGGGATACGTCACAGCAGTGCAAGGCTTTACCAATGAGCTACAAGCTCTTTCTTGCTATTCTAAATCAAAACAAATACTTATAGCTTTCAAAGTAATTGTAAATACCCCAATTGTACATTAACTTTAAATGAAATTTATGTACACTGAAATTGGAGTTGTTACAGTCTACCCTCCTTACAAAAATTTCGTCCTCGAAATTTACAATTTATTTTAAAAAAGTTTACAAATAAGTGAGGATATCTTGCACGCATCTCATCTTTCCTTTTCCATGTCGATTCTCCTGGAGTATCTCTCCTCCACATCACTCGAACCAAGTTGACTTCCTTATTCCAAAGTGACTTCACTTTTCTATCCAGGATCTCCACAGGTTGCTGCTCACAAGATAAGTTGGGTTGTATAGTGAGTTCGGAGTGATCAAGTACATGGCTGGGGTCACTCACATGCCTTCTGAGTTGGGATATGTGGAACACATTGTGCACTTCTTCCAATGAAGGTGGAAGTACCAAGAGATAAGCCACTTCACCGACTCGTTCGAGTATGTCGAACGGTTCAATGTATCTTAGACTAAGCTTACCCCGTCTTCCAAAACGAATCACTCCGCGGTTCGGAGATATCTTCAGAAATACGTGATCTCCCGGTTGGAACTCCAAATGACGGCGCTTTACATCAGCCTAGTGCTTCTGTCAATCTTGGGCTATGCGCATTCTTTTCCTGATAGTACAAACTACGTCAACAGTTACTACTATCATCTCAGGTCCAAAGAGTTCTCTATCTCCGATGTCGTCCCAACTTAATGGCGATCGACACTTCCTTCCATAAAGCGCTGTAAAAGGTGTCATTCCTATACTTTCTTGGTAGCTGTTGTTGTATGAAAACTCCACAAGATTTAGGTGATCTTCCCACGATCCTCCGAAATCTAGCATACATGCTCTGATCATATCCTCTAAGATCTGAATAGTTCGCTCAGACTAACCATCAGTTTGTGGATGATATGCCGTGCTAAAGTTCAGACTTGTTCCCAAGCTCGCTTGCAGACTTTGCCAAAATTGTGAACGAAATCTGGTGTCACGATCGGAGACAATGCAGACCGCTACTCCATGAAGTGTCACGATCTCCTGTATGAGTTCATAGGTGTCAAAGATAGTACATATTTGAAGAGTTTAAAATCTTATTTAGATTCTTACCTCCATGTACTCCTTTGCTAATGTCTCAGTAGATTGGCCAACTGGAAATGGGATGAAGTGAGCCGACTTCGTGAGTCGATCCACAATATAACCCATATTGCATCGTTTCCCTTTGTGCTGCGAGGGAGTGTGTTCAGACGAAAATAATGCACATTTGATATAACATTTTAATTACTTTTCTTAAATATTTAAAGGTGTTTATTATAAATATAAAATATATTTGGATTTAACTGCAAAATACTATTTACCATATATTTATATATTATAATTAACATTATGAAGGAAAATATATGCATTTTATATTTATATAATATTTTGGTAATTGAAAATATGCATATCATATCAAATATTCTAATTAAGATTCTTAAAAGAAATAATATCATACAAATGGTTAGAATAATGTTTCAAAATATATGCATAATGTTTTAGTAATTAAGAGATGCATAGCATATTAAATATTCTTAATCAAGTTTCTTAAAAATTTATTACCATATATAGTGATTAAGATACTCTCTCTAATTTAAGAAATAGTACTAACATTATTCATGTAGATATTGTGCAAGATTTAGCTCAGGTCAAGAGATCAAGATATTCAAGATGTCACGATCAAAAATCTGCCAAAATCATAAAATCAATACTGACAGAGACTCAGAATCCAGACATGGAAATCACCATATTAGGTAATCACCATTTTAGGTAACTTGGTTTTCTAATTTAAGAGCTATATAAAGGACCAAGGGCTAAAGTTAGAGGGCATCACCTTTACCACGAAGCAAATCACCGTCAAAGAACAAGAGATCCATGACAGGTCCATGATTCGACGTGATAGGGCGACGTGAAAATCGATAGAGCATCTACTTCCTACGGGGCAGAGATCGAAAGCAACTTCTTCCTTTTGTAATCTAAATTCGTAGGATTTGTACTTGTGAAGTTAATTAATAAAGGTAGATCATTTTGTTTAATTATTTATTTTCTGTATTTTTCTGCATTATGATTTCTTTAAATATGCTTTCTTCTTTTATCTCCAACATGCACGAGTAATTCTCCGCTTGTTAGGGTTCGTAGGATTAGGGTAGAATAAAGGATGAGAAAATATTTTAACATCTTTTAACTCTTATGAAGTTTATAAACTTTAGCAAAACAATCGTTAACATCCTTATCGGGCGCGCTACCAATTTATTGCGGGTCTCGACCGCGATTTGAGATTAGATTAACAATTGTTTTGTTAAGGACTAGACATGAATATAGATCAATGAAGGGACAAGGGTTAATAGTGGGGAAAACCTAGTTTCTTTCGAGAACCCTAATTCTCATTCATCTCTATCAATCTAGTTTTAAATCTATCAATAGATAAAAGGAGTCATCTTTATTAGTCATTCATGACTACTAAATCCTAACAAACCCTACAAGTCTTCTTTATATAAAATCTACGTCCGTAATTAATTTAGATCTTAAATAAACTATTCTCCTTTTTTCTTTTATTTTATTCAACTCGTCTAAAGTAAAATTAAAAGTTCCACGCATCCCTGCGGACGACCCGTACTCATCTCGGCTAGCTACAAGCGACACCGTTATTGATTGCGGTTATTCTACAAACACTTTTTCTCAATCAATCAAATGGCGTCGTTGCCGGGGATACGTGCGTAATTTTTTTTCTTGCTATTCGTGTTGAATTCTTATTCGATTCATATCATAAAAATAAAACAAAACAGCAAATTGTGTATTTAACAATTAGTGTGCAATTTTTGCGAGGGAATCTGGAGTCATTTGAGCGAGTAGACAAAGATTCAGAGACATTCATCATAACCCATAGGTGAAACGGAGGCCACTATGAAAAAATTAAACAAAGAATCTCCTAAATAGCGGCGGAACCGCGGCAAAAGGGTGCATTTTGCGGCGGTTGGGCAGCGGAGTTGGGGAATTCTGCATCCAAATTTCTCTGTTAACTTTTCTATCTCTTTCTCTCTCCTTTGAAAAATCCAATTATATATTTTTCTGCAGGATTCTTTGCAAAATATAGCCGCTCAAAAATCTTTTTGCGTGTTTTGTAATTGGTTTGTGCATATTTTAATACGGATTTTAAGGGGCAAGACTACAATTCAGATTAGGTGGGGATTTTATCACCCTTCCTAAGCCCCACAAATCACAAAACGAGCATCCACATCACTGTACATTAATTAAAAAATATCTAGACCAAAACTCTAAGGACCGTTGCGCTCAATAAGAACAGAGGAAGATCGTGGATAATCTATCGCTTATCCGCATCACTTTTATGGTGTCTAAGCAAGTGTGACTAAGGCAAGTGGTTACTTAATTAGGCCCGCTATTTCGGTGATTCTTATATCGGATACCTCCCACTTACCTGGCACTTACCTGACCATAAGAGTAATAAAGAGGTGGTAGAGATTGATCATGCGGCTTGTCCTTTAGAAGTCTAGGAGCGGTCTAATGACTTGACCTAGATAACCTTAGTTCTAGGGTTGTTTGTGCAATTTTTGTGTGATTTGTCTCACGTCCGACGCTTTTAAAAAAAAACCAATTTTTAAGTTCTTACACATGCTGCCATATGCGCTAAACCCGCTTAGTGCATACTCGGCTGGACACGGGATTCTAGTGCCCGTCTTGTCTGCGTTTCTGCTATCGACTCCGAAGTCGGTATTTCATCGTCTTCTTTTTCCCTCCACCCACCACATCAACCGAGATGGACGGTTTTCCATCAGATTATAACCCTGCCCTGCCACCACCCGTAGATGCTCAGAATCCACCGCGCATCTCTCTCCAAGAAAGATGCTACCCCGTGCGTGGACCCCTTTCTACCTGTCTATTTATTCCACCAGGCAATGGGGATAATTTTGAAATTAAACCCCACTTCATCAAACTGTTGCCCAAATTTCACGGGTTTAAATCCGAAGACGCATACGTTTTTATAAACAAATTCGAAAACGTATGTATAATGATGGGCACGTCACAACTTTCTGTGGATGCTATGAGATTACGTCTTCTCCCTTTTATTTTGTGTGATCTAGTAGGAAAATGGCTTTATAACACTGCCACACATTCTATTGCCAAATAAGATGAATTCATTGTAGAATTCCTTAAGAAATTTTATCACAATCATAAGACTGACCGCGTTCGAAGCGAGATTAACCAGTTTACCCAACTTCCCAATGAACCATTTTGGAAATACTTTGAACGGTTTAAGGATCTTCTTCTATAATGCCCTCATCACGGAATCAATAGATGGGACCTTTGTCCCATTATATATGAAGGTGTTAATCCTGCAACAAAACAGATGCTTGAAAGCATGTGTCAATGTCATTTCTTGTCTAAAGATGATGGTGAAGCTTGGCAATTTCTGGAAGATCTCGCTGAACAAACTTTACAGTGGAAAAGCATTAGACCTACATCATCTAGGGAAGGTGTCCATCAGCTCGATATTTCCATCGCAGTGAAAACCAAAATAGCCGCGATACAAAGGAAACTCGAAGCTATAGAAAAGAAAGTCTCTTCAGCCTCCCTACACCAATTTACACTCCCCAAAACCGTGTGTGGTTGCTGTTCTAACCCATCACATTTGACGGAAGAATGTCTTTTGAATCCACTATTTCAAGATCAAGAACAAATTAATGCTATTTTTCAGCAACAACCTAGAAACAATCCTTATTCTTCCACATATAATAAGGGATGGAGGAATCATCCTAATTTTGCTTGGAATCAAAACCAAACCCAAAATCAAAACCAGTTCCAAAGCAATTATCAAAGACTTTCTCCACAGCAACAGCAACCACCACAACCGAGTCAGCACCCCTTTCAATCGCAGCCTTTGCAAAACCCAGCCAACAACTTTGATCCTTATAATAATTTATTTGCTGGAACCGATAAACCCTCTGCACTCGACACGTTCATTAAACATTCCATGCAAACGACTGATATTTTAACATCTTCTATCCAAACGTTAATGCGGAACACCGCTTCCCACGATGAAAGCATAAAATCGATAGAAGCACAACTTACACAGTTAAATGCCGCGATGAGTGCGAGAGAGAAATGGAAACTTCCATCTCAACCTATACCTAATCCTGGCCAATCATAAAGTTATAATGTGAGTGCCGTTACCACGTTGAGATCGGGAAAAGTGCTGGACAACCAAGTAGATGAACATGTTGATGACGTTGATGATATTAATGATACCCCGGCTTCTACTTCTTCTCCTATTTCGTCTAGTCCACCTTTTTTTGAGCCTATTCTCCGTTTTCCCCACGGCTCGAACACTCAGCCCACTTTCTCGAGTCTACCTAAAATTATCTTCACTCCAATTCTGGGATCCATTCCATCCCCACAATCCTCTCCAATGTTGGACCTAACTCTTATTGATAAAGCATCTTATCCAAACAGGTTAAGGGACAACAGACCAAGTCCACAAATGGAGAAGATTATGGAAATTTTTAAGCAAGTTAACATAAACATTCCTCTCCTAGATACTATTCAACAAGTTCCGTCTTATGCAAAAATTCTAAAGGAGTTGTGCACTAGGAAGAGAAAAACTCAAGTGCCGAAAATGGTATTCTTAACGAGTAACATGAGCATTGCTTTTACATAACAACTGCCCAAGAAACGAAAAAACCGTGGAAGTCCTGCCATATCTATTTCTATTGGGGGTAAAAATATCAATCGTGCTCTATTCGATTTAGGCGCTGGTGTTAACTTGCTTCCATATTCTGTCTATGAGCAATTAGGGATCGGAGAGTTAAAATAGGCGCACTGCACTCTTCAGATGGCCGATCGATCTATCACCCAACCTAGGGGTGAGCTAGATGATGTGTTAATCAAAGTCAGGGAGTTTATATTTCCTGTGGACTTAATCGTTATAGATACACGGCCTGTAGCAAACCCACGAAACCAAATCCCGGTGATTCTAGGTCGACCTTTTCTTGCGACTTCCAACGCAATAATCAATTGTCGAAACGGCTCTATGAAACTATCTTTCGGGAAGATGTCAATTGAGCTTAACATTTACAGTTAGGAAGCGAACCCTCCGAACCCTATTCTCAAGTATGTTCTGTCAAAGCGATAAATTCCGACAGCAGCGAATTTGAACAGTTTCACGATACTGATCTTGACTCCGCTAGTACGTTATTGTTTGACCCTGCTATTTGTTATACACATACGGACCCTTTTATCGAGCTATCCGGGTCAACATTTAACGCTAAACATGAAATTTTTATGGAGTCCGAGTATCATCACGTTCTTTTTGATGAGATTATTATTCTGGATATCGATGAAAACTTTGAAGAAATCTTCGCTGAAGAACTCGCATTCTTAAAAAACACGGATTTTGTGATTAATCAACCTCCACCTCTTCTTCTTATCAAGAACGAGAATGCGAGTAATCCACCATCACTGTTTTGTCTCTATACCCCGAGACGTAAACCCGTTCTATTCCACCTCTTATATCCTCCCCACTTTTTCTTGTCTACATATAACAGGATCTTCTACCAACAAGTGCGTTACATTGATAAAAATTTTGAATGGTTGGTGTTGACTTTTGGTCTTTCTAAAGCTTTATATTGAACAATGATTTTACCCCCCTTCATAATTTTAAATGCTTAATACGGTTTTACTTAAGTTTGGGGGGGGGGAGTAAAATATATTTTGGCTCTTGAAAGAAAATAAAAATTTTACAAAATTGTGAGCCAAAAATAAGTTTAGGGGAGAATTTCACTTTCATTATTTCTTGTCCCCTTTGATAACTTTTATTCCCAAGTCTACAGGTTTATTTTAGCTTAACAGATGAAATCAGTGAGGACACTGCTGCAAATAGATTTGGGGGAGGTTTGTGCTTATTTACGCATTATTTTGCATTATCATAAATATAAGCACTAAAATTTTTTGATAATGAAAGTTTGAAAGTGAAAAATTACATATGAAAGGTAGGAATAGTTTGAGAAAATCAAGAAAATTAGATGTTTTCTTAAACGATGCTAGTAATAAGTAGTTATGAGCCGTTGTCCCAAGAATTAGTAAGATGAAGAAATTGTTATTCTGAGGATAAAAATAAATCTCAAAAATAGTCTCTATTCTTGAGTCCAAACATTTGAACGTTGATATCCTACTATACGCACTTACATACATCTCGAAACTTGGGATAGTAGAGCATACCTTGAAATGCTCTTATCTAAAAGCCTTAGTATGAAAATTAAAAATAAAAAATAAAAAAATTGGTGATGAAAAATGAACACTGGTTTTGTAATTGCTGAAGGCAGCATAAAAAAAATATAGCAAGGGTGCTTTATCACCTAGTACCTTAGACCAACTGGTTTGGGAGCCACTGCTAAGCCTTAACTGTTGCAAGACGAGAAATTACGCCTAAATAAGTAAGCACATTTGGTAATCGGTCGGTTAGTACCTCAAGAAGTATTAACGGCCGCATGAAAAATGTGTGAGCAATTTCATCTAAAATATTCGCCGACTAAAAATTACTAAAGAAGATGGACAAGAGTATGATAGCTTGAATCGAATTCTCTAAGTGTAGGGATGTCTTTTACACACACGTAGGGGTATATGATCGATGTTTGGAAGACAGATAGGGAGGAAGAATAAAGACAATGTTTTATTGAGGGATAATGTGATTTCCAACATCTTTTCACGACTATTAAGATAGGGCTCATGGCAATTGAAAAACGAGTGTAGTTGGAAACTCTTCTTTTCAAGTTCCTTCGTTTATATGTTCATATTTTTGTATGTAACTTCCACCATCTTTTTTTTATTATGGGATTTTGTGGGTGTAATCTGCTGAAAACCCTCAGGAGACAACAATCCTCCTAGTAGGGACACCTAGAGATTTAAAGGCTTGTTGCACGTGCTTAGTGCAATCGTGATTGCCTACGAAAATGTGCTACTTAGGTTTTTCTTTTTCTTTTTCTCCCTCTCTTGAATAAATAGTTTGCTCGGGACGATCAAAGTTAAGTTTGGGGGTATTTGTTCAGTCGAAAATATTGCACATTTGATATAACATTTTAATTACTTTTCTTAAATATTTAAAGGTGTTTATTATAAATATAGAACATATTTGCATTTATCTGCAAAATACTATTTACCATATGTTTATATATTATAATTAACATTATGAAGGAAAATATATGCATTTTATATTTATATAATATTTTGGTAATTGAAAATATGCATATCATATCAAATATTCTAATCAAGATTCTTAAAACAAATAATATCATACAAATGGTTAGAATAATGTTTCAAAATATATGCATAATATTTTAGTAATTAAAAGATGTATAGCATATTAAATATTCTTAATCAAGTTTCTTATAGATTTGTTACTATATATAGTGATTAAGATACTCTCTCTAATTTAATAAATAGTACTAACATTATTCATGAAGATATTGTGCAAGATTTAACTCAGGTCAAGAGATCAAGATGTTCAAGATGTCAGGATAAAAAATCTGCCAAAATCATAAAATCAATACTGACAGAGACTCGGAATCCAGGCATGGAAATCACCATATTAGGCAATCACCATATTAGGTAACTTGGTTTTCTGATTTGAGAGCTATATAAAGGACCGAGGGCTAAAATTAGAGGGCATCATCTTTATCACGAAGCAAATCACCGTCAAAAAACAAGAGATCCACGACAGGTCAACGATTCGACGTAATAGGGCGACGTGAAAATCGACGGAGCATCTACTTCCTACGGGGCAGAGATCGAAAGCAACTTCTTCCTCTTATAATCTAAATTCGTAGGATTTGTACTTGTGAAGTTGATTAATAAAGGTAGATTATTTTGTTTAATTATTTATTTTCTGTATTTTTCTGCATTATGATTTCTTTAAATATGCTTTCTTCTTTTATCTCCAACATGCGCAAGTAATTCTCCGCTTGTTAGGATTCGTAGGATTATGGTAGAATAATGGATGAGAAAATATTTTAATTTCTTTTAAGTCTTATGAAGTTTATAAATTTTAGCAAAAGAATCGTTAACATCCTTATCGGGCGCGCTACCAATCTATTGCTGGTCTCGACCGCGATTTGATATCTGATTAACAATTGTTTTGTTAAGGACTAGACATGAATATAGATCAATGAAGGGACAAGGGTTAATAGTGGGGAAACCCTAGTTTCTTTCGATAACCCTAATCCTCATTCATCTTTATCAATCTAGTTTTAAATCTATCAATAGATAAAAGGAGTCATCTTTATTAGTCATCCGTGACTACTAAATCCTAACGAACTTACAAGCCTTTTTTTATATAAAATCTACATCCGTAATTAATTTAGATCTTAAATAAACTATTCTCCTTTTTTCTTTTATTTTATTCAACTCGTCTAAAGTAAGATTAAAAGTTCCACTCATCCCTGCAGACGACCCATACTCATCTCGGCTAGCTACAAGCGATACCGTTATTGATTGCGGTTATTCTACAAACACTTTTTCTCAATCAATCAGAGTGCAGTCACAAAACCCATTGTGATGTATTACCACTTCTATTCTGGGATAGGTAACGGTTGAAGTAATCCAGCAGTTCTGTAATATTCAGCCTTTACTTGCTGACACACCAAGCATTTAGCGACACTTATGACTACTTCACGCTTCATTCCATACCACCAATAATTTTGACGCGGATCCTTGTACATCTTTGTACTTTCAGGGTGTACTGAGTAGGGAGAGCTATGAGCTTCTTTCATTAACTCTTTCCGAACAGAACCTTTTGGTACACACAGTCTGCTGCCGTATCTTAAAGATCTGTCTTCATGAATGACGAAGTCTGTTCTGAATCCATTCTCTACTTGTTCTCTGATCTTTTAACTTGGCATCACTTGCTTGAGCTGCTTTGATCTGATTGACAATGGTAGATTGAACTTGTAAGTTCATCAAATTTGAAGCGTTAGCTGGCATGATCATTTCAATCTCTATCTGATACAAGTCTTGTTGAAGTTTCCACTGTGCGGTGAGATTCATTGCTAATGGTTGGCGACTAAGGGCATCAAGTACCACATTCACTTTTCCTAAGTGATATTGTAGGTTGATGTCAAAGTCCGCCATGAGTTCTAACCATCGTCTCTGTCGCATATTAAGCTCCTTCTGAGTAAATACATATTTCAGACTCTTGTGATCTGTGTATATATTCACTCGCTCACCAAGAAGATAATAGCGCCAAATCTTAAGAGCAAAGATAATGGCCGCCAACTCCAAATCATGCATTGGGTAATTGCGCTCATGAATTTTCAGCTGTCTTGAAACATAAGCCACAACCTTACCGTGTTGATATAGAACATATCCTAATCCTTTACCGGATGCATCGCAATGTACTTCGAAACCTCCAGATTGGTCCGGTATAACGAGAATAGGCGTTGATGTCAATCTTGACTTGAGTTCTACGAAAGCTTGTTCGCATGCTTCTAACCACACGAATTCTTCATTTTTACGTGTGAGCTTGGTCAGGGGTGTTGCTATCTTCGAAAATCCTTTAATGAACCTTCGGTAATATCCAGCTAGACCCAAGAAACTTTGAATGTCCTTCACTGACTTTGGTGTCGGCCATTCTCTTACTGCTGAAACTTTCGCTGGATCCACAGAGATTCCTTCGCCCGATACAATGTGTCCAAGAAAACCAACTTGATCTAGCCAAAATTAATATTTTGCTATACTTGGCATAGAGTTGATGATGTCGTAGAGTTTTCAGGACAATTCTCAAGTGTTCGGCGTGTTCCTTTCGACTCTTAGAATATACCAGGATGTCGTCGATGAAGATGACAACAAACCTGTCCAGGTACTCCCGAAAAACTTGATTCATCAGGTTCATGAATATTGCTGGTGCGTTGGTCACTCTAAATGGAATTACAAGAAATTCGTAATATCCATAACGAGTTCTGAATGCCGTTTTATGGATATCAGATTCCTTGACTTTCACCTGATGATAACCCGAACGAAGATCTAACTTAGAGAAAATACAAGATCCACTTAGCTGATCGAATAAATCGTCGATGCGCAGGAGTGGATACTTGTTCTTTATCGTTATTTCGTTCAAGGCTCTATAATCAATGCACATTCTATATGAACCTTCCTTCTTCTTCACAAGCAAAACAGGTGATCCCCAACTTGAAGTGCTGGGACAAATCCATCCTTTCGCCAATAATTCGTCCAACTGAGTTCGGACCTCCTTCAAACCTTCCGGACTTAATCGATACGGTGCTTTGATCACCGGTAGTGCTCTTGGTATTAAATCAATGCTGAATTCAAGAGCTCGATCGGGAGGCAAACCTGATATATCGTCAGGAAACACATCGTCGAACTCTCGAACCACTTCTGGCTTTGATCGTTCCTCCGCTTGAATTGCCGTAATCACTGCCTTCTTTAATTTTTCCTTGTATGTACTTGGCTCCAAAGTACGGTCTCCACTTTTGAAATAGAAAACCGGATGCTCTGGAATCTTGAATACTACCCTCCTTTGAAGACAGTTAATGGTAGCATAGAATGTTCCGAGCTAATCCATACCTAAAACCACATCGAAGTTCGGTATGTCTAGCACTTTGAAGTCAGCATAGAATTCTCTGCTGCAGACGACCACTGGACACAGGCCGTATCTCATTGTTGGCTTTAGAACGGCGTTTCCTGAACTGACATTCCAGCTAGATACGTGTAACTGGAATCGCATGAGTTCGGACGAACCGTTGCGACATAAAACAATGAGATGCTCCAGTATCGAATAGTGCGAGTGCAGCGAGTGAGGCTACTAAGATTGTACCTAGGTTATGTGGGATATGTTTTAGGTATAAGGGAAAAGATATATAGGTATGTCTATGAACTGAAAGAGAATTTGAAAGGGAAGTGTTACCAGTAATGACTTGGCCGGTGGCTTCAGCCTTTTCTACAGTCATTGTGAAAGCCTGTCGTCTCGGCACATTCCTCCTTACTGGAGGAGCATTCCTCTGTCCGTTCCTTAGTCCTTGAGGTGGGTTCCTTTGAGCTTGATGGAACTGACGGGGAGGAGGTGCAGTTGGTCCTCGAGGAGGTGGAGCAGGTAGTGCAAGTCTTGGAGCAGGTGCCTGAATGGCTGGGCGCTGCTGGTAAGTAATTGCTGGCCTGGGTGCAGCATATGGGTTTTGTCTACGAGGACAAGACCCAATATCGTGAGTAACTGAGCCGCAGACTAAGCAAAGGCGATTTGCATGCCGGCAGTCTTTCATCAGATGTCCATCTCTCCTGCAGTATGTGTAAAATGCTGGGCTGGGCCTGTTGTTTGGTACTCCCGGTCTCCTTGGCCCAAAAGGCAGCCTTGAAGAGGCTCCTCCTGCCATCTGGTTGGCAGGGCGCTTCATCCCGGCAGACTGAGGTCTGCCCCTCATCTTTACCACTGCCTCATATCGGCGAGCATCTTTCAGAGCCGATTCGTGAGTTGGGAAATCTCCTGTGGCTAATGCAGCCTGAATCTCCGGATCTAACCCTTGTTGAAATCGATGGGCTCTGAACTCATCCGTCGGTATCAGGTGTGCCGTAAATCTGTTAAGGTATTGTGTTAGCTGTGTAGTATGTGATATTTTAAAATCGAAATATTGAGACTATCTTACCAACTGAGCATGGTAAACTCCGCATCGTACTCATCCACTGATTTGGTCCACATTGAACCCTGTTGTAAGTGGATGAACTGCTGTTCCATCTCGAATCTGGCAGTCTCGGGGAAGTACTTTGTGTCGAACATATCACGGAAAGTCCTCCATTCGATCGGTTGGGTGAGACGACTTTCTTCCGCCTTCCACCAAACCCTTGCATTGTCCGTGAGCTGCAACTTCGCAACACGAACCCAAGCGACCTCTGGCACTTGTGCTGCTGCTAGGTCATCTTCAATACTCTAAGCCCATTCCTCAGCTTCTAAGGGGCTCTCCTTTCCTGAGAACTGCTTAGGGTGCAAGGCCCTGAATTACTTTACCCCAGGTGCTTCTGCCTCGGGACGGTTCATCAAGATAGCAGTCTGCTGCTGCTATCCCTCCAGCAGGCTGCAAATCGCCTCAAATAGTACTGTCTGCTCATTGATCGGAGCAGCTACGGCATGTGTGATTGGTAGGGGGTGGAGTGTTGTTGAAGTTGGTGCTAGTGTTGTTTGGGGAATCCATAACCTTGAAAGAAAAATTTGGGTTAGAACAGATTCAAAATATATGAAATGATAAGATTCAAGGAATATGAATTGTAAAGAATGTTTTCAGTTGCTGATTCTTGTGTTATATTGCTTAGGTTGTTGATGCAGAGCTGACCTGTATGTGCATACAGAGCAGACCTGTATGCCCGCACTGAGTGGACCTGCATGGGCCACTAACAAAACCTGTCACACCCTGCTTCCCAGTAAACGGGCAGAGGACGCGACGAGGCCGCTACGTATTTACTCAGAAGTAAACACGCTAAGCGTATCTAAGCAATATAAAATAAAATGTACACAAGAGACAAGATGTAAATAAACAACAACTTTATTTATTAAACATTCATTTTACAATACAACTGAAATGAAAATACATGGAAAGAAAGCAATTCCTAAACAATGGCATAACAGAAATGAAAATGAAATGTAATGTACAAGTGAATCTAAAACTCCGAGTCTTCAGTAAACTGATCCAAGTCCTCGTTGCTGGGCTGGATCTCTAGTGAATCCGAATCACCTGACGACATTCCAAAGAAGAAGAAAGAGAATGTCGTCAGTGAATGATCAGTCGAAAATACTGCATTTTTAACACAGCAATTTCCCTATCATTTGCACTCATCTAGAAGTGTTCGGTATTCATATTGCACATATTAGCAAAACATCCCTGAAATACCAGATTATATGTGTTATACTCTAAAACCGACATTTCTGAGGGAAATTGAGTGTTTATCATGGCATCGCATCATTCTTATATAGCGCAACTCTTGTCTCGAGAAATTGTGCAGGAAATTGCAGGAACAAAGCCAAAATTGGGAAAAGAGCTGATCAAAAATACACCAATTCCAAGTTTTGAGAGATGGTAGCAATCTAGAGGGAAATATTAAATTAAACATATCAGGAAAAGGCCCAAGTCTCAGCCCAAACGAGTACCAGAGAGTCCAAGCCCTAAGTCCCATAAAGCGCCGCGGATCCGCGGCGGGAGCCCGGTTGCGCCGCAGAACCGCGGCGGCTCTATGGCTTCAGCTCCTCAAATTTCTTACACGTGTCTCCTGTAACTGCCCAAGCTTCCAGAAGACTCCCGATTCTCCACGTGGCTCATCTAGAAGGCTCGGCTTAACAAACTATTTCTAGAAGGCTCTCTTTAACAAACTTTTGGAGGGAAATTCAAATTTGAAATCCTAGTTCTAGGGTTTTGGATGGTCTATAAAAAGGAGCCTAGATCTAGGTTCAATCTCTAATCTCTCATCTCCCCAATTTCTAACACAAGTTGAGTGACACAACTTGTGCCTCAAAACCCTAACCCTAATTCCAATTCCAAAATCAAGATCAAGATCCCGAGTACCATTCAAGCAAGATGCCTTCGATCCTTTAGAAAGCGACGTCGGACTTCATCGGAGCAAGAGATCAAAGGAGATCCGCGACTCAAGGAGCCGAGCGAAGCTGAAATCGACGATCTAGTTCCTTCCTTTTGTAAATTCAAGAGAGTTGTAACGAAATTTGTCGATAAATAAAGGTGAAATTTCTATATCTTGCTTATCTTTTAATTCAAGAATTATGATTCGATCTCAATTTGTGATTGTGTTTGATATTATGATGTTTGAGTAAAACTCCGCTCGTAAAGAAGTCGAGACGATCGATAGAATGATGATGATTTAGATTCTTTTACAATTCTTAAAGCCTATAACGTTTATAAATTCTTGTGAATCGAATGATCGATGACCTAGTTTCGATGCGATGCTTTCTTAATTGTGTTCGCTCGAAACTAGAGATCAACGATCGATCATTTGATTTACTAGAAGCTAGTTTGTGAATGAGATTCATCGAAAGGACAAAGGATGAGATAAGGAAACCCTAGTTTCTTCGCAAGATCCTTAACCTCGATAAATCGTCATCGATCTAGTATCAATTCGTTAATGGATAAGAATATGTAATCATTAGATCTCATCACATCTATAGATCCGATCTACTCCTACGAGCCACACTTCGAATCTTGATTATTGGTTTGGAAATCATCACATATCAATTCTTGATTTTAATGTTTTCTTAGATCTAGATTTTTCTAATTCTTGAAATGCAATTTTATAAATCATGAATTGTTTTCTTTTCTTTTCCTTAAAGTTTCAACTCATCTAAATCGAAACACGAACGATTACACTTTCCCTGTGGACGATCCGCACTTACTAACGCGCTATATTCGACACTGTTATTGATTGCAGTCAAATAATTTTTGGTTGTGATTTTTATACATTTTCTACATACACATCGAGAATTCGTATCAATCAAATAGTGCCGTTGCCGGGGATTGTGCGCTAATTGTTCGTATTTTTAAATTTGAGTTGAAAAGTTTATTCCATCTATATTTTGAGATCAAAATTCGCGCAAAACACTAAACGGTTTGTTGTGATTTGTTGCGAGGAAATCTGGAATTTGTGGAGCTTGCGAAAAATTTTCAGAATATTCCAGAGGACTTAGGGGCTGAAAAGAAGCTTGCTGGAAAATTTTGGAGCAGTGATCAACTCACCTCACCGCGATTCTGCGGCACTAGCTTGCAATTGCGGCGGATCCGCCGCGTGTATGCTTCTTCACTGTTCCAAATTTGCAGGTATACTTCTAAACTTTCTTATCTCTTCCCTCATCTGCTCCAATTAACAATTTGCTGCAGGTTTCTTTGCAAATAAATCGCAGCGCTGCAAAAAGCAAAATAAATTATGCGTGTTTTGATTTTTGGTTGTTTGCATATTAATACGGAAATTAAGGGGCAAAGAACAAATCCAGATTAGGTGGGGAGTTCATTATCCTTCCTAAGCCCCAAAAATCACAAACTTGCATCCGCATTTACCCTCATTAACTAAAAAATATCTAGAGATGACTCTAAGGACCGTCGCGCTCACTTAGGACAGAAGAAGACCGTGGGTAATTCATTGCTTATCCGCGTTTTTTTTGTGGTGTCTAAGGCAAGCGTGTCGAAAGCTAGTGGTTACTTAATTAGGCCCACTACTTACGTAGTGGAGAACCTCCCACTTACCTGGCACTTACCTGGCCACAGGAGAGACAAAGAGGCAGTGGAGGATTTATCCTGCGACTTGTCTTTTGGCAGTTAGGAGCGGTCTAGAGCTTTGACCTAGGTGACCACTAGATTTTAGGGTTGCTTGTTGCATTTGTTGTGATCGCATCATATTTTCAAAAATCCGTATCATTTTTCAAAACAAACACCGCATGCATTCATTTCCCCTAATTATAAGTCACGCTGCCACTTGTACTAACCCTTTTTAGTGCAAGATAGGCTGGACACGGGATTCTAGTGCCCGTTTAGTCCGCATCCCCCCGATCGACCCAAAAAGTCGGTATTTCTACATTTACCTCTTCTTTACCCACTACCACACCCACACCGATGGATCCAACACCATCAAATCTCTTTACCACTACTTTGCCGCCGTCCGTTGGTGCGCAGAATCCACCCCGCATCTCTCTCCAAGAGAGGTGCTATCCTTTGCGAGGTCCTCTTTCGACCTGTCTCTCCATTCCACCAGCCAACGGGGATAATTTTCAGATTAAACCCCAATACATTAACCTTCTACCAAAATTTCACGGTCTCGAGTCTGAAGACGCATATGCCTTTATCACCAAATTTGAAAATGTATCCGCAATGATGGGTACGTCACAACTTTCAGTGGATGCTATGCGTCTACGTCTTCTTCCATTTACCTTGTGCGATATAGCCGAGAAGTGGCTGTATAACACTACTGCACATTCCATTACGAACTGGGAAGAATTCGTAAAAGCATTCCTTAAGAAATTCTACCCACATCATAAAACAGCTCGAGTCCGTAGCGAAATAAATCAATTCACCCAGTTTCCAAATGAACCATTTTCAAAATGTTTTGAACGCTTCAAGGATCTGTTAGTCTAATATCCACATCACGGAATCCCTAGATGGGATCTGTGCAGAATCATAAATGAGGGCATTAATCCTAACACAAGACAGACCCTTGAATCCATGTGTCAAGGCAATTTTATGACCAAAGATGATGGGGAAGCCTGAAAATTTTTAGAAGATTTCGTTGAAAAATCTTTACAGTGGGAGGGTGTGAGTCAATCGTCTAGGGATGGCAATGATATTTCCATAGGAGTTAGAGCTGACATTTCGGCTATGCAAAAGAAACTCGAGACTATGGAAAACAAATTTTTAGCCGCCCTAAACCAAATGTCACTCTCCAAAACTGTATATGGCTGTTGTTCTGATCCTTCTCATTTGACGGAAGAATGTCCAATAAATTCCCCGTTTCAAGGTCATGAGCATATCAATTCTGCTTACCAACAAAGACCTAGAAACAACCTTTTTTCTTCCACATATAATCAGGGTTGGAGGAATCAACCTAATTTTGCTTGGAACCAATCACAAAATCAAAATACGGTTCCAACCCAAAACAATTTCCAAAGGGTACCTCCACCACAACAGCAACCACTTCAATTGAGTCAGCACCCCTACCAATCACAAAACTTCCAAAATCCGGCCAACACTTTTGTACCACATGAAAACTCTTTGCAATTGACCGGTACAGATAATACCTCTGCACTAGCACAAACCTTGGATACTTTCATGAAACAATCCATCCAAGGGACGGCAAGTTTGCAATCTTCCGTCGAGAATGTGATGAAGATCATTGTCTCTCAAAATGAGAATATCAAATCGATGGAAGCACAAATTGCACAACTAAAAGCCGAAATGAGTGCAAGAGAGAAAGAAAAACTTCCAGCTCAACCTTTGCCCAATCCTGGCTATCCACATCATGTGGATGCAATCACCACGTTGAGATCAGGAAGAGTGCTTGACAATCACGTTGGAGAAGAGATTGATGACACTGAAAAATCTATCGATGATATCCCGGCTGAGACCTTTCCTTCCACTTCTACTTTTAATTCTGACCCCAGTTCTTCTACCCCACCACCCTCTTGCGAGCCTATTCTTCGTTTCCCACAAGACTCGCCACCTCAGCCCACCTCTTCTAGTTCTCCACGGACGATCCCCACTTCTATTCTGGGATCAGGTCCACACACACTTCCTTCTCCTATGATGGACTCAGCGCTTATTGCTAAAGCACCTTATCCTAATCCGTTAAGGGCTAACAAATCGAGTCCACATTTGGAGAAGATTATGGACATGTTTAAACAAGTTAACATCAACATCTCTCTCCTAGATGCTATCCAACAAGTTCCGTCCTATGCGAAAACTCTTAAGAACTTGTGCACTAGGAAGAGGAAGACTCAAGTGCCCAAGAACATATTCATGGTAAAGACTGTAGACACGGCTTTCCCCCAACAAGTACCACGGAAACGTAAGGACCCTGGCTGTCCGACTATTTCTATTTCTATTGGGGAAAAACACATCAACCGTGCTCTACTAGACCTTGGCGCTAGTGTTAACTTGCTTCCATATTCGGTTTACGAGCAACTAGGTATCAGAGTGTTAAAGCCCTCAAGCATAACTCTCCAAATGGCTGACAGATCAATCACCAAACCTAGGGGTGAACTGGAAGATGTGTTAATAAAAATCGGGGAATTTGTATTTCCTGTGGACTTTATTGTAATTGATACACAACCTGTAGCGAACCCATGGAATCAAATTCCGGTGATTTTAGGTCGCCCCTTTTTGGCCACTTCCAATGCTATAATCAACTGTCGTAATGGTTCTATGACCCTATCCTTCGGGAATAGGTCAATTGAGCTGAACATTTATAAGTTGGGAAGTGTACCCTTCGAACCTACTGCTCAGGTCTGTTCTGTCGACTTAATGGATGTCGACAGCAGCGAATTTGACGATCCTCATGATACTGATCTTGACTCTTTTCATATGTTATTATTTGACCCAACTATGTATCATACACATACGGACTCTTCCACCGAGATGTCCGGGTCAACAACTAACACCGATTATGAACTGCTTTTAGAGTCTGAAGATCATCCCGCACTTTGTGACGACATTATTCATCGGGGTATTGATGGAACTTTTGAGGAGATCTTCGCTGATGAACTCGCATTTTTGAATGACACGGGTGTTGAGATGAATCATCTCCCAAACATTGAAATTGAACCTCCACCCCTTCTTCTGAACTGTAAAAAGAATGCGAGCAATCCATCACATTCACTGCATCGTCTCTCCAAAATGAGACGCACACACATTCTATTCCACCACTTACTCTTTCCCCACTTCTTCTTCCACTAACCAGAGCACTGTATTGATAAAATTTTCGAATGGTTGGTGTTAACTTTCGGTCTTTGCAAAGCTTGGTATCGACCAATGATTTTTGACCTCCTCATGTGATTTTCAAAGCTTAACATTGTTTAACTCAAGTTTGGGGGAGTGTAATCTGGCTCTTGATAAGAAAATTTTTACACAAAATGTGGAGCCAAAAATAAGTTTGGGGGAGGTTCTTCACTTAAATATTTTGCCTCCACTAATAAATTCCTCCCAGGCTTACAGGTTTTTCGAGATTTAGCAGATGGCAACAGTGAGGACACTGTTGAAAACAAGTTTGGGGGAGGTTTGTGCTTATTTTCGCATCATTTGCATCATACTTTGCATAAGCACAAAACATTTTTTTGAAAACCTATAAAAAAAAATTAAAAAATTCAAAAGATAAAAATATTTTTGTACATAAATAAGATAATAAAAGATTAGATAGTGAAAAATTACATCCAAAAGATTAGAAAAATTTAAGAAAACCAAGAAAATTAGAAGTTTTCTTAAACGAACTAGTAATAAGTAGTTATGAGCCGTTGTCCCAAGGGTTAGTAAGATGAAAGAAGTCACTAATCTGAGGATAAAAATAAGTATGAAAAATAGTTCCTATTCTGGAAGCCAAACATTTTGAACGTTGATACCTTATTATACGCACTTACACACGTCTTGAAACTCGGGATAGTAGAGGATACCTTGAAATGCTCTTGTCTAAAAGCCGATGTATGAAGGAAATAAAAAAAAATGAATAAAATATAAAGTGGTGAGAAAAATGGACACTGGTTTTGTTATCGCAAAGACAGCAATAAAAAAAATATAGCGAGGGTACCTCTTCACCTAGTGCCCTAAGACCAACTGGTCTAGGAGTCACTGCTAAGCCTTAGGTGATGCAAGACGAGGAAAAACACCAAATAAGCAAGAACATGAGTAATCGGTCGGTTAGTACCTCAAGAAGTATTAACGGTCGCATGAAAGTGTGTGAGCAAATTCAGCTAAATATTCATTAATTAAAAAGTACTGAGGCTGATGGGCAAGAGTATGATAGCTTGAATTGAATTCTCCGGGTGTAGGGATGTTTATTACAACACACGTAGGGTGATATGATCGATGTTTGGAAGAAAGATAGAAATGAAGAATAAGACGATGTTTTATTAAGGGATGATGTGATTTTTGACATCTTTTCATGACTATTAAGATAGGGCTCATGACAACCGAAAAGCTAGCTTAGTTGGAAACCCTAATTTTCAAGGCTTTTCTTTTACAATTCTTTTCTTTAAATGTAATATTCATGATCTTCCTTTTATTATTGGATTTTGTGGGTGCAATCCGCTGAAAACCCTCAGGAGACAACACTCCTCCTACTAGGGACACCTAGAGGTTTAAAGGCTTGTTGCACGTGCTCAGTGCAATCGTGTTGCCTACGAAAGTGTGCTACTTAGTTTTTCTCTTTCTTTATTTTCTCCTTCTCTTTTTAATAAAATAATTCGTTCGAGACGACCGAAAATAAGTTTGGGGGGATTTGATCAGTCGAAAATACTGCATTTTTAACATGGCAATTTCCCTATCATTTGCACTCATCTAGAAGTGTTCGGTATTCATATTGCACATATTAGCAAAACATCCCTGAAATACCAGATTACATGTGTTATACTCTAAAACCGACATTTCTGAGGGAAAATGAGTGTTTATCATAGCATCGCATCATTCTTATATAGCGCAACTCTTGTCTCGAGAAATTGTGTAGGAAATTGCAGGAATAAAGCCAAAATTGGGAAAAGAGCTGATCAAAAATACACCAACTTCAAGTTTTGAGAGCTGGTAGCAATCTAGAGGGAAATATTAAATTAAACATATCAGGAAAAGGCCCAAGTCTCAGCCCAAACGAGTACCAGAGAGTCCAAGGCCTAAGTCCTATAAAGCGCCGCGGATCCACGGCGGGAGCCCGCTTGCGCCGCGGAACCGCGGCGGCTCTATGGCTTCAGCTCCTCAAATTTCTTACACGTGTCTCCTGTAACTGCCCAAGCTTCCAGAAGACTCCCGATTCTCCACGTGGCTCATCTAGAAGGCTCGGCTTAACAAACTATTTCTAGAAGGCTCTCTTTAACAAACTTTTGGAGGGAAATTCAAATTTGAAATTATAGATCTACGGTTTTAGATGGTCTATAAAAAGGAGCCTAGATCGAGGTTCAATCTCTAATCTCTCATCTCCCCCATTTCTAACACAAGTTGAGTGACACAACTTGTGCCTCAAAACCCTAACCCTAATTCCAATTCCAAAATCAAGATCAAGATCCCGAGTACCATTCAAGCGAGATGCCTTCGATCCTTTAGAAAGCGACGCCGGACTTCATCGGAGCAAGAGATCAAAGGAGATCCGCGACTCAAGGAGCCGAGCGAAGCCGAAATCGACGATCTAGTTCCTTCCTTTTGTAAATTCAAGAGAGTTGTAACGAAATTTGTCGATAAATAAAGGTGAAATTTCTATATCTTGCTTATCTTTTAATTCAAGCATTATGATTCGATCTCAATTTGTGATTGTGTTTGATATTATGATATTTGAGTAAAATTCCGCTCGTAAAGGAGTCGAGACGATCGATAGAATGATGATGATTTAGATTCTTTTACAATTCTTAAAGCCTATAACGTTTGTAAATTCTTGTGAATCGAATGATCGATGACCTAGTTTCGATGCGATGCTTTCTTGATTGTGTTCGCTCGAAACTAGAGATCAACGATCGATCATTTAATTTACTAGAAGCTAGTTTGTGAATGAGATTCATCGAAAGGACAAAGGATGAGATGAGGAAACCCTAGTTTCTTCACAAGATCCTTAACCTCGATAAATCGTCATCGATCTAGTATCAATTCGTTAATGGATAAGAATATGTAATCATTAGATCTCATCACATCTATAGATCCGATCTACTCCTACGAGCCACACTTCGAATCTTGATTGTTGGTTTGGAAATCATCACATATCAATTCTTGATTTTAATGTTTTCTTAGATCTAGATTTTTCTAATTCTTGAAATGCAATTTTATAAATCATGAATTGTTTTCTTTTCTTTTCCTTAAAATTTCAACTCATCTAAATTGAAACACGAACGATTACACTTTCCCTGTGGACGATCCGCACTTACTAACGCGCTACATTTGACACCGTTATTGATTGTGGTCAAATAATTTTTGGTTGTGATTTCTATACATTTTCTACATACACACCGAGAATTCGTATCAATCAGCGAACAAATCGCTCGGTAAGTCCCAAAGATAGCTAAGAATAGAATAGACAGAATAGAGTACAGCTGTTTAATGTTGTTATTTAGTGTTAACGCTGTTGTTTGTAACTTGGTACAGAAGAGGCCAGTGTATACGAGAGGAGTCTCACTATCCCTGAGACTAAGGTATACAAAGTACAAGGAACCGTTCAGCTACGGTACAACGGCAATGGAGATTCAGATTAGGTGTCTTATGGTTGCAGTCTCGTGCCACTTTTAACACATTCCGTACTAATCTACCCCTTATAAACCCCGCGATGTCTTGATTGTATTGCTTATGTTGTATTGTCTTGTAAATTGTATAGATGGATGACTTGCCGAAACCATGATATCAGTAATAGAACGGATATAATGGAAGAACATGTAAATGGAATATATCCATAGTGCGGTTCAGTCAATACAGATTGATATAGATTAAGTAGATGGATTCATATTGAATCATGTTGTATTATAGTTTGTACTTGAATCACATTCAAGTCAGATTGATTAGATTGAGACTCAGTCTGAGTCAGACACTTTTAAAAGAACTTGAAATCCTGATTGTTTTGGTGGTATCGGTAACTGCTGCACATGGACGGCAGAATTTGTGTCTTTTTCCAAGACAATTACTGTGTTGATAACACCGTTTATTAAGTTGCCTACCTTAAATAGGCAAGCACCCATATCTCCGGCTCTTTGAGGCTCAAGAGACTGGTCCCACTTAAACCTATGTTTACTATGATCCTAATTGTAATTTAGTATAACTTGAGGGGATTTTATGTAAAAGTAGTTTTAGTATAATTTCAAAATACACCTCAAGAATTTAATTATCGTATTTTGGGTTCTCATTGATTTATATTTTATAAATGTGACATTTCTAGTGAATAAAACCTAATTTCATAATAGATGGTATTTATTTGTAATATGAATATTGTTTTGAATTATCATGGTAGTTTCATGTAAAATTTGAATTCTTTTCTTGAGTTTTGGAAACATAGAATAATATATATATATTTAAAATAAGTATTTTGGTAATAATTATATATACATATTTAATGAAAATAATTTTATTTATTGTAAAAATCTCATTTTCTAAAGAAAAATGTATAAAAATTCCATCGAAATCGAATGCTCCTTGCAGAGGTCTGTATCTAACTTTAATAAACTCGAGGATGTGCGATAATCCGCACCATCTCAAACGGGGTCCCCAAAATGGGTTGTAGAGGCTCAATTGTATGGAAAGTTAAATACACTTTTTAAAGAAAACAGTTTTATAAGTTAAAGAGATTTATTTATAAAGTCGTATTTTTCGTTTTCTATTGTCCCAAGATTTATCGTGCTATGATAGATATGTGTTGTGAGGAGGTAGGTCATTATCTCGTGGACTATCTAAAGGTATAGTAAGGAATTATGATGGTTTATGTTGAAACTAAACTATATGGTATTTTTCTGAAAAAATATGATAAAAGTTATAAAAATGATTATTTTGATGTGAAAGTTGTTTTGTTGAGTTTGTTAATGTTTAATAATCAACATGTGAGAATATGGTTTTATCTTATTAAAGAAAAGTATAGTTCTTAAGGAAAACCGAATCGGAAGTCGGACTAACTCCACTTCTGTCGGGTTTTAAAAATGAAACTTTTTTAAGAATAAGATGAGAAAGGGAAATGGGAATTACTGGCTTAATAGGTAGAGGGGAGAAAGAGGAAGAGTGTGGAAGTGCCGGTGCGTCGTTTCATAGCCGGAAACTCCTTAAGTCGTCGCCGGAATTTCGTCGGAGCTTCGCCCTTTGCTAACTCCACTCGCACACTATAGCAACTTGGAAATTTCTTAAGAGTTTTGGCAGGGAATTATGAGTGGGTAGGGGTGATATGAGGGGTGGTATTTATAAGAAAAGTTAGGGTTTAGTGTAGTGAATGTGTGTATTAAAATTTGTAATAAAATAGGTTTACTTGTGAATTTTATTGTGCTCTGTAAATGTGCAGAGTAAACAAATAATACTGGAGTTATGGGGGGAGTCCAAGGGTCTAGGTCAAAAGAAAAAATTAGGGTTTGGGCCAAGTTGGACCGGCGGCGCCGGCCGAACAGTGACTCTCGCCGGTCGGATTCAAAGGGTGGGGGCTCGGATTGGGGTCACGTGTCTCTGATGCTTCAACTAGCCTATTTAATATGTTTGATTATTCTGTAATTTACCCTATTACGTGTGTTGCACGTGTAAACTCTTGGGCTTCTAAAAAGTTAAAAGAAAATAAAACAAAAAGATAATATGGCTGATGGGATTCGATCACAAGAGCTACGTCACAGCAGTGCAAGATTTTACCAATGAGCTACAAGCTCTTTCTTGCTGTTCTAAATCAAAACAAATACTTATAGCTTTAAAAGTAATTGTAAATACCCCAATTGTAAATTAATTTTAAATGAAATTTATGTACACTGAAATTGGAGTTATTACACGGTCCATTGAGATACGCTTATAGTACTTGTGCATTATATACATGTTAGATACAGAATATGATAATCCTATATTTATGGCTTAAATAGATCGTTATGTATTCTATTTCTACCTCATGATATCTTTTTACTCACGAGTTGGCAACTCACTCCCGTTATGTCTTAGTTTCTTACATGATCAACCGCTTGAATCATAGCGGCTTGCCGGCACATTTCTTCTTCGAATGATTACTTTTGATAGGTGGGTTACCAGTTGTATCGTAACCGTCTCTTGTACCTGTATTTTTATTCTTAGATCTAGTTAACTGTATACACCACTTGTATATTTGTAGTATCTGAGTTAGAGACGGGACTTAGATATGTATTGGTTTTGGGTGTTGGACTTGTTTGGAGCCGACTTTGGTTGTTTATTTACTTATCTATTCTTTTATTGCTTGTGTTGATCTTCGCCATGGACGTCGTATATTAATTGCATAATTGCTCCGCCGTTGGGCATGGAAGCTAACTCTCATTCGGGATACTTTTTGTATTATATATTATTTTGCTTGTTTTGCTCAAAATTTACAAAGGATGTGCTACCCAATTTTTAAACGGCGATTTTTTTTCAATCAAATATTATTTATAAACAAACTTGATTTCAATTTATAACCCTCTTTTCAAAGCTAAACCTTCACTATTTTCTAAAATGATTAGATTCCTGATTTTTGACTTACTTGGATTACGGTGTGGTCCTGTAAACTTCACGTGATCTAAGTGCCAGTCACCTACCATTTCCGGGGCGTGATAGTGCTAGTTCTTGGAGGAGTAGATTTGGAGCCGTCGATGTGGCCAAGAAAATCATGACCGATTAAGACTGATTGAATTTGAGATCTCCACACAGTGAAGTTTGTTTGGGATAGTTTTGTTGGGAAAGAAAATTTGGAAATGATAGAGGTTGAGTTTTTAGAAGAGGTCATGGATAAAAAATTGAGCTTTTAATCGTAGTGCTCTGATACCATAAAAGATCTTGAAAAAGATGAAATTTAGGGTTTGAGCTTAATTTATTTGTGTTGAATCTCAAAAGTGTATATATACACTTTACATGATGAATAAATAAAATAAAATCTTTCTTAACAAATAAAATCTTTCCTAACAAGTAAAATTAGAAAAGATATTGATAGATTTGTAACCACAAAATTCTGTATCAGTTATGGAAATCTTTCCAAATAAGAATATATAAAAAAAATCCGTTATAGCTTTGGAATTTTGATACAACAGAAGGATTGGTAGAGCAATGCTGATTCGATTCTCATCAACGCATATTAACTGACGATTAATTTAAATTAAAATACCGTTGCAGAAAAGTCTAGGTTTAGGCTAAAAAAACCTTAGATCTTTTGAAACTTGTTAGAATATAATAATTAATCTTTCAAACTCCCCAAATAATTTCTAAGTATTTTTTGACCATGGAAGGGCCTTTAAGACTAATTCCATCATGGTTGTAGTAGGAAGATTAAAGTCTCCACAAATTAATTAATTAATTAATTCTTATTTTTTCGACACTGGCCCGTAAGTCGTAACTTATGCATTCAACACACAATACATCCACCACACATTACATACAAGCACACAACGCACACACACCCAAGGGACCCATGAATTCATCCCGAAAACGTTAAATTGTGTCCGCTTCCTTCACTGTGGAACCTCCACAAATCTTCCAGAGAGGAAAGTGTCATACCAACTGAGCAATTGCTCATTGGTTTTAATTAAATAATTAATAAATTAGAAAACTTTAATAATTTTATCAGCTGCTGTTACCGTTTGTTACACGATCTCCCCTAACAACTAATTACTAAGGAAAATGTTTAATCTACCGGGCTTGAAATCATACCACAATTTATCCAAGAGACAAACATCACGGGTTCACTTGTTTGACACCAGTAGCTGGATGTTGTGGGTCCCACCATTTTGACTGTTGAGTAGATTGTGATAGGATTCAAGCCGGCCGGTTCGTAAAGTCTTACTCAACAACTAATCAATCAGTTCATATACTAAGCACTTTGAGATATTTTATATTAGTAACAATGTTATTAATTGCACTTGTCATTAGCTTATAAACAGCTCTATATAGCTAACGTATGCAAGATTGAAAGTCTCCAATGTTGCGCTTCTGGCAGTAAAATTTTGCGTCACGTTAAATTGTAAATTTAACAAAGCCTATATGTCATTACTCGGACTCATTGGCTAGCCCTATAGCTTATGCAATTCATCTACATATATTTATCGGTTCTTATCCCATGCAAGCGTCACTATAGCTATAATTATAAAATTTTCTAGTTGAACAAAAACGTATGGATTCAAATCACCTTCAAGCTAATCTGATTACAGGTTAATTACTCATCGTTGAACAAAACGTATGGATTCAAATCATCTTCAAGTTAATCTGATTACAGTTAATTACTCAAAATGAAAATATAATTTTTTAGGTATCACGATGGAATCATTTATGTACAAAGTTTTAATAAATGATTCGAAGATGTTTTATAATTAATTAGATTGAGTGACATTTACTTAATCAAGGCTAAAATCTAATGAGGAGTTAAATACATATAGGAAAAGGTACAAATTAATTATCGTAGTCCTACTGGTCGTTTTTTTTTTTTTTTTTGAGAATAAACTTAAGGTCCGGAAAATGAAAATAGTAATTAATACATAGATTTACTACATAGAAAATTATACCTATAATAAGGTCAACAGTAGAATATAAATATATATTATTACCATATATATACCATAATAATATTAGAATTGCTTTTTATTAACTGATTGGTAGATTTCAGATTGCTAGCTACCAGGTTGAGGATTGGATATAGAGATGGGGTTGCATTATATCCGCAATTCAGTAAAATCTACTGGCCTAGAGCCAATAAAATGTTGACATATGAAGGGATTTAACATGATGTGATGGATCAAAAGGTTGACAATATTGTAGCAAAAATTATTAAATTAAGATTATAATTGACTTTGCACAACTAATGACGAATATAGTGCGTTAATTGAGGAGAAATTTGACTTTAATTTGGACACTGGCTTTATCCGTAGGTGCTAATATACGTTGATAACTAGCTCGATTGAATATTAATTAATTATTTGCGGAGGTTAATTAATTTATGATTTGAAATTAAACTAAGTGACTTAATTAAAAACGAAGTATACTAATATTTAGCTACTATAGCTTAAGCCTAAATTTATCCGACCATTAATAATTCATTTTTCGGTCAAGCTAGCTTATGTGGCATTAAATAATCCTTCTTGTAATAGTTACATTAATATGTATGTATGTCTAATTTTGAATGTGCATAGAAGTATATTTCTACAACTCTCTCGTCATCCCCATTTTCCTAACCAATCTTTGCTGAGATTTAAAGCATTTTTCAAAATTAAATGAGCTTTTTTATTCATTTAAAGTGACGATCATGTTAGAGAATTAGTTGACGCACGAAACAGGACAGCCAATCACGGACCTATTGTACATGGCCAAACCTTTTTCAGCGGTTTCAATTCTTTATTGAAAATGCTGTTGGTTTCTAAAAATTGCATATATGAAACTCTTATATATTTAAGACTTATTTACTAAAAGCCCTCCACAGGTTTGTGCCATTTAAACAAAACTCTCATTATTTTTAAAATATCAAGCAACTATCATGAGTTAACGCTTTAAATTAACGGTGTTAAATTTTACAGTAAAGGACCATTTTATCCTCTTATAAAACAAATAACAATTATTAACTATATTAATAGTATTTTTATATCATTATTGCTTATTAATTAAATAAATTAGTTTTTTTTGCCTTTTCTGGATTGGGGGTTTGGGTATTTTTGGGAACATGGGAGGTGGGAGTCTGGAGGGAAGGGACGGGGTCGGGGGTAAGGAAGGGGCTGGATGGAGGGGCGAGGAGGGGAGGAAGGGGCTACAGTGAGGGGAGGGAGAGGTGCCGAGGGAAATGGTGGTGGTGGTGATGCAGAAAAATTAGATGATGATGGTTATTAAGAAAGATTTTCATAACTGATGCAAAAAAATTTAATTTTTTTCTATGTTGCTAAATTTTGCAGATCAAATAAAATCTCACTTGAGTTTTTTCCCTCTAATTTTTTGTTGAGGGATTTTTGCATGGGGGCGCATGTTCTTGGTGGGGATAGCCATAATGATGTCTGCTCGTTATCACCTTCCATCCAATCTCAAATTCACACTATTTTCGAGTCCGAAATAAGTGAGTGGCGTTGTCGTCTTGATCATCTCTCCATCCGAATCGTTCAATCAGCTATTAGAAGAAATAATTATTGTCTAATATCTCAGTAGTTAATAATTTTCAATGTGATTCGTGTGATTGCAATAAAAGTCATAAACTCCTTTTTCTGAAAATTCCCTTCGTACTTCTAAATCTTTACAATTAATTTACATTGATGTTTAGGGACCCATTGAATTGTCGTATGATAGTTTTCGTTATTATGTAATCTTTGTTGATTATTGCATAAATTACATCTGGCTGTAACCTATGAGACGTAAATCTGATGTTGCCACCATCTTTTCTCATTTCAAAAATCTTGTCGAAAAATATTTTCAATTACCACTCATATCAATATATTCTGATAATGGTGGTGATACACATCTCTTGTCTTCATCCTCATCTCCTATGATATCTCTCCTCTCACTACTCCTCCACACACCCCTGAACACAATAGCATATCAGAACATTGCCACCATCATATTGTCGAAATCGGTCTCATATTTTTGCATACGGCCTCATTTCACTCCAAGTATTACAGTCAAGCTTTTCAAACCACTATTTCTCTTATAAATCGTCTTCCCCCACCTATTCTTTACTTCCAATCCCCATTTGAAAAATTATTTCGACGTCCAACAAACTACAAACGTCTTAAGATTTTTGGGTGTCTTTCCTATCCCAGGTTAAGGCCGTACACCTCTTCCAAAGTTCAATCTAGATCCACTCCCTATATTTTTCTAGGTTATTCAACATTTCAATCTGTGTATAAATGTCTAGATCCTGTTACCCACAAAATTTACATTTCTCGTCATATTAAATACGTTCGAAACCAATTTTCCAATGCATGTATCTTATAGACATCAAGAGACTCTTCCGCAAGATTTGGCCTCCCCTGGCACAGAATCGTAACCAATCAAGTATACCCAAGCCATCGAACTCCACATTCTACTAATATTACCTAACCTAACCCCCATTGAACCCAATCATCAACATCTTATACCCTTGACCTCTCCCCCTTCATCGACTCTTCACAATCATCATTCTCCAATTTTGATAATCTCGTCAATCCCTCAGTCCCGACCTTCCCACGTTTCTCCACAACCGCTCAATCCGATTTACCCTCTTCACAATTATCCTTTTCTCCCCAACCCTCAAATCTTCGCTCCAACAATGAACGTAAACCGAATCCAAAATACGTCAACTCTCAATATATAAACCATACCACTGTTCACCCAATACCCCAAATCCTTGAACCAACTTATGCATCTAAAACTATGAAGGATCCCAACTGGCGTGCTGCAATGTCTGAAAAGTTTGATGCGCTCATGAAGAATGAAACATGGGATCTTGTTCCTAAATCAAATCAGAATCTTGTAGTTTGCAAGTGGGTCTTCCGAATCATATATGGCCTCTTCTCTTCTGCCTCTGATGGCACCATGCTCGATACAAAGCTCGTCTTGTGACTAAAGGTTTCCATCAACGACCTGGTCTAGATTATTCAACCACGTTCAGCCTCGTTATCAAGCCGACAACATTGCGTATAGTCTTATGCCTAGCACTCTCGCAAGGATGTTCTCTTGGTCAACTTGACATTAACAATACTTTTCTCAATGGTACTCTGCATGAAGATGTGTATATGGCTCAACTGCCCGGCTTTCTCCACTCTTCCCTACCCAACCACGTCTATAAACTACATAAAACTATCTATGGTTTCAAGCAAACGCCAAGGATATGGTATCAAAAACTCAAGGGGTATCTTCTACAAAATGGCTTCGCAAATTCCGTGGCGGATACGTCACTTTTTATCTATTCCAAGAACACCATTGTAGCCTATTTCTTAGTATATGTCGACGACATTATTCTAACAGGTAACAATGTACAGTTCTTTCAATTTTTTGTTTATCCACTTGGACAGCGTTTCTATCTAAAGGATCTCGGCGATCTTCATCGCTTTCTTAGGGTAGAAACTATTCTCACGACACAAGAACTCTTTCTATCTCAATATCGCCACATCGCCGATCTTTTGAAAAAGTTCTCAATGGAAGAAGCTAAAAAAGTAAGCACCTCTCTACCTCGCCATGATGGGTCTTCATCTATCGACCTCATGCTATATTGTCAGTTAGTTGATACTCTTCAATATCTCTCTCTCTCACTCGGTACGACGTTTCATTTGCCGTCAACCGTCTTTCCCAGTTTATGCACTCTCCCACATAGCTTCAATGGACGACACTCAAATATGTTTTTTGTTATCTCAAAGGAATAATACATCATGGTATTTACCTTCGTCGACGATCTCCTCTAACTTATCAGGCATTCAATGACTCTAACTGGGGTAAAAGTTGCGATGTCAGTCGTTCCACCACTGGCTATATTCTCTTTCTAGACTCGAATCTCGTTTCATGGAAATCGGTTTGACAAAAGACTGTCTCTCGATTATCTTCCGAAGTTGAATATAAAGCCCTTGCGAATGCCACGGCCCAGTTATTATGGGTTAAAAATTTTCTGTATGAACTCAAGGTAATTCTGCGAAAATCACCCTCTCTATACTGTGATAATACATGGGCTACCTATATTAGTGCAAACCCAGTTTTCCACTCTCGGATGAAGCGCATTGTTCTTGACTATCACTTTGTTCGGGAATGTATTGAAGATGATATCATTTGTGTTCACCATATCAGCACCGATGATCAACTTGCGGATGTTCTCATAAAAACACTTGGAGCAGTCAATTTCTTAAATTTTGTTCCAAGATCGGAGTCTCCAACGGAGCCTCAATTTTGCGAGGGCGTATTAAGAAATATTTCCATAACTGAAGCAGATTTTTATGATTACAAATCTTTTCATAACTATTCTGATTTTATTTCTTAGAAAAGATTTTATTCTTGTTAGAAAATATTTTATTTTATTTATTCATTATGTAAAGTGTGTATATACACTTTTAAGATTCAATACAAATCCATTAAGTTCAAATCCTGAAAACCATCTTCTCTAAAATTTTATAATGGTAATGTTGGAAGCCGGCGGCGGCGGCGGCGGCGGATGAAAGATGAAAGAGGTGGAAGGAGGAGGAGGAAAAGATGATGATGATGATCGGAGGTGATAATGACGAAGATGAAAATGGGGAAGATGTTGATGGTGATGATGACGGGAGTCGGTGGCGGCATTCATTGTGGTAGCGGAAGGAGGAGGAGGAGGAGGTGAATGAGATGGATGATGACAACGGGGAGGTGATGATGATGAAGATGATATGATGAAGAAGATAATGGGAGTCAGTGGCGGTGGCGGTTGCAGCGGCGGAGAAGGTGGCGTTGGTGTCGGAGCCATTGTCAACCATGATGGCAAGAGGACGAAGAGGGCAGAAGTGGCTTTTTTAAATTAATTTATTTAATTTTTTTGAAATTAGGATTAGAGGTAAAGTGGGGTAATTTGGAGATATTTTATTTTTTATGCTGATATGACAATTTAGTTGACGCGGTGTTGACGTGGCATTGATAGTGCTGACACCGTTAAGTTTGGTAGTTTCTTGATAATTTTAAAGGTAATAGGAATTTTGTTAAAATAATCCAAATCTGTTGAGAGTTTTCAGTAAATAAGCATATATTTAAACCATGTCTAAACAAAAAATTGCTTAGAATGATCATTAAATTCTGAAAAGTAAACATGTTCGAGACATCAAAATTAGACACTCACGTTTCCAGAAAACAAAAACATATTTCCAGATATATACAACAATTAGTCTATTCTCTTATGTTATCATTTCCCAATAGATCTACTCATTTGCCACACTGTATAGGGCTGAATTTTGCAAAACCTCACGTTTTCACCTAATTCTTGTCAATTCTCAAATTACGTCCACATACCAAGTACCAAACGAAAATAAATCATTAGGTTGAGGGATTAAAATTAATTAATCTTAAATTACATCCTATGGGCAAAAATAAAAATAAAGACAAAAATTAGAAACGAAGAAACGACCCAGTCTTAAAAAATAAATATACAAAAATTCAAGTGGCGGCGTTTCTTAATACAAGAAGATAAATCCAATTTTAAATAAAGTCAAACATATACGGAAGTGCTACGGATGATAGCTGTGGACCAACAACTCAAAAGCATACTAAAAGTTCTAACTTAATCTAAGCACAACTGATCCTCACCATTGAACCAAACAAGAAACAGGAAAGATGCCCGCTAATTCATCGACTTGTCATCGAAAGAGATAAGATGGGCAAGTAGGCAAACCGAACCGATCAGATACGAAGCAGATACAAGTGTTACCATATCTATCCGACAGTTACGGATTCGAACGATGATACATATGGTAGTCTAAGATTAAAGTTACTATTCGTATTATGTAAAATGTCAGATTATGATATAGATATATGATATGGGCTTTCGAAAATCATACAACGGATACGGTTACAGAATGAAGATAAATGTTGACGGATATTTGAATTCGATGGATGTTGAGGAATGTGAATAGAGATATGGATAGCCAACGGAAACGAAAATTACTGTCCGTATGGAACAAAAATTGGATACATGTACAGAGTAAACCCGTAGGCCTTTATTTGTGGGAGTTGTATATGCGTTGACTCTTGCAATTTGACACGTGCGCATCCTACGGTGGATTTGCTCACACGTGCTGTAAAGCTTGGGTACAGAAATCCGTACCTAGACTTCGAGAGGGCTATATATAACGGGTGAAGCTCTCAAAAGTTTTCATCAAAGAGCATCTCAAAAGTTTTCATCATATTTGATTTTGTTGATATTGTTTAATTAGAGGGAGAGAGGGAGAGAGAGAGTAATTAATCATGGGATTAATGGAAGTGAGGAAGAGGGGAGTGGTGAAGAGAGAGAATGAGAAAGCCATAGAGAAGAAGGTCGATTTGAGTGGGATGTCTTTGGGTGTTGTTCCTGGCAATATTTCTCTCAATCTTGCTTCTATCACAAAGCTTGATCTTTCCAATAATAATCTTGAGGTATATGATGCGTAATTTTTCTTTTCATGCAGTTCATTTAATAACAAGGCCATGTTGTCCTTTCCTTAACCTTTTTCATGGTCTAAGAGAATGGCAAATCCTTAGTTTTGTTTTGTCCGTTCGATCTACGTATGATTGTAGAACTTTGTAGATGAAAATATTTTAGATGATGATAATAATTGTAAGTTTTGGTATCAAAAAATAAAATATAAAGCAGGCATTAATAAGAACAACCGATGATGTTGAATACCATCTATGCATAAACTTTGTAAAAGGACAAGCATCAAAATACGCACGCATTCTTGGTTGACATAACTTACACCGATCTCGAAGGCTATTAATTTGTACTTCTTTTTAGCTAAATATCATTAACTTTCAACATGTTTTTAGATCGTTTCGGACTTTACAAATTGCGCTAAAATACCATGTACTTTAATTTACTAACTATATATACATTCTTATCTGCAAGCTATAATTTGCTTTCGATCTATGCGCAGATGATACCGGAATCGCTAATAGCGCGGCTGGTGAATGTGGTGATATTGGATGTGCACTCGAATCAATTGAAGGCATTGCCCCACTCCATTGGTTGTCTCTCCAAGCTCAAACACCTTGATGTCTCCAGCAATCTCCTTGAATCCCTACCAAAAACTATAGAAAACTGCAGGTACCTACCTACGTACCTATATATATATATATATATAACCATTAATTAATCTCTTTTTCATTTACATAGAAGAAGTTTATATGCTATTTTGTTGCATGTGGACATGTTACATTTCACCACTAAAACCTTTGTCAATAAAACCCCAGTTGCTTGTGTATTTAATCAACACAGAGTTGACTAAAAACATGATGACTTTTCTATGATTAGTACTATTAGTTATAGCTATAAACAATCAATAAAACATTTGCTAATAAGTTTGTGGATATGCATCAAACTACAATGGTGCACTGTTCTTGAGCTATAATAACAATATTAATTTGAAGATTAATTTTTAGCAATCTACATTTGAGCATGAAAGGGAGAAGATATAGTTAATTTGTAGATATTTAATACTTTACATTTCATGCAATATAAATTTCATTAAAATTGGCCCAATGAGCCGGTCTATCGATCCGGACCAAAATATCCATATAACTTTTTCTTTGGGAACATTAAAAGGGAAATGCTTGGAATACACAATAGCCTTTGTTAACTACTTCATTACGCTAATGATGTAAGATTGACTAAATTTTTTGGTGATATGATTATATAAGGTTGAAATTCAAAGTTAGCTTTCTATGGCCTTATCGAGTTCGAGAAGGCAAGAATCATCTGAATAAAATCTTAAGGAAATAAGACTTATCTTAGCAAACTACTTTGCTGTATTTTTTTTGGAAGAGATTGCTAACTAAAATGAATAAGTGTCATGTTTTGTATCAAGAACTTATTTTGATATGGAATTTTCGCCTTGGATGTGTTTGTGAAGCTAAATGGATTGATTTGTCCATCAATTAACAAGTTTTAATTTACAAAGGAGTAAAACAACATATCATCAATTAAATCACAAAAGAAATTAAACAAAGCACGCGGTATTAACTTGCAATATCAGTATTTTTCATGATGTTCATTAATTGATTTTCCATACATATATATATATATATATATATACACACACACGCGCGCGCGCGTGCGTATCTAAATAAATTCATGGTATTTTAACAAAATTTATCCTGTAACTTGCTCTCTGTTTTTTTTTATGGAAACAGGGCACTCGAAGAACTAATAGCCAACTTCAACAAGCTCACCAGTCTTCCGGACACGATAGGTTTCGAACTAACCTCCCTCCTCAAACTCTCCGTCAACTCCAACAACCTCTCCTTCCTCCCTCCTTCCACCTCCCATTTCCTCACGCTCCGTGTCCTCGACGCACACCTCAACCGACTTCATTCTCTCCCCGAAAACCTTGAGAACCTCTCTCAACTTGAGTCCCTCGACATTAGCCAAAACTTCCAGCACTTAACCTCTCTCCCTTATTCCATTGGCCTCCTAACGTCTCTTTCAACCCTTGATATGAGTTATAATTCGATTTCTATGTTGCCCGATTCGATGGGGTGCCTTGTGAACTTGAAGGAGTTGAATGTGGAAGGCAACCCATTGGTGGTCCCGCCGAAAAAGGTGGTGGAGATGGGGGTGGAGTGTGTGAGAGAGTACTTGAGTGATAGGATGATGAGTAAAGAAGGGAGTAAGAAGAAGAAGAAGAAGAAGGGGTTCTTCGGGAGGTTAGTGAGGTTTGGGAGTGGAGGCAAGGGGTGGACTATGCATGGCGTGGTTGGGGATGAGGATGAGTTGATGATGATAAAAGATAAATCTAGGTTTGTCGAGGGGTATGCGACGCCGCTGAGGGAGGTTAGATCGCCGATGTGGATGCTTTCACCGAAAAGGTTCTTCGGCTCACCTAAGAAGTAATATTTCTTGTGTAATGGAGAGTTCGGTACATCTTATGTAGTCTATCTTCAAGGCTGTGCGGAAAGCTTACGTGATTTCATGTAGTGAGTTGGATGGTAGATAAATATTTAAGAGGTATCCAACTTCTCGATTACAAAATCCCGAAGATGATCATATATAGAATGTAAGGGCTTACCTGACTAATGGTTTATTCATATGTAAATAAACTAAATCACACCAAACTACAGTTAACCATCGATGTTTTTTCAGTTAAGCGACTTAAAGTTTTTTTGGAGTACAGGAAGCTCTCATACCTTTAATGGTATTTTAGTGGGAAAAATTTCTTAAAATTTAAGTTTAAGGGAGTTTACTGTAATAAAGAAAACCCAAACGGTCTTTAGTGGAAAACAACGATAGTTAAGAATAGTATAGTGTGATTTTAACATATGTATGTATGTATTTGTATGTGGAAAAAGTTCAAAATTGATATGATTATGGGGTGTGGAATTAAGCAGTAGATATTAGGCAATGTGAAAAGAGTAATGCCCTTTGTAAATTAGAGATTTACAGTTTACTTCTCTTTACAATAGATGTAATGTAATGTATGTGTTAATTGATTTATGGATTGGTCTCTTATAGAGACCTTATTGCAAGATTCTTCCTAATTATTTGTTGTCGTTGTTGGGAGGTGGCGTGGGGGTTTGGGAGCATCAAGAACACATCTATTTGTATTGTTATATATAGTATATAATCCCTATGTTTAGTAGATTATATATAATTGTATATTTACCGATTTTCTACATCCTATTTGGAATAAATAAAGACTTGTATAAATAAAGACTTGTATACACTCTTTTATCATCAAAAAACGATATTCTTTTCCATCAATTATTTGTTTTAACAAGGCATCAGAACGATAAGAATTTCTTTTTACCAAAAAACAATTTTTTTCCCTTCTCCCTTGCTCCTAGGGTTGGCTCTTCCTAAGGCCTCCTTTCCCGATCACCGGAGTCCCTCCTCTCACTGCATCCCGGAACTCGTGTCCTCTCCTCCCTCTCCCCTCAGCCTTTCCCGCTCGCTCTCCCTCTCTCGCGACGCCTGCGATCCCTGATCACTTGCAACCCTTGATCCCCAGCATCATTGATCCCCCGATCCTCGCGGATCCTGGTTTCCTGAAATAAAAAAAACAAAAATTTGCAGAATCAAATAAATTAAAATATAACTAAAATAAAACTTGAATTAAAATTAACTAAAATTTCTAATGCCTCACCGGCAACGGCGCCAAAAACTTGATCTCTCCAAAATAAAAACTCTAATTTTTAAGCTAAGGGAAAGATTAAGTTATATAGTTACTTTTGACATGGATTTATTTTATTTTATGATTTCTTCCTTCTATATTATGAGTAGCTAATTTATTTTTTAAGGTTAAGAATTATACTTACCATCATGGTTGTTTTGTTTTACCTCTCTATTCTTTTCTATGGTTATTTTTTATGAATCTCTTGATTAAAGTTTTTTTTTATACTATTCTAATAATCTAAACATGCTAACGATAGATTGACGCTCTTGAACTTATTTAAATAAAACTAGAATCACCGATAAAACAAATTAGTTTAATGATGGATTCACGACCTAGAAATCTGTCACCCTCTGCATCCCAAAATACGGAAAAACGAAAAGCGACGAAGGGTAGCCGTGCTGCATACGGTAAGGGAAAATCCTTCCATAATCACATAAAGGATGTTTAGCTAAATCTGTTAATATAATATTCAAAACAAAATATATAACACTGATAATCATGCTGCGACGAAATCATAAAGAATAAACCATAAAGAATACTAATAATAAGTTCATTAGGTAAATAGATGCAAAATAAGAATCCGATACAATAGGTTCGAAATGAGACAAAATCTGAAAAGAGATATAAACCCTAATGTCCCATAAGAGTGCACATGCTAACTGAATAAAAGAAATAAACTACAGACTACTGATCTTCGGCGAACTCCTGATAATCGCTCCGATCCTACTCGGCCTGAAAATCCGTCCCTAAACCTGAGATGACAAGTCCCAGAGATATCAAAATATCCTAGTAAGTACTCAACGTAAATGTGTGTGTGTATGATAGCATGAATATGTGAGTATTGTGAAGCCCGCGTGCACATGTAGATATAGATATGGCAATAATATGAAACAAGTAAGTAAACGGGTCAAGTCGGTCAAGTCATATCGTAGTGGGTCACTAAAAGGGTAATCATTCTATCGTGAGTTCGAGTGTATACGTTAATCTCTGCAGGAGTATTCCTAACCTAAGGGTAGGGTCCCAGTGACAAGAAAACACAGGCCCAACTGTAGAATGAATAAATGACCGTATAAAATCCAGTACCGGCAATAGTAACATATGACTGTTTAAAACCCGGTACCGGCTAATGAACATATGATCGATATAGCCCGGTACGAGCTGTATGAACAAGTGACCGATATAACCCAGTACGAGCTGTCGGCAAAGGGACTTCTGAGATCTTGTTGAACAAATACACACTCAAACTACCCCAACACCCCATATATTTATAACTAATATGGTAATAAACTGAATCACTAATTAAGAATGCTGACTAGATTGGAACTTGTAACATTATGTTAATTGTATTGAAATGAAACATGTAAACAGTATAGATTGTATCATGGCATGTAATTCAACATTCTAATTAGAGATCCCGTTTTTAAAGTAAGGAAACATGGATCGTGAATAGGCTTGGCATGTCAAACAATGTATTTTAAGCATGTAATTTATCATTAATCTTAAATTTGTAGAAGACATGATAAAGGGGTCTTGTGCACGGAAAACAAATCATGGCAACTATATTTAACAAGATTAATAACATAACACCGTTTTAAGGGGTTCGATTCCAATTTAAACCATTTTAAAAGTTTGATATTTAAACGAACATGTAACAAAATATGATATTGATAATTCTAATTGCTGGGTGTGCTACATTAGAGTTTTCATCATTCATATATATATATATAGAGAGAGAGAATAATGGAGAAAAGATGCGATAGGAGGGAATTCCCTCCTATGGCGTCGAAAAAATACCCCCTCCCTAGTTTTTTCCGACGATCGGCACCTACAATCTTCATCGTCATCATCTAAGATGTGGATACACCAAATTTCATGTGATTCTACAACTTTTTCACCGTTGATTTAGCAATGTAAAAAGTTCTATTGTCGGTAAACCGTTAATTTTGAACCCACTAAATCAACGGTGAAAAAGTTGTAGAATCACATGAAATTTGGTATACCCACATCTTAGATGATGACGATGAAGTTGGTGGGTGCCGATCGTCGGAAAAAACTAGGGAGGGGGTGTTTTTTCGACGCCATAGGAGGAAATCCCCTCCTATGGTCTCTTTCCTCCATTAATCTCATATATATATATATATATATATAGAGAGAGAGAGAGAGAGAGAGAATAATGGAGAAAAGATGCCATAGGAGGAAATTCCCTCCTATGGCCTCTTTCCTCCATTAATCTCTATTAATAAATATAACCCGTAATATGAAACAACTTAAGAATGATGCATATTGATATACCTGCCACACCTTTTGCTTCCTTAAATCTTATTTTTTTAATCCTTTTGCTTACTTAAATCTTATCTTTTAATTTTATATTATTAACATATATTTATAATTGATATTTATTGTCACTAGTGAGTAGGTTATTTCTGCAGTAGTCTTAGTACTTTATACAAGTTATTTCAACACAACTATATTGTGCTATTTCACAAAAATACCATATATATATATGAGATTAATGGAGGAAAGAGACCATAGGAGGGAATTTCCTCCTATGGCGTCGAAAAAACATCCCCTCCCTGGTTTTTTCCGACGATCGGCACCCACCAACTTCATCGTCATCATCTAAGATGTGGGTATACCAAATTTCATGTGATTCTACAACTTTTTCACCGTTGATTTAGTGGGTTCAAAATTAACGGTTTACCGACAATAGAACTTTTTACATTGCTAAATCAACGGTGAAAAAGTTGTAGAATCACATGAAATTTGGTGTATCCACATCTTAGATGATGACGATGAAGATGGTGGGTGCCGATCGTCGGAAAAAACTAGGGAGGGGGTATTTTTTCGACGCCATAGGAGGGAATTCCCTCCTATGGCATCTTTTCTCCATTATTCTCTTATTAATATTATTGATATAGGCTAAGTAATTATATTAATAGGTGTCGTAGTACAATTTTATGTTAGCACGCAATCATTTTAGTTCACAGGGACATACAGTTTAGCATATTTCTTGTGATAATTATACATATTGTGTAAAGTTTTAGTAATATTAATAATGAGAATAATGGAAAAAAGAGGCTTATGGCGTCGAAAATATACAACCCTCCTAGTTTTTTCCGACGATCGGCACCCACCATATTCATCGTCATCATCTAAGATGTGGGTACACCAAATTTCATGTGATTCCACAACCTTTTCACCGTTGATTTAGCAATGTAAAAAGTTCTATTGTCGGTAAACCGTTAATTTTGAACCCACTAAATCAACGGTGAAAAAGTTGTAGAATCACATGAAATTTGGTGTACCCACATCTTAGATGATGACGATGAAGATGGTGGGTGCCGATCGTCGGGAAAAACAAGGGAGGGGATATTTTTTCGACGCCATAGGAGGGACTCTTCCCTCCGTTAATCTCATTAATAATATAGAGTATGAATGTTATATAATACAAATAATATAGTATTGTTGATAATATGCAAGCTAGTATGCAATAAGTAGTAATTTAACATATAAAGTTGTGGGATTGTATACTGATTACATTCAAATGTCACGAGTTAATAATATTTTGGAGGATTATTGATGTTGCATCGATTAAACTGGAGAGCAAGAATACTTGACGCGGCCTGAATCGCGCCAAGATGTTACCTTCTGTTGATATGCTGATGGCGGCGATGGGTGGCTGAGATTGAATCTGAAGCTGTCGCTCTTGAAGCGTGTGGATCTCAATGTGTTTGATGTTGTCTGCGCCGAGCTACCTGTAAGGAAGTCCCGGTGTGGTTGTACCACCGAGAACCCTCCGACGGTCAAGTTAGACTAGAGATCTGAGCAGAGTAACGGCTTAGCGGAGTAAAAATGGCTTACTTGAACCGTCTGGATGAGGGGTTTATATAGCGGTGGCAACAGGCAGGGCAGGCACGAGAATCACGCCGGCAGTTACGCTCCCGACGTCACGCCCGCGTGATTAGCGGGATCTCCCATTAATGGCGAGACATGCTCGTTAATGGGGGATCATGATGGCGTGGAACGTGGGATGTGGCCGGCGGATATCTCGTGCATGGCGAGATCCGCGGGATGGCGGTTGCGCCTGTGAGCGGTGCCGTTGGTCGGTCGATGAGATCGAGCAAGATGACCTCGGCAGGAGAGCTCGCGGAGAGCGGGAGAGCCGAGGTATCTTGGTTGTGGTAGCCCGGAGACGAGCTGGTTGGCCGAGGAGGCCAATTATGCAGGGGCTCGGAGGCGAGCCAGCGCTTGTTTGTGGGACGGACACAGGAGTGGTCTAGTCGGCCACTGTAGATTCTTTCTTGCATGCCCTGGAACACGTCATCTGCCACGTGTCATGATCTGGGAGATTACCGATATCGAGCATTATCATTAGCCCCCCACTCTCGTCCCGACCAGCTAACGGGTCGGGTCGAGCGTGGTCTGCCGGGCCATCCGAGGTGAGCTCCTTTTCGAAAATATCGTCGGGCATGTCCCCGGGTAATCTGTTGTATTTTCTGGGTGATGCCAGCGAATCAGGGCGAGATCCTTGCATTAAAGAGGGTACGCCGGATTGTGTGTACTTTTGCTGAAGCGACAGCCCACGTATAGGGCGCTGGTTGGCTGACGTGATGGGCCGCAGACCTCTGGCGTCTGATGGGATACGACCAATGCGCATGCGGCAGGTGGAGCGATTGCGGCCGTCGAATGCGGAGGATCGTTTGGCGGGAGTCGACTGTCGCCGTTGGATGAGGACGCCGGTGGCTATAAATAGAGGTGCGGTCCGCTTCAGGGCCCATCTCTCTTCATATTTCCCTCACTCTTGATTTTGTAAGCTCGGCGCTCTCCTCTTAGGTCGTATTTTTGCGTTGCCGAGGACTTCTCCATCAGGTTAGATGTCTTCTTTTGAGGAGTCTGTAGATGTCGTCATGGTAGATTCTAGGGGTCCCTCCGCCGAGTCGGAGCCTTCCCGGAGAGTTAGGATCAGATCTTCCCGGGGTAGCGCGTCAGGGGCGGATCCAAAGCGGAGGTGGCGGAAGCCCTTGGCGTGCCATCCTTGGTGAGGTACGAGAACGAGCTTGCCACCGCTCGGGCTCGTTTCCATATCCCATCCGGCTATACTCTACGTTTGGCCGACGAAGGAGAGAGGGCGAATCAGGTACGGGGTAAAGAGATTGTCTTGTACCTGGAATCCTTTTGGGCCAAAGTATGCCTGCCCTTCTCTCCCGAGGTTGTTAGGGCGCTAAATTACTTTGGGCTAGCCCCAGGCCAGCTAGTGCCGAACTCATGGAGGATTCTCCTTGGGTTCCTGGTCCGCTTGAAGTTGCAGATGATTCCTTTTGGTCTGTCCATCCTTGTCTCCTCTCTTATTTACAAAGGCCATCCCGGCACCCTCACGGGCAACCCGAGGTGGGTTTATCTCTCCTTTAGGAAACGACGGGGGAGTGCACCCGGGTCGGGTGTCGTCGCCTTGCCTTCTTCAATCCACGATTGGAAGAAGAAGTTTTTCTTCTTTGGGTCACCGGAAGGTGAGGACTGGCCCGTGCCCACCCAGTGGTCTAGGGATAGATGCCGGCGGGGAAGCCCGTCCAACGACCCCGACGTGGTGAGAGTGGCGGAGTGGGAGCCTATTCCCCGGGCTGACGTGCTGCTTTCCAAGCGGGCCCTTAGTTGGGCCGGGCTCAGCCCCGCCCAGTTCGTCGGTAAGTTAGGAGCTCGTAGGCGTTCTGTTAGGCGTGCGTTTATTTTCATTTTTGTTTGTGTTGCTAACTTCATTGTACCTTGCCTTGTGCAGAACTCATGAACCTAAGCTACCTTCGAGCGGCCATGCGCAAGCCAAAGAAGGGGTCAAGGGCTGGAGGGGCCAGCTCTTCTCGTCAGACGTCAATCCCGGCTCCACCAGCAGCCATCCCGCTTCCGCGCTCGAGTGCGGATCACGCCCCGGAGTCCAGCAAGGCACCGAGCCGAAAGCGGGTTTGGGGGCAGGAGGCCCCGGCTTCGGAGGTAGAGACCAGCCCTCCGCCGTCGGCTCTCAAGAGGTTCCCCCGAGCAGTCCCGCGGACCCCGGCCTCCCCGATCTTGGTGGAAGAGGGGGAGCTCCGCTTTGAGGTTCCCTCGGGGCTCTCCGTCGCCGACAGCTTGCTTACCGACATGGAGAGGTCGGCCGGGGACAAGGTCCCTGGGGGGACTCTGAAGGCGCAAATGGCGTCTATCGCCTAAGAGGTCGTGCAGGTTAGTACTCGTACTACACTCAATTTTTTACTTAAGCGTCTCATCATTCGCGAGATTTGGTGCTCCTTTTTCTTTCTGAACCCCTTCTGATTTCTTCAGGTCCTCCAGCACGTCGCTCTCGTCGTCTGGATGGAGGAGGATGAAATAGCCCCAGCGATGCGAGCCGCGGGCGAGCTCTCCTTACTGGAGGAGAGCTCGAAGCGGGAGATGGAGGCGGCAATGGCGAGGGTCGCTGACCTTGAGGGCGAGGTGGTGACAGGGAAGCAGGAGACGGCGGCCGCGAAGGAGGAGGAGGCGGCCACGAAGCAGGAGGTGGTGGCCTCAAAGCAGGAGGTTTCCAGGTTCCACGAGGCCGCCCAGGCTGCTGAGGCTAAGCTTCGGGACTCCAGGATGCTCGTCGGCACCATGAAGAAGTCCGCGAGCATCCTCCGGAAGGAGTTGGAGGCTGCGGTAGAGGCGGTGAAGCGAGTCGACCTTAGAGCGGTGAAGGCGGTGAAGAACTTCCAGAAGTTGGAACAGTTCTACACCGTCCTAGCCTCGGCCGCCACCACCATCTGGCACGAGGCCCTCGACGCCGTCAAGGCTCGGATGCCGGAGTTCGCTGACGAGGAGCTCCGAGCCGAATATCCTCGCGGGGATGACGAGCAGGGGGACGGCCCAGGGGCGAGACCGAGGAAGAGATTCCCGGCGAGGGCGACGTCGAGGCTCCTCTGATGGGCGCTGAGCTTCCAGAGGCTGCGCCTGGCCCTGAGGCCTGAAGCCCCTCATCTTCTTATTTTATTTCTCTGTTATATCGGGAATTTTGTAGGCCTCCGGGCATTTTGTAGGGCTGGGGAGCCCACAATACCCTTGTAAAAGTTTTGACTTTGTGAATAAAGACATTTTGCAGTAGTATTTATGCACGCATTTTCCTTTATCGGTAAACACTTGTAGTTGCATAGTACTGCTTTTGTGTTATGTCGGCTCTTCGTCTAGCGATTACGCGTCGGGTTGAATCTGTTCATTTGCCCAGTGTGCAAAGACGGTATCTCCATGGCCCCGAAATCGAGGTGGTGATCGCTCAGACGTAGACAGAACGGATGCCTCATGGTGAAGTCATGTTCCTTAGTGTGGGAGGCCTGGAGAGGCATGCTGAGGACGGGGCCGAGCAGGGTAGCGGCTCGGTGCTTTTTGGTGAGGGATTTGATCCTTAGCGCGGGAAGGGCCCTAAGTGGCCTACCAAGGACGGGCCGAGCAGAGTAGCTGCTCGGTGCCTCATGGTGAGGGCTTTTGATCCCTGGTGTGTTGGGGTAGGGAGCTACCAGCCAGGGATGACCGAGCAAGGGCGGGCCCGGTTGCCTCTTTCGAGGGCTTTTTATCCTTAGCGCGGGAGAGGCCGTAAGAGGCCTACTAAGGATGGCCGGGTATGGTTGCTGCCCGGTGCCTCGTGGCGAGGGCTTTGATCCTTAGCGTGGGAGGGGCCGTAAGTGGCCTACCAAGAACGGGCCGAGCAGGGTAGCTACTCGGTGCCTTATGGTGAGGGCTTTGATCCCTGGTATGTTGGGTTAGAGAGCTACCAGCCAGGGATAACCAAGCAAGGGCGGGCCCGGTTGCCTCTTTCGAGGGCTTTTTATCCTTAGCGCGGGAGGGGCCGTAAGAAGCCTACTAAGGATGGCCGAGCATGGTTGCTGCCCGGTGCCTCGTGGCGAGGGCTTTGATCCTTAATGATGGTCCAGGCAGGGTTGCTGCCCGGTGCCTCTTGGCGAGAGCTTTGATCCCTGGTGTGTTGGGGTAGGGAGCTACCAACCAGGGATAACCGAGCAAGGGCGGGCCCGGTTGCCTCTTGCGAGGGCTTTTTATCCTTAGCACGGAATGGTCCGTAAGAGGCCTACTAAGGATGGCCGAGCAGGGTTTCTGCCCAGTGCCTCTTGGCGAGGGCTTTGATCCTTAAAGATGGCCGAGCATGGTTGCTGCCCGGTACCTCTTGGCGAGGGGTTTGATCCCTGGCGTTGTGGGGTAGGGGAGCTACCAGCCAGGGATAGCCGAGCAGGGTAGCCGCTCGGCTGCCTCTTGGTGAGGGCTTCGATCCCTGGCGTTGTGGGGTAGGGGAGCTACCGGCCAGGGATAACTGAGCGGGGTAGCCGCTCGGCTGCCTCTTAGTGAGGGCTTTGATCCCTGACGTTGTGGGGGTAGGGAGCTACCAGCTAGGGATAGCCGAGCAGGGTAGCTGCTCGGCTGCCTCTTAGTGAGAGCTTCGATCCCTGGCGTTGTGGGGTAGGGGAGCTACCATCCAGGGATAGCCGAGCGGGATAGCTGCTCGCCTGCCTCTTAGTGAGGGCTTTGATCCCTGGCGTTGTGGGTAGGGAGCTATCAGTCAGGGATAGCCGAGCAGGGTAGCCGCTCGGCTGCCTTTTAGTGAGGGCTTCGATCCCTGGCGTTGTGGATGGCCGAGCATGGTTGCTGCCCGGTGCCTCGTGGCGAGGGCTTTGATCCTTAAGGATGGTCTGGGTAGGGTTGCTGCCCGATGCCTCTTGGCGAGAGCTTTGATCCTTGGTGTGTTGGGGTAGGGAGCTATCGGCCAGGGATAACCGAGCAAGGGCGGGCCCGGTTGCCTCTTGCGAGGGCTTTTTATCCTTAGCGTGGGAGGTGCTGTAAGAGGCCTACTAAGGATGTCCGTGCAGGGTTTCTGCCCGTGCCTCTTGACGAGGGCTTTGATCCTTAACGATGGCCGAGCAGGGTTGCTGCCCGGTGCTTCTTGGCGAGGGCTTTGATCCCTGGCGTTGTGGGGTAGGGGAGCTATCAGCTAGGGATAGCCGAGCAGGGTAGCCGTTCAGCTACCTCTTAGTGAGGGCGTGGATCCTTAGCACTGAAGGGGCCATGGGAGGCCTGCCAAGGATCGACCGAACAGTGAAGCTTCTCGGTTGCCTCTTGGCGAGGGTTTTGATCTTTGGCTTGGTGGGGTAGGGGAGCTACCAGCCAGGGATAGCCGAGAAGGGTAGCCGCTCGGCTGCCTCTTCGTGAGGGCTTAGATCCTTAGCGCTGGAGGGGCCATGGGAGGCCTGCTAAGGATCGACCGAGCAGTGAAGCCGCTCGGCTGCCTCTTGGCCAGGGCTTTGATCCGTGGCGTTGTGGGGTAGGGGAGCTACTGTTGGGATTTCCTCAGTACCTAGTCTAGGGTTAGCAAGCATTAAGCATGCTACAACAAAAATTTTAGGGGGTGCTAAGCAAACATCCAAGGAATCATACTAGAACCCTAGGGTAACATAACATGTAATCAAACATTACATAATGAAGTGAATAAGAGATACAACCTTTGTAGATCGGTCCTTCACTTCAATAGATCCGTGTAGTCATCCCTTCGCTCCAAGTATCAATCTCCCGGACTCAAGTTGGACTCTACAAAGCGTAGTAAGCAAGCATGCTTGAAGACTTCGAGGCCGAAAATGATCTACGTCGAGGGAACTCAAGCACAAGCTACCTCTTCACAAAGTGATGAACTTTATGAAGCAAACACCCTAAACTAAATGGCAAGTAGTAGAGGATGATGAAGTATGCATTTTGCTCACTTTGGATTTGATTTTCTCACTTGGATTCTTTATCTTTCAAAACCCTAGAAAGCTTGAGAGATGAAGAAGAAGATGAAGATGAGAGAATGAACAAGTGAATGAATGAGGTTAGAAAATCAACCATGGGTTAGTTAATGTCACATACTAACCATTATAGAGACTTAACCATGGCATATGGTAAGTGGTTGGGTTTACAAATATCTTAAGTAAAACAAATAAGGTGGACTAAGTCAAGGGTTTAAAATCTTCTCCAGGCTTCTAGCCTTTGACATATTACTCACCATTTTGAATTACTTATGATAATTAAAACCCTAAACTTATCATGGTTATGGTATAAGTCTTACACACCCAAGTTGAATATATAACCTTGCATGATACAATGTATACATCACATATACAACATGTATACAAAAATGAGAAAAAGAAATGGTCAAGTGAGCAATATTAGTTAATGTAAATTCATATATCAAATATATAATTATACATTAAATCATTAAATCAATACTTGATTTAATAGTCTGGCTATATTATATATAACCGACTAATATCAATAATATCAATTTACCGAATCAACACCTGATTCGATAACCCGGCTATATTACAAACACCCGGCCGATATCACATGTCGTGAGAATACAATACGGTATCACATACTCGTATCAATCTCGGTCTCGCACATATCACATATGTGCTCCTACTCCGTTTCGCTTGAGTCAGGAAATCTCTGTGTAGAGCTCTAAAGACTCGTCAATACGCCGGCAGTAGGTGGTGATCATATCAGTCACCCACAAGCCGCAAGCGGTCTGCTAAACGTAACGGCCACCCGGGCATTGAACGATCAGAAGATAAACAAGCAAGCCTACTCATACTCCTGCGAATCTAATCAGCAACACTACCGTACAGTCCGGTCTCTTCGTCTGATATGTCGCATATCTCGTCTAGGGGTGGTTAAACGTCAGACCCCAGTAACTTGATAAGTCATGCCGATGTATGGTCCATAACGGGCGTGAAACTACTGATAACACTTACCAGTAAATCACATCTACCCTGACTAGGGATTTCAGTTATGGCCAATCGAGCATAGCGCAACATCAACCCCCAATACCGGGAGAGACGAATCCCCTCCTATCGCTCATTGCCTCCATGTGACTCGAGACTGTACCCAAAAACCACCTGTTTGCACAACTCAGTAGAGCCGTGGTAGGGTGGAAATCAAAGCATAGTGGGAGACACACAAGACTCTATGACGATCTCGGGTCTCTAGACTAACCTGTACCAGTGTCACCAGAGAACTGCTACCTGACGTGAGGTATAATACTATCTAGGAGTTCTCGGTGAGTCCATTCAGTGTACCCAGTCTTCACTGAGCACCCGTATACCATCTCTGATGTCAAACACCAATGGATATGGGATCATCCATCGCCTATCATATAGGTCGAGAAGCTATACGCTAGTCTACTCTGGAGTATCGATGCCCTATCTCGATATTCTCTCGACTAGGAACACTTAAAGGATGTACTCATAGACTACCCAGACCCCACTTGTATGATCTCTATCATAATTCTGAAAGTCAAGTACACATCCAAAGGGCTTTATCAACATATAACATAGAGACATCATGTGTACATGTTAAGATAAAGAGCAACCAGATAGTATACTATCATGTCGAGCAAGAAAGTCCTCCCTATGTATGTCCAAGCATCCACTATAATATATATCATATGTAGAATAATGGCTTCTAGGGCATACATATAACTAACAGCTACCAGCCAGGGATAGCCGAGCGGAGTAGTCGCTCGGCTGCCTTTTAGTGAGGGCTTTGATCCCTGGCGTTGTGGGGTAGGGAGCTACCAGCCAGGTATAACCGAGCAGGGTAGCCGCTCGGCTGCCTCTTAGTGAGGGCTTAGATCCCTGGCGTGTTGGGGTAGAGATCTAGCATCCAGAGATAACCAAGCAGGGTAGCCGCTCGGCTGCCTCTTCGTGAGGGCTTAGATCCCTAGCGTGTTGGGGTAGAGAGCCACCGGCCCGGGATAGTCGAGCAGGGTAGCCGCTCGGCTGCCTTTTCGTGAGGGCTTAGATCCTTGGCGTTGTGGGGTAGAGGAGCTACCAGTCAGGGATAGCCGAGCAGGGTAGCCGCTTGGCTGCCTCTTGGTGAGGGCTTCGATCCCTGGCGTTGTGGGATAGGGGAGCTACCAGCCAGCGATAGCCGAGCGGGGTAACCACTCGGCTGCCTCTCAGTGAGGGCTTTGATCCCTGTTATTATGGGGTAGGGGAGCTACCAGCCGGGATAGCCGAGCGGGGTAGCCGCTCGATTGCCTCTTAGTGAGGGCTTTGATCCCTGGCGTCGTGGGGTAGGGGAGCTACCAGCCAGGGATAGCCGAGCGGAGTAGTCGCTCGGCTTCCTCTTAGTGAGAGCTTTGATCCCTGGTGTTGTGGGGTAGGGGAGCTACCAGCCAGGGATAGCCGAGCAGGGTAGCCTCTTGGCTGCCTCTTAGTGAAGGCTTAGATCCCTGGCGTGTTGGGGTAGAGAGCTACCAGCCAGGGATAACCGAGCAGGGTAGCTGCCCGGCTACCTCTTAGTGAGGGCTTTGATCCCTGGCGTTGTGGGTTAGGGGAGCTGAGCTACCAGCCAGGGATAGCCGAGCAGGGGAGCCGCTCGGCTGCCTCTTCGTGAGGGCTTAGATCCCTGGCGTGTTGGGGTAGAGAACTACCGGCCAGGGATGGCCGAGCAGGGTAGCCGCTTGGCTGCCTCTTCATGAGGGCTTAGATCCTTGGCGTTGTGGGATAGGGGAGCTACCAGCTAGGGATAGCCGAGCAGGGTAGCCGCTCGACTGCCTCTTCGTGAGGGCTTAGATCCCCAGCGTTGCGTGGTAGGGAGCTACCGGCCAGGGATAGCCAAGCAGGGTAGCCGCTCGGCTGCCTCTTCGTGAGGACTTTGGGAAGATGGACAGTCGCGAGTGACACATGCCAGGAACGTGTGGAGGAGGCGTAGCGCCAGAGCCACGTCGTTTCAATTTCGCATGGAGTGGCGCGATGTCCGCCGCGTGGAGGCACAGTTGCGGGTGAAACGGGCGGCCGTTGAACTCCGGGAGCTTTGTGGGCTATAAAACGGAGAGAGCGTCGATTGCTCCTTTCTTCACACCTGTAGGGTGTTTTTCGTCACCCCATTGAGATGGGAATACGCGCGCGCTTGTCAGGCGTACTACAGATTCCCCCTGCCTAGGGTAGGCCAGGGTTTATTGATTGTGGGGATCCGAATCTCCGGCAGCCGCGGACTAAGCTGCCGTTAATTACCCCTCGCCTTTGGGGCGAGGGAACCTCCGATTAACGGGTTAAACTGGTCATGCGAACTCAATGTGCAGTGTACGTGTGTCGTGTTTTGAAAGGGGGGGTTTGGATATATCGGGAGCCACGCAGAGTTTTTACGGGGGTCCCGCTACCCGGATAGCGGGCTGGGGGTCAACGGGGCTAGCAGCCCCCTTGCGGGGTGCGGGGCAGCACCTTGGGCGCTGTGCGCCTAGGTGCTGTGCGCTCAGGCGCTAGAGTGCCACGTGTCGGCACGTGGGCGCTCTGTGTTTGAGTGTTAGGCGCTTGAGCGCAAGTGCGCCCCGTGTCGGCATGGGGGTGAATTGCGCTCGAGCGCCTGCGCTCGAGCGCAAGCGCGCCACGTGTCGGCACGGGGAAGACTTGCGCTCGAGCGCTTGCGCTTGAGCGCAAGCGCGGCACGTGTCGGCACGGGGGCGAGTTGCGCCCGAGCGCTCAAGCGCAAGCGCGCCACGTGTCGGCACAGAGGAGACTTGCGCCCGAGCGCTTGCGCTTGAGCGCAAGTGCGCCACGTGTCGGCGCCACGTGTCGGCACCGGGGCGACTTGCGCTCGAGCGCTTGCGCTTGAACGCAAGCACGCCACGTGTCGGCACCGGGGCGACTTGCGCTCGAGCGCTTGCGCTTGAACGCAAGCGCGCCACGTGTCGGCACCGGGGCGACTTGCGCTCGGGAGCTTGCGCTTGAGAGCAAGCGCGCCACGTGTCGGCACGCGGGCGACTTGGGCTCGGGCGTTTGCGCTTGAGCGCAAGCGCGCCACGTGTCGGCACGCGGGCGCTCTGCGCTTGAGCGCCGGCGAGAAAAAGAGGCTTTTAGCCTAAGAAACAGAAGCTATGCTTCAGAAAGGAAATATTTGTTATGTATATATGTATGGAGTTAAACTCCTGGGATGTTTTAAAGCTGATGAAGGGGGTTCTTCTTCTTCCTTCTGTTGTTTGGCCGGATCTTGAAGATCAAGAAGTAGGAGATTTTAAAAATCACTCCTTTTTGAGATCTAATGGTAGATCTGAGTTCCCCTCTGTGGGTTTTGTGGTGGAAAACCACTTAGTTTTGGAAAAGAAAGAGTAAAACTCTTGATTTAATTCAAAAGAATTGAGAAGGTTTAGAACCTTGGAGAAGGAGCAGGAGGCACAAAGAACCCTAGTTTTTGGGGGAATGAGAAAAAGTTGTTCTTTTTTCATCATCATGTTGCCTTATATAGGCTTACATATTTACATATAGCCCCTTGGGCTTTGCAAAATGGCGTTTTGCCCATCCCATGGATCATGTGCCATTTCATTTTTGCACATAAGCCATGGGCTTACAAAATATTGGCTTTGTGCCCATTTTGCATACATTCATGTATAAAAAATTACATAAAAATTATTTATTACATGATTTTGTTGTTGGCATGGCGGAAGGCCGGACGCTTCGTGTTCGGGCTCGACCTGGGCATTGGCCCACTTGCTTGGGCTTGGGCCCACCTGGCTTGGGGTTGACCTTGACTTTGACTTGGTCAACCGGGGTGCAAATTTTGACTTCAACAACACCCAAAACGCAAGAATGGAGGACTTCCCTTTCACCATCCAAGATAGCATAAACCTCGAAGATGTGTACCTCTACTATCAGTACAGTACTGATGACACGGTGCAGTTGGTGATAGGCCGGATCGAGGATCATTTTGGCCGATTGCTCCCCTGGCGCTCCTCCCTACTTCTGCTGTTGATGTACTCCATCTGGAGAGCAACGCCGGGGCTTTACAACCCCTTATCCGAGCAGCTGAAAGACGAGGCCGTTGGCAAGCTAAGCTCTCTGAGGCACTTCGGCCTGATCTCTACGAGCCGGATAAATCGCTCGGAGGCGCTCATCCTTGAGTGCTACCAATTGAGGTTCAATGCCGATGCTAGCGGGGGGCATCGAAGGCAGAGGTTAGATGTTGCGAGGGCTCGACTGGCGGAAATATCCTCAGAGTACCACGAGCAATGCTCTCTGCATCCCATTCCCCCGCTGTTGTAATTTTTTTTGTACGGTTGAGGAGCTCACAGTACCTTTTGAATGAATAAGATTCTTATTCTTTCCTGCAATGCTTTATTGATCCATTTATTATATAAACAAAAGATCTTAAGAAAAATGTACATTGCTCTGAAAAGAAAATACACGCTAGTAGATGTTCTTATTCATGCGGCTTGAGCCCCCCGGATGTCTGTTGGTATCTATGCCCGGCATAGGGTACCGAGATTCGGGGGTACCGGACGTATCCTCTGCTGACACTACTATGATTTGGCCGATGGTCAGCTCGGCGGGAGGGGGACGCTGCTCCTGCTCGCGGTCAGCTTGCCGCTTGTCCCTCAGGTACGCTGCGAGGTACCCCGAACGGATGAGCTCCTCGATGTAGTCTCGGTGCTGCTTACAGCTCTCCGTGGAATGGCCTAGCGACCTGTAGAAACCGCAGTAGGGGCCTCGGGTTCGTTTTGAGGCCATTCGCGAGATCGGGGGAAGCTTGAAGAATCCTTCGCCCTTGGCCTTGTTTACCCCAATCAGAGCAAAGATCTGTTCAAATTCCAAGGCGGGAGATGAAGCAACGCTTCATCTTTTCCCAATCAGAGCAAAACTCTACTTTGAAAATTTAAATTCTAATAAATGAAGCAACGCTTCAGATCCTCTGCGCTGCGCGCAGGGCGCCACGTGTCAAAATCAGGCACGCCAGCGCAGAGAGCGCAGCGCCCAAGGCAGCGCACCTAATCAGAGCAAAGCTCTATTTAAGCAAAATTAAAGGAAGCAACGCTTCAGTTGCGCAAGTACTGCGCTGCGCGACACGTGTCAGCGCAGATGCGCTAGCGCAGTTGCGCAAGTGCAGTTGCGCTGCACTGTGCGCTGCGTGACACGTGTCACGCGCTGGGGCATTTGCGCCAAACAGAATGAAGATTTTAAAGAAATCTTTCTGTTCTTGTTAAAACAAGAAGATTTTCTTCTGTAAAACAGAAGCCCTTGGATCAAAGATCCAACGGTGGGGAAAATTCCCCAAATCACTCAGAGAAAGATCTCTTTAACAAATTTAACTAATTTATGAGCACTATAAAAAGGACCCTAGACCTCAATTCAAAAAGAGGGAACATTGGTGAGAAATCAAGAACTCTAAACAGAGAAAATTCTGAAGAAATTTCAAGAAAAAGGTAAAAACCTTCATAAGATAGAAGAAATTTCTTCTAATAGATCATTGATCTAAGAACAAGATCAATGATCTTCACATAATAAACAGTGCTTTGCACTTTTTATGAACCACTGGTTCTTTGAAATAAGAGAAACAAGAAAAACTTGTTTTCTTTGATCTAAATTAGATCAAGAAATCAAACAGTGCTTTGCACTTTTTCATGAACCATTGGTTCTAAAAAAGATTCTCAAATTATAGTGCGTTGCACTTGCAAACTGCGCTGTTGCGCTCCTGGATTGGTGCAAGCCACCAGAGAGCGCCACGTGTCAGCATCTGAACCATCTGCGCTATGCGCTTTTGAAATAGAGCCTTGCTCTCTGGAATTGGCGCAACTCACCAGAGCGCGCCACGTGTCAGCAGCGCATTGGCGCAGCGCACTGCGCTTGCGTGACACGTATCAACGCTGTTTCCGCCAAAAATTTCTGCGCAAAAGAGCCCAAGGTATCAAATGGCGGCGATACGCTTAAGAAAATGGGAACCAGTATCTTCCGGGCTGTTTTTTGACAAACTCCCGAATGAGAAACAGATAAATTCTGATGGTATCGAAAGCGGCTCGAGAAACCCTTCGATTTGATATATTATGGGCCTCGTAATTCATCCGGGATCAAAAGTTATGAGGAATTACGTGTCCACACGTGATGGGCTTTTAAAAACCCGCTGGAGGAGTTAAAAAATATAATAAAAACTCAGAAAAGACCCCAATGGGGCATCACGTGCTCACACGTGACCATGGGTCACGTGCAGACACGTGATGGGCTTTTAAAGCCTCTAAAATAATGAATAGAATTTAATTCTAAAAGTCAGAAAATACCTCAACGAGGTATCACGTGCTTACTCGTGACCAATGGTCACGTGTTGACACGTGATGGTTAAAACTGAAACATAAATAAGCGGCTGAAAAGGGAACCCAATTGGGGGTCACGTGCTCACACGTGACCAAAGGTCACGTGCCAGCACGTGACTGGCTTTAAAAGCATTATAATTTAATAGAATTAAATTCTAAAAGTTTCTGAATCTTTCCAAATGGAAAAGGGTCATAGGGAACCGTTGGATTAAAAATCCAAGGGTGATTAAAAATCACCAATTTATGGAAAAATCTTGGACAAGAAAAGTTTTCACTGAAAATCTCACCAGAATAACAAATAGAATATCTTTTGGATTTAAAATCCAATGGTGAATAAAATTCACTTAACAATCTAAAGGCCCAGATTAATGATGAATGCAAATCAAATCTCTCAACATACAAATCAAATCTCTCAATGAGAGATTTGCTAAACAAATTGATTCTCTTCCTTCTCCTATAAATAGGAGCCAAGAAGAGAAGAGAGGGGATCTACTTTTTTGAGAGAAAAACAGAGAGAGGAGAATTTAATTCTCAAGAGGGAAGAAAAGAAAGGAGAATTTAATTCTCAACAAAGAAAACCCTAGGTGAGAAAAGGGAAAAAGATAAACTTCAAACAGAGAATTTAATTCTCAAAATCCAAGAGTTTAACTCTTATACAAAAAAGAACTTAGCTCTTCTTCTGGTTGAAGATCTGCACAGAGCACATCTCCCCATAACTTGAGAATTTAATTCTCATCGGGTCGAGATCCTGCCATGCAGATCCTAAACTTAGAAGGGGAATTGAGTTTTGAGAATTAATTCTCCTAAAACAAAACTAGGGTTTAACCCTAATCAAGAATTTAATTCTTTTACATATCTGGGAATTTAATTCCTTTGAAAAGAAATCAGGGTTTCATCCTAAATAAGAATTCAATTCTTAAAAGATCTCTGTTCATGAAAAGAACTAGGGTCACGTGCCCCCACGTGACCCTTGAAAAGATCCCCTGCAAAGAACTTTGAAGCATCACCCCACGTGCTCCCACGTGACCCTCATTATATATGGAACAAAAGTAAAGGCAGAAACAATTCTGGGCGCTCTCACGTGTTACCACGTGACCCCTAATAAATGTTCTAATAAATCAGGGCATGATTATACATCACGTGCCCACACGTGATGGCTATGAAAATTAAAAGTGTTTAACACTTGTTTGCAGAACAAAATAAAGGGGATCTGGCCCCACTTTTTGATGCTATCACGTGCTCCCACGTGACTCTCAAAACGCAGAAAGAAAAAGCAAAGGGAATGAAAGCTTTGGGCGCTCTCACGTGTTATCACGTGACCCCTCAGCAAATGCTTTAACAATTGGCGCATAGATCCCCATCACGTGCCAACACGTGATGCTCTAAAATAAAAATGAAAGTGTTTAACACTTAATAGCAGAACGAAGAAAGGAGTTTCGGCCCAATCTCAGGCACCTCACGTGCCCCATGTGACCTCTGAAGCACAAAGAATAGAAAAGAGCTCTGGGGCGCCCTCACGTGTCATCACGTGACCCCTAATGAGCAGTATAACGCACAGAGCATGGGCTTTCATCACGTGCTCGCACGTGATGGCCGTCAGAACTAAAGTGTTAAACACTTACCTGCAGAATAAAATAAGGGGAATCAGGGCGCTCTCACGTGTCCACACGTGACCCCTCTCTCCTTAGTGTTTAACACTAATCTGAAGACTTTGTCCTCAGTGTTTAACATTGATTTTCTTAGTGTTTAACACTAGTTTGGAAAACTCTATTTGCAGTGTTTAACACTGATTTGCTTAGTGTTTAACACTAATTTGAAAACTCTGTTCCTAGTGTTTAACACTGATTATCTTTTAGTGTTTAACACTAACTTGCTAATCTTATTCCCAGTGTTCAACACTGTTGGTCTTTAGTGTTTAACACTAGCTTTAGCCCAATTGGCTAAGTTTCTAGAGGCAAAGCCTCTCCTTCAATGGACCAACAGAGGGCCAATATTTCAAACATAATTGGACTTAGCCCCAAACTGGCCATAAGTCCTCAAATCATCTTGAACTGAGCACATCTGCTCTTTCAACCAACTCATTGGTTTAGGGTACATCTCTGAACTCCTCTGATATTTGTCGTTGTAATCCTTCAACGTCTTCAGAGAGGTGACGGGTCCCGACAACCACACATCAACACGGACTGTGGGGTCCTTAAACTCATGGACTTATGCGTCCTTAAACCAAGATACGGACTGCGGGGTCCTTAAACCCGCGGACTTATGCGTCCTTAAACTAACGGACTAATGCGTCCTTAAACACACCCATATGGACTGTGGAGTCCTTAAACCCATGGACTTATGCGTCCTTAAACTACCAATGGACCACCACGTCCCTAAACTGGAACTTGGACCACCATGTCCCTAAACTGGCAATGGACCACCATGTCCCTAAACTGGAACAATAGAGCCCCCAAATGCTCTTTTGTCGGATCTAAACGATCCCGTTAAGTCGATCTTAGTCCCAAACTGGACTAACGTATCCTTAACAACCGTTTAAGTTGATCTTAGCCTCAAATATGGTTAACGCATCCTTAAACCTTCAAATAGACTTTAGTCCCAAATTGGACTATAGATCCCCCCAATCTACTTTGGTTCAAGGGTACATCTCTGAACTCCTCTGACATCTGTCGTTGTAATCCTTCAACGACGTCAGAGAGGTGACGGGTCCCGACGGCCATACATTCAATGGACCCCTATGTCCCTAAACTGGAACAATAGAGCCAATTGCTCTTTTATCGGATCTAAACGATCCCGTTAAGTTGATCTTAGTCTCAAACTGGACTAACGTATCCTTAACAAACGTTTGAGTTGATCTTAGCCTCAAATATGGCTAACGTATCCTCAAACCAAAACCCCAAACCCAAATCTAAGAAAACACGGATTTGGACTAATCCACGTCCTACGGGCGACGACATAAATCAGTCTCCGTATACAATCCACGGGCAACCACAAACAAAACAAACACCCACGACACGAAGTGACCAGCTGGAGAAGGAGAAAGTTGTTACCGCGATGCGGTAGCGTAATTAACTGCAGGGGCTTGCGCCTGCAGAGAAGAGCGTCCCCACAATCAAAAAACCCCTCAAGCGAGGGGGAATCTGACGAAGTCTGCTACATCGGCCGCATCCGTCTAAACCTTCGATACATGGTGCCATAAATCAATTTGGCATCTTCGGAGAGGTGGACGTATAGCACCTATTAGCATCTGCCCCGAACCTCAGGCGAGACAGCCCATGTCTCGGCCGCCGTTCGGAGGGGAACAGATTCTGGCACGCCCGGTGGGACCTTTTCCTCTTTCCACTCCACACTTCGTGTGTCGTGTTCGCGAACGAATCGCGGTTTGCTGTGGTTGCCTGTGGATTCGAGGTACTAAGATTTGGTGTCTTGCTCCGTGCAAAAAACAGAAGATCAATGGCTTCAAACTGCACTACCTGCAACTGCAACTCTCGCTCCGTCCTTGCTGGAGGAGTGACTTATGGGCCCCAAGCGGCCTCCCTTTTCAAAATGCCAGTGGAGCAGGTAACTCAAGCCACCGCTGGACTATTCTTCGGGACCCTGCTCCCACCAATGAGCTTCAATGTCCCAATGACATCGCAAGAAGCTCCGAAGAAGTCGGTTTTCGATTGGCTTGCTACTGCCGCGGCCCCTCTCAACGGGTCGCCCAACTTCAATACCTCAGTTTTCAATAGACTGGGCCAGAACGTCTATAAGCCCGTGATACCCGAAGCTGCCATCCCAAAGCGGATAGCCATCCCTGCTCAAGCGGACAAAATTATCGGAAAGGCTCCTCCTTCCAAGAAGTCAGTTTTTACAAGGCTGGCCATTCCAGTTGCTACTCCAGGCGAGGTCTTCAAAGCTGCTTCCCCTGCCCAGAGGTCTGTCTTTGACAGATTAGACATTGCTTCTCAACGGGTGTCAGTCTTCGACAGACTAGCACCAATAACGGTCTCTCCTCAAAGCAGGGGGCATGACGAACTCGCCCCTACGGCCGAAACAACTCCATCCGCACGACACGGTCGACGTCGCCACTGGCGCCGAGTAAGGAAGGCTGGGGGCAACTCCCCCTCTGGATTTACTCCACCAGCTCCAACGGTGGGGATCGATGCTTCTGTTCTAACCGGGAACAGTTTTGAATTGTTGAACACGGTGCGCAGAAACTCTCCTACCGCCGTACTAAAAAGATCCCCTCCTCCGGTGGGAAATGTTGCGGAAACCAAGCCAGAACAGTCCTCTCAGCGGCTGTCCTCTAAAATCTACAAGGTCTGGCGCCATGTCCAAGACTCGGTGATTGATCGAAATTTCTCCCCCAGCAAAAGAAGCTGAAGGTCCGGCAGGAAGAAAACCGTCCTGTTAAGCCACAAAAGATGACGACTACTTGGGTGCTCACGACAGCGGCCCCCTCAACGTCAACCACTCAGAAAAGAAGGAGGCCAGAGAAAGCCCCAGTAAACGTGGAAGACCACAAAGACGCTAAACCCAAACGCCCCAAGTCTGTGGGCATGGTGGTGCACACCGTATACATGGCTTCTGGAAAGGAGGAAAGCCGTGCTTCGACGGGTCACCGACCGCTCACCCGATCCATGACGAAAACCCAGGAGCAGCAACAGAAGCTTCAGGAGATGATGATTGCAATGCCGCGCTCACCGAGCCAAAAGAAAGCCCGGAGGCATCATCAGAGCAGCGTCACGAACAAGAAACTGATGCTGACTTCTTACGCAGAGTCCTCGAAAAGAAGGACAGAGAAGCCGCAGAGCAAGCGGCTAACATAAAACAAATGGCGCTTCTCTTCCAAGATATGGTAGGGATGATGATCCAGCAAGATCCTCCTGCTGAAGATCCTCCGATTGTCCTTGAAGATGAGAAAGGAGAGACATCGAATCCTCCTCCGGCTCTTTCAGCAGCCAAGGAAGAAACCATTTCCAAGGCCGCACTGGATGACTATATAGCTCAGCAAATACGAGCTCATCAGGCGAGTGAAGCGGCTGAGCAAATTGTTAGGACCGGACGACCCTATCCGAACTGGTATGACCAAATCAGTTACCCACCGGGATTTACGATCCCTAAGTTCCACGTATATAAAGGGACAGGGAATCCACATCAGCATGTCGCTCAATTCAGGGCCTTATGCGGCAATACTGGAGGCGATGACAAATTGTTGCTTCGCCAATTCGTCGGCAGCTTAGCAGAAACAGCTTTTGAATGGTATTCAGAGCTACCCAACGACTCTGTCAAAACATTTGCGGAGATGGAGCTACTGTTTACACAAAGATTCGCGAGTGCTAGTGGACGCATCCCAATAACAGCACTGATTAACGCCAGGATAAGGCCCGGCGAAACCTGGGTCCAATACGCAACACGGTGGCGAAACCTATGGTCAAAATGCGAACAACGCATAGAAGAGGCACCTGCGGTAGGTACGTTCGTGGGCACTCTTGATCCGCAAGCGACCATCTCGCAATTCATGATGTTCTTCAAGCCGACCACCTTCCAGGCCTTGATTGACAAGCTGGCCCAAATGGACCAGGTGGGCCATAGGCCTTCCTCTTCAAAGACAGAGCCTTGGAATGAAAAGGGCAAAGGGAAAGCAACCTTCGTTGCCAATACTCAGCAATGGCCGAGCAACTTAAAGCCGGTTGTTCGCCAAAACAACGTGCGTCCACGCCCATCCCTCGAGGAGAGACTAGGACGTCCTTACTCGTTTCCTCAGAATAAAACAAGGAGACTGTTCGAGCTGGCAGTGCGCAACAGACTCATAAATTTGTCGAATCCAAAACGTCCATTGCAACCAGGTGACGTTAACAATCCTAACTATTGTCCCTACCACAGAGTAATGGGTCACCCACTCGAAAATTGCTACGTCTTCAAAAACTGGGTTGAAGACCAATACCAACAAGGCAAACTCGCACTGTCCGAAAACTGGAAGGTGAGCCCGCCACAACCACATGCCTCGAGAAAGATGGATATGCCGGGAACATCATGCTCATTCATAGGGAAAGCCCCATAGACCGAAAAGTCAGTAAACTAGAGATTCGCTTCAAATACGGCGACAGCGGACTGAAACGTCCTTAAACTAACGATGGACCGCAATGTCCTAAAACTTGCAAATGACCGAAACGTCGTTAAACTACTCCCAACCCGCGGCATCTTCAGGCTAACGTGGTGTAAAAAAAAACGCGGGTACGTCCACAAGCGAGATGGGCACGGATGAAAACCCGAAAGGGATCCGTGAGTAAAAACAGCAGGGCTACCGGCGAGTGTTCGTGAAAACCCGAAAGGGCGCGACCTCGTTTAAAAAAAAAGGAAGAAAAAAGAAAAAAAAAAAGGAAAAATAAATAAATAAAAAGAACGGTATGTCCATAAGCAAAGTGGGCACGGATGAAAACCCGAAAGGGCTCCGTGAGTAAAAACAGCAGGGCTACCGGCGAGTGTTTGTGAAAACCCGAAAGAGTGCAATCTCGTTAAAAGACACTTACAGGATCCTCTCGACCTTGTAAGGAGAAACCACCTGTGTGAGATCCTTACGACTCACAAGGGAGCAACACACTTAGGGATCCTCACGATTCCTAAAGAGAAATTACACTTGCGAGATCCTCACGACTCGTAAGGATAACTCTCTTATGGGACCCTCACGGCTCATAAGATTTGAAAGTCTTAAGTTACAGAGACCTGAACCTGTTCTTAAGCAACCCCCACAACCTCCGATACGGCCCTACAAGCGGCTCAATACTTACCCTTGTATACAATCCACGGGCACGAATGAACATTTCCCTAATCAAGTCCCACCCGTGACTGGGGATATGTCCATACGATGAACAACCCTTGTAAGTCCTCTCGACTTATAAGGAGAAAACCCTTTTGTAAGATCCTTACGACTTACAGGGGAACATACACTTAGGACTCCTCACGATTCCTAAGGAGAAAACGCACCTGCGAGATCCTCACGACTCGTAGGGAGAAATACCTTTGTGAGACCCTTACGGCTCATGAAGTCAAAAGCCTTAGTCGACAGGATCCTAACCCTGTTCGCTAAGCCACCTTTGTTCGACATCGACAGAGGCAAATGATGATTCGCTCCTGGCAATATTCCAGTCGTAGCGATGCTGATGCTAAGATTGGCAACAAATTCCAAGTTACATACTCGCAAAAAAAAAACAAAACAGCGAGCCATACGTGCATACGAAATAGCCGAAATGATGGGGCAACTTGTAATAAAAATCAGCAAGTAAAAAAAATGTATGCATGAAAAATAGCCGAAATGATTGGGCAACTCGCAATAAAAAGCAGCGAGTAAAAATAAAATAAATAGCCGAAATGATTGGGCAATCGCGATTTTCGCGATATAAAAAGCTGAAATGATAGAGCATCGCGGAAAGAATAAAAAAAAATGATGAAAGAATGAAACTTTTTGCCCTACAGATGAGATCACATCGATCCCTGTATACAATCCAGGGGCACAAACAAAGAGGGAACCTTACCTTCCTAACAGGCTCCACCAGAAAGCAAAGCCAAATCTCGACGGTTCATAGATAACCTAGAGACAATCTCGACATCTGTCGCAATATTGCAGACACAATGCCAACAAATGAAGTAAAGGAAAATCCCTAGCTTTAGGGTCTCGGCGTCAACATCGACAACTTAGAGATCACCAACTGTGTTTCTCCTCACTCCAACTAGATGCAGACATGACGTCAACAACCGACCTCAGAATCGCAACGAAACGGAACCATGGCAAAGTTCCTAGTCCCAAATCTCAACGGCCACATCTACAGCCTGGAGACCAACAACGGTGTGCCTCCTCATTCCAGCAGCACAAAGATGATACTCCATCAAGCGGAGCGATGGCAAAATCCCAACTCCGCCTTAGCATTCATCTCGTTACAGCAGCCGCAATGTTAACGACGGCGTTCCTTCGCAGTCCAGCAGGATGTACATGCAAAGTTAATAAAAGGCCCCATGGTCAGCAAAGCGGAGTGATGGCAAAATCCCAGCTCCACCTCAACACTCGTCTCGTCACAGCGGACACATCATCAAGCAAAGCGGAACAGTGGCAACTCCCAGTTCCATGACTCGACGATGTACTCCCATAGAGAGTCAAATCCCAACTCCGTGAAATGCGGATATAATCAACAAAATTCCTGGTCACATGGAACGCGGATAACGTCACTCTTTGACCCCGTGAAAAATGTCCAGAGCGGATCCTGGTCCTCGCAGAGCACGGCAGTGAACCCGTGTGAAGCATCCAGAGCGGAGCCTAGTCCTCGCCTAACGCGGCAGTGAACCCGTGTGAAGCATCTAGTGCAAAATTCCTGGTCATGTGGAACGCGGATAACGTCACTCTTTGACCCCGTGGAAAACGTCCAGAGCGGATCCTGGTCCTCGCAGAGCACGGCAGTGAACCCGTGTGAAGCATCCAGAGCGGAGCCTAGTCCTCGCCTAACGCGGCAGTGAACCCGTGTGAAGCATCTAGTGCAAAATTCCTGGTCACGTGGAACGCGGATAACGTCACTCTTTGACCCCGTGGAAAACGTCCAGAGCGGATCCTGGTCCTCGCAGAACACGGCAGTGAACCCGTGCGAAGCATCCAGAGCGGAGCCTAGTCCTCGCCTAACGCGGCAGTGAACCCGTGTGAAGCATCTAGTGCAAAATTCCTGGTCACGTGGAACGCGGATAACGTCACTCTTTGACCCCGTGGAAAACGTCCAGAGCGGATCCTGGTCCTCGCAGAACACGGCAGTGAACCCGTGCGAAGCATCCAGAGCGGAGCCTAGTCCTCGCCTAACGCGGCAGTGAACCCGTGTGAAGCATCTAGTGCAAAATTCCTGGTCACGTGGAACGCGGATAACGTCACTCTTTGACCCCGTGGAAAACGTCCAGAGCGGATCCTGGTCCTCGCAGAGCACGGCAGTGAACCCGTGTGAAGCATCCAGAGCGGAGCCTAGTCCTCGCCTAACGCGGCAGTGAACCCGTGTGAAGCATCTAGTGCAAAATTCCTGGTCACGTGGAACACGGATAACGTCACTCTTTGACCCTGTGGAAAACGTCCAGAGCGGATCCTGGTCCTCGCAAAGCACGGCAGTGAACCCGTGTGAAGCATCCAGAGCGGAGCCTAGTCCTCGCCTAACGCGGCAGTGAAACCGTGTGAAGCATCTAGTGCAAAATTCCTGGTCACGTGGAACGCGGATAACGTCACTCTTTGACCCCGTGGAAAACGTCCAGAGCGGATCCTGGTCCTCGCAGAACACGGCAGTGAACCCGTGCGAAGCATCCAGAGCGGAGCCTAGTCCTCGCCTAACGCGGCAGTGAACCCGTGTGAAGCATCTAGTGCAAAATTCCTGGTCACGTGGAACGCGGATAACGTCACTCTTTGACCCCGTGGAAAACGTCCAGAGCGGATCCTGGTCCTCGCAGAGCACGACAGTGAACCCGTGTGAAGCATCCAGAGCGGAGCCTAGTCCTCGCCTAACGCGGCAGTGAACCCGTGTGAAGCATCTAGAGCAAAATTCCTGGTTACGTGGAACACGGATAACGTCACTCTTTGACCCCGTAGAAAACGTCCAGAGCGGATCCTGGTCCTCGCAGAGCACGGCAGTGAACCCGTGTGAAGCATCCAGAGCGGAGCCTAGTCCCCGCCTAACGCGGCAGTGAAACCGTGTGAAGCATTTAGTGCAAAATTCCTGGTCACGTGGAACGCGGATAACGTCACTCTTTGACCCCGTGGAAAACGTCTAGAGCGGATCCTGGTCCTCGCAGAGCACGGCAGTGAACCCGTGTGAAGCATCCAGAGCGGAGCCTAGTCCTCGCTTAACGCGGCAGTGAACCCGTGTGAAGCATCTAGTGCAAAATTCCTGGTCACGTGGAACGCAGATAGCGTCACTCTTTGACCCCGTGGAAAATGTCCAGAGCGGATCCTGGTCCTCGCAGAGCACGGCAGTGAACCCGTGTGAAGCATCCAGAGCGGAGCCTAGTCCTCGCCTAACGCGGCAGTGAACCTGTGTGAAGCATCTAGTGCAAAATTCCCGGTCACGTGGAACGCGGATAACGTCACTCTTCGACCCCGTGGGAAACGTCCAGAGCGGATCCTGGTCCTCACACCAACATGGAGTGATCACCACCACGACATTCGTCTCGATACAGCAGACGCGATACCAGCAGACGAAGCGAAGGTCAAATTCCTAGCTTCACGGTCTTGACGGCAAGTCATATAAAGCCTGAAAGACAATCGGAGATCATCCCACACCAGCGCGGAGTGGTCACCACCTCGACGTTCGTCTCGATACAGCAGATGAAATGTCACCCCAGCATTCTTCCCCCAGCAGGATTCAGAAGCGACAAAGCAAACGAAGCGAAGGCCAAATTCTTAGCTTCAACGTCTTGACGGTAAGTCATATAAAATCGGAAAGACAAACAGAGATCATCCCACATGGAGTGGTCACCACCATGACATTCGTCTCGATACAGCAGACGAAATGTCACTACAGCGTCCTTCCTCCAACAGGATCCGGACACACCAAAGCAAATGAAGCGAAGGCCAAATTCCTAGCTTCATGCGTCTTAACGGCAAGTCATATAAAACCGGAAAGACAATCAGAGATCATCTCACACCAACATGGAGTGATCACCACCTCGACATTCGTCTCGATACAGCGGACGCAACATCGCCAAAAGGAGCCACGGAAAAATCCCTAGTTCCAAACCTCGACGGTTCACCAGCAACCTAGAGACAACCACGACATTCGTCTCGATACAGAGGACGCAATGCCAGCAAAATGAAGCGAAGGCCAAATTCCTAGCTTCAACGTCTTAACGGCAAGTCATATAAAGCCTGAAAGACAATCGGAGATCATCTCGAACCAATGCGGAGTGGTCACCACCTCGACGTTCGTCTCGATACAGCAGACGCAACATCACCAAAAGGAGCCACGGCAAAATCTCTAGTTCCAAACCTCGACGGTTCACCAGCAACCTAGAGACAACCGTGACATTCGTCTCGATACAGAGGACGCAATGCCAGCAAACGAAGCGAAGGCCAAATTCCTAGCTTCAACATCTTAACGGCAAGTCATATAAAGCCTAAAAGACCATCAGAGATCATCCCACACCAGCGTGGAGTGGTCACCACCTCGACGTTCGTCTCGATACAGCAGACGAGATATCACGACAGCGTTCTTCCTCCAACAGGATTCGCACATGACAAAGAAAACGAAGCAAAGGCCAAATTCCTAGCTTCAGGGTCTTAACGGCAAGTCATATAAAGCCTGAAAGACTATCGGAGATCATCCCACACCAGCTCGGAGTGGTTATGACTCATCGGGGCTCTCCAAAATGAGCCTAACCTCAAGTAAAAAGCGGCATGGCAAATTCCTAGCGCTTGCTCTTCCAACGGTCAAACTTCCAAGGAGGATTGCTTGAAGACGTCTTGTCCAGCCCCCGAAAGGATCAGAGACACGGCAGTCGCAGGGCTACTCGAACAGCACGATTGCCTATCGAGGAATACATCAGCTCATGCGACGGTACGACGGCCAAAACCCTAAGTACCATAGACCCTAACGGACTTCTGTCGTAAAGAGCAGAGGTTAACTGTGACGTTAGGATATTCTTGCGAGATCTGCTCGATTCGTTTCGACTCGTGAGGAAAATGATGTCTTTGCGAGAACTTCTCGATTCGTCTCGACTCGTGAGATAGAGCCTTAGGCAGTAGGGATTAAAAAACCTGTTTCCTAAGCACTGGGATCCTGCAAGTCGGCCCAAAACGGTCTCTTGCATACTATCCACGGGTCTCACTCTCCGAAGTCGAATTTCGACAAGGAGGGGAACAACCGCTTACGGGTCCTCTCGACTCGTAAGAGGGAAAAATTCTCTCATAAGATCCTTACGACTTATAAAAGAAAACACACTTAGGAATCCTCACGACTCCTAAGGAGAAAATACACCTACGAGATCCTCTCGATCCGTAGGGAGAAAAGTCTTTATGAGACCCTCACGGCTCATAAAGTTGAAAAGTCTTAGGTGGCAGATCCTAACCCTATCTCCTAAGCCATCACTGCCCTGCAAAGAGGTCAAGATGGACCGTCTATGAGCCACACTCGCCAAAGCTACATGCCACTGAAATGGAAAAGCTACTCATGAGCATATAAACTACTTCACTCCAGAGTAAGATATAAAGAGATAGAAGGGTGCGGCTCATGGAGTTAAGGGTTTGGAACTATATCTCTTAAGAGTCGAGATTTGAGTCAATGATAAATGACGACGCTTGTGTCCGCTCGTTATCTTCTCAGATCAAGATTCTGAAAGTAATATACCAACCCGAAACTGGTCATACGCTATGCATTACTTTGCACTACTTCACCCACGTAAATACTTACGTGGGCAAACTAGTGGGGGGCATTTGTTTCCGCCAAAAATTTCTGCGCAAAAGAGCCCAAGGTATCAAATGGCGGCGATACGCTTAAGAAAATGGGAACCAGTATCTTCCGGGCTGTTTTTTGACAAACTCCCGAATGAGAAACAGATAAATTCTGATGGTATCGAAAGCGGATCGAGAAACCCTTCGATTTGATATATTATGGGCCTCGTAATTCATCCGGGATCAAAAGTTATGAGGAATTACGTGTCCACACGTGATGGGCTTTTAAAAACCCGCTGGAGGAGTTAAAAAATATAATAAAAACTCAGAAAAGACCCCAATGGGGCATCACGTGCTCACACGTGACCATGGGTCACGTGCAGACACGTGATGGGCTTTTAAAGCCTCTAAAATAATGAATAGAATTTAATTCTAAAAGTCAGAAAATACCTCAACGAGGTATCACGTGCTTACACGTGACCAATGGTCACGTGTTGACACGTGATGGTTAAAACTGAAACATAAATAAGCGGCTGAGAAGGGAACCCAATTGGGGGTCACGTGCTCACACGTGACCAAAGGTCACGTGCCAGCACGTGACTGGCTTTAAAAGCATTATAATTTAATAGAATTAAATTCTAAAAGTTTCTGAATCTTTCCAAATGGAAAAGGGTCATGGGGAACCGTTGGATTAAAAATCCAAGGGTGATTAAAAATCACCAATTTATGGAAAAATCTTGGACAAGAAAAGATTTCACTGAAAATCTCACCAGAATAACAAATAGAATATCTTTTGGATTTAAAATCCAATGGTGAATAAAATTCACTTAACAATCTAAAGGCCCAGATTAATGATGAATGCAAATCAAATCTCTCAACATACAAATCAAATCTCTCAATGAGTGATTTGCTAAACAAATTGATTCTCTTCCTTCTCCTATAAATAGGAGCCAAGAAGAGAAGAGAGGGGATCTACTTTTTTGAGAGAAAAACAGAGAGAGGAGAATTTAATTCTCAAGAGGGAAGAAAAGAAAGGAGAATTTAATTCTCAACAAAGAAAACCCTAGGTGAGAAAAGGGAAAAAGATAAACTTCAAACAGAGAATTTAATTCTCAAAATCCAAGAGTTTAACTCTTATACAAAAAAGAACTTAGCTCTTCTTCTGGTTGAAGATCTGCACAGAGCACATCTCCCCATAACTTGAGAATTTAATTCTCATCGGGTCGAGATCCTGCCATGCAGATCCTAAACTTAGAAGGGGAATTGAGTTTTGAGAATTAATTCTCCTAAAACAAAACTAGGGTTTAACCCTAATCAAGAATTTAATTCTTTTACATATCTGGGAATTTAATTCCTTTGAAAAGAAATCAGGGTTTCATCCTAAATAAGAATTCAATTCTTAAAAGATCTCTGTTCATGAAAAGAACTAGGGTCACGTGCCCCCACGTGACCCTTGAAAAGATCCCCTGCAAAGAACTTTGAAGCATCACCCCACGTGCTCCCACGTGACCCTCATTATATATGGAACAAAAGTAAAGGCAGAAACAATTCTGGGCGCTCTCACGTGTTACCACGTGACCCCTAATAAATGTTCTAATAAATCAGGGCATGATTATACATCACGTGCCCACACGTGATGGCTATGAAAATTAAAAGTGTTTAACACTTGTTTGCAGAACAAAATAAAGGGGATCTGGCCCCACTTTTTGATGCTATCACGTGCTCCCACGTGACTCTCAAAACGCAGAAAGAAAAAGCAAAGGGAATGAAAGCTTTGGGCGCTCTCACGTGTTATCACGTGACCCCTCAGCAAATGCTTTAACAATTGGCGCATAGATCCCCATCACGTGCCAACACGTGATGCTCTAAAATAAAAATGAAAGTGTTTAACACTTAATAGCAGAACGAAGAAAGGAGTTTCGGCCCAATCTCAGGCACCTCACGTGCCCCATGTGACCTCTGAAGCATAAAGAATAGAAAAGAGCTCTGGGGCGCCCTCACGTGTCATCACGTGACCCCTAATGAGCAGTATAACGCACAGAGCATGGGCTTTCATCACGTGCTCGCACGTGATGGCCGTCAGAACTAAAGTGTTAAACACTTACCTGCAGAATAAAATAAGGGGAATCAGGGCGCTCTCACGTGTCCACACGTGACCCCTCTCTCCTTAGTGTTTAACACTAATCTGAAGACTTTGTCCTCAGTGTTTAACATTGATTTTCTTAGTGTTTAACACTAGTTTGGAAAACTCTATTTGCAGTGTTTAACACTGATTTGCTTAGTGTTTAACACTAATTTGAAAACTCTGTTCCTAGTGTTTAACACTGATTATCTTTTAGTGTTTAACACTAACTTGCTAATCTTATTCCCAGTGTTCAACACTGTTGGTCTTTAGTGTTTAACACTAGCTTTAGCCCAATTGGCTAAGTTTCTAGAGGCAAAGCCTCTCCTTCAATGGACCAACAGAGGGCCAATATTTCAAACATAATTGGACTTAGCCCCAAACTGGCCATAAGTCCTCAAATCATCTTGAACTGAGCACATCTGCTCTTTCAACCAACTCATTGGTTTAGGGTACATCTCTGAACTCCTCTGATATTTGTCGTTGTAATCCTTCAACGTCTTCAGAGAGGTGACGGGTCCCGACAACCACACATCAACACGGACTGTGGGGTCCTTAAACTCATGGACTTATGCGTCCTTAAACCAAGATACGGACTGCGGGGTCCTTAAACCCGCGGACTTATGCGTCCTTAAACTAACGGACTAATGCGTCCTTAAACACACCCATATGGACTGTGGGGTCCTTAAACCCATGGACTTATGCGTCCTTAAACTACCAATGGACCACCACGTCCCTAAACTGGAACTTGGACCACCATGTCCCTAAACTGGCAATGGACCACCATGTCCCTAAACTGGAACAATAGAGCCCCCAAATGCTCTTTTGTCGGATCTAAACGATCCCGTTAAGTCGATCTTAGTCCCAAACTGGACTAACGTATCCTTAACAACCGTTTAAGTTGATCTTAGCCTCAAATATGGTTAACGCATCCTTAAACCTTCAAATAGACTTTAGTCCCAAATTGGACTATAGATCCCCCAAATCTACTTTGGTTCAAGGGTACATCTCTGAACTCCTCTGACATCTGTCGTTGTAATCCTTCAACGACGTCAGAGAGGTGACGGGTCCCAACGGCCATACATTCAATGGACCCCTATGTCCCTAAACTGGAACAATAGAGCCAATTGCTCTTTTATCGGATCTAAACGATCCCGTTAAGTTGATCTTAGTCTCAAACTGGACTAACGTATCCTTAACAAACGTTTGAGTTGATCTTAGCCTCAAATATGGCTAACGTATCCTCAAACCAAAACCCCAAACCCAAATCTAAGAAAACACGGATTTGGACTAATCCACGTCCTACGGGCGACGACATAAATCAGTCTCCGTATACAATCCACGGGCAACCACAAACAAAACAAACACCCACGACACGAAGTGACCAGCTGGAGAAGGAGAAAGTTGTTACCGCGATGCGGTAGCGTAATTAACTGCAGGGGCTTGCGCCTGCAGGGAAGAGCGTCCCCACAATCAAAAAACCCCTCAAGCGAGGGGGAATCTGACGAAGTCTGCTACATCGGCCGCATCCGTCTAAACCTCCGATACATGGTGCCATAAATCAATTTGGCATCTTCGGAGAGGTGGACGTATAGCACCTATTAGCATCTGCCCCGAACCTCAGGCGAGACAGCCCATGTCTCGGCCGACGTTCGGAGGGGAACAAACGCCACAAGCGCTTGCGCTATCTGATTGGCGCAAAGCGCCTGACAAATGCAATGCATTTCCTAAAGGGCCAGACCCAAATCAAAAAGACCTAGCAGGCCTAATTAAATTGCAAAGCAATAAATGGGCAGAGCCCAGGTAAAATTGATGCTCTGCATCATTTATAAAATGAGCAAAGCCCAAAATAAATTGATGCTCTGCATCCTTTATGGGCAGAGCCCAAGCAAAAATAAAAACAAATAAAAGTGTTGAACTTTTTTCAACTGGACTTAGCCCAATCATGGCCGTAAGTCTTCAAATTAAATTGACTGAGCATAGCTGCTCTCTTAAAAATCAATTTACATCCGGTCCGAGGGTACATCTCCTAACTCCTCTGACACCTATCGTTGTAATCCTTCAACGACGTCAGAGAGGTGACGGGTCCCGACGACCACACATCAACACGGACTGCGGGGTCCTTAAACTCGTGGACCGAAATGTCCTTAAACTAATGATGGACCGAAACGTCCTTAAACTAATGATGGACCACCACGTCCTTAAACTGGCGATGGACCACCACGTCCCTAAACTGGAACTTGGACCACCATGTCCCTAAACTGGAATATGGACCGCAATGTCCTTAAACTACCAATGGACCGCAATATCCCCAAACTACCTATGGACCACTACGTCCCTAAACTGGAACAATAGAGCCCCCAAACGCTCTTTCCGTTAAGTTGATCTTAGCTTCAAACAGGACTAACGTATCCTTAACGAACGTTTAAGTTGATCTTAGCCTCAAATCTGGCTAACGTATCCTTAAACATTCAAATGGACCATAAAACTCCAAATCAACTTTGGTTCAAGGGTACATCTCCGAACTCCTCTGACACCATATAGCATCTGCCCCGAATCTCAGGCTAGACGTCCTCACGTCGTCTCCGCCGCCTTTCGGAGGGGAACAGATTCTGGAACGCCTGGTGGGACCTTTTCCTCTTTCCACTCCACACTTCGTGTGTCGTCTTCGCGAACCAATCGCGGTTTGTTAATGGTTGCCTTTGGATTTCAAGTTACTAAGATTTGGTCTTTTGCCTGGAGCAGAACTCAAGCATCAATGGCCTCTAACTGCACCAACTGCTCGAAGTGCCACTGCAACGGACGCTCCACCTCACCTGGAGGTGTAGCATATGGGTCCCAAGCGGCCTCCTTCCTCGCTCTACCGGTAGAACTGGTGACCCAGGCCACAACCGGCCTGTTTTTCGGGACCATGATCCCACCTACAAGCTTCTCTATGCCAATACCTGCACCAGAAACGAAAAAGAAGTCGGTCTTCGACCGGCTCACCGCTACGACGGCCCCTGTCAACGGGTCGTCCATTACCAAGCCAACAGCCTCTGTCTTTGCAAGGCTGGATCAAAAGGTGGCTGTACCAAGGAAGGCAATAGCCACTGCTCCAGAAGTCGTCAAGGCGGCTTCCCCTGTCAAAGAGTCAGTCTTTTCAAGACCGACTATTCCTGCTCCTGCCCCTGCTCGAGGATCTGTCTTCGACAGGTTGAATATCACCTCTCAAAGGACAACCTCAGTCTTTAAGAGGTTAACACCAGCGGCGCCTCATTCAGACAGGGGGGCAAAAAGAAGCTGTCTCTATCTCCGAGCCAGTCCCAACGGCTCGTCATACTCGACGTCGCCATTGGCGACGAGTGAGGAAGGCAGGGGGCAACTGCCCCTCAGGGCTAACTCCACCGGCTCCAGTGGTGGAAGTCAACGCTGCTGTTCCAACCGGGAACAGCTTTGAACTGCTGAGGAGGGTACGTAAGAACTCTCCAACCGCTACATTGAAAAGATCACATCCGCCCGCGGAGAGAGTTCCCGAAACAAAGCAAGAACAGCCCCCTCAACGGCTGTCCTCAAAAATATACAAGGTTTGGCGGAGGGTTCAAGACTCCGTGATCGACCCAGATCACTCTCGTCAACAGAAGAAGGCGAAGGTGCAAAAAGAAAATGACCGTCCTATTAAACAGCAAAGGACAACAATTGCTAGGGTGCCCACTGCAACGGCCCCTTCAACTTCAACGGCCCACAAAAGAAGAAGGCCAGAGAAAACCCCCGCGCCCGCGGCAAATGCCAAAGATGGTGAACCTAAACGCCCTAAGTCCGGGGGCATAATAGTTCATACAGTGTGCATGGCATCGGGAAAGGAGGACAGCCGTGCATCTACAGGTCATAGACCACTTACACGGTCAGTGACCAAGGCTCAGGAGAAACAGCAAAAGCTCCAGGAGATGATGACCGTGATGGCCGCACTCACTGGCCAAAAGAAACCCCTGAAACGTCCTCGGATGAACGTCAGGAACAAAAAACTGACGCCGAATTCCTTCGTCGCATACTGGAGAAAAAGGATAAAGAAGCTGCGGAACAAGCAGCCAGCATAAAGAAAATGGCCCTCCTGTTCCAGGACATGGTGGGTATGATGATTCAACAAGATCCACCTGCTGAAGATCCCCCGATCATCCTTGAAGATGATAGGGGAGAAACGTCGAATCCTCCTCCGGCTCTGTCAACAGCTAAGGAGGAGGCAATCTCCAAACCTGACCTGGACGAATATATAGCCCAGCAGATACGGGTTCATCATGCGACTGAGGCAGCCGGTCAGATCGTCAAAACAGGACGACCATATCCGGGCTGGTATGATCAGGTACAGTACCCGCCGGGCTATACAATACCTAAGTTCCACATATATAAAGGGACAGGGAATCCGCATCAGCATGTCGCTCAATTCAGGGCCTTATGCGGCAATACTGGAGGCGATGACAAATTGATGCTTCGCCAATTCGTCGGCAGCTTGTCAGAAACAGCGTTCGAATGGTATTCCGAACTCCCGAACGATTCTGTCAAGACGTTCGCTGAAATGGAGTTGCTATTCACTCAGCGATTCGCGAGCGCCAGCGAACGGGCCCCGATAACAGCGTTGATTAATGCCAGGGTAAGGCCGGGCGAGACGTAGGTTCAGTACGCTATACGCCGGCGAAACTTGTGGTCGAAATGCGAACAACGCATTGAAGAAGCGCCCGCGGTGGGCATGTTCGTGGGTACCCTAGACCCTCATGCCACTATCTCACAGTTCATGATGTTCTTTAAGCCGACCACATTCCAGGCTTTGATCGACAAGCTGGCCCAGATAGATCAAATGGGTCACAGATCTTCTCCCCCGAAGCCAGAACCGCGGAACGACAAGGGTAAAGGGAAGGCAACCTTCGTTGCGAATGCTCAGCAGCAACCCAGCACCCCAAAGCTAGAGGATCAATCGGGAGAGAGGCGGCGGTTCTATATTGAGAAAATGAGGCGCCCCTACTCATTCCCGCGGGATAAGACGAAGAGGCTGTTCGAGCTGGCTGTGCGCAACAGGCTTATCAACTTGCCGAATCCAAGGCAACCGCCATAACCCAACGAGGTGAATAACCCCAATTATTGCCCTTATCATCAAACGGCAAGCCATCCGATTGAGGATTGCTTCGTCTTCAAGGGATGAATTGAAGATCAATACCTACAAGGCAAGTTTGCCCTATCTGAAAAGTGGAAGGTAAATCCACCACAGCCGCACACTCCAAAGAAGACGGACATGATGGGGGCAGCTTGTTCTTTTGTCAAGGACGAAAACGATGGAGAAAATTCATCAGACGAATCCGAAGACTACATAGCGACTTGTCATGTGATCTCTCATTCACTGGCGGATGATGAAGAGGCTCCTTGCGCCGAGAAACAAAGGGCGAACCCTGATCCGGAAATTCTACGGCCGTCAGACGAGTTGATCGATATCTTCCTAAATGAAATTCGTCTGAAAGCAAAAGCCAATCGAGAGCGTGAGATGACCATACTGGAAAGAGCCAAGACACTCCCATCAAATCAAAAGCCATCCACTGCAGATAAAAACAAATTCAAGACGAGGAAAAGGTTCGCCAAAGCCATATCAGCGGGAATGAAGCTACCGCCCTCTGAAGAAAATACTTTCGGTGGAGTAGAGATGCATCCTAACTTCTGCTTATATTATCAGAAGATCATACATCCTACTGAAGACTGCGAATCCTTTAAATGTTGGTGGCAAGGGTATGTCGCTCAAAAGCAACACTTCGACAGGACAAAATGAGAAGCTCGTAGACGTCGAAAAAATGCGATGGATGAGCGCAAAAGAGCCGCCGATGACTGTCATATAGCCGACTCCAAGGGATCGCAAATTATCACCTTTGGAAGCGACTCTGAGGAAGAAGCTGCCCTCAACCCTCTCCTCAAGGAATCTATTTCGAAAATGAAAGAATTGAGGAGTTGCGAGAACGTTCAGCCGTGCAATCGCACGCTACTCAAAAAAAATCTCGGTCCTATAAACAAAGGATCGAGCACAAAAGATCAAGGAAAGGAAAAAACAGCCCTCGAGGCCGACATTCAACAGCAATCGAGTGGCCCTAGACCGTTTGTTCGCCAAAACAATCTACGACCACGCCCGTCCCTCGAAGAGAGGTTGAAACGTCCTTACTCATTTCCCCAGGGTGAAACAAGGAGGCTGTTCGAAGTGGCAGCGCATAACAGGCTTATCACTCTACCGGAACCGAAACACCAGCTACAACTGAATGACGTCAACGATCCTAATTACTGCCCTTACCACCAAGTATTGGGTCATCTGATCGAAAACTGCTACACCTTCAAAAACTGGGTTGAAGACCAACACCAGCAGGGAAACTTCGCGCTGTTTGAAGACTGTAAGGTGAGCCCACCACAGCCTCATGCTCCTAAAAAGGTGGATACGCTGGGGGCATCATGCTCATTCATAGAGAAAGCCCCTTAGACCGAAAAGTCAATAAACTAGATGTTCACCTCAAATACGGCGACGGCGGACCGAAACGTCCTTAAACTAACAGTGGACCGAAACGTCCTTAAACTAACGGCGGACCGTAATGTCCTAAAACTAGCTGACGACCGAAACGTCTTTAAACTACTACAGCAGCAGCATCAGGCTTAAAAAAATGGTATGTCCATAAGCGAAGTGGGCGCGGATGAAAACCCGAAAGGGCTCCGTGAGTAAAAACAGCAGGACTACCGGCGAGTGTTTGTGAAAACCCGAAAGGGCACAATCTCGTTGAAAGACACTTATAAGGTTCTCTCGACCTTATAAGGAAAAACCACCCGCGTGAGATCCTTACGACTCACAAGGGAGAAACACACTTAGGGATCCTCACGATTCCTAAGGAGAAATTACACTTGCGAGATCCTCACGACTCGTAAGGAGAACTCTCTTATGGGACCCTCACGGCTCATAAGATTTGAAAGTCTTAAGTTACAGAGACCTGAACCTGTTCTTAAGCAACTCCCACAACCATCCACTATTGCCCTACAAGTAGCTCAATACTGACCCTTGTATACAATCCACGGGTGCGAATAAACATTTCCCTAACCAAGTCCCATCCGTGACTGGGGATATGTACGCATGATGAACAACCCTTGTAAGTCCTCTCGACTTACAAGGAGAAAACCCTCTTGTAGGATCCTTACGACTTATAGAGGAACGTACACTTAGTACCACCAAATCTCGACTGTCTGTACCACCAAATCTGGTCCTAATAACCTTCGTTCACCAACATCATCCCAACAAACAGGTGAACGGCACTTACGACCATACAGTGCTTCAAACGGAGCCATCTGAATAGTTGCTTGGAAGCTATTGTTGTACGAAAACTCCACCAGGTGTAGATGATCCTCCCAAGAACCTTTGAAGTCCAACGTGCAAGCCCTCAACATATCTTCAAGGGTCTGGATCGTTCTCTCCGATTGTCCATCAGTTTGAGGATGATAAGCTGTGCTAAACTTCAATCGAGTCCCCAAACTTTCTTGTAAACTCCTCCAAAAGTGCGACAAGAACCGAGTGTCCCGATCGGACACGATGCTTACCGGTACTCCATGCAGTCTTACAATCTCCTGCATGTACCGTTCTGCCAAAGTCTCTGTCGATTGACCAACCCGAAAAGGAATAAAGTGAGCTGCCTTGGTCAAACGATCGACAATCACCCATACGGCATTGTTGCCCTTTGGACTCCGCGGTAAAGCCGTCACGAAATCCATGGTTATATGTTCCCACTTCCACTGAGGAATCGGAAGTGGTTGCAACAAACCAGCAACCCTTTGGTGTTCAGCCTTGACTTGCTGACACACCAAGCACTTAGCCACGAAGCGAGCAATTTCCCGTTTCATACCTTCCCACCAGAAGTGCTGTCGAATATCTCGGTACATCTTTGTCCCTCCTGGATGTACAGAGTAAGCTGAACTGTGTGCCTCCTTCATAAGCTCTTCACGCACATCCCCTTTTGGCACACACACACGGCTACCATATCTCAACGAACCATCTTCGTGGATCAGTAAATCGGTTCGTAGTCCGGCTTCAACCTGCTCTCGAAACTTTTGTAGTCTAGGATCCTGCAATTGCGACACTTTAATCTTCTCAACTAAGGACGATTGCACTTGCAAATGCATCAATTGCCCCGTAGCATGTGGTAGCACAACCTCCAAGTCGAATCTCCGAAAATCCGCAATGATCTCCCTCTGTGCAGTCAATATCTGAATTGCTGGTAACCGACTTAGCGCATCTGGCACAACGTTAACTTTTCCCGGATGGTACTTAAGATCAAGGTCGTAGTCGGCCATCAGCTCCAACCATCTGCGTTGCCTCATGTTCAACTCCTTCTGCGTGAACACATACTTTAAACTCTTGTGATCTGTAAAGACTTCGACTCTCTCGCCTAAAAGGTAGTGTCTCCAAATTTTCAAGGCGAAGATCACGGCTGCAAGCTCCAAGTCATGAGTCGGATAATTCTTCTCATGAGTCTTCAGTTGTCTCGATGCGTAAGCGACGACTTTCCCATTCTGCATTAAAACACATCCCAATCCTTTTCCAGACGCGTCACTGTGAATCACCAGTCCTCCTGAATTATCCGGTACAGTTAGGATAGGGGCGGTTATCAACTTCTGCTTCAACACCTCGAAGGCCAATGCACAACCATCCGTCCAAACAAACGGTACTTCCTTACGCGTAAGCTTGGTTAACGGCTCTGCCAAACGAGCGAAGTTCTCCACGAATCTCCTGTAGTATCCGGCCAAACCAAGGAAACTTCTTATCTCAGCCACATTTCTTGGAATAGGCCAATCTCGAACTGCTGCAATCTTCTCGGGATCAACGGCGATTCCATTGCCCGACACAACATGCCCCAGAAATTTCACTTCTTCCAGCCAGAATTCGCACTTGCTCATCTTCAAAAATAACTTCTCCCGTCTCAGCGTCTGCAGTGCGATCCTTAAATGCTCAGCATGCTCCTCCGGACTCTTCGAGTACACCAGAATATCGTCAATGAATACCACAATAAACTGGTCCAAGAATGGTGAAAAGATCCTGTTCATCAAATCCATGAATATTGCCGGCGCATTAGTCACTCCGAAGGGCATCACCAAATACTCGAAATGTCCATATCGAGTTCGAAACGCCGTCTTGCAAATGTCTTCTGCTTTCACTCGGACCTGATGATATCCTGATCGCAAGTCCAGTTTCGAGAATACCCTCGCGCTACTAAGCTGCTCAAAAAGTTCTCCAATGCGAGGGATCGGGTACTTATTCTTAATAGTCACCCGGTTCAATTCTCGATAATCAATGCACATCCTTCTCGTGCCATCCTTCTTCTTTACTAAAAGAACTGGAGCTCCCCAAGGTGAGTTGCTGCTTCGAATCCAACCTTTCTCGAGTAATTCACCAACTTGTTTCTTAACTTCCTCCAATTCCACCGGTGCCATCGGATAATAAGATTTTGATACTGGCGCTGCACCAGGAATAAGGTCAATCGCAAACTCCACATCTCGCTTCGGCGGTAAGCCCGATATATCTTCAAACACATCCATAAAGTCGCGAACAACTGCCGGCTCTTCATTCCTATCAACTTCCATAGCTGCAAGAACAAAGTTTGTCGGCCTAGCCCTAAGCTCGACTGGCCCGACAGAACTGCTTCCTTACCGCAACTGCTGTCTGCATCGTTGGCCGCGAAAGGTCCAGCGAGACTACTGAGTCTCCTCCATTCTGCTGCATGCACGTCCACGGTTGCTCCAAACCAGTGAAAGTAGTAGGACCCACACGTCTGAACTCTGCCACGGGCCCTACTCGGTCAACTGGTCTAGTTCCAATCTCGTTCACAGACTGCTGAACGATCTGCAAATCTTCCTGAAACGAATCTGCTGTTGCTGGATCAGCTCAGTTTGTTTCTTTGATTTCCGGCATTCCTCTTATCACTCCAAGCAAGGCGGGTTCGTTCACACGCCTCTGGTACGTCTTCAACTTCTTACCTGTCATAATCCTGAACTCAAAACACCCAACATTAGCATGATGATAGATTCTGAATGTAGATCAAGGCTAGAACTCCAAGATACTTAAATAGAGTACCGCATTGTAGCTATGCCGCGGTATCATAGCCGCAATTACTTAACTCCACCCAAGTCGCCCAAGTCCTAGGGATAACAAGAAATCGGGTTTCCGAGTCGACATGCAAAGTAAGTTTGCACGTCGTAAAAGATATAATCCGGAAGAATGTGATTCAAGAATGGTAAAACGGTCAAGGTGGCAGGACATGTTTCCTAAACACGGGTATTCTGATTCGTGTATCGGGTATAATACCCAACTACAAAGAATCAACCCAACTAACCTATGTCTCTGATACCAAAAGAACCATGTCACGCCCCGCTTCCCAGAGTACGCAAGATTGGGCACGTGACATAGCCAACCATGCTACCTGTGGGTAGGAAGTATCCATCCACAGTCACATTACGGTTGTAAGGATATCAAGAACAAGATAATAAACTAATCTAATACATGTCCAAATCCATAATAACAAGAATCAATAAACAATGAGTGCGGAAGCAAATGATCCAATACAATAAATAAACAGTACGTCCCATAATGCGGGCTCACATCTGGAAATGGAATGAAAATAAATAAACTAAACCCTAAGGAACTCACAGTTCAGCCTGCTGGCTGAAGTACTCCTGCTCGGTCGTCGACAGTGGTACGGAATTTGGGCCATGCAAAACCCAGACGTCAGCGCGTCATGACATCAAGTATATAATATAAACATGGTAATAAGCAATGCAAATATGAACATGAATAAAGCAGTACTAAGAAATAACAGAGCAGGGTAATGTGCAATGGTGACCAAACTGTCCTATCAGGTTTCTACTCTATAGTCTTTGAAATCAATTGATGAATCGTCGATGTAACTCAATAGTATCCCGTGCGTGCCCGGGACCACGGTCAAGGTCCTCGGGGCTGAATCCGAGACGTGCCGCTAAGCAGTAATAGGTAGTAGGATGGATGAGTGATGTCAGCATCATCACTCCCGGACTGGCCAAGCCCGTAAGACTGATCAGAACAAGTATCGAACTGTTGAGTTACAAGTCGGTTTCACCTTTGATTTCCCCATACCCCCAAGTTATGTATGTCAGGTCAGGTATTCAATAGTCAAGGACTAATGCCAACGCAAAATCGGGTAAAATAGGTCTGTCTGGATAGACAGCAGGAATGGTCAGGTTTGTCGGCATTAGGCATGAAATCAGGTAACAGGTCAGGTCACGTTTTAACAGTTTGAGTCGATATGTATAGGGTGTCATGTCCGGTGTATCAGTACATGTGTCAGGTGTATCAAGATCGGTCGATATGTAGTGCAATCAAAAGTATGCTAATAACAGGTACAGTAACGAATAAAGAACAACAGCAGGAACGGCAAATAACAATATTATTCCATGTAAACACAGTGATGCTTTGTATTCTCTTATTAATAGGTTCAAGCACCCTTGGGGTGCAATAGTCACAAAGTGAAACAATATCAACAACATACGTAATGAAGCTACATGAATTTAAACTAAAACATAATAATTGTCTCATGGGTGATTTAACAAATGAAGTGAGGACGATCTACTTGGTTTAGTTGGTTAAAGTGTGAATTAATAGCAGACCGGTTAATTACAAGCAACTACTATATTGATTTAATGTTACGGATAATTCTGACCATCAATTCTAAGTTATAAAAAGATATCGATGTTACTAATAGCTGTGTGGTTATAATATGATGATTAAGTTTGTAGCAAGACTTGATCTTGTGTACTAGCATGTTAAAGCAAGTATTCGGATACTTGCCTCGACGGTTTCGCAAACCGGAAAGCACGGATGCGATGTCGGCAGAAAACGCGAGATGGTTGCCCGGGCCACGGATCGAGTCCTAACAGCGAACAGCAGAACTATACGGACCAGAATACTTCGCTGGAGCATCGGGTCCAAAAGACGGCACGGTCGGATTCCGGCAAAAGTCATCGGCAACGAGTTAGCAACATGATATACGTAATAAGATCAGCGGGGGGGGGGGGGATTTTGCACAAAAGGAAAGATGAGGAAGGCTTACCGGGAGACACCAGGGGTAACCCCGGCGGGCTCGACAGCGCTGGAACGCCGGCGAGGCAGCGACGGCGGCTGCGAAGGCCTGAACAGCCACTGGGTTCGCTGGAGAGGGGGTGCGACGAGTAGAGGAGGGTGGTGGTCGGCTCTGGTGATCGAGGGGGAAAGGAGGTGGCGCGGGTGACGTCGACGAGGGTCGACGGCGCGGTTCCCGGCGACCCGGGATTGGTGCTAGGGTCGGCTCGGGTCTGGTGGTGGTCCGGCGAGGGGAGGAGGAAAGCGACGACGAGGTCGGGACGAGGAGGAAGAGAGGGAGTCGCAGGCGTCGTCGGTGACTGGAGGCGGCGTCGACGGCGAGATCTGCGGTGCAGGAGGTGGCGTCGGGGTTGGGTGCAGGCGCGGAAAAAGGCGGAGGAAGGAGGTAGGAGGGTGCGGCTAGGTTGAGGAGGTGCTGACGGCGACGGCGAGGTCGCGGGGAGGTCGGCGGCTCGAGTACGAGGGGCTAGGGTTTGGGTTCTCGTGGGTTTTCTCGTGATCGAGAGGGAGAGGGGAGGCGGCTGCATGGTAATTATAGAGGAAGAGAGAGAGAGATTGGAGAGAGAGAGAAGGATTTGATGAGGAGAGAGATAGAGAGAGAAGGAGATTTGAGAAAAAGGAGGGGCCCACGGGGGTGATAAGGCCATGTGATTGGCTGGGGAGGTTAAGAATAATATTTAAAAGATGGTTAAAAAGATTTTAACGTTTAGAATCTAACAGGAATAAATATTAAGTGTATAATATAGTTTTAAGAATATTTAATCAAACGGGCATCTTTGGCGCTAAATGAAACATTTCCAAATCGCGCCCGGGTTGCGCCCAAACGTTCCAAATTCAAATTATAGGATTTTAAGCGAGTTCCAAATTTTGAAAAGAGATGTTTAGTGATTAAAATGCATGCCCCCAAGTCGGACACTTGCACGCGCGCGTAGTCGTCCAAGCTTGCCCGTTTAGCCGAACGGGACGGAATCTCGACATGCGGACGCTACCACGCGACTAGTGGCGACGAGTAGGCCAACATGGATACTTTTAATTTCATTTTAGGAGTTAAAATTTGTTATGTGCCAAAATGACTTATCCGGTTAAAATTCTACAAAAAGCACCAAACAATCAGAATAATTTGGAATGAGCAGTATATAACACTCAACTAACAAAAGAAATAGTATTATTGGGCTCGGGTGTTACAGAACCCGTGGGAAGCATCTAGAGCAAAAATTCCTGGCTACGTAGAACGCGGCTTATGTCAATCCTGAACCCATGGAAAACGTCCGGAGCGGATCCTGGTCCTCGCAGAGCACGGCAGTGAACCCGTGCGAAGCATCCAGAGCGGAACCTCGTCCTCGCCGAACACGGCAGTGAACCCGTGGGAAGCATCTAGAGCAAAAAATTCCTGGCTACGTGGAACGCGGCTTATGTCAATCCTGACCCCGTGTGAAACATCCAGAGCAAAAATTCCTGGCTACATGGAAAGCGGCTTATGTCAATCCTGACCCCATGGAAAACGTCCAGAGCGGATCCTGGTCCTCGCAGAGCACGGCAGTGAACCCGTGCGAAGCGTTCAGAGCGGATCCTGGTCCTCGCAGAGCACGGCAGTGAACCCGTACGAAGCATCCAAAGCGGAGCCTAGTCCTCGCCGAACACGGCAGTGAACCCTTGGGAAGCATCCAAAGCAACTCCTGACTCCGTGAAATGCGGATAAGGACAACTTCACCCATCACTTGCGGGTCCTCACGACTCGTAAGGGAATAAATTCTCTTGTGAGATCCTTACGACTTTCAAGAGAACGCACTTAGGAATCCTCCCGATTCTTAAAGAGAGAATACACCTACGAGATCCTCTCGATCCGTAGGGAGAAAAGTCTCTATGAGACCCTCACGGCTCATAGAGTGGAAAAATCTTAGGCAGCAGATCTGAACCTGCGGCCTAAGCCATCGCTACCTCTTGAAGAAGCCAAGACAGACTGCTCGCTCTATCATTTGTCAACCATGTTCACTAAGGTAACATGCGGATAATAAAAGGAAGAAGAAAGCGACAGAAAGAACACTTGACTGGCGTTGGATCAAGCATTCGAGACACACTCATTCATGCATGTGCAAAAGACTCAAGTCGAGAAATAAGACAGGCTGAAATAAATTCTTTCATTAATATTTCAAAAGGGTTCTTACAAGCATAAAGAAATAAATAACAACATTATTGAAATGTTTACAATGGTATAACTTCGGACCCGGGATATGGATTGAGGAACTCGAAAGTAACCCTATCTAAGACTTTCCAAGCCTGGCGAACCATCCTAGTGTGCTTTCTTTCACGAGCACAAACGTCGGGGTCCCCACGGATGAAACCCTAGAAGATAGACTTAAGAGATGCCGAAAGCTAAGTAGGTCTACATAACATATATGATCTTAAGTTAAATAATGAGGAAGCGTGAAGAATATGGGTGGATAATTTACAAGTAAAAGATAATAGAATTCCTTGTTAGAAAACCTAATTGGAGAATTAAAGTCGAAAAGCCGAATTGATAGGATTTTGTGGGTAGTATCCGCTGAAAACCCTCAGGAGACAACACTCCTCCTACTAGGGACACCTAGAGGTTTAACGGCTTGTTGCACGTGCTCAGTGCAATCGCGTTTCCCTGCGAAAGTGTGGTTAGGATTTTAGTGAATAAAAATAAGTTTGCTCGAGGACGAGCAAAAGATAAGTTTGGGGGTATTTGTTCACACCATAATATTGCATTATTATATTCCCCATTCTTATTCTTTTTATAAATAAACGGGTGCTTTTGACGCATGTCTGCTACATGTTACAGGTTACAGGTTCTTGGACAGAAAACAGTGAAAACGATGTAAAAGTGAGACTTTGACCAACAAAGTGAAGGATCTTGATCAAGCCTACATAAGGAATAGTTCACAAAGCAAGATTCAAGACGTCGACTCAAAGCGAAGGGTTAAAGTTCACTACAATTATTCACTGTAGGATCTGGAACAAACCTAGAAGCCAAACTGAGAAAAGAACCAAAGAAATAGGAAGACAAAAACATCCTGAAGCTATGAAGAAAAAATGAAGAAATGATCTCCCTACTTGGCCGCGGTTCCGCGGCCAAGTCATGCCTTTGGCAGCGGAACCGCGGCCGTCTAAAGCCCGTGTTGGCTCGGAAAATGATGGCGGTGCTCTAGAGTTTATTAGGTCTTTTCTTAGGGGGTATTTTTGTAATTGTGGACATGCGAAACAAATGTAACCCTAGGGTTTCCTATTCTTTATAAATAGGAACTCTAAAAATTGTAACTCTTTATGCCTCCTTTTAATAAAAATTCAGAAATCCTTTTTGGAGAGCATCGGTGCCTCTCTTTAATTCAGAAATTCAGATCTGACAACCCTGCTTTGATGTTTGGAGAGAGCCATCTGTAAGTAATTTAATTTCTTGCCCTAGTGTAGATTTCAATTCCTTGCCCTAGGTAGATTTAATTTCATGCCCTAGGAACTTGTTTAGGGTTTAGCTTTGAGGAAGGATTTTGAGAGATGAGATCTCTCATCCCTTTCTTACCCACCAAATATTTACAATAGGACTCCATGCATACACGCACATACCGCGCCCTATGGCATCCTACCCCTCGAGGTAACGATGACACCGTAGTGTAAAGGCCCGGTTGTGGTGTTTTCCATGGAGGTTAGGATAAGGATCTCTAAAGGAAGGACAAGAACCTAGAGGAAGGAACACCTTCCCGAACGGATCTAATCCACTTTATTGATAATTACCATAACTCCTCATAGATCTTCATTCGGGTATTGAAAGCGGTGAGATTTAATTACATTTCGAAACCATCCCTAAACCTAGCCCTAGCAAGAGTAGATCTAGATAATTGCCCCAGGATAATTTAGATTTTTAGATTTAATAATCTGTCCGAACACCTTTCGGAATTAACTCGTAAGAACGAATCGGAAATTCACAACATCCCTGTGGACCGACCCGTACTCACCGGCTAGTTTCATGCGACGCCGTTCTTGATTGCGGTTACAAATATTTTTGATCTATCTTTTAGAAAGCGCAAGCACGTTAAATCATATCAAGCATCGTTCTAAAGTAGTTTTAGAAGTGCACGTATATATTATTCTGCCAGAGGGTTGTTGTGGTCAGTGGGAGCAGCAGAAGCATAGTAGGCAAGTAGCTTATGTCTATTTATAGACTTGAGCAAATATAGCGGAGATAGATCATCTAATTTTGATGTGAAAGTCATGGGTTTGACTTCATCAGAATAGGGGATGGATCTGTTGAGAAGGTAGTAGGGTGTGATGTCCTGGTATTTGGATGACATACACAGAGTAGGAAGTAAAATTCCTATACTACGATCGGTTGTACTGTGGTCGTCATACAGTTGTTTCTCCAGAAAGGATATGGATATAATATCAGACATTCTGGTTTCTAGATCTATGGTTTTAGATCTTGATTTGGGTAGTTTCCCAATGTGAGTACTTTGACAATATTCTAAAGGTATTTAGAATAAATGACTCCTGGCATGGTGGTGTACCTGCAGGTGATGGAGTCACTCTCTCTAAAGGTTTCTTACAGACTAAAGGGGAGAGGGATGTGCATGATTGGCAGATCACTTCCTTAGGCAATTGAGTCAATCGTGAGATGTCAAGTACCACACCAGATATTGTTTTTGCACTAGATGCGATAAGTTTATATTAATCCAATCCTGAAGAAACATAAGGAAGCAGTTTTAGAACATAAGTACATGTTCTGCGGATTTGATGACGGCGGCCTCCTTCGGGAGACAGTTATCATTCCAGGATTCAAAGGTGACATGGAACTGGAAGAGGTTCCAGCACCACAAACTACAACTAATGATTTAGTAGAACCAGTGGATTCAGTAGTACCCGACGAACCCCAGCCTCTCCGCCGATCTAGTAGGGTTTCTCGTCCACCTGAGAGATACTACGGTTTTCTCATTGACGGTGGAAGCGAAGATTGCATCATGGAGGATGATGACCCAACTAGCTTCGAGCAGGCCATCACGAGTAGGGACTCAGTGAAATGGCTGGATGCTATGCGGTCCGAGATGGAATCCATGTACACCAACAAAGTATGGACTTTGGAAGTTGCTCCTGAAGGGGTAAAACCCATTGGGAGCAAGTGGATCTTCAAGAAAAAACTTGGTGTAGATGGGAAAGTGGAGACTTTCAAAGCTAGACTTGTTGCAAAAGGTTTTCGTCAAAGACCAGGTGTGGATTATGACGAAACCTTTTCTCCAGTGGCTATGCTTAAATCCATCCGGATCATGCTTGCCATCGCTGCATATCATGACTACGAAATCTGGCAAATGGATGTTAAGACCGCCTTTCTAAATGGTGATTTAGAAGAGTGCGTGTACATGACTCAGCCAGAGGGCTTCGTAGACAGTGGGAGCAGCGAGAAGGTGTGCAAGCTGCTTAAATCCATTTATGGATTAAAGCAAGCATCGCGGAGTTGGAACATCTGCTTTGACGTCGTTATCAAAGAGTTTGATCTCGTCAAAAATCCAGATGAACCTTGTATCTACAAGAAGGTGGCAGAGAGTAAGGTTGTCTTCCTCGTATTGTACGTTGACGACATACTCTTGATAGGAAATGATATTCCTATGCTGCAATCGGTCAAGCTCTTCTTATCACAAAGATTCTCAATGAAAGATCTTGGTGATGCCTCCTGCATATTGGGAATTAGGATCTATAGAGATAGATCCAAACGGATATTGGGATTGTCCCAATCCAGGTACATTGACACCATACTAAAGAGGTTTAGTATGGAAGAATCCAAGCGTGGGAACTTGCCCACGATCTCTGGAGTCACTCTCTCCAAAGAGATGTCTCCCAAGACTGATTTGGAGAGAGCTCGCATGCAAGGGATACCCTATGCTTCGGCTGTAGGCTCTATCATGTACGCGATGCTATGTACCAGACCCGATGTTGCATACTCACTAAGTGTAGTGAGCAGGTATCAAGCTGATCCTGGAGAGAGTCACTGGACAGCTGTGAAGAGCGTTCTCAAGTACTTACGAAGGACTAAAGATATGCTCTTGGTGTATGGTAACGGAGAACTCCAAGTAGAGTCCTTTACCGATTCGAGCTTCCAGAGTGATAAGGACGACTCTAAGTCGCAGTCGGGATTTGTCTTTACCCTTTACGGAGGGGCGGTTAGCTGGAAGAGTTCCAAGCAGGAAACCGTGGCAGACTCGACGATGGAGGCTAAATACATCGCTGCCAACGATGCTGCTAAAGAGGCTGTTTGGATCAAGAAGTTCATTACTGAACTTGAAGTGGTTCCATCCATTGAGCATCCAATACCTTTGTATTGCGATAACAATGGAGCAGTGGCTTTGGCCAAGGAACCCAGGTCCCATCAGCGATCCAGGCATATTCTGAGGCGTTTTCACCTCATCCGGGAGATAGTTGATCGCCGGGAGATCGAGGTCAGGAGGGTTGACACGAAGAACAACACGGCGGATCCACTCACGAAGGCCATTCCCCAGATACAGTTTGAGAGACTCTTCGGGATGCTCAGTATGCGATACTACAGCAGCTGGCCCTAGTGCAAGTGGAAGATTGTTAGTTGTATGTATGCCCTAGAGGCCAGTATTGTACAGATGATGTATATTATTGGATGCTTGGTCATATATAGAGATGACTTTCTTGCTCGATATGATAGTATGCTATCTGGTTGCTCTTTATCTTAACATGTATACTAGTCTCTTTAAACTGTCTTATAGTTACATGTTGGTAAAGCCCTTAGGATGTGTACTTGACTACCTGGACTATGATGCAGATCATACTAGTGGGGACATGGTAGTCCATAAGTACATCCTTCAAGGTCCCTAGTCGTAGGTGTATCGAGACGGGGCATCGATATACCAGTGTAGACTAGCGTATACGCTTCTCGACCCATGAGATGGGCGATGGATGATCCCATATCCATTGGTGTTTGACATCAGAGATGGTATACGGGTGCTCAGTAGAGACTGGGTACACTGGACGGACTCGCCGAGAACTCCCAGATGGTATTATACCTCACGTCAGATGGCAGTTCTCAGGTGACACTTGTGCAGGTTAGTCTGTAGACCCGAGATCGTCATAGAGTCTTGTGTGATTCCCACTGTACTTTGATCTCCACCTTACCACGTCCATGAGGGCGTGCCAAACGGTGGTTTTTGGGTACAGTCCCGAGTCACATGGAGGCAATAAGCGATAGGAGGGGTTTCGTCTCTCCCGGTATTGGGAGTTGATGTTGCGCTGTGCTTGATTGGCTGTAACAGGGAAGTCCCTGGCCAGGGCTGATCAGAGATTTGCTGGTAAGTGTTACCAGTAGTTTCTCGACCCGTTATGAGCCTCACATCGGCACGACTTATCAGTTATTGGGGTCTGACGTTTACCACCCCTAGACTTGATATGCGACATATCAGACGAGGAGACCGGACTGTACGGGAAGTGTCGCCGATCGGCTCGACGGGAGTTGTAGCAGGTTCGCTTGTTCTCTTCTGATCGCTCAATACCCGGGTGGCCGTTACGTTTAGCTGACCGCTTGCGGCTTAGGGGTGCTTGATATGATCATCACCCACTGCCGGCGTATTGACGAGTCTCAGAGTCCCACAATGGAGTTTCCTAGTCCAGGCGAAACGTTGTGGTGCGCGTATGCGATATGCGCATGAACCCGATTAAAATGCGCGTATAGGATACCGTATATTGATCGGGCGGCTTGCTTTTGGTAGGGGTCATATGTGATATGGCCGGATTGGTAAATCAAGTGTTGATTTATCATTTAACCATTAGCTTCTCACTTGAAATCCTTTCTTGAGCTAGTTGGATGTATGCATGCATGTATGCCTTCTTTTTGATTCATGCACATATGGATGTACATATACACATACATACATATATCTTTCATGGTTGTATATATATGAAAATGGTGGCAATATAAGACTCACACCATGGTATTTTTTATGAATTATTATTGTATTTATACTAAAACATAAAAGGAAAGAAAAGGTGTTTTATTGATTTGTTCTACACACTTCTTTTGACCTAACCATTCTCACCCACCACTTAACCTTTGGTTAAATTTCCTTTTGTGTTTTAACTCTAGTACAATAATGATTCAACCATGGTTTGAGATGATAGATTAATAATATATATTGATATATTTTTCCTTTTTGAAAAGAGGTTGAAGTTATCATCTTCTTTAAAAAAGCCATCATCTTCATCAACCTCTCTCTTTTGCTCTCTTGTTCTTAGTAGTGAGCAATATACTCATCAAGATTGGATTTTGAAGTGAGAAAGAGAACCACAACACCATTCTATATAAGTCTAGCCCACTTGTTTAGAGTGTTAACTTGATTCCGTTCACTTGATCGGAGAAAGTCGCAAGCTTGGATATAGCGGACTCCGGGTGGATCATCGGTGACGTCGAAGAGTTCAAGCGGAGTTCTTAGAAACCCCAAGTAGCCGAGGAGTCTAGCGTAGGGAGCTACAAAGGTTGTACTCTCTAAACCCTAGCTTATCTTTCATATGTTGATATGGAATTTTTTGAAACCCTAATCGATTCTAGGAACGATCCGATGCATGTTAACTTAGCACCCTATAAATGCTGTCCTTGGTTCATGTGATGCTTCCAAACCCTTCATAAGGTGCTAGGCTAACCCAACACATGGATGACAGAGTGATTGTCAGAGTTATAGTTTTTCCTAAGATGAGGGACAGTATTATGGACAGGTGGTCCAAGAGGATACTGTGGGAGGCTTGGTGCTGGATACTGATTAGGTTCAGTTATCGATACAGTCTAAGAAGTTTAGATTTGAAGTTCATTTATGAACTAGGTCCCATCAGATATCCAGACATATTCTAAGACAGGTATTACTCGATTCGGGAGATGGCTTTCTCCGCGAACTTGAGATTAAGAGAGACATAGAAAGAAAACATCAGGGCGGATCCACTCACTGAGGCTATTTCTCGAACACAATAGTTTTACAAACGGGTTTTGTGAAACTGATTAGTAGAGAAGTTGGATGTTCGGTATCACACGGGCTGTGAGTATGCGACATCGCAATAATTAGCCTTAAGTGCAAGTGGGAGATTGTAGGATATGGTGCCCTCAAAGTCAATTATTGGATCCCAGGCACGTGATTGCAATGATTGAGGGAGGACCTATACCGATATGACTGTCTTACTCAAGATGATAGTATGCTATCTGGTTAGTCTTTATCATCGTATATATGCTTTAGTTCATTATTGCATGTTGATAGAGCCCATAGGATTCTTGCTTGACTGCCAGCAGTATGATGGCGATCATATACGTGGGAGCTGGGGTCTGTAAGCACATCCTTAAAGTGTCCCTAGTTGTGAGAGTTTCGAGACAGGGCATCGATACTCCAGAGTGGACTAGTGTATACAGTCGAGACCCCGACGAAGGGCGGTGGCCAGTCTCACAAGCCACTGGTGTCAGTTGATTCACCTAAGATGTATACAAGCGCCCATTAGGTTATGAGTACGCCGGACAGGACTCTCCGAGAACATGCTATTTGGTATTATACATATCGTCAGATAGCAGTTCCCTGGTGACATGTGTACAGGTTAGTTTGTCGACCTAAGATCGTCATTTGTCCCGTGTGAGTTCCCACTGTGCTTTGATTTCTACCCTACCACGGCTCAAAGGAGTCGTGCAAACAGGTCTTTTTTGGGTACAGTCCCGAGCCACATGGAGGCAAGTGAGCGGATCGGCGGGGGATTCGTCTCTCCCGGTATTGGGGGTGAGATCGCGCTGTGTCTAGGAGAGCCATTACACAAAGCTCTCGGCCGAGGCAGGAGATTTACTGTTAGGTACTCCAGTAGTATCTCAGGGTGTTCTGGGCCACTCTCTGACACGACTTATACCGCTATTGGGGGTCTGACGTTACCAGCCCCTTAGGCCGATATGCGATACTCATAGACGAACGGACCGGACTGTATGTATATTGTCACTTTTAGGCTCAGTAGGGTATCTGGGTGAGTTCGCTCGTCAGCTTCCCTTCCAATCAATACATAGGCAACCGTTACGTACAGCTCGTACCTCTGACGTGCTAGTGGTTATACCCAGTGCCAGTGTGTTGATGAGTCATTAGAGTCCCCCACAGACAGTTTCCCAAGTTCGGACGAAACGTTGTAGAGGTCGTATGGTTTTATGGCAGGGTTCGGAAAATGCACGTGCGTTTTTGCACGTGTCATATTTCGGGCAGATAATACTGGTGGGCTTTGGTTTAAGCCGGATCCGAGTATTATACTGTGTAGATATAATATCTTTGTCTCAGATGCATTTGTATTCGGTCATAATACAAATACGGGTATGTTTATACTAATACGGGGTTATCCTGAAATTCGTTTCAGGATCACTTTTGGAAGTTGCCAGTTTCCAGTTTTCTATCGGCCGTATTTAACATTCGGTTAAATGCGGATTTATCTTTTCTTCTTGAGGGTGAGTCATGAGGTGAGTCATGAGTGGAAGCTTCATGTTGTGGTGACTAGGATTAGTGAGTCGCTTATTGCATTTATTGATATGATGAGATGTTATTAGTGAGTCACCTTTTCATTAATGGTATTGTGTAATGCTTAGGATATTTTGATCAAGATCTTTTGCTTTATGGTCACCTTCCCCCTCCTACACTCACCTCCCCCTCTCATCTATAAGTGGCCGGCCCCCTCTCATGTGAGAGACATGGTTGTTAATTTGGAAAAGATATAGTTTTGGATTCATGGAAATTAGATAGCCTCATTTTTCATTTCACCCGATTCCAAAAGGCAACTTCATTAACCGTTCGTCCATGGCTTTGGACGTAATGAGACAAAATGTTCTACTCATTCTCTACATCATCTTGGTCATCTCTTTTAGTAAACTTGATGACCGAGTTGCCTCAGTTCAGAGGCGGGAGCCCGTTTAAAGATCCGTCGACGTGGTGCCACCTAGACGAGAAGACTGGAGATTCAGGAGATCGGAGCAGCCGCAACAAAGCGTGGGATGATGGTTGAAGACCGAAGGATTCGGATCGTTCGGTATAACATTTCTACCCACTTTGTAGTTTGTTAGTTTAGCTTTAATGGAAGATCCGGGTTATAGTACGCGATAGCGCCAGCTAAAAGTTTTTGTTCCGCATTTGGCGTCTGTTAAGACGGCCGGGGCGCTACCGTGTACTTACAGTACATACCACGTTCCGGTATTTAATGCTATATGATATCTTTTGCTACTACACTTGCACAATTACCGTTGATGCGCATGTTACACTTACACAGATTTGCCGGCTCATACACATTCTTCATCGGTAATTTCCATTCCAAAAACACAGTAGAACTGCCATATCATGATATTATTCTTAACTGTATAGTACATTCATTGTTCAGCACTATCATAGGACATGCTTGCCTGATATATTTGACATGCTCATATTACCGTTTTATGTTGCATACATCGTACTTTATGGTTATATGCATTGAGATGCCGTTTTCATGAGATTTCTGGATTTGAAAACCGCGGTTATATTTCAAAGGAAATCGTATATTGTTTTAAAAACTCGGTTTCTCTTGATATGATATTTCGAGGTATCCACCATGAGTTTTCTCGGTTCTGAGTTATCAGCATACCCGATTCGAGGAAGGGGACGCACCGTCTGCGGGTTCATGGTGGACCCGGTAAGGTACCCGGGGCAAGAGCGGTTTTGTGTGGATGACGATGAGCCTGGCAGGGGAGCACTACCTACCGGTGATTGTATAGAACTCGGTAAATATCCGGTGGATACCGTTTTGAAGTTATGATATGAGATGGATATGAGTGCCGATCTGAGTATGCGGCGCCTGAGATATGATAATTTACGTGTCGGTGCTGGACACAGGTTTTTATGACGTTTCGAGTGTCGGTGTTGGACATTCAGGTTCCATGATTTTGTTGTGACATTGATGGACACACGTGGTTGATATTCTCATACATACAGGCATACATTTTCATGATGTTTCGAGTGTCGGTGTTGGAGACTCAGGTTCCATGATATTGCTTGTGTCGTTGATGAACACGTGGATGATATCCACATGCATACATACATATGATGTCAGATGTTTATTTCTATGTCATCGCATTGGCTCGATTGTTGACATATATGCATTATGGTCATCCTAGATATCATAGTATTACCTTCAAGATATAGTAACCTAGGAAATCGTTATTTTATTCGATTTCTATCTTTTGATGTTTTCCACTCACGAGTTGGCAACCCGCCCCCGTTGTGCTACAGTTCTTGCAGGCTTGACCACTTGGGATCAATTGCGGTATCGCTGGCATACAGTTTCATCCAGGGTGTTTTTTTTTGGTAGGTGGGACACATTTGGATCGTGCCCACTCTTGTACTGTAATTATTCTGTTGTATCTAGATAAACTCCATCAATCAGAAACTAAACTTTGTATATTAGTAGACCTAGTCAAACTTGTGTGGTTGCGAGACTTAGAGCGATGGGTGTATGTTCGCTTCTTTGAGGTTTTGATATCTTGCTTATTTATTGTTCTTCTGGGTTGATCTTCACCGTTGGGCGTTGTATATATGTTATTGCATGGTTGTGATTCCACCAGTTGGCGAAGATCTAGCTCCCGCTTGGGGATGCCTTTTATTATATGTATGTGGTTTTGGATCAAAATATACAAGGGAGGTGCTGTCCAAATTTTTAAAAGACGAAACATGTTTTCAACTATAGTATAATCCACTTGTATTTTTATGTTTTATTATCTATGCATTTAAAGAAAAACATGATTCATTATACCTTTATTTCAAAACTGCACCCCCACTATTTTCCGCAAAAAAGTTTAGATTTTCTGGGCTTCGGCTTACTTGATTTACGTTATGCCTTCAGTCGTTGCGTAATTTAAGTGCCGGTCACGTACTAAATTACGGGTCGTGACACATGGGTAATATTCGGAATAATCTGGTATTATCTGTAAAATCCCACAATATATATATTATATATTTTTATAACTAATAATAATATATATATACTGTTATATATATATATATAATATTAATTAAATTTATTAATAAATCTCTCTCTTCTCTTTCTCACGTCTCTCTCTCTCTGTCTCTGTCTCTTCTCTCTTCTCTCTCTCTATAATATATATATAATATATAATAAAATTATAACACACTCTTCTCCCTCTTCTACTCTTCTTCCGATCACCTTTCACCCCTCACGGCCATGACGACCTCGCCGCCGACGACTTCGCCTCGTCGCCACCATCTTTCCTCTATCTTCGCTAACCTAGTAACCCCAACAGCTAGTTTTCTTTTTCTTATTCTTCTTTATTTTCCTTCTCTTTTCTTGATCCCCGATCGTATCGCCGGAGTTGCACGCGTCGTCGTCGATCCAGACGATCCAGTCACCGTCATCGTCTATCACAGTTACCACATCATGCAGCTTCTCAGCCAGGTCAAGTCCTGCGCGTGTGAGTTTGCATTGTGAATTTATTCCGACGTCAGAATGTGGTATCTGTATCTCGACGTGAGATCTGATCAAGCAAGTTATAAACTTGCAACATGCTATATTATTATATCGATACTTGTTTAATAAATGATAGTGCATGTGTTTTACTATTCATCAGAATTTACCAATTTACGGTTTTTCAGTATCCGTCTGTATCCGTACTGATAATAGATTATCTAGTTGCATGCCGGAACGTCACAATGTTATCATACTACTATATTAGTTCAATACGCTATCTAAACTATATCATACAAGGTAATAGACATGTAATGGCTATTACAGATAGATACATATACATCCTGGCATTAATAGTATTTTGATATTGATTACGGTTTTACATTTGGCATCTATTGGGCAATATATATTACATGACATGTTCACGACATATTACCGGATTTTATTTCTAATGTCAACAATCCTGACTTGTTGTCCTAACGTACGTGACTTGTTGTCTGCATAGACGAGAACTGTACCTGCTTGATCCTGTGTTGACATTAGATTTATATCGCCAATACACGACTTGAACACAAACCTGGGGGAAAAGGGGAAATCAAGAATGTAACTGAAACGTAACTCAAGATGATATCATTATTGTTTGCCGTGATTCCGGGCGTTACGGAATAAATCATTGTTTGCCGTGATTCCGGGCGTTACAGAATAAATCATTGTTTGCCGTGATTCCGGGCGTTACGGAATAAAATCATTGTGCCGTGGTCCCGTGGGGGTTTGAAAGGGATATATACTGTTGGGTTACGATGAGAATTACATTAATTGATATTAAATACTTCTAGAATAGATAACCTAGAAGTACAGAGTTTAGGATACACATCACATACACATAGCTCACTATTAATATCTGTGTTTATTATTTACATGCATGTTTAATTATATCATCATATCCTGGTTATTACGATTATTTTGGTGTTATGACGCACCGACTTCTGGGTTTTTCATGGCCCAGTTCCTCTACCCTTATCGCAGGCAGATCAAGAATACTTTAGCAATCAAGCGGAGCAATGAGGAGCTAGCTATTGAGTTTAGAGATGCTTAATTTATTTTTCCGTAGTTTTATTTTGATGTGAGCCCATATTGGGACGTGATTCAGATGTTATTGTTTTTATTGGATCTTGGTTCGTTTCCATTATATGCATTTCTTGATTTTATCTATTGTGACAGATGGACATGTGTTAGCTAGATTATATATTTTACTGTTCGTGATATCTGATAGACAGCCGTAATGTGACTGTGGAGGGATGATTCCTAGCCACAGGTAGTATAGTTGGCTCTGTCACGTGCCGTAGTTACATATCTTGGGAAGTGGGGTGACACCCGACAATCAATATGTGCATGAAAAGTGCCCAACTAATCCATTCCTAAGACGACATCATAATTACCGGTCCCGATCAGCAGAAAATCGGAGAAAAGCTCCCTTCCGGAAATCACGACTGGACAAAACTTCACTCTAGGTTGGTGGCAACTACTCCATTGCCGGTGTAAATATCTTAACCTCGGGTCAGTGTTTCGTGGCCAAAGTTGTAGACATGAAGCAATGTGTAGCTCCAAAATCAAAAAGTGCTCTAGCAAGAACGGAATAAACAAGAATGGTACCTGAAAAGACATCTTCTGATGCCTCTGTCTGCTCAGCTGTCAGGGTAAAGGCCCGCCCCTGAACACGACCTGGGTTGCCTCACTTCTAATCAAAAAGTTGCTTCTGGAGGGCAAGTGCCTTCCGTTGTTGGTAGCGATCTGACCTCATAGGGCAATTCCCAATCTGGTGGTCACTAGCTCCTGTTCTCCGCCGAAAAGATGCAGGACGCGACCGTGTAGGTCCTTCTTGCCTGAATTTCGAGGGCAGATGCTAATTGGTGCTATCCGTCCACCTCTCCGAAAATACCAAGTTGATTTATGACACCGTATATCGAAGGTTTAGACGGATGCGACCGATATAGCAGATTTCGTCAGATTCCCCCTCATTTGAGGGGTTTTTGATTGTGGGGACGCTTTTCCCTGCAGGCACAAGCCCCTGCAGTTAATTACGCTACCGCATCGCGGTAACCATTTTCTCCTTCTCCAGATGGTCAGTTCGTGTCGTGGATGTTTGTTTTGTTTTTGGTTACCCATGGATTGTATACGGAGACTAATTTATGTTGTCGCCCGTAGGGCGTGGATTAGTCCAAATCCGCATTTTCATAGATTTAGGTTTGGGGTTGGGTTTAAGGATACATTGGTCTCATTTGAGACTAAGATCAATTTAAACGTTAGTTAAGGATACGTTAGTCTAATTTCTGACTAAGATCAACTTAACGGGATCGTTTAGATCCAACAAGAGAACAATTAGGCTCTATTGTTTAGTTTAAGGACACTGCGGTCGATTAGTTTAGGGACATTACGGTCCGAGGTTAAGGACATCATAGTTCATAGGCTTAAGGACCCCACAGTCCGAGGTTAAGGACATCATAGTCCATGGGTTTAAGGACCCCACAGTCCATGGTTAAGGACATCATAGTCTATGGGTTTAAGGACCCCACGGTCTGGTTTAAAAACGTCATAGTCTATGAAATGTATGGTTGTCGGGATCCGTCTCCTCTCTAAAGACGTTGAAGGATTACAACGATAAATATCAGAGGAGTAAAGAGATGTACCCTTGAACCAATTTTGGTTGAGAGATCTATAGTCCAATTTGAGACTAAGATCAAAAGATTTGTGAGCATATGGGCTTAGTTAATCTGAATTAAGGACTTATGGCCAATCTTGGGCTAAGTCCAATCAAGTTAAAATATTTAACATTTATTTTGGGCTGTTGAGCATTTATTTGGGCTTGGCCCTTTTAACAATGCTGAGCATTGATTTGGATCCTGACAGTATTTCTGTCTTTTGTTGAATGCTGAGCATTCCTCACAGCTCTGTGGCTTATTAAAGAACAATTTATGTTCTATCAGCGCACACGTGAGGGGCACGTGGTGCGCTTGGCGCTTTGCGCCAGTCAAAGAGCGCAGTGCGCTTCTGCCGAGTAGCGCACACGTGAAGGACACGTGGTGCGCTTGGCGCTGAGCGCCAGATGATGGGCGCATTGCTCCAGTTTATGAGCGCAGAACGCTGTTTTATGAGCGCAAAGCGCTATTTGTTCAATGGCGCGCACGTGGGGAGCACGTGGTGCGCTTAGCGCTGAGCGCCAGTCAAAGAGCGCAGTGCGCTATATTTGGAGCGCGAAGGCTCTGCAGCGCTTTGCGCTAGTTTTGAGCGCAGAGCGTTAATTTGTGAGCGTAAAGCGCTATTTGTTCAACGGCGTACACGTGAGAAGCATATGGTGCGCTCGGCACTGAGCGCCAGTCCATAAGCGTAAAGCGCTATTTTATGAGCGCAAAGAGCTATCTGTTCTGTAGCACACACGTGAGGAGCACGTAATGCGCTTGGCGCTTTGCGCCAGTCAAAGAGCGCAGAAGCGCATCTGATCAATTTTATGATCTGAGAAATAAATTCTCGTTTAGAAGAGATTTTGTCTTAAGGTTTCAAGAACAAAGTTCTTATTTTGTAGGAGATGTTTCAATCTCTTATTTTTGTGAAAGGCTTTACTTTTATGGATCTGTGATCCTCAGAGAATTGAAGTATTCTCCTCCCTTTCTATAATGAGATACTATGATCTCTTTGTGTAAAAAAACCTTAGTCTTATATATCTATGATCTGTGAGAAGAATTATGTTCTTCTTTTTGTTTTATGATGAGATCTTTTGATCTCTTTCTGAAAGACCTTAGTCTTGCAGATCTGTGATCTTTAAAGAAGTGAATTCTTCTTTTTAATTATGAGATGATTTCATCTCTCTGTTCATCATTTTTTTTACCTTGAAGAAAATCTTCTTTCTCTGAGAGCTTGGCTCTTTTTTCTGAGATCTCTCAAAACTTATGGGGGATTCCTCTCTTTTTTCTGTCTCCGAAACTTGAAGTCTTGAGGACTTTATATAGGGTGAGCCGATTTGTTCAATCAGTTAAGGAGATCTTCTCTCCAATTGATTTGGGGATTCCCCACCATTGGATCTTTGATCCAAGGGCTTCTGATTTACAGAAGGCAATCTTCTTGTTTTTAACAAGATTGGGAAATCTTTCCATACAGAATTTATTCTGTACTTTTGGTGATTTTTAATCACCATTGGATCATTGTTCCAACGGTGCACTGATTTACAGAGCACAATCTTTTGGTTTGGAAAGATTTTGAGGAATTTTTCCTTAACAGAATTTAATTCTGATTAATTGATAATTTATCATCTTTATTGGATCTCTGATCTGACGGTGAGGAGCTTTTAGTTCCAGCGCTAGCGCACCCGTGCTTTGCACGTGGTGCGCTGCTTAGAGGGCAGCGCACTTAGCGCTAGCGCACACGTGCTTTGCACGTGGTGCGCCGCTTAGGGCGCAGCGCACTTGGCGCTGCTTCTGAAGCGTTGCTTCATTTCAAAATTTGAATTTTGAATAGAGCTTTGCTCTGATTGGGGGAAACAAATGCCCCCCCACCGTTGCGCTCACGTGGCCCACACGTGAGTGCAGCGGTGGCAGCATCTGCGCCCTTGGATCATCTCAGAAGTTGAAACGGCATCTCAGTGCCTATAAATATGACCTTTGGCCCTTGAGATAATTTCCGTTCATCTTCTTCCTTCTGAGAATTTTTATTCTCTTGCAGAGCATAACTCTTTGGCTTAAGAACTTTCTTAAGGACAGAACTCTGTCAAAATCTTAGGTAAAGATTAAATCTTTGAGTAGATCATTTAATAATCTAGGGTTTCACCCATTAACAGAGCTTTGCTCTTCATAGATCTTCGATCTAAAGAAAACCTTTTTTAGGGTTTTGTTGACAGAGCTTTGCTCTCTTAAACCCATAGATCTAAAGAGATCTTTCTTAGGGTTCCTTAATCCATTAACGGAGCTTTGCTCTTGTTAAATCTTAGATCTTAAGAGAACCTTTTCAGGGTTTCTTAACCCATTAACAGAGCTTTGCTCTTTTCAAATCTCATAGATTTATAAATCTTTCATAGAGAACTCTTAAGAGTTTGTTCATAGATCTTAAAGATCATGGAATTTTATTCCATTAAAACTTTACTTTAAGTTCTCTGATGGGTTATTCCATCATTTTTACAGAGCAAGGCTCTTAGAATTTTCTTGAGGAATTTTATTCCTTCAACATTAGAATCTGACAGGTGTCATTCTGCCATAGAGCACTGCTCTCAATGGGAGATTTACTCCCTGGCCCGAGGAATTCTCATTAAATGAGAATCAATTGAGGATTTTCTCATTTAATTGACAGTCTCATCAAATGATGAGGCTGTTTTATTAATGATGCAATGTCATCTGGATTATGTGGGTCCCCCTTTGGTCCTTTTTCACTGCATTGCAGTGTGGTACCGATTTAAAGTTTCTAGTGACAGAACTTAAATTGTAGCATTGGCGGCTGAAAATTTGTTCTTTTCCGCGCAGGTACTATGTCTTTCGACACTTCCTTCCCATTCGTCCGCTCAGAAGGCGGATTCCCCGAAGCTCCCGTAGACCGAGAGGTTCTTGCGCTGATCAAAGACCATGACCCGGAGCACAAGAATCTTCATCTATGGGGTAGATGGTATGATCAAATTATTAGAGGCCGCTGGAGCTTTTCTTGTGCGACACCCTCGGAGCCTATCTCTGCGATCCTTTATGCAGATGCACCCCCGATAAGTTATACTGTGGAGGAGGTGAATTGGACTTCAGAGGGTCTCCTTTGGCCTTCTATTGCCGCAATACCCGTGCAGTCGCCGGTGGCTTTGGACACTCTATAGCGGCGCATATGTCAGGGCGACTCGCGCCCTTGGGGACAGCCCTACAACATCGGACTAACTCCCCGTCACCCGGCCGGATACTTACAGTGGGCCCGATATATCTTATCGGTGAAGAAGTCACAGCTGCTGAAGCTCGGATTGTACCCTGCGATCTATACTTCCTTGTTCCAGTATTCTGCACCTCCTAATGGTGGATCAAGGCGTTTCTAGAGCAATGGAACATTCCGACCCACACCTTCCTCTTATTGGATCGAGAAGTCTTCATTTATTTAGAGGAATTTGCCGAGGTCTCTGGTTTACCCGTTAAGGGAGAGCATTACGAGGAGCTGCTTCCTCCGGATGAGTATATTTTTGCTACCAAATAAGTGGTAATGGGTTTTACCCCAGAGAACGCCATTCAACACCAGTTCCCAAGTTTGATAAAGGTGTTGAATATGTATGAGAGCCTCTTTCTCGAATCCAGAGGCCGCAGGATTACTTTTATGGATTTTATCGCTCGTTTTCTCCGTACGGAAGTTTTATCACGACTAGGTGAAAAGTTTGCCAAACTTGATGATCCTTTCGGCTTTGGCTTGGATTGTCGGCCAATATTGGAAGCCGATCAACAGGATTTCTTTCTTCCAAACGTCGCGATCGTCCCCTTTTCGGAAATTGCCGCTCCGGGCATCGATGAGGAAGCATTCTTTCTAGGGTTCTTCGATTTATGGTTAAGCCAGTTCGCGCTCCCCATACACCCTCGCTATATGAGACCGTCCGTCTTCTACCCAGCGAATCGAATGGTTGCCGGGATACAAGTGGCCATCGGGATAGCTGGGTTAGCCTACCTGTATCACGGCCTCAGCTTGGCAGCGGATACAACTGAGCCAGGGGTGCAGCCTGCCAACTTCTCAATGCATTATTTCACCTCATGGCTTGAGTTGCACATGCTTGGGATCATCGGTATCCACAGAAGACCTTCCTTTTATGACAGATGTAAGTTCCCTCGGATAATGCGGCTGGTCAACGCATCCATCGTAAATCCGACACCGCGAGAAGTTAGGGGTTTGCTACTTCGTCCAGGCACGGTTGGAGATGGCATGTTCTTCACCGATAAAATTTTGACCGTCGGCCAGGAATCTACAAAAACGGTGCTGCTATTGCAGGACATTTTTAAAGACGGGGCCTCTGTATTGAAAGCTCGGGAGATTCTTCATCTGTACTCTATTAGGCCGGGCTTTCTCATATTTAGGCAGAATGATGCGGTGTTGTTCAAGAGATACAACCCGCATCGTTTCGCCTAGCAGCTAAGCTATAATCAGGGCGTCCCGCTTGAGGCTTTCTTGACAGAACCTGCTGCTACCGAAGAGGGTATACGAAGCGCACTGCATCATTTTATGCGCCTGAACACAGGGTCTAACTTCTTCATTAGTGAACCGAGCTGTGTTCCGAAGGCCTTGAATGTGTATGTGGCGTGGTATCAACATTCGATGGGCGCCGTCATTAGGGAATAGAAGCGATTGCTGCTTGATCGTAAAGGCACCGCTACGGCTGGTAACCTCGTTGTTCCTTTAAATCGACGAACCATTATCCGTCCTCCCTTGAGGGAAGTTGATGAGGCTGTGGCGCCACGTGATACACCTGAGCTACCGCTACCGCGTGCTCCCGTTGAAGTGGAAGCTGTGGCGTCTCCTGAGTCCGGCTTAGGTGCAGAGATCGGGACTCGCCGCCTGAAGTTGCCCGCTAAGCGCAAGCTCGTGTTATCGGCGGCCGGTACTCGCTCGCAGAAGAAGAAGAAGAAGTCAATTCTCTCTGCCGACGTTGTACTCGGCCAGGAGCCTCATGCACCTTATAGCGAGGGCCTGAGCGAATACGGGACCATGAGGGTCTATTCATTGCGCCAGATGATACTGATCTGGAGGCTGCCATCGCAGCTTCCGAGCGTCTAGCTAACCGCAAAGCAGGACTGATCATCCTTGCTGAGTCAGGTAATCTTCAGTCGCATCTTTTTGCTGTTATGTTTTTGTTATCATGTTTTGACTGACACTCCTTCTTTAACAGGCATTTCCACTGAAGAGGCTCTCGCGGCTTCCCTCAAGACTTTTGAGGAGGAGGAGAGGCTTCGCGCTTCGCTAGACATTGGTATATTTCGGCTCATTGTGCCTTCATTCGCCTTTCTTATAGATAATCTGACCCTTTTTTCATCTTATCGCAGGGACTATCTCGACTCAAGTCATGCCCAGTACAGTGCCAATTCCGTAGGGTGATGTGGAGATGCTTCCAGGGCCAGCTATCGAAGTCTCGGCCTCCCCAGCATTGCCAAAAGAGGGTTTACTTAAGCAACCGATGACGGACGCCATAACTGTAAGTGCACGGCGGCGCCCCGGCCGTCAATCCGACGCCGGAATGCGGAAGCGGTGAAAAACTTAAATTTTGCGGACTTATCAAACCGGCACCACCGCGCACTAAAACACCCGGATCGAAACCATTAACTAGTCTAAGCTAACAAGAAGATGGGTTAGAGATATACCGATGATCCAAGTCCTCCGGTCTTCTCGCCATCGTCCCGATCTCCTGCGGAATGTCCCGTCTCCTCCTTGTCGCCGGAAGTGCACCACATCGCCTACTTTGTTTACGGGCTCCCACCTCAATGCCGAGGCAACTCGGGCACGAAGCCGGCTACTCGACGTGCCCAAGGTTCGCTGTAGAATATGTAGTCCTCAAGTCTCATTTGGGGTTTTGGAGCTTTGCCATTTGGTGGAAGAAAAGAGAGGATTTTTGGAGAGGAACAAGAGAGCTCTTTTCTTTGCACAATATGAACCAAAAATGCCACATAAAAAAATCAATCAAAAACCACCCTACTAAAGTGGCCGGCCCTCCCCATTTATCTTGTGTGATTGGAGAGAGGGAAAAGTCAAAGGGGAGGTGACCATATGAATCAAACAAGAGAGAGAGAGGAATGGTTATCAAAAACAACCATGATCACAAAACTAAGCCAACACTCCACACAACCATCAACATAACCAAAGTCAATCCATCATGAGAAGGAGAAGTCAATGATGGTGCACATCATGAAAACCATCATGATGCTAAAAGATGCAAAGAACCCCCTCCACAAATGCCTATTTGCAACAATGCAAATAAACCCTCCTCCACCAAACATCGGCCAATGAACGATACAAAAGAAATTGGCCGAAACGGAAAGCAAACTGGCAACTCCGGAAAACTGGTCCCGTAATAAATTACAGGAAAAACCCCGATACTGTGCATACACACCCGCATCTGTATTTCGACCGAAATACAAATGCAATGAGACAAAATCTACACTGTACTATACTAGGATCCGGCTTAAACCAAAGCCGGTTAGTAATATCTGTTCGATCCTGATCCGTGCAATACCGCACGTATCTGATCGAACCCTGCCATATAACCATACGGCCTATAGTACAAACTGTCCGATCCTGATCCGTGCAATACCGCACGTATCTGATCGGACCTTGCCATATCTCCATACGGCCTCTACAACTTTTCGCCCGAAAGCTGAGTAACTGAATGTGGGGGACTCTAAAGACTCGTCAACACCTTGGTTGTGGATTTAACCACTAGCACGTCAGAGGTATAAGCCAATACGTAACGGGCCACCAGGTACTGACTAAAAGGGATGTCTGTGAGCGAACTCAGCCTGACAACCCTACTGAGCCTGTCAGTGACAATATCCGTACAGTCCGGTCCGTTCGTCTATGAGTATCGCATGGCGGGCCTAGGGGGTTGGTAAAAGTCAGACCCCCAAAAGCGGTACAAGTCGTGTCGGAGTGTAGCCCATAACACCCTGAGATACTACTGGAATACCTACCAGTAAATCTCCTTGCCTTGGCCAAGGACTTTGTGTAATGGCTCTCCTAGACACAGCACGACCTCACCCCCAATACCGGGAGAGACGAACCCCTGAAGATACGCTCACTGCCTCCATGTGGCTCGGGACTGTACCCAACTAAAACCTGTTTGCACGACTCCTTTGAGCCGTGGTAGGGTAGTAATCAAAGTACAGTGGGAACTCACACGAGACAAATGACGATCCCCAGGTCGATGAACTAACCTGCACACATGTCACCAGGGAACTGCCATCTGACGTCTGGTATATGACCAACTAGCATGTTCCCGGCGAGTCCTGTCCGGTGTACTCATAACCTAATGAGCACCTGTATACATCTTAGGTGATCCAACTGACACCAGTGGCTTGTGAGACCGGCCACCGCCCCTCGTCGGGGTCTCGACTGTATACACTAGTCTACTATGGAGAATCGATGCCCTGTCTCGAAACTCTCACGACTAGGGACCTTTTAAGGATATGCTTATAGACCCCCAGCTCCCACTTATATGATCGCCCTCATACTGCTGGTGGTCAAGCAAGAATCCTAGGGGCTCTATCAACGTGTAATAGCGACGTGTCAGGTCACCTAAAACAGTACACGATGATAAAGGTAAACCAGATAGCATACTATCATCTCGAGTAAGACTGTCCTACCGGGATAGGTCCTCCCTCAATCATTACAATCACGTACCTGTGACCTAATAATTGACTCTGAGGGCACTATCTCCAACAATAACGACTCCAGAGGTAGCTCCTGGCATGGACAATGACGTCCCCTTGACGGATGTCTTGAGAAGATCAGCTCTCACGACCCGGGCGGAAAGGAAGTGCAGGAGGCGTGCAGCAAGGGAACGTAACGTCGCCTTTGCCATGGGTGCAGGCTCGAGCGCTGCTTCTCCTGTCCCTACTTCTTCAGAGGGTGCTCCGGTTGCCCTGTCTATCGCTCATAGATAGGCGATACGCGTGGCTCGGGAGGCGGCTGAAAAGCCATCTCAAGGTAACATAACATTGGGTCCTTTTGTCAAAGTTTTAATCTTCAGATTCTCATATATCCTGTCCTGCAGGGCCGAGTCTTGATGAGGAAGTGATAGGTGAGATGGCGGCAACCAGTGAGTCTGAAGTGGCCACTCTTTCTCAAAAGTATGGAACTGCCCCAATTGACACTCTTTCCCCTTGCGGTTCCTTGCCGTTGCCGGGTGCTGCGAGTATCACGATGGTTCTCGTGGAGTCGGGGGATGAAGCTACGGGCGGCGAAACCATTCCGATGGAGGTGGGTGAAGCAGTCGCTGCACCCAGTGACGCCCTTGTCGCGGTTTCGACCGGTGACTCACCAGGTACATTTTGGGTCATTGCTTTCTTTTTCATTCTGCAATCCCTTTGAATCTCTTATGACAGTATTTCTCTCGTTTCTAATGCAAGTGTGGCGAGCGTTGAGGTTGCGCCACCCGAGGAAGCATCGCCAGTTGCTGCTTTGACGGTGGCCGCCCTTTTGCCTTCTCTCGTGTCCTCCCAAATGCTGGAAGGTACGGGTTTGTGACTTATCGATTTCATTGTAGGCAATATACTTTATGTACTGACATTGCATTATTACATCCTTGCAGGAGTCCTTTTTGATCATCTGTATCAGGTGCTGCACCCATATTTCTCCCTCCAGTCGGAGATTGCTTCATCTAGTGGCGTTGGTGAGTATACCCTCTAGCTAATGTCTTCTCTTTTCTTTTACGGGCAGCCAAGTCGTTGCTAATTCTTCCTTGTTTTGACTGCAGCGCTACAGATTAAAGGAGAAGATGAAAAAATAGTTGCGCCACCGGTACTCCCGGCCTTGCCATCTGCCGCATCCGGTATAGTATACTTCATCACTCATGTGATTTATTTGTTTTGCGAGTTAGCTTTTAACCGTAATTCATTTTGCAGCAGTCGCACCGGTCCCTGATCCCTTCGAATCTCGTATATTAATGCCAGCAGGACCATTTTCTAGACGTCCATCTTCTAAGGGCGCTGCGACCAGCCTTCGTATATTGAGTAAATCTATTGAAGAGCTTGACGCGGAGACCCCTGCCCTTGCTGCAGATTTTGCTGCAGAGGTTAATCCTATACCGGTGACGCTCGTGAACTTTCATAGTGAGGGCGTCGTTGAGTCTTGGGTTAATCACTGCAGGAAAATTGAGGCCTGTCTGCATGAGCTCGACCTCGGACGTCCTACTCCCGAGGTCCTGGCTGTGAACTCCTAACGGGCCGCGTGGGTCGAGCAGAGCACTCCCTACCTCCACCATCTTGAACAAGAAGCGGGTTTAAAGCGTAAAGAGTGCGAAGAGACTTCAAGCGAATCTGCTCGTCTGCACGCTCTGGTTGACGCAAATGCTGTACAGCTGAAAGCTATCTTTGAGGGCCTTCTATGATGTATTTCTGATGGGCTAACGCTGAGGCAGAAGCTCGACCTCATCGAGCGAGATGCATAGAGTCGTGGGGTAGCTTAGCGGGTCGTCGATGAGCAACTTTCATCTTATTTGTAGCAACGGGCTCAGGTTGAAGTGGAGTTGGCCGCGGCAGCTGACCGTGAAAAGGGGCTGAGGGGAATGCGCGAACAACTTATTGGTTTATTGAAAACACTCCCTTCCCAATAGTTGTTTTTGTACCAATTAACATTTGTAATTTTTGAATAACATGTATCCATTTTATTTTTTTCATATGATGTATCTTGTACCCAATTGAACTTATAAATAAAAGATACATTTCTTTCGTACTATCTTGTGTCATCTCTTGCTTTCTTCTCTTTTCTTTGTTGCCGGCATGTTACTTTAGTAAGCGTAGCCTGTAGATGATAGAGAGCATTACGTCTTGAACTCTTCGAGAGGTGGTGATGGCTTAGGAAGCAGGTTCAGATCAGTTGCCTAAGGCTTTTCAACTTTATGAGCCGTGAGGGTCTCATAAAGACTTTTCTCCCTACGAGTCAAAAGGATCTCGTAGGTGTATTTTCTCCTTAGGAATCGTGAGGATTCCTAAGTGTGTTTTCTCTTGGGAGTCGTAAGGATCTCACAAGAGAGTTTTCTTCCTTACGAGTCGAGAGGACCCATAAGTGATTGATGAGGTTGACATTATCCGCATTTCACGGAGTCAGGGGTTGCTCTAGGCATTTCCCACGGGGTCAGAATTGACTTTAGCCGTGTTCCACGGGACCAGGATTTGCTCTGGATGCTTCCCACGGGGTCAGGATTGATATTAGCCGTATTCCACAGGACCAGGATCCGCTCTGGACGCTTCCCACAGGGTCAGGATTGACATTAGCCGTGTTCCACTAGACCAGAATTTGTTTTAGATGCTTCCCACGGGGTCAGGATTGACATTAGCTATGTTCCACAAGGACCAGGATCCGCTCTGGACACTTCCCACGGGGTCAGGATTGACATTAGCCGTGTTCCACTAGACCAGGATTTGCTCTGGACGCTTCCCACGTGATCAGGATTGACATTAGCCGCGTTCCGCAAAGACAAGGATTCGCTCTGGACGTTTCCCACGGGGTCAGGATTGACATTAGCCGTGCTCCACTAGACCAGGATTTGCTCTGGACACTTCCCACGGGGTCAGGATTGACATTAGCCGTGTTCCGCAAGGACCAGGATTCGCTGTGGATGCTTCCCACGGGGTCAAGATTGACATTAGCCGTGTTCCACTAGACCAGAATTTGCTCTGGACGCTTCCCACGGGGTCAGGATTGATATTAGCCGTGTTCCGTAAGGACCAGGATTCGCTCTGGACGCTTCCTATGGGGTCAGGATTGACATTAGCCGTGTTCCACTAGACCAGGATTTGCTCTGGACGCTTCCTACGGGGTCAGGATTGACATTAGCCGTGTTCCACTAGACCAGGATTTGCTCTGGACACTTCCCACGGGGTCAGGATTGACATTAGCCGTGTTCCGCAAGGGACCAGGATCCGCTCTGGACGCTTCCCACGGGTCAGGATTGACATTAGCCGTGTTCCACAAGGACCAGGATCCGCTCTGGACGCTTCCCACGGGGTCAGGATTGACATTAGCCGTGTTCCACTAGACCAGAATTTGCTCTGGACGCTTCCCACGGGGTCAGGATTGACATTAGCCGTGTTCCGCAAGGACCAGGATCCGCTCTGGATGCTTCCCACAGGGTCAGGATTGACATTAGCCGTATTCTACTAGACCAGGATTTTCTCTGAATGCTTTCCACAGGGTCAGGATTGACATTAGCCGTGTTCCACTAGACCAGGATTTGCTCTGGACGGTTCCCACGGGGTCAGGATTGACATTAGCCGTGTTCCATAAGGACCAGGATCCGCTATGGATGCTTCCCACGGGTCAGGATTGACATTAGCTGTGTTCCACTAGACTAGGAGAGGTTGACTTTATCCGCATTTCACGGAGTCGGGGGTTGACTCTCGGTTGTCTGTGCGCCGCCGAGTCATGGAACTGGGAATTGCCACGGTTCCGCTTTGCTGATGTTGTGTCTTTTGTAATGAGGCGAATGTTGAGATAATCTCCAAGCTGTTTGTGAACCGTCGAGACTTGGCTCTCTTTCGGATGGAGTCTGGGGGGAAGGTATGGTTCCTTCTTTGTTTGTGCCCCGGGATTGTATACAGGGATCGATGTGATCTCACCTGTAGGGCAAAAAGTTTCATTTTATATATTTTTCTTTCCGTGATGCTCTATCATTTCAGCTTTTATATCGCGAAAGTCGCGATTGCCCAATCATTTCGGCTATTTTTCGCGGTGCCCAATCATTTCGGCTATTTGTTTTATTTACTCGCTACTTTTTATTGCGAGTTGTCCAACCATTTCGGCTATTTTGTATGCATATATTTTTACTTGCTAATTTTGTTGCAAGTTGCCCCATCATTTCGGCTATTTCATATGCATTTTTGGATTGCTGGCTTTTCGCTGCAAATTTGGGATTTGATACCGATTTAGGCATCAGCATCGCTACAACGGGGATATTGCCAGGAGCGAATCATCATTTGCCTCTGTCGATGTCGAACAAAGGTGTCTTAGCGAATAGGGTTAGGATCCTGTCGACTAAGGCTTTTAACTTCATGAGCCGTAAGGGTCTCATGAAGGTATTCTCCCTACGAGTCGTGAGGATCTCGTAAGTGCGTTTTCTCCTTAGGAATCGTGAGGATTCCTAAGTGTGTGTTCTCTTATAAGTCGTAAGGATCTTACAAGAGTGTTTTCTCCTTATAAGTCGAGAGAACTTACAGGGGTCGTTCACCGCGTGAGCATATCCCTAGTCGCTGGTGGGACTTTGTTAGGGAAATGTTTATTCGTGCCCGTGGATTGTATACAAGGGTCAATATTGAACCGCTTGTAAGGCAACTCTGGAGGTTGTGATGGCTTAAGAACAAGTTCAGATCCCTGTAGCTTAAGGATTTTGAATCCTATGAGCCGTGAGGGTCTCAAAGGGGAATTCTCCTTACGAGCCGTGAGGATCTCGTAAGTGTAATTTCTCCTCAGGAATCATGGGGATCCCTAAGTGTGTTGCTCCCTTATGAGTCGTAAGGATCTCATGCAGGTATTTTCTCCTCACAAGGTCGAGAGGACCTTACAAGTGTCTTTTAACGAGATTGCGCCCTTTCGGGTTTTCACAAAACTCGCCGGTAGTCCTGCTGTTTTTACTCACGAGCCCTTTCGGGTTTTCATCCGTGCCCATTTCGCTTATGGACATGCCTTTTCTTGTCAGCCTTGGGATGCTGCGGTCCGTAGTAGTTTATCGACGTCTCGGTCAATAGCCAGTTTTAGGACATAGTGGTCCATCGTTAGTTTAAGGACGTTTCGGTCCGATAGCCAGCTACTACTTATAGAGTTTGGGCTTAGGAAGATAGCGAGCGGACATAGGCGTCGTCATTTATCGTTGACCTAGGTCGTGACTCGTTAGGCGTAGTATTTTTTCAGGAAGCGACCGTATATTGGCCTGAAAATTCTTTCGCCATGAATGTCCATGAGTAGATAGGCTTCACCCTGGTAAACTTTGTCTATGATGTAAGGGCCTTCATAGTTCGGCTCGAATTTCCCCCGTTTGGCACGATTGGGGATCATAGGTCTCTTGACCACTAGCACGAGTTCGCCTTAGCGGAATGTTCTTGGCCTATTCAATCTCTCGTATGAGCGCGTCATCTTTGCTTTGTAAGCCTCCAGATTTTGTTGCACCATGAGCCGGGTTTCATCAAGGGCGTCAAGCTCCTCAAGCCGAAGGTGAGCATTCTCTTCGTCCGTTAGCTCGTAATGAACTGCCACTCGTAGAGAGGGTAACTCTATCTCGAGGGGGAGCACCGCTTCAGTGCCGAATACCAATGCATATGGCGTTGTGTTTGTGGCCGTTTTGAACGTAATTCGATACGCCCAGAGAGCTTCATGCAGTCTCTCGTGCCAGTCCCTCTTATTTCGAGACACCGTCTTTTTTACGATCTTTGTCAAGGTCTTGTTAAAAGCCTCAGCTAGACCGTTAGCTCGGGAATTATAGACCGAAGAGTATTTCCAGTCTATATTATGCTGTTGTGCGAAGCGGATGATCTTGTGGCTTCTATAGGCTGGCCCATTATCGGAGATAATCCGTCGCGGAGTGCCGAACCGATAAATGACGTGTTTCTTAAAGAAATGGAGGATATTTTCCGTTTTCACTTCTCTTAGTGGTACTGCTTCTGCCCACTTAAAGAAGTAATCGGTTGTTTCCAGTATGAACCGATATCCTCTGGACGACGCTGGTTCAATGGGCCCGATTATGTCAGTTCCCCACATTTCGAACGGCCAGCTAGCCACCGTCGGGTGTAGCGGATTTGGATGCTGATGGATAAAGTCACCGTGAATCTGGCATGAGTGGCACTGCTTCGCGTATTCTAGGCAGTCTTGGATCATCGTGGGCCAATAGTAGCCCATCCTTTTGATCTTTAGTTTCATCTTCGGCCCGGCTTGGTGAGAACCGCAGAGTCCGTCATGAGTTTCTTGGACGACTCTCTTTGCCTCTTCAGCTCCTAGGCATCTTAGCCACAGAGAATCAAATGATCTCCTATACAGAGTATCATTGACGAAGGCAAAAGATAGAGCTCGTTTCATGAGCTGATGTCTTGAAAATGCATCTTCAGGTGTTCGACGGGATTTGAAGTAGTCTATAAAGACTTCTCTCCAATCCATAGCCTTTTCCTGGTCTTTTATTTCCAGGGCCGTTTGCTCAGTAGCCCCCTTTTCTTTGGATGACTCCGGCGTTATTTCTGCCGATGCAAGAACCCGATGGCTTTGCACAACGATCCTCACGTCATCGAGGTTCTCGTCGGCCAGTTCTTTAGCGAGCTTGGCTAATGCATCTGCCTTGCTATTTTCCACGCGCGGTATGCTTTCCAGGGTGTAGGAAGGAATTTGAGTGAGCAGTTGCTGCACTCTATCGCCGTATTTTACCAACTCCGGTTTGCACGTCTGATAGTCACCGTTTACTTGGCTAACGACCAGTTGGGAGTCTCCGTATATGAAGAGGTTTTCGATTCCCATGTCTACAGCGATCTCAAGACCTGCTATCAAAGCTTCGTATTTGGCTTCATTGTTCGTCCTCTGCTCTGTTAAGGAGTAGGCAAAGCGCATTATCCCTCCTTGTGGAGTCACGAAGATGAGGCCCATCCCGGATTTGATTATGGGGGTGCTTTGTTTGCGCTTTTTTATGGAAGATGCTCCATCGAAGTAGAGTTCCCACTGGGTACCATTCTCTCTTCTCTCCCCGTCGATCGTGTCAAACGCGTGCTCGTCGGGCAATTCGCAGTTCAAAGGAGAATCGGCGGGTATCGAATGCTCAGCGAGGAAGTCGGCGATGGCCTGGCCTTTCACTTCCTTGAGGGGATGATAAGTTATCGAGAACTCCATCAAGAGAAGGGCCTATTTAGCGAGCCGTCCAGTTAATATAGCCTTTTACATCAAATATTTGAGAGGATCCAACTTTGATATGAGATGGACCTCATGTGCCAACGCATAGTGTCTGAGCTTCGTTATCGCGAAGATCAACGCCAGGCAGTGTTTTTCAATGGGAGAGTAATTATATTCTGCCCCCAGGAGAACTCGACTCAAATAGTAGAGGGCCCTCTCCTTCCCTTGGTCATTCTCTTGTGCCCATAGCGTGCCTAAGGAATCCTCAAGGACGGTTGTATACAGAATGAGAGGCTTTCCCTTGACCGGAGCAGTCAACACCGGCGGATTCTGCAGGTATTGCTTGATTTCGTCCAGTGCGCTTTGGCATTTGCGATCCCAGACGAACAGGGTTCCCTTCTTCATTAGGTGACTGTAAGGACGGCACTTGCCTGAGAAATTGGCTATGAATCGCCGGATATACGCGATCTTTCCTTGGAGAGACCGCATTGCTTGAGAGTCCTTGGCGGAGGCATTTCCATGATCGCCCTGATCTTCGACGGGTCTATCTCGATGCCTCGATGTCGGACGACGAATCCTAGGAACTTGCCCGAGGAAACTCCGAACGCGCATTTGAGAGGGTTCATCTTCAAGTTGTATTTCCGAAGGCGCTGAAACACGATTTTCAGATGCTCTAAATGTTCCTCGTACGATTTGCTTTTAACTACGAGGCCGTCAATATAGCATTCGACGATTTCATGTATGAGGTCATCGAAAATCTTCGTCATGGCCCTCTGATAGGTGGCACCGGCGTTCTTTCGACCGAAAGGCATCACCTTGTAGCAGAATATGCCCAGAGGAGTCCGGAAAGCGGTATGCTTCTGGTCTTCAGGATGCATCTTTATCTGATTATATCCTGATGAGCCGTCCATGAAGGATAAAACTTCGTGAGTGGACGTATTATCTATCATCAGCTCAGTGACCGGTACTGTCCTTTGGGCAAGCTTTGTTGAGATCCCGAAAGTCCACACATATGCGCACCATCCCATTTTTCTTCATTAATGGGACAATGTTGGCGATCCAATCAGGATACTGAACCTCTTGGATGAAGCTGGAGTCGATTAGCTTCTTGACTTCGGCGTTGATGCTCATCTCAAACTCGAGCCACATTCTTCTCGGTGCTTGTTTGATCGGCTTGACGTCCGGAGATATCGCCAATTTGTGCACAGCGAGCTCTGGATCTAGTCCCGGCATCTCGGAATAGTTCCATGTGAAACAGTCTTTATACTGCATGAGCACGCCTTTGAGCGTAGCCACATTTTCTTAAGACAACAGTTCACTGACGAATGTCGGCCGTGGGTCGTTTGCCGTCCCCAAGTCAATTTTTCTGAGGTCGTCTGCAGTAGTATGTATCCCATCTTCCAGCTCTTTTAGCGCTGGTGGAAATTCTAAGATCAACTCATCTTCATTGTTTCCGAAGCACCAAGAAAGGTCATCCATACTCTCAGGTTCTTCTTCTGACAGCGTTATCACGTGACAGGTATGAAATCTCTTCTAAGACCGATGTTGGTCCGGTTCTACTCTCATCGCATAAATGGCTTTTGATTCATGTTTCCGTGGCGGACTTACCCTCCAACTGCTGGATAGAGTGAACCTGCCTTATTGATATTGGTCTTTGACTTAGTTCTTGAAGATGAAGCAGTTTTCGAGAGGATGTCCTATTACTCGGTGATAGGAGCAATAGTCTGGGTGAGAGACCTTGTCTGCTTGCTCGGGATGCTTAGACTCCGGGAGTGTCATCATCTGATGTTTTATGACAAGATCGAATATCTTCTTTATCTTGTCTTGGGGAAAGAATATACTCGACCCATCTTCTTTATAAGAGACGGATCCCGGCTGCTCGATTCTTGATCGCGTGGCTTCTTAGACCCGCTTTGCTGTTGTAGAACGTTTTTTCCGTTCTTTAGTTTATTTTTGCCTCTACGCCGGGTCTTTTGTATGACGGGTTGGCGACGAGGAGCATTGTCATTCTCCGCGGTCTGTTGAAGGAGGCGCTGCGTCCTGGCTTTCTCATAAATGGCCATTTCGCGGCTGTGGTCATCCCGGATCTTTTGACCCGCTTCCCTTATTGGCTTGTCCATCTTTTCTTCAAACGACGGACTTGGCATTTTCACAACGGGAGCTCGCTTTGGTTCGGGGTTAGCATCTTCCCATAGAGCATCTCCTTCTTCATCGAAGTCATGTATGACGTAGCAGCCGCGGAATCGCTCCCATTTCTTAGATTGAACATATCCAAGCCCGATCGTTTCCATTCTCCCGTGGGCAACTTTCGTTGAGTTCTGGGGATGCTCCAGATCCTGTTATAGAACTTGGCTTATCGAGCAGTCTATTTGAAGGGCACGCCTTGGCGCCTCAACAGTCTTTTTAATCCATCTGTGTAATATTTGGGCAAACAGATGGGCTGGAGCCTGTCAAGTGTAGAATCCGCACCATGCCAATTTTTTTTCTCCACTTTGGTTTCCCTGGATCGGTAGAATAGGATCGCCTTTTCACTCTTTCGCCTGGGGGGACATAGAATGTCTGCAGTTCTTGCACACTATAAGTTTCAAGTGTATCGAGCTCTTTGTAATGCTCCCGCGCAACCATGGCAACTTGCAAACTTTGATCTTCATCACCGAAGGCTTGCATCGATGGCCGAGCAGAGAATACGGCATTGACCTCATCTTCTGAATCACTGCCGAAGACTAGAATGGACGGTCCCAGCTTGTTGCATTGGGGCGGCCCTGAATAAACTATTTCTTCTTCCTCCTCGGTATCACTCCCAAAGACCGGAATAGTAATGATAGCTTTGTTCTTGTCCTCCGGTTTGTGACATCTTTCCGTGTTTTCGAAATCTGGCAGGAAGTACTTGGCATCCTCATATTTGCAGACTTTGTTCATGGAGAATGGGTTTAATTCCCCTATCACAGTGTACTCGAGACCATCTTTGAAGTACTTCATACACTGATGTTGTGTAGAAGGGAAAATGTTGTACTCGTGTAACCAAGGCCGGCCGAGCAAAGCGTTATAGCAGTTCTTAGCGTCAATGACGTGAAACTTGATGTCAGTGACTAGCAGCCCAAAGCGCAGCGTCAGTATCACAGACCCGAGCATCCGTGATGACTGGGAGTCAAATCCGGAGATAGTGATCTTATCCCGAGCGAGGTGTTGAACGCTCATGCAGATTTCCTTCAACACTCTTACATTGAGGAGGTTAACGGAGGACCCATTGTCAACCAGGATTTTTTCTATCTTGATATCATGACAGTATCCGGAGACATAAAGGGGACGGTTATGCTCACACATCCTGAGGAGGAGGTCTTCATCGCCGAATGTGATATCGGCCGTGTGTACTTCTTCCAACTCGTCCTTCATCTTTTCTTCGGCGAGGAAAGCTTGGAATTCTTCGGGCACTTGTAACGCCCTGATTAGAGAATCTCTCGCCTCTTTTGATAACAAGAGTGTATCGAGAATGCTTAGCTGCGAAGGTAGCTTCCTCAAGTGTGCCAGAACGTTTTGGTCTACCTTACTTTTCTTTGGCAGGTCCTTGGTTGTCAGCTCGTCGAAGACTCGATCATTAAGGGCGATATCCTTAGGGACCTTTTCTTTCCCCTTATCCTTTTTGTTCGATCCCTTATTTGCAGGTCCGAGATTATTTTCCGGTAGCGTGCGATTGCGCAGCTGAATGTTTTCGCAGCTCTTTGGTTCTTCTTCTTTTCCTGAGGTGGATTCTTTGAAGAGAGGGCCGAGAGTCATTTCTTCTTCAGAATCGCTCCCGAAGGTAAGAACTTGCAATCCCTTGCTATCAACCATGTGACAGTTGTCGGTAGTTTTTTTGCGCTCCTCGGTCGTATTTCTTTGCTCCTGATGAGTTTTGCGTTTCATCCGCTTGAAATGTTGTCGGTGAGCAACATATCACTGCCACCAGTTTTTAAAAGCGTTGCACTCTTTGGTAGGGTGCGCAATCTTTCGATGATATAAGCAGTAGCTAGGATGTATATCCGCTTCATCAGGAGTGTTTCCTTCGGAGGGTGGCAGCTTCATTCCCATTGATATGGCTTTGGCGAACCTTTTCCTCGTCTTGAATATGCTTTTATTTGCGGCGGGTATACTTTGATCTGGTAGGAGTGTCTCGACCCTTGCGTCTAGTCGCCGGCGTTTGACCTTTTTCAAATACGGCCATCTCGCGCTCTCAATCGGCTTTGCTTTTAAGAAGAGCTTCGTTTAGGAATGCATCAATCATCTCGTCCGACGGTCCTAGAATTCCGGCTCAGGATCTGCCCCTAGTTTCTCTGCATCCAGAGCTTCTTCACCGTTTATTAACGAGTGAAAGATCACATAACAGCTTGCCACATAATCCTCAGGCTCATCCGACGAGTCTTCTCCATTGTCATCATCTCCATCCTCAAGGACGTGGCTGAGAAATTCTTGGAGTGTGACTGGAGTTCGCGCCTTCTGGTTATATTCTTCCAGCGCGTCGATATGTTTTTACAGGTCCGTGCGCTCGTCATTAAGCTTCACGGGCTTTTTGGTCTTCTTCTTCTTCTTCGAAGACTTTGACGGCTGGGTGTGAGCGCTTTGACTATCACCACCAATTTTTGGAGTTGGACGCGGCTTCAGCATTCCCTCGATGATCTCGGGTTCTAGCTGATTTTTCCATCTGATCGCCAGGCATGTTTGGAGATCCTTCATCATTCTTTTCGTCTTGGCTGAAAGAACAACCTCCCATGGAGCTTCTTCTATAAAAGTGCATGATGCTCCCGGTGTGGCCCCGCTTTTAAGAGCGTGCGGCTGCGGCGGGCTTACTTTCCAATTCTCGGACAGTGCGAACTTGCCCTGTTAGTATTGGTCTTCGATCCATCCTTTAAAGACGAAGCAATCTTCAATTGGATGGCTTGTCGTTTGGTGATAGGGACAATAATTGGGATTATTAGCCTCACCGGGTTGCAATGGGCATTTTGGATTCGGTAAATTAATGAGCATGTTGCGCACCGCCAGCTTGAACAATCTTTTCGTTTTATCCCGGGGAAACGAATAAGGGCGCTTCATTTTCTCATTATAAAATCGACGTCTCTCGTCTAGGCGATCGGTTAATTTTGGACCACTGGGCTGCTGTTGAGCATTGGCGACGAAGGTCGCTTTCCCTTTCTCTTTTTCATTCCGCGGCTCTGGCTTCGAAGATGTAGGCCTGTGGCCCATCTGATCCATTTTGGCTAGCTTATCAATCAAGGACTGGAAAGTGGTCGGCTTGAAAAACATCATAAATTAGGAAATGGTCGCTTAAGGGTCGAGAGTACCCACAAACATGCCTACCGCAGGCGCTTCTTCGATACGCTGCTCGCACTTCGACCATAGATTCCGCCACCGTATTGCATGCGGTGATCGGGGTGCGTTCGCTAGCACTCGCGAAACGCTGGGTGAATAGAAGCTCCATCTCTGTAAAGGTTTTGACAGACTCATTGGGGAGCTCTGAATACCATTCGAATGCCGTCTCCTCCAAACTGCTGACGAATTGGCGAAGCAGTAGCTTATCATCCCCTCCAGTGTTGCCACATAGAGCCCTGAACTGGACGACATGCTGGTGGGGATTGCCCGTCCCTTTATATACATGGAATTTAGGGATCGTATATCCCAGCGGGTACCTTATTTAGTCATGCCAGCCCGGATAGGGTCGTCCAATCTTAACGATCTGCCCGGCCGTTTCGCTCGCAAGATGAGCTCGTATTTGCTGAGCGATGTAATCATTCAGAGCGGTCTTGGAAATGGTCTCCTCCTTGGCTGCTGAAAGAGCCGAAGGAGGGTTCGATGTCTCCCCTCTGTTGTCTTCAATGATAATCGGGGGGTTTTCAGCTGGAGGTTCCGGCTGTAACATCATCTCGGCCATGTCTTGGAACAAAAGAGCCATTCGTTTTATGTTGCCCGCCTGTTCCGCGGCCTATTTTTCTTTCCTCTCGAGCATTCTTCGGAGGAATTCAGCATAAGTTTCTTGTTCCTGACGCTGCTCTGATGACGTTTCCGGGCTTGCTTTCGATCCCGTAAGTGCGGCCATAGCTATTAGCATTTCTTGGAGCTTTTGTTGTTGCTGCTCCTAAGCCCTAGTCACTGATCGCGTAAGCGGTCGATGACCTATAGAGATACGGCTATCCTCTTTTCCGGATGCCATATATATGGTGTGCACCACCATGCCCCCAGACTTGGGGCGTTTAGATTCAATGTTCTTGCGATTCGCCGCAGACACCTGAATTTTCTCCAGCTTCCCCTTCTTATGAGCGGTCGAAGTTGAGGGGTCGTTGCAGTGGGCACCCAAATAGCTATCACCTTTTGTGGCTTGACAGGATGGTCCTCTTCTCGCTGAACTTTCACCTTTTTCTATCGGCGAGAGTAATCTTGATCAATCACCGAGTCCTGAACCTGTCGCCAAACTTTGTAAATTTTGGAGGACAGCCGCTGAGGGGGCTGCTCTAGCTTCGCCTTTGGGGCATTCTCCACAGGTGGAGGAGATCTCTTCAGCACGGCAGTCGGAGAGTTTTTGCGCACCCTCCTTAGCGGTTCAAAGCTGTTCCCAATTGGAACAGCAGCATCGATTTCCATCGTTGGAGCCGGCGGAGTCAGTCCAGAAGGAGAGTTGCCCCCAGCCTTCCTTACTCGGCGCCAGTGGCGACGTCGAGCGTGTCGAGCCGTTGCTCCGCTGTTGGATCAGCTTTTCCATGCTCCCTGTTTTGATGAGAGTCTGCAGTTGGCGCTAGCCTGTCAAAGACAGATGCTCGCTAAGAGGGAATGGCCAATCTTGAAAAGGCCGATTTTCGTGCAGGGGAAATGGCCTTGGTTACTTCACCCGGAATGGGAGCTGAAACGGCCAGTCTTGTGAAGACTGACCCCTTAGCTGTTGAAACCGCCTTGGTGACTTCAAGAGTAGGAATGGTTGTCCGCTTCGGGATAACACCTTCTGGTATTGCGGGCTTCTTCACGGGCACATTGGAGCTTTGGCCCAGTCTGTTGAAAACTGAGGCGCTTGGTTTGGGCGTCCCGTTGAGAGGGGCCGCAGTGGTTGCAAGCCGATCAAAAACCGACTTCTTCTTAGCTTCTTGAGATGGCATAGGAGCGCTGAAGCTCGTTGGCAGGATCATGGTCTCGAAGAATAGCCCGGTGGTGGTTTGAGTCACCTTTTCCACCGGCATAGCGAAGATGGATGCCACTTAGGGCCCGTAAGTCACTCTTCCGGACGGGATGGAGCGAGAATTGCAGTTGCAGTTAGTGCAGTTTGAAGCCATTGATCTTCTATTTTCTGCACGGAGCAAGATACCAAACCTTAGTACCTCGAACCCAAGGGCAACCATATCAAACCGCGATTCATTCGCGAAACACGACACACGAAGTGTGGAGTGGAAAGAGGAAAAGGTCCCACCGGGCGTGCCAGAATCTGTTCTCCACCGAAAAGAAGCGGGACGCGACCGTGTAGGTCCGTCTTGCCAGAATTTCGAGGGCAAATGCTAATTGGTGCTATCCGTCCACCTCTCCGAAGATACCAAGTTGATTTATGACACCGTATATCAAAGGTTTAGACGGATGCGGCCGATGTAGCAGACTTCGTCAGATTCCCCTTCATTTGAGGGGTTTTTGATTGTGGGGACACTCTTCCCTACAGGCGCAAGCCCCTGCAGTTAATTAAGCTACCGCATCGCGGTAACCACTTTCTCCTTCTCCAGATGGTCACTTCGTGTCTTGGGTGTTTGTTTTTTTTTGGTTGCCCGTGGATTGTATACGGAGACTAATTTATATTGTCGCCCGTAGGGCGTGGATTAGTCCAAATACGCATTTTCTCAGATTTGGGTTAGGGGTTGGGTTTAAGGATACGTTAGTCTCATTTGAGACTAAGATCAACTTAAACGTTAGTTAAGGATACGTTAGTCTAATTTCTGACTAAGATCAACTTAACGGGATCGTTTAGATCCAACAAGAAAGCAATTGGGCTCTATTGTTTAGTTTAAGAACATTGCTGTCGATTAGTTTAGGGACATTATGGTCCGAGGTTAAGGACATCATAGTCCATGGGCTTAAGGACCCCACAGTTCGAGGTTAAGGACATCATAGTCCATGGGTTTAAGGACCCCACAGTCCAAGGTTAAGGACATCATAGTCCATGAGTTTAAGAACCCCACAGTCTGGTTTAAAGATGTCACAGTCTATGAAATGTATGGTTGTCGGGACCCGTCACCTCTCTAAAGACGTTGAAGGATTACAACGACAAATATCAGAGGAGTAAAGAGATGTACCCTTAAACCAATTTTAGTTGAGAGATCTGTAATCCAATTTGAGACTAAGACAAAAGATTTGTGAGCATATGGGCTCAGTTAATCTGAATTAAGGACTTATGGCCAATCTTGGGCTAAGTCCAATCAAGTTAAAATGTTTAACATTTATTTTGGGCTGTTGAGTATTTATTTGGGTTTGGCCCTTTTAACAATGCTGAGCATTGATTTGGATCCTGACAGTATTTCTTTCTTTTGTTGAATGCTGAGCATTCCTCATAGCTCTGTGGCTTATTAAAGAACAATTTATGTTCTATCAGCGCACACGTGAAGGACACATGGTGCGCTTGGCGCTTTGCGCCAGTCAAAGAGAGCAGTGCGCTTCTGCCGAGTAGCGTACACGTGAAGGACACATGGTGCGCTTGGCGCTGAGCACCAGATGATAGGCACATTACGCCAGTTTATGAGCGCAGAGCGCTGTTTTATAAGCGCAGAGCGCTATTTGTTCAGCGGCGTGCACGTAGGGAGCACGTGGTGCGCTTAGCGCTGAGCGCCAGTCAAAGAGCGCAGTGCGCTATATTTGGAGCGCGAAGGCTCTGCAGCGCTTTGCGCTAGTCTTGAGCGCAGAGCGTTAATTTGTGAGCCCAAAACGCTATTTGTTCAATGGCGCACACGTGAGGAGCTCGTGGTGCGCTCGGCGTTGAGCGCCAGTCCATAAACGCAAAGCGCTATCTATTCTGTAGCGCACACGTGAGGAGCACGTAATGCGCTTGGCGCTTTGCACCAGTCAAAGAGCGCAGAAGCACATCTGATTAATTTTATGATCTGAGAAATAAATTCTCGTTTAGAAAAAACTTTGTCTCAAGGTTTTAAGAACAAAGTTCTTATTTTGTAGAAGATATTTCAATCTCTTATTTTTGTGAAAGGCTTTGCCTTTATGGATCTGTGATCCTCAGAGAATTGAAGTATTCTCCCCCCCTCTTTCTATAATGAGATACTATGATCTCTTTGTGTAAAAAGACCTTAGTCTTATAGATCTACGATCTGTGAGAAGAATTATGTTCTTATTTTTGTTTTATGATAAGATATTTTGATTTCTTTATGAAAGACCTTGGTCTTGCAGATCTGTGATCTTTAAAGAAGTGAATTCTTCTTTTTAATTATAAGATGATTTTATCTTTCTGTTCATCATTTTTTTACCTTGAAAAAAATCTTCTTTCTCTGAGAGCTTGGCACTTCTTTCTGAGATCTCTCAAACCTTATGGGGGGTTCTTCTCTTTTTTTCTGTCTCCGAGACTTGAAGTCTTGAGGCCTTTATATAGGGTGAGCTGATTTGTTCAATCAATTAAGGAGATCTTCTCTCCAATTGATTTGGGGATTCCCCACCATTGGATCTTGGATCTAAGGGCTTCTGATTTACAGAAGGCAATCTTCTTGTTTTTAACAAGATTGGAAAATCTTTCCATACAAAATTTATTTTGTACTTTTGGTGATTTTTAATCACCATTAGATCATTGATCCAACGGTGCTTTGATTTACAGAGCACAATCTTTTTCTTTGGAAAGATTTTGAGGAATCTTTCCTTAACAGAATTTAATTCTGATTAATTGATAATTTATCATCTTTATTGGATCTCTGATCTAACGGTGAGGAGCTTTTAGTTCCAGCGCTAGCGCACCAGTGCTTTGTACGTGGTGCGCTGCTTAGAGAGTAGCGCATTTGGCGCTAGCACACTCGTGCTTTGCACGTGGTGCGCTGCTTAGGGCGCAGCACACTTGGCACTAACGCACACGTGCTTTGCATGTGGTGCGCTGCTTAGTGCGCAGCGCACTTGGCGCTGCTTCTGAAGCGTTGTTTCATTTTAAAATTTGAATTTTGAACAGAGCTTTGCTCTGATTGGGGGAAACAGCTCCACAAACCAAACATAAACCCTTGGCTCTGCGGTAGTTCCTCTCAATATGTCCTGGTCTCTGACAGTATCCGCAAACTAAGGATTCCCACTATGGTGGGGCTGCAGTACGCTTTATTTGAACTCCTCCATACTGTTTGACTGGAATCCTTCCTGATATTTGATTCACTAGGCGCTTAAATCCTTTACTCTGAAATTTCTTCCTTTTCTCCATAACTGTCTCAACCCTACGGGCTGCATCTAATACTTCAGAAAAGGTCCCCATATCATGCGAAGATAATTTCTCCTGTATCTCCAGAGTAAGGCACTGTAAAAATCTCCTGGGCCTGCCTTCCTCCTGAGCTACCATCGAAGGAGCGAAATGACTAAGTCAGATAAACTCAGCTGCTACCTCATCCACTATGCGATCTCTCTGACGAAGACTGATAAACTGCTGCTCCATTTCAATTCTGGCCGACTTGGGGAAGAATTTATCAAGAAAAGCAATCGAGAAGTCAGTCTATGCAATCGGTTTCTTCAATATGTTCTCTTCTGCGAGCCACCCAATTCTAGCTACATCCTGTAGCTGAATCTTGACTATGTCCACTTTGTCCTCCTCTGAAACTCGGGTAGCTGACAGCAAATTCTCCATATTGACGATCCATTACCTGGCATCTAGTGGAATGCACAAACCAGTTAAAACTGCAGGCTGCAGTCTCCTAAAACCAGCGACACTGGCCGGATTTCTACCCTCACGAAGCTCGGCCACCTTATTCAAGGCTGTAGTAATGGTCTACTGAGAAGCGAGTAGACCCTCCTGTAATATTCCAGTCTACTGCTGTTGGCTCTCTAACATGCCATGTATAACCCTCAAGTAATGTAACATTGTTGTCACGCCTCCTATATACCCTTAAATTTTCTTCCGCCGTGATTCTGAAGTCAAAAACGAACGATGAGGTTTAGTGATGGAAACAAGTTTCAGATTCGGAAAATAATTGAGCACAAAAGAAGAGCAGATAATATAGTATAATCAAATCAATGGACATGAATTAATGGTAGAACTCTAAATTACTCATACAGAATATCGTATTGTAACCATACCGTGGTACATGGGTACAATATCGTAACTCTATCCAAGTCGCCCGAATCCTATAATCAGAACCAAGGAAATTTGCAGCATGACATATTGAGGGAAAGCTAGTCATGTGATTCTAACATAAAAGGTCAGTAGAAGCAAAACAAACTTTGATGTCAACCTGGCTCTGATACCAACAAAATTTTATCACGCCCCGCTTCCCAAAATACGGAAAAACGGAGAGCAACGAAGGCCAGCCGTGCTACCTACAGTAAGAGAAAATCATTCTATAGTCACATAAAATCTGTCTAACTAAACCTATCAATATAATATTCAAAACAGAATATATAACACTGATAATCATGCTGCGACGAAACCATAAAGAATATTAACAATATGTTCATAAGATAAATAGATACAAACAAGAATCCGATACAATAGGTTCGAAATGAGACAAAATTCATAAAAAGACATAAACCCTAATGTCCCACAAAGCCGCACATGCTAACTGAATAAAAGAAATAACCTACAAACTACTGATCTTCGGCGAGCTCCTTATAATCGCTCTGATCCTGCTCGGCCTGAAAATCCACCTCTAAATCTGATATGGCAAATCCCATCAGAATATCCCAGCAAGTACTCAACGTAAAGGTGTGTGTATGTATATGATAGCATAAATATGTGAGTGTTGTGAAGCCTACGTGCACATGTAGATATAGATATGACAATAATATGAAACAAGCATGTAAACAAGTCAAGTCGGTCAAGTCATATCCTAGTGGGTCGCTAAAAGGGTAATATATCATATCGTGAGTTCGGGTGTGTACGTCAACCTCTGCAGGAGTATTCCCAAGCCAAGGATAAGGCCTTAGGGGTAAGGAAATACGAGCCTAACTATGGAATGAACAAATGACCGTATAAAGCCTGGTACCGGCAATAGTAATATATGACTGTTTAAAGCCCAGTACCAGCTAATGAACATGTGACCAATATAGCCCGGTACGAGCTGTATGAACAAGTGACCGCTATAGTCCGGTACGAGCTGTATGAACAAGTGACCGATATAGCCCGGTACGAGCTGCCGGCAATGGGACTCCTGAGATCCTGTTGAATGAATGTACACTCAAAGTATCCCAACACCCCACGTATTTATAACTAACATGGTAATAAACTGAATCACTAATTAAGAATGCTGAATGGACTGGAACTTGTAATATCATATTAATTATATGGAAATAAAACCTGTAAACAGTATAGATTGTGTCATGGTATGTAATTCAACATTCTAATTAGATATCCCATTTTTAAAGTAAGGGAACAGGGATCATGAACTGGCTTGGCATGTCAAGCAAGGTATTTTAAGCATGTAATTTGATATTAATCTTAAATCTGTAGAAGACATGATAAAAGGGTCTTGTGCACGGAAAAAAAATCATGGCATATATATTTAACAAGATTAATAACATAACACCGTTTTAAGGGGTTCGATTCTAATTTAAACCATTTCAAAAGTCTGATATTTAAACGAACATGTAACAAAATATGATATTGATAATTCTAATTGATGGATATGCTGCACTAGGGTTTTCATCATATATATATATATATATATATTATATATATGTGAAATAGCACAATATAGTTGTGTTGAAACCATCTGTATAAAGTACCAAGACTACTGCTGGAATAACCTACTCACTAGTGGCAATAAATATCAATTATAAATATATGCTAATAATATAAAATTAAAAGATAAGATTTAAGTAAGCAAATGGATTAAAAGATAAGATTTAAGTAAGAAAAAGGTGTGGCAGATATATCAATATGCATCATTCTTAAACTATTTCATATTACAGGTTATATTTACTAATATTATTGATGTAGGCTAAGTAATTATATTAATTGGTGTCATAGAACAATTTTATGTCACCATAGCGCAATCATTTTTGTTCACGGAGACATACAGTTTAGCATATTTCTAGTGATAATTATACATATTGTGTAAAACAATAGTAATATTAATAATATAGAGTATGAATGTTATATAATAAAAATAATATAGTATTGTTGATAATATGCAAGCTAGTATGCAATAAGTAGTAATTTAACGTATAAAGTTGTGCAGTTATATACGGATTACATTCAAATGTCACGAGTTAATAATATTTTAGAGAATTGTTGATGTTGCATCGATTAAACTGGAGGGCAAGAATACTTGCCTTGGAGATGACGATCACAGAAACGAAGATGCGAAGCACGATCTCGACTAGGATTCGACTTGGGATCTGGATTGTGCTCCGCCTAGATTAATTTAGTCGAGGATTAAAGTTTTATTTTTATACACCAAACAGTAAAATAATACCTAGCTTTGAAAAGGTCATTCTCTCATCAATGTTTTATTTTTAGGAGTTTACCCAAGTTTCTAACACCAAATATATTCTAGCTGGATTTTCATTATATTTCTTATGACTATCTTTACTGTTTAAAAAAGAAAGATGCAGGGAGACTTACAGCAGGGGAGGAAGAAGACAAACAGCAATGAGGGTTCCCAGTTGAAGTTAAGAAGACGGCAGGGCAGTTGCTTGGTCGGGTGCTGGCCAAGGGAAAAGAGGGGATGGCTGCTTTGATGGTGGTGGTGGTCTCGGATGATCGGGGTCGAAATTGAAGGAGAGCGTGTGTTCAGTCGAAAATATCGCATATTTGATATGACATTTTCCTTACTCTTCTTAAATATCTAAAAGTATTTATTATAAATATGATACATATGAGGGTTTATCTGTAAATATCTATTTTCATATGTTTATATATTATAATTAACATTATGAAGGAAAATGTATGCATATAATATTTTGATAATCTAAATATATGTATCATATAAAATATCCTTAATCAATATTTCTAAAATATAATATCATATAAAATGGTTAGAATAATATCTCAAAAATACCAAATATTACTAACATTATTCATTGAGATATTGTGTAAGGTTTAGTTCAGATCAAGAGATCGAGATGTTGAGATTCCGGGAATCAAAAATCTGCCGATAAAAAAATAAAATCGATGAATCAATACTGACAGAGACTCAGGAAATATTATCAAATTCCAGACATCAAATAAATCTCCATATGTCACATTGAAGCAACCCCAGAAAACTGAAGCCAAGATATCACCAAACGGCCGTGGATCCGCGGCCAAACCATGTAATATGCGGCGGATCCGCGGCCGATTCACCGAGTCAGGAGTTGGGATTTTCAGATTGAATTTGCTACAACTAACCCTAATTCTGGGGATTTATGGTTTCTGACTTTGGGGCTATATAAAGGACCGAGGGCTAAACTTAGAAATCATCGATTTTTTACACGAAGCAAATCACTGTCAAAGAACAAGCGATCCATGACAGGTCCGCGATTCGACGTGATAAGGCGACGTGAGATTCGACGGAGCATCTACTTCCTACGAGATAGAGATCGAGAGCAACTTCTTCTTCCTCTTATAATCTAAACTCGAAGATTTTGTAATCGTGAAGTTGATTAATAAAGGTAGATCATTAGATTAATTATTTAGCATTTAATTTCTGCATTATGATCTCTTTCTCTATCTGTTCTTCTTCTATCTCCATCATGCGTGAGTAATTCTCCGCTTGATAGGGTTCGTAGGATTGGAGTAGAACAATGGATGAGAAAATATATTAATTTCTTTTAAGTCTTATGAAGTGTCACGCCCCCCTTCCCAGAGTGCGCTAAGATCGGCACGTGACAGAGCCAACCATGATACCTGTGGTTAGAAAACATTCCTCTACAGTCACATTACGGCTGTCTATAAGATATCAAGAATAGTAGAAATAAAATAAACTATCTAGTACATGTTCATAAGCCAGAATAAACGAGTCAAGAAATATAAATATGCGGAAGCAATAAATCCCAAAAGCAATCACATCTGGAAAGTACGTCCCAAATACGGGCTCACATCAGGAAATAAAAGTACGGAAAAAAACTAAACTAACTGGATACTAACAGAATCCTCACTGCTCGGCCTGTCGGCTAAAATACTCCTGGTCAGCCTGCGTCAAAGACAGAGGATCTGGGTCATGCAAAACCCAGACGTCAGTGCGTTATAATATCAACAATAAAATATAATCAGGAGGTAACAAGATATGCAGGCATGGGTATGAACAGCAATAAGAGTATAACGGTAACACAAATATGGAACAGTGAAGTGTATAAGCACATGTGACGTACGGTGAGTAATCTGAACTAACCTACTGGGTTAATTACTCTCAAGTCTTTGAAATCAATTTAATGAATCGTCGATATAACTCAATAGTATCCCGTGCATGCCCGGGACCACGGTCCAGATTCTCGGGCTGAAATCCGAGACATGCCGCTAGGCATTAAACAGGAAACATGTACAGATGAATGATGTCAGCAGCAGCATCTCGGGGCTGGCCTAGCCCGTAAAACTGATCAGTATAAGCGTCGAACTGTTGAGTTACAAGTCAGGTTTCATCATTGATTTCCCCTTACCCCCAAGTTATTTGTTCAAGTCAGGTATTGATAAATCTAGAGCTAATGCCAACACAGGATCAAGCAGGTACAGGTTTGTCTATGCAGACAACAGGATATGTCCATCGGGACAACAAGTCAGGAATGTCGGCATTAGGAACAGGATCAGGTATCAAGTCAAGCAGTGGTGCATCAAGACATGTCAGGGGTACACAGTGTATCAAATGGGTGCCCAACAGTAAAATGTATCAAGTATCGAATCACGATAACAGTACGGATGTACGGTGAAAGCATGGATGCACAAATATCTATCAGAGGTTACATCTAAAACTCCATGACTACGTAGGATGCACATTATCAAGCATGGGGTACTGATGTAACAGTAATATGAAATAATATTATGGATACACAATAAAACACGGATGCACAAATATCTATCAGAGGTTACATCTACAGCTCCATGACTATGTAGGATGCACATTATCAAGTATGGGATACTAATACAACAGTAACATGAAATAATATGATCTGTAGATGCAGCTGCATATATAATAAATGATATGGATGCATACGGGTATCCGAAAATAGTAAAACATTAATATGGAAGTATAATGCAATCAACATGTGATATTTTTATTCATATGGATGCAAATATAATAACATTGCATGTAGCAAGATAAACTTGCCTGAACGGATCACACGACGGGGTGCGCACGCTGCGTCCGACGTCGGGTAAACGTCGCAACGCATACACGGCACACGGGATAGGTCTAAGCAAGGCAAGAAGGTAACCACGCTGGCTGTGAACGTCCACTGGATCTCCCGGATCGGCAGCAGCGAGCACGGCTGCTGCGACGGTCGGAAACAAGAAACCAAGAGAGAAGGAAGAAGAGAGAGAAGAGAAGAAGGAGAGAGAGAGAGGAAGTGGGTTCTGGGTTGGTGCTCTGGGGTCAGGGGTCGACAAGAACAGAGGGGTGATGATGACGAGGTCGTGGGTTCGTCGACGGTGAGGTTTCATGGCGAGGCAAGGGGTTGCGGGTTCTTGAAGTCGGGTGATCGGGGTTCTGGCGTAGAGAAAACTCTGGTGTTGAGGAGAAGGGAGTGGAGGAAGAGGAGGAGAAGGTGGTGATGACGAGGGTGAGGAGGCGGCGATGAGGTGGCGGAGGCGGCGACGGCGAGATGCGGCGGTAACGAGGTGGCGGAGGTTAGGGTTTTCTCGTGAGGAACACGAGGAAGGAAGGGGTGAGTGTATGGGAAGAAGGGAGGTGACGAGATCCTTAGTCTAAGAAATATAAGAGAGAGAGATAGAGCGGTGAGAATAGGAGGAGGGAAAGAAGATTTGTGAGGATTTACAAAATATTTTTAGTGGAGAGGGAGAGACAGAGAGATTGAGATCAGGGGTTTTAAGATATTTTTAGTTTCTTTTAAAACCTAAACGAATCTGTTAGAATATAAATGAATATTATAATAGTTAAAATTGAGTTTTAGGTTAATACAAAATTACTCCAAAACACGCTCGGGTTGGATCTGAAATTACGGTTTAAAAATACGGATAATATACGTAAAAACCAAAACCAAAATCGGATATCCGGGTAACGAAAAAATATACCCCCAAGAACAGATACACGCAGCACGTACATAGCTATCCAAACGAGTCTGTTTCACTGAACGGGATAAGAACACGATGCACGGATGCTACCACAGGGTTAGGCATATCATGCAAACCATGCTAGATATTTTTAAAATATTTTATTTGAATTTACTTGTTATACTGGAAAAATGCAGATGCCATATATAATACTAGTATGCAGTATAAGTAATATGAAAGTGCACGGATTTTCGTAACTAGCCGGGATAAATCATAAATAGAAATTAATACGGGTTTCCAGCAAGCGGGTCGGGTCGGATGCAAATACAGATACCAACTATACTATTCACACCCAAACAACAATAAATCAAGAAATAGCCATAAATAAAGAATTGCCCAAAAGAACTGGTATAAATGAACTAGGGTGTTATATTATACCCAACTACAAAAAAATTTCGTCCTCGAAATTCCCGGAACAAGAAAAGACAAACAAACATGAATCTACAAGAAGAGATCTGGAAACTTCTGTCGAATCTCGTCTTCTCGTTCCCAAGTCGATTCTCCGTGCGAGCGATTTCCCCAAGAAACAAGTATAAGAGGGATAACCTTGTTCTTAAGGACCTTTTCTTTTCGATCAACAATCGTCATCGGTCGTTCTTCATAGGTCAAATCCTCCCTTACAGTGAGCTCCGAATGATCTAGCACGTGTGTTTCATCTCGAACATACTTACGGAGTTGAGATACATGAAACACGTCATGAACACTCGCCAAAGATGGTGGTAAAGCCAATCGATAAGCCACTTCTCCAACACGCTCAATAATCTCGAAAGGCCCCAAGAATCGAGGACTAAACTTACCTCGACTCCCAAAACGAATCACTCCTCTAGTCGGTGATATCTTCAAGAATGCAATATCACCAACAGCGAACCCTAGAGGTCTTCTCGATATATCGGTCCAACTATTCTGCCGATCCTGTACTGCCTTCATGTGATTTCAGATAGTATTAACCTTCTCTACTGTTTGCACGATCAAATCTGGTCCAAACAATCTTCATTCTCCAACATCGTCCCAACAAACAGGAGAGCGACATTTGCAACCATACAATGCTTCGAATGGAGCCATCTGAATAGTCGCCTGGAAGCTGTTATTGTACGAAAACTCCACCAAGTGTAGATGATCCTCCCATGAATCCTTGAAGTCTAACATGCAATCTCTCAACATGTCTTCAAGAGTTTGGATCGTTCTTTCCGACTGGCCATCTGTCTGAGGATGATAAGCAGTGCTAAACTTCAATCGCGTTCCCAAACTTTCCTGTAAACTCCTCCAGAAGTGCGATAAGAATCGGGTATCACGGTCGGAGACGATGCTCACGGGTACTCCATGCAATCTCACAATCTCCTGCATGTACCGCTCTGCCAACTTTTCCGTCGACTGACCAACTCGAAACGGTATGAAATGAGCTACCTTGGTCAATCGATCAACGATCACCCAAATTGTATTGTTGCCCTTTGGACTCCGCGGTAAAGCTGACACGAAATCCATGGTTATATGTTTCCACTTCCATTGAGGAATCGGAAGTGGTTGCAATAAACCAGCTACCCTTTGATGTTCAGCCTTAACTTGCTGACACACCAAGCACTTCGCTACAAAGTGGGCAATCTCCCTTTTCATGCCTTCCCACCAGAAATGCTGTCGTAGATCACGGTACATCATCGTGCCTCCTGGATGTACAGAATATGCGGAACTGTGTGCCTCCTTCATAACTTTTTCGCGAATGTCTCCTTTCGGCATACACAAACGGCTACCATAACGCAACAAACCATCTTCATGAATCAACAAATCTGTTCGAAGTCCCGCTTCAACCTGTTCTCGAAACTTCTACAATCTTGGGTCCTGTGACTGCGCTGCTTTAATACTCTCGATCAAGTACTTGCAGCTGCATCAACTGTCCCGAAGAATGCGGTAGCACAAACTCCAACTCAAATCTCCAAAAATCTTCGATAAGCTCCTTCTGTGCAGTCAACATCCGAATTGCTGGCAACCGACTAAGCGCATCCGGCACTACATTAACTTTTCCCGGACGATACTTGAGATCAAGACCATAGTCAGCCATCAGCTCCAACCATCTACGCTGTCTCATGTTGAGCTCTTTCTACGTGAACACATACTTTAGACTTTTGTGATCAGTGAATACTTCGCCCCTATCGCCCACTAAGTAGTGTCTTCAAATCTTCAAAGAGAAAATCACTGCTGCAAGCTCCAAATCATGAGTTAGGTAATTCTTCTCATGGGTATTCAACTGTCTCGATGCGTAGGCTATAACCTTCCCATGCTGCATCAAAACACATCCCAAAACATTCCCAGATGCATCGCTGTGAATCACCAATCCTCCAAAACCGTTTGGTATGGTCAAAATAGGAGCGGTTATCAACTTTTGCTTCAACGCCTCAAAAGCTGACGCACAACTATCCGTCCATACAAACGGTACCTCCTTCCGTGTAAGTTTGGTCAAAGGCTCAGCCAATCGAGCAAAATTCTCCACGAACCTTCTGTAGTATCCTGCAAGTCCCAGAAAACTTCTGATCTCCGCTACATTTCTCAGAATCGGCCAATCTTGAACTGCTGCAATCTTCTCGGGGTCAACGGCGATTCCATCCGGATACGACATGCCCCAAAAACTTCACTTCTTCAAGCCAAAACTCTCACTTGCTCATCTTTGCATACAATCTTTCATACCTCAATGTCTACAGTGCGATCCTCAAGTGTTCAGCATGCTCTTCTAGGCTCCTCGAGTAGACCAGAATATCATCGATGAACACCACTATAAACTGGTCCAAGAACGGTGAAAGATTCGGTTCATCAACTCCATAAATATTGCCGGTGCATTCGTGACTCCGAATGGCATCACTAAATACTCGTAATATCAATATCGAGTTCGGAACGCAGTCTTGCAAATATCCTCAGATTTAACTCGAACTTGATGATATCCGGATCGCAAATCCAACTTCGAGAATACCCTCGCGCCACTGAGTTGCTCGAATAATTCGCCAATGCGAGGGATCGGGTACTTGTTCTTAATAGTCACCCCGTTCAATTCTCAATAATCGATACACATTCTCCTTGTGCCATCTTTCTTCTTGACTAGAAAAACTGGAGCTCCCCAAGGTGAATTGCTGCTGCGAATCCAACCCTTCTCTAGCAATTCGGTAACATGCTTCTTGACTTCCTCCAACTCCACTGATGCCATTGGATAATATGCCTTTGAAATTGGCGCTGCGCCAGGAACAAGATCGATCGCGAGCTCCACATCTCGTTTTGGCGATAAACCCGAGATGTTTTCGAACACGTCCATGAACTCTCGAACTACAGCTGGCGCTTCCTCCTTATCAACTTCCATTGACGAAAGAACGACGCTTGTCGGCCTAGCCCTAAACTCGACTGGCCCGACAGAACTGCTACCTCCAGCAAATACAAACACCAGATGTCCGGGAATCTGGAAAATTACTTTCTTTGCCCTATAATCAATGTGAGCGTGGAAAGTGCCGAGGAAGTCCATTCCCAAGACAACATCATAACTGCCGGTATCAATCACCAAGAAATCTGCAAATAACTCTCATCCGCAAATAACAACAGAACAATCCTTGCACTCACTACTAGATATGATCTTTCCATTCCCAGTGTGTATGTCCCAACAACTAGACAGGGTCGTCAAGAAATCAAATGTGCAGCTATAAACTTGGACAACATAAAACAATGGGATGCACCAGAATCGAATAATTCTAATGCGGGAAAATCATGAACAAGTAGGATACCTGAAACAACTTCATCTGAAGCCTTGGCCTCTTCAGCCGTCAGAGTAAAGGCTCGAGCTTGATTAGGTCCCTGGATTATCTGCTTCTACCCCTGAATCTATCTCTGCGGTGGTTTCTGAACATCATCCTTTAAACAAAGCTTCGACGGACAAGCATTGATAATATGATCCGCTGATCCGCAAACCAAACAAAGTCCCAATTTCCTTCAGCAATCACTTTTTAGGTGTCCGGGTAGATGGCAAAAGTCACAAATCACGCTCTTTCTCTGATCAGCTACGACGGGCTTCTTCATCGGCACCACGCCACGTCGGTTCACCGGAATACCTCTTCGTATAGGCGCTCGGTTCGGCGTAAACGCTGGCTTTCATACCACAACTGCCTACTGCTGCACACCCCTTGTCTTCACTGATAAGTTCTGCTGCTCTCTGGCTGATTTAAGAACTTGCGAGAAAGTGGTCAATCCCAGAAATATAATGTGCCTCTGGATTTCCACGTCCAAGTTGCGCATGAACCTTCGTGCCCTATCAGCTTCTTTGGCCACCAAATGTCCTGCGAACGGCTGAGCCGTGTCCATTCAGCCGCATACGCATCCACGGATCCGCCATTCTGCTTCAGAATGATGAATCTTTCTTCAATTTCCTCCCGTGTAGTCTGCAGAAAGAACTTCTCCAAGAAACTCTGCGAGAAAGTAGCCCAACTGATCGGCTTAGGCAAATGGGTCTCTTCCACAAGCCACCACTCACGAGTATAGTCCACCGATTGGGTGCATACCACATCCACTCTCTGGTCCTCCGGAATCTGTGCTGCAACGAGCAGATTCTCCGTATCGACTAGCCACTGCTCCGCTGGTGTAACACCCGAGCCCAATAATACTATTTCTGTTACTAGTTGAGCGTTAGACATTGCTCATTTCAATTATCTTGCTTGTTTGATTCTTGTTGCAAAATTTTAACCGGTTAAGTCATTTTTGCCTATAACAAATTTTAACACCTAAAATGAAATTTAAAATATCCATATTGGCCTACTCGTCACCACTAGTCGCGTGGTAGCGTCCGCGCGTCGAGATTTCATCCCGTTCGGTGAAACGGGCGAGTTTGGACGGCTACGCGCGCGTGCGAGTGTCCGACTTGGGGGCATGCATTTTAATCATAAAACATCTCATTTTAAAATTTGGAACTCGCTTAAAATCCTATTATTTGAATTTCAAATATTTGGGCGCAATCCGGACGCGATTTGGAAATGTTTCATTTAGCGCCAAAATACCCATTCAATTAAATAGTCTAAAACTATATAGTATAATACTGTTTCATATATATAACGGTTAAATCCTTTTCTAAATCTTTTGTTTTACCCCGAGTTTCCTTCTGGCCAATCACGAGGGGCTAAAACCCTCGTGGGCCCCACCAACCCACTCCCTCTCTCTCTCCGCCTCTCTCTCTCTCTAATCTTTCCCCCTCTCTCTCTCTATCTTTTAAAATCCTCACATCTTCGTCCCCACGAGAAAAACTTATCGCAGAACCCACGAACCCCAACCCTAGCCTTGCCCTAGCCGCCGCAGCCTCGCCGTCGACCTCCCCACAACCTCGCCACCATCATCCTCGCCTCCACAGCCTCAACCGCACCCCCTTCCTCCTCTTCTCCCTCCTTCAAACGCCTGCACCCAACGCCACCGCCACCTGCACGCTGTGCTGCCGTCGCCGCCGCCTCCCATCGCCGACGACGTCGACTTCCTCTCTTCACCCTCGTCCCGACCTCTTCACCGTCCTTTTCCTTCCCTCGCCGGCGCTGCAACTGAACCCGAGCCTAACCCTAGCACCAAACCCTAGTTCGCCGGAAAAGACACCGTCGACCCTGTTGGGGTAAAAATTTACACCCCGGTTAACCAAGTCAAAATCAAAGTCAACCCCAAGCCAAGTAGGCCCAAGCCCAGATCCAGTGGGCCTATGCCCGGGTCGAGCCCGAACATGAAGCGGCCGGCCTCCCCTCATGCCAAGATAAAAATTTTGTAATAAATAATTTTGTTGTATTTCTTTTATTTTATTTTTGGATAAATGTAAGAAAAATAGGCATAAAGCCAAATTTTTGTAAAGCCCATGGCTTATGTGCAAAAAGAAATGGCACATGAGCCATGGGATAGGCAAAATGCCATTTTGTGAAGCCCAAGGGGCTATGTGTAAAATGCATGGCCTATAAAGGCAAAGATAATAAAAATATCTAACAACTTTTTTCTCTCTCCAAAAACTTCCTAGATCTGAGATCTCTTCCTCCTTCCTCAAGGTTCTAAAACCTCATTTTTCCCTTTGAGAGTTTAACTCTTCCTTTTCTAAAAATAAGTAGATTTCCACCACAAAACCTACGAAGGGGAGCTCGGATCTCCAATCAGATCTCGAAAAGGGGAGGCTTTTAGGACTCATCCCCTTTTCTCCAAGATCCCGCCGGTCAAGAGCAAGAAGAAGGAGACCCATCTCCAAAAATCTAACTTTGGACAGGCCCAAGGCTCAAAAGAAGAGCAATAAATCTCCAGGAGTTTAACTCCTTTCTAAAGTTGCTGGAGTTTAACTCCATAAATTAATTTCTGTTGGAGTTTAACTCCATAAATTTGTTTCTGTTAGGAGTTCAACTCCAAAAGTTCCCTTGGGAGTTCAACTCCCCAGCCTAGGGGCTAGGCTTCCTCTTCCGTGGGTTTTTTCCGCGGTCACGTGTGCCCACGTGACCCCAGGGCGCTAAGGCGTCCATCGGTCACGTGTGCGCACGTGACCCCCGGGGCGCCAAAGCGCCCATCGGTCACGTGTGCGCACGTGACCCCTGGGGCGCCAAGACGCCCATCGGTCACGTGTGCCCACGTGACCCCTGGGGCGCCAAGGCGCCCATCGGTCACGTGTGCCCACGTGACCCCTGGGGCGCCAAGGCGCCCATCGGTCACGTGTGCCCACGTGACCCCGGGGCGCCAAGGCGCCCATCGGTCACGTGCGCGCACGTGACCCCGGGCATTAAGGCGCCCACCTGCCGTGCGAGCGTCTTTTAGACGCCATTTTGTTTTCTTTTCCCCTCGTTTTACGTGCACTCCCCAATAAAATCCCTTCTGGAATTTAAACCTTTTTAAAATATATACATATATATATTCTTTGGAGTTTAACTCCCTAATAAAGTTCTATTTTAGGAATTTAATTCCGCATAAAATTCTTTTAGGAGTTTAACTCCATCTAAAATTCTTTGGAGTTTAACTCCACAATAAAATCCCTTTTGAAATTAAGCTCCACTTTAAAAAAAAAGGAAGGGGAAGGAAAACATACACCGACTCCACGACACTGTCTTCCGTTAGAAAAAATTTCTAATGGGGCGCTGCCCCGCACCCCGCAAGGGGGCTGCTAGCCCCCTTGACCCCCAGCCCGCTATCCGGGTAGCGGGACCCCCGTAAAAACTCTGCGGGGCCCCCGATATTTCCAAAACCCCTTCAAAATACGATACTGCACATTGAGTTCGCATGACCAGTTTAACCCGTTAATCGGAGGTTCCTTCGCTCCAAATGCGAGGGGTAATTAACGGCAGCTTAGTCCGCGATTGCCGGAGATTCGGATCTCCACAATCAATAAACCCCGGCCTACCCTAGGCAGGGGGAATCTGTAATGCGCCTGACAAGCGCGCGCGTATTCCCATCTCAATGGGGTGACGAAAAACACCCTACAGATTCTGGCACGCCCGGTGGGACCAATCTCTCCTCCCATATCTCGGGTTAAGCGTTCATGCGAACTCATTTAACATATACGCCGATGTTTGTACTGAAATAATTTCTTTCTTTCATGCAGCAACCAACTTTCAATGACGATGTCTCCCAAGACGAATTCGGCTTACGACGCGACCCCGATCTCGTACGTAGTCAAGATCAATGCCCGCGTGGTTCTCCCCGCGAGCCTCAGTCGACAGTGGGAGGAACCGCCCCGCCAATTTGGTTCCGTCATCATCTACCCTGCCGGAAGCGCTCATCTGGTGGAGATCCCGGCGGAACAGGTGGCCAAGCCGGTCTCAAGGGGTAAGAGGCCAAATGTTGTGATCGCCAAGGCACCACAACCGAAACTTAAGACGGTATCTGAACGATTCTCTGGTGCTCCAGCGGGGGGCAAGAACTTCGGTACAAAGGGCAACATCAAATGTTGTGGACGAGCTCAGGAGATGACTCTAACAAATGCACAATCGAGCGTATCTCCAAGGCCTTTCATCGCCCGGTCTGCGGCGTCTTCCCAAAGAGCCGAAGTCTGCCAGGTGCTTAGAACAGAAAAGTTAAGGCAGAAGCGGCTCAGGTATCGAGCGAACAAGAGGGCCAAGGCTTCAGCCAAATGGAATCGTGGGAAGTTCCAAGTGCAGGGTTGCCCCGCGACGACGGCTGAGTCGGACGTGAGAATCAGCAATTCCTTCGAGCCTCTGAAGTAGGTTCAGAAAAATGCCATGACCGCCAGAATCAAGAAAACAGCGGTCCGAACAATATTACAAAGAGACGTGTCCCGGCCCCAACAGAAAAAATATGACACTGTCTCTTCAAGGGTCTATCAGGCGCTCTGTGTCGCACGAAAGCAGCGGGGCAAATCTAGAAAAGAAGCGCCAACACCATTCAAGAAGCTGGTTAAGCCAGCCGCCTTCAATCGACTACCAGTTACCGAAGCAAGGGGGTCAAGACAGCGATCTATGAAATCAGCCGCCAATGATCGAAAGACGGCCGGATATATCATCCATACGGTCTATATGGCGGGCGGGCGCCCCAGCGACAACCTTCGCAGCAGAAGCAAGGATGGGGCCACCACATCCCAAGCCCAATCTAGCCTGAATGTGGTTGCCGCTGCCCAAGAACAGCCGCCCCCGCTGGATGAAGAAAACCCTCTCGATGAGGATGATAGGCAGAAGGACCCCTCGGTCCATGCAGACTCAAGCTCGGACAGCGAGGAAGAGCCGACTTTCCGCCCCAGGACCGCGGAGCAAGAGCTGCTTCAAGAGCTTCGAAAACAGCTCAGGAGCAAAGATAAAGAGATGGCCAAGCTCTATTCGAAGATTGACGACTTAACGAACGTGGTGATGCAGCTTACGGCTCAAATTGCTCGAGCGCCTCCCAATCAAGCACAAGCCGCTACTAATCAGCCGGGTGATGACAATTCGAGGCAGCCAATGCCTGTTCCTTCGGGTCCAAGACTGGTCAAGCCACATGAAAGCCGGCCACACTCCGCTTCTGGGGACGCCTTGGCCCCAGATAGCACTATCCCGCTAACACAGGATCGGATAATGGATTTGGTCACCAGTAAGGTTAAAACATTGGTGGCCGAAGCTGAAGCTCAGAAAGAAATCGGCAGTAGTGGGCGGCCATATCCCGCGCAGTACGATCTGATTGAGTTCCCAAGCGGCTACGTCATTCCTAAGTTCGGAAGATTTGATGGAACGGGGAATGCAAATCAGCATGTCGCCCACTTCAAAGCATCGTGCGGAAATACAGGGGGCAATGACGCGCTCCTTCTTCGTCAGTTTGTCAACAGCCTGACCGGCGTCACCTTCGACTGGTATGCGAGTATACCAGACGGGTCCGTCATTACCTTCGCCCAAATGGAGTCCCTGTTTCGGCAAAGGTTCATGAGTGTCAGTGATAAAATCTCCATTGCCGACCTTGTGAGGACCAAGCCGGGGAAGAATGAAAGCAACACCGACTTTATCGCCCGATGGCGTAATCTCACAGTCAAGTGCGAACCGCCGCTGGAGCAGGACCAGTCCGTCAGCCTTCTCATTGGGAACCTCAGCAATTGGATGGTCCCATTCTTGTGTACAGCGGGCCTCAAGACATTTCAGGAGCTAACCAAGAAAGTCCAAATGCTGGAACGCTCGAAGCAGGAGCCCCCGCCGGATTCTCAGAGAGACAAAACTTGGAAAAGCAAGCGGGACGACAACCGTAGAAGCGGGAGTTCCAGCAGTACCAATGTCTTCAATGCGTCCGACAATGAAGAAAAGCGAAGGGCGGCCGAATCCAAAACTAACCGGTCTCGAAAGCCATTGCTGGGAGGAGATGGGCCTTCCCTAGAGGAGAAAAAGAACAAGGTTTACTCTTTCAGAAGGGACAAGGTCCGCAAGATATTTAAAGATGCCTTGAACAACGGCCTACAATTGCCGGAGTCGAAAAGACCCCAAGAAGCAAAAATGACCGACAATCCTCTGTATTGCCCGTACCACCGAGTAGTGAGCCATGCGATCGAGGATTGCTATATCTTCAAAGACTGGGTCGAGAAGCAGTACAAGGCTGGAGAGATCGAGCTGTCCAAAAGTGTGTTGGTGAACAATCAGGTTGCAACTGCCAACTTTATACAGACAGAAGTTGAAGCATTCTGGGAGCAGACAGCTGAATCTGCTGCCCTGACAAACGAAACTGACTCATCGCGGCCTCCGTGGAGTACACACATATCTAATAAGACGAAGAAGATGCTAAAGATGCTTCAGAAAGAGCCCAGGATGGAATGGGAAGGACAGAAGAAGCCTACCAGTTCAGCCGCCAATGCGGCTCCATCAGGCTCAAAATCCAAGAAGCTCAAGAAGAAGAAAAGTGCAGCTCGGCGCGAAAAAGAGTCTGAAGGGAGATCGACCATTCAAAAATATATCGATTCCCTTGAAGAATATGAACAAAAGGAAAGAACATTGATTCAATTGAATGAGTTCTTCCCTGTACAAGCGGCTGAAATTCTGGAGGAGTTAGAAGAAGACTCCAATGAAGAGATCCCAGTAGTGACCTGCTACGCCATCCATCTTGGCAGCGACTCGGAAGAGGAGCTTTGTTTTCCCGAAGAGGATGAGGAGCTCGCCACAACGACCAATCAAATCCAGCTCAGAAGCGGCAGGGCTCTACCGCCAAATCAGGGCAACGCCCCAAAAGGGAAGGAAAAACAAGTCGCTAATGAAGAAGAAGGCAGAGAACCGGCTGATGAAAACATAAGTCCTTCCTCGGTGGACTATAATGTCTTGGCACATCTCCGGAAGCTTCCGTCTCTCCTGAGCATCTACGACGCCTTGGTCCTATCTAAAGAGCTTAGAGATGTTCTCATCCATGCTCTACAAAACCCCGAGCGGTATCAGGCTCACTTTACGGAAATCAATATGAAAGAAGCCCAGCACGCTTTGCATGCCGCCGCAGTCACATTTAAGGATGAAGACTTGCTACTGGGAACGGCTGAGCATAATCGGCCGCTTTACGTGACCGGGTACAGCGACGGAGATCGAATTAATCGTATATTGATTGATCCGGGGTCCTCAGTGAACATCATGAACTTGCGAACTCTGAAGAGTTTGTCAATGGACGTCCGACACCTGTCAAGGGAAAGGATTGTCATTCAAGGCTTCAACCAAAATTGCCAGCAAGTTCTGGGGTCTATAGCTTTGCCAATCAAATTCGGGGAGCTGCAAACTGAAGCTAAGATATACGTGATCGACGCCGACACGTCTTATAAGATTCTCTTGGGGCGGCCGTGGCTCCATGATTACGGCATAATTCCGTCAACTCTCCATCAGTGTATGAAGTATACTAAAAATGGCGAAGAAAGACGCATTGATGGAGACATCCAGCCGTTCGGTGTGCATGAAGTCCGCTATGAAGATTCTCGGTACTTTATGAACCACCAAAATACTAAGCTACAACTGACTGAGGATAGACCGGCCCCAAGACTCAAAAGCAAATCTGCGCCGACTGTCAGTTTCAAAAGCAAAAACGCCCAAGTGCGCCCGCATTTCGGCAGCGACACTGATGAGTCCGACGCTGGAAGCCCGTCCTTCCGTAAAACTCGCCCTCGTTTCGGCAGCGATACGGACGAATCTGTTACTGAAGATCCACCTAGCGGCAAAGCCCGCCCTCATCTTGGCAGTAACACTGAAGAGTCGGAAGAAGAGGACCTGCCGTGCAACAGCTGTGCAGATTGGACCCCCATGCAGCAAGCGAAACTACGAGAGACCTTCGAAGTCGCAGAAGGGTCCCTGGCCATCACAAGGGTGCCGGAATGGATGTGCAAAGAGCTCGATGCATTGTCAGTCTCTACCGTTGACCAACTGAAAACTTTCTACGTGCCCGGGAGGAAAAATGGACAGAAGGGCATCCTGTTTTACAGGTCAAACCCCGTTGTGCACCCGGACGATCTTTCTGTCACGTGCCTTCCCTATGAGAGAGGCATAAGAGCCGTCCTCAATCCCAGATACTATGCGCCCGAGATGCGGGAATACTTTAAGAAGTGCGGATGCCGGTTATATCAAACAGAGTCCGAAGCAAAGTTTTACGAAGGGCTATGGTATCCGCCCCAGGTCCGAGCACTCATCGATGGACGAATTCCAGATAGGCGGGGCATAGGCTATGTTCAACCTGATTCCAAAGCGTGCTCCATGATCCATGTTGGTGAGGCCAGCGAAAGATCAAATGACGACGATGAGATAGCCGAGCCAGAAGAAGCTCCTCAAGAGCTCGAAGATGGCGGACAAGCAACCTTTGATGAGCTAACCGAGATTGACTTAGGAACGTCCGATAATCCAAGGCCGACCTACATCAGCTCACTCTTGTCGGAGGAAATGAAAGAGCAGCTAATTGCCCTGCTGCGTGAGTTCGTCGACTGCTTCGCGTGGACATACAAAGAAATGCATGGCCTTTCCCCTGAAGTGGCCGTACATAAGTTGGCTATATCTCCTGATGCTAAGCCAGTCAAACAAGCTCCTCGAAGAATGAGAAGGGAACTAGAAGAAAAGGTCATCGAGGAAACTAAGAAGCTCATCGATGCCGGCTTCATCAGGGAAGAGAAATATGCGGATTGGATCGCATGCATAGTCCCAGTGAAGAAGAAAAATGGGCAGATCCGAGTCTGTGTCGATTTCAGGGACCTCAATAAGGCATGTCCTAAAGACGACTTCCCGCTACCGGTCATGGAAATGATGGTCGATGACACCTCAAATTACGAGCTGTTCACCTTTATGGATGGCTCGTCTGGGTACAATCAGATCAAGATGTCGCCTGAGGATGAGAAGCACACAACATTTCGAACCCCGATCGGAATATACTGCTACAAAGTGATGCCGTTCGGGCTGAAGAACACGGGCGCTACATATCAAAGGGCAATGACTAATATCTTTGATGACCTAATCCATAAAGTCGTCGAATGCTATGTTGATGATCTGGTCGTCAAAACTGAAGCCAAGGCCGACCACATCCAAGATCTTAGGACCGTTCTCACCAGACTGAGGGAATACGATCTGAAGATGAATCCTCTGAAGTGTGCTTTTGGCGTGTCATCGGGAAAATTCCTGGGTTTTATAGTCCGGCATCGAGGGATCGAAATTGATCCATCAAAGATAAAGGCCATTATGGAGATGCCCCCTCCAAAGAGTCTGACGCAGCTGAGATCTTTCCAAGGCAAGCTTGCTTATATACGGAGGTTCATCTCAAACTTATCGAGGAGATGTAGGCCCTTCTCAAAGCTCATGAAGGAAGGAGCTCCTTTTATCTGGGATGCCGAATGTCAAGCGGCGTTCGAAAGCATCAAACAATACTTGTTGCACCCTCCAGTGCTGGCCGCTCCCATTCCAAATAAACCGCTGATTCTCTATACTGCCGCGCTGGATGAGTCACTCGGTGCGCTCCTTGCCCAGAATAACGAGGAGGGAAAAGAAAATGCCCTCTACTACCTCAGTCGAACTCTAGTCGGGGCGGAACACAACTACTCCCCAATCGAAAAACAATGCCTGGCTCTAATATTTGCTGTGAAGAAGCTGAGGCACTATTTGCTCGCTCATCGGGTTATGCTGATCTCCAAGGTCGACCCGCTCAAACACTTGATGACCAAAGCAAGCCTAGCCGGCAGAATGGCAAGATGGGCTGTCATGCTACTTGAGTTTGACATAGTTTATACTCCTCAGAAAGCAGTAAAAGGGCAAGCTCTTGCAGACTTTCTCGCTGCTCATCCCATACCAGAAGGATCACCACTAAATTGTGAGTTACCCGACGAACAAGTGCTGCACCTCGAGGAAGACGAGCCATATTGGGAGCTCTACTTCGATGGGGCCTCATCAATAAGGAGCTCCGGAAGATCAAACGTCCCGGAGATAAAAGCAGGGATAAGATTGGTATTCATCACACCATCAATGGGAACCTTACGGCGTTCTTTCGCTCTCACCGAGCCTCGGACAAACAATGAAGCTGAGTATGAAGCTCTGATAGCTGGTTTGGAGCTCGCCATAGAAATGGAAATCCTTCGGCTACGGGTTTACGGTGACTCCCAGCTTGTCGTCAACCAAGTAAGCGGCACCTATAAGATATACAAACCCGAGTTAGCTCGGTACAGAAGCCGGGTGGTGGAACTCATGAAACGGTTCACTCACATTGAACTAACAAGAGTGCCTAGAGCATTGAACGGAAAGGCCGACATACTCGCTCGCCTAGCCAAGGAGCTGGCTGATCCTGACTTAGACGAAATTCTGATCACAGTCAGGAGCCGACAAATTCTACCCCCAGTCTCTCTACGAGAAGAGGAAAGCGCGGAACAAGAGAGCAGTCCTGCCGAAGAAGCTTCGATCATCCAAGACGAGCCCGATTGGAGAGAACCCTTCATAGAGTACCTCCGATACGACAAGCTGCCCGAAGAAAAATCTACAAGGATTCAGCTGAAGAAAAAAGCTCTCCGATACGTGTTTGTAAATGACACGTTATACCACAGGTCATATGACCAACTCTGGCTCAGGTGCCTGTCATCGGCCGAAGCCCAAAAGGTCATGAAAGAGGTTCACTCGGGCGTTTGCGGTGCTCACCAATCTGGCCCCAAAATGCGACTTCAAATCAAACGGCTTGGGTATTACTGGCCTACCATGATACGGGATTGCGGAGAGCATGCAAAGAAATGTCAGATCTGCCAAATCCATGGTGATTTCATTCACAAGCATCCCAATCCGTTGCATCCTACGGTGGCGTCGTGGCCCTTCGAAGTCTGGGGCACCGACATTGTTGGCCCAATTGATCCGCCGTCATCCAAAGGCCACCGGTTCATACTGGCCGCGACAGACTACTTCTCCAGATGGGCTGAAGCTGTCCCGCTAAAAGAAGTCAAGACAAAAGATATTCTGACATTCTTCCAGCATAATATTCTATACCGCTTCGGTATACCAAGAAGAATCATTTCTGACAACGGGCCTTCTTTCAAGAGCTTCAATGTCTCAAGGTTCGCTACTCAACACAAGATAGACTGGAGATATTCCTCCATCTATAATCTAAGAGCCAATGGGCTCGCCGAAGCCTTCAATAAGACTCTATGCAAGCTCCTGAGGAAAAATGCTTCAGCCAACAAGAGGGACTGGAATCTCAAGCTTCACGAGGCGCTTTGGGCATATCGTACCACGCACCGTACTCCAACCCAGTCCACTCCATACTCATTGCTCTTCGGAGTGGAGGCGGTCCTCCCCCTCGAAGTCGAAGTTCCAAGCTTAAGAATGGCCATCCAACATGAGTTGACGGAGGAGGAAAACGTGCTTCTTCGACTTGAAGAACTCGATGCCCTCGAAGAAAAGAGGCTCGCGGTGCAGCAAAATCTGGAGCTATACCGAGCCCAAATGTCACGGGCCTATGACAAGATGACCCGTCTCCGCGCTTTCAAGAAAGGTGAATTGGTGTTGGTCCTCAAAAGACCGATCATCCCCAATCGACATGCCAAGGGAAAATTCGAGCCGAACTGGGAAGGACCATACGTCGTCGAGAAAGTGTTTGACGGAGGATCCTACCAACTAATAAGTGCAGAGGGAGAAAGGCCCATGCCACCCATCAATGGACGATATCTCAAGAAATACTACACATGAATGCTCCAAGTCGCAGGCGAATTGAGCACATCAGCCCTACGGTCTGGATCAGACATCCTGCAAAACCGTATACAATCCACGGGCGTAAATGACCCCTATTTCTCCCAAATCCTGCCGGTGAGACTACTTTAAAGTCCCACCAGCGGCAAAAAAAAACAGAAAAAAAAGAAGAAGAAAAAAAGAAAAAGAAAAAGAAAAAAAAGAAGAAGAAGAAATAAACGGTATGTCCACAAGCAAAATGGGCACGGATGAAAACCCGAAAGGGTGCCGTGAGTAAAAACAGCAGGACTACCGGCGAGTCTGTGAAAACCCGAAAGGGCGCAAACTCGTGAAAAGAGATGAAATACACTCGCAAAGTCCTCTCGACCTTGTGGGGAGAAACCCCCTGCGTGAGATCCTTACGACTCACAAAGGAGCAACACACTTAGGAATCCTCACGATTCCCAAGGAGAAAATACACCTGCGGGATCCTTACGACTCGTAGGGAGAAAATGCTTTTATGGGACCCTCACGGCCCATAAAATTGAAAAGCCTTAAGTGATAGGGACCCAAACCTGTCTCCTAAGCCATCGTTCCTCAACGGGCAACGGCAAATGATGAGTCGCTCCTGGCATTTTGCTTCAGTGTTAGCGGTGCTGATGCCGACCAAAAACCCAAATCCCAAGTCCTCCCAAGGCAAATGATGAGTTGCTCCTGGCATTATTCCAGTGCAGCAATGCTGATGCAAAAAAAAAAAAAAAGGGATTCAAATCCCAAGTCTCCAAATGGCGAATGATGAGTCGCTCCTGGTACTATATTCCAGTGCAGCGATGCAGACGCCAACCAAATTCCGAATCCCATACCCTAACGGCGAATGATGAGTCGCTCCTGGTACCATGTTCCAGTGCAGCGACGCAGACGCCGACAAAGTCCCGAAATTTTTCCGGCCCTACGGTCTGGATCATACATCCTGCAAAACCGTATACAATCCACGGGCGTAAAACAATCCCAATCTCTCCCAAATTCTCTTGGGGCAAATGATGAGTTGCTCCTGGCATTATTCCAGTGCAGCAATGCAGATGCCAAACAAAAACCAAAATCCCAAAATCCTCTCAATGACAGATGATGATTCGCTCCTGGTACCATATTCCGGTATAGCGATGCTGATGTCAACCCAAATCAAAATCAACAAGTCAACTTCCACTCCGACACCGCAGAAAGCGGAGCAAGTCAGAATCCAATCTCGACACCGCAAGAGGCGGAGCCATCAAGTCTACCCCTGACACTGCAAGAGGCAGAGCAAGTCAAATCAAGTATCGACCGTCCAAGTCGCAAAAAGGGCAGAACCGACCGTCCACGTCGCTAAAAGGGTAGCACCGACCGTCCACGTCGCAAAAAGGGCAGCACCGACCGTCCACGTCGCTAAAAGGGCAGCACCGACCGTCCAAGTCGCAAAAAGGGCAGAACCGACCGTCCACGTCGCTAAAAGGGCAGCACCGACCGTCCACGTCGCTAAAAGGGCAGCACCGACCGTCCACGTCGCTAAAAGGGCAGAACCGACCGTCCACGTCGCTAAAAGGGCAGCATCGACCGTCCAAGTCGCAAAAAGGGCAGAACCGACCGTCCACGTCGCTAAAAGGGCAGCACCGACCGTCCACGTCGTAAAAAGGGCAGCACCGACCGTCCACGTCGCTAAAAGGGCAGCACCGACCGTCCACGTCGCTAAAAGGGCAGCACCGACCGTCCAAGTCGCAAAAAAGGGCAGAACCGACCGTCCACGTCGCTAAAAGGGCAGCACCGACCGTCCAAGTCGCAAAAAGGGCAGAACCGACCGTCCACGTCGCTAAAAGGGCAGCACCGACCGTCCACGTCGCAAAAAGGGCAGCACCGACCGTCCAAGTCGCAAAAAGGGCAGCGCAGGATTCCTACAAAGCGGGAACCAGATAACTCCGGGCCAGGGAAAACGTCTATCACGGACACTCCGTCTCGGAGACATGTCAAGCAACGAACGTCCATGTCGTAAAAAGGGCAGTGCCAGCTTCCCAAAAAGCGGGAACCAAATCAAGTCGCCTCCATGTGAAAGAAGATCCATCAATTTCATGCACACGACCCACATATGTGGTGTGCATTTATTGATGGGGGGCAATTTGTTGGGGTAAAAATTTACACCCCGGTTGACCAAGTCAAAATCAAAGTCAACCCCAAGCCAAGTGGGCCCAAGCCCAGATCCAGTGGGCCCATGCCCGGGTCGAGCCCGAACATGAAGCGGCCGGCCTCCCCTCATGCCAAGATAAAAATTTTGTAATAAATAATTTTGTTGTATTTCTTTTATTTTATTTTTGGATAAATGTAAGAAAAATAGGCATAAAGCCAAATTTTTGTAAAGCCCATGGCTTATGTGCAAAAAGAAATGGCACATGAGCCATGGGATAGGCAAAATGCCATTTTGTGAAGCCCAAGGGGCTATGTGTAAAATGCATGGCCTATAAAGGCAAAGATAATGAAAATATCTAACAACTTTTTTCTCTCTCCAGAAACTTCCTAGATCTGAGATCTCTTCCTCCTTCCTCAAGGTTCTAAAACCTCCTTTTTCCCTTTGAGAGTTTAACTCTTCCTTTTATAAAAATAAGTAGATTTCCACCACAAAACCTACGAAGGGGAGCTCGGATCTCCAATCAGATCTCGAAAAGGGGAGGCTTTTAGGACTCATCCCCTTTTCTCCAAGATCCCGCCGGTCAAGAGCAAGAAGAAGGAGACCCATCTCCAAAAATCTAACTTTGGACAGGCCCAAGGCTCAAAAGAAGAGCAATAAATCTCCAGGAGTTTAACTCCTTTCTAAAGTTGCTGGAGTTTAACTCCATAAATTAATTTCTGTTGGAGTTTAACTCCATAAATTTGTTTCTGTTAGGAGTTCAACTCCAAAAGTTCCCTTGGGAGTTCAACTCCCCAGCCTAGGGGCTAGGCTTCCCCTTCCGCGGGTTTTTTCCGCGGTCACGTGTGCCCACGTGACCCCAGGGCGCTAAGGCGTCCATCGGTCACGTGTGCGCACGTGACCCTGGAGCGCTAAGGCGCCCATCGGTCACGTGTGCGCAAGTGACCCCCGGGGCGCCAAAGCGTCCATCGGTCACGTGTGCGCACGTGATCCTTGGGGCGCCAAGACGCCCATCGGTCACGTGTGCCCACGTGACCCCTGGGGCGCCAAGGCGCCCATCGGTCACGTGTGCCCACGTGACCCCTGGGGCGCCAAGGCGCCCATCGGTCACGTGTGCCCACGTGACCCCTGGGGCGCCAAGGCGCCCATCGGTCACGTGTGCCCACGTGACCCCGGGGCGCCAAGGCGCCCATCGGTCACGTGCGCGCACGTGACCCCGGGCATTAAGGCGCCCACCTGCCGTGCGAGCGTCCTTTAGACGCCATTTTGTTTTCTTTTCCCCTCGTTTTACGTGCACTCCCCAATAAAATCCCTTCTGGAATTTAAACCTTTTTAAAATATATACATATATATATTCTTTGGAGTTTAACTCCCTAATAAAGTTCTATTTTAGGAATTTAATTCCGCATAAAATTCTTTTAGGAGTTTAACTCCATCTAAAATTCTTTGGAGTTTAACTCCACAATAAAATCCCTTTTGAAATTAAGCTCCACTTTAAAAAAAAAGGAGGGGGAAGGAAAACATACACCGACTCCACGACACTGTCTTCCGTTAGAAAAAATTTCTAATGGGGCGCTGCCCCGCACCCCGCAAGGGGGCTGCTAGCCCCCTTGACCCCAGCCCGCTATCCGGGTAGCGGGACCCCTGTAAAAACTCTGCGGGGCCCCCGATATTTCCAAAACCCCTTCAAAACACGATACTGCACATTGAGTTCGCATGACCAGTTTAACCCGTTAATCGGAGGTTCCTTCGCTCCAAATGCGAGGGGTAATTAACGGCAGCTTAGTCCGCGGTTGCCGGAGATTCGGATCTCCACAATCAATAAACCCCGGCCTACCCTAGGCAGGGGGAATCTGTAATGCGCCTGACAAGCGCGCGCGTATTTCCATCTCAATGGGGTGACGAAAAACACCCTACAGACCCTCCTCGTCGTCGCCAGTGCACCGCCGACCACCTTCTCTCCCCCCTGCAACCCAGACCAGGCCTGTACCTCTCCCCTACTCGCTGCACTCCGATCCAGCCACCTCCAAACCCTTGCTGCGTTCCCTGTTCGCCGCCGGCGCCCCATCGCCGTCGAACCCATCGCGTTTGCACCCTTGCTACCCCTGTAAGCCTCCCTTCACCATCTCCCTTCATGTATCCCTTCTCTGGTCGATTCTCGCTTTGATTTGTATTTTGCTAACATCGTCGCCGTTTTGACTTTTCGCCGGATCCCGGCCGTGCCGACGACTTGACCCGACTCTCCAGCGAAGTACTCCAGTCCGTGTGGTCCCGCTGTTCGTTGTTTGGACTCGATCCGCGACCCGTGCTTCCGTCGCGTGTTTTCCGCCGACGTTGCGTTCGTGTTTTCCGGTTTGCGAAACCGTCGAGGCAAGTATTACTTGCTACATGCTACGTTATCCTAATTAAGTATGATTGACTCATAAAACTTGCATTGTTAACTAAATATAGTTACTTTTCTCGATTGGACGTAATATGATAAATATCATGATACGACAACCTAAATCGTATTTTGCCACCGTAACCTTAATAACAACTACCTGTTAATCATTTTGTTATTTAGAGGATGATAGTCGTACACTTATATCTTCATTACTTGCTGTTATTAATATTGCACTACCTTGTGATTATTGCACCCAAGGGTGCTCGAACCTGTTAATATAATACAACCGCACCATATTCATGCACCATTGTGATTAAATGAACTGTTATTGTTATTTACTTTATTTCCTGCTGTTGTTCCTTATTCGACTATATACCTGTTGTGAGCACACCCTCGATTGCATTACATATTGACCTGACCTTGCTACACATGACATATACATACATACCGATGCACCGGACATGGTACCCTTTAATACCAACTCAACCTGTTGTACCATGACCTGACTTGTTACCTGATCTCATGCCTAATGCCAACAAACCTGACTTGGGGTCCTCATGGACCATTCCTCTTGTCTATCCAGACAAACCTGCTTTTACTTGATCCTGTGTTGGCATTAGTTCTTGATTACTGAATACCTGACCTGACATACATAACTTGGGGGTATGGGGAAATCAAAGGTGAAACCGACTTGTAACTCAACAGTTCGATACCTGTTCTGATCAGTCTTACGGGCTTGGCCAGCCCCGGAGTGATGATGCTGACATCACTCGCCCATCCTGCTACTTGTTACTGCCTAGCGGCACGTCTCGGATTCAGCCCCGAGAATCTTGACCGTGGTCCCGGGCACGCACGGGATATTATTGAGTTACATCGACGAGTCACCAATTGATTTCAAAGACTTTAGAATAGAAACCCGATAGAACAGTGTAGTTACCCACTGCACACTACCCTGCACTACTGTTTCATATTATTGTTTTATTCATGTTCATCCCTGCATTGCTTATTACCATGTTCATATTATATTATTGGTTGACATGACGCGCTGACGTCTGGGTTTTGCATGACCCAGATTCTTTACCACTGTCGACGACTGAGCAGGAGTACTTCAGCCAGCAGGCTGATTTGTGAGTTCTGTAGTGGTTAGTTCATTTATTGCATTTTATTTCCAGGTGCGATCCCGCATTATGGGACGTACCTTTCTATTATTGTATTGGATCATTTGCTTCCGCACTTATTTTTCATTGACTCTTATTATTATGGATTTGGACATGTGTTAGATTAGTTTATTTATCTTGTTCTTGATATCTCTACAGCCGTAATGTGACTGTGGATGGATACTTCCTACCCACAGGTAGCATGGTTGGCTATGTCACGTGCCCAATCTTGCGTACTCTGGGAAGCGGGGCGTGACATGGTTTTTTTGGTATCAGAGCCATAGGTTAGTTGGGTTGATTCTTTTGTAGTTGGGTATTGTATCCGATACACGAATCAGAATACCCGTGCTTAGGAAACATGTCCTGCCACCTTGACCGTTTTACCATTCTTGAATCGCATTCTTCCTGATTATATCTTTTACGGCGTGCAAACTTACTTTGCATTGTCGACTCGAAAACCTAATTTCTTGTTATCTCTAGGACTTAGGCGACTTGGGTGGAGTTAAGTAATTGTGGCTATGATACCGCGGCATAGTTACAATGCGGTACTCTATTTAAATATCTTGGAGTTCTAGACTTGATCCATATTCAGAATCTATCATCATGCTAATGTTGGGTGTTTTGAGTTCAGGATTATGACAGGTAAGAAGTTGAAGACGTACCAGAGGCGTGTGAACGAGGCCGCCATACTTGGAGTGATAAGAGGAAGGCTTGAAAATCGGAAGAGGCATGCTGAGCTGATCCAGCAGCAAGCAGATTCATTTCAGGAAGGTTTGCAGGCCATTCGGCAGTCTGTAAACACAGCTGTAGCGAAGCCAGTTGACCGAGTAGGGACCGTGGCAGATTTCAGACGTTTGGGTCCTACTACTTTCACTGGTCTAGAGGAGCCGTTGCCAGCCGAGCAGTGGCTAGTGGACACGGAGAATTTGCTGATTGCGGCACAGATCCCAGAAGACAAAAGAGTTGATGTGGTGCGCATTCAGCTGGTGGACTACGCCCGAGAGTGGTGGCTTGTGGAGGAGAACCGCTGCCCAAGCCAATCAGTTGGACGGATTTCCCTAAAAGTTTCCTGGAAAATTCTTCCCGTGGACTGCACGGGAGGAAATGGAAGAGAAGTTCATCGGACTAAGGCAGAATGGAGCACCGTGGACGTGCATGCAGCAGAATGGACGAGACGCAGTAGTTTCGCTGGACCTTTAGCGGCCAACGGTGCAGACAGCAGTTGCGGTAAGGAAGCAGTTCTGTCGGGCCAGTCGAGTTTAGGGCTAGATCGACAAACAATGTTCTTGCAGCTATGGAAGTTGATAGTAATGAAGAGCCGGCAGTTGTTCGCGACTTTATGGATGTATTTGCAGATATATCGGGCTTACCGCCGAAGCGAGACGTGGAGTTCGCAATTGACCTTATTCCTGGTGCAGCGCCAGTATCGAAATCATATTATCCAATGGCACCAGTGGAATTGAAAGAAGTTAAGAAGCAAGTTGGTGAATTACTTGAAAAGGGTTGGATTCGAAGCAGCAACTCGCCTTGGGGAGCTCCAGTTCTTTTAGTAAAGAAAAAGGATGGCACTAGAAGGATGTGCATTGATTATCGAGAATTGAACCGGGTGACTATTAAGAACAAGTACCCGATCCCTTGCATTGGAGAACTTTTGAGCAGCTTAGTGGCGCGAGAGTATTCTCGAAACTGGATTTGCGATTCGGATATCATCAGGTCGGAGTGAAAGCAGAAGATATTTGCAAGACGGCGTTTCGAACTCGGTATGGACATTACGAGTATCTAGTGATGCCCTTCGGAGTAACGAATGCGCCGGAAATATTCATGGACTTGATGAACCGAATCTTTTCACCGTTCTTGGACCAGTTTATTGTGGTATTCATGGACGACATTCTGGTCTACTCGAGGAGTTTTGAGGAGCTTGCTGAGCATTTGAAGATCGCACTGCAGACGTTGAGACAGGAGAAATTGTATGCGAAGCTGAGTAATTGCGAAGTTTGGCTGGAAGAAGTGAAGTTTCTGGGGCACGTTGTGTCGGGCAGTGGAATCGCAGTCGATCCCGAAAAGATTGCAGCAGTTCGAGATTGGCATATTCCAAGAAATGTGGCTGAGATAAGAAGTTTCCTTGGATTAGCCGGATACTACAGGAGATTTGTAGAGAACTTCGCTCGTTTGGCAGAACCGTTGACCAAGCTTACGCACAAGGAAGTACCTTTTATTTGGACGGATGGATGTGCATTGGCCTTCGAGACGTTGAAGCAGAAGTTGATAACCGCCCCTATCCTGACCGTACCAGATAATTCAGGAAGACTGGTGATTCACAGCGACGCATCTGGAAAAGGATTGGGATGTTTTGATGCAGAATGGGAAGGTCGTAGCTTACGCATCGAGACAACTGAAGACTCATGAGAAGAATTATCCGACTCATGACTTGGAGCTTACGGCCGTGATCTTCGCCTTGAAGATTTGGAGACACTACCTTTTGGGCGAGAGAGTCGAAGTCTTTACAGATCACAAGAGTTTGAAGTATGTGTTCACTCGGAAGGAGTTGAACATGAGGCAACGCAGATGGTTGGAGCTGATGGCCGACTACGACCTTGATCTTAAGTACCATCCGGGAAAAGTTAACGTCGTGCCGGATGCGCTCAGTCGGTTACCCGCGATTCAGGTATTGACCGCACAAAGGGAGATCATTGCGGATTTTCGGAGATTTGATTTGGAGGTTGTGCTACCACATGCTACGGGACAGTTGATGCAGTTGCAAGTACAGTCGTCCTTAGTTGAGAAGATTAAAGCGGCACAATCACAGGATCCTAGACTGCAAAAGTTTCGAGAGCAGGTTGAAGCCGGACTACGAACTGATTTACTGATCCACGAAGATGGTTCGTTGAGGTATGGTAGCCGTGTGTGTGCGCCAAAAGGGGATGTGCGTGAAGAGCTTATGAAGGAGGCACACAGTTCAGCTTACTCTGTACAACCGGGAGGGACAAAGATGTACCGAGATATTCGACAGCACTTCTGGTGGGAAGGTATGAAACGGGAGATTGCTCGCTTCGTGGCTAAGTGCTTGATGTGTCAGCAAGTCAAGGCTGAACACCAAAGGGTTGCTGGTTTGTTGCAACCACTTCCGATTCCTCAGTGGAAGTGGGAACATATAACCATGGATTTCGTGACGGCTTTACCGCGGAGTCCAAAGGGCAACAATGCAGTATGGGTGATTGTCGATCGATTGACCAAGGCGGCTCACTTTATTCCTTTTCGGGTTGGTCAATCGACGGAGACTTTGGCAGAGCGGTACATGCAGGAGATTGTAAGATTGCATGGAGTACCGGTGAGAATCGTGTCCGATCGGGACACTCGGTTCTTGTCACACTTCTGGAGGAGTTTACAAGAAAGTTTGGGGACTCGATTGAAGTTTAGCACAGCTTATCATCCTCAAACTGATGGACAATCGGAGAGAACGATCCAAACTCTTGAAGATATGTTGAGGGCATGCATGTTGGGCTTCAAAGGTTCTTGGGAGGATCACCTACACTTGGTGGAGTTTTCGTACAACAATAGCTTCCAAGCGACTATTCAGATGGCTCCGTTTGAAGCGTTGTATGGTCGTAAGTGCCGTTCACCTGTGTGTTGGGATGATGTTTGTGAACGAAGGTTACTAGGACCAGATTTGGTGGTACAGACAGTTGAGAAGGTGAATACAATCAGGAAGCATATGAAGGCAGCTCAAGACAGACAGAAAAGTTGGGCTGACACGTCAAGAAGACCTCTAGAGTTCGCCGTGGGTGATTTGGTATTCTTGAAGATATCACCGACTAGAGGGGTGATTCGCTTTGGGAGTCGGGGAAAGCTTAGTCCTCAATTCGTTGGACCCTTCGAGATATTGGAGCGTGTTGGAGAGGTAGCGTACCGTTTGGCGTTACCACAGTCATTGGCAGGAGTGCACGATGTGTTTCATGTATCTCAACTACGGAGGTATGTTCGAGATGAAACCCACGTCTTGGATCATTCGGAGTGACTGTACAGGAGGACCTAACTTTTGAGGAGCGACCGGTTGAAATCAAGGATCGAAGAGAAAAGGTTCTTAAGAACAAGGTTATCCCTCTTGTGCTAGTTTCTTGGGGTAATCGATCGCATGCAGAATCCACTTGGGAGCGAGAAGACGAGATCCGGCAGAAGTTTCCTCACCTTTTTCTGTAGTTAGCTATCTTGTATTCTTGGAATTTCGAGGACGAAATTCTTTTTGTAGTTGGGTATGATGTAACACCCGAGCCCAATAATACTATTTCTGTTACTAGTTGAGTGTTAGACATTGCTCATTTCAATTATCTTGCTTGTTTGATTCTTGTTGCAAAATTTTAACCGGTTAAGTCATTTTTGCCTATAACAAATTTTAACACCTAAAATAAAATTTAAAATATCTATATTGGCCTACTCGTCACCACTAGTCGCGTGGTAGCGTCCGCGCGTCGAGATTTCATCCCGTTCGGTGAAACGGACGAGTTTGGACGGCTACGCGCGCGTGCGAGTGTCCGACTTGGGGGCATGCATTTTAATCATAAAACATCTCATTTTAAAATTTGGAACTCGCTTAAAATCCTATTATTTGAATTTCAAATATTTGGGCGCAATCCGGGCGCGATTTGGAAATGTTTCATTTAGCGCCAAAATACCCATTCAATTAAATAGTCTAAAACTATATAGTATAATACTGTTTCATATATATAACGGTTAAATCCTTTTCTAAATCTTTTTTTTTACCCCGAGTTTCCTTCTGGCCAATCACGAGGGGCTAAAACCCTCGTGGGCCCCACCAACCCACTCCCTCTCTCTCTCCGCCTCTCTCTCTCTCTAATCTTTCCCTCTCTCTCTCTCTCCTAAAATCTCTCTCTCTATCTTTTAAAATCCTCACATCTTCGTCCCCACGAGAAAAACTTATCGCAGAACCCACGAACCCCAACCCTAGCCTTGCCCTAGCCGCCGCAGCCTCGCCGTCGACCTCCCCGCGACCTCGCCACCATCATCCTCGCCTCCACAGCCTCGACCGCACCCCCTTCCTCCTCTTCTCCCTCCTTCAAACGCCTGCACCCAACGCCACCGCCACCTGCACGCTGTGCTGCCGTCGCCGCCGCCTCCCATCGCCGACGACGTCGACTTCCTCTCTTCACCCTCGTCCCGACCTCTTCACCGTCCTTCTCCTTCCCTCGCCGGCGCTGCAACTGAACCCGAGCCTAACCCTAGCACCAAACCCTAGTTCGCCGGAAAAGACACCGTCGACCCTCCTCGTCGTCGCCAGTGCACCGCCGACCACCTTCTCTCCCCCCTGCAACCCAGACCAGGCCTGTACCTTTCCCCTACTCGCTGCACTCCGATCCAGCCACCTCCAAACCCTTGCCGCGTTCCCTGTTCGCCGCTGGCGCCCCATCGCCGTCGAACCCGTCGCGTTTGCACCCTTGCTACCCCTGTAAGCCTCCCTTCACCGTCTCCCTTCATGTATCCCTTCTCTGGTCGATTCTCGCTTTGATTTGTATTTTGCTAACATCGTCGCCGTTTTGACTTTTCGCCGGATTCCGGCCGTGCCGACGACTTGACCCGACTCTCCAGCGAAGTACTCCAGTCCGTGTGGTCCCGCTGTTCGTTGTTTGGACTCGATCCGCAACCCGTGCTTCCGTCGCGTGTTTTCCGCCGACGTTGCGTTCGTGTTTTCCGGTTTGCGAAACCGTCGAGGCAAGTATTACTTGCTACATGCTACGTTATCCTAATTAAGTATGATTGATTCATAAAACTTACATTGTTAACTAAATATAGTTACTTTTCTCGATTGGACGTAATATGATAAATATCATGATACGACAACCTAAATCGTATTTTGCCACCGTAACCTTAATAACAACTACCTGTTAATCATTTTGTTATTTAGAGGATGATAGTCGTACACTTATATCTTCATTACTTGCTGTTATTAATATTGCACTACCTTGTGATTATTGCACCCAAGGGTGCTCGAACCTGTTAATATAATACAACCGCACCATATTCATGCACCATTGTGATTAAATGAACTGTTATTGTTATTTACTTTATTTCCTGCTGTTGTTCCTTATTCGACTATATACCTGTTGTGAGCACACCCTCGATTGCATTACATATTGACCTGACCTTGCTACACATGACATATACATACATACCGATGCACCGGACATGGTACCCTTTAATACCAACTCAACCTGTTGTACCATGACCTGACTTGTTACCTGATCTCATGCCTAATGCCAACAAACCTGACTTGGGGTCCTCATGGACCATTCCTCTTGTCTATCCAGACAAACCTGCTTTTACTTGATCCTGTGTTGGCATTAGTTCTTGATTACTGAATACCTGACCTGACATACATAACTTGGGGGTATGGGGAAATCAAAGGTGAAACCGACTTGTAACTCAACAGTTCGATACCTGTTCTGATCAGTCTTACGGGCTTGGCCAGCCCCGGAGTGATGATGCTGACATCACTCGCCCATCCTGCTACTTGTTACTGCCTAGCGGCACGTCTCGGATTCAGCCCCGAGAATCTTGACCGTGGTCCCGGGCACGCACGGGATACTATTGAGTTACATCGACGAGTCACCAATTGATTTCAAAGACTTTAGAATAGAAACCCGATAGAACAGTGTAGTTACCCACTGCACACTATCCTGCACTACTGTTTCATATTATTGTTTTATTCATGTTCATCCCTGCATTGCTTATTACCATGTTCATATTATATTATTGGTTGACATGACGCGCTGACGTCTGGGTTTTGCATGACCCAGATTCTTTACCACTGTCGACGACTGAGCAGGAGTACTTCAGCCAGCAGGCTGATTTGTGAGTTCTGTAGTGGTTAGTTCATTTATTGCATTTTATTTCCAGGTGCGATCCCGCATTATGGGACGTACCTTTCTATTATTGTATTGGATCATTTGCTTCCGCACTTATTTTTCATTGACTCTTATTATTATGGATTTGGACATGTGTTAGATTAGTTTATTTATCTTGTTCTTGATATCTCTACAGCCGTAATGTGACTGTGGATGGATACTTCCTACCCACAGGTAGCATGGTTGGCTATGTCACGTGCCCAATCTTGAGTACTCTGGGAAGCGGGGCGTGACAGCTGGCAACGGCTCCTCCAAACCAGTGAAAGTGGACGGACCAAGTCTCCTGAAATCCGCCACGGTACCCACACATTGTACTGGTTTGGCCGCAACATGGTTTACGGACTGCTGGACGGTCCGCAAACCTTCCTGAAAAGCTTCGGCTTGCCGCTGGTTCATCTCGGTTTGCTGCTTCTGGTTCTCCTGCATCCCACGAATTACTCCAAGCAATGCGGCGTCATCAACACGCCTCTGGTACGATCACAGTTCTCTATCCGCCATGATCCTGAAACCAATACACCGAAGATGATTAGTATGATAAATAAGATTCAAAACTTGCGATGAACGTAAACTGGTAAGCAATGAAACCGAGAGAAGCAAGGTAAAATAATGACCATAAAACAAGGAAGTGAATTAAGACCAGGACTACAAATTACTTAAATAGAGTACCGCATTGTAACCATGTTGCAGTTCATAATTACAATCACATAACTCTGTTCAAGTCACCCAAATCCTAGTATCAGAATAGAAAGAAACAATAGGGAACCAGAAGGTTTCAAGTCGAGATGCAAAGCTGTTTGCATATCGTCATGACAAGGTTCAAGAGAAAGATATGATTCAAGAATCACGATAACAATGTGGCAGGACATGTTCCTAATTACGAGTATTCTGATTTGTGTATTGGGTCCAATACCCAAATACAAAAAGAATCAAATCCGATTAACCTAAATCATATGGTTTTGATACCAAACAAACCCTGCCACGCCCCGCTTCCCAGAGTGCGCTAAGACCGGCACGTGAAAGAGCCAACCATGCTACCTGTGGCTAGGAAATATCCCTCCACAGTCACATTACAGTTGTTTATAAGATATCAAGAATAGTAGAAATAAAATAAATTATCTAGTACATGTCCATAAGCCAGAATAAACGAGTCAAGAAATATAAATATGCGGAAGCAATAAATCCCAAAAGCAATCACATCTGGAAAGTACGTCCCAAATACGGGCTCTCATCAGGAAATGAAAGTACAGAAATAAACTAAACTAACTGGATACTAACAGGATCCTCACTGCTCGGCCTGTCGGCTAAAATACTCCTGGTCAGCCTATGTCAAAGACAGAGGATCTGGGCCATGCAAAACCCAGACGTCAGTGCGTCATAATATCAACAATAAAATATAATCAGGAGGTAACAAGATATGCAGGCATGAGTATAAACAGCAATAAGAGTATAACAGTAACACGAATATGTAACAGTGAAGTGTATAAGCACATGTGACGTGCGGTGAGTAATCTGAACTAACCTACTGGGTTAATTACTCTCAAGTCTTTGAAATCAATTTAATGAATCGTCGATGTAACTCAATAGTATCCCATGCGTGCCCGGGACCACGGTCCAGATTCTTGGGCTGAAATCCGAGACATGTCGCTAGGCATTAAACAGGAAATATGTACAGATGAATGATGTCAGCAACATCATCCCGGAGCTGGCCTAGCCCGTAAAACTGATCAGTATAAGCGTCGAACTGTTGAGTTACAAGTCAGGTTTCATCATTGATTTCCCCTTACCCCCAAGTTATGTGTTCAAGTCAGGTATTGATAAATCTGGAGCTAATGCCAACACAAGATCAAGCAGGTACAGGTTTGTCTATGCAGACAACAGGATATATCCATCGGCACAACTAGTCAGGAATGTCGGCATTAGGAATAGGATCAGATATCAAGTCAAGCAGTGGTGCATCAGGTCATGTCAGGGGTGCACAGTGTATCAAATGGGTGCCCAACAGTAAAATGTATCAAGTATCGAATCACGGTAACAGTACGGATGTACGGTAAAAGCATGAATGCACAAATATCTATCAGGGGTTACCTCTACAACTCCATGACTACGTAGGATGCACATTATCAAGCATGGGGTACTGATGTAACAGTAATATGAAATAATATGACATGGCATGCAACTAGATATATAGAATTAATGGTATGGATACACAATAAAACACGGATGCACAAATATCTATCAGGGGTTATATCTACAGCTCCATGACTATGTAGGATGCATATTATCAAGCATGGGATACTAATACAATAGTAACATGAAATAATATGATTTGTAGATGCAGCTACATATATAATAAATGATATGGATGCATACGGGTATCTGAAAACAGTAAAATATTAATATGGATGTACAATGCAATCAACATGTGATATTTTTATTCATATGGATGCAAATATAATAACATAACATGTAGCAAGATAAACTTGCTTGAACGGATCACACGACGGGATGCGCACGCTGCGTCCGACGTCGGGTAAATGTCGCAACGCACACACGGCACACGGGACACGTCAAGGCAAGGCAAGAAGGTAACCACGCTGGCTGGGAATGTCCACTGGATCTCCCGGATCGGCAGCGGCGAGCACGGCTTCTGCGACGGTCGGAAACAAGAAACCAAGAGAGAAGGAAGAAGAGAGAGAAGAGAAGAAGGAGAGAGAGAGAGAGAGGAAGTGGGTTCTGGGTTGGTGCTCTGGGGTCAGGGGTCGACAAGAACAGAGGGGTGACGACGACGAGGTCGTGGGTTCGTCGACGGTGAGGTTTCACGGCGAGGCAAGGGGTTGCGGGTTCTTGAAGTCGGGTGATTGGGGTTCTGGCGCAGGGAAAGCTCTAGTGCTGAGAAGAAGGGAGTGGAGGAATAGGAAGAGAAGGTGGTGATGACGAGGGTGAGGAGGCGGCGATGAGGTGGCGGAGGCGGCGACGACGAGATGCGGCGGTAACGAGGTGGCGGAGGTTAGGGTTTTCTCGTGAGGAACACGAGGAAGGAGGGGGTGAGTATATGGGAAGAAGGGAGGTGACGAGATCCCGAGCCAAAGAAATAGAAGAGAGAGAGATAGAGCGGTGAGAATAGGATGAGGGAAAGAAGATTTGTGAGGATTCACAAAATATTTTTAGTGGAGAGAGAGAGACGGAGAGATTGAGATCAGGGGTTTTAAGATATTTTTAGTTTCTTTTAAAATCTAAACGAATCTGTTAGAATATAAATGAATATTATAATAGTTAAAATTGAGTTTTAGGTTAATACAAAATTACTCCAAAACACGCCCGGGTTGGGTCTAAAATTACGGTTTAAAAATACGGATAATATACGTAAAAACCAAAACCAAAATCGGATATCCGGGTAACGAAAAAGTATATCCCCAAGAACAGATACACGCAGCACGCACATAGCTATCCAAACGAGTCTGTTTCACTGAACATGACAGGAACACGATACATGGATGCTACCATAGGGTTAGGGGCATTATACAGACCATGCTAGATATTTTTAAAATATTATATTTGACTTTACTTGTTATACTAAAAAAATGCAGATATCAGATATAATACCAGTATGCAGTATAAGCAATATGAAAGTGCACGGATCTTCGTAACTACCCGGGATAAATCATAAACAGGAATTAATACGGGTTTCCAGCAAGCGGGTCGGGTCGGATGCAAATACAGATGCCAACTATACTATTCACACCCAAACAACAATAAATCAAGAAATAACCATAAATAAAGAATTACCCAAAAGAACTGGTATAAATGAATTAGGGTGTTACATGAAGTTTATAAATTTTAGCAAAAGAATCGTTAACATCCAAATCGGACTCGCTACTAATTTATTGCTAGTCTTAACCGCGATTTGAGATTAGATTAACAATTGTTTTGTTAAGGGCTAGATATGAATAGAGATCAATGAAAGGACAAGGGTCAATAGTGTGAAAACCCTAGTTTCTTCCAAGAACCATAATTCTCATTCATCACTATCAATCTAGTTTTAAATCTATCAATAGATAAAAGGAGTAATCTTTATTAGTCATCCATGACTACTAAATCCTAACGAACCCTACAAGCCCTCTTCTTATAAAATCTACATCCGTATTTAAACTAGATCTGTATTCTACATCCGTGTTTAACATAGATCTAGAAACTATTCTTCACTATTCTTTATTCTCTATTCTTCCTCTTTTCTAATCAACACGTCTAAAGTAAGATTGAAAGATTTCACATATTCCTGAGGACGACCCGTACTCATCTCGACTAGCTACACGTGACACCGTTATTGATTGCGGTTACTACACTTCTCTAAAATAGAAATCAATCAAATGGCGTCGTTGCCGGGGATACGTGCATAATATTTTTTTTTACTATTCGTGTTGAATTCTTTTTCGATCTATATCATAAATATAAAACAAAACCGCATCTTGCATATTGTCACGACCCGAAATATTATCTCGTGACCAGCAGTTGAACCACGCAACGTCTAAAGGCATAACGGAATTCAAGTAAGCTGAAACCCAGAAATCTAAACTTTGTAAGAAAAAATAAAGAAGGTGAGGTTTTGAAATAAAGGTATATGAAATCAAGTTTTCTTAATGCATAGAAAAGGAACATGAATGATGCAAGTGAAATTTACTAGTTTGAAAATATGTTTCGTCTTTTAAAAATTTTGGCAGCACCTCCTTTGTATATTTTGATCCAAAACCACAAATACATAATAATGATAATGGTATCCCCAAGCGGGAGCTAGCTCTTCGCCAAACGGCGGATCACAACCACGCAATATAGCATAAATAGATATACGACGCCCAACGGCGAAGTTCACCACAAAGATAAAGAAACGAGCAAGATATAACCCCCAAAGTGAATATAAAACCCATCGCTCAAATCTCGCAACTACGAGTCTCACTAAGTCTCATTACTTATACAAATTCTAATTTTGATTGATTGATAGAGTTAACTAGATACAATATGAAATATAATACAAGAGTGGGTACGATACAAATGTCCCACCTACCAATGCAAAACACCCGAATGGAACTGTGTGCCAGCGAAGCCGCTACTGATCCAAGCGGTTAACCTGCAAGAACTGTAGCACAACGGGGGTGAGTTGCCAACTCGTGAATAGAAATATATCTACAAGAAGAAATCGAATAAACAACGAATCCTAGATCAATTATATCAAAAGGTAATACTATGATATCTAGGGTGACCGGGTCGTATATGTGCCAACAAGGTAGTCAATACCTATATGCATGCGGATAACATCCAACAGTAATAATCAATGTATGTCTGTATGTATGTGGATCTAGTCCACGCGTCAACCACTGACGCAACAATATCAAGCATGTAAATATCATAAAAGAATGTGCATGAAAGTATGAGGATATATATATAAACGGTGTCCCTCCCGACACATCAAATCATGGAACCTGAGTGCCTAGCATCGACACTCGAAAACATCATGAAAACCGTGCCCAGCATCGGCACGTAAATCCTCATATATCGGGCTCCGTCAGTCAGGATCGGCCCCTAACATCTCTCAACTCCGGTCGGTATCCTCCGGATATCCGCCGAGCCCAAATACTATCACTGGTAGATAGTAGTCCCTCTGCCAGGCTCACCGTCTACTGCACAGCGATCCGTTCTCGCCCCGGGGTACCATACCGGGTCCACCATGTACCCGCAATCGGCCTCATCCGCCTACTCGAATCGGGTTTCACATGTCGCTCTCAGAACCGAGAAAACACATGGTGGACACACTGAAATATCATATCAAGAGAAACCGGGTTTTTAAAACAACACATAATCTCTTTTAAAATGTCTACGGTTCTCAAATCCAGAAATCTCATGAAAACAGCATATCTCAATGAGTACAGTAATAGAGCATGATGTATGCGACACATAATAGAAATGTAAGCATATCATGTATCATGCAACGCGGAATAGTGATATGACATATTAAGGGAAAACCGCTCTTTTAAAATGATTCCGGTTTTTAAAATATAACATGCGGTTCCCAATTTTACAATAAAACCAGTTATCTATATAGGTACAATATGTATATGTGCAAGTATAGATGTACCAATGTATGTGTGCACAAATATGGATATACAAATGTGTATATCCGCAAGTATGAATTTATCAATGTATATGTGCAAGCAGGTTATGCGAAGAGTCATATCATGATGCAGCAATCCTACTGTGTAGTGACATGGAAATTATCGATGATGAAGTGTGTGAGCCTATAAACTGTGTACGTGTGACATACACATCATCGATAATGGTGCAAGTGTACTATCACAGGTATATGCGGTGCAATAATAATATCATGAATGCAGCACAAGGTAAAACATCAGCTAAAAGCTATAAGGTATACGTAACTATCATATGTCCGAGTCGGTGAATCTAACAATCGGCATCTAGCCCAGTAACATCGCGTACGGTATCATCCATCGTACGGCAACCTCTAGTCAAGGGTAAGGATCAATCATCGAGTCATCTCATCACGCACGGAATATCATCGTGCGGCGGCATTATGCTAATAGGGATCCTATCATCCTATACGACAAAAGAGGGTACGGCCTAATATCACATACGGCCTATCATCCATGATTCACAACATTCTATAAATGTATGTATATCTATGTGCCTATGTCCCGGTTCACATCCGCAATAATCTCATATTAGGGGAACGGCAGGGTATAAATCAACTCGATCGACTCGCATCTGTATACCATCATATCATCATGTCATCATATCAGTCTTATATTCTTTCTTCGCATTTAACTCACCTATCAAATCGAATTGCATAAACATTCTATCACTACAAGTATAAGTATCTAATCTAACATACACATCTGAACCATACAATCGGATTTTTAAAGAAGCGAATCGTAGTTTTGAAAATAGGAGTTACGGTGTTTTTAAGAAGGAGATATCATTTGAAAATCTGTAACATCCCTCAAGGTATATACTTAAAAGATACATACGATTCTTCGGTTTAGAAAAAGGTATGGTTCGGATGACGCATCTACATCGACTATCTATTCCTACAGTACCCTAAACGGTAATATCGCTAAACGTTATCCTACGATAGTAGTAACGTATCACTTCTAACTATCCTCTAGTTTCTAATATGGTTTCATAGCTATCTCATTCTAACCCTAGTTTCCTAATCTAGGTTTCCTAACCATATTCTATAAATCGGTTTTCCATCAAAAGTTTGCGAGGGTGCTAAACGCCATCCACCCGACTTCCCCGGTAGATATAGATCTACTCACAGTAGTCATCGCTCGCCGAAGTCGATGACGCCTCGCTCCGTCGCTTCGAAATCCACGCGAAGACACCTACAATAACAACACATATCGTAACGATATTAAAATCAAGGCGGAAAACCAAAACGGCACACGCATTGCTCGTAGGTTAGAACCTATAGCATATGCGTACAAAATCAATCAAACAACCCTTGTTATCGATGTACAAACATGCGACAACCAAAAACGAATTCAGATATCAAAACTCATCATTTCAAATACGGAAAACATATCCTAAATCACACACAAGTATTCCTAGATTTTGACTTAGGTCAAATAAATCCAAGCAAACAAGTTTAGGGTGATGTATAAGGTATATGTGAGCTACTGAACCAACCTAGGCCCCCACCCTCACCAAGTGGCCGGCCCCTATACCCAAAATTCCGAGCTCGCCGGCTAGGGGGTCTCTGTTTGGGTTCATCAGGTCAGAGTGGTCTCCTAGTAGTATGTCTAGGCCCCTAGTATTGTTTGGTTGCCTCAGAAATTCCCTGGGTTGCTCCAGATACCCCATAGGCACACTCAAAGTCACAAAACTGATATGGGTCAATTCCTGTGTTCGTGCAACGGGTTCAACTCTATGGCTCAGGTCATGAATCGTGTTACCATGGTCAAGCAAATACTCACGACAGCCCCAGATTTTACCCATAGTCATTACACAAAAATCCAGCAGGACCAAACACCTCTAAACACCATCAGGTAACCACCTTACAACAATCCAAACCCTATCTCTCCTATTCACCCGGGGTCGCCGGAATTAGCCCAATGGTCGCCGGCCAAAACCGGTGGGTATGGGATAGGGTTTCAGGTGAACACTCCAGGTCTCGAGCACAACACTAGCACACTGTTTGTTTTCATAGTGAAAACTCGGGGTCACAGCAGGTCAGCAACATCCTAAAACGACGCTAAAACACGATATCACACAAAACTAATCTAAAGGGAAGAAATTATACCTCATCTAGTCCACTCAAGGCAGCACTAACTTTCCAACGTCGTCAAAATCCCACTTTGCTCGGTTCATCATGTAGAGGAAGAGATGGGGACTAATTCTTGTAAAGGGAGTGTAGGGTTTTGGGGGTTTATTAGAGGTAGATCTAGGGTTCTTTGAGGAGGGTTATGGGGTTGAGAAGATGAGGAGGGAGATGGAAAATGGTGGGGATATGCAATGAGGCAGCAGCCCCCTCCCTCTCACTCACTATCACACACACTCTCTCTCTCCAAGTATACCTAACCCACTCATTATGTCTCCCTTTGACTTTTTCCCGTCTCCTATTTCTTTTTCTCACCAAAAAAAAAACACATACACCCATATAAAACCATAAATAAAATAACATGTAACCAAATGAAACATGTCATGGTGCACTAACCATGAAAAGCTGTAGAAATGCGGATTTGGCTTAATCGCGATTAGCAGTGCACTAATCGGGTTTTATCAATTTTGCATTTAATAACTTTTAAAAATGCCAAATCTTATAAATATATTATTAAATGAATAAATCATTTTAATTTTTCATTTATTTCACAAATATTGGTATATATTTATACCCTTTTTCGAAAACTCCGATTTCGCAAATCGGGCAGTTTTCGGGAAATATATTATTTTAATATTAAATTCCAAAAATAATATTTTATGTTTTTCTGAAATGTTACACATATTTTATGATTAGTATGCGATTTTTGCGAGAGATTCTGGAGTCACTGTAGCGAGAAGATCAAAATTCAGAGACTTTCAAAGAGGAGCGGAGGAGACTACTGTACAAAAATTGTCAAAAGATCCCCTCATCTGGCAGCGGAACCGCGGCCAAATCACCACTATTGCGGCGGAACCATGGCCGAATTGGTGGATCTTGGCTCCAAAATTCTCTGGTATCTTCTACAACTCCTTCTCTCTCCTCTGAAATCCAATAAAATATTTTTCTGCAGGATTTTTTTCAAAATATCGCCGCTCAAAAATTTTGTGCGTGTTTTGTAATTGGTTTGTGCATATTTTAATACGGACATTAAGGGGCAAACACCAAATTCAGATTAGGTGGGGATTTCATCACCCTTCCTAGACCCCACAAATCACTAAACGTGCATCCGCATCACCCTACATTAATTAAAAAATATATCTAGACCAAGTCTCTAAGGACCGTCGCGCTCAATAAGGACAGAGGAAGATCGTGGGTAATCTATCGCTTATCCGCATTACTTTTTATGATGTCTAGGCAAGTATGTCTAAGGCAAGTGGTTACTTAATTAAGCCCGCTATTTTCGGTAATTCGTATAGCGGTTACCTCCCACTTACCTGGCACTTACCTGGTCACATAAGTAATAAAGAGATGGTAGAGGATTGATCATGCGGCTTGTCCTTTGGAACTCTAGGAGCGGTCTAGTGACTTGACCTAGGTGACCTTAGTTCTAGGTTTGTTTGTGCATTTTTGTGTAATTTGTCTCAAGTCCGACATTTTTCAAAACAAACCAATTTTTTAATCACACACACGATACCACGTGCGCTAAACCCGCTTAGTGCATGCTCGGCTGAACACGGGATTCTAGTGCTCGTCTTGTCCGCGTTTCGGCTATCGACTCCGAAGTCGGTAATTCTTCATCTTCTTTTTCCCTCCACCCACCACATCGAGCGAGATGGACGATTCTCCATCAGATTATAATATCACTCTGCCACCATCCATCGGTGCACAGAATCCACCACACATCTCTCTCCAAGAGAGATGCTACCCTATACACGGTCCCCTTCCTGCCTGTCTATCCTTTCCACCAGCCAATGGGGATAATTTTGAAATTAAACCCCACTTCATCAACCTATTACCCAAATTTCACGGGCTTGAGTCTGAAGACGCATACGTTTTTATCACCAAATTCGAAAACGTATGCGCAATGATGGGTACATCACAAATTTCAGTGGATGCTATGCGCTTACGTCTTCTCCCTTTTACTTTGTGCGATTTAGCATAAAAATGGTTTTATAACACTACCGCACACTCTATTACCAATTGGGATGAATTTGTGATAGCATTCCTTAAGAAATTTTACCCCAATCATAAGACCGCCCGTGTTCGGAGCGAAATCAACCAGTTTACCCAGCTTCCCAATGAACCATTTTGGAAATGCTTTGAACGTTTTAAGGATCGGCTTGTCCAATGTCCTCATCATGGAATAAATAGATGGGATCTGTGCCGAATTATATATGAAGGCATTACTCCAGCGACAAAGAAGATGCTTGAAACCATGTGTCAATGCAATTTCATGTCCAAAGACGATGGTCAAGCTTGGAAATTTCTAGAAGATCTCGCTGAACACACTTTGCAGTGGGAAAACGTTAGACCATCATCTACGGTAGGTATCCATCACCTCGATATTTCCATCGTAGCAAAAGTCGAAATGGAAGCAATGCAAAAGAAACTCGACGCTATGGAGAACAAATTCTCATCGATCTCCCTAAACCAGGTTACGCTTCTCAAGACCGTGTGTGGTTGATGTTCCGATCCATTACATTTGACGGAAGAATATCTTTTGAATGCACCGTTTTAAGGTCAAGAACACACTAATGCTACTTTTCAGCAGCGACCTAGAAATGATCCTTATTCTTCCACGTACAATCAGGGATGGAGAAATCATCCTAATTTTTCTTAGAACCAAAACCAAACCCAAAATCAAAACCAGTTCCAAAGTAATTATCAAAGACCTCCTCCACAGCAGTAGCAACCACACCCACAAAGTCAGCACCCCTTTCAATCGCAATCTTTTCAAAATCCGGCCAACAATTTTACACCTTATAATAATTCTTTCCAAACGGCCAGTAACGAAAACTCATCTGCACTCGAACGAAGTGTAATGACCCCAAAATCTTTATACATTTGTATTATCCCTCTTCAATAATATACCGTATTTATTTGTACTTGGTATTTTCCTTTTTCTATTAAATTTATTATTATTTTATTCCTCAATCTATTATGTATTTTTTTCTAGGTACAATTTCTTTTTCTTATATTTAAGTTTTTTTAACTTCTCATTCTTATTTTTCCTTTCATAAATATTTAACCCAAATCCATTATTCTTATTCTCTACAGCCCATCTAAAAAGCTCATTTTCTTTTTAAGCAACATCATATATTTAATTCTAATTAAATATGTGCATGAACAACCTTATAGCTCATTGGTTAAGTCCTTGCATTGTTATTCCATAAGTCACATGTTCAAATCCCAATTCTTGCAATTATTTTTTATCATTTTTTTTATTCTTCTCATAACCTATAAATAAGACATTTTCATTTCCAAAATGAATGGTGACCTTTCATTTCTCTTTTAATTCTCATGTTGAATGCATATATTATTATACATAATTCACCATTACACCATCTTTATTGTCCTCCTCTATCTTTTCCTTCCTCACATTTTTCTATCTCTCACTTCTTTCTCTTCACCTAGAGTCCAAGAAGAAGAACATGAAGAAGTCTTCAAGAAGGTCTCGCTACTAACGCGAGGCTATCGGCGGATAGACAAGCCCGGTGACAATACCGGCTTGTGCATGTAAGTCCCTTCTCTCTTTCCTTCCCTCCATCTCTTTCTTTTTTTCTCTTTATATTTCTCTTGTTTTATATTGCCATGAAAAACTTCCATTGACATATCATAGTTCCTAAATAATTAATTAAATGGATACATATATAAATAATGAACACACAAACATACACAGATATATAGTTTGTAAAGTCTTTTTCATTACTCTCAATTCACATGTTAAGATTTCATAGTGACCAATTAGAATTGCATGTTTGTTGTTTTATTTTAAATCACTTTATTTAAAATTTGTATTAAAAAAAAAATGAAGTTACGAATAAATACCATGGTTTTCTCATTTCTCACATATGACATATCAATACCTTTAGTTTTAAAATAATTTTTATAAATTAATTTTTAACTCTAAAAATTTCATGAAATTTACATATGATAGAATATATTATTTTGTACACGCTGTAAAAATTTTAGATCGATCCGCATAACGGTTTAGGAATTATATCGTATTTATTCGCTGATCATAAAACAGAAAACTGCAGTTATCGGTCAACTTCTAGGACATATAACTTGGTATACCGGTATCCAAATTGAGCAAACTCAGGTGTTTTTGATATCTAAATCGAATGATCTATATTTTCTTAGTTTTATAGTTTTACTGAAAACCCATCTAAGATAAAGAAAACTGTATTACAATATTAAATGACGGATCTGGACAGAATCTGTTCCGATTCGCACACTGTTTTTAAATTGGACATAACTCGAACTCCCGATGTCCGTTTCTGACAAAATTTAGATGTGTAGATGCACCATTGATAGAACTATAATTTTCTGTATATTATATTACTTAGTAATGCATGAAACAACCTTATATAGGCTTTGCAATAGAATATATAGTTGCTGTCCAGAAATCTGAATTTCTGTTTTAAACGCTGATATTAAAATGATCATAACTAGAGCTTCAGAAATCCAAATCATGTGAATCTTGGTGTTTTCGATAAGTTCATCGAAATACCTACAATTTTATAATAATTTTCATAACCTGAAAACCGATAGAAATTAACTCAAACTGCGTTTTAAAAATATGTGACGGTGCCGAATAGATTCTGATCTGTTTTGCGCGACGATACGAAAACATATATATCTCTCAAACCGGTAGTCGTATTTAGGTGAAACTGGAACTCACGCATGCAAAACATTTAGAGCCATATTTCTGTTTATATTCCGTATTCGTTCAACTTGATTAATTAGTCATACATAATATTTCTTTACGTTTATGGTAGTTACTCGAATAATATACTTGACTCATTTCATGCTATTCGAACATGTATACATATTTATCTTGATCATTAAATTGTTGTATGTACATAAAGACGATAATTAAATACTTGAGTTGTATTTTAAAAACTATACAAAAGTATTTTTACATAAAACCCCCTCAAGTTTTATAAATTACCCTAAGGACCCTAGCAATTATAGGACTTCGATTTACATTTCTACGGTCTGACTCGGGTTTGAGTCTGATCATAATCCGACTTGAATATGATTCAAGTACCATATAAATCTTCAATATTCCAATTCAATATGAACACATGAATCCATGAATACAATTATCAATTTATACAATTTGACTGAACCGAACCATGGATATATATTCTTTTTACATGACTCTCAGTATTCCATTTACATGACTCTACGGTTATAACCGTTTCCTGATATCATGGTTTCGGTCAGTCAGTCAATCAATCATGCAATCAATACAATTTTACAAGATAACAATACAAATAAGATATCGCGGGGTTTAAGGGGTAGATTGGTACGGAAGGTGTTAAAGGTGGCACGAGGTGGTCAGACTTAACACACCTAACATGAATCCAGTTGCTGTTGTACCGTGGCATAAACGGTACCTTGTACTATACGTGCCCTTAGTCTCTGGCATATAGAGACTCCCCTCGTATACACTGGCATACTTCTGTACCAAGCTACAAACAACAGCGTTGACATAACATTACAACAATAGTTTACACTTTAAAATGTATCTTCTTATTCTGTCTTTTCCTACTTCCCTCTTACCTTTGGGACTTATCGAGCGACCTGTTCGCTGACGACATTCTGTTTCTCTCTTCTTTGAATGTCGTCAGGTGATTTGGATCCGGCAGAGGTTAAGCCATCGCAAGAAGACTTGGAGCAGTTTACTGAAGACCCTGCACTGTAGTTTCATTGTACACTTTTCCTTTCTGTACTTTCATTTCCTGTTATGCCACTGTTTAGGCATTTTATTATTTCAGTTGTATTTCCTTTTCATGTATTGTACAAAGAATGTTAATAAATAAAAGTTGCTATTCTTTTCATTCTTGTCTCTTGTGTATTTATTTTATATTGCTTAGATACGCTTAGCGTATGTACTTCTGAGTATATACGTAGCGGACCTCGTCGCGCCCACTTCGCCGTACACTGAGAAGCGGGACGTGACACGAAGCGTGGATATATTTATTAAACATTCAATGCAATCTACGGATGAAATAAAGTCTTCTATCCGAGCATTAACACAGACCACCACCTCCCACGGTGAAAATATAAAATTAATAGAAGCACAACTTGCACAAATAAATGCCGCGATGAGTGCGAGAGAAAAAGGGAAACTTCCATCTCAACCCCTACCGAATTCTGGCCACTCACAAAGTCATAATGTGAGTGTCGTTACCACGTTGAGATCGGGAAGAGTGTTGAACAACCAAGTGGGTGAACAGATTGATGATGAGGAATCAATTGAAACCCCGGCTTCCACTTCTTGCCCTATTTCGTCTAATCTCCCACCTTCTTCCGAGCCTATTCTCCGTTTTCCCTAAGGTTCGAACCCTTCGCCCACTTTCTCGAGTCAACCTAAAACGATCCCTACTCCAATTCTGGGATCGATTCCATCCCCACAAACTTCTCCACAAATGTTGGACCCAAAACTTATTGATAAAGCTTCATTTCCAAACAGGTTGAGGGCCAACAAACTTAACGCACAAATGGAGAAGATTGTGGAAATATTTAAGTAAGTTAACATAAATATCCCTCTCCTAGATGCAATTCAACAAGTTCCGTCTTATGCAAAAATCCTTAAGGACTTGTGCACTAGGAAGAGAAAAACTCAAGTGCCGAAAAAGATATTCATGACGAGTAACGTGAGCACAGATTTTACCCAACAATTACCTAAAAAATGTAAGGACCCCGGTTTTCCTACAATATCTATAACTATTAGGGGTAAAAGCATCAATCGTGCTCTACTTGACCTCGGCGCTGGTGTTAACTTGCTTCCATATTCCGTCTATAAGCAGCTAGGTATAGGAGAGTTGAAACCTGCCCACTGCACTCTCCAGATGGCAGACCGATCTATCGCTCAACCTAGGGGTGAACTAGAGAATGTGTTAATCAAAGTCGAGGAATTCATATTCCCTGTAGACTTTATTGTTTTAGATACACAGCCTGTGGCGAACCCACGTAATCAAATCCCGGTGATACTCGGTCGACCTTTCCTAGCAACTTCTAACGTTGTCATTAATTATCGTAACGGTTCTATGAACTTATCCTTCGGGAAGATGACAATTGAGCTTAATATTTACAAGCTAGGAAGTCAACCATCTGAACATTCTGCTCATTTAATCGATGTATGTTCTATCAACGAGATAGCTTCCGACAGCTGCGAAGCTGAAGTACTTTGCTATGATGATCTCGACAACACTAGTGCGACTTGTTTGATTTGGTAAATTATTATAGTGAGGATATATTCGATGAGTCCATCCCCGAGTTTGAATCCTTTGACTCATCGCAAAAGTCAGTAGCGCTTTCCGAGTCAATATCTTACGCAATTATGAACCTCTCAGAGAGTCCGAATATCATTCCCTTACCCCACTCTCCGCCGACACTAGATCTCAAACCGCTACATTCTCATCTTAAATATGCATATTTATGTGAAAATGAGTCTTTGCCTATAATCATATCCGCTTCTCTAGTTTTAGAGCAAGATAACGCACTTTTGGCAGTATTGAGATCAAATCGGCAAGCATTTGGTTGGACAATGACTGAAATAAAAGGAATTAGTCTCTTAATTGTTGAACATTATATATATCTGATGGATGAAACCAAACCAACCCGAGACCCACAAAAACAGTTAAATCCTGTTATGAAGGAGGCGGTAAAGAAAGAAATCGTTAAGTGCCTAGATAGTGATATAATTTACCTAATATCTGATAGCCAATGGGTAAGTCCTATTCATGTGGTCCCTAAAAAGTCTGGCATCACGGTCATAACTAATGAGGCTAATGAGTTGATCCAAACACGCACCCAAACTGGGTGGCGCGTATGTATTGATTACAGAAAACTTAATGCCGCAACGAGGAAAGATCACTTTCTTCTACCTTTCATTGACCAGATGTTAGAACGATTAGCTGGACATGAATACTATTGTTTTTTGGACGGATACTCTGACTATAACCAGATCCCTATCGCCGAAAAGGATCAAGATAAAACAACATTTACTTGTCCTTTCGGTACTTTTTCTTATAGACGCATGCCCTTTGGGTTATACAACGCTCCCGCTACATTTCAGCGGTGTATGATGAGGATATTCTCAGACATGGTCAAGAATTTTCTGGAGATATTTATGGACGATTTCTCCATATTTGGGAACTCCTTTAAGGAATGCCTACGTCATCTTGACGCGGTTCTTACCCGCTGTAAGGATAAGAACTTAATTTTGAATTTAGTAAAATGTCATTTCATGGTCCAAGAAGATATTTTCCTTGAACATATTATTTCACGAAAAAGTATTGAGGTAGACAGAGCTAAAATTGATGTCATCCATAAGCTTCCTCATCTCAAATGCGTCAAAGATATACGATCCTTTCTTGCTCATGCAGGATTTTATAGGAGATTCATTAAAAACTTTAGCAAAATTGCGAGACCCTTAACTCTTCTCTTGGCCAAAGATACAACATTTCACTTCGATTCGGATTGCGAGGCTACTTTTGAATCGCTTAAAATATCTCTCACTACAGCCTCCGTTCTATCATCTCTAGATTGGAACCACCCGTTCGAGCTTATGTGTGATGCATCAGATTTTGCTATTAGTGCGGTCTTAGGACGGCACATTAATAAGATGCCATATGTAATTTACTATGCAAGTAGGACTTTGAACGGTGCCTAAATTAATTACACAACTACCGAGAAAGAACTCTTGACAGTTGTATTTACATTAGAAAAATTCAGGCCCTACTTGATTGGCTCGGCAATAGTGGTTTACACCAATTACTCCGCCCTATGATACCTTTTATCGAAGAAAGATGTTAAGGCCAGGCTAATACGTTGGATTCTGTTGTTACAAGAATTTGATCTTGTCATACGAGACAAGAGTGGATGTGAAAACGTTTTAACCGACCATTTTTCACGCATCAATTCTTCACCAACATTGACCGTGCCAATAAGCGACTCCTTCCCTGACGAACAGCTCTTGACCGTAACCTGCGAACCTTGGTTCATGGATATTATGAATTATCTAGCTACGGGACTTACATCTAGCGATTGGTCGAAACAAGACAATATTCGATTTTTATCCCAAGTAAAACATTTTTACTGGGATGAACCATATTTGTTTAAGTATTTTTCCGATCAAATCATTCGCAGATGTGTCCCTAACAATGAATTCAAGAGTGTATTGTCTTTTTGTCATGATCAGGCATGTGGCGGTCATTTTGGTCCACGTAAAACGGCAGAGAAAGTTTTGCAATGTGATTTTTATTGGCCAACATTATTTAAAAATGCTTATGATCATTGCAAAACTTGTCATCGGTGTCAACATATGGGTCGGATTTCACGAAGAAATGAGATGCCGCTCCAACCTATCTTGGTTGTGGAGATATTCGATATTTGGGGTATTGACTTTATGGACCCTTTTCCCAACTCTTTTGGGAATTTATATATCTTATTAGCGATTGATTATGTCTCAAAATGGGTGGAAGTAATACTGTGTAGCACTAATGACAACAAGATTGTTATTAAGTTCCTTAAAGAAAATATCTTTTCGCGATTCGGACACCCTCGCGCTATAATTAGCGACAACGGGTTGAATTTTTGTAATTGGTCTTTCGAGATTTTGATGCGGAAATATTCAATCAACCACAAACTTTCTATGCCCTATTATCCCCAAACGAGCGGGCAACCTGAGATTTCCAATAGGCAGATCAAACAAATTTTGGAGAAGACGGTTTCTAAAAACCGTAAAAATTGGTTAACCAAATTGACGGATGCTCTTTGGGCATTTCGTACCGCTTATAAGACAGATCTTGGTATGTCTCCATACCACCTAGTGTTTGGAAAGGCTTGCCACCTTCTTGTCGAGATCGAACATAAAACAATGTGGGCTATTAAAGAGCTTAAATTCGATTTTGATCAAGCTTGCAGCTATCAGAAGCTGCAATTAAATGAGCTAAGCGAACTCCGCGATGAAAATTACGATAATGCGGTTATAGTAATGAACCGGACTAAAGTGTTCCACGATAAAAACCTTTTTAGAAAAACCTTCACACCGGGACAATAGGTCCTTCTTTACGATTCCCGTCTCCATCTTCATCCGGGTAAGCTAAAATCTTGTTGGAAAGGACTTTTTGTGGTGCGGTATGTATACCCGCATGGGGCAGTAGAAATTGAAAATATTAAAAACATTTCAATTTTTAAAGTAAATGGGCATAGATTGAAACCTGTATTTTTCTGCTGACCCAGCGGAGGAGCTCCTGTTTTTACAGAAACCGCTTTATCATAACTAAATTTGCTCTGCCTCACCTCTATGTTTCGGTAACATTTTCTCATTTTAAGAATGGAGGTGAGTGAAAAAGGACTTAACTGAATATCTGTGCGTGCCAAAATACAAGTTTGAGGGTAGTTTTCATTTGACTGTTATTTTAGCCCTCTTAATTTCTCTCCCCAAGTCTACAGGTCTATGCATTCAAAGATGATATCAGTGAGGACACTGCTAAAAACAAGTTTGGGGGAGGTTTGTATTCACTAAATTATCTTTTGGCACTTGATGCAATTTTTTTTTTTAATAAAAAATTAGAAAGTGAAAAATTACATATGAAAGATAGGAAAAGTTTAAGAAAAGCAAGAAAGTTAGATATTTTCTTAAACGAAACTAGTAATAAGTAGTTATGAGCCGTTGTCCCAGGGGTTAGTAAAATGAAGGAAATTACTAATCTGAGAATAAAAATAGCTCTGAAAAATAGTTCTTATTCTTGAAGCCAAACATCTGGATGTTGATACCCTACTATACACACTTGCACACATCTTGAATACTTGGGATAATAGAGGATACCTTGAAATGCTCTTGTCTAAAAGCCTTAGTATGAAAAAAAAATGAACACTGATTTTGTAATTACCAAGGCAGCATAAAAAAAATATATAGCGAGGGTGCTTTATCACCTAGTGCCTTAGACCAACGGGTTTGGGAGCCACTGCTAAGGTTTAGGTGTTGCAAGACGAGGATATTGCGTCTGAATGCGCGAGCACATTTTGTAATCGGTTGGTTAGTACTTCAAGAAGTATTAACGGTCGCATGAAGGATGTGTGAGCAATTTCATCTAAAATATTCACCGACTAAAAAGTACTTTGGAAGATGGATAAGAGTATGATAGCTTAAATTGAATTCTCTGAGTGTAGGGATGTCTTTTACACATACGTAGTGGTATATGATCAATATTTGGAAGACAGATAGGGAGGAAAACTAAAGACGATATTTTATTGAAAGATGATGTGATTTCTAACATCTTTTCACGACCATTAAGATAGGGCCCATAACAACTGTAAAGCTGGTGTAGTTGGAAACTCTTCTTTTCAAGTTCTTTCTTTGATAGTTCTCATCCTTATATGTAACTTTCATTTCTTTATTTTATTATAGAATTTTATGGGTGTAATCCGCTGAAAACCCTCATGAGACAACGCTTCTCCTACTAGGGACACCTAGAGGTTTAACGGCTTGTTGCACGTGCTCAATGCAATCGTGTTGCCTACGAAAGTGTGCTAGGTTTTTCTTTTTCTTTTTTCTCCCTCTCTTGAATAAACAGTTTGCTCGGGACGATCAAAGTTAAGTTTGGGGGTATTTGTTCAGTCGAAAATATCGCACATTTAATATGACATTTTCCTTACTTTTCTTAAATATCTAAAGGTTTTTATTATAAATATGATACATATGAGGGTTTATCTATAAAATATCTATTTTCATATGTTTATATATTATAATTAACATTATGAAGGAAAATGTATGCATATAATATTTATATAATATTTTGATAATCTAAATATGTGTATCATATCAAATATCCTTAATCAATATTCTTAAAATATAATATCATATAAAATGGTTAGGATAATATCTCAAAAATACCAAATATTACTAACATTATTCATTAAGATATTGTGCAAGGTTTAGTTCAGGTCAGGAAATCGGGATGTTGAGATGTCAGGAATCAAAAATCTGCCGATAAAAAAATAAAATCGAAGAATCAATACTGGCAGAGACTCGGAAAATATTATCAAATTCAAGATATCAAATAAATCTCCATGTGTCACATTGAAGCAACCCCAGAAAACTGAAGCCAAGAGCTCACCAAATGGCCGCGGATCCGCGGCCAAACCATGCAATATGCGGCGGATCCACGGCCGATTCACCGAGTTAGGAGTTAGGATTTTCAGGTTGGATTTGCTACAATTAACCCTAACTCTAGGGATCTATGGTTTCTGGTTTTGGGGCTATATAAAGGACCGAGGGCTAAACATAGAAATCATCAATCTTTTACACGAAGCAAATCGCCGTCAAAGAACAAGTGATCCACGACAGGTCCGCGATTCGACGTGATAAGGCGACATGAGATTCGACGGAGCATCTACTTCCTATGAGATAGAGATCGAGAGCAACTTCTTCTTCCTCTTGTAATCTAAACTCGAAGGTTTTGTAATTGTGAAGTTGATTAATAAAGGTAGATCATAGATTAATTATTTAGCATTTAATTTCTGCATTATGATCTCTTTCTCTATCCGTTCTTCTTCTATCTCTATCATGCGTGAGTAATTCTCCGCTTGATAAGCTTCGTAGGATTAAGGTAGAACAATGGATGAGAAAATATTTTAATTTCTTTTAAGTCTTATGAAGTTTATAAATTTTAGTAAGAGAATCGTTAACATCCAAATCGGGCGTGCTACCAATTTATTGTTAGTCTCGACCGTGATTTAAGATTAGATTAACAATTGTTTTGTTAAGGGTTAGATATGAATAGAGATCAATGAAAGGATAAAGGTCAATAGTGTGGAAACTCTACTTTCTTCCAAGAACCCTAATTCTCATTCATCACTATCAATCTAGTTTTAAATCTATCAATAGATAAAAAGAGTAATCTTTATTAGTCATCTGTGACTACTAAATCCTAACGAACCCTGCAAGCCATCTTCTTATAAAATTTACATCCGTATTTAAATTAGATCTGTATTCTACATCCGTATTTGACGTAGATCTAGAAACTATTTTTCACTATTCTTTATTCTCTATTCTTTCTCTTTTCTAATCAATACATCTAAAATAAGATTGAAAGATTCCACATATACCTAAGGACGACCTGTACTTATCTCGGCTGACTACACGCGACACCGTTATTGATTGCGGTTACTACACTTCTCTAAAATAGAAATCAATCAGGGTGCGCCGTGCGGTTAAAGCGACGGTGATCGATCGAGGGTGATGGCGAAGGAGAAGGTGATGGTGGGAGTGTGCCATTAGAGTTGGGTACGGTGGAGGCGGGGAAGATGAGGGTAGCGGCAACGATGAAAAGAAGATGGGGTTTGCGGGTTGAAGGTTGCTGTGGTGAAGACGCGGGAAGGCTAGGGTTAGGGTGATGAGGGTGTTCAGTGGTTTAGGGGGTGGTCGGGTCGATGGGTTTTGATGGAGTTGTCGAGGAGAAGGGGTTGCAGGGGCGAGGGTTTTGCACGGTTTAGAAAAGTGGGAGAGAGAGATGATAGAGAAGATGATGGTGAGATGATTTTATAATATAAAATATTTTGTTAAAACGATATGAAATATATATGAGGATATATTTTGGTTAGAGAGGGAAGAGATTTGATTTGATATGGGAATTGGCTATATATATGTATATGTTGTAATATATGAAGAGAGAGAGATTTGAGGATTCGTATGTGATTATATATATATATATATATATATATATTGATTTGTTTAATTTGTTGTAACTAATATATATTTCATGTCATGTATTGTGGGATACTAATTAAGATGTAACTAAATTATCACATTGATTACTTAAAAGGAGATTATCATATCAAATATTATAGGCATCAAAAGATACTATAAACATATTAGCAACTAATCATTCTTGACATAAAATCAATTCTAAAATTATAGAAATAGTTTTATTTAGAAAAAAACATTCTAAAAATACTATATCCATAACTAGGGTGTTACAAAAACTAATTATGAACGGTAAAATGGAATTTTTATCATAGTAGAATCAACCTAATTAAAGTAGGGTAATTTAGAGTATTACGATCTAGTCCATAAATTGATAACATGTGGGTTGGTTTGTAGAAGGGTAAAACTAAGTTATTTTTAAAGTAATTGGAATAATATGTTTTAATTCTTTTGCTAGATGATGTGTGATTGATAAGGTAGATCTTTAAACGTGTGATGTATGCTTTCTTTTACGATTAATATTTCTTTGCGAAACTAGATTACTCTAAGTTTTTATATAATTGATAGCAATGAATTTAATTATGCGAATTTGAAAAGGATAGAAATTATATAAAACACCATGATAGTAAAAGTAATTCGACAATCTAGGCTCACTTTATTATTTGAACTCTGTTTTTAATATAAACTTGCACTTTTATTTTATGCATTTTACTTTAGTTTATTAAATAATTCAACCATTTATTTTAATTTCTTTTAGAATTAATTAGAATTCTCAACGCCTCCTTGTGGATTATTGATAAATGAAAAAATTTATACATGGGTTTATCTTATGCGTGCTCGGTCTGATCTTATTCACATTTACACGGAATTTACAAATATGATTCACACTCAATTTCATAAACGTATAAAAGTGTTTAGGTCTGATAATGCCCTCGAATATGTTTCGTCCTCAATGCAAATATTTTAAAAAACCATGGCACTATCCCTCAGCAATTTTGTCCTCACAAACATGAACAGAATGGTGTTGATGAACGCAAGCACCGCCACATTCTTGAAACGACTCACGCTCTACTTCTTTCATCATCTGTTTCTATCTCTTTTGGGGCAGAAACCATCATGACAGATACGCTACTAATTAACATCACTCCGTCTTTCGTTCTAAAAGACCTTTCTCCGTATTCTTGTCTCCACTCCATACCTTTTAACTATTCTCTTCTCCGCATGTTTGGTTGTGTCTGTTTTGTTTTTCTTCCACCACATGAACGAAACAAACTTTCTTTCCGGTTAGTCAAACGTGTCTTTCTAGGATATAGTTATGTTCACAAATGTTACCGCTGCTATGATTCCACAACAAAACGCCTCCGTATAGCTCGACATGTTGCCTTTTTCAAAATTGTACCCTACTTCACTACATCTTCACCACCAGATCTCTCTTTTCTTGACTTACCTCATCACTCACCCATCTCACCTTCTATCACCACATTTTCCTATATGCCTACCTTGCTTTCCCCTCATACTTCGTCTGAGTTGCTACCCAATCCTACTTCTGTCATCATCACATCTCCCATAGATGCTCCAACGATTGATGTTCCATCTACGGCTAACCAGTCTTCTCCGGTGTATTCTCCTCCTCGTCGCAATCCTGCGCGAGACCGGCGACCTCCTGCTCCAGCATTGAAACAGAATATCACACCATGGCTGACACTGCTGCTGGGCTCAAATGGCTACGAAGTCTACTACAAGACATGAGTGTCACTATACCTCCTGGCATTCCATTATATTGTGATAACCAAAGTGCAATTCATATTGCAACTAATCCAGTATTTCATGAGTGTACAATACATATAGAAGAGGATTGTCATCTCGTTCATCAAGAATATCAAACCCATCGGCTATCCCTTCCTTATGTTTCTTCTAAAGAACAAGTGGTTGATTTCTTCACCAAGACTTATACACAATCTCAGTTCCAGTTTTTCTTATCCGAACTCTCGGTGTTTGATCCGCCGTGAGTTTGAGGGAGGTGTTAAATATAGTATATACTTGCTATGTTTAGTAGGTTATATGTAATTGTATATTTACCGATTTTCTACCTTTTTAGGACTTTCTATTTGTACGTCTCCCAACTTGTATAAATAGGGACTTGTATACACTCTTTTATCAGTAAGGAAAAATATTATTTTCCACCAATCACCTGTTCTAACACGTATGTTAAGATCAAGTTGTTGAGCATGATCCTTTGTTTCATTAGTTAAAGAAACCTAATATTTTTAGAGGAAAGAGTTCATGCACAAGTGATTCTTACGCAATTCCTACACGATAGGAACAAAATGGAGACCGGCCAATCCATATGAGTTGATGGTTCCCCTCGTCCCTGTTGCGTAGGGATGTCGTGGGAATTTCCACGCAGGGTCATTCTCATATTTTTATTCAACTTATGTGTTTTAATTTATAAATGAACCATATCTAAATGATACCATCAGCTTAGTTGGAAAAAGGTTGGGTCTTAAAAAATGGTTATCTTGACACGATCTTTATAACAAGCAAGTGCATGGCAAACAAAGGTTTTAAAAAATAAATCAAAGGTTTTTTGTTGCTTATTGTTTTGTTTTCCCAAGATGATCTTTGGAAAAGTGAGGTGGTGATGGTTGCATTCTGTTTTATATTGTGGGGAATATACTCAAAAGGCCAATATGAGATTCTAGTTTTCTTCAGTTTGTTGTTAAGTGGGATGTAGAGAGAGTATGGTTTTTTTCTTACTGCAATGGAAATTGCCGGGGGCAAATATTTTTCTATACATTTTGCTTCTTTAGGCATGTTCTTCTTATTACTGGCAGTTTATGGCGAATGCTAAAGCGTTGATGTCTTTTTGAGCTCTGAAGCCTATAGTCTAATCTTTTTTTCCTTGCGTGGAATGCCTGTTGTTTTAGTTTTGTCTTGATGCCACTCTCCGTTACATGTTTCCTCCTATTATATTGACATCTACAGGTTGCATACTATGACTCGTTTTCCTTTAACATTTCGGGTTAGCGAGCTGTGGATTCTGCGTTAGAATGCTGCTTTAAAAAACTTTGTTGGATGGAAGCTTCCATTTCTCTTTATTTTTCTTATTCCTCCATCCTTTTGTTCCGCTTGATTTTATTTTTTTTGCTGTTGCTGTTTTTTTTAGTTCCTAGATGGGATATAATAAAACCTTGTATTTGACTTTGAACTTCGGTTTTTGATATAATTGCGAGACGAGTGGTTTCACCCAGCTCTTATTAGTAAAAAAAAAATCTATATGAGTCAAACAAACCAGACCCTGAGAATCGTTGGATAATTAGAAAGAGCTACAAATTTAACTTTTATTAGCTTCTGATTTGTCGGTCACAGAAAGAATGAATTCGATGAGAACTCTTATGATTTCTTGATATTTTTGTGTGTGTGTATATATAAAGTATTAATGTTATTTTCATATAATTTTCTATTAGCTTCCTTGGATTGGTTCGCCTTTGTCTTTAGCTTTTCTTTTTTAATATAGCTTGCACAGTGATCTGCCAATGATATTGATAAAGACAATTGATTAAGAGATGCATTAATTATTGATAATACACTTTTTTTTCTGGTACGGAGCAGGCTTAATCATTTGTTTGCTTCTTGATTTTGTCGGTGGGCAAGTGTGTGGTTTTATTACTTATTAAATTTATTTTAATGTTATGCTTTACTCCTTCTGTAGTTTCGTTAAATTTTTTTAAGAAAACTTGCCGGCTTTCTACCTCTTGTTTTATTAGAAAAAACTGTGATTTTTTTCTATAGATGTTGTTTTGTTTACTATTATAATCAGTACTCAAAAATTCCACGTCACATTAAAATGAATCAAAAAGGAGCTTGAAAATTTCTTTATGTTTTCTTTATTCCAGAGAAATTATCCATCTCTCTCTCTCTCTCTAAGATTGGAAAATGTCCCTCTTGCTTTTCAGTTATGAATGGAAATTTTTTTTGAAAACCTACTTGTAAAACCCATACAACAACAACTGAGCCTTTTTATTCCAAGCATATAAGGTAGGCTACATGAACCAACATGAGAATCACGCCAGGTCTAGCACATGAATCCTCTGTTTCAACTCATTCTTATCGAACAATCTAGTTTCATTGAGGCATTTGGCAACCATATCTTTTGATTATTTATATCTACAGACAACCTTTGGTTCGTCTCCGAGCCTCCTGCACAACTGGCCTCTTCGGCCCTCTCAGCTCGCCTCCGGGCTATAGCAGAACCAAGATAGCTCGGCCTCCCGCTGGTCCCCGAGCTCTCCCGCCGAGCTCATCTTTCTCGGTCTCATCGACGAACCAACGGCACCACTCACAGGCGCAACCGCCATCCCGTGAATCTCGCCATACGCGAGATATCCGCCGGCCACATCCCACGTTCCACGCCACGATCCCCCATTAACGAGCATGTCTCGCTATTAATGCGGGATCCCGCCTATCACGCGGGCGTAACGTCGGGAGCGTAACGGCCGGCGTGATTCTCGCGCCTGCCTGCCTGCTGCCACGTCTATATAAACCCCTCCTTCAGACGGTTCAAGTAAGCCATATTTACTTCACTAAACCGTTACTCTGCTCGGATTTCCTCTCTAACTTGATCGTCAAAGGGTCCCCGGTGGTACAACCACTCCGGGACTTCCTTACAGGTAGCTCGGCCTAAACAACTTCAAACCTATTGAGATCCACACGCTTCAGGAGCCATCCTCCAGATCCAATCTCAGCCGTCTATCGCCGCCATCAGCAGATCTATGGAAAGTAACATCTTGACGTGATCCGAGTCACGTCACAAGATTTTACAGTTGTTGTTTGATAGACAACACTAAAAAGTACTTTCATTGATGTGCCATATTAATACAATACTAAAAAGATGCATGTATACACACATTTATAAAAATGTTTATATTCAGAATTTTCGTTTAAAAAGGTGACTTGATTATTGTCAGTATGATTATATAAATAATACAGAATTTATAATCGGAAGCTGGATTTTAACAGAAAATCTAATGCATATTATCTGTAAGATGCATATTATACATTAGTTATTGAATGCAATCATTACCATCCATTATTTGAACCGTTGTTAATATCTGTATGTGATATAAAGGGGTATTTCTATCTTCCGTAAATTAATTTATATGATTTCATGAATTCATTTGTAATTTACGAAACATATTTAAGGGCTCTTTCTCAAGGTTGATATTTTGTACAAAATAAAGAAGTAAGAAATAAAAGAAAGTGGTTTACTAAAGTTTATATTTCTTCTATTTTTGTAATCTTTAGGTAAATCAAAATTCATTTGCAGCCTTCATGAGACCCTTTTTGTTTGGAAATATCAGCACATTCTGGAAGAAATATAATGTTCAAGGTAGATTTTGTTAAAAATCTTCCATAGTTGATATTTTGTTAAAAATCTTCCATGGTTCAAGGTGTGTGTGCGCGTGTGTGTATATATATTGATTTGTTTAAATTATCACATTGATTACTTAAAAGGAGATTATCATATCAAATATTATAAGCATCAAAAGATACTATAAACATATTAGCAACCAATAATTCTTGACATAAAATCAATTCTAAAATTATAGAAATAGTTTTATTTAGAGAAAAAAAAAACATTCTAAAAATACTATATCCATAACTAGGGTGTTACAAAAACTAATTAGGAACGGTAAGATAGAATTTTTATCATAGTAAATTCAACCTAATTAAAGTAGGGTAATTTAGAGTATTCCGATAATACGATCTAGTCCATAAATTGATAACTTGTGGATTGGTTTGTAGAAGGGTAAAACTAAGTTAATTTTAGAGTAATTAGAATAATATGTTTTAATTCTTTTGCTAGATGATGTGTAATTGATAGGGTAGATCTTTAAACGTGTGATTTATGTTTTTTTTACGATTGATATTTCATTGCGAAACTAGATTACTCTAAATTTTTATATAATTGATAGCAATGAATTTAAATATGCGAATTTGAAAAGGATAGAAATTATATAAAACACCATGATGGTAAAAGTAATTCGACAACCTAGGCTCACTTTATTATTTGAACTCTGTTTTTAATTTAAACTTGCACTTTTATTTTATGCATTTTACTTTAGTTTATTAAATAATTCAACCATTTATTTTAATTTCTTTTAGAATTAATTAGAATTCTCAACGACTCCCTGTAGATTATTAATAACAAATTTTTCTACATGGGTTTATCTTATGCATGCTCGGTCTGATCTTATTCACATTTACACAGAATTTACAAATATGATTCACACTCGTTTTCATAAACGTATAAAAGTATTTAGGTCTGATAATGCCCTCGAATATATTTCGTCCTCAATGCAAAATAATTTAAAAACCATGGCACTATCCCTCAATCTTGTCCTCACACACATGAACAGAATGGTGTTGATGAACGCAAGCACTGCCACATTCTTGAAATGACTTGCGCTCTGCTTCTTTCATCGTCTGTTCCCATCTCTTTTTGGGCAGATACCATCATGACAAATACACTATTAATTAACATCACTCCGTTTTTTGTTCTAAAGACCTTTCTCCATATTCTCGTCTCCACTCCATGCCTTTTAACTCTTCTCTTCTCCGCATGTTTGGTTGTCTGTTTTGTTTTCCTTCCACCACATGAATGAAACAAACTCTCTCTCCGGTCAGTCGAATGTGTCTTTCTAGGATATAGTTCTGTTCACAAATGTTACCCCTGCTATGATCCCACAACAAAATGCCTCCGTATAGCTCGACATGTTGCCTTTTTCGAAATTGTATCCTACTTCACTACATCTTCACCACCAGATCTCTCCTTTCTTGACTTACCTCATCACTCACCCATCTCACCTTCTATCACCATATCTTCCCATATGCCTACCTTGCTTTCCCCTCCTACTTCGTCTGTGCTGCTACCCAATCCTACTTCTGTTATCATCACATCTCCCACAGATGCTCCAACGATTGATGTTCCCTCAATGGCTAACCAGTCTTCTCCGATGTATTCTCATCCTCGTTGCAATCCTGCGCAAGACCGGCGACCTCCTGCTCCAGCATTGAAACAGAATATCGAGCCATGGCTGACATTGCTGCTGAGATCAAATAGCTACAAAGTCTACTACAAGATATGAGTGTCGCTACACCTCCTGGCATTCCATTATATTGTGATAACCAAAGTGCAATTCATATTACAACTAATCCAGTATTTCATGAGTGTACAAAACATATAGAAGTGGATTGTCATCTCGTTCGTCAAGAATATCAAACTCATCGGTTATCCCTTTCTTATGTTTGTTCTAAAGAACAAGTGGTTGATTTCTTCACCAAGGCTTATACACAATCTCAATTCCAGTTTTTCTTATCCGAACTCTTGGTGTTTGATCCGCCGTGAGTTTGAGGGAGGTGTTAGATATAGTATATAATCGCTATGTTTAGTAGATTATATGTAATTGTATATTTACCGATTTTCTACCTTTTTAGGATTTTCTATTTGGGCATCTCCCAACTTATATAAATAGGGACTTGTATACGCTCTTTTATCATTAAGGAAAAAATATTATTTTCCACCTATCACCTGTTCTAACATATATGTTGAGATCAAGTGGTTGAGCATGATCCCCTGTTTCATTAGTTAAAGAAACCTAATATTTTTAAAGGAAAGAGTTCATGCACGAGTGATTCTTACGCAATTCCTACACGATAGGAACAAAATGGAGACCAGCTAATCCATGTGAGTTGACGATTCCCCTCGTCCTTGTTGCGTAGGGATGTCGTGGGAATTTCCACGCAGGATCATTCTCATATTTTTATTCAACTTATGTGTTTTAATTTATAAATGAACCATATCTAAATGATACCATCGGCTTAGTTGGAAAAAGGCGGGTCTTAAAAAATGGTTATCTTGACACCATCTTTATAATGAGCAGGTGCTCGGCAAACAAAGGTTTTAAAAAATACATTAAAGGTTTTTTGTTGCTTATTATTTTGTTTTCCCAAGATAACCTTTGGAAAAGTGAGGCGGTGATGGTTGCATTCTGTTTTATATTTTGGGGGATAGACTCAAAAGGCCAATATGAGATTCTAGTTTTCTTCAGTTTGTTGTTGAGTGGGATGTAGAGGGAGAATGGTTTTTTGCTTACTGCTATGGAAATTGCCCAGGGCAAATATTTTTCTATACGTTTTGCTTCTTTGGGCATGTTCTTCTTATTACTGACAGTTTATGGCGAATGCTAAAGCGTTGATGTCTTTTTGAGCTCTGAAACCTATAGTCTAATCTTTTTTTCCTTGAGAGAAATGCATGTTGTTTTAGTTTTGTCTTGATGCCACTCTCTGTTACATGTTTCCCCCTATTATATTGGCATCTATTGGTTGGATACTATGACTCGTTTTCCTTTAACATTTTAGATTAGCGAGTTGTGGATTCTGCATTAGAATGCTGCTTTAAAAAACTTTGTTAGATGGAAGCCTCTTTTCTCTTTCTTTTTCTTATTCCTCCATCCATCTGTTTCGCTTGATTTTTTTGTTGTTGCTTGATGGAGGTCTTTTTCAGGTCTCCGTCAGATGTTGTCTTCTGTTGATCTCCTGGTGGACTTTGTTGATTATCTCCTGTTGCGTGTGGGTCTCAATGGGTTTTGGAGGAAGAAGTGGAATGAGGAGTTTTGTGCCAAGTACCTGCAAAGAAGTCCCGGGGTGGTTTGGTACTACCAAGGACCCTCCGACGATCAAGTTAGTGATGGGATCCGAGCAGAGTAACGGCTTAGAAGAGTCAAGAATGGCTTACTTGACCCCTCTGTGATGAGGGTTTATATAACGGCGGCGGCACGCAGCAGCAGGCGCGAGAATCTCGCCGGCAGTTACGCTCCCGACGTCACGCCCGCGTAGAGAGAGGATCACCCATTAATGGGGATCGTGATGGTATGGAACGTAAGACGTTGCTGGCGTAAAATCCGCGCATGGCGAGATTCGCGGAGCGGCGGATACGCCTGTGAGTGGTGGAGTTGGTCGGAGGGCCGAGGAAGACGGCCTCGGCGGGAGCTCGGGGATGAGCGAGGAGGCCAAGGAGTCTTGGTTCTGTGGCAGCTCGAGGCGAGCTGAGGGGCTGAGGAGGCTAATTTGCAGGGAGCCCGAGGAGGGCTAGCTTGTGCTTGCAGGTCGGGCGTAGGGTGGCCTGGTCGGCCCCCGTAGGCCCGTTCTTCTGAGTCTTGGGACACGTCATCTGCCACGTGTCTTGATCCTGGAGATTGTCGATATTGAGCATCATCATTAGCCCCCCACTCTTGTCCCGACCAGCTTGCGGGTCAGGCCAAGAGTGGACTGCCGGGCCTCCCGATGTGAGTTCCTTTCTAGGGCTTTGTCGGGACAAGTCCTCGGGCCGTCGGTTGTCTTTCCCGCTAGCGAATCAAGGAGAGATCTCTGCATTTAAAGAAGGTACGCCGGTTCGTGCACTGTGCAACTGAAGTGACGGCCCACGTGTCGAGCGCCGATTGGCTGATGCGACGTACGCAGGCCTGCGGCGTCTGATGGGATGCGGTCCAGCGCAGAACTGATACGTGGAGCGATCGAAGCCGTTGGGCGCGAGGAGACGTTTCGGCGGGAGATGACGAGCGCCATTGGATGAGGCCGTATACAGCAATAAACATGGGTGGGGTCCGCTCTAGGGCCCTTACTCCTTCATATTTTCCTCTCTCAGGTCTCGGTTGCTCGGCGCTCGTCTCCTTTCTCCCGTTTTCAACCCTTGAAGATTTTCTTTTCCAAGGTTAGATGTCTTCCTCTGTAGAATCAGCAGACGTTGTAGGAGTAGGTGCTAGGGTCCCTTTAGCTGTGTCTGAGACTCCTCGGGGAGCAGGGGTTGGATCTTCTCCCCGGGATCGTGAGGTGGGGGCCGCCTCCAGGGAGGAGGCGGCAGATGTGGCCCCTAGCACCTCGTGCTGGGTGAGGCATGAGGACGAGCTCGCCAATGCTCGGGCTCGCTTCCACATCCCCTCGCGCTACACGCTTCGACTGGCCAAGGAGGGAGAGAGGGCAGATCAGGTACGGGGCAGGGAGATCGTCCTGTATTTGGAAGCTTTTTGGGGCGGAATACGCCTGCCCTTCTCTCCTGAGGTCGTCGCCGCGCTGAATTTCTTCGGTTTGGCCCCCGGCCAGTTAGTGCCAAACTCGTAGAGGATCCTTCTTGGGTTCTTGATCCGCCTGAAGTTACAGGCGGTTCCCTTCAGCCTTCCCCTTCTCGATTCCTCTCTCGTCTTCAAGAGTCACCCTGGTGGTCAAGCGGGCGACCCGAGATGGGTTTATCTTATTTTCAGGAAGCGGCCGAGGGGCGCTGCCGGGACCGGGGTCGTGGCCTTTCCCTCCTCCATCCATGATTGGAAAAAGAAATTCTTCTTCGTTTCCCCTCCCGAGGGCGAGGACTGGCCCGTGCCTACCAAGTGTCGAGGGAGAAATGTCTGCCAGGGAACCAGTCCGATGACCCAACCGCGGTGAGAGTGGCGTCGTAGGAGCCCATCCCCCGACCTGACGTGCTGCTGTCCGAGAGGGTCTTGAGCTGGGCCGGGCTTAGCCCCGTCGAGTTCGTTGGTAAGTTAGGCTTGCTTTTGGGTTTGTGTTTTACTCGTGTCGCTGATTTGTTGGGTGTTTGTTTCGTGCAGGACCCATGGACTTCGTCTCCCTCCAAGCTTCCATGCGCCAGCCGAGGCAGCCTACTAGGGCTGGGGGCGCAAGTTCTTCTCGGGCGAAGCCCGCCCTGGCTCCGACCGCTCCGGTGGCGGCGTCCCGTGAGCGCCCGAGGGCGGATCCCGCCCCTGGCCCCAGCAGAGTATCGGGCCGGAAGCGGGCCCTGATCCAGGAGGACCCGGCCTGTGAAGAGGAGATCGGCTCTCCCTCGGAGCCGTTCAAGAGGAGCTCCCGGAGGCCCTCCCGGGGTCGGTCCTCACCGACCATGGTGGAGGAAGGGGGCCTCCGGTTTGCGGTGTGTTCAGTTGATAAAACTGCACATTTGTTATTACATTTTTCCTACCATTTCCATATTTAAAAAGGGCTTTATTATAATATATCACACATATGAGGGTTTATCTGTAAAAATACTATTTTCCATGTGTTGATATAATATAATTAGCATTTGGTAGGAAAATGTATATAATATTATTGACCTAATCCTAGTAGAACTAAGTCTACTAAATATTATTTAAGTTGTTGTGCAGAATTTTTCCAAGTTGTTGTGCAGAATTTTTCCAAGACTAAAATCAAGGAAATCAAGTTGTTAAAGAAAACTTGCCTAATTAAGAAAGCAAAATTTGGAGATCAAGTCTGGCAGCAGCTACGAAAAGATTTCAAAGATCCAAAGATACCAGAGATAGCCACATGTCACAAGGAGAAAGCCCCAAAAATTTGATGAAGTGATCCCCACCCTTCGCCGCGGATCCGCGGCCATACCCCCCTTCTGGCCGCGGATCCGCCGCATGTTAGATGAGTTAGGGTTTGCAATTTTTAGGGGTGAATCTATACTGTTATCTTCCTAATTTGGAAGCTAATTTTCTGGCTTTGGGACTATAAATAAAGACCGAGAGTCTGTTGAAAAAATCATCAAGCCGACGAGATCACGAAGTCCAAGACAGATCACGCATCCAGGCTGATCATCAACGGTTCATCTATCTCCTTGGAAGAGATCGAGAAGCAAACTAGTCTTTGTAATCATTTTCTAAAGAATCAAAGTGTAATGAATATTGCTGATTAATAAAGGTAGCTTTCTTTTTCTTATTTTATTTCTTCGTAGTTTAATTATGCAATTTCTTTCCATCTCTTTTTCTCCCAACATGCGCGAGTAATTCTCCGCTTGTTAGGGTTCGTAGGATTAGAGTAGGCTAATGGATGATGAACATCTCTAAACCCTTTTTAACTCCTATAAAGTTTATGAACTTTATCAAAAGAATCATTAATATCCTAATCGGGCGCGCTAACAATTCTTTGTTAGTTCCGACCGCGATTAGAGATTAGATTAATGATTGTTTTGGTAAAGGCTAGATATGAACGGAGTTCCTTGTCGAGATAAGGGTTAAGAGTGGGATTCCTTTTCCCTCCAGAAACCCTAATCTACATGCATCACCGTCGTTCTAGTTTTAAATCTATTTAAGGATAAAAAGGGTAACTTTTAATTAATCGTCCATAACTACTAAATCCTAACGAACCCTACAGGCCCCCTTATTATATTAACTGCATCCCTAAAATAATCTAGATCTATATTTTTACATTCTTGCTTAACGTAGATCTAGAAACCATTCTTCAAAATTTTTTATCCCTCCTCTCTTTCTCAACACATCTAAAGTAAGAGTAAAAGATTCAACGTTTCCCAGAGGACGACCCGTACTCATCTCGGTCTAGCTACGCGCGACACCGTTATTGATTGCGGTTAACTAAACTACTACACACTTTTTCGTATCAATCAAATGGCGCCGTTGCCGGGGATACATGCGTAATTTTTTTATTCTTACTATTTGTGTTGAATTCTTATACGATCTATATCATAAATAAAACAAAACTGCAAATTGTATATTTAACAATTATTGTGTGAATTTTGCGAGGGAATCTGGAGTCACAGACTTGAGGATACAGAGTGACAGAGACATTCATCAAGATCCAGAGGAGTGCAGGAGGCCACGTAGCAAAAATCAACACCTGATCCCTCTTCCTTGCGGCAGAACCGCGGCCGGAAGTGCACATCGGCAGCGGAAGCACGGCCAGTTAGGAGATTTAGGGCTACAAACTTCTCTGGTATATTTTCTATATCTTTCTCTCTCCTCTGAAATCCAATAAAATATCTTTTCTACAGGATTCTTTGCAAAATATCACCGCTCAAAAATCTTTTTGCAAAGTTTTGTTATTGGTTTGTTATTTCATATTTTAATATGGATTTTTAAGGGGGAAGACCGAAATCCAGATTAGGTGGGGATTTCATCACCCTTCCTAAGCCCCACAAATCAAAAACTGAGCATCTGCATCAACCCTTCATTAATTTAAAAAATATATCTAGACCAGACTCTAAGAACTGTCGCGCTCAATAAGGACAGAGGAAGGTCGTGGGTAATCTATCGCTTATCCGCGTTACTTTTGTAGTGCCTAGGCAAGTGTGTCAAAAACTAGTGGTTTTTAATCAGGCCCACTACTGTGGTTCCTTCCCACTTACCTGGCACTTACCTGGCTACAAGGGTAGTACAGAGGCGGTAGAGGATTGATCCTGCGGCTTGTCCTTTGGAAGTCTAGGAGCGGTCTAGAGACTGGACCTAGGTAACCATAGTTCTAGTGTTGTTTGTGCATTTTTGTGTGATTTATCTAAATCCGTCATTTTTCAAAACAAACCAATTATTTTCTCCCCTTCCCCCTTCTTCTCTTCTTATAATGGGTGACCTAAACAGAAGAACACTTGCCGAGCTTTGCTGTTCACAACCAGATATCTCTTGTTTTCGTAATCCCTTCGGTATACCGACCGGCTCTTCCATGTCCTTAAGAGATCATATAGAACAAGCAGGAAGAAACAGTTGGCCACCTCAGTCTAGGTCTTATCAACCATATCCTAATCCTACACCTGTTTCAGTTCATACCCAGAGTGAGGAAGCCCCAAGACGAATGTCCATTGCTGAGCATATAGCTAGGGCTAGAGACCAAAATTTCAACCCGGACCAATATCAACCATCACCGCAACTGTCCAAAGAAGAGTTTGATATGCGGTTTGTGGCATATAAGATGTCTATTGAAAATAGCCAACCAACCAACCCATATCAATATTCTTCTTATCATAATATTGATCCTACTCCTACCCAAGTTTCGCAACCATTCTATTCCTATCAATTCAATCCGACTTTTCCACCTACTCTAGACAGTTCTTCTAATCAGTCATTTGGGAGTTTTAATTATCCACAGGAATTTCAATCTTATACTGAAACCCCTTATCAACCCAAGACCAGTCTGGAGCAGACATTAGAAAAATTTCTGGAACTGTCGAACCAAATTAGGAAGGATTTGGGTAGTGAGACAGAACTGTACACCCTTCCTAATCAAACCTCCACATTCCAAACTGAAATCCACAACTCCAGTTTCATAGATTCATCAAGTACACCAAATAGAATGTCTGAGAAGTTGTGTGACTTTGTAGTGTTTGATTTACCCGACTGTGAAGGGTCCATTTCAAGTGAAACCATACCCAACCCTTGTGATCTCTACACCTCCACTCTTGAACCAAAACTGATTGAAAACCATACTTTTGATGAGGTGTTTGAGAATTTTAACCTTCACTTGAATGAGGTGATTGACGTTGGGGATATATTGATTGATGAACCCGAAATTTTGGATGATTTTGTTCCACCAATTCATCAAATCCTTTCACTTCCTTGTGGTCATCATCTTGAGCCTTTAATTCTTCCCGAACCCCAAATATGTCTTGAAGTTGATGATAAAGGTATACCCGAAGAAATACAGCCTCCATATTCCACATCTGGTACAGCAACACTCGACAGACCAATTTGTTTACCCATTTCACCTTCTATTTTCTCCGGTTCTTCTGTTCCTATAGTTTCAGTGAGTTTTGATGAATCACAATCCGTTAATTCAAGTTCAATAATACCAGAAATTCAACTTGATTTGGATATTTTTGAAAATGAGGTAGATAAGTTTTTCGAGTCCTCTACCTCAATGATTTTTGATGAATCAAGTAGGATAAATTCTGGCACAAAACTCTTTGCCAGCAAAATGTTCAATCACACCATTGATAAAAGTTTTGAAGAACTTTTTACTGACGAACTTGAATTTTTAAACAATACGGATTTTGTGATTAATCAATCTCCACCTATAGAGGTTGAACCGTCACCATTCCTTCTTCCTAATCATTCACATTCATCCTCATTCTTTCTTTTCTCTAATTTCAAACCCTTTCCAGACCACCTCTTATCTCTTCCCCATTTTTTCTTGACTCGATACAACACATTCTTCCACCAACCTATACGCTATACTGATAAAATCTTTGAATGGTTGGTGTTAAATTTTGGTCTTTGTAAAGTCTTACTTTGACCAAATGACTCACCCCTCTTAAAATACTTCGTATTGTCTAACTCATGTTTGAGGGGGGGGTTATATTTTTGGCTCTTGAACATAACTTTTGTTCTCAAATTTGTGAGCCAAAAATAAGTTTGGGGGAGGATTTTCACTTTCATATATTCTTGCCCCCATTAATAATGACCTCCCAAGCTTACAGGTTTTTGTGATCCAGCAGATAGCAACAGTGAGGACACTGTTGAAAACAAGTTTGGGGGAGATTTGTGCTTATTTACGCATCAATTTGCATCATACTTTGCATAAGCATAACATTTTCAAAAATTTTTTAAAAAAAATAAAAAAAAAAAAATTCTTTTATAACAAAGAGTAGAAAGTGAAAAATTACATCCAAAAGATAGGAATAGTTTAAGAAAACCAAGAAAATTAGAAGTTTTCTTAAACGAACTAGTAATTAGTAGTTATGAGCCGTTGTCCCAAGAGTTAGTAAGATGAACGAAGCCACTAATCTGAGAATAAAAATAAGTCTGAAAAATAGTTTCTATTCTGGAAGCCAAACATTTGAATGTTGATACCCTACTATACGCACTTACACACGTCTTGGAACTCGGGATAGTAGAGGATACCTTGAAATGCTCTTGTCTAAAAGCCAAAGTATGAAGGAAATAAAAAAATGAATAAAATATAAAATGGTGAAGAAAAAAATGAACACTGGTTTTGTTATCGCCGAGGCAGCAATAAAAAAAAATATAGCGAGGGTGCTTCATCACCTAGTGCCTTAGACCAACTGGTCTGGGAGTCACTGCTAAGCCTTAGGTGGTGCAAGACGAGAAAAATACTATCACCTAATAAGCAAGCACATGAGTAATCGGTCGGTTAGTATCTCAAGAAGTATTAACGGTCGCATGAAAATGTGTGAGCAAATCTAAATATTCATAAAATTAAAAAGTACTGAGGCAGATGGACAAGAGTATGATAGTTTGAATTGAATTCTCCGGGTGTAGGGATGTTCTTTACACACACGCAGGGTTATATGATCGATGTTTGGATGAAAGGTAGGAATGAAGAATAAAGACGATGTTTTATTGAGGGATGATGTGATTTCTAACATCTTTTCATGACTATTAAGATAGGGCTCATGACAACTGAAAAGCTAGTATAGTTGGAAACTCTAAATTTTCAAAGTATTTCTTTTATGGTTCTTATCTTTATATGTAAATTTCACCATCTCTCTTTTATTATAGGATTTTATGGGTGTAATCCGCTGAAAACCCTCAGCAGACAACACTCCTCCTACTAGGGACACCTAGAGGTTTAACGGCTTGTTGCACGTGCTCAGTGCAATCATGTTTGCCTACGAAAGTGTGCTTAGTTTTCTCCTTTCTTTTTCTCCTTCTCTTGAATAAACTAGTTTGCTCGGGACGATCAAAGATAAGTTTGGGGGTATTTGTTCAGTTGATAAAACTGCACATTTGTTATTACATTTTTCCTACCATTTCCATATTTAAAATGGTCTTTATTATAATATATCATACATATGAGGGTTTATCTGTAAAAATACTATTTTCCATGCGTTGATATAATATAATTAGCATTTGGTAGGAAAATGTATATAATATTATTGATCTAATCCTAGTAGAACTAAGTCTACTAAATATTATTTAAGTTGTGCAGAATTTTTCCAAGTTCTTGTGCAGAATTTTTCCAAGACTAAAATCAAGGAAATCAAGTTATTAAAGAAAACTTGCCTAATTAAGAAAGAAAAACTTGGAGATCAAGTCTGGCAGCAACTACGAGAAGATTTCAAAGATCCAAAGATACCAGAGATAGCCACATGTCACAAGGAGAAAGCCCCAAAAATTTGATGAAGTGATCCCCACCCTTCGCCGCGGATCCGCGGCCATACCCCCCTTCTGGCCGCGGATCCGCCGCATGTTAGATGAGTTAGGGTTTGCAATTTTTGGGGGTGAATCTATACTGTTATCTTCCTAATTTGGAAGCTAATTTTCTGGCTTTGGGACTATAAATAAAGACCGAGAGCCTCTTGAAAAAATCATCAAGCTGACGAGATCACGAAGTCCAAGACGGCTCACGCATCCAGGCTGATCATCAACGGTTCATCTACCTCCTTGGAAGAGATAGAGAAGCAAACTAGTCTTTGTAATCATTTTTTAAGGAATCAAAGTGTAATGAATATTGTTGATTAATAAAGGTAGCTTTCTTTTTCTTATTTTATTTCTTCGTAGTTTAATTATGCAATTTCTTTCCATCTCTTTTTCTCCCAACATGCGCGAGTAATTCTCCGCTTGTTAGGGTTCGTAGGATTAGGGTAGGCTAATGGATGATGAACATCTCTAAACCCTTTTTAAGTCCTGTAAAGTTTATGAACTTTATCAAAAGAATCATTAACATCCTAATCGGGCGCGCTAACAATTCTTTGTTAGTTCCGACCGCGATTAGAGATTAGATTAATGATTGTTTTGGTAAAGGCTAGATATGAACGGGGTTCCATGTCGAGATAAGGGTTAAGAATGGGATTCCTTTTCCCTCCAGAAACCCTAATCTACATGCATCACCGTCGTTCTAGTTTTAAATCTATTAAAGGATAAAAAGGGTAACTTTTAATTAATCGTCCATAACTACTAAATCCTAACGAACCCTACAAGCCCCCTTATTATATTAACTATATCCCTAAAATAATCTAGATCTATATTTTTGCATTCTTGCTTAACATAGATCTAGAAACCATTCTTCAAAATTCTTTATCTCTCCTCTCTTTCTCAACACATCTAAAGTAAGAGTAAAAGATTCAACGTTTCCCAGAGGACTACCCATACTCATCTCGGTCAAGATACGCGCGACACCGTTATTGATTGCGGTTAACTAAACTACTACACACTTTTTCGTATCAATCACGGTGCCATCGGGGCTGTCCGTGGCGGATAGCCTTCTGCACGAGATAGAGACCTCGGCAGGGGGTATAGTCCCCGGGGGGACCTTCAGAGCTCAGCTGGCGTCCATCACCCAGGAGTCCGTGCAGGTAAGTTCTTTTTGGTTCATTGTGAGATTTAGTGCTTCCTTCATCTTTCTGATTTTTCCATGTTTTCCAGGTTCTCCAGCACGTAGCCCTTGCCCTGCGCATGGAGGCCAAGGTGGTAGCCCCGGCGCTGGAGACTGCGGGTCAGTTCGCCTCGCTGCAAGAAAGCTCCAAGCGGGAGCTGGAGGCGATGACGGTGAGGGTCGCTGCCCTGGAAGGCGAGGTGGAGGCGGGAAAACGGGAGGTGGCCCGGCACCGCGAGGCTGTGGTGATTGCCGAGGTCAAGCTCGAGGATGCCCAGGTGCTCGCCGGCAACCTGAAGAGGACGGTGAAGGCCCTCCGGAAGGAGCTGGGGGTGGCGGCTGAGGCGGCCAAGTTGGCCGAATCGACGGCGGTGGAGGGCTATAAGAAGTCGAAGGACTTTTATGACGACTTGGCCATGGCCATGACCCGCATTTGGCACGACGCCCTCGATGCCGTTATATCCCAGATGCCGGAGTTCGCCGACGCAGATCTCCGGGCCGAGTTCCCCCTCGTGGGCGCCGATGAGCAAGGGGAAGAGGTTCCTGGCGAGGAGGTCGTCGAGGACCCAGAGCGCCACGTGGTGGAGGTCGAGGACCTCGAGGTCGTACCTGGCCCCGAGGTGTAGAGCCCCCGTTCTCCTCCTTTATTTTGTTTTCTTGAATTTTGTAAGGATAGGGAGCCCAAAAAATACCCTTTGTAAAACTTTTGTCTTTGGTAGTAATAAAGTTTTTCTTCGGCTCCATAGAATTGCGTTCTTCCATCTGTTTATGAAGAATGCTCGTAAGATATCTTTGTTTGTACCGTTGTGCTTTTATGTCAGGTTGGCCATCTGTCTGGCGATCGTCTGTCGAGTTGACTTCAATCACTGGCCGATGAGTGTGCCAAGCGCTGCCGAGGAGGTATCCCCCTGGGCCCCGGAGTCGAGAGGAGATCGTTTAGGCTTGGATAGACCTGACGCCCCTCGTTGGGGTCTCGGATCCTCCGCGGGCCACAGGGCATCTCTGATTTCGAGCATTGACCACCATCCGGGGGTGACTGGGCAGGGTAGCTGCCCTGTCACCTCTTCCAAGGGCTTTTTGGTCCCTAGCGTTGTGATAGGAGAGCTACCTGCCAGGGATGGCCGAACAAGGACTCGACTGCCCCTGGGAGGACTTGGGTCCTTAGCGCTGGAAGGGCTGTAAGAAGCCCACTAAGGATGACCGGGAAGTGAAGCTGCGCGGTTGCCTCTTGGTGAGGGCTTTGAACTCCGGCGTCGTGGGTAGGCAACTACCAGCCTGGGATGAACGAGCAGGGTAGCCACTCTGGTGCCTCTCGTGAGGGCTTTTGATCCCTGGCGTCGAGGGTAGGGAGCTACCAGCCGGAGTTGACCGAGCAGGATAGCTTCTCGGTTGCCTCTTGCGAGGGCTTTGATCCCTCAGGACGGGGACCGAGCAGGGTTACTGCCCAGTACCTCTTGGCGAGGACTTTGATCCCTGTCGGTTGTGGTAAGAAGCTACCAGCCGGGGATAGCCGAGCAAGGACTCGACTGCCTCTGGGAGGACTTTGGTCCTTAGCGCGGGAGGGGCTGTAGAAGCCTACCAAGGACCCTTGGCCGGGCAGGGTTACTGCCCGGTGCCTCTTGGCGAGGGCTTTTGTCCTGAAGGATAGCCGAGCGAGGGATCCTCGGGCTCGACTGCCTCTGGGAAGGCTTTTTGATCCTTGGCATTGTGGTAGGGAAGCTGCCCGCTGGGGATAGCCGAGCAAGGGATCCTCGAGCTCGATTGTCTTTGGGAGGGCTTTTTGATCCCCGGCGTTATGGTAGGGAAGCTGCCCGCTGGGGATAGCCGAGCGAGGGATCCTCATGCTCGACTGCCTCTGGGAGGGCTTTTTGATCCCCGGCGTTGTGGCAGGGAAGTTGCCCGCTGGGGATGACCGAGCAGGGTAGCTACCGGGTTGAATCTTGACGAGGTGTAGCCCGACCGTCCAGCTGTAGGTGCGGGGAATGGGAACGGTCGGGGCAACGGCGCGTGTATCCAGTGCATTGAATGCGGGGGGAGGCGAAACGCTAGGGGCACGTCGCTTAGATTCCACCGGAGAAGGCTTGATGGCTGCCGCGTGGCGGTGACTCCCTGGGTGAAAGCGGGCGACTATTGGGCTGCGCAGTGGGCTATATAAGGCTGAAGGAGTACTGGTCCTTCCATCCTTCGTAAACAGGTCGTCGAGAATGCAGGACTTTCCGTTTACCATCCCCGACATTGTCCGCTTTGAAGATGTGTACCTTTACGACCCGTACTGCACCGAGGACATGGTGCAGCTGGTCTATGGGAGTATTGAGGACCATTTCGGCCGGCTGCTCCCCAGACGCTCCTCCCTGCTGCAGCTACTGATATACTCCATCTGGAGGGCATCGCCGGGGCTTTACAACATCCTGTCCGAGCTGCTCTATGACGAGGCCGTGGGCAAGCTGCGGTCTTTAAGGCGCTTCGGCCTAATCTCCGCGAACCGGCTGGCCCGCTCAAAGGCGCTCCTCCGTGAATGCTACGAGCTGAGGCTCGGGATCGACGCACGCGGGGGGAACCGGGGACAGAGGTTGGACCTTGCGAGGCCCCGGTTAGCGGAGATCTCTACCGAGTACCACGAGCAGTGCTCGCTGCACCCCCTTCCCCCACTGTTGTAATTTTCTTTTCTTTTTGCATGTATGGCTGAGGAGCCCATAATACCTTTTGAATAAACAAAGTTTTTCTTCCCTTTTCGTAATGCTCCATTGATCTTTATTAAATTAACAATAGATCCTAGGAAGAATTTACATTGCTTTAAAAGAAAGGTACAGGCTAGTAAATGACTTTATTGGCTTGGGCCAAGCTCCATGAAGGGCTGTTGGCCTCCGCGCTTGGCCTAGGGTATGGGGCTCTCTGAGCTCTGGGCTGGCCGTCCGCTGAAACGAGCATGATCTGACCGATGGTCAGGTCGGCGGGAGGGTGATGCTGCTCCTGCTCGCGGTCGGCCTGCCGTTTGTCCCTCAAGTAGGCGGCGAGGTGCCCAGATCGGATGAGCTCTTCGATGTAGTCCCTCAGTTGTTTGCAGTCCTCTGTGGCGTGGCCCAGTATCCAGTGGAAAGCGCGGTAGGGGCCCCGGGGTCACTTTGCGGCCTGACGCGGGATCGGAGGGAACTTGAAGAACCCCTCGTTCTGAGACTCTTCCAGCAACACCGCGAGGGAGACGTTGAGGGGGGTATACTCCTGGAACTTCGGATGGTAGGGCTGCTGATGCTCCGGCCTCTCCTCCCGAGCCCTCTTCTTCTGGTCGGACCATTCTGCCCGGGGGAGGTTAGCATTCACCTCGGATTCCAGCTGAACCTCGCGCTCGGTCCACGCCTTGATCTCGGCCATGGTCTTAGGTTGCGCCAACGCGAAGGAGCGTAACCATTCCTTGTGCCTCAGACCATATCTAAGCGCCGTGATGACGGTTTCGTCCCGGTGCTCGGGCACCTCGAGAAGGGCGTTGTAGAAAAGGGTAATGTAGGCCTTGAACGTTTCCTTGTCCCTACTCTTAACCGTGAAGAGGTAGTCGACCGTGCGCTTCTGTCGACAGTTCCCCACGAAATGGCCGAGGAACTGGATAGCTAGCTCGTCAAAGGTCGAAATTGAGCGGGGCTCGAGCCCCCGGAACCAGTCCCGACCTGCGCGGATAAGGGTGGCCGGAAAGGCTCGGCACTGGGCGGCGTCGGAGTGATCCTGGAAGCTCATCCTCGTGGTGAAAGCGTCCAAATGGTCCTTCGGATCGGTTTTTCCTGTCGAACAGAGAGACCTTTGGGGGCTTGTTGCGCGAGGAGACATGGACGGCGAGCAGTTCCTCGGTGAACGGCTTTGTGAGCGAGTCGAAGGCATACTTAGCCCCGTCGCTTGAGAGGTGGGCCTCCCGGCGCATGCTCTCGATTTTCTTTTCGAGGGCGTCGAGCCGACCGTGGTATCCTGAGGAATCGGCGCCTTGGGATCCCTGGCCTCCGCTGCGGGTGACCTGCGTCTGGGAGCGGCCTCGGTTCCTCTCGATGAGGTGTCTCAGATCCCGAGGCGAGGTGGCTCTAGGACCGCCAAGGTGAACCCCTTCCGTGCGGCCCCGCCGAGTGTGGTGGTGTCGACCACGCCTGTGGATAGGCGAGGTGACTGATATCTCCTTAGGGGGATAAGGGTCGCGTGGAGGCTCGGGGTGGGGCGTTCTGGCGGCGGATCTTGGTGTGGAGCCGTGGGACGCCCAGCGGGCCTCAGGAAGCACCGGCTCGAGAAATCGGTGGCCAGGAGTTGTTGCCTGCTGGTGGTCAGCCGTCCAGACGGGGGCAGAGCCTTCTGGAGGCAGTGGAGCGGCGATCTGGGGCCCAGGCCCGGCCGTTTGGACTCGGACGAGGGCCTCCACGAGAGATTGCAGCCAATCTATCCGACCTGCGAGGGTATTGATGACGGTCATTGGAGGAGGCTTATCCCCGCCTTCGGTGAGTGGAAGGCGGCGGCTGGTACCCGGGATCTTCAGGGTGGCTGCTTGCCATTTGGGCGGAGATCGGAAGGCCAACTTTTTATTTTGTGGAGTGTTTCCCACAGACGGCGCCAACTGATGGAGGTCCTTTTCGGGTCTCCGTCAGATGTTGTCTTCCGTTGATCTCCCGGTGGACTTTGTTGATTATCTCCTGTTGCGTGTGGGTCTCAATGGGTTTTGGAGGAAGAAGTGGAATGAGGAGTTTGGTGCCGAGTACCTGCAAAGAAGTCTCGGGATGGTTTGGTACCACCAAGGACCCTCCGACGATCAAGTTAGTCATGGGATCCGAGCAGAGTAACGGCTTAGAAGAGTCAAGAATGGCTTACTTGACCCCTCTGTGATGGGGGTTTATATAACGGTGGCGGCACGCAGCAGCAGGCGCGAGAATCTCGCCGGCTGTTACGCTCCTGACGTCATGCCTGCGTAGAGAGCGAATCGCCCATTAATGGGGATCGTGATGGCGTGGAACGTGAGACGTTGCTGGCGTAAAATCCGCGCATGGCGAGATTCGCGGAGCGGCGGATACGCCTGTGAGTGGTGGAGTTGGTCGGAGGGCCGAGGAAGACGGCCTCGGCGGGAGCTCGGGACGAGCGAGGAGGCCGAGGAGTCTTGGTCCTGTGGCAGCTCGAGGCGAGTTGAGAGGCCGAGGAGGCTAATTTGCAGGGAGCCCCGAGGAGGGCTAGCTTGTGCTTGCAGGTCGGGCGTAGGGTGGCCTGGACGGCCCCCGTGGGCCCTTTCTTCTGAGTCTTGGGACACGTCATCTGCCTCGTGTCTTGATCCTGGAGATTGCCGATATTGAGCATCATCATTGCTGTTTTCTTTTAGTTCGTAAATGGGATGTAATAAAACCTTGTATTTGTCTTTGAACTTCGGTTTTTAATATAATTGCGAGACGAGTGGTTTCACCCCGCTCTTATTAGTCAAAAAAAAAAAAATCTTTATGAGTTAAACAAACTAGACCCAAAGAACCGTTGGATAATTAGAAACAGCTACAAATTTAACTTTTATTAGCTTCCGATTTGTCGGTCACAGAAAGATTGAATTCCATGAGAGCTCTTATGATTTCTAGATATTTTTGTGTGTGTGTATAAAGTATTAATGTAATTTTCATATAATTTTCTATTGGCTTCCTTGGATTGGCTCGCCTTTGTCTTTAGCTTTTCTTTTTTAATATAGCTGGCACAGTGATCTGCCAATGATTATGATAAAGACAATTGATTAAGGGATGCATTAATTATTAATAATACACTTTTTTTTTCTGGTACGGTGCAGGCTTAATCATTTGTTTGCTTCTTGATTTTGTCGGTGGGTAAGTGTGTGGTTTTATTTACTTATTAAATTTATTTCAATGTTATGCTTTACTCCTCCTTTAGTTTCCTTAAATTTTTTTAATAAAACTTGCCGGCGTTTTTCCTCTCGTTCTACTGTAAAGAGTGTGAATTTTTTTCTATAAACGTTGTATTGTTAATTTTTTTACTATTATCACCGGTACTCAAAAATTCCGCATCACATTAAAATGAATCAAAAAGGAGCTTGAAAATTTCTTTATATTTTATTTATTCTAGATATGTCATCCATCTCTCTCTCTCTCTCTCTAAGATTGGAAAATGTCTCTCTCGCTCTTCAGTTATGAATGGAATTTTTTTTTGAAAACCTACGTGTAAAACCCATACAACAACAACCGAGCCTTTTATCCCAAGCATATGAGGTAGGCTATATGAACCAATATGAGAATCACGCCGGGTCTTGCACATGAATACTCCGTCTCCACTCACTCCTATCGAACAATATACTTTCATTGAGGCATTTGGCTACCATATCTTTTGATTATTTATATACTATAAGTTCTCAAAATTTATGTCAAGTAAGTTGAAGGTCTACCGTTGTTTGCTAGACAATGCTAAAATGTATTTTCATTGATGTGCCATATTAATGTAATACTAATAAAAATGTTTATGTTCAGAATTTTCATTTAAAAAGGTGACTTGATTATTGTCAGTATGATTTATATGAATAATACAGAATTTATAATCGGAAGCTGGATTTTAACAGAAAATCTAATGCATATTATCTGTCAGAGGCACATTATACATTAGTTATTGAATGCAATCATTACCATCCATTATTTGAACCATTATTCATATCTGGATATAATATAAAGAGGTATTTCTATCCTCCGTAAATTAATTTATTTGATGAAACACAAAATTCATGAATTCATTTGCAACTTACAAAACATGTTTAAGGGCACTTTCTAAACGTTGATATTTAGTACAAAATAAAGAAGTAAAAAATAAAAGAAAGTGGTTTACTAAAACTTATACTTCTTCTATTTTTGTAATCTTTAGGTAAATCAAAATTCATTTGCAACCTTCATGAGACCCTTCTCTTTTGGAAATATCAGCACATTCTACAACATTAGAAGGAAGAAATATAACGTTCAAGATAGATTTTGTTAAAAATCTTCCATGGTTAAAGAGCAAAGTTTTTTTTTTTGGTATGGTTGCTTAACAATCCAACAATTATCATACCCTCAAAAATAAACTTCAATATATGTACGTCTTAAACAACTGAACTTAAGAAATACCAGTATGTCGGCATGTGACAAATGCAATTTGAGGTTAAAATTACACATTCTTCAACATAAATCCCACGTATTTACTTTTCATAAAAATGAAGTTATTTTATTTTGTAAAAAAATCTAATTAAAGATTCTATTTTCAGGTATTCCAACCCGTTTATAATTCTCAAAATTACAAACATCAACCGGCTTAATTACAATCAAAATATACACCTTACAAATCTATGTCCTTAGTATCCGGATTAAAGAAATACCGCCGGTATCCTCTGCGTTGAAAATTGGTTAAGCCCAAAAAAATAATATTTAAAAAATTGAATCTCAAAATATTTCCTTTTCATAGTAGTTAAATCATTTTATTTAAAAACAACCGTTAAAAGATCTTAAAGCCACAACCATTTCACACAGAGCGTTTAAACCCCCGTGGGACCCAATCTCCGGGATCTGTTCGTAATCACATGACAGCGGGTCCCAATCCCAGGTCCCGCAATCCCGGTGTCTTCAAGCATCTCATGTAACGGAACGGACACGTGTTCGTTACGAGGATCACGGCCGCTTGATTGCCCCTCAATCGCCCCGCCTCCTCTGCGGGCATCGATGCAACGGTCTCTTTCTCTTGTTTTCCGCGTCCACTAAAGACAGACCTCATCTGCGCCTATCCGCATAATCATTTTCTCAACGAGACCGAGATTTCTCTTAGCGTGCGGTCGCATAGAGGATGACTATGCGGAAAGATCGTATAGAGAGTTGGATTTTGGTTTTAAGAATCAGTTCCTTCTCCTTGCTCGCCTCTCTCTCTCTCACTCACTCCCCTCTAGTCCCAAACACCCTCCCTCCCCCCCTCTCTCTCTCATCGAAAGCCATTGGATTTGAGTTTTGAAGGAGATTTGAAGGATGCTTTGCAGCAGGAAAGTGATGAACTTCTTGTTGCGAAAGGATGTGAGGAAATTCCTCAAGCGCAAAGACAGCGACATGAACGAAAAAGGTCCTCTCTCTCTGCTCTGTTGATTTCTAGGGTTTGTTTTTTAGGGTTTAATAATTTGGGTCTTTGAGAACATTTGATTTGGTGATTATTTGATCAAATTGCACTCTCACTCTCACACTCTCTCCGATTAGGTTTTAGTTCTAAATGCTGCATTTGTTTGAATGGATCAATCTGCAGTTTCTTAATTCATGAAATTTGTAGAGGAAATGAAATGGTTGTAGGCGTGCAGCTCCATTTGTAATGGATTTGTAGTTTCTTAATTGAATTAGGTCATTGGGTCCCTGTTCACTAATAAAGATGCTAGCTTTTTTAGCCAAATGGATGGATCCTATGACTCTTTTGATCCTTTAAGACTCAATACCTACTATCGAGACTTGGTCACAAAAGGGTTTACAATATTATAGATCGTGTATTTTGCTTCTGCTTGTTTTTGCAAGGAAATAGTAAGGGATGATAAATTTATGTTGATAGAGTTATTGTTACTGATCAGTAGAAAGTCCACCAAATTTATTGCAGCATTGCGTCGAATGGATCATTGTGCCGTTTCTAGTAATTAAAACAAAAAAAAGCACTTGCTCTTTTGGTTCACCATTTAATTTTTTTAAGAGCTGAAATAGGAAAGCATCTTGCTCAGAATATCAATATGGTTGTTAGATTTGCTTCAATTGGGTGTGTAGTAGTTACTGATATGGGGAGAAGATGAGGATGGGACCACTTCATTCTGTTTCTTTGTTAGCAATGTATATTGATGTTTTACCAATGAAATCAGGAAGGGCGATCGAAGACCTTCGAGCATCCCTTTTCAACGAATTAAGAACATCGGATGGAGCTAAGAGATTGCAGCAACGAGTCTGTGGGCCGACCGTTGCTCTTTGTTTCAATTTTTTAGTATCTGTTGGCATTATAATGATGAATAAATTGGTATGCAGTTTCTCCTTTCCATTTAATATGCTATCTTTTGTAATCAGTCTTTGTCAAATTTATCTTTATTATCTTGGTTCTTTTTGTTTTAGGTGCTTGGAGAAGTCGGTTTTAATTTTCCTATAATTCTAACCTTCATCCACTATGGCTTGAGCTGGTTCCTGATGGCAATAATGAAATTCTTCTCACTACTTCCAGCAGCTCCTCCTGCGAAATCTACCTCGTATTCTTCTCTTTTAGCTCTTGGCATTGTCATGTCTCTCTCTAATGGCCTTGCTAACGTCAGCTTGAAATATAATAGGTAGTGTTGCCGTTCTTTCTTGATTTGGGACTCTTCCTATTGTTTCAAAATTTTATTTAGTACACTAAAGCTTGAAATATTTTTCTTTTTTAGTGTGGGATTTTATCAAATGGCTAAGATTGCGGTCACTCCTACAATAGTCCTAGCTGAATTCATACTCTTCCGAAAGACAGCTTCCTATCAGAAGGTGCATATCGCAGTCTTGTACACAGAGGCTTTATAATGGTTTCTTTGAGAAAACTTTGTTCAGTTCCTCAAAATTTATAAAATGTGGCTTGCTATACTATAATCAATGGATCTCTATTATGTCCTTTCCTTTCCTTTAGTGAGATTATTTTCAGTTTTGCTGTTGGTTTTATCTGTGGCCTAGAGATGAACATAATTCCCTACAGCAGATCTAATCATTTTCTTCTTCTGGACTTTTTTTCTCTAGTCTAGAAAATTTTGGAGTATGATACTTAGTCTTAGAAGGTTGGTACCAACTAATTGACTGTATGCCTAAAACCAAGCAAGAAACGTTTTTTAAATTTTTATAGTGCTTTGCTTCATAGTTGAGTTCATTTTTATTGGAAAAATGCTTTGACGAGGATGGCGATGACAAACAAAATGTAGCTCAGTCTTTTTTTCCTTTTAAAAAATACTATGCGGTGTCTCTATCAATTTTCTTGATCCTTGCAGGTATTTGCATTGATAATTGTGTCTATTGGCGTTGCGGTTGCAACAGTTACGGATCTAGAGTTCCACCTCTTTGGTGCATGTATGGCTTTGGCGTGGATAATACCTAGTGCAATCAATAAGATACTGTGGTCTAGTCTACAACAGCAAGAGAACTGGACTGCATTAGCGTATGTCATATTTAATTTTTTATTTTTTATGATTAAGCCTTTCTTTTATCTTGTGTGTTTTTTGATACACCATGAGTTTGCTACTGTAGTCTAATTTTTTTTGGACTAAAAACAGTTTAATGTGGAAGACTACACCGATAACTCTTCTCGCTTTGGTGGCTTTGATGCCTTGGCTTGATCCCCCTGGTGTTCTATCATTCAATTGGAATTCTCGAAATACGGCAGCTATTTTCCTGTCGGCAGCTCTTGGTTTTCTGCTTCAATGGTCGGGTGCTTTGGCTCTTGGGTAAGTTTCTAACATATAAATATTATAAGAATAGCTCCTAAACTAGGCAAAGAATGCAATAGTTTCTTATTAATTCATATCTGCAACTAAATTGAAAACGGGCGTGATCTAGTTTTCATTTAGGATCAGGTTATGAGTATATGAACAAACTAGGTAGAGCTTTGCAAATCGGAGTTTGCATAACCTATACACCTCCACTTAAAAAATATAATTTGGCATCATAATTTCAAGTCCAAACAGGACTTAGATAACTCTACGAAACTGGATTTTTATAAAAAAAAAATTTGAAATACAAAAATGAGGGAATAATGGAATACAAAACTGAGTTATCCCATGTTTTGAATTTACTAACTCTTACATTCATATCAATGACAGGGCAACATCCGCAACCTCTCATGTCATTCTCGGGCAATTCAAAACATGTGTCATCCTTTTAGGAGGTTTCCTTATTTTCAATTCGAATCCAGGGATGCCCAGTATCTGTGGGGCCATAACTTCCCTTGGAGGCATGTCCTTGTATACTTACCTTAATTTGCTGCACTCGGGTCCGCAAGCAGTTAAGTCGACTACTCGTTTACCGTCGTTTTCCTTGCCAAAATCTAAACTTAGCAAGGAAAGTCTAAGTTGTGAAACTCGTGATGCTAATGCTGCTACCGAATCTGTTTAAAACGAAGAAATTAGTTTTAGATGGTGAGTGCAAGTCATACAGACAAGTAACTAACCAATTTGAGTTCTTTTTCCGCCCCACTAAATTTCTACTTACATTTTCAATGTTGAATGGCTGTGGTCTGATAAATTTGTAAGTAATTATGTATTAAGTTTTATACCACATTGTAATGGATAATTGACGTAAAGCTCTAAATATGCATAGTTTGTTGCTTCAGTTTCCTTTTTCCCCTTCTTTTGTTTGTTTGTTTGTTGTTTGTGTTGCTTGAATAAATTCTAGTTTTCCCTCCCTTTCTTCTTGTGCTTCAAAGGAAACGCTTTTGATGTTGGATTAAAGAACCAGATTATTTATGGGTTTTTTTTATGTGTGATGAGTTCTCATTTCAAGCTTAAGTGTATGTAATCATTATACTATTATAAAGTTTTCTTCTTTGTTTGCATGTGATGCTTTTCTTCAAGTTCACTCATGTTGATGCCTTACAGAAAGGGGCGCTTGGGTAGTACTATTCAGGTGGTTTCCTCGTATTTTATATGCCATCATCAATATCATGTTTCTTTTTTCATAGTAGAGCAATCCTGGCCATTATTTATGGTCACCTTTGGCTTTCATCTTCTTCTTTTGCCCCCTGATGCTGTTCAAGTGTGATTCTTTTGTATTAATTATCATTTCTTTTCATTGGCATTTTCAACTGTCCAGCTAGGTTAATTAATTTGGGCATTTTGCCCTAGACTTTGGCCGAAAAAACCCTTAATGCTTCACATGATTCCTTCCATAATAATGTCACTTTCTTCAATCTCCACCTCCTCTTTCTCCATGTTTTATTTACAGGCTCAAACCAAAGAAAAAGGGAAAGAAAGAAAGGGAAAAAAAAACAAGATTTTTCCTTTGAATCTCTGAAAATAAGTCATCTACATCACATTTTTCTTTTTTTACCACTCCAGCTTGATGTGTTCTTTCATTATTTTACCAGCAAGGGTAGGCTTGTTAATGAGTCATGTCTAGACGCGGACCCGATCTAGACCCGTCGCAAAAACTAGGGTCTTAAACTGATTTCAGACCCATTTCCCTGAAGCTGATCCAGATTCACTTAAAGTTTTAATTAATGGGTTGGGTCTGGATAAGCTCCATTCGGACCTGCTTGACCTGATTCATTTACTTAATTAGATTTCATATAATATTTAATAGACTAAATCTCATATCGAAAAGATATGATTAGTTGACTAAATCATACCAACAAAAAGTTAGTTGATCATAAATAATTTTAACACGTATGATGTCTTCATCATTGATTCTCGCTTATAGTTCAAGCTTAAACTCATTTCATTATGAAAACTAGTTAAAAGGATATGCATAAACTGCATGGATTCGATTTTTAATAGATTCGGATATGGGTCTATTCAATCTAGACCCGTTGGATAAATGGAAGGATTTATATCCATTAAATATAAATTAATGGATTTGGATCCGGAATGCGTCAATTCGGGTCCGACCCGGTCCATTGACATGCCTAAGCAAAGGTCTCCACGCAATGTGTTGATTTGAAACCCGAAGTCAAGAAAAATCATATTAATTTAAAAGTCTATTGTTATATGATTTGTAGGTTGTAATTGTAGGTTCGGAATCTACCCTAGAGGGGGGAGGGGGGAGGGGTTTGAGTAGGGTAGTTGGATCTTTTTGCAGAGTAAAATTTAAAGTGACAATCTCAAGCACACCAAACTATGTCAGTTATATAAGCAAAAAGTAAATGTGGTAATATAAATGAACACATAGATTTACCCAGGTTCGGTCCCAGCCTAATCCTGCATACCAAGAACTACTAATATTGTTAATATCAAAAACCCGTACATCCCTAATACAAGTATCTAATCCCGTTATCTTATTCTAAACCTAAAAACAAGTCGAACTAGATCCTATGATATCTAACAATAATCAATAATCCCCAAACCACAAATCACAACCCTAGTGATTTGCAAATCTCTGAATTACAAACCGTAATCCAATCACTAACTGTCTTGGAGTTTAAAATGAAAAATAAAAACTATAATAGATCCAACAACATTACTTGATAATAAAGTAGAGTTTAAGAAAATCTCAATGAAACTCGATCATTGTTGAAGAAGACGAGTGTGAATCTACGAAACTTAATTCTTGAATTTAAATTCTCTTATCAATGGATGCGAATCTGAATGGAAAAATTAAAGCTTTAATCTTGGAATTCTTGGAGAGCAATAGAGTTTGAGTTCTTAAGAATTCCTGCAGCATTAGGGTTTGGGAGAGAAGAAAATCCTTGTTTCCTGATTTAAAATCAGGAAAGCTTCTGGGAAAAGCTTCAGAAGAGGGTCACGTGCTTACACGTGACTAGCGGTCACGTATTGGCACGTGACACCTAAAAACATCATCAAGGCAAGTTCAGTTTCCTGACTACGTTGAAGAAAAGGGGGCTTCAGAAAGAGTCACGTGCTCCCACGTGACCCTGGTCACGTGGCGACACGTGACATTTAAATGCAAGAGTCAAAAGGCACACCAGTTCCCTGATCAAGTCAAGGAAAAGGCTTCAGAAGAGGTCACGTGCTTCCACGTGACCAGGGTCACGTGTTGCCACGTGACGTTCAAGACAGCAGACTCGTTCTCCAGTTGAACCAAGGAAAGAGAGAGTTCAAACAAGGGTCACGTGCTCACACGTGACCAGGGGTCACGTGGCAGCACGTGACGTTTAAGCAGCAATAAGAAGACAGAGCGCAAAAGAAAGGAAAAGGCTCATTCCAAAGGGGGTCACGTGCCCACACGTGACCATGAGTCACGTGGTCACACGTGACCGGCTTTCAAAGCCCACTGTGTTAACAGAATTAAATTCTGAGAGAAATTCAAATCTTTCCAAAGGAAAGCAACTATCTGGAACCAATCGAATTAAAGATTCAGAGGTGATCTATCTATGGGAAAATCTCGGGTTTGGAAAGATTTCCCCTTTAAATCTAACCAAAATAACAAAGGAGAATCTCTAGATTTAAAATCCAATGGTGAATAAAATTCACCTAATAATCCAAAGGTCCAAAATGAATGATGGATGCAAATCAAATCTTTCACGAAGATTCGTCAAAAACTGATTGATTCGGCTGCTTCTCCTATAAATAGGAGCCAAGAGACATACATACATATAGACAGACGCAGAGAAAAAAAAAAGAGAAAAGAAAGAGAGCTTCGATACTTGGAGAACTTGGATCTTCTGCAAAAACCCTAGGTAAGAAAGGGAAAAGCTCCTTGAAAGAAGAAGAGAATTTAATTCTCAACAGAGTTTAACTCTGATACATAAAAACAGAAGAATATATTTCTTCTCTCTTTGATAGAGGATCTGCAAAGTGCACATCTCCCCTTAAGGTTGAGAATTTAATTCTCAATGGGTCGAGATCCTGCCATGCAGATCCAAAACATAGAGAGGGAATGCAAGCATGAGAATTTAATTCTCACAGAACTATAGGAATTTAATTCCTTTAAAATAAAATTATGGCTTGACCCTGTATCATGGGAATTTAATTCCTTCAGAATAAAAAGAAACAGGGTTTAACCCTAATTAAGAACTTAGTTCTGTTGAAACAACGGGAATTTAATTCCCTTAATCATCATTTAACAGGGAATGGGAATTCAATTCCTTAAAAACTTTTGTTAGGGTTTAACCCTATTCAGCCCTTCACATATATGAGGAATGTAATTCCTACAGAAAATTCAGAGTTAAACTCTATTCCAGAATATAAGTCTTCGAAAGGAAGTAGGAATTTAATTCCTCTGAAATTTACAGCTCGAGGAATTTAATTCCTGAAAAAAAAAAGATTAACAAAGCCTCTAAACGAAATACATAGAGGCAGGGTCACGTGTCATCACGTGACCCCCCAAAAGGTCTACAGAAAGCCGCTTTGAGACAGCACCCCACGTGATCCACGTGACCCTTGGCAGAAGCTCTAATACATAGGCATTTGAATGCCCATCACGTGATGGCACGTGACGCTCTGAAAGACACGATAATCTCAGAATAAATGAAGGGAGGGCGCTCTCACGTGCTGCCACGTGACCCCTCTTGTCTTAGTGTTTAACACTAAATTGAAACTCTCGAACCCAGTGTTAAAATACTGTTGGGCCTTAGTGTTCAACACTAATTAAAAAGCTTTATCTGCAGTGTTCAACACTGATTGCCTTAGTGTTTAACACTAATCTGAGATCTTCATTTGCAGTGTTCAACACTAATCTGTTTTAGTGTTTAACACTAATTTGAAAAGCCTTGTTGCTGGTGTTTAACACCAATTATCTCTTAGTGTTAAACGCTAACTTGTCAATCTCATTCCCAGTGTTCAACACTGATTGCTCTGTAGTGTTTAACACTAGGCTTTGACCCAATTGACTAAATGGATGGAGGCAAAGCCTCTCCTGATTGGACTTAGCCCAAGATGGCCATAAGTCCTCAATTTGTGATTAACTGGGCCAATAGACTCATAACACAATTAATTTGTCTTGACCCCCAAATTGGGCCAAGGACTATTTAATCCACTCCGGTTCTAGGGTACATCTCTTCACTCCTTTGATACTTGGCATTGTAATCCCTCAATGTCTTCAAAGAGGTGATGGGTCCCGACGACCACACATTGATACGGACTGCGGGGTCCTTAAACCCGTGTTTAATGCAAATTCCTGGTTACGTGGAACGCGGATAATGTCACTCTTTGACCCCGTGGAAAACGTCCAGAGCGGAGCCTGGTCCTCGCAGAACACGGCAGTGAACCCGTGTGAAGCATCCAGAGCACATAACGGACTGTGGGGTCCTTAAACCCATGAACTACGACGTCCTTAACCTTGACCGGGATGTCTTAAAACTAACAACGGACTGTGGGGTCCTTAAACCCATGGACTACGACGTCCTTAACCTTGACCGGGATGTCTTAAAACTAACAACGGACTGTGGGGTCCTTAAACCCATGGACTACGACGTCCTTAACCTTGACCGAGATGTCTTAAAACTAACAGTGGACCGCAATGTCCTTAAACTACCCATGGACCGCAATGTCCTTAAACTACCCATGGACCGCAATGTCTTTAAACTAGAACAATAGAGCCCCGCATGCTCTTTTGTCGGATCTAAACGGTCCCGTTTAAGTTGATCTTAGCCTCAAAGATGGCTAACGTATCCTTAAACCTTCAAACAGAGTGGACTATAAATCCCCCCAATTAACTCTGGCTCAAGGGTACATCTCTGAACTCCTCTGACATCCGTCGTTGTAATTCTTCAACGTCGTCAGAGAGGTGACGGGTCCTGACGGCCATACATACGTTGGACCTCTAGGTCCCTAAACTGGAACAATGGAGTTCAAACACTCCTTTATCGGATCTAAACGATCCCGTTAAGTTGATCTTAGTCACAAAGTTAGACTAACGCATCCTTAAACAACGTTTGAGTTGATCTTAGCCTCAAGTATGGCTGACGTATCCTCAAACCAAACCCCCAAACCCAAATCTAAGATAATACGGATTTGGACTAGTCCACGCCCTACGGGCGACGACATAACTCAGTTTCCGTAAACAATCCACGGGCAACAAAACACAAAACAAACACCCACGACACGAAGTGACCAGCTGGAGAAGGAGAAAGTTGTTACCGCAATGCGGTAGCGTAATTAACTGCAGGGGCTTGCGCCTGCAGGGAAGAGCGTCCCCACAATCAAAAAGCCCTCAAGCGAGGGGGAATCTGACGAAATCTGCTACATCGGACGCATCCGTTTAAACCTTCGATTCATGGTGCCATAAATCAACTTGGCATCTTCGGAGAGGTGAACGGATAGCACCAATTAGCATCTGCCCCGAATCTCAGTGCCAAGACACCGCAGTCCTGTGCGCCGTCTTTCGGAGGGGAACAGATTCTGGCACGCCCGGTGGGACCTTTTCCTCTTTCCACTCCATACTTCGTGTGTCGTGACTCGCGAACCAATCGCGGTTCGCCAATGGTTGCCCTTGGGTTTCAAGATAGTAAGAATTGGCGTCTTGCTTATTGCAGAAAGCAAAGGATCGATGGCTTCTACTTCCATGAAATTCTCCAACTGCTCAGGCTGCAATTGCAGCCAACGCTCTGCCTCGCCAGGAGGTATAGCCTACGGACCCCAAGCTGCTTCGCTATTCACAATGCCCGTGGAACAGGTCACTCGCGCCACCACAGGATTGTTCTTTGGGACCATGCTCCCACCTACAAACTTCACCGCTCCAGCGCTGACAACGGAAGCTCCCAAGAAGTCGGTCTTTGATCGTCTTACCCCTGTCGCGGCTCCTCTCAACGAGTCGCCCAACGTCAACGCCTCGGTCTTCTCTAGATTGGGCCAAAAATCCTGCGAACCCATCATGGTACCTACAATCTCAGAGAAGGCTGCTTCTAAGAAGGTGCCCGCTCCTGCCCCCGAAGTCGTCAAGGCAGCTTCTCCGGCCAAAAGGTCGGTCTTTACGAGATTAACGGCTTCAGCTCCCGCTCCTACTGCCCAAAGGACATCGGTCTTTGACAGGCTAATGCCAACTGCGACCCCCCACCCAGACAGGGGGCAAGACGAAACCATTCTTACCGCTGACCCTACACCGTCCGCTCGACACGCTCGACGTCGCCATTGGCGCCGAGTAAGGAAGGCTGGGGGCAACTCCCCCTCCGGGTTGACTCCATCGGCCCCGATAGCAGAGGTTAATGCTGCTGTTCCAACTAGGAACAGCTTTGAAATGCTAAATAAGGTGCGAAGGAATTCTCCTACGGCAGTGCTGAAGAGGTCTCCTCCCTCATTAAAAAAGGTTGTCGAAATAAAACCCGAACAACCCCGATCTCCTCAACGGCTGTCTTCCAAAATCTATAAGGTTTGGCGGCAGGCATGGGACTCGATCATCGATCCAAACTTCTCTCGCCAACACAAGAAGCTGAAAATCCAACCGGAAGCTGGTCACCAGGCTAAACCCCAAAAGGCTGTCTGGACGCCCACCTCAACGGCCCCCTCAACCTCCATGGCTCATAAAAGGAGGAGGCCACAGAAAACCCCACAGCATGCAACGACGGCTAAAAGCACTGAGCCCAGACGCCCTAAGTCTGGGAGCATGGTGGTCCACACTGTTTACATGGCCTCTGGAAAAGAGGAAAGCCGCACGTCTACGGGCCACCGACCGCTAACCCGATCCGTGACGAAGGCTCAAGAGCAGCAACAAAAGCTTCAAGAAATGATGAATGCTATGGCCGCGCTCACCAGGCCAAAAGAAAACCCAGAAACATCCTCAGACGCACGCCGGGAGGAAGAAACCGATGCTGAATTCCTTCGCCGGACACTGGAGAAAAGGGATAAAGAGGCTGCTGAACAAGCGGCCAATATACAACGGATGGGCCTCCTCTTCCAAGATGTGATAGGAATGATGATCCAGCAGGACTTACCCGCCGAGGATCCCCCAATCGTTCTTGAAGACGACCGAGGAGAAACGTCAAATCCACCACCAGCCCTCTCAACGGCCAAGGAGGAGGCAATCTCTAAGGCTGACTTGGCTGACTACATAGCCCAGCAGATCCGGGTTCATCACGCGACTGAGGCAGCTGGTCAAGTCGTGAAAACGGGGCGGCCGTATCCGAGCTGGTACGACCAAATCAAATACCCGCAAGGCTATACGATACCAAAATTCCACGTGTATAAGGGGACCGGCAATCCCCATCAACATGTCGCCCAGTTCCGGGCCCTCTGCGGTAACACCGGCGGTGATGATAAACTGTTGCTCTGCCAGTTCGTGGGCAGCTTATCAGAAACTGCGTTCGAATGGTATTCGGAACTCCCGAACGATTCTATCAAAACGTTCGCTGAAATGGAGCTGTTGTTCACTCAGCGATTCGCAAGTGCCAGCGAACGCACTCCAATAACTGCACTGATTAACGCCAGGGTAAAACCGGGCGAAACCTGGGTCCAGTACGCTATACGCTGGCGGAACTTGTGGTCGAGATGTGAGCAACGCATTGAGGAAGCACCTGCGGTGGGCATGTTCGTGGGAACTCTAGACCCTCACGCAACTATCTCCCAGTTTATGATGTTCTTTAAGCCAACCACATTCCAGGCTTTAATCGACAAGTTGGCTCAGATGGACCAGATGGGTCATAGACCGCCTCCCCCAAAGTCGGAATCTCGGAATGACAAGGGTAAAGGGAGGGCAACCTTTGTTGCGAATGCCCAGCAGCAACCTAACGCCCCGAAACCGGCAGATCAACTCGAGGAAAGGCGTCGGTATTATAATGAGAAGATGAAGCGTCCCTACTCGTTCCCACGGGACAAGACGAAACGGCTATTCGAGCTGGCAATACGCAACAGACTTATAAACCTGCCAAATCCAAGACGACCGCCGCAACCCACCGAAGTGAATAACCCTAACTATTGCCCTTACCATCAAACGGTAGGCCATCCGATTGAAGATTGCTTCGTCTTCAAAGGATGGATTGAAGACCAGTACCTCCAGGGGAAGTTTGTACTGTCCGAAAAGTGGAAGGTGAACCCCCCACAGCCGCATGCTCCTAGGAAAGCGGATACACCGGGGGCAACATGTTCTTTTATTGAAGAAGCTCCATGGGAGGTCGTGCTATCAACTAAAACCAGAAGAATGCTGAGAGACCTTCATGCGTGCCCTGCGATCGAATGGAAGGACCCTCTTGAACCTCAAATTATCGAAGGGATGCTAAGGCGCCGCCCGACTACAAAAACTCACGATAAGAGCCCAGATACTCACGCCCAATCGTCAAAATCTTCGAAGAAAAATAAGAAGAAATCCAAGAAGTCCGTGAAGCCTGGAAAAGAGCACACGAACTTGCAGAAGCAAATCGACGCACTGGAAGAGTACAATCAAAAGGCGCGAACCCCTGTCACATTGCAAGAGTTCCTCAACCACATCTTTCAAGAAGAAGATGATGGAGAAAGCTCGTCGGATGAATCCGAAGGATATGTGGCGAGTTGTAACGTAATCTCCCATTCGTTTACCGATGATGGGAAAACTCCTGGCATTGAAAAGCTGGAGACAGAGCCTGTACCAGAGCGTGCATGGCCAACAGATGAAATGATCGACGCTTTTCTAGACGAGATTCGTCTAAAATGTAAAGCGGACCAGGAGCGTGAGATGACCACGTCGGAAGGAGCCAAATGCGGGCAACTGAACGAAAGAGTTGAACTACCCCTGCCAGAGCGTAAGGCATCCGAAGTAGACAAGAAGATATTCAAGACGAGGAAAAGGTTTGCCAAAGCCATGTCAATGGGAATGAAGCTACCACCCTCGGAAGGAAACACACACGATGGGGTAGAGACGCACCCTGACTATTGCACATATCATCGGAGAATATCACATCCCACGGAGGAGTGCGACGCCTTTAAGATATGGTGGCAAGGATATGTCGCTCGTCGGCAACATGTTAAGCGCATGAAACGCAAAAGCCGTCGGGAGCGAAGAAGTACTGTCGATGGGCACAACAGAACGACTGGCAACTGTTACATGGTTAACGCCAGGGGGTCACAAGTTCTCACCTTTGGGAGCGACTCTGACGAAGAAATGGCTCTGGGCCCTCTCTTTAAAGAATCCGTTTTGGGGAAAGAAGAAGAATCGGAGGCCTGCGAGAACATTCAGCTGCGCAATCGCACACTCCCAGAAAAGAATCTCGGGCCCAGGAATAGAAGGGATAAGGGAAAGGAAAAGGTCACTGAAGATATCACTTTAGATGACCAAGTCATGAGGGAGCTGGCTGTCAAAGACCCCCCCAGGAAGAGTAAAGTGGACTATAACATCCTCGCGCACCTAAGGAAGCTGCCTTCTCAGCTTAGCATTCTCGATGCCCTCCTACTATCAAAAGAAGCGCGAGACTCACTAATTAAGGCATTACAAGAACCTGAGCAATTCCAAGCCTTCCTCGCCACTGAAAAGATGAAGGATGAACTGGAGGAAGTGCATACAGCCGACATCACTTTCGGTGATGAAGACCTCCTTCTCGGGACATGCGACCATAACCGTCCCCTATATGTCTCCGGATACTGCCATGATATCAAGATAGGCAAGATCCTGGTGGATAATGGATCCTCCGTCAACCTCCTTAATGTTCGGGTGTTGAAGGAAATCTGCATGAGTGTGCAACACCTCGCTCGTGACAAAATTACTATCTTCGGTTTCGATTCACAATCGTCACGGACTCTCGGATCTGTGATACTAACATTACGCTTTGGACTTCTCGTCACAGACATCAAATTCCATGTCATTGACGCCAAGACCTGCTACAACGCCTTGCTCGGTCGTCCTTGGCTACACGAGTACAACATCATCCCTTCTACACAACATCAGTGTATGAAGTACTTTAAGGACGGTTTCGAGTATACCGTAACAGGCGAGCTGAACCCATTTTCCGTGAACGAAGTCCGCAAATACGAAGATGCGAAATACTTTTTGCCAGATTTCGAGGATACAGAAAGGTGTCGCAATCCGGAGAACAAAACCGCCGCCACCATCCCGATTTTCGGGAGCGATACCGAAGAAGAGGAAGAGATAGTTTATGCAGGGCCATCTCGACGCAACAACCTGGGGACGCCCGCCCCCGTGTTGGTCTTCGGAAGTGATTCAGAAGATGAAGTTAATGCTGTGTTCTCCAATCGGTTGTCAATACAAGCACCCCCTGGCGATGACCATAGTTTGCAAATCATCATGGTACCGCGAGAACACTACAAGGATCTCGACGCGCTTCAGGCTCACAATGTACAGGACCTGCAAACATTTTACGTCCCTCCCAGGCGAAGGGGTGAGAAGGTGATCCTATTCTACCGATCCTCAGAGTCGAAAATAGAGAAAGAGATCTGGCATGGCGCGGATGCTACACTTGACAGGCTCCAACCCATCCGTCTGCCTAGATACTATACAAATGGATTAAAGAAGCTATTGAAGCGCCAAGGAGTACCTTTAGAACAGACCGTTCGGCAGGCGCGGTTCTACAACAGGATTTGGGATGTCCCCGGGACTCAACGCAAATTGCCCAACGGGAAGATGGAAACACTCGGGCTTGGATACGCAAGAGCCGGAAAACGGGAACGGGCCCACAGTAGCTACGCCATATATACCTTTGATGAAGAGGAGGACGCCCTGTCAGGAGATGCCAACCACCCATCAAAACTAGACCCCGCAATAAAAGCGCCGAGTCCGTCGTTTGAAGAGCGAGTGGGCAAGCCTATCAGGAAAATGGGTCAGGAAGCTCGGGAAGACCACAACCGCGAAATGGCCATCTACGAGAAGGCCAGGACGCAACGTCTATCTCAACGTGCTGCAAAAGACAAAGACGCTTATCCTCGTCAATCCGTTGTACGAAAGGCCCGATGCAGAGACGGAAATAAATCAAGAAGCGGCTCGGGTTTGTCCCTCATGAAGAAGATGAGTCGAGCGTACTCCTTCCCCCGAGACAAAACGGGGAGGTTACTTAACCTCGCCATAAAACATCAAATGATCACGCTTCCAGAGTCTAGACATCCTGAGCAAGCTAGTAAGGCTTCTCATCCGAGTTATTGCTCTTATCACCGAGCCATAGGACATCCTACCGAAGACTGCTTCACCTTCAAGAACTGGGTCGAGGACCAGTACCGACGGGGCAGATTCGCTTTATCCGACGGCTGGAATGTGACGCCACCGCAAAAGCATGAGCCCAAGGCCGCAAGAGCAGAACCGGGTCCACTTCAGTCCAGGGAGCGGGTTCGCACTTGTTATACGATTACGATATTAGGAGAAGAGCCCGAGAACGTAGATGACCTTTACCGGTGCTTTGAGAACAGCGATGATGAGGTGATCTCGGAATTTCCGCCCGCTCCGAAAGAACTGGAAGATGGTATACATACTACTGCAGATAACCTCAAGAAGATTGAGTTGGGATCGGCAGACGACCCGCGACCGACATTTGTCAGCGAGCTGTTATCCGAAGAAAAGGCGGCTGCGTTAAAGAACGTGCTTCTACGGCATAAAGATTGCTTCGCGTGGAACTACTCCGAGATGCCAGGATTGGACCCGGAGATTGCTGTGCATAGATTAGCAATATCCCCAGATATCAAGCCAGTCAAGCAGGCGCCAAGGAGGATGCGACTCGAGCTTGAAATGAGCATCAACGCCGAAGTCAAGAAGTTGATCGATTCTGGATTTATCCAAGAAGTCCAATACCCCGACTGGATCGCCAATATCGTCCCGGTAATGAAGAAGAATGGGACGGTACGCATATGCGTGGATTTCAGGGATCTCAATAAAGCCTGTCCAAAGGACGATTTCCCGGTGCCGGTAACCGAGCTAATGATAGATAACACGTCCACTCACGAGGTTTTCTCCTTTATGGACGGTTCATCAGGATACAATCAGATAAAAATGCATCCCGAAGACCAGAAGCACACCGCTTTCCGGACCCCTTTGGGTATATTTTGCTACAGGGTTATACCCTTTGGTCTTAAGAACGCTGGCGCTACCTATCAAAGGGCCATGACAAAGATCTTTGATGACCTCATACACGACGTCGTCGAGTGCTATATCGACGACCTCGTAGTAAAGAGCATGTCATACGAAGATCATTTAAAGCATCTGGAGACTGTATTTCGACGCCTTCGGCAATATAATTTGAAAATGAATCCCCTCAAATGCGCGTTTGGAGTCTCCTCGGGCAAATTTCTGGGATTCATCGTTCGACACCGAGGTATTGAAATAGATCCGTCAAAGATTAAGGCGATCATGGAAATGCCTCCGCCAAGAACCCTCAAGCAGTTGCGGTCTCTCCAAGGGAAGCTCGCATACATCCGGCGGTTTATCGCTAATCTTTCGGGCAAATGCCGTCCTTATAGCCACCTGATGAAAAAGGGAACTCCATTCGTTTGGAATCACAAATGTCAAGGTGCACTAGACGAGATCAAGCAGTACCTGCAGAACCCTCCAGTGTTGGCTGCTCCAGTGAAGGGAAAGCCTCTCATTCTTTACACGGCCTCCCTCGAAGGTTCTTTGGGCGCATTATGGGCACAAGAGAACGATCAGGGGAAAGAAAGAGCACTTTACTACTTAAGTCGAGTGCTGCTGGGGGCAGAAAGCAACTATTCCCCCATTGAAAAGCACTGCCTGGCGTTGATCTTCTCAATAACAAAGCTTAGACATTACGCATTAGCACATGAAGTCCGTCTTATTTCGAAGGTGGACCCTCTCAAATATCTGATGTCGAAAGCCATATTGACGGGACGACTTGCTAAGTGGGCCCTGCTCTTGATGGAGTTCTCGATAACATATCAACCTCTCAAGGCAGTGAAAGGCCAGGCCATTGCCGACTTCCTCGCCGAGCACCCGATACCGGCCGATTCTCCTCTGAACTGTGATTTGCCGGACGAGCATGCATTTGATGCGATTAGCGGCGGAAGCGCCCGATGGGAACTCTATTTCGATGGAGCATCCTCCATAAAGAAACAGAAACAAGGTGTCCCAATGGTCAAATCAGGGATAGGCCTCATCTTTGCAACTCCACAAGGAGGGATAATGCGCTTCGCCTTCTCCTTAACAGAACCGAGGACAAACAATGAAGCCGAATATGAAGCTCTGATAGCAGGCCTCGAAATCGCCATCGACATGGGAATTGAAGACCTCCTTATATACGGGGATTCTCAGCTGGTCGTTAGTCAAGTAAATGGTGACTACCAAACGTGCAAACCGGAGTTGGTGAAGTACGGCGAAAATGTGCAACAACTATTGACCCAAATTCCCTCCTATACTTTGGAGAACATACCGCGCGCGGAAAACAGCAAAGCAGACGCGTTGGCTAAACTTGCTAAAGAACTGGCTGACGAGAACCTCGACGACGTCAGAATCGTGGTACAAAGCCGCCGAGTGCTCGCCCCGGCAGAAATATCTCCGGAATCATGCGAAGAAAAGGGAACGACTGAGCAGACGACCCTACAAATAAAAGACCATGAGAAGGCCGAAGACTGGAGGGAAGTCTTCATAGACTACTTTAAGTCCCACCGAATGCCCGAAGAAGCGTCCTCAAGACATCAGCTCATGAAACGAGCTTTATCCTTCGCTTTTGCCAACGATATTCTATACAAGAGATCATTTGATTCTCTATGGCTGAGATGCTTAGGACCTGACGAAGCAGAAAGAGTCATTCAGGAAGTTCATGACGGACTTTGCGGTTCTCACCAAGCAGGCCCAAAGATGAAGTTAAAAATCAAACGGATGGGTTACTATTGGCCCACGATGACCCAGGACTGCCTCGAGTATGCGAAGCAATGCCACTCATGCCAGATTCATGGAGACTACATCCACCAACATCCGAATCCACTGCACCCAACGGTAGCTAGCTGGCCATTCGAAATGTGGGGGACTGACATAGTAGGCCCCATTGAGCCAGCATCATCCCGGGGACACCGTTTTATTCTGGCAACAACTGATTACTTCTCCAAATGGGCAGAAGCAGTACCACTGAGGGAAGTAAAGATGGAGAATATCCTCCATTTCTTCAAGACGCACGTCATCTATCGGTTCGGGACTCTACGGCGGATTATCTCCGATAACGGGCCGGCCTACCGAAGCCATAAGATTAGCCGCTTCGCACAGCGGCACAATATAGACTGGAGATATTCTTCGGTTTACAATCCACGAGCTAACGGTCTAGCCGAGGCCTTCAATAAGACTTTGACGAAGATCATAAAAAAGACCGTTTCCAGGAATAAGAGAGACTGGCACGAAAGGCTGCAAGAAGCCCTTTGGGCTTATCGAACCACATTCAAGACGGCCACGAACACAACGCCGTACGCGTTGGTATTTGGGACGGAAGCAGTGCTCCCCCTCGAGATAGAGTTACCCTCTCTACGAGTAGCAGTCCACCACGAGCTGACGAATGAAGAAAATGCTCACCTTCGTCTTGAGGAGCTTGATGCTCTCGACGAAACCCGGCTCATAGCGCAACAACATCTAGAGGCCTACAAAGCAAAGATGACGCGCTCATACGAAAGATTGACCAGGCCGAGGACATTCCGCCAAGGCGAACTTGTACTAGTGGTCAAAAGACCTATGATCCCCAATCGTGCCAAGCGAGGAAAATTTGAGCCAAACTATGAAGGCCCGTACATCATAGACAAGGTCTACCAGGGTGGAGCCTACCTACTCATGGACATGCACGGTGAAAGGCCTTTCAGGCCAATAAACGGCCGCTTGTTAAAGAAGTACTATGCTTAATGAGCCGCAGCCGGGGACAATGATAGATGACGACGACTATGTCCGCTCACTATCTTCCTAGGCTCAGACTTTACAAGCAGAAGCCGGCCTTCCCATAACGACGGACCGAAACGTCCTTAAACTAACGGCGGACCGAAACGTTCTTAAACTAACGACGGACCGAAACGTCCTTAAACTATCAACGGACCGAAACGTCCTTAAACTAACGACGGACCGAAACGTCCCTAAAACTACTACCGCAGCATCTTTAGGCTGACGAGATAAAAAAGAGAAAAAATAAAAATAAAAATATATGAAAAAGAATATAAAAAAAACGGTACGTCCATAAGCAAAATGGGCACGGATGAAAACCCGAAAGGGCTCCGTGAGTAAAAACAGCAGGGCTGCCGGCAAGCGTTCGTGAAAACCCGAAAGGGCGCGACCTTGTAAAAAAAAGGTGAAAAAGTATAAAAAAAAGGAGGGGGGGGGTATGTCCGTAAGCAAAATGGGCACGGATGAAAACCTGAAAGGGCTCCGTGAGTAAAAACAGCAGGACTACCGGCGAGTGTTTGTGAAAACCCGAAAGGGCGCAACCTCGTTAAAAGACACTTGTAGGGTCCTCTCGACCTTGTAAGGAGAAACCACCTGCGTGAGATCCTTACGACTCACAAAGGAGCAACACACTTAGGGATCCTCACGATTCCTAAGGAGAAAATACACTTACGAGATCCTCACGACTCGTAAGGAGAATTCTCTTATGGGACCCTTACTGCTCATGAGATTTGAAAGTCTTAAGATACAGAAACCTGAACCTGTTCTTAAGCAAATCCTCCACAACCTTCGATATTGCCCTACAAGAGGCTCAATACTGACCCTTGTATACAATCCACGGGCGCGAATAAACATTTCCCCAGCAAAGTCCAACCCTTGTAGGTCCTCTCGACCCATAAGGTGAAAACCCTCTTGTAGGATCCTTACGACTTACAGAGGAACATACACTCAGGAATCCTCACGATCCCTAAGGAGAAAATACACCTGCAAGATTCTCACGACTTGTAGGGAGAAATACCTTTGTGAGACCCTTACGGCTCATGAAGTCAAAAGCCTTAGTCAACAGGACCTTAACCCTGTTTGCTAAGCCACCTTTGTTCAAACATCGACAGTGGCAAATGATGATTCGCTCCTGGCAACATCCCAGTTGCAGCGATGCTGATGCCGAAATCGGTGTCCAAAATCCGAGCTTGCGGCGAAAAAGCTAGCAGGCCACACATGCATACGAAATAGCCGAAATGATGGGGCAACTTGCAATAAAAATCAGCAAGTAAAAAAAATGTATGCATAAAAAAAAAAAAAAACAGCCGAAATGATTGGGCACCGCGAAAAATAGCCGAAATGATTGGGCAATCGCGATTTTCGCGATATAAAAAGCTGAAATGATAGAGCATCGCGGAAAGAATAAAAAAAAAATGACGAAAGAATGAAATCTTCGCCCTACAGGTAATGTTACATCTATCCCTGTATACAATCCAGGGGCGCGAACAAAGAGGGAGTCGTACTCCTCCCCCAGGTTTCATCATGAGAGGAAGCCAAATCTCGATGGTTCATAAATAACCTGGAGATCATCTCGACGCAGCAGACACAACTTCAAGCTAAGCGGAACAGCGGCAACTCCCAGTTCCATGGCTCGGTGGTACACATATCGCCAACAGTCAAACCTCCATTCCGTGAAATGCGGATACAATCGATAAAATTCCTGGTCACGTGGAACGCGGATAATGTCACTCTTTGACCCCGTGGAAAACATCCAGAGCGGATCCTGGTCCTCGCAGAGCATGGCAGTGAACCCGTGCGAAGCATCCAGAGCGGAGCCTAGTCCTCGCCTAACGCGGCAGTGAACCCGTGTGAAGCATCTAGTGCAAAATTCCTGGTTACGTGGAACGCGGATAATGTCACTCTTTGACCCCGTGGAAAACGTCCAGAGCGGATCCTGGTCCTCGCAGAGCATGGCAGTGAACCCGTGCGAAGCATCCAGAGCGGAGCCTAGTCCTCGCCTAACGCGGCAGTGAACCCGTGTGAAGCATCTAGTGCAAAATTCCTGGTTACGTGGAACGCGGATAATGTCACTCTTTGACCCTGTGGAAAACGTCCAGAGCGGATCCTGGTCCTCGCAGAGCATGGCAGTGAACCCGTGCGAAGCATCCAGAGCGGAGCCTAGTCCTCGCCTAACGCGGCAGTGAACCCGTGTGAAGCATCTAGTGCAAAATTCCTGGTTACGTGGAACGCGGATAATGTCACTCTTTGACCCCGTGGAAAACGTCCAGAGCGGATCCTGGTCCTCGCAGAGCATGGCAGTGAACCCGTGCAAAGCATCCAGAGCGGAGCCTAGTCCTCGCCTAACGCGGCAGTGAACCCGTGTGAAGTATCTAGTGCAAAATTCCTGGTTACGTGGAACGCGGATAATGTCACTCTTTGACCCCGTGGAAAACATCCAGAGCGGATCCTGGTCCTCGCAGAGCATGGCAGTGAACCCGTGCGAAGCATCCAGAGCGGAGCCTAGTCCTCGCCTAACGCGGCAGTAAACCCATGTGAAGCATCTAGTGCAAAATTCCTGGTCACGTGGAACGCGGATAATGTCACTCTTTGACCCCGTGGAAAACGTCCAGAGCGGATCCTGGTCCTCGCAGAGCATGGCAGTGAACCCGTGCAAAGCATCCACAGCGGAGCCTAGTCCTCGCCTAACGCGGCAGTGAACCCGTGTGAGGCACCTAGTGCAAAATTCCTGGTTACGTGGAACGCGGATAATGTCACTCTTTGACCCCGTGGAAAACGTCCAGAGCGGAGCCTGGTCCTCGCCAAGCACGGCAGTGAACCCGTGTGAAGCATCCAGAGCAAATACCGGACTGTGGAGTCCTTAAAATCCACGGACTATGACGTCCTTAACCTTGACCGTGATGTCTTAAAACTAACGATCAACCACCCCGATTCCCTACAGATTTTGCCTTGGTTTAAGGGTACATCTCTTCACTCCTTTGATGCCCGGCGTTGTAATTCCTCAACGTCTTCAAAGAGGTGACGGGTCCCTGCAACCAAACACCGGACTGTGGAGTCCCTAAATCCACGGACTATGAGGTCCTTAACCTTGACCGTGATGTCTTAAAACTAACAGCGGACTGTGGAGTCCCTAAATCCACGGACTATGAGGTCCTTAACCTTGACCGTGATGTCTTAAAACTAACATCGGACCGTGGAGTCCTTAAATCCACGGACTATGAGGTCCTTGACCGTGACGTCTTTAAACTACGATACCTTGAGAAACTCCCGACTCCGTAAAACACGGACAAGGATGACCGCATCCAACACTTGCAGGCCCTCACGACCTGTAAGGAAGAAAAAACTCTCTTGCGAGATCTTTACGACTCTCAAGGGAAGACCCACTTAAGGATCCTCACGATCTTTAAGAAGAACTTACACCTATGGGATCCTTTCGACCTGTGGGGAGAAAAACTCTTTATAAGACCCTCGTGGCTCGTGAAATGCAAAAGTCTTAGGAAGCAGATCTTAACCCTGAGTCCTGAGCCATTGCTGTCCTGCAAGGAAATCAAGATAGAATATCCGCAGGACACATTCGATGAAAAGGAGACACACCATTGAGAAGAAAAATGTATCTTTTATTCATAAACCAAAATGGGTGCAAAGTACAATTCATGAAAGAAACAAAAAGAAAATACTCTCATCCATGAGTATGTACAAAAGGGAAGAAAAAGATACAAATGTTTCAGGCCGGCGGGCGATTCAGCAGCTTGGTCAGCTCATCCTGCTTTTGCTGAGCCACGGCTTCATGACGCAAGATCTCCAGAAGACGAGCCTCCGCTTGAGCTTGCTGAGCCTGATACGAAGCGAGTCGAGCTTCGAGCTCTTTCTCGGTGGCTTTATGAGCCTCGACCCTCTCACGAGTGAACATGGCAACTCTATCAAGAGCCACCACCTCTTTTGTGGACTCCTGAAGCACCCGCCAGAATTCGTATGCTTTGTTGGCCTTGGCTGTAAGGCTGGCCTGAAGCTCGCTCAGCGCCTTAGAAGCCAATGCCCTTTCCGAAAATTTACGGCCGAGCCCTTTTCTCGCACAACAATATGTTCGCTACGTGTCGCTCTATCAAGCCACGTAAGCTCGCTTTCGTGACAGCGGCCTTGGAAACAAGACATTTACAAGACCATATAAATGGGCTTCCGATCGACAGCAATAATCGATCCAAAACGCGCTCACACAACCCGGTATGAAAAGCAACAAATTTTTTTTCCGACGATCATCCTATCAAGCATGTGCTCGCAATCATGTGAACATCCGAAAAAGGAAATAAAATTCGAAGCTGTAATGTGCACGCGACATGACAACAGTATTGATAATTGAAGAAAATTTTCATAAAAGGAACACAAAATTTATTCATGCAAGCGGAAACATACATACGAGTACCGAGCCTACATGGAGGTTCAACATAAAGCATACAAAGAGGAGGGACTAATTTAAAGAGGTTCTACACTAACGGAAAAGGTCACCAAACACAGGATCAACGGCACAGGGGTTGATGAAGCAAAGGATAAAATTCTCCATCTCTCTCTCCGCTTTCTCCAGCACATCGAAGCGACGATTCTCGCGAGAAGTTGCTCCCCATCGGTTGGTGCCATGTTCGTCCGCGAATGCAAACATAATAGCTCGCCGGGCCTTTATCTCGCTCAGCAGATGAATTGAGCAGTCCTTCAAAGCCTGAGTAATCAGGCATGCTTTATGAAAGCCCTCGAGCTTTTCTTCCGCCGCATCAAGCATTGCCAGGGTCATCTCTGCCGGGTGAGGAGGAATGTCGGCAAGCACGGCCATGAGGATCATCCGGAGCCAGAGAGAACCCATCGGGAGGGGAGACCCCCTACGGATCGAGAGTTCGTGCATGGCTGAGTCGCATTCGTTGTCGGTAAGGAGGGGATCCACCAACCGAGCAGCAAAGCGGGGGATCATCTCTTCAATAGGAACTTCCCACGGCTGTCGGCGAGCATGAGGACGATTGCAGGCCATGACGCTCGTTTGTTTCTCAAGATAAGTTACTCCAAAAAAAAAAAAATAATAATAATAATATGAAGCTCTCTGTGAAAGGAAAAGAAAGCTATAGCTTCATATATAAAGAAGTGCATTAAGTGCTGTGCGCGGAAAATCTTGCATGGTAAGGTTATTTCCAAGGCCCAAAAAGGAAGGGCATCTAAAATCAAGGAAATGAAACTATTTCCAAGGCCCTTTCTCTGCATCCAATATTATGCACTGAAAATACGGCATGAGAAAATTTTGTGAACCGCCCCATCAAGGGACCCACGTGCAGAACACGTGAGGCCTAAACCTGATGCGCGCCTAAAAGGAAATATATGGAGTAGTACCCTGCATATTAAAAGCACAAACGACAACAATAGCAAAAATGATAAAATCCCAGATGCAAACATAGAAAGACATAATAACAATTGTCACTCATACTTCAAGAGGTTCATACAAAACACAGAGGACGCATTTACAACGGTAAAGCTTCAGATGCGGGACATGGGTTGAGAAACTCAAAATTAACTTTATCCAAGATTTTCCAAGCATTTCGAACCTCCCGAGTATGTTTCCTCTCACGATCACAAGCATCGGGGTCCTCACGGATGTCCTCCACCCTCCGATAGGCGGCAAGTATGGCCGACTGCTGGAACATCTGATGCAGGAGATCAATGAGGTTATCCCGCCTTCTCTTTGAGATCAAGTGCATCAGATACACCGAGTGTACTTTATCCTCGGCGGCGTCCAATGCCCCAAGCGGCACACCAGCACAGAATAGAGGGAGAGCCTCCCTGATCGCCAACACGATCAGCCTCAGAAGAGAAGAGCGACGAGGGAGTAGCCGATGGTTGTACTCATCAAAGCGGCTCATAATCTCGGCACATTGAGCATCGGTGAACTCCTGGTTCTGACTGCAGCCCAGCGCACGAATATTCCCATAGGAAATGATCTCGTCAAGATCATACAGATAGGCATCCATGATACCTGAAATAAAGGTCGTGAGATTCATTACAAAACCCCCATCGCATTAATTGCAGAAGAACAATCTCGGGCCAAGAGACCTCGGGAAGCCTCTGTGTGAAGGAAGCGAGTTCTTCATTGGAATTAAAATTCCTTATTAAGAAAAGGGAATTAAATTCCCAGAAACATTTTGAATGGAATTAAATTCCATGGAGTTGAGACGCCATCATCATCTCCCTAAGGGATCATCTGAACCCTAAGTGATCTACTGCGGGAAGTTGAGTGGTCTCATATTTTGGTTAAAGTACTTGAAGAAAAATGGTTTCTTTGTGAAACCCTCGATCTGGATTTAAAATCCAGAGAGTTTTGTCAAAACGAAGGTGCTTCGATTACCATTACCTGAGGAAAAAGGATTCCTTTCGAGCAGAGTTAAACTCTGAAGATTGTTTCAAGACAGAGAACTAAGCTCTGAAAGCGAGAATTAAATTCTCAAAGAAGAAGTTCTCAGAAGAAGAAGATGAACAAAGTGAAGGCTCCTATGAAGAGACAGAGGTATTTATAGAAGACAATGAAAACGTTTCGTCTCCCCAGATCCCTAGAGGAATCCAACGGTCACAAGAGGTGACAGCGTTGCACTCACGTGCAGACACGTGAGAACAACGCTGTGGGGGCATTTGTTTCCTGATTTAAAATCAGGAAAGCTTCTGGGAAAAGCTTCAGAAGAGGGTCACGTGCTTACACGTGACTAGAGGTCACGTGTTGGCACGTGACACCTAAAAACATCATCAAGGCAAGTTCAGTTTCCTGACTACGTTGAAGAAAAGGGGGCTTCAGAAAGAGTCACGTGCTCCCACGTGACCCTGGTCACGTGGCGACACGTGACATTTAAATGCAAGAGTCAAAAGGCACACCAGTTCCCTGATCAAGTCAAGGAAAAGGCTTCAGAAGAGGTCACGTGCTTCCACGTGACCAGGGTCACGTGTTGCCACGTGACGTTCAAGACAGCAGACTCGTTCTCCAGTTGAACCAAGGAAAGAGAGAGTTCAAACAAGGGTCACGTGCTCACACGTGACCAGGGGTCACGTGGCAGCACGTGACGTTTAAGCAGCAATAAGAAGACAGAGCGCAAAAGAAAGGAAAAGGCTCATTCCAAAGGGGGTCACGTGACCATGAGTCACGTGGTCACACGTGACCGGCTTTCAAAGCCCACTGTGTTAACAGAATTAAATTCTGAGAGAAATTCAAATCTTTCCAAAGGAAAGCAACTATCTGGAACCAATCGAATTAAAGATTCAGAGGTGATCTATCTATGGGAAAATCTCGGGTTTGGAAAGATTTCCCCTTTAAATCTAACCAAAATAACAAAGGAGAATCTCTGGATTTAAAATCCAATGGTGAATAAAATTCACCTAATAATCCAAAGGTCCAAAATGAATGATGGATGCAAATCAAATCTTTCACGAAGATTCGTCAAAAACTGATTGATTCGGCTGCTTCTCCTATAAATAGGAGCTAAGAGACATACATACATATAGACAGGCGCAGAGAAAAAAAAAAGAGAAAAGAAAGAGAGCTTCGATACTTGGAGAACTTGGATCTTCTGCAAAAACCCTAGGTAAGAAAGGGAAAAGCTCCTTGAAAGAAGAAGAGAATTTAATTCTCAACAGAGTTTAACTCTGATACATAAAAACAGAAGAATATATTTCTTCTCTCTTTGATAGAGGATCTGCAAAGTGCACATCTCCCCTTAAGGTTGAGAATTTAATTCTCAATGGGTCGAGATCCTGCCATGCAGATCCAAAACATAGAGAGGGAATGCAAGCATGAGAATTTAATTCTCGCAGAACTATAGGAATTTAATTCCTTTAAAATAAAATTAGGGCTTGACCCTGTATCATGGGAATTTAATTCCTTCAGAATAAAAAGAAACAGGGTTTAACCCTAATTAAGAACTTAGTTCTGTTGAAACAACGGGAATTTAATTCCCTTAATCATCATTTAACAGGGAATGGGAATTCAATTCCTTAAAAACTTTTGTTAGGGTTTAACCCTATTCAGCCCTTCACATATATGAGGAATGTAATTCCTACAGAAAATTCAGAGTTAAACTCTATTCCAGAATATAAGTCTTCGAAAGGAAGTAGGAATTTAATTCTTCTGAAATTTACAGCTCGAGGAATTTAATTCCTGAAAAAAAAAAGATTAACAAAGCCTCTAAACGAAATACATAGAGGCAGGGTCACGTGTCATCACGTGACCCCCCAAAAGGTCTACAGAAAGCCCCTTTGAGACAGCACCCCACGTGATCCACGTGACCCTTGGCAGAAGCTCTAATACATAGGCATTTGAATGCCCATCACGTGATGGCACATGACGCTCAGAAAGACACGATAATCTCAGAATAAATGAAGGGAGGGCGCTCTCACGTGCTGCCACGTGACCCCTCTTGTCTTAGTGTTTAACACTAAATTGAAACTCTCGAACCCAGTGTTAAAATACTGTTGGGCCTTAGTGTTCAACACTAATTAAAAAGCTTTATCTGCAGTGTTCAACACTGATTGCCTTAGTGTTTAACACTAATCTGAGATCTTCATTTGCAGTGTTCAACACTGATCTGTTTTAGTGTTTAACACTAATTTGAAAAGCCTTGTTGCTGGTGTTTAACACCAATTATCTCTTAGTGTTAAACACTAACTTGTCAACCTCATTCCCAGTGTTCAACACTGATTGCTCTGTAGTGTTTAACACTAGGCTTTGACCCAATTGACTAAATGGATGGAGGCAAAGCCTCTCCTGATTGGACTTAGCCCAAGATGGCCATAAGTCCTCAATTTGTGATTAACTGGGCCAATAGACTCATAACACAATTAATTTGTCTTGACCCCCAAATTGGGCCAAGGACTATTTAATCCACTCCGGTTCTAGGGTACATCTCTTCACTCCTTTGATACTTGGCATTGTAATCCCTCAATGTCTTCAAAGAGGTGACGGGTCCCGACGACCACACATTGATACGGACTGCGGGGTCCTTAAACCCGTGTTTAATGCAAATTCCTGGTTACGTGGAACGCGGATAATGTCACTCTTTGACCCCGTGGAAAACGTCCAGAGCGGAGCCTGGTCCTCGCAGAACACGGCAGTGAACCCGTGTGAAGCATCCAGAGCACATAACGGACTGTGGGGTCCTTAAACCCATGGACTACGACGTCCTTAACCTTGACCGGGATGTCTTAAAACTAACAACGGACTGTGGGGTCCTTAAACCCATGGACTACGACGTCCTTAACCTTGACCGGGATGTCTTAAAACTAACAACGGACTGTGGGGTCCTTAAACCCATGGACTACTACGTCCTTAACCTTGACCGAGATGTCTTAAAACTAACAGTGGACCGCAATGTCCTTAAACTACCCATGGACCGCAATGTCCTTAAACTACCCATGGACCGCAATGTCCTTAAACTAGAACAATAGAGCCCCGCATGCTCTTTTGTCGGATCTAAACGGTCCCGTTTAAGTTGATCTTAGCCTCAAAGATGGCTAACGTATCCTTAAACCTTCAAACATAGTGGACTATAAATCCCCCCAATTAACTCTGGCTCAAGGGTACATCTCTGAACTCCTCTGACATCCGTCGTTGTAATTCTTCAACGTCGTCAGAGAGGTGACGGGTCCTGACGGCCATACATACGTTGGACCTCTAGGTCCCTAAACTGGAACAATGGAGTTCAAACACTCCTTTATCGGATCTAAACGATCCCGTTAAGTTGATCTTAGTCACAAAGTTAGACTAACGCATCCTTAACAAACGTTTGAGTTGATCTTAGCCTCAAGTATGGCTGACGTATCCTCAAACCAAATCCCCAAACCCAAATCTAAGATAATACGGATTTGGACTAGTCCACGCCCTACGGGCGACGACATAACTCAGTCTCCGTAAACAATCCACGGGCAACAAAACACAAAACAAACACCCACGACACGAAGTGACCAGCTGGAGAAGGAGAAAGTTGTTACCGCAATGCGGTAGCGTAATTAACTGCAGGGGCTTGCGCCTGCAGGGAAGAGCGTCCCCACAATCAAAAACCCCTCAAGCGAGGGGGAATCTGACGAAGTCTGCTACATCGGACGCATCCGTTTAAACCTTCGATACATGGTGCCATAAATCAACTTGGCATCTTCGGAGAGGTGAACGGACAGCACCAATTAGCATCTGCCCCGAATCTCAGTGCCAAGACACCGCAGTCCTGTGCGCCGTCTTTCGGAGGGGAACAATCCTGTATTTATACCAAGCCCTAAAAGTTAATGGGTTGGTTAACGGGACAGCTTGCCCAAAACATCAAACACATTAAAATGGTTCATACCATTTAGTTAACATCAAACAAAGATGTCACGACCCACCCCAAAAAATAGACGGTATTGTCCGCTCTGATCAAAACCGCACGGTTTTGTCCCTTGGAATGAACCGTACTCGAGAAGTGGCCACTTCCCAGGAGGTCACTCATCCAAGAATTTCCCTTAGCTCGAACACGCTTAACTACGGAATTCTTCAAACTCTGGAGTTCTGGTTCACCCAAAAGGTGGCTCTGTGTTATAAGAGTGGTATCATTCCATTTATAGTTCTGAACATGCCTTCTTTCGAAATGGAATTCAACACTCCACATTATTTTACAGTGGGTCCCCGTGTGTATCCGTATCGATTACATCCCCACTTTGATACCGGATAACACCTCACATCTTACAGGGTAGATGGTATATATCCCTAGCTCCATCTGGGGTATTACATTCTCCCCTACTTAGAACAATGATTCGTCCTCGAACCGCGTACCTACTTTTGCGGGACCGGCTCTGATACTATATTTGTCACGACTCACCCCCAAACACAGACAGTATTGTTCGCACTAGCCGAAGCTGTGCGGTTTTGTCCCTTGGAATGAACGGAATTCGAGAAGGTGCCACTTTTCAGGGGGTCAACCATCCCAGAATTTCCCGAGATCGAGCATGCTAAACTCCGGAGTTCTGGTACACCCAAAATGCACCTCTTTGTTATAGGAGTGGTATCATTCTATTTATAGTTTTGATTGTACCCTCTTTCGGAATGGAATCCCATACTCCCCATTGTTCTACAGTGGGTCCCCGTGTGTATCCGTATCGATTACATCTCCACCTCGATACCGGATAATACCTCACTTTTCATGGGATAGATGGTATACATCTCAACCCCACTTAGGGTATTACAAAAGATCATAGACGTTATACTCAACAATCTCTCCCTTTTGATGATAACAAATCTAAGTTAAAATCAAACAATGCAAATACAATATGTGTGAAGTAAAGTGAGGTGTGAGCATGCCAAATCAATATATAAATGAGTATCTCATGAAACCATTGCAATGAAACTATGCTCCCCTACTGACCTATTGACATGCTCCCCCAAAAACAAATACCCATTGCTACATGCTAATGAAAAGATAATGATATCAAATGTATGATTTACAAAACATATGTGACATATGATGCAAAATGTAAATCAACCAAACCATGAAACCCAAAAGATACTAATGGCTCATGTAGTGCTATGTTAAGAATAAAATCTTTCATCAAAAATCGGCTTTCAAAAATTCTTTCAAACTAACCAACCCATGCGGTTTTAACTTCCTTCTCCCCCTTTTGTTTTTATCAAAATCAAAAACAACCAATAATCGCATAAACACACAAGAATAAAGTATTATAAAGCATGATTAACAATCGAAAAAAACAAACACAACGTGAATATCGAACAAGGTATGCAATATCGTTGATAATAAAACATCTCCTATGTGTGTGAAAGGATGGATATAAAGCAATGGGGGTTAACCAACGAGCCAACACTTTCCAAATTCAAACCACTATATCTTAAGTAATGAGACTATGAAGTGTAATCGCTCAACTCATGGAACCATGAGACCAAGATACTTAAGTCTCAATCAATACCATTATGTCACGCCCCGCTTCCCAGAGTATGCTAAAATGGGCATGTGACATAGCCAACCATGCTACCTGTGGGTAGGAAGTATCCATCCACAGTCACATTACGGTTGTAGAGATATCAAGAACAAAATAAAACTATCTAAAACATGTCCAGAATCCAAGATAACATGAGTCAAGAATAAATAAATGCGGAAGCGAAAGATCCAATACAAAATAACTGGAATGTATGTCCCATAATGCGGGCTCACATCAGGAATAAAATGTAGTAAAGAAAAGCTAACTACTGCTAACACTCACAGCTCAGCCTGTCGGCTGAAGTACTCCTGCTCGGGCTGCGGCAGCGGTACAGAATCTGGGCCATGTAAAACCCAGACGTCAGCGCGTCAAGTCATCAAGTAATAACATAATAAACAGGCAATGCGAATATAACCATGAATAAAGCAAGGGTAACAATAATATGAATCAGAGCAGTACAGGATAGTGTGCAGTGGGTAAACTGGACTGTTCTATCAGGTTCTCTGTTCTAAAATCTTTGAAACCAAATTGATGAATCATCGATGTAACTCAATAGTATCCCGTACATACCCGGGACCACGGCCTCAATATTCTCAGGCTGAAACCGAGACATGCCGCTAGGCACCAAACGGGAATGTGTACACTCAATAATATCCCGTACATACCCGGGACCACGGCTACAATATTCTCGGCAGAAACCGAGACATGCCGCTAGGCACCAAACAGGAATGTGTACACTCAGAACAGGTAGTGAACTGTTGAGTTACAAGTCAGGTTTCACCTTTGATTTCCCCATACCCCCAAGTTATATGTGTATGTCAAGTCAGGTATCCCGAGATCAAGAAACTAATGCCAACACAGGATCAGGTAAACAGGTTTGTCTGGATAGACAACAGGAACGGTCCATGAGGACTACATGTCAGGTTTGTTGGCATTAGACACAAGATCAGGTAACGGATCAGGTCATGGTACATCAGGTCAAGTCAAGCAGTGTACGGTACCATGTCGGGTCAAACAATATGCATGTAGCAAGTCAGGTCAAGATGTAAACGATAACATAGGTGTGCTCACAATCAGTTATATAATCAAGCATGGTTATCAACAACATGATATAAGTAATGAATTAAGCAATAGGCAGATTCATTCGATTTGCAATACAGTTATCGATTGTGTCACAGAGATGATTTCAACAATATAAGAATGCAGTAAGACAATTATAGCCATTTAATCATGTTAACAAGTTTAAGACTTTCATAGATGCAATGTTATATGTGTATATAGGTTCCACGGATGAAATCGCAGTTTAAGCAGGTTAAATGTATACGAGTATCCGAATGAAGTAAAATGGTAGAAAAGGTGCCATAGGCTACACCATCAGTGAAAGTGTAATTAAAACATGTAAATGTGATTATTAGGTTCCAAATTAGTAATTACAACAGGTAGGTTCCAAGTTTGAAAGATAAATGATATATAACAATCTTAAATACGAAAAATGGGAAATTATAATACCAAAGTTAAATGGCAGGTTTTAGGGTGTCATTAATTATAAGTAAATATTGTTTAGCATGTAGCAAGGGGTACTTGCCTCGACGGGTCGCGAACCGGGAATACGGAACGATAAACGTCGGCGGGGAAAACTCGCGACGGGCGCACGGTTCACGGAATGAACCCAAACGACGAACGGTGGAACCACACGGGTCGTGGTACCTCGCTAGAACGTCGGGACACGTCTCGGCATCACCGGATTCCGGCCAAGTTCAGAACAGTGAATAAACAATAGTTAGAAAGCATGGAAAGAGAAGGGAATAATCAAGAAGAGAGAAGGGAAGGAGGATATAGGAGAGGGTGCTCACGAGGATCTGTAGAGGGGTGGTGATTGCCGACCACGTCGACGGAGCTCCGGCGAAGAGGTTGGATGCTAGGGTTTCGGTTAGGGTTTGGGTTGAGTGCAGGGATGTTGCTAGGTGGTAGGAGGAAGGACTGAGGAGCTAGGGAGAGAAAGGAGATGGTGATGATAGTGGTGTATGGTTAGGGTCGTCGGAGGTGAAGGAACGGCGATGGGAGAGGGTTCCGGCTTCTTGGTGTGTGCAGGTGAGGGCTCGGGAATGAGAGGAGAGGAGGAAGGAGGTGCGGTGGATCGGTCGAGGACGAGGAGTCGAGGGGTCCGGTGATAGTGGTGTCGGCGTTGGGGCTGCAGCGGCGAGGGAGACGGTGGCTGGGGCTCGTGGGGTTTGGGTTGCTACGTGAAAGAAAAAGGAGAGGGGGAAAAGAAATATAGAGGAGAGAGAGAAGAGAGAGAGAGAGAGAGGAGGTGGGGCCTACGGGAAAAAGAGTTGGTGATTGGCTCGGGAGAGATTAGAGGTTAGGAAGCAGATTTTAAATAAAGATTTAAAAGATTATACAGGAACAGTAAAATATATGGTTAATTTAGAAATATACGATGGTTTAAATATATTAAAATTTGGGGTTTTGGCGCAAAGTAAAACATTTTCAAATTGCGCCCGGGTCGGGTCCAAAAATTTGAAATTGAAATAATAGAATTTTTGGCGGGATCCAAAATTTAAAATGAAGTGTTTTATGATAAAAAAGCATACCCCCAAAACGGACACACGTACGTGCGCGTAGTCGTCCAAACTCGCCCGTTTCACTGAACGGGACGAGAACACGATGCACGGACGCTACAACGGGGTTAGGGGTGTCAAGTAGGCCAAGATGAATATTTTTAATTTTATTTTAGATGCCAATAAATTGTTATATGCAGAATTGAATTAACGGGGTAAAATTATAATAAGTAACAATCAAGCAAGATAAATGAAATAAGTGTCATACTACGTTCAAACGGTAACAGAAATTAGTAGTATTGGGCTCGGGTGTTACATTATACCCAACTACAAAAAGAATTTCGTTCTCGAAATTCCAAGAATACAAAGACAGATAACTACAAGAAAAGGTGAGGAAACTTCTGCCGGATTTCATCTTCTCGTTCCCAAATGGATTCTCCATGCGAGCGATTACCCTAAGAAACAAGCACAAGAGGGATTACCTTGTTCTTAAGAACATTTTCCCTTCGATCCACGATTTCAATCGGTCGCTCCTCAAAAGTCAAGTCTTCTCGTATTGTTAGCTCCGAATGATCCAATACGTGAGTTTCATCTCGAACATACCTTCGTAGTTGAGATACGTGAAACACATCGTGCACATTCGCCAAGGACTGCAGTAATGCCAAACGATACGCTACCTCACCAACACGCTCCAAGATCTCAAAGGGTCCAACGAATCGAGAACTAAGCTTTCCTCGACTTCCAAAACGAATCACCCCTCTAGTCGGTGATATCTTCAAGAATACCAAATCACCCACGGCGCACTTTAGAGGTCTTCTTGACGTGTCTGCCCAACTCTTCTGTCTGTCTTGTGCTGCCTTCATATGATTTCTGATAGTGTTAACCTTCTCAACTGTCTGCACAACCAAATCTGGTCCTAATAATCTTCGTTCACCAATATCGTCCCAACAAACAGGTGAATGGCATTTACAACCATACAATGCTTCAAATGGAGCCATCTGGATAGTTGCCTGAAAACTGTTGTTGTAAGAAAATTCCACCAAATGCAGATGATCCTCCCAAGACCCCTTGAAGTCCAACATGCAAGCTCTCAACATATCCTCAAGAGTTTGGATCGTTCTCTCCGACTGACCATCAGTTTGAGGATGATAAGCTGTGCTAAATTTCAATCGAGTCCCCAAACTTTCCTGTAAACTCCTCCAAAAGTGTGATAAGAACTGAGTGTCCCGATCGGACACAATGCTCACCGGTACTCCATGCAATCTTACAATCTCTTGCATGTACCGCTCTGCCAAAGTCTCTATTGATTGACCAACCCGGAAAGGAATGAAGTGAGCTGCCTTGGTCAACCGATCAACAATCACCCATACAACATTGTTGCCTTTTGGACTCCGCGGTAAAGCCGTCACGAAATCCATGGTTATATGTTCCCACTTCCACGGAGGAATCGGAAGTGATTGCAATAAACCAGCAACCCTTTGATGTTCAGCCTTAACTTGCTGACACACCAAGCACTTTGCCACAAAGCGAGCAATCTCCCGTTTCATGCCTTCCCACCAGAAATGCTGTCGAATATCTCGGTACATCTTTGTGCCTCCTGGATGTACAGAATAAGCCGAACTGTGTGCCTCCTTCATAAGCTCTTCACGAATATCTCCCTTTGGCATACATAAATGGCTACCATACCTCAGTGAACCAACTTCGTGGATCAATCAATCTGTTCGTAGTCCGGCTTCAACCTGTTCTCGAAACCTTTGCAGTCTAGGGTCCTGCGATTGTGCTGCTTTAATATTCTCGATCAACGATGATTGTACTTGCAGCTGCATCAACTGTCCCGTAGAATGCGGTAGCACAACCTCCAAGTCAAATCTTCAAAAATCTGCAACGATCTCCTTCTGCGTTGTTAACACCTGAATTGCTGGTAACCGACTAAGCGCATCCGGCACGACGTTAACCTTCCCCGGATGGTACTTAAATTCAAGATCGTAGTCAGCCATCAGCTCCAACCATCTACGCTGCCTCATATTAAGCTCTTTCTGTGTGAACACATACTTCAAGCTCTTACGATCAGTAAAAACTTCGACCCTTTCGCCTAAAAGGTAGTGTCTCCAAATCTTCAAAGCGAAAATCACAGCCGCAAGTTCCAAGTCATGAGTTGGGTAATTCTTCTCATGGGTCTTCAACTGTCTCGATACGTACGCTACAACCTTTCCATGCTGCATCAAAACACATCCCAATCCTTTCCCAGATGCATCGTTGTGAATCACCAATCCTCCGGAATTGTCTGGCACGGTCAGAATAGGGGCGGTTATCAAACTTCTGCTTCAACGTCTCAAAAGCTAATGCACATTTGTCCGTCCATACAAAAGGTACCTCCTTGCGCGTAAGCTTGGTTAACGGCTCCGCCAGACGAGCAAAGTTCTCCACAAATCTCCTGTAATATCTGGCGAGTCCAAGAAAACTTTTTATCTCCGCAACATTCCTTGGAATCGGCCAGTCTCGAACTGCTGCAATCTTTTCTGGATCGACGGCAAATCCATCGCCAGACACAACATGCCCCAAAAACTTTACTTCCTCCAGCCAAAACTCGCACTTACTCATCTTCGCATATAACTTCTCTTGTCTCAACGTTTGTAGTGCGATCTTCAAATGTTCAGCATGCTCTTCAAAACTCTTTGAGTAAACCAGAATATCGTCAATGAATACCATAATAAACTGATCCAAGAACGGTGAAAAGATTCGGTTCATCAAGTCCATGAATACTGTCGGCGCATTCGTTACTCCGAAGGGCATCACTAAGTACTCGTAATGTCCATACCGAGTTCGGAATGCCTTCTTGCAAATATCTTCTGTTTTCACTCGGACCTGATGATATCCGGATCGCAAATCCAGCTTCGAGAATACCCTCGCGCCACTAAGCTGCTCGAAAAGTTCGCCAATGCGAGAGATCAGGTACTTGTTCTTAATAGTCACCCGGTTTAATTCTCGATAGTCGATGCACATCCTTCTTGTGCCATCCTTCTTCTTTACTAGAAGAACTGGAGCTTCCCGAGGCGAGTTACTGCTTCGAATCCAACCCTTCTCAAGCAAATCAGCAACCTGTTTCTTGACTTCTTCCAACTCTACTGGTGCCATTGGATAATACGCTTTGGATATTGGCGCTGCACCAGGAATAAGATCAATTGCGAACTCCATGTCTCGCTTCGGCAGTAAACCCGATATATCTTCAAACACGTCCACAAAAATCACGAACAACAGCCGGCTCTTTACTTTCATCAACTTCTATAGATGTAAGAATATTGTTTGTCGGCCTAGCCCTGAACTCGACTGGCCCGACAGGACTGCTTCCTCCAGTGAAGCTAAACTCGGGATGTCCGGGAATCTGGAAAATTACTTTCCTTGCCCAACAGTCAATGTGAGCGTGGAAAGTGCCAAGAAAATCCATTCCCAAGACGACTTCGTAGCTGCCCGTATCAATCACCAAGAAATCTGCTAAAAAAAGCTCCCGTCCGCACACAACAACTGAACAATCTTTACATTCCCTACTAGCTATGATTTCCCATTCTCAGTGTATATGTCCCAGAAACTAGACAGGGTCGTGTAGTCAATCGAGTGTGTAGTTAAAAACTTGGATGACATAAAGCAATGGGATGCACCAGAATCAAATAACGCTAATGCGGGAAAACCACAAACGAGTAGAGTACCTGAAACAACTTCTCCTTGACGCCTTAGCTTCTTCAGCTGTCAAGGTAAAAGCTCTAGCCTGAATAGGTTCTTGAGTCAGCTGTTTCTGTCCCTGGAACAGCCTCTGCGGAGGCTTCTGAATAACATCCCTCGTGCGAAGCTTCGACGGAAAAGCACTAACGGCGTGATCTGCCACTCCACAAACAAAACAGAGTCCCAGCCTCCTTCGACAATCCTTTCGCACATGTCTGCGTACATGGCAGTAGTTACAAATCACGCTCCTCTTCCGATCAACCATAATTGTTTTCTTCATTGGTGCTATGCTGCGTCTGTTCACCGGAACACTTCTACGTAAGGACGTTTGGTTCAGTGCAGACGCCGGTTTCAGCTCGGTCTGTCTCTTTAGATTCTCCAGCATTCCCCTTATCACTTACGCATGGCGGCTTTGTCCACACGTCTTTGGTACATCTTCAAATTCTTACCGGCCATATTCCTGAATCAAAATACCCAACATTAGCATGATGATAGATTCAAAATATAGATCAAGGCTAGAACTCCAAGATACTTAAATAGAGTGCCGCATTGTAACTATGCCGCGGTATCATAGCCACAATTATATAACTCCACCCAAGTCGCCTAAGTCCTAGAGATAACAAAGAATCAGGTTTTCGAGTTGATATGCACAGGAAGTTTGCACATCGTAAAGGATATAATCAGAAAGAATGTGATTCAAGAATGGTAAACGGCAAGGTGGCAGGACATGTTTCCTAAACACGGGTATTCTGATTCGCGTATTGGGCAAAATACCCAACTACAAAAAGAATCAACCCGACTAACCTATGGCTCTGATACCAAAAGAACCATGTCACGCCCCGCTTCCCAGAGTACGCTAAAATGGGCACGTGACATAGCCAACCATGCTACCTGTGGATAGGAAGTATCCATCTACAGTCACATTACGGTTATAGAGATATCAAGAACAAAATAAAACTATCTAAAACATGTCCATAATCCAAGATAACATGAGTCAAGAATAAATAAATGCGGAAGCGAAAGATCCAATACAAAATAACTGGAATGTATGTCCCATAATGCGGGCTCACATCAGGAATAAAATGCAGTAAAGAAAAGCTAACTACTGCTAACACTCACAGCTCAGCCTGTCGGCTAAAGTACTCCTGCTCGGGCTGCGGCAGCGGTACAGAATCTGGGCCATGCAAAACCCAGACGTCAGCGCGTCAAGTCATTAAGTAATAACATAATAAACAGGCAATGCGAATATAACCATGAATAAAGCAAGGGTAACAATAATATGAATCAGAGCAGTACAGGGTAGTGTGCAGTGGGTAAACTGGACTGTTCTATCAGGTTCTCTGTTCTAAAGTCTTTGAAACCAAATTGATGAATCATCGATGTAACTCAATAGTATCCCGTATATACCCGGGACCACGGCCTCAATATTCTCGGGCTGAAACCGAGACATGCCGCTAGGCACCAAACAGGAATGTGTACACTCAATAGTATCCCGTACATACCCGGTACCACGGCCACAATATTCTCGGCTGAAACCAAGACATGCCGCTAGGCACCAAACAGGAATGTGTACACTCAGAACAGGTAGTGAACTGTTGAGTTACAAGTCAGGTTTCACCTTTGATTTCCCCATACCCCCAAGTTATATGTGTATGCCAAGTCAGGTATCCCGAGATCAAGAAACTAATGCCAACACAGGATCAGGTAAATAGGTTTGTCTGGATAGACAACAGGAACGGTCCATGAGGACTACATGTTAGGTTTGTTGGCATTAGACACAAGATCAGGTAAAGGATCAGGTCATGGTACATCAGGTCAAGTCAAGCAGTGTACGGTACCATGTCGGGTCAAACAATATGCATGTAGCAAGTCAGGTCAAGATGTAAACGGTAATATAGGTGTGCTCACAATCAGTTATATAATCAAGCATGGTTATCAACAACATGATATAAGTAATGAATTAAGCAATAGGCAGATTCATTCGATTTGCAATACAATTATCGATTGTGTCACAGAGATGATTTCAACAATATAAGAATGCAGCAACACAATTATAGCCATTTAATCATGTTAACAAGTTTAATACTTTCATAGATGCAATGTTATATGTGTATATAGGTTCCACGGATGAAATCGCAGTTTAAGCAGGTTAAATGTATACGAGTGTCCGAATGAAGTAAAATGGTAGAAAAGGTGCCATAGGCTACACCATCAGTGAAAGTGTAATTAAAACATGTAAATGTGATTATTAGGTTCCAAATTAGTAATTACAACAGGTAGGTTCCAAGTTTGAAAGATAAATGATATATAACAATCTTGAATACGAAAAAGGGAAATTATAATACCAAAGTTAAATGGCAGGTTTTAGGGTGTCATTAATTATAAGTAAATATTGTTTAGCATGTAGCAAGGGGTACTTGCCTCGACGGGTCGCGAACCGGGAATACGGAACGATAAATGTCGGCGGGGAAAACTCGCGACGGGCACACGGTTCACGGAATGAACCCAAACGACGAACAGTGGAACCACAAGGGTCGTGGTACCTCGCTGGAACGTCGCGACACGTCGTCGGCATCACCGGATTCCGGCCAAGTTCAGAACAGTGAATAAACAATAGTTAGAAAGCATGGAAAGAGAAGGGAATAATCAAGAAGAGAGAAGGGAAGGAGGATATAGGAGAGGGTGCTCACGAGGATCTGTAGAGGGGTGGTGATCGCCGACCACGTTGACGGAGCTCCGGCGAAGGGGTTGGATGCTAGGGTTTCGGTTAGGGTTTGGGTTGAGTGCAGGGATGTTGCTAGGTGGTAGGAGGAAGGACTGAGGAGCTAGGGAGAGAAAGGAGATGGTGATGATGGTGGTGTAAGGTTAGGGTCGTCGGAGGTGAAGGAACGGCGATGAGAGAGGGTTCCGGCTTCTTGGTGTGTGCAGGTGAGGGCTCGGGAATGAGGGGAGAGGAGGAAGGAGGTGCGGTGGATCGGTCGAGGGCGAGGAGTCGAGGGGTCCGGTGATAGTGGTGTCGGCGTTGGGGCTGCAGCGGCGAGGGAGACGGTGGCTGGGGCTCATGGGGTTTGGGTTGCTGCGTGAAAGAAAAAGGAGAGGGGGAAAAGAAATATAGAGGAGAGAGAGAAGAGAGAGAGAGAGAGAGAGAGAAAGAGAGAGAGAGGTAGAGAGAGGAGGTGGGGCCCACGGGAAAAGGAGTTGGTGATTGGCTGGGGAGAGATTAGAGGTTAGGAAGCAGATTTTAACTAAAGATTTAAAAGATTATACAGGAACAGTAAAATATATGGTTAATTTAGAAATATACGATGGTTTAAATATATTAAAATTTGGGGTTTTTGCGCAAAGTAAAATATTTCCAAATTGCGTCCGGATCGGGTCCAAAAATTTGAAATTGAAATAATAGAATTTTAGGCGGGATCCAAAATTTAAAATGAAGTGTTTTATGATAAAAAAGCATACCCCCAAAACGGACACACGTACGTGCGCGTAGTCGTCCAAACTCGCCCGTTTCACTGAACGGGACGAGAACACGATGCACGGACGCTACAACGGGGTTAGGGGTGTTAAGTAGGCCAAGATGAATATTTTTAATTTTATTTTAGATGCCAATAAATTGTTATATGCAGAATTGAATTAACGGGGTAAAATTATAATAAGTAACAATCAAGTAAGATAAATGAAATAAGTGTCATACTACGTTCAAACGGTAACAGAAATTAGTAGTATTGTGCTCGGGTGTTACACATTATGATACTTATATGTGAGAGAAGTATTGCTTAGTGAACATAATATCGACTCTAAATGTTTAAACATTTAGTAAAGGTCAAATACCCTTGAGCTTAGCCATCCTATAAACCGCATCCATTTTTCATGCGTCATATAACTCTATTAGTTACGTTTCTATATATTCACTATTTTTTTATGGCGCATTTTGCATATGTTTTAATCATTTTCATCTATAGGGTCACAAACATATATCAAATGTGTTTACAAACTTATCCATCGATTTACTCAACCCACTATTCTTTGTTAATACGTTAACTACTCCCTCCACATGTAATTTATATAATGGATGGGTGTGTGATGGAGATGAAATAGTCACAATAAAATCATATAATGTGCTAAAAAATCACATAAAGTTCATCAATATAAAATCAAAGATCATAAGAATAATACTAAAACCTCATATGCAAAGGATATCAATCAAAATCGCATTCAAATAAACGAACTACCTTCTTTCCCAACCAATCCACCTTCAAACGAAAGGAAATCCACCAGTTTTTTTGTTTCTCAGTAAAGAAATAAAATAAAATGCATGAAAAAATATACATAATGTTACAAATATCTTATACTAAATCATTTTTCAAAAATTTTCAATTCAAGACGAAGATGGCAAAACTTATCTCCAGCTAAAGGTTTCATAAAAATATTAGCAAGTTGATCATCAGTAGAAAAATATTTAATGCAAATATCTTCTTTATGTACATAATCTCTTAAAAAGCGATATCTTAAGTCTGTGTTTAGTACAAGAATGGTGAACATGATTATTTCAATATCACTCTTACTATCACACACAAGGGGTACATTCTTTAAATGCAAACCAAAATCAACTAGTGTTTGTATTATCCAAAGAATTTGTGCACAACAAATACCTAATGCAATGTATTCGGTCTCAGTTGTTAATAAAATTACACTATTTTGTTTATGACTCGACCAAGAAATCAATGAATGAACCAATATAAAACAAGTGCCACTAGTGTTTTTCCAATCCACATGACATCCAGCATAATCAGCATCAGAAAAATTAGTTAAGTCAAACTTATCACTAGAGGGGTACCACAACAAAAAAAATTTATGTGCCTAACTAATACCTAAAGATCCTTTTAACATCTTTGAAATGTGATTGTAGTTAACTTGAAAATGTGCACACAAACACACAGAAAATATTATATCTAGTCTATGTTGAAGTTAGAGTAATTCAAATGTTTCTATTAGTAGTTTGTTAATAGTTTGTTAGTAGTTAAGTTGAATAAATCTCCTAGACAGGTTTGTTAGTAGTTTGTTAGTAGTCAAGTTGAATAAATCTCCTAGGCAGATTATGTGCCGATGGAAATAGTTAAACAATTGAGATTTTCTAGGCTAAGAATTTGCTCTGCTTTCAAGTCACGTTTAGCTTGTAATCCCTATTTAAAGGCTTTGTTTTTTACTCTAATAAAAATGATCTGCAGAATCACTTTTGCTTCCAATTTTTCATTATTGCTCTGTCAAAATCTCCAACAAAAGTGGTATCAGAGACAGGTTCTTTCAGAACTGAGAATTTTCTTTGACTGCTTCACTCGCAAACATGGCTGCCAACGCCGGTGTCAGTACTTCACAGCCACAAATTCCGCTGTTCAAAGAAGATTCATATGAATTTTGGAGCATTAAAATGAAGACACTGTTTCGATCTCAAGATCTATGGGATTATGTCGAAACAGGATATGAAGAAAATAAAGAAGACGAGACTCGCAACAAAGAGCATCTAAAACGAGATTCCAAAACTCTCTTCTTCATCCAGCAGGCAGTGGATGAGTCGATTTTTTCCAGGATAGCCGCAGCTACCACGGCCAAGCAAGCGTGGACCACGCTCAAGACTGAATATCAGGGTTCCTCCAAGGTAATAATGGTAAAGTTGCAATCCCTAAGGCGTGATTTTGAAACTTCTTCCATGAAAAATAACGAGTTTGTGCAAGATTTTCTGGCAAGAGTTTCGTCGATTGTAGAGCAAATAAGATCCTACGGAGATCAGATATCAGACGAAACAGTCGTTGCTAAGGTTCTAAGGAGTCTGCCATCCAAGTTCGATCATGTGGTGACTGCAATCGAAGAATCTAAGGACCTGTCCACCTTCTCGTTTGATGAACTGATGGGATCACTTCAAGCTCATGAGGCGCGAATCAACCGATCTAATGGGAAGGAAGAAGAAATAGCCTTTCAGACCAAGGGGAGTCTGAATCCTCAAATCAATATGGAAGAGGAAGAGGTCGAGGAGGCCATAGAGGCAGGGGCCGAGGCAGAAACAATACTGTCAAGTGCTCATACTGTAATAAATTTGGGCACTCTGATAGGTATTGTTGGTCCAAACCAGAAGAGGCAAATTATGCTGAAGAAAAGGAAGATAACTTCCTGTTTATGACAGAAGCAACAACAACAAAGAAGAATGACATTTGGTACATTAATAGTGGCTGCTCTCATCATATGACCGGAGATCGCTCCAAATTCAAAGAGCTCGATGAGACTGTCAAATCACAAGTACGGCTTGGAGATGATAAACAACTACAGATTAAAGCCAAGGGCATAGCTGAGATCTCAGTAGGTAACCAGAAAAAATTTATTAAGGATGTTCATTTTGCTCCATCTTTAACACACAACTTGCTGAGTGTTGGACAATTGAATGAATATGGTTACATGGTGGTATTTGATGATTTTAAATGCACGGTGAAACACAAAATCACTGGTAAAATTCTTGCTTATGCTCGTATGTCATCAAATCGTATGTATGCTCTTGATTTTGCTGAAATAACAGAAAGAGCCATGGTGAGCAAGACTTTTGCGGAAAACGAGCTATGGCATCAGCGATATGGCCATCTAAGCATTAAAGGACTGCAGCTGCTAAAGAACAAGCACATGGTGAATGATCTTCCTGTCATCAAGTCATTAGAGAAAGTCTGCAAAGGGTGCATGATTGGAAAGCAAGCAAAACAATCTTCTCTGATAGGAAAATCAAAGAGAGCTGAAGATATTCTCGAGCTCATCTATGTCGATCTGTGTGGTCCCATGAGAACAGAATCATTAGCTGGCAGTAAGTACTTTCTCCTATTTATTGATGATTTTAGTAGGATGAGCTGGGTATATTTCTTGAAGCACAAATCAGAAAGCTTCGAGTGCTTCAAGAAGTTCAAGGCACTTGTGGAAAAACAAAGTGGGAAAGTTGTAAAAATACTCCGTACCGATCGTGGAGGTGAGTTTACCTCAAAAGATTTCAATGCCTTCTGCGATGGACAAGGAATATGAAGGCAGCTCACAGCACCGTATACTCCCGAACAGAACGGTGTGGCTGAACGCAAGAATCGGACGGTTGTGGAAATGGTTCGATCGATGTTGAAACAGAATGGGATACCAAATTCTTTTTGGGCTGAAGGAGTTGCAGCAGCTGTTCATATTCTCAACATCTCACCGACCAAAGCAGTATGGAACCAAACTCCGTATGAAGCATGGAGTGGAAGTAAACCCTCTGTAAGTCATCTTCGAGTGTTCGGGTGCGTATGTTATGTCTTGCTTACAACAGGACGACATAAACTAGATGGGAAATCACAAAAGCATGTGTTTATTGGTTATTGCACTAAATCAAAGGCTTACCGAGTATATGATCTCTTGAGTAAAAAGATTACTGTTAGTCGCAATGTTGTATTTGACGAACAGACCAGTTGGGATTGGGAAGCCAAAGAAAATAGCCAAATCCCTCACATTCAGACTGAAGAAGAACAAAGTGCCCTTGAACAAGTCGAGCCCGAAAATGATGGTTCGGAACTCCGGAGAAATCAAGCTCGGTCTCAATATCTGAAGAATCTTCTCCGAAAGAGTCAGCTCAGCTACGTAGAAGTGAGCGGGGGAGAGTTCCTCGACGTCGGTATGAGATTGAGGGGAACGCAACTTCAGCACTGGTTCTATTTGCTGGGGATCCAATCACTATGGAAGCAGCCATATCCTAGAGTTCGAAGAAACAGGCCTCAGTGGCTTTATCTTCGACAGAGGCCGAGTATGTGGTAGCTGCTGCAGTAAGTTGTCAAGCAGTCTGGTTAAGGAGGATTCTAAGCGACTTGGGGCAAGAACAGATCAAAGCTGCTAGTATGAAATGTGATAACAAGTCAGCAGTGATGTTAACAAAGAATCCGGAGCACCACAGCAGGACAAAACACATCGAAATCAAGCATCATTTTATAAGGGAGCTGATTGCTAAAGAAGAAATTCAGTTGGATAACTGTGGAACCAATGAACAGATTGCAGACTTATTAACCAAGAGTTTGCCACAAGCAAAACATGAAGAGTTCAGTACACAATTGGGAGTTTCAACTTTCGAATAAAGGGGGAGTGTTGAAGTTAGAGTAATTCGAATGTTTCTGTTAGTAGTTTGTTAATAGTTTGTTAGTAGTTAAGTTGAATAAATCTCCTAGGCAGATTTGTTAGTAGTTTGTTAGTAGTCAAGTTGAATAAATCTCCTAGGCAGATTATGTGCCGATGGAAATAGTTAAACAGTTGAGATTTTCTAGGCTAAGAATTTGCTCTGCTTTCAAGTCACGTTTAGCTTGTAATGCCTATTTAAAGGCTTTGTTTTTTACTCTAATAAAAATGATCTGCAGAATCACTTTTGCTTCCAATTTTTCATTATTGCTCTGTCAAAATCTCCAACAGTCTAGAGACAGTAAAATATAAAAGCGAACCAATCATATCTCGATATTTCTTTTGATCAAATGCAATTCCGTGTTCATCCTTGTCCAACTTTGTTGAAGTATTTATTAGAGTTCCTATGGTTTCGAGTTTTCTATCCCAAATTTCTTCATAAGCTCTCTCACATACTTCGCTTGGGATATAAAAATGCCATCGCTGCTTTGTTTCACTTGAAAGCCTAAAAAATACTTCAATTATCTAACCAAACTCATCTCTAATTCATCCTACATGATTTTCTCAAACTTTTGAAACAAAAGATCATTAGTAGAACCATATATAATATCATCTACATAAATCTGAATAATGAGAAAATCATGACCCTCATGCAATAGAAACAAAGTCGTGTTTGCACTCCTCTTAATAAACCCATTTTCCAAAAGATAACTGCAAATACGATTACACCAAGCTCTAAGAGCCCGCTTAAGACCGTATAAAACTTTTTCTAACTCAAAAACATGATTTGGAAAATCGTGACTTTCAAAACCTGGAGGTTGCTCTATAAAAACTTTTTCTTTCAAAAAACCATTAAGGAATGCACTTTTAATATCCATTTGTTTTAGTTTAAAACCCTTAAAACATGCAAATGCAAGCAAAATTTTAATAGCCTCTAACCTAACAACTGGTGCAAAAACCTCATCAAAGTCTATGCCTTCTATTTGGTTATATATTTTTGCCACTAACCCAGCTTATTTTTAATCACATTACCATCCTTATCCAAATTTTTTAAACACCCATTTAGTCCCAACTACCAGATAATCACTCGGTTTTGGAAATCATTTCCAAACTTTATTTCTCACAAACCGATTCAATTCTTTTTGCATGGCCATTACCCAACTATCCTCACTCAAAGCAATATCAATATTCTTTGGCTCGATTTCTGAGACAAAATCCCTATGGATGCAAAAAGCAATAAGATTCAAAGAAGAGCGAGTTTGTATATCTGTCGTTGGGTTACCTATAATCAGTCCGGATGGATGATTCGGATTAAACTTGAGATTCTTTGCATTAACTGATATTGGAGGAACTTATGTTCCATCACCTTTATCTTCATTCTCCTTCGGCACATTTGAACTTTCAACTTCGCCTCCAATTCTTTCTTGTATCCCAACTACCTCATCTTCTTTCTCACCATCTACAACTTCTTTTGATTTATCAAATTTGATATTTATCGATTCCACTATCTTTTTCAATCACTTGTTGTATATTCTGTAGGCTCTTCTCCTCTCCGAATATCCTACAAACATTCCATCATCCGTTTTTGCCGTGAATTTTCCGAGTTGTATTCAAAATAAAGCACCTACACCCAAATACTCTAAAATATGATATTCTAGGAATTCTCCCATTCCATAACTCAAAACTAGTTTTGTTTAGTATTGATCTAAGTAGTACTTTATTAATTACATAGCAAGCGGTACTCACTGCCTCTGCCCAAAAAGAGATGGGCAACTCATACTCACTTAAAATAGTTCTAGCCAATTCTTGCAATGTATGATTTTTTCTCTCGACCATTCCATTTTGTTAGGATGTTCTAAGAGAAGAGAATTCATGTTTAAAACCATTTTCAATACAAAAAATTTCAAATCTGATATTTGCAAATTCACCAATATGATCACTTCTTATTGTAACTATTGAAAGACATTTTATTTTGAAATTTTTTTGAAAATTTTATTAAGTAATCAAAAGATTTGGAATTTTTGGTTAGAAAGTATACTCATGAAAATCTAGAATAATCATCGACCAAAACATTAAAAACTTCTTACCTCTTAAACTTGCAATGTCATTGGGTCCAAACAAGTCCATGTGTATCAACTCCAAAACTCATTTTGTACTCACCACATTTTTCGAATAAAACGATGATCTAGTCATTTTAGCTCTTGCGCAAGCTTCGCAAACCTTGTCAATCTCATACTTCGCATGCGAAAGTTCTCTTACTAATTCTTTCCTTTTCAGCTTTTGTAGCAACCCCATACCCACATGTGCTATTTTTCTATACCATAGAGTTGTTTCATCATCACTCACAATTAAACATTTATCAAGTGTTAGTTTATGGAAAGATATGATATAAACATTATTAAAACGCTTGCCGGTAAGCACAATATTACCTGTAGCCTTTTTAATTATTTTACACAAATCATAATCGAAAACTGTATTCATACTTCTATCGCACAGCTGGACAATAAAAATGAGGTTGTGTTTTAGATTTTTTATATAAAGAATACGTCGTGAAGCTTGAAAGTGTTTGTACCTATAATACATTTTTCCAAAATTTCGCACTTTCCATTATTTTCCATAGTCACACAACCACCACTCTTCTTTTCTAAGCTAAGGAACTTCTCACTGTCACCCGCCATATGCTTTGAGCAGCTTGAATCAAGATACTACTCGCATTCTTGTTCCTTAACCGCCAGCACACCTATATAAAAGAGGAAAGTTGTGACCCACTAATCTATATAGTCTCATTCTTGTTAGTAAGTGCACGTTTTAGAACCCAAACTTGTTTAAAACTTGTGTTATGGTTCCTAGAAAAACAATTATTGAAGGCGTGTCCTACATACCCACATCCTAAATATTTAGGAAACACACATCTCCCCCTAACTGCATTATTCATAGCCTGTGTTATCTTGTCAAAGTATTTATTATCAAAACCAAAACCCTTTCTGTTATTAGCGTATATTTGATCACCCAAAAGTATATTCAAATTTTTACTATCTACACCAAATTTCTTCATTGAAAATTCATGGCCATTTATTTTCAATTTAAGAAATAGATTTTCATTAATAAGTATAGAACTACGACTAATAAACGCTTCCTTATAATCAGATTCACTTTTCTTAAGACTAGCGTTTTCTTTTTCTTTTTCTATTTCTTCTAGCCATTTCTTAAGGCTCACATTTTCATCTTCTAGTTTAGAGCAAGAACCACATTTTTATCATTTTGTACACTAAGATTTCAACTTAAGATATCTTCTTTAAGTGTCTCATATTTCTCCTTAAGTTCTTCATGAGTGTTCTTAAATTGATCATGTAAGCAAAGAGTATCAAATTTTTCTTGTTTTAATCTAAGCATTCTTTCATCCAATCTATTCATCCTAATATTCAAACCGCGATAAGCCCCTAATAATTCGTCATAAGTGAGATCATTTACCTCAATGGGCTCATCCTCAACTTCTTCTCCATTCGTATGCCCCATCAAGTATAGATTGGTGACTGCCTCATCATCATCTGAAATCATATCCTCCTCAGCTGTATCCCAAGTGATAGTTAGGGCTTTTTTCTTCTTTTTTCCTTTGTCGTTTTGCAATAAAGGACAATTCGCTTTCACGTGTCCTTGCATCTTGCACCTGAAATAAGTAAATTCTTCATCAGAACTTTCAGACTCAATTTTAATAGGTTTATGTTTATGAGGATTTGATTTATTGTTATTAAAATATTTCCAATGTCTGGAATCCATGAGCGTTGTGAATCCCCTTATAACCATGGCCATCTCTTCATCTATGTCCCCATAGCTCTCAGCACTACTCTTCAAAACAAGAGAATTTTTCTTAGTCTCAGTTTTATCATGAGTATTTCTAGCCTTCATTTCCATCTCATAAGTCATCAGATTTTCTATGAGATCTTCCATCTTCAACTTACTTAAATCTTTCGATTCTTGAATCGCAGTCACCTTCACTTCAAAGCTCTTAGGCAATATACGAAGGATTTTTCTCACCAACTCCAGCTCAGAATACTCCTTACCAGGTGCTCGAGAATTGTACACAACAATACTAAAGCGAGCGTACAACTCTTTTATGCTTTCATCCTTCAATATACCAAAATTCTCATAATCACTGCTGAGAAGCTCTAACCGTTGCTCCTTTACTTGTGAAATACCTTCTTGAGCAACTTTCAAAGTATGCCAGATTTCATGTGCAGTAAAGCAATGTGAAATACGGTTAAACTCAGTTTTATCTACAGCACATACAAGAGTATTCGTGGGTTTAGCATTTAAAAAAGCATGATTTTTCTCCTCAATATCCCACTTATCATCAGGCTTAGTGATAGTTATGTTTTCTATGACCATGACAGGATCAGAGTAACTCTTATTAACCATTATCCAAATATCATAATCGACATATTTTAAGTAAATTGTCATCCTAAACTTCCAGTACGCATAATCAGTAACATTAAACATAGGGGGGCTAACGGTATACTGTCCCTCAGGAAAAGCACAATCGGAAATTGTCATTATTAACAAGATATTTCTAAATATCTAGCTTTGATACCAAATGTAGGATCAGAATCTACCCTAAAAGGGGGTGAATAGGGTAGTTAGATTTTTTTGCGGAATAAAACTCAAAGTGATAATTTCAAGCATACCAAACTATCACAGGCAGTTATATAAAAAGAAAGTAAATGCGGTAATGTAGATGAACATAGATATTAACCCAGGTTCGGTCTCGGCCTAATCCTGCACCCCAAGAACTACTAATATTGTTAATATCAAAACCCCATACAACCTTAGTACAAGCGCTAATCCCGTCACCTTATTTTAAACCTAAGAACAAGTAGAATTAGATCTTATGATATTTAACAATAATCAATAATCCTCAAACCACAAATCAGAACCCTAGTGATTTGCAAATACCTGAACTATAAACCGTAATCCAATGACTAACTGTCTTAGAGTTTAAAATGAAAAATTGTAACATTTCAGAAAAATATAAAATATAATTATTGTGATATTGTGAGTTTTGTTTTTGGCCCATTTCCTTGCCAAAATTTCGTGAGCATTTTCATTGGGCAGTGGGCATTATTTGGGCTTTGATGAGTCATTGGTTCTTATATTTATTAAGGCATGGGCTAATTTGGTGAGGTGTCTTGAGTCTTGTTCTTGCATTAATGTTCACTGTCTTTATTAAGGATATTTGTGAATGATATTTGTGTTGTTTTATTGAATCCTTATTCTCACCACTTGATAGTTTATTCTCACCACTTCATTTCAAAAGCCAGTGAACATTTCCTTCATTATTGGCCGAGCACTTTATTGGTCGAGCCCATCTTTTCTTTGATGCAAAGAAATCCTTTGCTCACATCTTCTTCATTTCTTGGCAACTTCAATTTACCTCTACCCAAATCCTTGGGTGCCTTGAGACAAAATATTCACACACTATCTATATTTCATCTTGGGTATCTAGGCTAGCAAACAGGATGCCCGAGTTGCTTCGGTTTAGAAGCGGGAGCCCGTATAAAGAATTCTCGACGTGCGTCCTCTTTGACGAGCATGACCGAAGAGCGAACTTCGTCGAGGTAGCCGCAACATGCTAAGGACAGAGATTTAAGACCGAAAAACATGGATCGATCGGTATAATCTCTTAAACCACTTTATAGTTTACTAGTATAGAGTTAATGGTTCGATCCGGGTTTTAGGGTTACGTTAGCGCCAAGTTTAAAAGTTTTTGTTCCGCTTTTGGCCACGAATTGATGGCCGGGGCGCTGACGTAGACTTACAGTTTGTACATCAATGACGAGGGTTGTTTGGTCGTTTTTGCATGCATAGGCTATAGGTTCTAACCTATGAGCGCACCGTGTGCCATATCGGTTTTCGGACTTGGTTTTCATAATATTGCGATATGTGTTGATTTGTAGGTACCCTCCCGCGGATTCCGAGACGACGAAGCACATCGACTACACCTGGACGAGGAGTTCCGCAGGTGAGTAGATTTATATCTACGGGGGAAGTCGGGTGGATGGCGTATAGCACCCCGCAAATATTGATATGGAATATCGTTTGATTATTATATCCTGATAAATGATATGCGACGGACGTGATTATAGGGTTTAATAAACGATAATATGATAAAAGTTGACACTAATGAACATAGTGACATATGAGAGTATGAAATGAGAAGTGAATCATGATAGGTACGAATTGAAAGAGAATGAGTATACGATGTGATATGATGACTTAGTGTGATATGTCGTTATATGGATACGAGTCGATATGAGATAGTTGATACCTTTGTTGGTCCACGATATGAGATTGATACAGATGTGACCTGTGATATAGGTATATAAACATATATAATGTTGTGCATAGTGAGTGATATGCCGTATGTGACTTAGATCCATATCCCCGTTGTTGTATAGGTTGATAGAATCCCTAATTGTTTAATACCGCCATACGATGGATTACCGTATGCGATGAGTTTTACCTGTTGATTTATCCATACCCTTGATTAGAGGATACCGTACGATAGATTGTACCGTACGTGATGTTGTGAGTCTGAATGCCGATTGATAGTTTTACCAACTCGGATATATTGTAGACACGTATACCTTATAGCATTTAGCTGACGATGTACTTTATGCTACGTTCATGTCATTCTCATTGCATTGTATATATACCTGTGCTAGTACATCTACATCATTATTGATGATGTGTATGTTACACTTACACATATTGGCCGGCTCACACACCTTTATTATCGATAATTGCTATGTCACTACACAGTAGAATTTGCTACATCATGCCATGATATACTTGCTAGGCTCACATCACTATGCTATATTGCATGATATACTTGTCATGTTCATATTACTGTTTCACGTAGCATGATATACGGATATGCTTACGTTTTGTATATGTCGCATACCTACATGCAAACATACTTACATGTACACCCACATACCTTGCTAGAGCTACATATACCCCTATGTGGTATTGTATTGTTATATGACATTGAGACATTGATTATTGTGCTATTGCGCTTATGAAATGCATCATACATACCTGCTTACATGTAGATACACATATCTTGCTATAGTTACATGTACACCTCATATGATATTGCACTTGATTTCGGAGGAATTGGGAACCGCATGATATATTTTAAAACTGGATTCAATTAAAAGAGCGGTTTTCTCTTAATATACTCATATTGCTGTTTTATGTTGTATACATCAGTTTTCATGGATTTACGTATTGAGATATGGATTTCATGTGATTTATGGATTTGAGAACCGTGGGGGTATTTCAAGAAATTATGTATTGTTTGAAAACTTAGTTTCTCTTGATATGATATTTCAGTGCGTCCATCATGAGTTTTCTTGGTTCTGAGACTTGTGTTAGATACCCGATTCGAGGAGCGATAGGCACCGTCTACGGGTACATGGTGGACCCGGTATGGTTCCCCGGGGCAAGAGATGATTTTCGTGGTATAGATGATGAGCCTGGCAGACGGGCTAGTACCTATCGGTGATAGTATTTGGACACGGCGGTTATCGTGGGGATACCGACCAGAGTTATGTACGGACATAAGGGTCGGTCCTGGTGACGGCGCCTAAGAGATGAGTATTTACGTGTCGATACTGGACACGGGTTTCATAAGGTTTCAAGTGTCGATGTTGGACACTCAGGTTCCATGATTTTGATGTGTCGTTGAGGGACACACACACACACACACACACACACATAGGCATATGTTTCCATGAGGTTTCGAGTGTCGATACTGGACACTCAAGTTCCACGAGACTTACAGATTTGAGGGCCGATCTGAGGATGCGGTGCCTGAGGTATGAGGATTTACGTGTCTATATTGGACACGGGTTTCATGATGTTTCGAGTGTCGATATTGGACACTCAGGTTCCATGATTTCGATGTGTCGCGAGAGACACACGTTGATTTATATTCTCATATTTACCTGCATATGCTTTTATGATATTTACATGCATGATGTTGTTGTGTCATTGGTTGATACGTGGATGAGATCTACATGCATACATGCTGTTGTTTATATGGTTGGATGAAATCCACTTGCTGATAGGCATTGATTATGTTGTTGGTGTATATGCAGATACGGTCACCCTAGATATCATAGTATTACCTTTATGATATAATTGACCTAGAAATCGATGATACGGTCACCCTAGATATCATATTATTACCTTTATGATATAGTTGAACTAGGAATTGTTGTTTATTTCGATTTCTACCTGATGATGTTTTCTACTCACGAGTTGGCAACTCACCCCTATTGTGCCACAGTTCTTGCAGGTTGGCCGCTTAGATCAGTAGCGGCCTCGCTGGCACACAGTTGCTTTCGGGTGATTTGCTTTGGGTAGGTGGTACATGTGGGATCGTGACACTCTTGTATTATTATTCCTATTGTATCTAGTTAACTCCATCAAATCAGAAACTAGTTTTTGTATAAGTAGTAAGACTTAGCAAGACTTGTAGTTGCGAGACTTAGAGCGATGGGTTATATGTTCGCTTGGTGGGTTTGATGTCTTGCTTTTCATTTTACTTTGTGTTGATTTTCGCCGTTGGGCGTCGTATATATATATGCTTGTGGTGGTTGTTTCCGCCGTTGGGCGTGATTTTCTCCTATTTGGGGATGCTTTCTTTATATTCTATGTTGTACCCATTTCGGGGTTAGTTTTTACAAAGGAGGTGCTGCCGAAATTTCAAATAAAAAAAGGAGATTTAAGGACTTTTACTTAAGGTTTCCAAATGTTGTATCAATGTTTTCATTACTTACTTCTTTTGAAAGGTTTAGATTTCTGGGTTTCGGTTTACTTAAGTTACGCTACGCCTGTAGACGTTGCGTGATCTAAGTGCCGGTCATGAGCTAATATTTCGGATCGTGATAAAGTTGGTATCAGAGCGCTAGGTTTAACCTTGGTTCGAGTCTAGATTTGACTATGTGGAGTCTGGGGCGTAAATTATTTCGTTGCATAGGCTTGACCTTACAGAACTTAGACTTGAACAGGAGGGGGTATTAGACCCGAACTTTCGTTACATAGGCTGACCCTGATTGATGGAGCAAGTAGCTTGAGTAGAGTGACGCACCGTACGTATGTTCCGCGGCATATTTACGATACGATACTCCACTTAAGTGACCTTAGGATTTACATATCTTGAGACTTGTGATTTTCTTCGTTCCCTTGATTATACATCCGTTTGAGATCCTTGATTCTATTTGTTTTCATGATCATGCTCTCACTGATTCTATCCTCTTTATGATCATGTATTCATTCTGAATCTGTTGATTCATTTCATCCTTTTGATCTATTTTCATCGATACATGATTGAGGTTCATGTCACCATGGTTTGAGCGCAGTTTGAGCTGCTGTTAGTGATGCGGTCAGGGCGAGCTCGTCGTGGACGAGGACTAACTATCGTATTTTCTGGTGACATGGGAACGTATTGATGTAGTGTTGTATTGTGACCTCTCGTTTGAGACGAGTGTGCGGTTTTGTACCGGATGATCGGGCCATTGTTATAGGTTGCCTGTTGTGAGAGGACTGTTGATGTACAACATACCTCAGAGATTGTGATGTTATCTGCCGTGCAGACAGATGACCCAGCTGTTGCTGAGATTGATGTGATGTCGCTTCCAGAGCTTACGAACTGAGATTGCTGGAGCTTTCAGGCAGAGATGCGACAGGAGATAGCTAGTCTATCTTGACTTGAGAGACGAAAGTGATTCGTCAGATTTGATGCGCCGACGCAGGCCCTGTTGAGTTGAAGATTTCCAGTGTGGAGAATTTTACTCAGATCTAGAGTACATCGATCCAGAGATGACGTTGTTTGTTGGATAATCCGATATGAGATCGGTAAGTGGACCAGCTTCAGATAGAGGACCTCACCCAAATGCGTTGTGAATTGATCGTGAATGGATGAATATGGAGTATTCCTCCGATGTTTGGGATGAGTTCCCGAGGAAGTGTTCGGCTAGATATCTTCTATAGAGTGATGAAGATACCGAGTTCACAATTTCGAGTCCGTGTGAGAGACTCCAGATTGACTGTAGCCGAGAACAATTGCAGTACGCAGATAGCAAGACGTGACGTCGAGGTGGACGGAAATAAAGACGAGTGGAACAAGATGTTCGTGCGAGATGTTAACGAGCTATTATTACTTCCCGTTGATATTAGAAATCGGATATGTATACTGAGGCGTTGGGATACAGCCAGTTTCCGAGGAAATGCTGTGCTTGGAATGCAGATGTCTAGAAAATGAGAAGAGATTATGCAAGAGTACCAGCCTCCGTATAGTTCGGCATAGGCGAGATCGGAAGAGACCTTGAGCATATTCTTTCCAGGATACTGCTGCAATAAAATTTGCACCGAGAATCAGTTGTGTTACGTGTATTCATAGGGCCAAAAGCCACCGCCAGTGACGTGCTGCTTTACGAGTGATCATACTAATTAACCAGAGGAGTGCCCGAGCGGAATCGTTTCCGTTAGCACACCTGACCGGGCCGATGAGCAGATAGATTGCGAGATTGGTAATCCGCAGAGAAATGAGGACCCATAGACAGAAGACGCCAGACCGTGAGCAGAAGGCAAGCGGATGTTCTTGCTCTGCCTGTTCTGGATGCACCGACATTTTTCTTCGACATTATAGGAGGTGAACCTCAATGTCATTTGTTGCGATTTGCATTTGTGATCCGAGTATCATACTTATATCGCTTGGAGTTTAGTTTTGATGATTTAGTTCATGATATTGTTTTCATGCACTATGGCTGCACTTACTGGGTATTTACATTTCGTGCACAGTTATTGCACTTGAGATACGTTTTACACACTGTTGTATTGATCTATGATTTGTGCACATTTATTGCACTTGATATCGGTTTTGTGCCTTAGCTGCACATGTTTATAATTTTGTGGATTTCAAACGGTTGATTTGATTTTGTGCATGTGGTACGCACTCGATTTGATTTTTGCACTCGGTATAGCTCGCATATGCTTGCAGTGCATTGATACGTGTTTTGTGCACGCAGTTGCACACGTTTATGATTTTTATACACCTTGGTACACTCGGTGTTGCTTTTATATGCATTTGAGTTATTGATGAGTTCCCGTGCATTTGTTGTACCGGATTGGGTATTTCGTGCACTGGATGCACTGGATTTGTATTTCGTGCACTGGATGCACTGGATTTGTATTTCGTGCGATGCACTGGATTTGTATTTCGTGCACTGGATGCACCCGATTGGTATTTTGTGCATTTGTTGCACCAGATTCGTATTTCATGTCTTTGTTGCACTATACTGCATTTCATGCATTGGTTGCACCGGACGGGTATTTCGTGTATTAGTTGCACTAGACTTATACTCCGTGTATTGGTTGCACTTGATTTATGTGTTTGAGCATTTGTTTTAACAGATTTATGTTTTTGTGCGCGTTTACCCTTGACGTTGTTTTCGTGCAAGCTACTGTACTAGATGCTTTTTACGAACCTGACGCGCTTGGGTTGGATTTTTGCACATATTAGGCCCTTGGTATTGGATTTTGTGCACATCGGGTGCACTAGAGTAAGATTTTATTCGTGCATGTTGGATGCACCTGATTTAGATCTTTATTCGTGCATGTTGGATACACTTGATTTAGATTTCGTTGGTGCATGACGGATGCACTTCATTTGGATTTTCGCGCATGTTGGGTGCATGATATGAGATGTGATTTTGTGCACACCGGGTGCACTCGATTGGGATTTTCTTTCGTGCATGCTAGTTGCACTGGATTAAGATTTTCGAGCACTATAGATGCACTAGATGTTGTTGTCGTGCACATCCTTTGCACTGGACAGATGCTTTCGTGCACATCCGTTGCACTTAGTTTTGCTTTTGTGCACATTCGTAGCACTTGTATTGGATTTGGTTTTTCCGTGCGCACAAGACGCATGTGATGTTGGATACGCCTTTTGAGGCTGATTTTGCTCTTGAGCACTTTGTTTTCATGATGGGTACTATATTATGTAGTAGCCAAACATGACTGATCTTAGGACAGTGCCTGAATACTTTGTATGCATAAAAAGTTACCAAGAGGTTGTCAAAAGGAGCTATAGTCTCGCTATTTTCTACGTGTCCGCGAGCGGCACGAACGTTTTTAAAGGAAAACCTTTTGGGATATTTTAAAAATGACGGAACGTATATCTGAGCAAAACATATATGAACATATAGTTATTACTTTACGAATGTGCGTCCGTCACTTGTGCCGTGAGTTACGCATCACGCGGCTATTCAGAAAAGATTTGCATGTGTTTTATTCTGTTTTAGAAGATTTTCCAAGGATGCGTACTATATATGTATTATAGTATTTGATTAGTGCATATGGGATTTCGGTAGTGGATTTCGAGATCTGTATCTCTATTGTGACTCCGATGATATGCGTGCAAGTCCGATAATTTGCGTGACGCTTGACGGAGTTTGGTTTTGAGTTTCGTACTCATTTTCCGGCGCACAGGATGCGCTGTGGTATTTCTATATCTTCCGTGATTTCGGAGCCCCGTTGATTTGAGTTGATTGTTTAAATGTTTTATCATTTGGGGGTTTAAATTTAAACTCGGGGACCGAATTTATTTAAGGGGGGAAGATTATAACATTTCAGAAAAATATAAAATATAATTATTATGATATTGTGAGTTTTTTTTGGCCCATTTCCTTGCCAAAATTTTGTGAGCATTTTCATTGGGCAGTGGGCATTATTTGGGCTTTGGTGAGTCATTGGTTCTTGCATTTATTAAGGCATGGGCTAATTTGGTGAGGTGTCTGGAGTCTTGTTCTTGCATTAATGTTCACCGTCTTTGCTAAGAATATTTATGAAGGATATTTGTGTTTCTTGATTGAATCCTTATTCTCACCACTTCATTTCAAAAGCCAGTGACCATTTCCTTCATTATTGGCCGAGCACTTTATTGACCGAGCCCGTCTTTTCTTTGGTGCAAAGAAATCCTTTGCTCACATCTTCTTCATTTCTTGGCAACTTCAATTTACCTCCACCCTAATCCTTGGGTGCCTTGAGACAAAGTATTTACACACTATCTCTAGTTCATCTTGGTATCTAGGCTAGCAAACTGGATGCCTGAGTTGCTTCGGTTTGGAAGTGGGAGTCCGTATAAAGAATCATCGACGTGCGTCCTCTTTGACGAGCGTGATCGGAGAGCGAAGTTCGTCGAGGTAGCCGCAACATGCTAAGGACAGAGATTTAAGACCGATGGACACGAATCTATCGGTATAATCTCTTAAACCACTTTACAGTTTACTAGTATAGGGTTAATGGTTCGATCCGGGTTTTAGGGTTACGTTAACGCCAAGTTTAAAAGTTTTTGTTCCGCTATTGGCCACGGATTAACGGCCGGGGCGCTGGTGCAGACTTACAGTTTGTACATCAACGACGAGGGTTGTTTGGTCGTTTTTGCATGTGTAGGCTATAGGTTCTAACCTATGAGCGCACTGTGTGCCGTATCGGTTTTCGGACTTGGTTTTCATAACATTGCGATATGTGTTGATTTGTAGGTACCCTCGCGCGGATTCCAAGACGACGAAGCACATCGACTACGCCTGGACGAGGAGTTCCATATGTGAGTAGATTTATATCTACGGGGGAAGTCGGGTGGATGGCGTATAGCACCCCCGCAAACATTGATATGGAATATCGTTTAATTATTATATCCTGATAAATTATATGTGACGGACATGATTATAGGGTTTAATAAACGATAATATGATAAAAGTTGACACCAATGAACATAGTGACAAATGAGAGTATGAAATGAGAAGTGAATCATGATAGGTACGAATTGAAAGAGAACGAGTATACTATATGATATGATGACTTAGTGTGATATGTCGTTATATGGATACGAATCGATATGAGATAGTTGATACCTTTGTCGGTCCACGATATAAGATTGATACAAATGCGACCTGGGATATAGGTATATAGACATATATAATGTTGTGCATAGTGAGTGATATGTCGTACGAGACTTAGATCCGTACCCCCGTTATTGTATAGGTTGATAGAATCCCTAATTGTTTAATGCCGCCGTACGATGGATTACCGTACGCGATGAGTTTTACCTGTTGATTGATCCATACCCTTGATTAGAGGATGCCGTACGATAGATTGTATCGTACGTGATGTTGTGAGTCTGAATGCCGATTGATAGCTTTACTGACTCGGATATGTTGTAGACACGTATACCTTATAGCATTTAGCTGACGGTGTACTTTATGCTACATTCATGTCATTCTCATTGCATTGTATATATACCTGTGCTAGTACACCTACACCATTGTCGATGATGTGTATGTTACACTTACATATATTGGCCGGCTCACACACCTTTATCATCGATAATTGCTATGTCACTATACAGTAGAATTTGCTACATCATGCCATGATATACTTGCTAGGCTCACATCACTATGCTATGTTGCATGATATACTTTCAATGTTCATATCACTGTTTCACGTTGCATGATATACGGATATGCTTACGTTCTGTATATGTCGCATACCTACATGCAAATATACTTACATGTACAACCACATATCTTGCTAGAGCTACATATACCCCTATATGGTATTGTATTGTCATCTGACATTGAGACGTTGATTATTATGCTATTGCGCTTATGAAATGCATTATACATACCTGCTTACATGTAGATACATATATCTTGCTATAGTTACATGTACACCTCATATGATACTGCACTTGATTTCGGAGGAATTGGGAACCGCATGATATATTTTAAAACTGGATTCATTTAAAAGAGCGGTTTTCCCTTAATATACTCATATTGCTGTTTTATGTTGCATACATCAGTTTTCATGAATTTACGTATTGAGATATGGATTTCATATGATTCGATTTGAGAACCGTGGGGGTCTTTCAAGAAATTATGTATTGTTTGAAAACCCGGTTTCTCTTGATATGATATTTCAGTACGTCCACCATGAGTTTTCTCGGTTCTGAGACTTGTGTTAGATACCCGATTCGAGGAGTGGTAGGCACCGTCTGTGGGTACATGGTGGACCCGGTATGGTTCCCCGAGGCAAGAGGTGATTTTCGTGGTATAGACGATGAGCCTGGCAGGTGGGCTAGTACCTACCGGTGATAATATTTGGACTCGGCGGTTATCGTGGGGATACCGATCGGAGTTATGTACGGACATGAGGGCCGGTCCTGGTGACGGCGCCTGAGAGATGAGTATTTACGTGTCGATGCTGGACACGGGTTTCATGAGGTTTCGAGTGTCGATGTTGGACACTCAGGTTCCATGATTTTGATGTGTCGTTGAGGGACACACACACACACACACACACACACATATAAGCATATGTTTCCATGAAGTTTCGAGTGTCGATACTGGACACTCAGGTTCCTTGAGACTTACAGATTTGAGGGTCGATCTGAGGATGCGGTGCCTGAAGTATGAGGATTTACGTGTCGATGTTGGACACGGATTTCATGATGTTTCGAGTGTCGATGTTGGACACTCAGGTTCCATGATTTCGATGTGTTACGAGGGACACACGTTGATTTATATCCTCATATTTACCTGCATATACTTTTATGATATTTACATGATATTGTTGTGTCATTGGTTGACACGTGGATGAGATCCACATGCATACAGGCTTTTGTTTATATGGTTGGATGAAATCCACTTGCTGATAGGCATTGCTTATGTTGTTGGTACATATGCTGATACGGTCACCCTAGATATCATAGTATTACCTTTATGATATAGTTGATCTAGAAATCGATGATACGGTCACCCTAAATATCATAGTATTACCTTTATGATATAGTTGACCTAGGAATCATTGTTTATTTCAATTTCTACCTGATGATGTTTTCTACTCACCCCCGTTTTGCCACAGTTCTTGCAGGTTGATCGTTTGGATCAGTAACGGCCTCGCTGGAAAATAGCCGCTTTCGGGTGATTTGCTTTGGGTAGCTGGTACATGTGGGATCGTGCCATTCTTGTATTATTATTCCTATTGTATCTAGTCAACTCTATCAAATCAGAAACTAGTATTTGTATAATTAGTAAGACTTAGCAAGACTTGTAGTTGTGAGACTTAGAGCGATGGGTTATATGTTCGCTTGGTGGGTTTGATATCTTGCTTTTCATTTTACTTTGTGTTGATCTTCGCCGTTGGACGTCATATATATATATATATATATATATATATATATATATATATATATATGCTTGTGGTGGTTGTTTCCGCCGTTGGGCGTGATTTGCTCCCATTTGGCGATGCTTTCTTTATATTCTATGTTGTACCCGTTTCGGGGTTAGCTTTTACAAAGGAGGTGCTGCCGAAATTTCAAATAAAATAAAGGAGATTAAAGGACTTTTACTTAAGGTTTCCAAATGTTGTATCAATGTTTTAATTACTTACTTCTTTTGAAAGGTTTAGATTTCTGGGTTTCGGCTTACTTAAGTTACGTTATGCCTGTAGATGTTGCGTGATCTAAGTGCCGGTCACGAGCTAATATTTCGGATTGTGACAAAAATAAAAACTACAATAAATACAATAACAAAAATTGATAATAACAATAGAGTTTAAGAAAATCTCAATGAAACTCGAATGTTGATGGAGAAGACGAGAGTGAATCTACGAAACTTGATTCTCGAATCTGAATTCTCTCGTCAATGGCTGTGAATCTGAATGAAAAGAATTAAATCTTTAATCTTAGAATTCTTGGAGAGAAATGGAGTTTGAGTTCTTAAGAATTCCTTCAGCCTCAGGGTTTGGAAGAGAAGAGAATCTTGTATTTATACCAAGCTCTAAAACTAAAAGGGCCAGCATGTCCATAACATCAAACATATTAAAACAGTTCATAAGGATTTGCTATCAAACAAAAATCATAGACGTTATACTCAATAGTAATCTCTCATACATACATTTGTGAAATATATGAAGTATTAACTTGCAAAGAACTCGCCATTTTTTCTTCAGCTTTTTCTTGCTATAGGATACTAAAATCATGGAATTTTTAAAAATCTCAAAATTTTCTCTTTTCTTCAGTTTTTCAATATTTTTCTTGTTATAGCATATGAGAATCACGAAATATATAAAAATTCTAAATTTTTATATTTTCGTCAAATTTTTAACATTTTCCTCACTGCAACACACGAACATGGAGAAATTATATAAATCTCTCTGTTTTCCTTGGTTTCCTAAGATTTTGCTTGCTATACCATAAGAAAATCAAGAAATCTTTTTAAATAAAATATTTTTGTTTTTTTTTTGGTTTTTCAACATTTGCCATGATAAAACAAACGAAAATCACAGAAATTTAAAAACTCTCAAAATTTTCTGATATCATCCGTTTTAATATGAGGTTGCGAGGGCCGCAGTACCCCTCACATGGGGGAATTTTGCAGAAAACCCCCTTGATTTGTCAAGGGGCTTTTCTGCAAAATGCCACCCAAATGTAAGGGGTTACTGCAGCCTCGTTCTGGCCTTAAAATATAGTACAAAACAATTGTGAAATTTACAAAATTTTTTAAAAAGTTCTTCAAATTTACAATATTTTGCACGCTATCATATAAAAGTGGCATAATTTTAAAACTCTTAAACCTTTTTGTTTTCTTCGGTTTTAAATATTTTGTTTCCTATAACTCATGAAAATTATAATTTTTTTAAAAATCTAAAAGAAAATCAGTTTTCTTCGTTTTCTTCAATATTTTGCATGTTATAAACACGAAATTTTCAAAAATCTTAAATTTTTTTGTACTCTTTAGTTGTCAATATTTTGCATGCTATAACATATGAAAATTAAAAACCAAAATTTTTTGTTTCCCTCAAATTTTGACGAAATTCTCAATTTTTTAAAAATTCAAATATTTTCTTCTTTCTTCAACTTTTCAATATTTTGCATGCTTAGCACACAAAATCGTAAAATTTAAAAAAAAATCTCAATATTTTCTGATTTATTCGTTTTTTCAATATTTTACTGACTATAGAACACAATTATTGTGAACTTTTTAAAATTATCAAACTTTTCGGTTTTCTTCGGTGTTCCTATGTTTTACACAAAAAAATCGCAAAATTTTTTGAAACCTCAAAAATTTTCAGTTTCCTTCGATTTTTCAATATTTTGCACTGCACACGAAAATCGCAATTTTTTTTGTGCTTTTGGTTATCAATATTTTGCTTGTTTTAGCACATAAAAATCGTGATATTTAAAAAAAATTCCGTTCCTTCAGATTTTCATTAAAATTGCGAATAATTTAAAATTTCAAAAAAATTCCGTTTTCTTCAAATTTTCAACATTTTGCATCACGAAATCATGAGATTTTTTAAAAATCTTAATATATTGTAGTTTATTTGGATTTTTAATATTTTGCTCGGTATAACACATAAAAATCGAGAATTTTTTAAAATATCAATTTTTAAAATTTTCTTCGGCTTTTCAATATTTTGCATAGGAAAATCGTGAAAGTTTTAAATCTAAAATATTTCAATTTTCTTCGATTTTTCACAATTTTACATACTATAACACACGAAACTTGAGAATTTTTAAAAAATCTTAAAATTTTCTAGGTATTTCGGTTGTCAATATTTTGCTTGTTATAGCACATGAAAATCACGATATTTTCAAAAACACCAAAAAATTCTATTTTCTTTAGATTTTCATTCAACTTTTGAATATTTTAAAATTTTAAATTATTTTGCACTTGAAATTGTAAAAATCTCAACATTTTCTTGTTTATACAGTTTTTAAATATATTGTTTGGTATATCAAACAAAAACCGTAAACTTTTTATAATATCAAAATTTTTGGTTAACTTCAGTGTTTTAATATTTTGCACATGAAAATAGCGAAATATTTTTAAAACCCAAAAATTACAGTTTTTTCGATTTTTCAATATTTTGCACGCTATATAAAACACGAAAAACACGAAATTTTCAACAATCTCAAATTTTTTTATGCTTTTCGGTTGTTTTTATTTTGCTTGCTATGGCATGAAAATCGCGAAATCTTAAATTATACCAAAATTTTCCCTTCACATTTTCACAAAAATTACGAATATTTAAAATATTCAAAAACTTTCCGTCTTCAAATTTCCAATATTTTGAATGTTATATAGCACACGAAATCGCGAAATTTTACAAAATCTTAATATTTTGCATAATTAGCACACAAAAATTCCGAACTTTTCAAAAACATCATAATTTTCTGCTTTGTTTGGTTTTTCAATACTTTGCACATGAAAATCGCAAAATTTTAAAAATCTCAAAAGAATTCAGTTTTTTCGATTTTTCAATATTTCGCAGGTTATAACACATGAAAATTGCTCAATTTCCAAAAATCTCAAAGATTTCTGTACTCTTCGGTTGTTAATATTTTGTTTGATATAGCATATGAAAATCATGAAATCTTAAATTACAACAAAATTTTCTGTTTCCTTCGAATTTTCACAAAAATAATGAATATTTATAAGATTCAAAAAAAATTTTGTTTTCTTCAAATTTTCAATTTTGAACTCTTTAGCATATGAAATTCCGAAAATTTTAAAAATATTAATATTTTTCTCTGTTAGCAAACAAAAAATGCAAGCATTTAAAAGATTGTTTTAAAAAATTGATCTTTGGTTTTCCAATACTTTGCACATGAAAATTGTGAAATTTTTAAAAATCTCAAAATTTTAAAATTTTTTATGCTCTTCAATTTTTCAATATTTTGATTTTTATATAGCACACGAAAATCATGATACCTTCAAAAATCACAAAGTTTTCAGTTTTCTTCAAATTTTTAATATTTTGCATAGCATATGAAAATCTTGAATTTTAAAAAAAAATTTGTATTATTTAAATTTTCAATACGAAAATTTTAAAATGTAAATATTTTCTGTTTTTATTTGTTTTCTTCAATATTATGCTTTTTATAACAAACAAAGATCGCGAAATTTGTAAAAATATCAAAATTTGTTGTTTTCTTCCGTGTTTTAGTATTTTCTTCCTATAACACAGGAAAAGTGCTAAATTTAAAAAATTTCCAACAAAAAAATTCTGATTTACAATTTTTTGAATTCTAGCTTAAAAAATTATGAAATTATCAAAAAAAAAAATTCAAAATTTCCTATTATCTTTATTTTTTTTATTTTGCATGTGTTAGCTATAGTGCCCTCAAAACAATTATTGTAATTGCAGGTATGCAATTATGATAATTGAGAGAGGACCTTTATAGGTCTTACTCGAAATGATAGTATGCTATCTGGTTTGTCTTTATTATTGTTGTGTATACGTTTTACTTGTTATTACGTGTCGCTAATTTATAATAATAAAGCCCGTAGGATTCTTGCTTGACTTCCAGCATTATGATGGCGACATATACGTGAGAGCTGGGTAGTCCATAAGCACATTCTTAAATGTCCCTAGTCAAGAGAGTATCGAGACTGGGCATCGATATTCCGGATTAGACTAGTGTATACGTTTCGAGACCCCGACGAGGGGCGGTGGCCGGTCTCACAAGCCATTGGTGTTATGTCACCTAAGATAGTATACAGATGCTCACTGGAGGTGAGTACACTGGACGGACTCGCCGAGAACTTCTAGATGGTATTATATCTATCGTCAGATAGAAGTTCTCTAATGACATAAGTACAAGTTAGTATTTTGACCTGAGATCATTATTTGTCTTGTGTGTGTTCCCACTGTACTTAGATTACTATCCTATCACGGCTCAAATGGGTCATGCAAATATGTTTTAGTTGGGTACAGTCCCGAGGCATATGGAGGCAGTGAGTGATTGTCAGGGATTCGTCTCTCATGGTATTAAGAGTCGATGCCGCGCTATGTTCGGTTAGCTATTACCCTAAATCCTTGGCCATGGTGGATAAGATTTACAGATAGGAGTTCAGTAGTTTCTCGGTTGGTGATGAGCTTGACTCCAACACGACTTATCAGGTTATTAGGGGTCTGACATTATCCACCCCTCGACCCGGTATGCGATATTCTTAGACGAAGAGACCGGACTGTACGGAGATTGTCACATTCAGGCTCAGTAGGGTACAAACGGACTTGATTGTCGACCTCTCTTTCGGCATATATCTAGATAGCCGTTACGTATAGCTAGTGCCGCTGACGTGCTTGTGGTTATGGATTTATCCAGTAACTCACTGCCAGCGTATTGTCAAGTTTTTAGAGCCCCCCACATAGTTTTCCTGGTTCGGGCGATATGAGGTAGAAAACGTATGTTGGTACATATAGGGGTCTGATTAAATACGTGTACAGGCTACACGGACTTTAATCGGACGGTTGATAATACTAACCAGCTTAGGATTATACCGGATTATTAAATCAAGTTTTGATTTAATAATTTATATATATATATTTTTAATATATATATATTCTAGTATTATTGTTCACTATCCATTCTCTCTCTTTTGGATATTCGTATTTTTATATGGATACACGTATGTGTATTTCGACATATATACTTGGAAGTATTTCATATTTATACGGAAATACTTTTAGAAAGAGAACACCTCATTCGTGAATATTCATGAAAATGAAGTGGAGGGTGAGGTTGTCTTGGGTATGATTGTGGGAATGTTGAGAGGGATGAGCTTCATTTGTTTATGAGTAAAATTGTTGTGATATTTTTTAAGGTTGGAAAATTTATGAAGCCATTCTATTATTCTCTCATTCATTCACAACCAACACTTAGCTATTTTCTTGAGAGGGCAACCTCTTCTTCCTCCTCCTCTGCCTTCATCACATGCTCTCTTGAGCATTAGTTTTAGAGAGAAAATGAGAGTGGAAAATTCCTACATCCCCTTTCCATTCTTAACGAGCTTGGAGCGTCGGTTGCTTCACTAGGTGAAGCTGGAGCTTGAATCGGTTCTTTCGGATGGATCATTTTCGGTAAGGACGGTCATCTCTCAAACTTGTTCCGGACGGCCTACGAGGAGCTTGGAGGGGTCTTCCACGATTGGGTGGACACGCATTAAAGGTTGTAACGCTTAAACCTCGCACACTTGTTTTCTAGTTTAGTGTTTGGAAAGATCGTTAGGGATTAGTTTCTAGTGCTCCCCTGTAAATTTTTGCTTTTCGATTCCGCATTGATCACGATTTTAGCGGCGAGGGCATTAGGAATTTTCAATGGTATCAGAGCCAAACCAAACACTATAACTAGATTAGACGATATTTTAGTTTTGACACTGAAAATTTACCCGTATTTAGTTTCGAATTCCAAGTTTCTGTCCATTTCAAAACGGAATCTGAATTTTTTTTGTATATGTCAGTGGACAACTTTTTAAGGAAAAAAACTTGGAACAAAATTCGAGAACAAACAGGCAAAGTTTGGCCAAGATTTGACCGAGTTCCTTTTCCCAAATTTCTATGTTTATCCCCAAATTTTGTCCGTTGCTTGGAATTGTTGAAACTAGATTTTTGGTATGTATATTTTTGCCCCAGATTTTGTTTTATACTGTTTGTGCATATGGGCAATTTGGGACTATTTTCGGTCGAAATTTTAATATCGTTTATTTTTGTATCTTGGTATATGTGTTGTTGAATGTCGTCTAATTGCTCTATATTCGATTAGACGGGGTTGTACACTTACTTGTGTTGCTTGTCCTGTGATATATATATCTCTATGACGGTTTAGCTGGATTGTCGTATTGGATAGCCCCTCGTGTGTTTGCCAGTATAGTTTTGTTTTATAATGTTGTATTCATTTGTTCGAGATGAACTCCAACTTGTGGCCACCATTTCCGCTTTATATATATTGTTTTATCGGGGCTCGACCAGAATACGGTCGATGTCACCGCTGTATATTTTTCATTTATGTACTACGATTAACCCAGGAGAAGTGCTCAAGTAGCCAGGTTCCAGAGTGCAGTAGGTGGCCATCTCATGGAGCTGAGACCGGGCCACCTCGCTCTAAAATTGGCAGGTTACTCGCCGCACTTGTTAGAGTTATAGGATCGACCCGCGAAGAAGTGCCCAAATTACCGGATTCTAGAAAGCAGCGGGTGACCGACTCATGTTATTGAGGGCGAGTTACCAAATTTCTAGAATTGGAAGGTGGTCTGCCATACTCGTAAGGGTCTAGATTCGACTTTGTACGGGCTATCCTTACTACCAGAGAACGTCGCGTCTCATTTACAATTCAAATGAAACGTGGGGCTCCTAATTTATCTGCTATTCTATATTGTTCTTTGTTCGCATGCCTGTGATGACTATTATCTTGCCTGAGATGATATATATATATATATATATATATATATATATATATATATATATATATAGTAGATACTTCTATATGTTTTGCATCCGCGGTAGCCCTGTTCCCGTCCTGTCGTAGGTTAAGTAACCTTACGGTGAAGACCCGGGATCCCGTGGCGAATGCGGATGGCATATAAAAGCATGCTATTTTAGTTGCTTTTGGTGTGGCTTAGAAACTTGTTTGATGGGACTGCGTTATATGTTTAGTGTAAGAAAATAAAATCTAAATGGTGTTGTCATAACCAATTTTTAAAACTACTCAGTTTTCTTAAAAACAAAGTTATATTCTTTTGCTTTGCATAGAGATATTCAGTTAGGAATATCCAGCACCTCATTCTATGAGAAAAGAACCTTGATCTTTTCGCGGGGAGTTCGCTCTTAAACAAAAAATTATGTTACTAGTTTTAAAAGCGGAGCCTAAACCACTCTATTTCAAAGCCACTCATGTTCCCTCAACGATATCAAAAGTTCATTACGTTAAAGGTTTTTCACCAAAACCAGCTGTAGCTCTTCGTCATTTCAGATGAGTAGTACTTAGTATTCGTGCTGCGTATGTTGATCTAGTCAAGACGTAGTGTATGGTAGTTAAGTGGTGTTTGTTTGTAGCATTATGATGCGATTATTTAGGACAGTCGCATAGTCATGTTGACCCAGTCAAGGGCATATGCGGGTGGGTCTAAATTAACCTAGGATAATGACAGGTTGAACTTGACTAGCGGTTTATGATATGTTGATCTAGTCAAGGTCATAAGACGTTATGGGTAAAAACTATATCGGGAGTTTCAAATGTAAGGGAAACTTGCCAAGTTTGCACATACTTTCTGGAGTGTGGTAATTTTGGTCGGCTTCCATCAAAATTATCACACGATGATAGTTGGCTCCCGATTCCCACTGATGAGTAGGTATTACTCTTCGGGAGATTTTCACTTCACAATTAGCCAATCTATTAAGTGTCTAGAAAGTGTTAACGAGATTATGCCTCTAGGGTAACAGGGTTATTTAATTAGGTCCGTATAAAAGCACGGGGGATCTCCCTCGGAATACCAACACTGGCCTGGCCGAACAGTTAGCGAACGTGTAAGGTGTACATGATCCTGACTGGTTCTCATTTTAGGGTTTGAAGGAGAATTCGAGGATACAGTGGAAGCCATCCTGATTAGAGAAAGTAATAACCAATCTTATCTTGATAGAGTGCACGCTGAGTGTTTCTTTTCTCTCTCTGGTTACAATGACGCATGATTTACCTTAAACTAAAACTCATCAACCAAGTTAACCGAACCTTCTTACATACTTTAGTTTTGGATTGTCATGATTCACGACAAAATCGCATATATTCATACTACTCCTACTTTCCTTTTGCTTTTATCCAGAACACTCTGTATCACTACGATGATCCATATTACTTGGAAAGGCCATCGTATAGTTACATATGAACTCAAAAAAATTATTTCAGTCGAGAATGGCCACTGATTCTGGAGAAATTGAATTGTATTATTCGGTTGTCTCTTTTCTTTACCTTCTCTCAGGTTGTGAGAGCTCCTTGTATTAGGAGAGTACACCTATTATGCTTATTGAATAGTCTTCTTCCAAACTTTAGACTGGTGCCGAAAGGTAGGGAAAGAAGAAAACTAATTAGCCTAAGTGTGGTGTACAGAAGGTAAGATGAAGAGACATATAAAGCGTTGGAGTGAGGGTAAAGGAAATTGCGATTACTATCGTAAATCTAGACGGTGGAAAAGGCATTACGAAGAATACCCGGCCATCCCTTAGAAACATTTTCATATTTCAGTTTTTCTGTGTAATTGTTACCGAGAACTGTTTTCCCAATTAATTCTGACTCTAGGGTATGTATGTATTGGATTTGGATCTCACATTTGTACAGTGTTATAAATGCTGAATAGGAGCAGAATATTGGAAAATGGGTGATTTGATCTTCAATATCTGAATTCGCAGCAATTAGCGATATTGGATTAAATCACCTGGTTTTGTCTTACGACAAATATTTGGTTTTGAATAACCGTTGCTATGCATAAATTTTTAAAATAATATATCTATATCTTTATTTTATAAAGCGGGATACAAATTTTGAAAATTGTGTTCTAAACATTTAGCTTTATCGGTTGAGCATAAGGTAAGGTGTATTGAATAACGGTGTAAGACATTCTTAACCAAAATACAGTTTTCAACCCACGACACACGGAATTTGAGTTAGTATACTCTTGGGACTTATACATGGTAATGTATATTGTCCGGTGTCTTTTAGGATAAAGGGTTGGTACTCTTACTTCATTCACTTTACCTATAAGTTCTCTATTTTTAGACACACATTCATTGTAATGCAAGATCCAAACATTTAGAGAAGTTTATAAGTATAAGAATGAAGTAGAGAACTGTACATTGGAAGTATTAGGATTCTTCGAGATGATCGAAAATGTAAATACTTATGCTAGGTATTCCATCATAATAATATTAAGAACTCATTTCTCTCACAGGTTATTCATCCGCGGGTGCGCTCCTTGATAATTAATGTTGTATTAGCTTTTTTCCATTTAGGTGATATGCACTGGAGATAGCTGCATGGCATTTGAATCTGATTCCATCTAAATTAGTTCCTTTGATTCTATATGGATATAGAGTGGTTGCATATCTTGAGCTTGTTAAGATATGGAGTTATCCAGTTTCTGTTTAAAAGCAGAATCCGGACAAACTCAAGGCACGTTTCGGTAATGATAGTTTATGGATTATCCCAAGAATTCGCTAGGGTTTTGCTTCTACCATTTTCAAGATCAATAGTTACTTTGTTCTTGACTCGCCATCTTTTTATAAAAGAAATCTTTTTGCAAAAGAAACTAGTGGGAGTATGGTAGAATTGGAAGTGATTCCAGAACCAAAAACGGTTATTGAAAATTTAGTAGAACCTGATAATTCAATTGGATTTGACAAAGCTTATCCACTCTGCATATTTTAGTAAGTGATCTCAGCCACCCGAGAGATATTTCGGTTTTCTCGTAAATAGTGACAGGAAGGTCAGCATCAAGGTGATGATGGCCCTACTAGTTATCAGTAGGCCATGCGAAGTGATGACTTCCGGATGATGGCTAGATGCTTTATATCCAAGATGGACTCCACGCACTCTAGCAAATTATGGATTTTAGACTTTGCTGGGTGCTCCTGAAGAGGTAAAACCCATAAGGAGCAAGTAGATCTTTCGAGATTTGTGCAGGTGGAAAGGTATTAACCTAATAAGACTAGATTTGTTGTAAAGATTCTCATCAAATACCCGTTATGGATTGTGATGAGAGTTTTACTTCAGTGTCTACGCTAAAGTCCATACGGATATGACTTGCCACTGTTGCTATTCAAGACTATGATATCTGGAAAGATGATAACTATAACGTTTTTCTAAATGAGAATTTAGAAGTGCACATATATATGACTCTGCCAGAGAGTTATCATAGTCAGTGGGAGCAGTGGAAGGTGTGCAAATAGTTTATGTCTATTTGTAGATTAAAAGAAACATAGCAGAGACGGATCATCTGTTTTGATTTAAAAGTCAAGGTGATTGACTTCATCAAAACAACAGATGAACCTAGTAAGAAGGATGTAGGGAGTATTCTCCTATGATTTTGATGACATGCTTCTGATAAGAAGTGATGTTTATAGACTGCAATCGATCAAACTTTAGTTGTCACAGGTGTTTTCTCCATATAGGATCTGGATAAGATATCATTAATTCTAGTGACTAGATCTATGGTTTTAGATTTAGATTTGGGAAGTTTCCCAATTCGGGTACTTAGACACCATTCTAAAAGTGTTTTAGAATGGATGACTCTTGTTATGGTAGTGTACCCGCAGTTGATGGAGCCTCCCTCTTTAAAGAGATGTCTTCTAGACTGATGAGGAGAGGGACTGGCATGAATGTTATATCATTTATTTAGGCAATTGAGTCAATCATGCAATATCTTGTACCAAACCAGATGTTGCTTCTGCGCTTACCGTAGTAAGCAGATATTAATCCAATCCTGAAGAAACAAAAGGAAACAGTTAAGAACATAGGAGGATATTCTTGGCATATGGTAACGGCAGCCTCTTCTGGGAGGCAGTTATCGGTTCGGGTTTCCAACATGACCTGGATGACAGAGATGCTATCAAAGTTTTGAGTTTACCCTTTTCTGAGGAGCAGTATATTGAATAGGTTTCCAATAAGTATACTGAGATAGCCCTGGTGCAGAATGCTGGTTATAACTCAACGGAGAATACAGTCCAAGAAGTTTGTTGAATAAAATTGTTCATTTATGAACTTGGCCCATCAAGCATGTAGACAAATTCTTGAGGCGGGGTATCGCTCAGTTCGGGAGATTTTTTTATCTCCGTGAAGTTGAGATATTGAGAGATGAAGTTGGAACATTATAGCAGATCCACTCACTGATGCTATTCTCGAATACGGATATTTCTCAAACATGGTTTGCGAAACTGCTTAGTGGAGAAGTTGGGTATTTTGTAGCACATGAGCTGTGGGTATGCAATACCGCAATAATTAGCCTTAAATGCAAGTAGGAGATTGTTGGCTATAGTGCCTTCAAGGCAATTATTGTAATTACAGGCATGCGATTATGATAGTTGGGGGAAGACCTATACAGATAGAACAGTCTTACTCGAAATGATAGTATGCTATCTGGTTTGTCTTTATCATTGATGTATATACATTTTACTTGTTATTATATGTCACTAATACATAATGATGAAGCCCGTAGGATTCTTTCTTGACTTCCAGTATTATGATGGAGATCATATACGTAAGAGCTGGGTAGTCCATAAGCACATTCTTAAATGTCCCTAGTCGAGAGAATATCGAGACTGGACATCGATATTCCGGAGTAAACTAGTATATACATTTTGAGACCCCGATGAGGGGCGGTGGCCGGTCTCACAAGCTATTGGTGTTATGTCATCTAAGATAGTATACAGGTTCTCACTGGAGGTAAGTACACTGGACGAACTCGCCGAGAACTTCTAGATAATATTATATCAATCGTGAGATATAAATTCTCTAGTGGCATGAGTGCATATTAGTCTTTTGACCTATGATCGTTATTTGGCTCGTGTGAGTTCCTACTGTACTTAGATTACTATCCTACCACGACACAAATGAGTCGTGCAAGCAGCTTTTAGTTGGGTACAGTCTCGAGCCATATGGAGGTAGTGAGCGATTGTCAGGGATTCGGCTCTCCTGGTATTAGGAGTCGATATCGCGCTGTGTTCAGTTGGCTATCATCCTAAATCCGTAGCCACAGTGGATGAGATTTACAAATAGGAGTTTAGTAGTTTTTCGGTTGGTGATGAGCTTAACTCCGACACGACTTATCGGGTTATTAGGGGTCTAACGTTATCCATCCCTAGACCCGGTATGCGATACTCTTAGACGAAGAGACCGGACTGTACGGAGATTGTCACATTCAGGCTCAGTAGGGTACGAACGGACTTAATTTTCGACCTCTTTTTCAGCATATATCTCGGTAACCATTACGTACAGCTAGTGTCGCTAATGTACTTGTGGTTATGGATTTATCCAATAACTCACTGCCAGCGTATTTTCGAGTTTTTAGAGTCCTACACAGAAGGTTTTTCCGGTTCAAGTGATATGATATAGATGGCGTATGTTGGTATATAAAAGGGTTCGATAAATTACGTATACAAGCTACACAGATTTTAATCGGACGGTTGATAATACTAGCCGGCTTAGAATTAAGCTGGATTATTAAATCAAGTTTTGATTCAATAATTTATATATATATTTTTAATATATATATTCTAGTATTATTGTTCACTATTTATTTTCTCTCTCTTGGTTATTCGTATTTTTATACAGATACGCGTATATGTATTTCGATACGTATAACGGGAAATATTCCGTATTTATACGGAAATATTTCTAGAAAGAGGATACCCCATTTGTGAATATTCATGGAAATGAGGTGGAGGGTGAGATGGCCTTGGGTATGGTTGTGGGAATGTTGAGAGGAATGACCTTCATTTGTTTGAGTAAAATTGTTGTGATATTTTTTAAGGTTGGAAAATTTATGAAGCCGTTCTATTATTCTATCATTCTATCATTCATTCACAACCAACACTTAACTATTTTCTTGAGATGGCTACCTCTTCTTCCTCCTCCTCCTTTTTCACATGCTCTCTTGAGCATTATTATTAGTGAGAAAATGAGAGTGGAAAATTCCTCTATCCCCACTCTCCATTCCAAACGAGGTTGGAGCGTCGGTTGTTTTACTAGGTGAAGCTGGAGCTTGGATCGATTCTCTCAAGTGGATCATCTTCGGTAAGTGTGATCGCCTCTCAAGCTTGTTCCCGACGACCTACGAGGAGATTGGAGGGGTCTTCTACGATTGGATGGACACGCATCAAAAGTTGTAACGCTTAAACCTTACATGTTTGTTTTCTAGTTTAGTGTTTTGAACGATCTCTAGAGATTAGTTTCTAGTGCTCCCCTGTAAATTTTTATTTTTCGATTCCGCATTGGCCACAGTTGCAGCGGCGAGAGCATTAGGAACTTTCAACTTGCTATATAGAGCATAAAAAATTTAATATTCTTAAAAATCCCAAAGTTTTCTTTTTTTCGGTTTTCAATATTTTATTTATAAAAAACGATAATCATAAAATTTTCTGAAACCTCAAAAAACTTATGTTATGTTCACATTTTCATTATTTTGGGCACATGAAAAATCACAAAGTTTTTAAAAGTCTTAAAAATACTTCTATTTTCTTTCTTTTTCTACACACAAAAATCATGTAAATTCCAAAATCTCGGAATTTTTTAGCATTTTCGATTTTCCAATATTTTACTTTCTTATACTCTTGAAGAACTTAGGAAACTAAGGAGACAAAAGGCTATGTAAAATAAAAAAAGAAAATGTCACTGATTGTTGCTAAGAACCTAACAGAACAAAAGAATCTGATCTGTATGATTAAGACTGGATTATTGGGAATCTTGCCAACACACCAAAATCACGAAATTTTAAAAATCCAATTCTTTTGTTAATTTTGTTCAAATTTTCAATATTTTGCTTACGAAAATCTTAAAATTTTCTGTATTTTTTTGTTGTTCGATACTTTGTTTGTTAACATACAAAAGTCGCAAAATCTTCAAAATCTCAATAATTTTTCTTGTTCGGTTTTTCAATATTTTTTGTTTACTATAGCACACGAAAATCATAAAATTTTCAAAAGTCTATATGCTTTTTTTGTTTTCTTTCATTTTTTATATTTTCGTAAAATTGAAAAAATTGAAAAAAAATCCATTTTCTCAATATTATGCATGTTGGAACACATGAAAATCATGATTTTTTTAATAATCTTAAATTTTCTGTATTCTTTAAAATATTAATATCTTACATACTATATAGCATACGATAATTACAAATTGTTTAAAAATGTCAAAATTTTCTGTTTTATTTGGTTCTCCTATATTTTTTTGTTATACAAAACGAAAATCATTAAACTTTTTACCTTAAAAAAGATCTTTTTTCGGATTTTTCAATATTTTGCATTCTATAGCAACGGACTTCATGAAAATTTTCAATACTTTGCCGGTAAAATTTAAATAGTGAGATAAAATAGAAAAAGATTTTAAATGGGTCTATCACCATATAAGCATAGTTGTCTATATAAGATAAACGGGTGATATATATAAAACAAGAAGCCAATAAAATATTTTCTATGATCCAAGAGGCTAGATAACAATTTTTCCACTAAACCCTAACCTAGTTAAGGAAATATTCCAAGGAAATATTCCATGAAATATTTTCTCATATAGTTTATTATATATTATATAGATACTTCACCAATCTACCCTTGGATCCAAACACATGCTACCATAGAAACAAAGGAACGAGCATACGACACCTAAACATTAATTCCAAATGGAAGTATGGTCGTATTTATTTCTTGAATAGCATTCAGTTATTAGAAAGCCCTAACAAGATAATGATGGTGTTCTTGTGTTGCAATTCTCCCACGTACATGCATCTTGATGTATATAACATGTCACGTCATCAACTTTTTAAAATTTAAAATACCCTTCTCTCCTTTTTCTACTCGCTTCGTTGACCATTTATATTATATTATAGATCAACACTTCATCCGCTGAGTTTGAAATCTTATCGCAATCCACTAAGTGATATTTTGTCATTGGATAGATTGTGATAGGATTTCAACCGGATGGCCTAAGCCTTTTTCATTATTATATGCTGTAATTTAGAAATTTGAATTAGCTCTTCTAGGATTCGATCATCATATTTCCGATCCCTCTATCTCACACAATATTATATAAAAATATTTATTTCTTGCACATGCATCACAAGTGCAAAAAAACTAGTATTAAGATCCGTTAACGTAATTTTGGATGTGAGTGTCGCGGCCAAGTATCCCGGTCAACTCTTCCTCTTTCACTCGTTCTTGCATATAATTAACATACATTACCAAACAAAATGTAAAAGATTACCAAACAAAATGTAAAAGATACTGTTAGGATCTTTAGACCCAGGCCTAAACTAAGAAATTCATGCACCACTTCAAAATCTAATTTTTAAAAATCTTTTCCGACGATCCGAACCGTTTATCTTGATCTAAACGGTGAGATACACACGGATAAGCCGAAATTTATACGGTTTCGAAATCGTTTGGTTGTTGATCTAATGGTTTTAAAATCAATGTTTCATAGAATATCAATAAACCATAAATTTTAGTATACTTTGATCAAAATTCAAACGCTTTCAAGACCGCATGAATTTCAGCATAACAATGTATTTCACCGTTCAGTTCAAAATGAACGGTTCGCCGGTCGATAAAGTTCAAAAAATTTTAATTTTGATTTTAGAAAGGTACATGAATTTATTGTTTAGGCCCATGCCTAGAGGGTCCTGACGCTTAGAAAACATATATCACAATACCACCATTCATAAAAATAAAAATAAAAATAAAAATAAAAGTACAATTAAAAACAACCAATGACAATATAACCGACCCAAGCAATAGACAAAATATACAAGAAAAATCATCTACTGAATAATTCCCAGCATTTTATATATCATGTTCAATGTACATGAAAATGAACATAATCCATATAGAGATAGATAATCATGGCTCCTACAGTATGCAATTGAGCGCGGGAGAGAAAATGCCATACTCGTGGGAATATCCTAAAGAAAGTATAGGTCCCGACCCAGTAACTAAAAAATGGTCCAAGAACTGAAAGAACAATGAGATAACAAAATACGATTGATGCAACTTCTTAAAAGATTTCTTCATATATGAAAAATATTTCCCAAAATGTAGCAAAAGTTGCAGGTCAGCAAGTTCAAGCCCTGCTACAATAATCGCATGCCCCTACGGATTTAGCCGTAGGGGCAAACTACTGCCCCTACGGATAGATCCATAGAGACATAAAATTCCTCCGTACGTCCAAAGGGCGCAGGTGCAAATTTTCGTCCTGAACATGTCCCTACGGAGTAATAATTGCCCCTACATCTTAATTCGTACAGATATTTATCCCTACGGATTATTCCGTAGGGACATAATCTTTATTTAATTTATCTGTTTATAAAATAAAATACTTGTCCCTATGTATATATCCGTAGGACCCGATAAATATCCCTACGAAGCTGTCACTACTACAAAGAAGGGTTGCCCCTACGGATATATACGTAGGGGCGAAAAAATACCCCGTAGGTGCAAAGGCCGCAGGTGCAAGTTGAAGCCCTGAACTTGCCCCTACGGTTAAATTTTTGCCCCTACGGATATATGTGTAGGTCCAGTTGCCCCTACGGATTAAGCCGTAGGGTATAAGATTTTATATTATTTACGGTTTATTTTAATAAATTACTTGGACCTACGGATATGCCCGTAGGGGCATGTACTACCCCCTATGGATATATGCGTAGGTACGTTTCCGTAAGGGCACAAATTCAGGATTCCTGATATTTTGCCCCTACGGATAACGCTGCAGGGGAGAGGCAGTGGCCCCTACGGATATATCCGTAGGGGCTTTCCCAACCCCCTGGCACTGAGATCAGGGGGAAATATCAGTTACTGCTGATATTTTGCCCCTACGGACATATCCGTAGGGGTAACATGTGTGCCTACGGATTAATCCGTAGGTACATATTGTCTGTAATTTTTTTTTAAAAATGGGCTGCTTGATTTTTTCCCGCCCTGTGCACAATAATATATACATCAATCAAATCATATATTGCAGTATTCATAATCACATCTCACGCATATATATAATATACTAAAGAAACACAAAAACTGAATATGATATAAATACAAACCAATATCAATATCGTTTCAAAATGTAGTACAATGTGTATGATATAAATAAATACATGTTTCAAAAAATAAGAACCAAAGATCTACCCTAGCTCGGTCCAGCTCCACCTCTGAATAACGATAGAATAACGCGCGCCTGCTCCTCGGTCAATAAACTCTGCAATTCGTCGCGAGCGGGAGTCTGAGCGGCATGTGGAGCCGGCGATGTGGTCTGCGCAGCCGCCGTCGAGGTAGTCGCTTGCAGAGCCGCGGCTGCGGGAGTCTGAGTTGGCGGTGGAGCTACAGGAGCTGTCTGCGGAACCGCAGCCGATGTAGTGGCTTGCGGAGCCGCAGCCGAAGGAGATGCATGTGGAGGCTCGGCCGATCTACCCTGTCGCGTCTGGATATAACGTGTGTAAGAAGCGTGTAAGAACTGTTTATTATTCGAATTCGTATCATTATTAAGTTATTTCGAAACCCTGTTTGGATATCTAGTTTGGAAAAGCGTTGTTTATTTCAATTACATATGTATGTATGATTAATCAAACTTAAGTCTAAAACCAAATAAGCTCAAGCTACGTACTAATTATGGATATGTTGATATGTATATAATATGAAATGATATTTTACTATAAAGTAGTATACATACCAGCATCTCCTTCAACTCCTGAACGCTGGCCCTCAAGCTATCCAGTTCATGATGGACATGCCGGTCACTGGAGATGGAGGAAGTAACTGCCGGGGTGGAGTCCAACTTCATATGGGTCCTGCTAGGGCCCAATCCCCGGCCTCTCCCAACCTCCGTGGTGCCGTCCGTGTGCGGCGTCCTGGACTGGGGTCAGCAGCCTCGAATGCTGCCTTCCCCCTAGCAACTGTCAGAACATTATATTTAGCACATACTGGTCTATAAAATTGACAAGAAATACCAAAATCAACAAATTCAAAGCCTTACCTACAGAGATAGAAGATGTGCTCATCTGGTATCTGCATGTATCAAAATTTGAATAATATTAATTAATTTCAGTACATACATACTAACAAGGTAAACTCGCATATAGCGCTGCTTACACATATGACAGGGAGTGAACAAGCTCTTGTAGATCATCAGGCGCAAATCTAATCTCATCAAGCAGCCCATGATAATGAGTTGGACGACTAAGAGCAAAAGGAATGTGTGTATATTTATGATATAGCATTCTAAATCAATATACATGCCCTATATAATATATAAACATACCTGGAGGAACGGGAGTGGCCTCTGTCCCTGATATGGACGCATCACCAACAACTAGACAATCAAACATTGACAATATAAGTAATTTTGACATAAACAGGCATGGATATCTATAATATTACATTCAAAATGGATATTAGAGAGCGCACCTGCAGTGAGAAGTGATAAAAGTATCACCCAACAAGAGTGTAATTTACAGAATCAGTTGAGACTCTTGAAAGTTATAGAAGAACCTGACCTGCACAAATCTGATGTATGCTTTCCATTGGACACTAAGAAGTCTCTAAAGGGAAAAGCCTATGTGAAAGCCATCATTAGTTCATATCAGAAGATTGATGCTGAAACAGAGAACAAGGAATGCCATTTTTTTCTTCTTCTGCCACATTACTGTCTTCTCCTTCTTTTTCTGCCACATTACTGTCTTCTCCTTCTTATTATGTGCGCGTGCAAATTTAATGACTATATTGAGAATATGGATTAATAGTGGGTAGGAAAAGTATTTCTCAAATGGCTTTTGCGTCTAAAAACCATAAACTACTAAGTAATAGCATACATAATTTTTTTAGTATAAAGGTTGTTATTTTAAGTTTTCCCTTATAGAGATATGATCTAACTGCATCTATAAACTATAAGTGTGCAGAAAATTATGATAAGAAACCATAAGAAAGGGTCGTAGCCATGCATAACCTTGAATCTACATACCAAATCATGCAAAAGCATGCACTTATTGTCACCTTACCTTGGAATATAAAATATCTTGGAAGACTATAAGCGAGCATTTAAATCTTGATAGCTTTTGACTTCAACATATATTTTTCTCAAGTACCATGAAATATACTTCCTCCGTATAAACCGTTTTCAGGAAGATGGATTAATAATGACAAATTATCCATTGTGGCTCACTAGGTTAGTATTTTCTCTTCTATTGACCATCTTACTAATCTGCTTGGTAAATTTATTCGGAACCGGCTGCGAATCATTAAAATACACGCATAAGAAAGAAAGCTAAAATACAGATATATAGCATACCGATACATCGAAACTTCATAGTTGCGATGACAATCCAGAGATATTTATTTCTACACACGTGGTGCGCGTGCGAATGCGTCAGGCATCATGGACAAATATTTCAGAACATGGAAAGTATTATTCGTATAAAGTAATTAAAACTTTTAAACACCTTGGGTAGATATTTTCTTAGTTGATGCAATCATATCATGGGGACTAAATTTAAGCTATTATACATATGCATATGTATTTTTCTAACCTAATATATCACACACACACACACACACACACACAGAGAACACCAGGTAGGTAGAGAAATCAGGTAGCAGGATCCTGAAGAAATGGAGTCCATAGTATTGCTCATCATCATCATCCATGATCCCTTTGATAATATTTTTTCAAAGGGATCATGGATGATGATGATGAGCAATGTTATGGACTCCATTTCTTCAGAGTCCTGCTAGCTGATTTCTCTACCAAACTGGTGTTCTCTCTCTTTGTGTGTGTGTGTGTGTGTGTGATATATTAGGTTAGAAAAATACATATGCATATGTATAATAGCTTAAATTTAGTCCTCATGATATGATTGCATCAACTAAGAAAATATCTATCCAAGGTGTTTAAAAGTTTTAATTACTTTATACGAATAATACTTTTCATGTTCTGAAATATTTGTCCATGATGCCTGACGCATTCGCACGCGCACCACGTGTGTAGAAATAAATATCTCTGGATTGCCATCGCAACTTTGAAGTTTCGATGTATCGGTATACTATATATCTGTATTTTAGCTTTCTTTCTTATGCATGTATTTTAATGATTCGCAGCCGGTTCCGAATAAATTTACCAAGCAGATTAGTAAGATGGTCAATAGAAGAGAAAATACTAACCTAGTGAGCCACAATGGATAATTTGTCATTATTAATCCATCTTCCTGAAAACGGTTTATACGGAGGAAGTATATTTCATGGTACTTGAGAAAAATATATGTTGAAGTCAAAAGCTATCAAGATTTAAATGCTCGCTTATAGTCTTCCAAGATATTTTATATTCCAAAGCAAGGTGACAATAAGTGCATGCTTTTGCATGATTTGGTATGTAGATTCAAGGTTATGCATGGCTACGACCCTTTCTTATGGTTTCTTATCATAATTTTCTGAACAGTTATAGTTTATAGATGCAGTTAGATCATATCTCTATAAGGGAAAACTTAAAATAACAACCTTTATACTAAAAAAATTATGTATGCCATTACTTAGTAGTTTATGGTTTTTAGACGCAAAAGCCATTTGAGAAATACTTTTCCTACTCACTATTAATCCATATTCTCAATATAGTCATTGAATTTGCACGCGCACATAATAAGAAGGAGAAGACAGTAATGTGGCAGAAGAAGAAGGAGAAGACAGTAATGTGGCAGAAGAAGAAAAAAATGACATTCCCTGTTCTCTGTTTCAGCATCAATCTTCTGATATGAACTAATGATGGTTTTCACATAGGCTTTTCCCTTTAGAGACTTCTTAGTGTCCAATGAAAAGCATACATCAGATTTATGCAGGTCAGGTTCTTCTATGATTTTCAAGAGTCTCAACTGATTCTGTAAATTACACTCTTGTTGGGTGATACTTTTATCACTTCTCACTGCAGGTGCGCTCTCTAATATCCATTTTGAATATCGATAATATTACATTCAAAATGGATATTAGAGAGCGCACCTGCAGTGAGAAGTGGTAAAAGTATCACCCAAGTAGGGTGTAATTTACAGAATCAGTTGAGACTCTTGAAAGTCATAGAAGAACCTGACCTGCACAAATCTGATGTATACTTTCTATTGGACACTAAGAAGTCATAGAAGAACCTAACCCTGACGTACTCATGGGCCATGTTAGACTGTATCATATAAATTGTAGGTTATGATGACTATATTGAGAAATCTAAGAACGGGATGGTTACTGACAAAGGAGAAAATCCGTGTATATGCTTTGTGTGTGCGTTTGTCGTTGAAAAAAATAAATTATCGATAATTAAAGTTAGATTTGAGGATACCCATGTATGAGTTGTATTCTATTTATGTGTGTTTCGATTTATGATTTCGCTTAAGTGTAGGGTTGTTTTTACTTAAAGAAGTATCACCATCTACTATATATAAAAAATGTAGCAAACTAAGACTAGAACTCATTTAATATTATCAACTAGTGAGATTTCAATGTCGAAAACTCCCTAAAAAGGAAAATTACTAAAAGGAAAAGACTCTTTGAACAAAACGCATCCACTAGCAATAATATGGAACTGAGACTCGATCAAGATTCTCTGGACTAAAAAATTCCAAGGAATTGCTATTTGAATTACGTTAATTTAGAACACGATCGTTGTAAGTTGTACTTTTCCCGACTTGTGTCATGCCCATGAGCACACAAACTTCTCCCCAATCACAAATCCCAGTCCAGATTGGTATTCAAAATTTATTTAATTAGTTTGTGATCCACATCATTGATTCGTTGCTTGAGGCATCAATGTAGGCACAAATATCACTGAAGCAGCTTAAATCACCATATGAACCGGTTATCGATTTCAATTCCACCAGAATTAGAATTTCATCCGAACAACTTTCACACAGTAATCGGAACCTGGTCAACAAATTTGTCATGCCCGTTGTGGTTTTACTTATGTACAGTACTTCCACAAAATACGTGCTATCATTTCTAAATGGAAGTTTCTCAGTGCCACCATAGTAGCAGAAGATGGAATTGTTTATCGTAACTAGATTATGCTAAGCCTCGGATAGATTAGGCAAACATGATCTAGAAGAATATAATTAGCAGAGGAAAAATATAATAAAACAAAACAAAACGTAGCAAATAAGATAAAATAAAATAAAGATATAGAAAATAAAAGAGAAATAAGTTTTCGAGAGGAGAGGTGCAAGATATCATGTGCCCCGAAGAAAAGGAGGGCAAAAACAGTGTTGGCATTCATAAGAGGAAAGCTAGACTAACAAGAAGAAACATTACAAATATTACTATGTTTATGAATTATCACAGAAAATCAACCCAGAATCTGCAAGAAAATCAAAAATATGGCTCAAATATGAGACGGACAAATATCTTTTCCTCTCTTATCTTTTCTTTTTGAAAACAAATACCAGAAGATGTTGACTTTCTGGATAGATAGGAGTGGATATGATAAAAACATGTAAAGGGTGCATGGAAGTGCTAACAGAGACTCTTTGTTGCAACTTTATAGTAAACGGAACAATAACTGGCATATTCAAGTTAAAAGAATTGCAAGAATAATGAACATGGCTTACAAATTTGGGTGAGAACGATGTGACACTCAGAAAAACATCTAAAAGAAAAATTCATAAATGCGGTTAGGCCAAAACCGGACTAAATCCTGCCATGCGACTGATATTCCTTGATGTAGAAGTAAATATAACTGTGGCACACACGCACACATGCACACAAAAACTATGGCACAAACAAGTGGAAATATGCAAATAAACATGCATTCATGCAGACATTAAAAGATTAATATAACAGAGATGTCTACTGATGATTTGTAAGATGTTATCGCAGGTAGGACAACTGCCAATTCTATGGCTTGTGGCCACCAGCGACTGCTTTCTCACCACAGTAAAAATAATGAGGGATTATAACATATCATGAATTCGATATGCACCGTGATTTCATAGCATATGTCTATTAACCTATAATGTACAAGTTCTCGGCGTTGATTGCAGAGGTGCATACAGTCTGAACTAGTAAATATACGTAAGAAGGAAAAAAAAGAAACGATTCATAAATATGGTTGGGCCAGAAACAGACTTAGTCAGTGGATGACATATAACTGATATTCCTTGATGTAGAAGTCAATACACCTTTGATAACAAACTCATTCTTTTTTGGGAGATATATGAATAACCGACTCTGACCCTCAGCATTCCATTGAACACATGGAAATCCATCGTATTTCATATCCAGCCACCTCACTTCACCGATCCTATGATCGCCCTCTGGAGGACGCACAGCCCTAGCCGCAGCCCGAGCCCCAGCCCCAACCCTAGCCCTAGCCGCAGCCCGAGCCCCAGCCCCAACCCTAGCCCTAGCCGCAGCCCCGCCCTAGCCCCAGCCCGCAGCCGCAGCCGCAGCCGCACCCCCAATAAAAAATTGGATAAATTGACCCTACCCCGACCCCGACCCCGACCCTAACCCTACCCCGACCCCGAACCCGACCCCGACCCCGCAGCCCAGCCCCTGCCCCAACCCTAACCCTACCCCGACCCCGACCGCGACCGCGACCGCGACCCCTGCCCAACCCCAACTCGCGCGCCATGAACCCTAAGCCCAAAATAATCCAAAAATTCTTTAATTTACCTCGAGATTTACTCACCTGAACGGCTGCTGGGGCTGGGGCGACGACCTGAACGGCGGTGGCGACGACCTGAACCGCGGTGGCGACGAGAACTGTGGTGGCGACGAAACCGGCGGTGGCGATGAGGAGAACAACGTTGGCGACGACGGCGTGGCGATTTGGGGCTTATTTTCGCACGCGATCGAGATCGAGAGAGAAAGAAATTGTGAGCGTAGGCGATCGATCTGTGCTTTAGTAATTTGATATTTAGTTGCCTCTACGGATATAGCCGTAGGTCCTTTGTTTGCGGCTCCGTAGGGGCAAACACCAAATTAAGAATTAATATTTTTATTCTTGGACGTCTTTGCCCGTAGGGGCAAACTTTTAGCCTTACGGATTAATCCGTAGGGCCAAGTTAAATCTGCCCCTACGGATTTCAATATCCGTAGGGGCAACCCCCTATTTTACTAGTGTGTCTGTATGGGCCTGATAAATTCCCCTACGGCTTAAACCGTAGGGGTAAGTTTTGCCCCTATTACTGAGTCTATAGGAACAAAATATCAGAATATTTGTAGGGACATTATCAGAATATCAAAATATATGATATTTTGTTCCTATAGACTCAGTAACAGGGACAAGCCGTAGGGGCAAGTTTTGCCCGTACGAAATTATCTGTAGGGATATTATATCATGTTTTTTTTAAAAACGGGCTTCCTGTTTTTCCCCCGCCCTGTGAACAATAATATATATATCATATTGTTGGGGTCAAAATTTGCACGCCGGTTCACCAAGTCAAAGTCAAGATCAACCCCAAGCCAGGTGGGCCCAAGTCTAGGTCAAGCGGGTCCATACCCAAGTCGAGCCCGCGGCCAGCCTTCCCATGCCAACATAAAAATCATGTAATAAATAATTTTAATATAATTTTTTATGTATGAATGGGTATAAAGCCAAATTTTTGTAAAGCTCATGGCTTATGTGCAAAAAGAAATGGCACATGAGCCATGGGATGGGCAAAATGCCATTTTGTAAAGCCCAAAGGGTTATATGTAAATGTGTAAGTCTATATAAGGCAACATGATGATGAATAAAGTATATACTTTTTATTCTCCCTAAAAACTAGGGTTCTTGTGCCTCCTTCTCCATCCTCAAGGTTCTAAACCTTTTTCTTTCTTTTGAATTAAATCAAGACTTTTACTCTCCCTTTTCCAAAACTAAATAGTTTTTCACCACAAAACCCACAAAGGGGAACTCAGATCTCCCATCAGATCTAAAATCTAAGAGATTTTTAAAATCTCATACTTCTTGTTCTTCAAGATCCAGCCTGTAGGATGTTTTTTGTCATCCCATTGAAATGGAAATACGCGCGCGCTGGTCAGGGGCATTACAGATTCCCCCTGCCTAGGGTAGGCTGGGGTTTATTGATTGTGGAGATCCGAATCTCCGGCAGCCACGAACTAAGATGCCGTTAATTACCGCTCGCATTTGGAACAGGAGAACCTTTGATTGACGGGTTAAACTGGTCATGTGAACTTAATGTGCAGTGTTGTGTTTTGAAGGGGTTTTGGATATATATGGGCCCCGCAGAGTTTTTACGGGGGGCCCGCTACTCGGATAGCGGGCTGGGGGTCAATGGGGCTAGCAGCCCCCTTGCGGGGTGCGGCACAGCGCCCCGGTGAAATTTTTTAAGGGAGGGACAGTGTTGTGGAGTGTGTGTGTGTATAAAGGGGAAAAGCACCCAAAAGACGCGTGGGGCCAGCGCCTCACGTGTCTAGCACGCGAGCGCTGTTCGCTTAGACGCTAGCGCATCACGTGCCCGGCACGCGAGCGCTAGCGCATCACATGCCCGGCACGTGGACGCTGGGCGCTTGAGCACTCGGGCGCTGGGCGCTCGGACGTTTGAACGCAAGGCGCTCGAGCGCTAGCGCATCATGTGCCCGGCACGTGGGCGCTTGAGCGCAAGGCACTCGAGCACTAGCGTTTCACGTGCCCGGCACGTGGGCGCTGAGCGCTTGAGCGCTCGGGCGTCGGCGAGAAAAATAGGCTTTTAGCCCCAGAAATAGGATTTAAACTCCCGAAAGAGGATTTAGAGTGGAGTTAAACTCCTAAGATGTTTTTGGAGATGATGAAAGGGGTTTCTCCCTTGAGCTCTGGATCTTCCGAAAGTGGGATTTTTGGGAGATGTGCCTCCTTCTTCTTCCCCTCGGTTGGCCGTATCTTGGATGGAAAGGGGGTGATTTTAAAAATCTCTCCTTTTTAAGATCTGATGGAAGATCCAAGCTCCCCTTTGTAGGTTTTGTGGTGAAAAACTATTTAGTTTTGGAAAAGGAAGAATAAAGCTTTTGATTTTAGTCAAAAGAAAGAAGAAGGTTTTAAAATCTTGAGGAACGAGAAGATCACAGCTCTTGATTCTTTTGGGAGAGAGAAAAAATTGTTGAGATATTTTCATTATCTTTGCCTTTATAGGCTATACACTTTACATATGGCCCCTTGGGTTTTACAAAAATGGCATTTTGCCCATCCCATGCCTCATGTGCTATTTCTTTTTGCACATAAGCCATGGGCTTTACAAAAATTTGGTTTTATGCCAATTTTCTTACATTTAAAAAAAATAAAAATAAATAAATACACCAAAATTATTTATTACAAAATTTTTATTTTGGCATGGGGGGGGGGCGGCCGCTTCATGTTCGGGCTCGACTCGGGTATTGGCCCACTTGACCTGGGCTTGGGCCCACTTGGCTTAGGGTTGACTTTGATTTTGACTTGGTCAACCGGGGTGTAAATTTTTACCCCAACAAAGTGCCCCCATCAATAAATGCACACCACACATGTGGGTCGTGTGCATGAAATTGATGGATCTTCTTTTACATAGAGGCGATTTGATTCAGTTCCAGCTTTTTGGGAAGCTGGCACTGCCCTTTTTACGACATGGACGGTCGATGCTGCCCTTTTAGCGACTTGGACAGTCGATGCTGCCCTTTTTGCGACATAGACGGTCGGTGCTGCCATTTTAGCGACGTGGACGGTCAGTGCTGCCTTTTTAGCGACTTGGACGGTCGATGATGCCCTTTTAGCGACTTGGACGGTCGATTCTGCCCTTTTAGCGACTTGGACAGCCGATGCTGCCCTTTTTGAGACGTGGACGGTCGGTTCTGCCCTTTTCGCGACTTGGACGGTCGGTTCTGCCCTTTTTGCGACTTGGATGGTGGCTACTGCCCTTTTAGCGACTTGGACGGTTGGCTCTGCCCTTTTTGCGACTTGGACGGTTGGTGCTGCCCTTTTAACGACTTGGACGGTCGGTTCTGCCCTTTTAGAGACTTGGACGGTCGGTGCTGCCCTTTTTGCGACTTGGACGGTCGGTTCTTCCCTTTTAGCGATTTGGACGGTCGGTGCTGCCCTTTTAGCGACTTGGACGGTCGGTTCTGCCCTTTTAGCGACTTGGACGGTCGGTTTTGCCCTTTTTGCGACTTGGACGGTCGGTGCTGCCCTTTTTGCGACTTAGACGGTCGGTACTTCCCTTTTAGTGACTTGGACGGCCGGTTCTGTCCTTTTAGCGACTTGGACGGTCGGTTCTGCCCTTTTCACGACTTGGACGGTCGGTGCTGCCCTTTTCCCGACTTGGACGGTCGATTCTGCCCTTTTTGCGACTTGGATGGTCGGTTATGCCCTTTTAGCGACTTGGACAGTCGGTTCTACCCTTTTTGTGACATGGACGGTCGGTTCTGCCCTTTTCACGACTTGGACAGTCGGTTCTGTCCTTTTTACGACATGGACGGTTGATGACTTGATTTCCCTCATTCCCAGTTTAATGACTTAGGGGTCATGTGTTCCCAATTTAACGACTTAGAGGTCGTTTAGATTGGAGTTTGGAATTTTGGGGTTAGGGTAGGCATCAGCATTGCTAACACTGATGCACATATGCCAGGAGCAATTCATCATTTGCCTTTTCCTGTTGGGGGGCGATGGCTTAGGAGACAGGTTTAGGTCCCTATCACCTAAGGCTTTTCAATTTTATGAGCCGTAAGGGTCCCATAAAAACATTTTCTCCCCACGAGTCGAAAGGATCTCATAGGTGTGCTTTCTCCTTAGGAGTCGTGAGGACTCCTAAGTGTGTTTTTCCTTTGTGAGTCATAAGGATCCCACGAAGATGTTTTCTTACGAGTCGTGAAGATCCCGTAAGGTTTGTTCTCCTCATGCATCGTGAGGACGCATGAGTGGGACTTCCCAAATGGAGCATAATTCCAAGGACGGAGACCGGCCGCTGGTCGGGTGATTGCAATGGGGCATGGGTATGATGAGAATTATTTAAGCCCGTGGATTGTATACGGTAGCCAGTTTGGGGACCAGCCGTAGGGCCGGGGTAATTTTGGAAAATTGGATTTTGGTTGGCGTCTGCATCGCTGCACTGGAATATGGTACCAGGAGCGACTCATCATTCGCCGTCGGGGCATTCAGAGTTTGGTTGGCGTCTGCATCGCTGCACTGGAATATGCTACCAGGAGCAACTCATCATTCGCCGTTTGGAGACTTGGAATTTGGATCTTGTTTGGCATCAGTATTGCTGCACTGGAATAATGCCAGGAGCAACTCATTATTTGCCCCGGGAGGACTTGAGATTTGGTTTTTGGATCGGCATCAGCACCGCTAACAATGAAGCGTAACGCCAGGAGCGACTCATCATTTGCCATTTCCCGTTGGGGAGCGATGGCTTAGGAGACAGGTTTAGGTCCATGTCGCCTAAGACTTTTCAATTTTATGAGCCGTAAGGGTCTCCTAAAAGCATTTGCTCCCTACGAGTCGAGAGGATCTCGCAGGTGTATGTTCTCTTTAGGAATCGTGAGGATTCCTAAATGTGTTACTCCTTTGTGAGTCGTAAGGATCTCATGCAGGGATTTTCTCTTCACAAGGTCAAGAGGACTTTGCGAGTGTATTTTATCTCTTTTCACGAGTTTGCGCCCTTTCGGGTTTTCACAAATTCGCCAGCAGTCTTGCTGATTTTACTCACGGAGCCATTTCGGGTTTTCACCCGTACTTGTTTTGCTTGTGGACATACCCTTTTTTTTGGCCGCTGGTGGGACTTTAAAAGTAGTCTCACCAGCGGGACTTTAAAAGTAGTCTCACCAGCAGGACTTGGGAGAGATAGGGGTCGTTTACGCCCATGGATTATATACGGTTTTACAGGATGTATGATTTAGACCGTAGGGCTTGTGTGCTCAATTCGCCTGCGATTTGGAGCATTCACGCGTAGTATTTCTTGAGATATCGGCCATTGATGGGTGACATGGGTCTTTCTCCCTCGGCACTTATTAGTTGGTAGGATCCTCTGTCGAACACTTTCTTGATGACGTATGGTCCTTCCCAGTTTGGCTCGAATTTTCCCTTGGCATGTCGATTGGGGATGATCGGTCTTCTAAGGACCAACACCAATTCACCTTTCTTGAAAGCACGGAGACGGGTCATCTTGTTATAGGCCCGTGATATTTGGGCTTGGTATAACTCCAGATTTTGCTGCACCGCGAGCCTCTTTTCTTCGAGAGCGTCAAGCTCTTCCAGCCGAAGAAGCACGTTTTCCTCCTCCGTCAATTCGTGCTGAACGACCATTCTTAAGGTTGGAACTTCAACTTCGAGGGAGAGGACCGCCTCCACTCCGAAGAGCAATGAGTATGGAGTGGACTGAGTTGGAGTACGGTGCGTGGTACGATATGCCCACAACGCCTCGTGAAGCTTGAGATTCGAGTCTCTCTTGTTGGCTGAAGTATTTTTCCTCAAGAGCTTGCATAGAGTCTTATTGAAGGCTTCGGTTAGCCCATTGGCTCTTGGATTATAGATGGAGGAATATCTCCAGTCTATTTTGTGTTGAGTAGCGAATCTTGAGACTTTGAAGCTCTTGAAAGAACGCCCGTTGTCAGAAATGATTCTTCTTGGTGTACCGAAGCGGTATAAAATATTATGCTAGAAGAACGTAAGAATATTTTCTGTCTTGACTTCTTTTAGCGGGACAGCTTCAACCCATCTGGAGAAATAGTCAGTTGCGGCCAATATGAACCGGTGGCCTCTGGATGACGGAAGATCAATTGGGCCAACTATGTCGGTGCCCCAAACTTCGAAGGGCCACGACGCCACCGTAGGATGCAACAGATTGGATGCTTGTGAATGAAATCACCGTGAATTTGGTAGATATGACATTTCTTTGCATGATCTCCGCAATCCCGTATCATGGTGGGCCAGTAATACCCAAGCCGTTTAATTTGAAGTCGCATCTTAGGGCCAGATTGGTGAGCACCGCAAACGCCCGAGTGAACTTCTTTCATGACTTTCTGGGCTTCGGCCGATGACAGACATCTGAGCCAGAGTTGGTCATATGACCTGCGGTATAGCGTGTTATTTACAAACACGTATTGGAGAGCTCTCTTCTTCAGCTGAATTTTTACAGATTTTCCTTCGGGCAGCTTGTCGTATCGGAGGTATGCTATGAAGGGTTCTCTCCAATCGGGCTCGTCTTGGATGATCAAAGCTTCTTCGGCAGGACTGCTCTTCTGTTCCGCGCTTTCCTCTTCTCGTAGAGAGACTGGGGATAGAATTTGTCGGCTCTGACTGTGATCAGAATTTCGTCCATGTCAGGATCAGCCAGCTCCTTGGCTAAGCGAGCGAGTACGTCAGCCTGTCCATTCAACGCTCTAGGGACTCTCATTAGTTCAATATGAGTGAACCGTTTCATGAGTTCCACCACTCGGCCTCTGTACCAAGCTAACTTGGTTTTGTATATCTTATAATCGCAGCTTACTTGGTTGACGACAAGCTGAGAGTCACCGTAAACCCGTAACCGAAGGACTTCCATTTCTATGGCGAGCACCAGACCAGCTATCAGAGCCTCGTACTCAGCCTCGTTGTTTGTGCTAGGCTCAGTGAGAGCAAAAGAACGCCGTATGGTTCCCATCAATGGCATGATGAACACCAATCCTATCCCTGCTTTTATCTCCGGGACGCTTGATTTGCTGGAGGTCCTTATTGATGAGGCTCCATCGAAGTAGAGCTCCCAACATGGCTCATCTTCCTCAAGGTGCAATATTTGTTCATCAGGTAATTCATAATTTAGCGGCGACCCTTCTGGCATAGGATGAGCAGCGAGGAAATCGGCGAGGGCTTGCCCTTTTAGTGCTTTCTGAGGAGTATAAACTATGTCAAACTCAGGCAGCATGACAGCCCATCTTGCCATTCTGCCGGCTAGGCTTGCCTTGATCATTAAGTGTTTGAACGGGTCGACCTTGGAGATCAGCATAACCCGATGAGCAAGAAGATAGTGTCTCAGCTTATTCACAGTGAATATCAGAGCCAGGCATTGCTTTTCAATCGGGGAATAGTTGTGTTCCGTTCCGACTAAAGTTCGTCTGAGGTAATAGAGGGAATTCTCCTTTCCCTCCTCGTTGTTCTGGGAAAGGAGTGCACCGAGTGACTCATCTAGCACGGTAGTATAGAGAATCAACGGTTTATTTGGAATAGGAGCGGCCAGCACTGGAGGGTGCAACAGGTACTGTTTGATGCTTTCGAACGCTCCTTGACATTCGGCATCCCAGACAAAAGGAGCTCCTTTCTTCACGAGCTTTGAGAAGGGCCTACATCTCCCCGATAAATTTGAGATAAACCTTCGTATATAAGCAAGCTTGCCTTGAAAAGATCTTAGCTGCGTCAGATTCTTCGGAGGGGGCATCTCCATGATGGCCTTTATTTTTGATGGGTCAACTTCGATCCCTCGATGTCGGACTATGAAGCCCAGGAATTTTCCCGATGACACACTAAAAGCGCACTTTAGAGGATTCATCTTCAGATCGTATTCCCTCAGTCTCGTGAGAACGGTCCTAAGATCTTGGATGTGATCGGCATTGGCTTTAGTCTTGACGACCAGATCATCAACATAACATTCAACGACTTTATGGATTAGGTCCTCAAAGATATTTGTCATTTCCCTATGATATGTAGCACCTGTGTTCTTCAGTCCGAACGACATCACTTTGTAGCAGTATATTCCGATCGGGGTTCGAAATGCTGTGTGTTTCTCATCCTCAGGCGACATCTTGATTTGATTATATCCAGACGATCCATCCATGAAGGTGAATAGCTCGTAATTTGAGGTGTCATCGACCATCATTTCCATGACCGGTAGCGGGAAGTCATCTTTAGGACATGCCTTGTTGAGGTCCCTGAAATCGACACAAATTCGGATCTGCCCATTTTTCTTCTTCACTGGGACCATGCATGCGATCCAGTCCGCATATTTCTCTTCCCTGATGAATCCGGCATCGATGAGTTTCTTGGTTTCCTCGATGACCTTTTCTTCCAGTTTCCCTCTCATTCTTCTAGGAGCTTTTTTGACTGGCTTAGCATCAGGAGATATAGCCAGGTTCTGCACGTCCACTTCAAGGGAAAGGCCAGGCATTTTTTTGTACGTCCACATGAAGCAGTCGATGAACTCATGCAGCAGGGCGATTATCTGCTCTTTCATTTCCTCTGACAAGAGTGAGCTGATGTAGGTCGGCCTTGGATTATCGGGCATTCCTAAGTCAATCTCGGTTAGCTCGTTAAAGGTTGCTTGTCCGCCATCTTCGAGATCTTGAGGAGCTTCTTCTGGCTCGGCTAGCTCGTCATCATCATTTGACCTTTCGCCGGCTTCACCAACATGGATCATGTAGCATGCCTTGGAATCAGGCTGGAAGAAACCTATGCCCCGTCTATCTGGAATTCGTCCATCGATGAGTGCTCGGACCTGAGGCGGATGCCACAGCCCTTCATAGAACTTTGCTTCGGAATCCGTTTGATATAACCGGCATCCACACCTTTTGAAGTATTCCCGCATCTCGGGTGCATAGTATCTGGGATTGAGGACGGCTCTTATGTCTCTCTCATAGGGAAGGCACGCGACAGAAAAATCGACCGGGTGCACAACGGGGTTTGACCGATAAAACAGGATGCCCTTCTTTCCACTTTTCCTCCTGGGGACGTAGAAAGTTTTCAGCTGGTCCACGGTAGAGACTGACAATGCATCGAGCTCTTTGCACATCCGTTCCGACACCCTTGTGATGGCCAGGGACCCTTCTTCAATTTCAAAGGTCTCTCGTAATTTCGCTTGCTACATGGGGGTCCAATCTGCACAGCTGTTGCACAGCAGGTCCTCATTTTCCGACTTTTCAGTGTCGCTGCCAAGATGAGGGCGGACTTTGCTGCCAGATGGACTTTCAGTATCGGAATCGTCCGTATCGCTACCGAAATGAGGGCGTGTTTTACGGAAGGACGGAATTCCAGCGCCGGACTCATCAGTGCCACTACCGAAACGCGGGCGCACTTGGGCGTTTTTGCTTCTGAAAATGACAGTTGGCTCAAATTTTCTTTTTAGTCGTAGGGCCTCTCTGTCCTCAGTCGGTTGTGTCTTAGCATTTTGGTGGTTCATAAAGTACCGAGAATCCTCATATCGGACTTCATGCACACCGAACGGCTGGATGTCTCCGTCAATGCGTCTTCCTTCACCATTTTTAGTATACTTCATGCATTGATGGAGAGTTGACGGAATGATGCCGTAATCGTGGAGCCACGGCCGCTCCAAGAGAATTTTATAAGACGTGTCAGCGTCGATCACGTATATCTTAGCTTCGGTCTGCAGATCCCTAAATTTAATTGGCAGAGCTATGGACCCCAGAACTTGCTGGCAATTTTGGTTGAAGCCTTGAATGACAATCCTTTTCCTTGACAGGTGTCGGACGTACATTGACAAACTCTTCAGAGTTCGCAAGTTCATGATGTTCACTGAGGACCCTGGATCAATCAATATAGGATTAATCCGGTCTCCGTCGCTATACCCTGTCACGTAAAGCGGCCGATTATGCTCAGCCGTTCCTAGTAGTAAGTCTTCGTCCTTAAATGTGACTGCGGTGGCATGCAGAGCGTACTGGGCTTCTTTTCATATTAATTTCCACAAAGCGAGCCTGATACTGCTCGGGGTTCTGTAGAGCGTGAATGATAACCTCTTTAAGCTCTATAAATAGGACCAAGGCATCGTAGATGCTCGGGAGAAACGGGAGCTTCGGAGATGAGCCAATACATTGTAGTCCACTGAGGAAGGACTTGAGTCTTCATTAGCAGGTTCTCTGCCCTTTTCCTCATTAGCCACCTGTTTTTCCTTTCCTTTTGGGGCGTTTCCCTGATTTGGCGGTAGAGCCCTGCCGCTTCTGAGCTGGATTTGGTTGGCCTTGGTGGCGAGCTCCTCATCCTCTTCGGGAAAACAGAGCTCTTCCTCAGAGTCGCTGCCGAGATGGATGGTGTAGCAGGTCACTATAGGGATCTCTTCATTGGAGTTTTCTTTTAACTCCTCCAGAATTTCAACCGCTTCTATAGGGAGGAACTCCTTCAATTGAATCAGAGTTCTTTCCTTTTGTTCATAGTATTCGAGGGAATTGATATATTTTTGAATGGTCGATCTCCCTGCAGACTCTTTCTCGCGCCAAGCTGTACTTTTCTTCTTCTTGAGCTTCTTGGATTTTGAGCCTGATGGAGCAGCATTGGCAGCTGGAATGGTAGGCTTCTTCTGCCTTTCCCATTCCGTCCTGGGCTCTTTCTGAAGTAGCTTTAGCATCTTCTTCGTCTTATTAGATATGTGCTTACTCCAAGGAGGCTGCGGTGATTCGGTTTCATTTCTCAGGGCAGCGGGTTCGGCTGTCTGCTACTAGAAGGCTTCAGCTTCTTTCAGTATAAAGTTGGTGGTTGCAACTTGATTTTTACCAACACGCTTTTGGACAGCTCGATTTCTCCAGCCTTGTACTGCTTCTCGACCCAGTCTTTGAAAATATAGCAATCCTCGATCGCATGGCTCACTTCTCGGTGGTACGGGCAATACAGGGGATTGCCGGTCATTTTTGCTTCTTGAGGTCATTTTGACTCTGGAAATTGTAGACCGTTGTTCAAGACATCTTTAAATATCTTCCGGACCTTGTCCCTTCTGAAAGAGTAAACCTTGTTCTTTTTCTTTTCTAGGGAAGGCCTTCTCCCAGCACTGGCTTTCGAGACCGGTTGGTTTTGGATTCGCCCGCCCTTCGCTTGTCTTCATTGTCGGACGTATTAAAGACATTAGTGCTGTTGGAACTCCCGCTTCTACGGTTGTCGTCCCGCTTGCTTTTCCAAGTCTTGTCTCTCTGAGAGTCCGGGGTGGACTTTTGCTTTGAGCGTTCCAGCATTTGGACTTTCTTGGTTAGCTCTTGAAACGTTTTGAGGTCTGTCGTACACAAGAATGGGACCATCCAATTGCTGAGGTTCCCAATGAGAAGGCTGACGGACTGGTCCTGCTCCAGTGGCGGTCCGCACTTGACTGTGAGATTATGCCATCGGGCGATAAAGTCGGTGTTGCTTTCATTCTTCCTCGGCTTGGTCCTCACAAGGTCGGCAATGGAGATTTTATCACTGACACTCATGAACCTTTGCCGAAATAGAGACTCCATTTAGGCAAAATTAATGGCGGACCCGTCTGGTATACTCGTGTACCAGTCAAAAGCGATACCGGTCAGGCTGTTGACAAACTGACGATGAAGGAGCGCATCATTGCCCCCTGTATTTCCGCATGATGCTTTGAAGTGGGCGACGTGCTGATTTGCATTTCCCATTCCGTCAAATCTTCCGAACTTAGGAATGACATAGCCGCTCGGGAACTCGATCAGATCATACTGTGCGGGATATGGCCGCCCACTACTGCCAATTTCTTTCTGAGCTTCAGGTTCGGCCACCAATGTTTTAACCTTGCTGGTGACCAAATCCATTATCCGATCTTGTGTTAGCGGGATAGTGTTATCTGGGGCCAAGGCGTCCCCAAAAGCGGAATGTGGCCGGCTTTCGTGCGGCTCGACGAATCTTGGACCTAAAGGGACAGGCATCGGCCGCTTCGGATTGTCATCATCCGGCTCATGAGTAGCGACTTGTGCTTGATTGGGAGGCACTCGAGCAATTTGAGCTGTAAGATGCATCACAACGTTCGTTAGGTCGTCAATTTTCGAATAGAGCTTGGCCATCTCTTTATCTTTGCTCTTGAGCTGTTTTCGAAGCTCTTGAAGCAGCTCTTGCTCCGCGGTGCTGGGGTGAAAAGTCGGCTCTTCCTCGCTGTCCGAGGTTGACTCTGCCTGGACCGAAGGGTCCTTCTGCCTATCGTCCTCATCGAGAGGGTTTTCATCATCCAGCGGAGGCGGCTATTCTTGGGAAGCGGCAACAACATTCAAGCTAGATTGGGCCTGGGATGTGGTGGCCCCATCCTTACTTTTGCTGTGAAGGTTGTCGCTAGGGCGCCCGCCTGCCATATAGACCCTATGGATAACATATCCAACCGTCTTTTTATTATCGGCGACTGATTTCTCGGATCGCTGTCTTGACCCTCATGTTTTGGTAACGAGCAGTCGACTGAAGGCGGCTGGCCTGGCTGGATTCTTGAATGGTGCTGACGCTTCCTTTTTGATTTTGCCCCGCTGTTTTCATGCGGCACAGAGCGCCTGATAGATTCTTGAAGAGACAATGTCACATTTTTTCTGTTGGGGCCGGGACACGTCTCTTTGTAGCAACGTTCGGACCGCTGTCTTCTTGATCCTGGCGGTCATGGCAATTTTCTGAACCCACTTCAGAGATTCGAAGGAATTGCTGATTTTTACGGCCGATTCAGTCGTCGTTGCAGGATGACTCTTCTCTTGGAATCTCATACGATTCCACTCGGCCGGAGCTCTGGCCCTTTTGTTGGCTCGATACCTGAGCCGCTTCTGCCTTAACTTTTCTGTTTTAAGCAATCGATAGACGTCGGCTCTTCAGGAAGACGCCGTATACCGATTGATAGAGAGGCCAGAGGAGACGCCCGATCGGGCATTTATTGGAGTCATCGCCTGAGCCCGGTCGCAACGTTTGATGTTGCCCTTTGTACCGGAAGTCTTGCCCCCAGCTGTAGCACCAGAGAGTCATTCAGACACCATCTTAAGTTTCGGTTATGGCGCCTTAGCGATCACAACATTCGGCCTCTTGCCTCTTGAGACCGGCTTGGCCACCTGTTTTGCCGGGATTTCTGCCAGATGAGCGCTTCCGGCAGGGTAGATGAAGACGGAGCCAAACTGGCGGGGAAGTTCCTCCCACTGTCGACTGAGGCTTGCGGGGAGAACCACACGAGCATTGACCTTGATCACGTACGGGATCGGGGTCGCGTCGGAAGCTGAATTCATCTTGGAAGACATTGTCGTTGAAAGTTGTTTGCTGTACGGAAAAAAACATCATTTCAGTACATGCAATCGATATGTATATTGATTGAGTTCGCATGAACGTTTAACCCAAAATATGGGAGGAGAGAAATGTCCCATCGGGCGTTCCAGAATCTGTAGGGTGTTTTTCCTCACCCCATTGAGATGGGAATACGCGCGTGCTGGTCAGGCGCATTACAGATTCCTCCTGCCTAGGGTAGGCTGGGGTTTATTGATTGTGGGGATCCGAATCTCCGGCAGCCATGGACTAAGCTGTCGTTAATTACCCCTCGCATTTGGAACGGGAGAAGCTCCGATTGACGGGTTAAACTGGTCATGCGAACTCAATGTGTAGTGTTGTGTTTTGAAGGGCTTTTGGATATATCGGGGGCCCCGCAGAGTTTTTACGGGGGTCCCGCTACCCGGATAGCGGGATAGGGGTCAAGAGGGCTAGCGGCCCCCTTACGGGGTGTGGGGCAGTGCCCCGGTGAAATTTTTTTTAAGGGAGGGACATTGTTGTGGAGTGTGTGTGTGTGTATACATACATATATATATATATTTATTTATTTATATGTATATAAAAAGGGGAAAGGCGCCCAAAAGGCACGTGGGGCCAGCGCCTCACGTGCCTAGAACGTGAGCGCTGTGCGCTTAGGCGCTAGAGCATCATGTGCCCGGCACGTGAGCGCTGTGCGCTTAGGCGCTAGTACATCACGTGCCCGGCACGTGAGCGCTGGGCGCTTGAGCGCTAAGCGTTTGAGCGCTAGCGCTCCACGTGCCCGGCACATAGGCGCTGGACGCTTGAGCGCTAGCGCATCACGTCGGCGTCACTTTGCAGCTAGCCGATGAGTACGGGTCGGTCCACAGGGATGTTGTGAATTTCCTAATCGCTCTTACGAGTTAATTCCAAACGGTGTGAATGGATTAATTAAATCTAAAAACTAAATTAATTTAGGGCAATTGAATTAAAGATCTAACTATCTAACTAGGGCAAGAAATTAAATTTAATATAGGACAAAGAATGAAAAATTACCTAGGGTAAGAATTGAAATTAATTACTTACTTTATAGATGGCTCTCTCCAAACAACAACACAAGACTTGTCAGATCTGAATTTCTGAAATGAAAAGAGGCATCGATGCTCTCCAAAAGAAATCTAAATTTTATTGATAGAAAGAGGCATAGGGAGGCATAGCCTTTACAATGATTTAGAGTTCCTATTTATAGAGGATAGGAAACCCTAGGTTACAATTGATTCGCACATCTACATTTACCAAAATATCCTTAGGAAGACCTAGTCAAAGTAGACTTCAAGCTTTGGTAAAATTTTATGTCTGTCTTTTTAAAAGGAAGTATTGGGCCTTGAAATTTCCTTTGTGGGCTCTTCTGTCTTTGGGCTTCCTTATTATTTGGTTCTTTTATTAAAATAGCTTCTATGTTTCTTCCAGATCTCCAGTGAATAATTACGGTGGACTTTTAACCGTTCGCTTTGTAATCTTGGACCTTGCATTGCCTTGTACTTTGTGAATTTTATTTTTGATGTAGGCTTGATCAAGAGTCTTCTGTTTGTTGGTCAAAGTTTACTTTTACATCGTCTTTTCATCGTTTTCACTGTTTTCGCTCCAAGAACCTGTAACCTGTAATATGTAGCAAACATGCGTCAAAAGCACCTGTTTATTTATAAAAAGAATAAGAATGGGAAATATAATAATACAATATTATGGTATGAACAAATACCCCCAAACTTATGTTTTGCTCGTACTTGAGCAAACTTATTTTTTTATTTTCTACAAAAAAACTAACCGCACTTTCGCAGGGAAACGCGATTGCACTGAGCACGTGCAACAATCCGTTAAACCTCTAGGTGTCCCTAGTAGGAGGAGTGTTGTCTCCCGAGGGTTTTCAGCGGATACTACCCACAAAATCCTATCAATTTGGCTTTTTCGACTTTAATTCTCCAATTAGGGTTTCTAACAAGGAATTCTATTATCTTCGACTCATAAATCATCCACCCATATTTTTCACACTTCATCATCATTTAACTTAAGATCATATATGTTCTGCAGACCTACTTAGCTTTCGGCATTTCTTAAGTTTTCATTCTAGAGTTCCATCTCCATTTAGGAATTTTTATCAACTCTACTAAAGATACAAGTTCTATTCTTCATTCCTTTCTCTCATCTAAACTCCAATCACATATCCCTACGTGTGTGTATAAGTCACCCCTACACTTGGAAATTCAAATCAAGCAATCATACCCTTGTCCGTTGTCCAAAGCACTTATTAATTGGTGAATTTTTAAATGAATTTTGCTACACATCCTTCATTCGACCGTTAATACTTCTTGAGGTACCAACGACCGATTACAAAATACGTTTGCACTTTAAAGCGTACTTCCTAGTCTTGTAACACCCAAGACTTTTTAGCAGTGACTCCCAAACCAGTTGGTCTAAGGCACTAGGTGATGAAGCACCCTCGCTAAATATTTTTCTATTTTTTTGCAGCCTTAAGTAATCACAAAAACTAGTGTTAATTTTTTTTCTTTATTCACTTTTTTTTCTTTTATTTTCATTGTACTAAGGACTTTAGATAAGAGCATTTCAAGGTCTCTTCAACTATTCCAAGTTTCAAGGTGCGTGATTGTGCAAATTGTAGGGTATATATTTTCAGAATTTAGACTTAAGTTAGGAATTATTTTTCAAACTTATACTTTAATAAAAACATCAATACTCATCCCTTGTTTTAACTTAGCCCAAGAACTGAACTCAAAATTTGCCTATTTCTAAATAAACTACAAAGGCATATACTTTCTACCGTTAAACTTTAAGGAAGGTTATTTTTAGGGTTTTTAATTTACTAAGTCTAAGATCTAGTTGTTCCTAACTAGTTAACCAATTTGTCAAACTTAAGTCAAATAAGCCAAAATTGAATACATTAATTTTTATAATTTTTCAAAATTTTTCAATTTTTATGGGTTTTCAAATAAATATGCAAATGCAAAAATATACAAATGAATGCGAAGGAAGAAAACGTACCAGGCATACCCCCAAACTTAAACTGGGCAGTGTCCTCACTGTCATGCTACACCAAGAGGGTTGAAATGCCGGCACTCCCCTGTTTATTTATTTATAATTTTTATATATATATATATATATATTAATGTTTTGAATTTTTTTTTATTTTTTTATAGAAAAAGAAAACAAAAAATATATATACATATATACAACAAGGTCCTCCCTAAACTAAACAAGGCCTTACACAAGCCAAAGGTTAGCACCAACCATTCAAAAATCTCATCGTGCTAATGGTAGAGTTGGTGAAAGAAGGGAGTGGAAAGAAAAGAAATGAGAAGCACACGAGACCGTATGGGAAGAAGGGTAGAATATGGTCTCGGTAGAGGAGAAGAATGGCGGAAAGGAGAAAGAAGTGGAGTACGATCTTGAGAGTGTAAATCGAGTGAATAAATTAGCGCAATTTGTGATGACCGATGTGTTAAAAGCGATTGTGCTAACCTATTAACCCGTCGAGAAATGGGGTCAAATTCCTCAAGATTCGCAAGAAAGCATGGGTACGTCGAACTTAGTATTAGAGATGAAAGCGTAACGGTCTCTTGTAAGGTTGGAACGATAGGAAGGACGAAAGGGAGTGAATTAGGGATAGTCTCATTCTCACCGTAGTAAACTGTCTCGAACTAAAAAGATTCCATCAATGGTTCGAAATGACTGTAAGCAACCGAGTCTGATGGTTCAACTAACTCATCTGAAAATTCAAAGGACTCAAACTCGGGCGGTGAGCCATCAACATCGTCTGAAAAAGTGAAGCACTCGTAATTGTCATCGGCTGTAAGAACTGTGTCAGATTCAAAGGAAAGGTTTTCAAGCTCACAGTCCTCAAGCGTGATCTTTTGCTTGGTCGGAACGATAGAAAGGAGGGAGGGTGATTTAGTTAAAGGTTCAAGAGGATGAATTGGAAAATCTGACACATCAAACAAGAATGGTTCAACCTCAATATTATTCTCAATACTCTCCTCAATACTATCCTCATAATTTAACTCATCTATGCCATTATCATCAAAATCAAGACACATATGAAGTTCGGGAGAAACATCTAATGACTCGGGATGATGAATTGGACATAAAAGTTCAATCAAATCGAAAGGTTCATCATCCGAAATATTCCCGGCGTCTATGTCCTCAATCAAGTGAAAATCAATTTTTTCTGACACCTCATCAAAAGCATGGATATTTATCGATTTAGGTTCTAGAGTGGAGGCGTAAAGATCGAAAGGATTAAGTGCGGTTTCACTCGAAAGGGGTTCTTCACAATTTGGCAAATCAAGCACTACAAAATCACACAACTCATTTTTATCCTTAACTGATGAATCATTTGGGACATTCGACGGAAAACTGGAGTTGTGGGCTTCAATTGGGTATGGGTAAGTTTGATTTGGAAATCCTCTCAAATTCACACTCTGTCCAACCGCCTCCTTATACATTGAAAAATTTGAAGCTAGTTGAAAACTAGCTACCAGTTCAGCAGGTTGCATAAGGGCGGTTATGGACGCTTCCACATTCCTAACCATTTTGTTTGTTGCTGAAATATAAGCTTTCAACGACTGTTCTAAACTAGACATGGGTTGTGAAGGGGTTTCGGTAAAAGATTCGAAATTGTTTGGATACGTGAAACTCCCAAAAGGCTGTGTAGAAACAGGGTCTAGTGAAGGTGGGAAAGTCGGGTAGGACTGGTAGGAAGTGGATGGTTGGACAGGAGTAGGGTCAACGTGTGGATAAAAAGGTGAATGGACTTGTTGATCCCTAGAACTAGATGTGTGGAGAGGAGTGAAAGATCGGCTACGAGATTGAGCAATATGCTCAGCAATGGACATCGGTTTAGGAGTTACAGCTGGACTCGAAAAAGTGGGATCAACATACGAAGGTGGTGAAGGTTGACAAGGTTGACACAAAGTGGGTTGTAAAGTCGAACTGTTTCTCCTAGACGCTTCTATTTGATCTTTCAAAGAAATTTTAGGCATGGAGGGATCTTCCTTAAATCGACCGAAACAATTGACGTACGAAACAAAGTTAGGTTCGGGATACCAAATTTCGGCAAGAGATTTATGATGTGGGGTACCCATGATAGAAGAAAGGAGAAGAGAAAGAAGGTGGGTGGTGCAAGGATTTCTTAGCGACAAAAGTTGCAAGTCTTTTTTTAAATTTTTTTTCCTTTTTCCTTTTTTTTAATTTGTAACTTTTTGCAAAAAATATTTTCGATAAAGGGCTTAGACACAAATGCAATCAACCAGAAATGCACAATCAGGCCTAGATCTAGGGTCACTTAGGTCAGCTAGACAGCTCCTAACTGTTCCAAAGAGCTAGAAATAGGACCTCAAACCGTCCCTTCACCGCCAATTGCGGCCAGGTAAGTGCCAGGTAAGTGGGAGGCTCTCCGCTACAAGTAGCGGTCCTAATTAAGTAACCACTTGCCTTGACACACTTGCCTAGACACCGCAAAGTCAGGTTAGGATAAACGGCCGATGCCTATAACTAGTCCTCTGTCCTATTGAGCGCGACGTCCTTAGGGCTGAGTCTAGTATTTTTTTAATTAAAGATTGGTCAATACAAATGCCTTATGTGATTTCTGGGGTCCTGGAAAGGGTGATGAAATCCCCACCCAATCTGAATTTGTCAAAAGCCCCTTAAAATCCGATTAAAGATATGCAAAACAGTAAATCACTTGCAATCAAATCTTTTTTTTTTTTATGAATTTCAAAGTTTGCAAGTTTTCTAATTAAAATTTTCCTTTTTCCGCTTGCTCTTTATTTGGAAATTTTGCAAAAAGATTTTCGATAAAAGATATGCAAAACAAAAAATATTACTTGCAATCAATTTCTATTTTAAACGAGCGCAAAGAATTCTGCACAAGATTTGTTATTTGGAAGGGGAAAGATTTTTTTAAACGCAAAGAATCCTGCAGAAATTTTTTCAGAAGATATATCGGAGATTTGCAGAGGAGGAGATCCGAAGACATACAGGGTTTTTTTCCGCCTTGAATCGACCACGCCGCGGCGGTTCCGTGGCCAGAAGGGGTGTCCCGCGGCGGTTCCGCGGCCTGCTGGACGTTTCAGCGGTTTTTTTTTGCACCAGATCACCTCGGTTGACTTGTAGACTCGGTCCTCCAAATTTCTTCTGTTCCTCAGTTGTTGTGATCTTCTGTTGTTCCGATCTGTTTTTTTTCTGTTCAGCTTTCTGTAGATTTCCAGATCCGAAATTGTGCGTAGATCCTGCAAAATTCTCACAAAAATACCCTTTCCAAAAATAACAGAAGATATATTTTTATATTTTATGTGATTTTTCAGATTTTTATGATTTTTTTAATTTTAGATTAACCCGAAATTGCAAAAAGAAAATAGCACGCCATCCGGTATGAACAGAGCGCAAGGCGCTCGAGCGCTAGCGCTTCACGTGCCCGGTATGTGGCCGCTGAGCGCTCGGGCGCTAGGCGCTCGGGTGCTTGGGCGCCGGCGAGAAAAATGGGCTTTTAGCCTTAGAAATAGAATTTAAACTCCCGAAAGAGGATTTAGAGTGGAGTTAAACTCCTAAAATGTTTTTGGAGATGATGAAAGGGGTTTCTCCCTTGAGCTCTGGATCTTCCCAATGTGGGATTTTTGGGAGATGTGTCTCCTTCTTCTTCCCCTCGGTTTGCCGGATCTTGGATGAAAAGGGGGGTGATTTTAAAAATCTCTCCTTTTAAGATCTGATGGAAGATCCAAGCTCCCCTTTGTGGGTTTTGTGGTGAAAAACTATTTAGTTTTGAAAAAGGAAGAGTAAAGCTCTTGATTTAATTCAGAAGAAAGAAGAAGATTTTAGAATCTTGAGGAAGGAGAAGATCACAGATCTTGATTCTTTTTGGGAGAGAGAAAAAGTCGTTGAGATATTTTCATTATCTTTGCCTTTATAGGCTATACACTTTACATATAACCCCTTGGGCTTTACAAAAATGGCATTTTGCCCATCCCATGCCTCATGTGCTATTTTTTTTTGCACATAAGCCATGGGCTTTACAAAATTTTTGCTTTATGCCCATTTTCTTACATTTAAAAATAAAATAAAAGAAATACACCAAAATTATTTATTACAAAATTTTTATTTTGGCACGGGGGGAGGGAGGCCGCTTCATGTTCGGGCTCGACCCGGGCATTGGCCTACTTGACCTGGGCTTAGGCCCACTTGGCTTGGGATTGACTTTGATTTTGACTTTGTCAACCGGGGTGTAAATTTTTACCCCAACACAGCCAACAGAAGAGGAGGAAGAAGACCCATCTTCAAAAATCCAACTTTGGGGAAGATCCAGGGCTCAAGAGAGAAGCCCCTCCATCAGCTCCAAAAATATCTTAGGAGTTCAACTCCATAAGTCAAATCGGAGGCACAACTCCCATTGCAGGGACCAAGTCCCTTTTGCTGCTGACGCCTAGCGCCCTCGTGCCAGGCACGTGGGGCGCTGGCGCACAGAGCCCGCATGCCAGGCACGTGGTGCGCTGGCGCACAGGGCCCACGTGCCTGGCACATAGGGCGCTGGCCTACGCATCCTTTGGATGCCCTTTCCTTTCTTTATATATATTTTGTATATATATGTATACACACACGCACGCACAAACTCCACGACACTGTCCCTGTTAGAAAAAAAATTTAACGGGGCGCTGCCCCGCACCCCGCAAGGAGGCTGCTAGCCCCCTTGACCCCCAACCAGCTATCCGGGTAGCGGGCCCCCCATAAAAACTCTACGGGGCCCCCGATATATCCAAAACCCCTTCAAAACACAACACTGCACATTGAGTTCGCATGATCAGTTTAACCCGTTAATCGGAGGTTCTCTCGCTCCAAAGGCGAGGGGTAATTAACGGCAGCTTAGTTCGTGGCTGCCGGAGATTCGGATCCCCACAATCAATAAACCCCAGCTTACCCTAGGCAGGGGGAATCTGTAATGCGCATAACAAGCGCGCGTATATTCCCATTTCAATGGGGTGACGAAAAACACCTTACAGATTCTGGCACGCCCGGTAGGACCTTTCTCTCCTCCCATGTCTCGGGTTAAACGCTCATGCGAGCTCAATCAATGTACATATCGATTGCCTGTACTGAAATCATGTTTCTATTTGCAGGGGTTAACAATTTTCAATTTCCAAATTCAAATGCAAGTCGGTATTTGAACGACTTTCTTTGGCCCCAGCTGGGGGCAAGGCCATCGACACCGACGAAGTAATAAGGCATCTCATGTAAGCTCCAGCGGTGCCCCTGACAACTGCTCAATCGGGTATCTTCTCCTGACCACCACGTCGTTAAACTGGGAACAGTTGATCACCACGTCGTTAAACTGGGAACCGTCGACCACCACGTCATTAAACTGGGAATAATCGACCTCTAAGTCGTTAAACTGGGGATGTAAAAATGTGTAAATAAAACAATATATATATATATATATATATATAAAGACGAAATGATGGGGCAACTCGCAATAAAAATCAGCGAGTAAAAATAAAAATGAAAATAAAGCCGAAATGATAGGGCAATCGCGACCTTCGCGATAAGAAAAGCTGAAATGATAGAGCAATCGCGGTAATAATAATAAAAAAATGGCGAATGATGAGTCGCTCCTGGTACCATATTCCAGTGCAGCGATATAGATGCCAACCAAATTCCAAATCCCATACCCCAATGGCGAATGATGAGTTGCTCCTGGTACCATATTCCAGTGAAGCGATGCAGACTCCGGCCAAAATCTAAATCCCCAAGTGGCAAATGATGAGTCGCTTCTGGTACCATATTCCAGTGCAGCGATGCAGACGCCAACCAAAATCCAAATTCCCAAGTGGCGAATGATGAGTTGCTCCTGGTACCACATTCCAGTGCAGCGATGCAGACGCCAACCAAATTCCAAATCGCATACCCCAACGGCGAATGATGAGTCGCTCCTGGTGCCATATTCCAGTGCAGCGATGCAGACGCCAACAAAGTCCCGAAATTTTTCCGGCCCTACGGTCTGGATCATACATCCTGTAAAACCGTATACAATCCATGGACGTAAAACGATCCCAATCTCTCCCAAGCCCTACCGGTGAGACCACATTCAAAGTCCCACCGGCGATGAATATTCAAAAAAAAAGGAAAAAAGGGTATGTCCACAAGCAAAATGGGCACGGATGAAAACCCGAAAGGGCGCCGTGAGTAAAAACAGCAGGACTGCCTACGAGTTTGTGAAAACCCGAAAGGGCGCAAACTCGTGAAAAAGAGATGAAATGCACTCGCAAAGTCATCTCGACTTTGTGAGGAGAAAATTCCCGCGTGGGATCCTTACGACTCACAAAAGAGCAACACACTTAGGAGTCCCCATGACTCCTGAGGAGAAAATACACCTACGAGATCCTTTCGACTCGTAGGAAGAAAATACTTTTATGGGACCCTTACGGCCCATAAAATTGAAAAGCCTTAGGTGATAGAGATCTAAACATGTCTCCTAAACCACCAATTTCCAAATCCTACCGGGGCAAATGATGAGTTGCTCATGGCATTATTCCAGTGCAGCAATGCAGATGCCAAACCAAAACCAAAATCCCCTAATCCTCTCATGGCAAATGATGATTCGCTTCTGGTACCATATTCCAGCACAGCGATGCTTATGTCAACCCGAATCAAATCTAATCAACAATCTCTGCATCGGAATCATGCTTCGTTCAGAGTGTACCCCACGTCGAAATCAAGCTTCGCCTACACCTACCTTCCCTGTCGGAATTATGCTTCGGCTTGGAATCAACCAGCTACCTCCTCATCGGAATTATGCTCCGCCCTGGAATCAAGTCAACAAGCGACCTCCCCGTCGGAATTATGCTCCGCCCTGGAATCAGGTCAACAAGCGACCTCCCCGTCGGAATTATGCTCCGCCCTGGAATCAGGTCAACTAGCGACCTCCTCGTCGGAATTATCCTTCGACTCGGAATCAGGTCAACCAGCGACCTCCCCGTCGGAATTATGCTTCGACTCGGAATCAGGTCAACCAGCGACCTCCCCGTCGGAATTATGCTTCGACTTGGAATCAAGTCAACCAATGACCTCCCCGTCGGAATTAAGCTCCGCTTCGGAATCAAGTCGACTAACAAGCTCTGTGTCGAAATCATGCTTCGTCTCAGAATATACCCCGTGTCGAAATCATGCTTCGCCTCGGAGTATCTGCTTTCCCTGTCGGAATTATGCTCCGCCTGGGAATCAACCTCTGCATTGAAATTATGCTTTTGTCAGAATGTCTGCCGCCCGTCGGAATTATGCTCCGACCCCTTTGGAATCATGCTCCGCTCATCGGAATTATGCTCCGACACTTTGGAACCATGCTCCGCTTATCGGAATTATGCTCCGACACTTTGGAACCATGCTCCGCTTATCGGAATTATGCTCCGATCCCTGGAATCATGCCTCGACCCTTCGGAATTATGCTCTGATCCTCGTTATTCTACGACTCTTCGGAATTATGCTCCGATCCTCGGATTTATACTCCGACTCTTCGGAATTATGCTCCATTCCCTGGAATCATGCTCCGTTCTTCAGGAATGATGCTCCGATCCCGGAATTATGCTTCGATCCTCAGAAGTATGCTCTGATCCTCGGAATTATGCTCCGGCTCTTCGGAATGATACTTCGACCCTAGAATTATGCTCCTCAAATCGGAATGATGCTCCGATCCCCGGGAATCATGCTCCCCGAGGGATGTTCCGCCCCCGAAATGATGTTCCACCTCGAAGTCCAGCTTCAAGATCCATCAATTTCATGCACACAACTCATATGCGAGGTGTGAATTTATTGATGGGGCACTTTGTTGGGGTCAAAATTTGCACCCCGGTTGACCAAGTCAAAGTCAAGGTCAACCCCAAACCAGGTGGGCCCAAGCCCAGGTCAAGCGGGCCCATGCCCAAGTTGAGCCCGCGGCCAGCCTCCCCATGCCAACATAAAAATCATGTAATAAATAATTTTAATGTAATTTTTTATGCATGAATAGGCATAAAGCCAAATTTTTGTAAAGCCCATGGTTTATGTGCAAAAAGAAATGGCACATGAGCCATGGGATGAGCAAAATGCCATTTTGTAAAGCCAAAGAAGTTATATATAAATGTGTAAGCCTATATAAGGCAACATGATGATGACTAAAGCATATACTTTTCATTCTCCCCAAAAACTAGGGTTCCTGTGCCTCCTTCTCCTTCCTCAAGGTTCTAAACCTTCTTCTTTATTTTGAATTAAATAAAAAGTTTTACTCTTCCTTTTCAAAAAATAAATAGTTTTTCACCACAAAACCCACAAAGGGGAACTTAGATCTCCCATCAGATCCTAAAAATAAGAGATTTTAAAAATCTCATACTTCTTGTTCTTCAAGATCCAATCGACAGAAGAGGAGGAAGGAGACCCATATCCAAAAATTCCACTTTGGGGAAGATCCAGAGCTCAAGGGAGAAGCCCCTTCATCAGCTCCAAAAATATCTTAGGAGTTCAACTCCATAAGTCAAATCGGGGGCACAGCTCCCAGTGCAGAGACCAAGTCCCTTTTGCTGCTGATGCTTAACACCCGTGTGCAAGGCACGTGGTGCGCTGGCGCTCTGGCGCACAGCGCTCGCGTGCCTGGCATGTTGGGCGCTGGCCCACGCATCCTTTGGATGCCCTTACATTTTTTTTATATATATATTGTATATATATGTATACACACACACGCACGCACATACTCTACGACACTGTCCCTGTTAGAAAAAAATTTCTAACGGGACCCTGCCCCATATACCGTAAGGGGGCTGCTAGCCCCCTTAACCCCTAACCCGCTATCCGGGTAGCGGGACCTCCGTAAAAGCTCTGCGGGGCCCCCGATATATCCAAAACCCCTTCAAAACACAATACTGCACATTGAGTTCGCATGACCAGTTTAACCCGTTAATCGGAGGTTCCATCGCTCCAAAGGCGAAGGGTAATTAACGGCAGCTTAGTCCGCGGCTACCGGAGATTCAGATCCCCACAATCAATAAACCCCAGCCTATTCTAGGCAGGGGGAATCTGTAATGCGCCTGACAAGTGCTCGCGTATTGCCATCTCAATGGGGTGACGAAAAACACCCTACACATATAGCCAAATACAGAAATATTCAGAATCAACATCTCACGCGTAATATACAAATGGAATAAACAAACAGAATACGAAATCAATCTAAAATCATCGTGAACATGCAAACAACTACTAATATCGTCCAAAATATATACAATATGTATCAGATAACTAAATACATCCTCAAAATATAAATAAAGCTACCCTACCTCGGTCCAGCTCCTCCACCTCTGATAATCGCCGTAATATGCCGCATCTGCTTCTCGGTGCAACCCTGAGTCGTCAAAAACTCGACTAATGAAGGAGCAGACTGTGTGGGAGTCTGAGCGGGCTATAGAGCTGTAGGAGTGTTCTGCGCAACCGCAGCCGAGATAGTGGCTTGCGGAGCCGCAGCCGAAGGAGATGCATATGGAGCCGCAGCCGAAATAGCCTGCCAAATCTGTAAAATTTTGTGTTTGTGTAATAAACGAGTAAGAACGGTGTATTAAATTTTAGTCAAATTTATATCATTCTCAGATTATTGGGAAACCGTGAATTTATATATGTTTTGTTGAGATTCCACACATTCTGTTGAAATTCATATGTTATGTATGAGAATTTATACATCTTGAAATTCTACACATTCAGGGCTATGCTTTTACACCTCAATCTAAGAAATGCTTTTTTCTTAAGTTTTGAATTTCGATAATCATAACTTTTAAACTCCAAAATGAAGAAAGATGTGGTATGATTATGATTATATAGTTCAGTTTAATTAGATAGTTTTATATAAGTCTAATTAATCAAACCTAAGTCTAAAACCAAATAAATTCAGGCTACTAATATTGCATATGTTACTATCTATAATGTGATATAATATGTTACTATTAAGTAATATACGTACTAACATCTCCTTCAACTCCTCGACGGTTGTCTTCAAGGCGGCAACATCATACTCCAGATGTCGCTCACGGGGGGTTGAAAGTAACCGCTAGGGTGGAGACAAACTTCATATGGGCCTTACTAGGACCCAGTCCCCGATCTCTCTCCCAACCTCCGTGGTGCCCTCCGTGTGTGGTGTCTAGGACCGGAGTCAATAGCATCAGATTGGTCTGTCCACTAAAATCGATCCCCGATTCCTCCGCCTGCTCTACCACCCGTTCATACACCCACATTAACCATTAAAATATAAGTATATTATTTAAATTTGAACTTATCAAAACAAAAATTTCATTTGAATTAGAATAAATATTAACACTTACGCAATATTCCTGGGTAGCGGTGTCGGAGAATCGAAGCTCGCCCGTGGCGGGATCTGTCGAGGTGCCATGGACGGCAAGATACGCGGTCAACACGCTCGGTGTACCACCCTGCGCCAGGGTCTGAGCTCTCTGCAATTCGCCAAAAATTTACATATATTATAAAATAACTCTTAATATTGCATTATATCAAAATAGATTTATTGTAATTTACCGATGCCTCCATAGCACGAGTAATGTTTATCGAGCCACCTGTATAAGTAGAGCGACCCTTCTTCACCGACTTCCTATTCTCTTTGTTTTGATCGGCCTGTTTCTGCACAACACAATCAGATTTAGTTTTCTAATTAAGCAATACAAAATAATAAATTATATACTAAACAATGAATTACATTTAAATTACAAACCTGTTTGCGCTCAGAGTCATAATATTGGCATAAGTGAGGCCATGTATCTATGTCGACTCTGGTAAAGGCCGGAGAATGTAGGAGAGCCGCTCTCTCCATCTCGAGGGTCACCAGCCATACCAAATAGCAATCGATTTTCAGCTCGTTCTTATTATTTCATACCTTAGATTGCATGTTCTTCATGAGGCCCAGGTAAAGAATGTGAAGATCGAGCACTCTGTCATGGTGATCAGGGTCGGGTACAGGCTGAAAGTCGTAATCCAACTGCAAATATAAGAAAATAACGTATTTAAATTATAAGTGTTAAATAATAATAAATTTATTTGATAAGTCAAATGAAAATATATATTAATACCTGAGCCTGATCCCATAAGAGGGCAAATGAGCGCCGGTGCTGATCGCCCCACTCAACGTGAAGTGGATACTTCTTTTGGATGCGGCTCTCATCCCCCATATACCGGCTGAACCTCTCGGTATAATCACCTGTATAGCGATAATCGCGGGTAAAGAAGAGGGGGAATGGTGACTCCCCTAGCTCTATCGGGCCTCATCCCGTGGGACTGATTCGGCCATCGAGTCTCCCTCTCGGGATGGGGCTGCCCTGCATTTACAAGAAATATCAAGACAAGCAATATTAAAACAAAACGGTAATTAGAAATCAAGGATTAACGAAAATTGAAGTGTGATATATACCTCCGGTGACAGCTGCATGAGCCTGGGCCTGGGCAGTACGAGCGGGATGATAGTTCCTCCGGTAAGGAACGACCGGTGATCCGGACGTGGACGCATCCCCTCCAACTAGAAAATAAACATCGACGATAAAATTACATAAAGTTTATGGTTATTCTTAGAGGATATGTAAAATGAATAAATGTTTTATATTTAAGAATACTAACCTGCAGACTGAGCGGAGGGTACGGAAGTGGCGGGAGTGGTCTCTGTGTCAGATGTGGATGCACCACCTATAATTATACAATTAAAAATAGATTATATAAGTAATTGAAAAAAGAATTTGTATATTTATAATATAACATTCTAAATCAATTTGCATGCAATATAGAATATATAAACATACCAGTAGGTGCGGTGGTGGCCTCTGCCCGGGATGTGGAGGCACCACGTACAGCTAGACAATCAAAAATTTATTATCTAAATAAGAGCAGAAAGAATGTGTGTATTTATGATATAACATTCAAAATCAATATGCATGCACTATAGAATATATAAACATACCTGCAGGTGCGGTAGTGGCATCTGCTTTTGATGTGGAGGCACCACCTACAACTAGACAATTAAACATTGATTATATAAGTAATTTTAAAATAAATATGCGTGTATATCTATAATATTACATTCAAAATGAATATTCGTGCAATATATCTGGAGGTGTAGAAAAGTCCACACGGAAGGAGTCATCCGAAGGGGATATGGATCGGGGTGCAAGACCAGCCCTCTAGAGCTCCCTACGCAGCTCCCCGAATAGCAGAACCGCTCTTGTAACACCTTAGAATATGATTAGTGTTAATTAAGCGTTAATGCGGGGTTTTTATGGAAAAGTTACCAAATCGGTTTCCTCACATTTTATAACAATTAGTTAATAATTTATTTTTAATTGTTTTGGCTTGCACACATTTGTGCATGTTAATGTGAGGGTTGTTTAGTATTAACCTTGTTTAGTAGCCATGCCACCTTAATTAACCCATGCCTTGATTTAACCTTGCCTTAATCTTGCCTTAGATATTTGTGAGAGATATTTTCTTGTTTTGGATAGAGAGAGAGGTGTCTAGGTAAGTCATGGAGGCTTTAATGAAGCATTAATGGTTGCATTAATAGAGGTGAGGGAGAGAGAGAGTAAGAATAAGGATTTAGTTCACCCTACACTCACCTCACTCTCTCATTATCACCTCACTCACTCACACACTCTCATTCTCTGTCACGCCCCGCTTTCCAGTATACGGGCAGAGGACGCGACGAGGCCGCTACGTATTTACTCTGAAGTAAATACGCTAAGCGTATCTAAGCAATATAAATGTAAATGCACAAGAGACAAGATATAATAAAACAACAACTTTATTTATTTACATTCTTTTGTACAATGCATAGAAAGTAAATACATCTGATGAAAGCAATGCTTAAACAGTGGCATAACAGAAATGAAAAGTACTGAAATAAAAGTGTGTACAATGAAGCTAGAGCTCTGGGTTATAAGCAAGCTGATCCAAGTCCTCGCTGGTAGGTTCGATCTCCTGAGTATCCAAATCACCTGACAACATTCCAAAGAAGAAAGAAAAAGAATGTCGTCAGAGAACAATCGCTCGGTAAGTCCCAAAGATAAGGGAGAAATAGAATAGATAGAAATTGAAAGTAGCTTTTAAAGTTGTATTATATGGTTAACGCTGTTGTTTGTAGCTTGGTACAGAAGGATGCCAGTGTATACGAGAGGAGTCTCTATATGCTAGAGACTAGGGCAAACGGAATGTACAAGGCTCCGTTATACAATCTAGAATAACGGCAATTGGATTCAGGTTAGGTGTCTTAATCTTGCAGTCTCGTGCCACTTTTAATACCTTCCGTACCAATCTACCCCTTAAACCCCGCGATGTCTTGTATTGTATTGTTTGTGTTTGTATTGTAAATTGTCTTGTCTTGTATATATGGATGACTTGCCGAAACCATGATATCAGTAAATGGATGTAACTGGAGAATCATGGAAGTATATCCATGGTTCGGTTCGGTCAATACAGATTAAATAGATAGAATATAAGTATTCAAGGATTCGTGTTGGATTATAGATTGTAGATTATAGTTTGTACTTGAATCAAATTTAAGTCAGATTATTAATGAGACTCAGTCTGAGTCAGACAATTAGAAAACAAATTGAAGTCCTGATTGTTTTGAAGTTATCGGTAACCGCTGCACATGGGCGGCATGATTTGTGTCTTTTTCAAATAGGCAAGCACCCACTTCTCCGGCTCTCTGAGGCTCAAGAGATTGGTCCCGCTTAAACCTATATTTACTAGGGTTCTTAGGATAATCTATAGAACTTGAGGAGGTTTTATATAAAAATACTTTTGTATAATTTTCAAAATACACCCCAAGTATTTAATTATTGGTTTTAGAGTTGTCATAGATGTAGATTTTATATTTGTGATATTTCTAGTGAAAATATCCTAATTTCATATTATTGGGTATTTAATTGTAACATTAAACTTGTATGGAATTTATGGTATTTTAATATAAAGTGATTCTTGTGATTTTTAGAAATATTGGAATATTTATATTATTACAAAATAGATATTTTAATGATACATATATATATTTATATAAAAATAATTTTACTACATATTATATTTCTAGAAATCTCAATTTCTTAAGATTTTCGTATTTTAAATCTCTCGAGACCGTATGCTCCTTGCGGAGGTCTGCATCTCGCACTACTAAGCCCAGGGATGTGCGATAATCCGCATCATCCCAGTCGAGTTTCTCAAAATGGGTTGTAGCGGCACTTTGCAAAGATTTATAAAAAAATACTTAATCCTTTAGAAAACGGTTTTATTAATTCAAGGTATTTATTTGAAATGTTTCGTTTTCCCGTATTCTATGTTCCCGAAAGGTATTGTGCTATGTTGCATATGAGTGTTGTGAGAAGGTAGGTCATTACCTCGTGATCTACTTAAAAGGTATAGCAAGTTTGTGATGTTTAAATGTCGAAATGAAACTATATGGTATTTTAGTGAAAAAGTACGGTAAAACGTACAAAATGAATTAGATTGTCGTGAAACTTGATCAACATGTTTATTAATATTTAATAGTCAACATGTAAGAGTTTTGTGTGAATGTATTTAAGAAAATGTTGGATTTTTAGAAAGAACCGAATCAGAAATCGGTTTAACTCCGATTCCGTCGGGTTTTGAAATTTCGTATTTTTAGAATAAGATTGGAGAAGAGGGAGGGGGAATTATGGGTTTAAAAGTTAGGGATGAGGAAAAGAAGACGGGAGGAGGAGGCGGTGTGTCGTTTCGTCGCCGGGAACTCCTAAGGCTGTCGTCGGAAAATTGCCGGAGCTTTTGCCCTTCGCTACTCCAAGTACACTAAGCTTCTTGGAATTTTCTTGAGATTTTTGTTCAGAATTTTAGAGTGAGGGGTGTGTGTGTAGGGGTTGTATTTATAGGGTAAGGCTAGGGTTAGGGTAGGAGAAAGGTTGAAATGAAAAAATTTGATAAAATATATTAAAATGTATTAAAAGTGGAGTAATTGGTGTTTTAAAATGTCTCTGTTACTGGTCTGAAGAAATAAAGTATACAGGTGTATAGAGGATGTGAAAAGACAACTTTTTCATGTTGGGGACTCGGCGGTTCGGCCGAGTCCGGCCGGCGGCGGCGGCCCGAGTCGGCCGAGTTGCCGACCGATTCAGCCGATCCCGGCCGAGTCGGGTGGTCGGAGGGTCCCTTGTCGGTTCATGTAGCCTCTGGTACAGTTTGTTTATTTCGTGTAATGGGGTTTTACGGGTTTAGCACGTGTAGACTCTTGAATTTCTAAAATTTTAAAAAGAAAAAAATATTAAAAATAATGTAGGGTATGGGATTTGAACTTTGGTGGCTTGGTTCAGCAGTGCAACGTCTTACCAATGAGCCACAAGCTCTTGCTTGCTATTAAAAAGCAAAAAAAAACTTATATCTTGTGCTCAAGAAAAAATACCCCTTTCTGTAATTTTGAAAAAAATTGTACAGAAATTTGTACAGAAAATTTAGGGTTGTTACATTCTACCCTCCTTATAAAAATTTCGTCCTCGAAATTTGTAAAAGGAAAGTGTAACAGATACAAGGAAAGTTTGGTGACCGAAGTACTGATAGTGTATGATAAATAACAAAGTGATACAAGGGTTTGAGAATGTGAAAGAGATTTACCAGTGTTACCTTGACCTACAGCCTCGGCTTCTACGGCTGCTAATGTGTAAGCCTGTCGCCGTGGAATGTTCCTCCTAGCTGGAGGCACATTCCTCTGTCCTCGAGACATGTTTCTCGGTGTCTGATGGAATTGGCGATTTGGCTGTGCAGGAGGTTCACGTGGAGGTGGTGTGTAACATTTCAAAAAAATAAAATATTATTTTTGGGAATTTTTATAATTAAATAATAAATATATTGAATATTTTAATAGGGCGGTATAATTAAATACCGATAAAATTGGGAAAAATTTGGAAAATTATGGAAATTACTAAAAAGAGGGTGTTTTATGTGAATTATGCAAATTATCTGTTTTTATGATTAATTATACGCTATTTAGTGCTAATCGCGATTAAATATCGCTAATCGCGCATTAAAATTGTTTTGTGCAAAACATGCACATGTCTTTTTCAGCACTTGTTACATTTTTTCCTTCATGCCTTCTTCTTTTTATCATGCATGGTTATAAATTAAAGAAAAGAAAAGAAAAGGGAAAAGAAAAAAATAGAAAATGTTGCATAGTGAAAGGTATGGGCAAGAGAGAGAAGGAGAGGGCGAGGGGGGGTTAACCTTGGTCTTGGTCTTTATTTCATTCACCATCTTCATCATTATCCTCTCTCTCTTCAGCCCCTTGGCAGCACCTCTCCTCCCTCCTCTTCAAAACCCCCACCTCATCATCAAAAATATCTCAAAACCCAATACCCACTTCATTAAAAATGTGCATGAGCACACTAGCAACACATTGGACCAAGAAAGCTTGCATTTTGGGCACTTGGGGCAACTCAAGAAAATTCTTGAGTTGCCAAATGAGGTATTCTCTTAACCATTAGCCTAGTATTTCCGTTGCTTTTAGATCCATGTTAAATTAGAACCGATATTGTGCGGTTTTGGGTGAACTTTAAAAATTCTAGTTAGGGTTTAGGGTGTGATTTAAAATGAGATGGTAATTGAGCTTAGTAGAGCCCACACAAATCCCCTAGTGCTGGAATTCAGACCTAGATCAGAGACTAGAACCCCGGAATACGAACTTAGTAAACTAGACCCTTGGCATATGCAAAATTGACTAATTTGACCTAGGGTAAAATCTGGGACCATTTTCAAGAGTTGCTGTTTTGATTCGGGGTTTCGTTTTGCGTATTTTGAAATCTGGATTTTTGTGATTTGTGTCGTATTCGATCACTTGACGTTTGTATGTCGAAATCGAGTGTTATTTGGTGGTTTTGAAAGCGTAGTCCATAGGTTTTAACCTATAGGCTTTTAGCGTGTCGTTTTGGTTTTGATTTGGGTTTTAATGCGACACGATACGTTATGATGTGTAGGTACCCCATGAAGACTTCGAGACGACAAGCAAGTACGTGGCGACGTCGGCAACAACAAGCGAAGAGCAAGGTGAGTAGATTATATTTAAGGGGGAAGTCGGGTGGATGGCGTATAGCACCCCCGCAGTTCGATATTTAGTATGCTATATATATATACTATATATATATGATAGATTTATGTGTGACATGGATTCAAGATATGTTTAGGTGTTCAATGGTTAGATTAGGGTTTTTTAGAAGTAAACTAGTATAGCTTCTTAGTCGCGAACCCTAGAATAGGTTTACACCCACACGCACACACATGCATGCTTGTTATACTTGTGCGTATTTGGGGATAGATATATATATATACACGTATCCCTACACATGGATGATGAGGATTGTATATGATATGAGGAGATAAGTCGATGAGATTGGGCATGGTGCTATGAGATCGGTGATAGGATGTGATTCGTATTATGAGATACGCCATGAGATTTTAGCGGGACTTTGGACGTGTGTTTTACATACACATTTATATTTATATAGATGGTATCAGTTGTACTAGACTTAGATCAGTATCCCAGTTCTTGGGATATGATGATAAAAATACCAGATAAATGATGAGATGAATGTGATATTTGACCCGTACCCAGATTGAGATGCCGTACGACGGATTTACCGTATGAGATAACTGTAATGATAGATCCGCACTCATGACTCGAGAATGTCATATGATATATTGTATCGTTCGTGGTACTATTGAGGCGAGATCACTGACTATTATATATGTATATATATCGACTCAGATTTAGGTGGTTTCCATACCCTTTCGATTAGCTTGCTAGTTAGATCTGTAGTTTACTTAGTAGATATTAGACTAGACCCGAGTCATACCTATTTCAAAACTAACGAATTGTGAGTATTTTAAAGACAGGCCAAGAGATTCTACGGATATTTTCAAAAGACGCATCTTTTCTTAAAAACGCCGTAGCCATTATTTTTCTAAACACCACTATTCGTCTTATTTCAAATGGCAAATCTGTATGACATTTACATATTGATGTAGATTATTCACTGTTGTGTTTATTATACATTTTCCGCATATTCTTACTATTCGCATCGCATTGCTTGTTTAAATGTGTTTATTGTTATATTAAACCTATGATGTCAGGACACCAGCACCATTATCGATGATGCGTATGTTCCACGTACACCTGCTTACCGGCTCACACAATTCATCATCAATAATTGCCATGTCACTACACAGTAGGATTGTTGCATGAGGATATGACTACTTGTACATCCATATTGGCGTACACACATATTGTACACTCATACTTGCATACATACGTATTTGCATATACATAGATGATTCTGGCTTGATTTTAGAGATTTGGGAACCACAAGGTATATTTTAAAACTGATTCATTTTAAAGGAGCGGTTTTCCCTCGATATGTGCATATTACTATTTTATGTTGCATGATATACGGATATGCTTACATTTCTATCATATGTCGCATACATCATGCCTTATGATTTTACGCATTGAGATATGCCGTTTTAATGAGATTTCTGAATTTGAGAACCGTGGTCATTTTAAAAGAAAATATGCATTGTTTAAAAACCCGGTTTCTCTTGATATGATATTTTAGTGCGTCCACCATGCGTTTTCTCGGTTCTGAGACGTGTGACATGTGAAACCCGATTCGAAGAGCTAGATGGGGTCGATTGCGGGTACATGGTGGACCCGATATGGTACCCCGGGGCGAGAACGGATCTGTCGTGCAGTAGGCGATGAGCCTGGCAGAGGTACCACTACCTATCGTTGATAGTATTTGGGCTCGGCGGATATCCGGAGGATACCGACCGTAGTCGAGAGATGATGTGGGCCGATCCGGACTGACGGAGCCCGATATATGAGGATTTACGTGCCGATGCTGGCCACGGGTTTCATGATGTTTTCGAGTGTCGATACTGGATACTTAGGTTCCATGATTTTGATGTGTCGCGAGGGACACACGTTGATTTATATCATCATACTTCCATGCATATGCTTTATGATATTTACATGCATGATGTTTTGTGTCATTGGTTGACACGTGGATGAGATCCATATGCATACAGACATTACATAGTTGGATGATATCCACATACTTATAGACATCATGATATAGTTAACACTGATTACATTGATCATACCTCATATTTATGATATGTTGCTACCTGAGACACTGGCATGAGCATTTGGTACTACACTTATGTATAGATGTTTACCCTTGCCACCTTATCATGCTTCAGACTTATTCATATTGAGGATATATTATTACTGATCGTATTGACCTAGAATTGAGTCATGCATACGATTTATGCTCTGTGATGTTTTCTACTCACGAGTTGGCAACTCACTCCTGTTGTGCCATAGTTTCTTGCAGGTTTGGCCGTACAGGTTTCATTGCGGCTTTCTAGCACACTGCTTCCTTTCTGGGTGATTGCTTTAGTAGGTGGGTTCACTCGCATCGTGACCACCATTGTACTTATTTATTTTCAGTTGTATCTTGTAAATTCCATCAACCAGACTTGTATATTTATTTCATACTTAGAAAACTAGTTGTGTATTATTTCGACCTTAGAGTCACGCGTTGTAGTATTATGATTTTCTTGATAATTTTGAGTTTCCTTTTGAGTTTTGATCCTCGCCCTTCGGCGTTGTATATTATATTGCTTACGTGGTTGTGACCGTCGATTGACGAAGAGCTAGCTCCTGCTTGGGGATGCCTTTTATCATTATGTATATATTATTCTTGTTGTACCCCGTTTGGGGCCAGTATTTACAAAGGAAACTCTGCCTAAATTTTCAGTAAAAACTTGGGATTTTTCAAATGCATATTCGGCTTATGTTATTTAAAAACACTTGTTTTAAAACTAGTTTTCTCATCTTCCTTAAAATGGTTTTAGATTTCTCGGCTTTTGGCTTACTTAAATTAGATGAAGTCCTATAGACTTCATATGATTCAAAGGCCAGTCATGTGCTATTTCAGGTCGTGACAAAGTTGGTATCAGAGCGCTAGGTTAATCTTGGTTCGAGTCTAAGTTTGACTATGCGGAGCCTAGAGCGTTTGTATATATTTGGAACTTAGGCTTGACCTTACGGAACTTAGACTTAGTCGAGAGGGTATTAGAACTTTCGTCGCATAGGTTGACCTTGGTTGATGAAGTAGGTGACTTCAGTAGAGTGACGTACCGTGTGTATGTTCCGCAGCATACTTACGATACGCCACTTCGCTTAAGGAGCCTTAGGATGTACATTTCCCTGCACAGTATTATATTCATTCCTATGATCTAGCTTCATCGATACTGGTTATAATTTTGCTGCCACGATTACACGGGCAGAGAGAGCTACGGCTAGAGTTGAGTCAGCACGAGCTCGTCACGGACGAGGACTGACCAGGGCATGGTTCCAGGGACATACAATTGCATATAGAGGCATCGTCTTATTGTGTTTTCGCGCCATGAACGTTTGATGGATCGCTTTTACGAGATTTCTTGGACGTGCAGATCAGCACCAGAGGATTGAGCCACTGATAGAGGCCGGCCAGAATGTGATGACCGTTGAAGTATCGCTTATTCATGATGATTGAGGCACTGTTCAGCGTGCAGACGAATGAGCCAGTTGCTGCTGCAAATGACGAGATATCGCCCAGATGTTGGAGCTACTGCAGCATGAGTATATACTTAGAGATAAAATAGAAGGTCGCTATTCACCCGAGGATGAATGACTAGGACATGTGGTTCGTTCGTTTACCCTAATGCGAGATCATTAGATAGATTGATTCTAGCTAGAGACGACTTCACGCAGGTACGTTGAGAGTCGATGGAGACGATCGAATGTCAGGAGCCCATTTTCCAAGTTTAAAGTATTCGGAGAGAAATGCAAGTAATGCTATAGACCCTCTAGAAGAATGAAACCCTAACTTGACATAATGACCATGGAACGCCTTTGAAACCTTAGGGTTTGCGGCAGTTCAGCGGTGCCATTAGTGAGGCTTGGGTTTGCCCTTCTACGGTTGGTCCATAGGTGCTATGGCATGTACTCAATATTATTAAACTGTACTCAAGATGTTGAGCTCTTGGGGGATTATGAGCTTTTGACGAATCGATCGAATGGTTCGACATCTTTCGGATATCATGTGATGGGATGCATTGCTTGGGAGGCTCCAGATACGAGTATAGCCGTTGGAGCACAGCCCATGCAGCCACGAAGAGACGAGTCCGAAGCAGTCGACATTAGAGAAAAAGTGGAGTAAAGAGTTCGCATGAGATTTCGACGAGATGGCGTTCCACTCCGCTGACATCAGAGATGCGATACGCATGCAGAGACATTGATTATTGATCTATCTTCCAGAAGGAGTCGCGATGAGAATGTAGCCGTTCCGGAACAAGAAAACAAAATTAGAAAAGGGTGATAACCTCCGGACAGTTCGGCAGAAACGAGATTTGAGAGAGACCTCGATAGGACCTTTCTGGAATACTATACGAGAAGACTTGGACCCAGGAGCGGTCATATTACGCATACCCAGCAGGCCAGAGTTCGGCATCGTCGACGAGATAGTTGGCCAGAGATCTTTAGAGGATGTGCCAAAGCGGGACTATTTCCGTCGTCATTCTATATTAGGCCATTGAGCCGAGGAGCTATATATCTAGCAATGCACAGTGAGAGACAAGAGCCTAAAAGCACCAGGCGCAAGACCATGAACAGGAGACAAGTAGATATCTTGCTCTGCTAGCATTGGATGTACCGACACCTTCTCGACTTTGAAGGAGGAAATATCGACGACGATATTTATGATTTGTGATTTGGTGATTCTATTATCATGTATCCGTCATCTTGGATTTCGGTATTTTGGGTGATCTATTCGCATGATTTAGTCTTGATGATTGAGTTTCATGATATTTGTTTTCGTGCACCATGGTTGTGAGATTATATACCGCGGTATACCTGATTTGGATTGAGCTGTATTGTATACCGTCGATTTCGATTCTGATATTGATGTTGATTTCGTGCACTCTGTGCATTTGATTTGGATTCTTGCGCATATTTGGCGCGCTTGGATTGGATTTTGCGCCTGTCCTGCGCTTGATATTGGGTTTCGTGATTTCGTGCATGTTGGATGCACATGATTTAGATTTTATTCGTGCATGATGGATACACCTGATTTGGATTTTCACGCGTGTGGAGCGCATGTTTTGAGATACGATTTTGGTGCACACCAGATGCACTAAATCGAGATTCTTCGTGCATATCAGATGCACCTGATTTTGCTGTCAGGCACACATGTTGCCCTAACAGGTGTTTCGTGCACACCCGTTGCACTTAGATATTGTTTCTGTGCACATGTATGGCATATATATGGATTTTGATTTCCGTGCGCACCAGACGCACGCAGCATTCCTATGCCCATTTTGGGATTGATTTCTTATGGAGCAGTACGTTTTTATGATATTTGCTATTTGTTTTCGTACTGAGCAGGACTAGTCAGAGAACAGTACCTGAATATATTTTGCATGCATTGATAGTTATCGAAGGGATTTTCAAAAAGGGAGCTATAGTCTCAGTATTTACCTACGTGTCTGGTATGACACGAAACGTTTAAAACAAGAAAACCCTTCTGGGTTGTTTTCAAAACGGCGGAACGTACATATTAAACAAAAGATATATACATATATGGTTATTTTCTTACAATAGACGTCTGCCACTGTGTAGTGTTATGCGCATCGCACAGCGATTTAAAATGGTTTGGCATGCTTTTCCTTCAGATATTTACATGTATAAATTTGACGTTTACATGTATAGTTTTAATGTATATCACGTTGGATTTCATATTGGATTTGACATTGGTGTCTTAACCATGACTCCGATGATTGCGGGATGCTTGACGGAGTTTTGATTTTGAATTATCTGCTCATTGTTCATGCGCATGCATTGCGCTATGATACGTTTTATGTATTGAAGATTTCGAAGCCCCGGCGACTTGGACTTTTTACTGAAATGTTTTAGTATTGAGGGGTTTAAATTTAAATTCGGGGACCGAATTTCTTTAAGGGAGGAAGATTGTAACATTTCAAAAAAATAAAATATTATTTTTGGGAATTTTTATAATTAAATAATAAATATATTGAATATTTTAATAGGGCGGTATAATTAAATACCGATAAAATTGGGAAAAATTTGGAAAATTACTAAAAAGAGGGTGTTTTATATGAATTATGCAAATTATAAGTTTTTATGATTAATTATACGCTATTTAGTGCTAATCGTGATTAAATATCGCTAATCGCGCATTAAGCTTGTTTTGTGCAAAACATGCACATGTCATTTTTTAGCATTTGTTATATTTTTTCCTTCATGCCTTTTTCTTTTTATCATGCATGGTTATAAATTAAAGAAAAGAAAAGAAAAGGGAAAAGAAAAGAATAGAAAATGTTGCATAGTGAAAGGTATGGGTAAGAGAGAGAAGGAGAGGGTGAGGGGGGTCAACCTTGGTCTTGGTCTTTGTTTCATTCACCATCTTCATCATTATCCTCTCCCTCTTCAGCCCCTTGGCAGCACCTCTCCTCCCTCCTCTTCAAAACCCCCACCTCATCATCAAAAACATCTTAAAACCCAATACCCACTTCATTAAAAATGTGCATGAGCTCACTAACAACACATTGGACCAAGAAAGCTTGCATTTTGGGCACTTGGGGCAACTCACGAAAATTCTTGAGTTGCCAAATGAGGTATTCTCTTAACCATTAGCCTAGTATTTCCATTTCTTTTACATCCATGTTAAATTAGAACCGATATTGTGTGGTTTTGGGTGAACTTTAAAAATTCTAGTTAGGGTTTAGGGTGTGATTTAAAATGAGATGGTAATTGAGCTTAGTAGAGGCCACACAAATCCCCTAGTGCTGGAATTCAGACCTAAACCAGAGACTAGAACCCCAGAATACGAACTTAGAAAACCCGATATCGGAAAATTGTGGATTCTGTGAGTGTATATTGAAATTTGCTAACACCCGGATGACTTGAAAATTATTTAGCAAACACAGAGAGATGTGCATGTGATTTAGAACATACCCTAATAACCCGAGACCCCACTTCCACTTTTTGGCGGCAAAAATATTCTCTCTGGCCGCAAATTGCGGCCAGACCTGGGCCAATGTGTCTCGTGTTTGTTCTGTGGCTCCTTCATCAGTAAACTAGACCCTTGGCATATGCAAAATTGACTAATTTGACCTAGGGTAAAATCTAGGACCATTTTCAAGAGTTGCTGTTTTGATTCGGGGTTTCGTTTTGCGTATTTTGAAATCTGGATTTTTGTGATTTGTGTCGTATTCGATCACTTGACGTTTGTACGTCGAAATCGAGTGTTAGTTGGTGGTTTTGAAAGCGTAGTCCATAGGTTCTAACCTATAAGCTTTTAGCGTGTCGTTTTAGTTTTGATTTGGGTTTTAATGCGACACGATACGTTATGATGTGTAGGTACCCCACGAAGACTTCGAGACGACAAGCAAGCACGTGGCGACGTCGTCAACGAAAAGCGAAGAGCAAGGTGAGTAGATTATATCTATAGGGGAAGTCGGGTGAATGGCGTATAGCACCCCCGCAGTTCGATGTTTAGTATGCTATATATATACTATATATATATATATATATATATATATATATATATATGATAGCTTTATGTGTGACATGGATTCAAGATATGTTTAGGTGTTCAATGGTTAGGTTAGGGTTTTTTAGATGTAAAAATATAGCTTCTTAGTTGCGAACCCTAGAATAGGTTTACACCCACACGCACACACATGCATGCTTATTATACTTGTGCGTATTTGGGGATATATATATATATATATATATATATATACCTACACATGGATGATGAGGATTGTATATGATATGAGGAGATAAGTCGATGAGATTGGGCATGGTGCCATGAGATCGGTGATAGGATGTGATTCGTATTATGAGATATGACATGAGATTTTAGCGGGCCTTTGGACGTGTGTTTTACACACACATTTATATTTATATAGATGGTATCAGTTGTACTAGACTTAGATCAGTACCCCAATTCTTGAGATATGATGATAAGGATACCAGATAAATGATGAGATGAATGTGATATTTGACCCATACCCAGATTGGGATGCCGTACGACGGATTTACCGTATGAGATAACTGTGATGATAGATCCGCACTCATGACTCGAGAATGTCGTACGCGGTACTATTGAGGCGAGATCACCGACTATTATATATGTATATATATCGATTCAGATTTAGGTGGTTTACATACTCTTTCGATTAGCTTGTTAGTTAGATCTGTAGTTTACTTAGTAAATGTTAGACTAGACCCGAGTCATACCTATTTCAAAACTAACGAATCGTGAGTATTTTAAAGACAGGCCAAGGGATTCTATGGATATTTTCAAAAGACGCATCTTTTCTTTAAAACGCCGTAGCCATTATTTTTCTAAACACCACGATTCGTCTTATTTCAAATGGCAAAACTGTATGACATTTATATATTGATGTAGATTCTTCACTGTTGTGTTTATTATTCATTTTCCGCATATTCTTGCTATTTGCATCGCATTGCATATTTAAATGTGTTTATTGTTATATTAAACCCATGATGTCAGGACACCAGCACCATTATCGATGATGCGTATGTTCTACGTATACCTGCTTGCCGGCTCACACACTTCATCATCGATAATTACCATGTCACTACACAGTAGGATTGTTGCATGAGGATATGACTACTTGTATATCCATATTGGCGTACACACATATTGTACACCCATACTTGCATACATACGTATTTGCACATATATAGATGATTCTGGCTTGATTTTAGAGATTTGGGAACCGCAAGGTATATTTTAAAACTGATTCTTTTTAAAGGAGCGGTTTTCCCTCGATATGTGCATATTACTATTTTATGTTGCATGATATACGGATATGCTTACATTTCTATCATATGTCGCATACATCATGCCTTATGATTTTACGCATTGAGATATGCCGTTTTTATGAGATTTCTGGATTTGAGAACCGTGGTCATTTTAAAAGAATGCGTGCATTGTTTAAAAACCCGGTTTCTCTGGATATGATATTTCAGCGCATCCACCATGCATTTTCTTGGTTCAGAGACGTGTGACATGTGAAACCCGATTCGAGGAGCTGGATGAGGCCGATTGCGGATACATGGTGGACCCGGTATGGTACCCTGGGGCGAGAACAGATCTGTCGTGCAGTAGGCGATGAGCCTGGCAGAGGGAGCACTACCTACCGGTGATAGTATTTGGACTCGGCGGATATTCGGAGGATACCGACCGAAGTCGAGAGATGATGTGGGCCGATCCGGACTGACGGAGCCCGATATATGAGAATTTACGTGCCGATGCTGGGCACGGGTTTCATGATGTTTTCGAGTGTCGATGCTGGATACTCAGGTTCCATGATTTTAATGTGTCGCGAGGGACACACGTTGATTTATATCCTCATACTTCCATGCATATGCTTTATGATATTTACATGCATGATGTTTTGTGTCATTGGTTGACACGTGGACGAGATCCACATGCATACAAACATTGATTACATAGTTGGATGATATCCACATACTCATAGACTTCATGATATAGTTGACCTGATTACATTGATCATACTTCATATTTATGATATGTTGCTACCTGCGACACCGGCACGAGCATTTGGTACTACACTTATGTATAGATGTTTACCCTTGCCACCTTATCATGCTTCAGACTTATTCATATTGAGGATATATTATTACTGATCGTATTGACCTAGGATTGAGTCATACATACGATTTATGCTCTGTGATGTTTTCTACTCACGAGTTGGAAACTCACCCCCGTTGTGCCACAGTTTCTTGCAGGTTTGGCCGTACAGGTTTCATTGCGGCTTTCTGGCATACTGCTTCCTTTCTGGGTGATTGTTTTGGTAGGTGGGTTCACTCGCATCGTGACCACCATTGTACTTATTTATTTTCAGTTGTATCTTGTAAATTCCATCAACCAGACTTGTATATTTATTTCAGACTTAGAAAACCAGTTGTGTATTATTTCGACCTTAGAGTCGCGCGTTGTAGTATTATGGTTTTCTTGAAGATTTTGAGTTTCCTTTTGAGTTTTGATACTCGCCCTTCGGCGTTGTATATTATATTGCTTGCGTGGTTGTGACCGTCGATTGACGAAGAGCTAGCTCCTGGTTGGGGATGCCTTTTATCATTATGTATATATTATTCTTGTTGTACCGCGTTTGGGGCCAGTATTTACAAAGGAAACTCTGCCGAAATTTTCAGAAAAGACTTGGGATTTTTCAAATGCATATTCGGTTTATCTTATTTAAAAACACTTGTTTTAAAACTTGTTTTCTTTACTTCTTCCTTAAAATGGTTTTAGATTTTCTGGGTTTTTAGCTTACTTGAATTAGATGAGGTCCTATAGACTTCATATGATTCAAGGGCCAGTCACGTGCTATTTCGGGTTGTGACATGATGCTGGGAGTGCAGGACGAGTTGCAGGAGCCTGGATAGCTGACCGCTGCGGGTAGTTGGTGGGTGTGTGAGCTGGATTGCGTCTATAAGGACAGTTTTCAATTCCGTGATTGGACGCGCCACAAACTAGTCACAAGTCTTTTGCGCACTTACGGTCCTTCCACAAGTGTCCCTTTCTATGGCAGTAGTAGCAAAAGTCTGGACTTGGTTGGTTACTAATTTCTTCCGGTCTTCGGGGTTCAACCGTTGGCCTTGCAAAGGCTCCTCCTACCATCTGATTGGCAGGGCGTTTCATTCTGGCAGATTGAGCTTGCCCTTCTTCTTCACCACTGCCTCGTATCTTCGGGCAGCTTTCAAAGCCAAATCATAGGTTGGGAAATCCCCTGTAGCTAAAACAGCTTGGATTTCCGGGTCCAACCCTTACTGAAATCTTCTTGCTCTGATCTCAGCTGTCGGTATGAGATGGGCCGCAAACCTGTTACGGTCTTGTGTTAGCTGTGTAGTATGTGATATAAAATCGAACATTGAGACATATCTTCCCGACTGAGCATGGTGAATTCGGCGTCATATTCATCTACTGACTTGGTCCACATCGAACCTTGTTGCAGATGGATGAACTGCTGTTCCATGTCGAATCTGGCAGTCTCAGGGAAGTACTTAGCGTCGATCATATCGCGGAAATTCTTCCATTCGATGGGTTGTTCAAGTCGGCTTTCTTCCTCCTTACACCAGTTCCGTGCATTGTCCGCGAGCTGTAATTTTGCAACACGAACCCAAACTATTTCTGGCACTTGTGCTGCCGCCAGATCATCTTCGTTATTCTGAGCCCATTCCTCAGCATCCAGTGGGCTCTCCCTTCCTGAGAACTGTTTGGGGTGCAAAGCCCTGAATTGCTTCACCCCAGGTGTTTCTGCCTCGGGACGGTTTATTAAAAGAGCAGTCTGCTTCTGTTGTCCCTCTAGGAGGCTGCGAATTGCGTCAAGCAGAACCGTTTGCTCGTTGAGCAGAGCAGGGACGGCATGTGTGAGTGGTAGTGGTGGAGGTATGTTGTTGACATTGGTACTGGTGTTGTTCGGGGAATCCATAACCTTGAAAGAAAAATTTAGGTTAGGATAGATTCAAAGTATATGGAATGATAAGATTCAAGAATATGAATTGTAAAGAATGTTTTAGTTGTTGGTTCTTGTGTTATATTGCTTAGGTTGTTCACGCAGAACAGAACTGCATGGTAGTGTTCCATGCAGCTCTGACCTGCATGGGCCACCAACAAAACCTGTCAAGCCCCGCTTCCCAGTATATGGGCAGAGGACGCGACGAGGCCGCTACGTATTTACTCTGAAGTAAATACGCTAAGCGTATCTAAGCAATATAAATATAAATGCACAAGAGACAAGATATAATAAAACAACAACTTTATTTATTCACATTCTTTTGTACAATGCATGGAAAGTAAATACATCTGATGAAAGCAATGCCTAAACAGCGGCATAACAGAAATGAAAAGTACTGAAATAAAAGTGTGTATAATGAAGCTAAGGCTCTGGGTCGTAAGCAAGCTGATCCAATTCCTCACTGGTAGGTTCGATCTCCTGAGTATCTAGATCACCTGAAAACATTCCAAATAAAAAAGAGAAGGAATGTCGTCAACGAACAATCGCTCGGTAAGTCCCAAAGATAAGGGAGAAATAGAATAGAAAGAAAGAGAAAGTAGCTTTTAAAGTTGTATTATATGGTTAACGCTGTTGTTTATACCTTGGTACAAAAGGATACCAGTGTATACGAGAGGAGTCTCTATATGCTAGAGACTAGGGCAAACGGAATATACAAGGCTCCATTATACAATCCGGAACAACGACAATTGAATTCAGGTTATCTGTCTTAATCTTGCAGTCTCGTGCCACTTTTAACACCTTCCGTACCAATCTACCCCTTAAACCCCGCGATGTCTTGTATTGTATTGTTTGTGTTTGTATTGTAAATTGTATTGTCTTGTATATATGGATGACTTGCCGAAACCATGATATCAGTAAATGGATGTAACTGGAGAATCATGGAAGTAAATCCATGGCTCGGTTCGGTCAATACAGATTAAATAGATAGAATATAAGTATTCAAGGATTCCTGTTAGATTGTAGATAGTAGTTTGTACTTGAATCATATTCAAGTCGGATTATTAATGAGACTCAGTCTGAGTCAGACAATTAGAAAAGAAATTGAAGTTCTGATTGTTTTGATATTATCGGTAACCGCTGCACATGGGCGGCAGGATTTGTGTCCTTTTCAAAAATGATTACCGTGTTGATAACACCGTTGTTAAGTTATCTACCTTAAATAGGCAAGCACCCACTTCTCCGGCTCTCTGAGGCTCAAGAGATTGGTCCCGCTTAAACCTATGTTTACTAGGGTCCTTAGGGTAATTTATAGAACTTGAGAGGTTTTTATGTAAAAATACTTTTGTATAATTTTCAAAATACACCCCAAGTATTTAATTATTGTTTTTAGAGTTGTCATAGATGTAGATTTTATACTTGTGATATTTCTAGTGAAAATATCCTAATTTCATAATATAGAATATTTAATTGTAACATTGAACTTGTATGGAATTTATGGTATTTTAATGTAAAGTGATTCTTGTGATTTTTAGAAAAATTGGAATATTTATATTATTACAAAATAGATATTTTAATGATACATAGATATTTATATAAAAATAATTTTACTATATATTATATTTCTAAAAATCTCATTTTCTTAAGATTTTCGTATTTTAAATTTCTCGAGACCGTATGCTTCTTGCGGAGGTCTGCATCTCGCACTACTAAGCCCAGGGATGTGCGATAATCCAAACCATCCCAGTCGGGTTCCCCAAAATGAGTTGTAGCGGCACTTTGTAAAGATTTATAAAAAAATACTTAATCCTTTAGAAAACGGTTTTATTAATTCATGGTATTTATTTGAAATGTTTCGTTTTCCCGTATTCTATATTCCCGAAAGGTATTGTGCTATGTTGCATATGAGTGTTGTGAGGAGGTAGGTCATTAACTCGTGATCTATTTAAAGGTATTGCAAGTTTGTGATGTTTAAATGTCGAAATGAAACTATATGGTATTTTAGTGAAAAAGTACGGTAAAAGTTACAAAATGAATTAGATTGTCGTGAAACTTGATCAACATGTTTATTAATATTTAATAGTCAACATTTAAGAGTTTTGTGTAAATTTATTTAAGAAAATGTTGGATTTTTAGAAAGAACTGAATCGGAAATCGGTTTAACTCCGATTCCATCGGGTTTTGAAATTTCATATTTTTAGAACAAGATTAGAGAAGTGGGAGGGGGACTTATGGGTTTAGAAGTTAGGGATGAGGAAGAGGAGATGGGAGGAGGCGCCGGTGCGTCGTTTCGTCGCCGGGAACTCGTAGGGCTGTCGTCGGAAAATTGCCGAAGTTTTCGCCCTTCGCTACTCTAAAAGTACACTAAGCTTCTAGGAATTTTCTTGAGAGTTTTGTTCAGAATTTTGGAGTGAGGGGTGTGTGTTGTAAGGGTTGTATTTATAGGTTAATGCTAGGGTTAGGGTAGGTGAAAGGTTGAAATGAAAAAATGTGATAAAATGTATTAAAATGTATTAAAAGTGGAGTAACTGGTGTTTTAAAGTGTCTCTGTTACTGGTTTGAAGAAATAAAGTATGCAGGTGTACAGGGGATGTGAAAAGATAACTTTTTCATGTTGGAGACTCGGCGGTCCGGCCGAGTCCGGCCGGCGGCGGCGGCCCCAGTCGCCGGCCGATTCGGCCGATCCCGGCCTAGTCGGGTGGTCGGAGGTGTAGGGTTGCTAGGCACGCGCACAAGGGTCTACGAGGTATCAACCATACCCGATTAAAATTTTAGCCGTGCCGAACAACCCGAAGCCGGATCTTTAAACTAGGGTTTAGGCGAAAACATGCATGTTAAACTCTTTAAAACTAAGTGAGAGGGATTACAACCTTTGTAGATCCGGTCCTTCACTTCTTAAGCTCCGTGTTGAGGTCCCTTCGCTGCGATCATCGTGTTCCTGACTCTCGAGAGGGTTCACGAAGAGAATGATGCAACCTTTGCTTCCGATCTTCGATACCAAGATGATCTACCTTGAAGTTTCGATAACACAAGCTAACACTCATAATATGAAGTGAACACTCTCATCTAAATGGCAAGGATAGATGAGAATGATGAAGTAGGATTTTTGCTCTCATTTAAAATCTTTTTCTCACTCACTTTCATCATAAAAGAAAGCTTTTTCACGAAGGAACTCAAGCATGAAGAAGAAGAATGAAGAAGATAATCTTAATCCTTTTGTGATGAATAATGAATTATTGTAGTGGTTACAAATCTAACCAAGAGTTAAGCATGAGAGAGTTAACCCTTGTAGAGAGTTAACTAGAGTTAATGGTTTGGATTGGGTTAACATAATATCTCCACAAAAAATCAAGCAACCACAAAGTCAAAGCTTCATGAAGCTTCATGCAAAAGCTAACCCTAATCCAAACCCTAACCAAGTTTAAACCCTAATCCATTGTTAAATTTGTAATCCTAACATGTTACAATATTATATATTACATATACAATATATTTTGGAACAATAGATAATAATACAATTAACATATATCGCATATATATCAATGTATTATCCCGTGAGAAAATGAATCTTTTAGTGAGAAAATATTAGTTAATGTAATTTAATATATCATATATATTATTATACATTAAATTATCGAATCAACACTTGATCCGATAATCCGGCTATATCGCATATAACCGACTAATACGATGACCCGGCAATATCACATATACCCGGCCGATATCTCATATCGCGAGAATCCAATACGGTATCATATACCGCATTATCTTCGGTCCCGCACATATCACATATGTGCTCCTACTCCGTTTTTCCTGAGCCAAGAAATCTCTATGTAGGACTCTAAAGAATCGTCAATATGCTGGCAGTGGGTGATGATCATATCAAACACCCACAAGCTGCAAGTGGTCAGCTAAACGTAACAGCCACCCAGGTATTGAGCGCTCAGAAGATCAACAAGCAAGCCTGTATATTCTCCTGTGAATCCAAACAGTAACACTCCCGTACAGTCCGGTCTCGTCGTCTGATATGTCGCATATCTCGCCTAGGGGTGGTAAACGTCAGACCCCAGTAGCTCGATAAGTCGTGTCGATATGAGGTCTATAACAGTTCGAGAAACTACTGATAACACTTACCAGTAAATCTCAGCAACCCTGGTCAGGGATTTCTGGTTATAGCCAATCGAACACAGTACAACATCAACTTCCTATACCGGGAGAGACGAATCCCCTCCTATCGCTCATTGCCTCCATGTGATTCGGGACTGTACCCAAAAGCCACCTTTTTGCACGCCCTCTTGGACGTGGTATGATGGAAATCAAAGCACGGTGGGAATCACACAAGACTCTATGACGATCTCGGGTCAACAGACTACTCTGTACCAGTGTCACCGGAGAACTGCCATCTGACGTGATGTATAATACCATCTGGGAGTTCTCGGCGAGTCCATCCAGTGTACCCAGTCTCCACTGAGCACCCGTACACCATCCTTGATGTCAAACACCGATGGATATGGGATCATCCATCGCCCATCATATGGGTCAAGATGCGTATACGCTAGTCTACTCTGGTGCATCGATGCCCTATCTCGATACACCCTCGACTAGGAACAGTTATAGGATGTACTCGTCGACTACCGTGGCCCCACTGGTATGATCTCATCATAGTCCCAGTAGTCGAGTACATATCCTAAGGGCTTTATCAACATGTAACATAGAGACAATCAGAGTACATGTTAGATAAAGTACAACCAGATAGCATACTATCATGTCGAGCAAGAAAGTCCTCCCTATATATGTCCTAGCATCCACTACAATATACATCGTATGTACAGTAATGGCCTCTAGGGCATACATATAACTAACAATCTCCCACTTGCACTAGGGCCATCTGTTGTGGTATCACATACCCAACAATTAGCTGCGGTTGAAGTATCTCATACTCAACCATCCCATAAATGTCTCTACTGGGAAAAAGCCTTTGTGAGTGGATCCGCGCTGTTGTCCTCTGTGTCTACTCTCCTAACCTCGATCTCCCTGGAGATCAACCATCTCCATGATCAGGTGATTCTATCTAAGAATTATATCTGGATTTCTGATGGGGCGTGGGGTTCCTTGGCATAAGCCGCAACTCCATTGTCACACAATGGTAGGAACGAAGTTCATCTCATGAACTTATATATATTAAGACTGCCTCTTTGGTAGCATCCTTGGTAACGATGTATCTTGCCTTTAATCGTCTAGTAAGTCACGGTATCTAGCTTGGAACTCTTCCAACATACCGTCCCTCCACTGAGGGTATAGACAATGTCTGCGACTGACATTCAGTCGTCCTTATCACCCTGGAACCTTTCCAGTGATTCTCCCCAGGATCGATTGATACCATCTCACTACAACTAGTGAGTATCCTAACATCCAATTAGATCTATCTCATAGATCCAAAACCCAGGGTTTAGGAGGTATCACTTTGATCCTATATGGAGAATCCTTGTGATAAGCGGAGATTGACCGAGCGTAGCATAGGAAACTCCTTCCCTATCATGAGTATGTCATCCACGTACTCTACGAGGATCACCACCATACTCCCTACTACCTTTTTGTATATACAAGGTTCATCTACCATTTTGATGAAGTCAAACTCTTTGGCTACCACATCAAAATAGATGTTCCAACTCCGCGATGCCTGCTTTATCCTATAAAGCATCTTGCACACGTTTCCGCTGCTCCCATTGTCTACGAAGCCCACTGGCTGTGTACTTATAGACGTTCTTTTCTAAAACATCATTTAGAAAAGCAGTCATGACACCCAACCGCCAGATATCATAGTCATGGTATGTAGCCGTGGCAAGTAGGATCTGGATGGACTTAAGCATAGCTTTGAAAGTCTCAACTTTTCCATGTACACCAAGTAATCTTCTCAAGATATATTTACTCCTGATGGGAATTTAACCCTTCAGATAAAGCAACTAAAGTCCATACTTTGTTGGTGTATAAGGATTCCATCTCAGATCACTAAGCATCCAGCCATTCTTACAGAGTCCCACTCCTGATGGCCAGCTTGAAACTAGTTGGGTCATCATCTCATGATGCAATCCTCGCTCCCACTGTCATAGAGAAACCGAAGTATCTCTCAGGTGGGTGAGGAACCCTACTAGATCGGCGGAGAGGCTGAAGTTCGTTGGAAACTATTGAGTCCTTTGGTTCTACCAAATCATCAGCTGCAGTTTGTATAGCTGGAACAATTCCAGTTCTACATGACAGACCTTGCCTCGAGCTTGTCCGGATTTTGCTTTCAGACATAGGCCGGACAACCCCAAATCTTAACAAACTTAAGATATGGGCTCTTCCCTTTCCATATCACATATGAAGTGGTAGGCAACTGATTTGATTTGAACCCTATTCAATAGGTATGCAGCTTCAAAAGTGCATAATTCCCAAAAGGAAATAGAATACTCAGTAGTACTCATCATAGAGCACACCATATCACATAAGGTGCTATTGCTCCGCCCCGATATACCGAAGTGCTGTGGTGTATACGGAGGAGTAATACTGAGAGAGAATCTCATTCTCCTTTAGAATAGTCCAGGAATTCCGTGCTCAAGTATTCTCCTCCTTGATCTCATCAAAGGACATAATACTTATACTCGTTTTTGGTTCTCTACTTCTAACTTATATTCTGTGAATATCTCAAAAGGTTCAGACTTGTGTTTCAACAGGAACATATGTCTGAATCTTGAGAGATAATCAGTGAATATAATAAAGTACAAAGAACCGGTCTTGGCATGTGTAGACAGGGGACCATCATACATCATCATGTATCAATCCCAAGAGTTCACTAACTCTTTCTCTGTTTCCAATAAACAGAGCTATGGTCATCTTATCTTTGTGACATAACCGGCAAGTTTCACAAGATATAAATTCAAACAAATTTAAATATGCATCTTAATGTAACTTCAGCTAATCGGGTCGCATTGATATGACATAGTCTACAATGCCTCAAGAAGGATTCGTTCATTTCTGAACTCTTCCTCCCGTGTGTGTTCTGTATACTAAGAACTGTAGTTTGATTTAGAACGTCAATGCTTTTAGATAACGTGCCTGAACCGATCAATTCTTGATATAGGAAATGTTCAAAACATTATCCAACATTACAAAATTATATCATTTCTTTACTAATAAAGAGATTGATATGATGTTCTACATCAGGTTCGATATCTAATAACATTTGTTCAGAATCTATGCATTCTGCTAATACAGGGTGACAGTGACCAACAGACTTGGCTGCAACACTTGCACCGTTTTCTGTCTCATGAAACTTATCACCCGTTCTCAGTTCTCTACCTATCTGTAGCCCATGTAACAAATTACATATGTGGGATCCTGATCCGGTATCTCATACCCAGGACGTAAAAGATACTGAGAAACAGTTCTCTGTAATGAACACACCCGAAGATGATGCATCAGCATGCACTTTCTTCGTTTGGGCGGCACGGGAAATATGGTATTCCCCAATTTCTTGCTCTGTCTTATAACAATTATAAGTTGGAGCGGTACCAACGTTCCCCAGCTCAGTATAACAAGCGGGTTCGGTCAAAACATCCGTATTATTATCTTGATTAAGGCGTGATATGGTCGCTACCTGGAGAGAGAGAGAGAAGAAAACACTCAGCGTATGCTCTTGCAAGATTAGACTGGTTATCTAATATATCTAATCAGGATGTCTCCCACTGTTTTAATCAAATCTTCCTTCAAACCCTAAAAGGAAAGACTAGCCGAGATTAATTACACGCTACAAGTTCGCCAATTTTTCAGCCAGGCCAGTGTCGGTACTTTGAGGGAGGTCCCCTGTGCTTTTGCACGAACCTAATTAAAGTAAACCTCGTTTTCCCAGAGGCATAACCCCGTTAACACCTTTCTAGACACCTACTTGATCGGCTAATTGTAATGTGTAAAACTCTCCCAGGAGTAACTCTTACTCGCAGCGGGTATCGGGATCCAACTATCTCATAGAAGGTATGCAATCTCATTGCAAATTTCAACACTTGAAATTCCCAATAATATTTTATCCCTAGCGTTCTATGACCTTGACGGAGGCCAAACTACCCATAGTCCGCTAGTCAAGTTCAACCCGTCATTTCCTGATTGAATTAAACCCACCCGCACGACCATTGACGGAGGCCAAACAACGCCGTACGAATACCCTAATTCAATCGCATCGTATGCTAGCAGATAAACATTAGTTAGCTACCGTACACTACGCCTTGACAGAGGCCAAACTACCGCAGCATGAATACTAACTAGTACTTATCTTAAATGACGGAGGGCTACGACAGGTTTTTAAGAAAACCCTTTGCGTAATGAACTTGATATCGTTGTAGAATCGAGTGATTTTAAATGGAGTGTTTTTGAGGCTTTTCTAGTTTTGCTAAAGGGATCACTCCCGGTGAAGGGATCGTCGGCCCTTTCCTCATCGAATAAGGTGCAGGGTATATCATATATACCACTATGCAAAGCAAGAACTATAGAAGCAATCAAAAGACAAACCGAGTGTGTAGCATCTGCTAGTTTCGCTAAAGAGGTCACTTCCGGTGAAGGGATCTCGGCTCTTTCCTCATCGAATAAGGTGCTGGATGTTCTACAAGGAACACCGCTATGCAAAGCAAGAACTAGAGCTACCTGTTTTTGAGACAAGTTTCTACAACATCTTTAGGTTTCTTTTATTTTCATTAATCTCATTAATGAAGTCCCATTTTATTATGCTTCACAAGCATCACTTTTGAAACGAAATCTGCAATATAACATATATCTCATATATATAATATAAACATTCGTCTCAGGCAGTAATATGATCTCATCACAGAACATTGCAGCAGAAGAACATATATGAAATATTGGATATACTAGGACGTCCGTGTTTTCAATACGAGCCTGTATAAAACACGGATTCCACGGTCGCGATGAATAGCCAAACCCACATCCCTAGACCCCTACGAGAGCTGCAAGTAACACTGCCAATTCTAGGGTTAGGAGACCCGGTCTCGACTCCTCGAGATGGTCTCCCACTGGACCCTAGAACCCGGTTACTTGTTCTCCCCGCCTTAGGTCTACCTAATGCGGAAAAATAAATAATATACAAGTGGTGACATCAACCTCATCCCGGAAGTGCCTCAATAAAAGAATATTGCATACAAATGAATTTTACATGAATGAAAAAGAAAAACTCTCATCTCACATAAAACCCCCGGCTATTCAAACGCGACGATCCAATACAAAATATCACAGCAACACATCATATCTCATATCATCAATGTAAGCAAGTATGCGTATCCCGATTGTCGTTGATGTATAGCAACGAAGCCAGCGATACACCACATACTACGCTTACGGTCACAGAAAAGAAAGTGTAAAACTACAACAGTTGGAATCCGCAACCTCTTTAGACATCGCATGCCTAACCAAATGAATTCCTTAGACATCACATGCCTAACAATTATAAACCCCGCATTTTAGTCTCTTTATCGAAAACAGTTTTCAATATCAAGTCGGGCAATTCAACAAGATTCCCGACATCCTGATCGAATGCTCGTCGCAAACTTTAGTAGACGGCCGCACCCCCGGATGCCGTCGATGAAGTGCACTAAGGCGGAACACCGCTGCCGCGAGCACCCGAACGGATACTTTTGGCGACGGGGTTCTCCTACAGTCACTTGGTCGGGGCTATGAGGCATGGCTGTCTATTAAGTTTACCCGGCGAGTATCCGCGTACACTACGTGATTGCAACGGACTTTTGATCACATCAAAATTCCGTGGCAACCGATCATCGAGACTAAACTGCTATGTTTACAACATTCAAATTAGTTATCTCATAACTACTTGTGGATTCCAAATATTGTATCACATTCTAGATAAATAGACAATGTCAAACTTTCCGATCGAATAATCAAACACCCAAGATTTTCCCAATATATCTCAACACTTGAAATCAGTTTAAAAACATTCATCACAAGCCACAGTACCGATGGTCCAGCCGTAGAAGGGTCAAGCCAACGCCTCACATGTGGCACGCCGTACTGCCCCAAACCCTAAGGTTTAGAGGCAGTTCAAGACGGTCACATAATCGAGTTAAGGTTTGTTGTCTTCTAGAGGGTCCACCGCGTTACTTGCACGACTTAGAATGTTCTTAAACACGAGAAAAAATCCAACTTTTGAAAAATTTTCCGACTGGGAAAAAAGTGAGTTATTGATATCCGTTCGAACTTTTTAACAGTTTCTAAAATTAACCGGACAAAACTAAACAAAGTTAAAATATCCGATCGAATCATTAATTCCCCAATACAACCCAGGAAAACTCAACACTTGAGTGGAATTAAAATATTCCCAGAAAAAATTGCCAAGAAAGGACCTAAGAATAATTAAGTGAAATTCCAGGGACTAAGTCCAAAATTTGGCCGCGGAACCGCCGCAAAAGCCTTGCTTTCGCCGCGGTTCCGCGGTCAAATTGTTGACTCAGAGATCCGTACTTCACAGTAATTCTTAGTTTTTCCTGCTTGTTTTTCTGAGCATTTTTAATTCAGAAAAAATCAACTTTTTGAAAATTGTCCAGAGAGGGTTCCGTATCGGGGTTTCGGCGTTCGATCGGTCTTTAAACTTCGTCTAGACTTCGCCTAAAGCTCTAGCTTGGCTCTGATACCAGTGTAGGTCAGGCAGCCACCCCATCCAATGGGGTCGCCGTGTCACCAACGGGTCCCTCAGCCGCTACTTTTTACGCATGCCCCCTCGCGAGGACTACAACCCGCCGGAACACCTTCCGGTCTCGGGACACCCTGGGGGTAAGAGCCTATGCTTCGCCACACTGTCACACAGTGAGAACCCCCCATAGGTCGACATCCAATGCCTAGTAGCTCTGATACCACTGTAGGGTTGCTAGGCACGCGCACAAGGGTCTACGAGGCATCAACCATGCCCGATTAAAATTTTAGCCGTGCCGAACAACCCGAAGCCGGATCTTTAAACTAGGGTTTAGGCGAAAACATGCATGTTAAACTCTTTAACACTAAGTGAGAGGGATTACAACCTTTGTAGATTCGGTCCTTCACTTCTTAAGCTCCGTGTTGAGGTCCCTTCGCTGCGATCATCGTGTTCCTGACTCTCGAGAGGGTTCACAAAGAGAATGATGCAACCTTTGCTTCCGATCTTCGATACCAAGATGATCTACCTTGAAGTTTTGATAACACAAGCTAACACTCATAATATGAAGTGAACACCCTCATCTAAATGGCAAGGATAGATGAGGATGATGAAGTAGGATTTTTGCTCTCATTTAAAATCTTTTTTTCACTCACTTTCATCACAAAAGAAAGCTTTTTCATGAAGGAACTCAAGCATGAAGAAGAAGAATGAAGAAGATAATCTTAATCCTTTTGTGATGAACAATGAATTATTGTAGTGGTTACAAATCTAACCAAGGGTTAAGCATGAGAGAGTTAACCCTTGTAGAGAGTTAACTAGAGTTAATGGTTTGGATTGGGTTAACATAATATCTCCACAAAAAATCAAGCAACCACAAAGTCAAAGCTTCATGAAGCTTCATGCAAAAGCTAACCCTAATCCAAACCCTAACCAAGTTTAAACCCTAATCCATTGTTAAATTTGTAACCCTAACATGTTACAATATTATATATCACATATACAATATATTTTGTAACAATAGATAATAATACAATTAACATATATCGCATATATATCAATGTATTATCCCATGAGAAAATGAATCTTTTAGTGAGAAAATATTAGTTAATGTAATTTAATATATCATATATATTATTATACATTAAATTATCGAATCAACACTTGATCCGATAATCCGGCTATATCGCATATAACCGACTAATACGATGACCCGGCTATATCACATATACCCGGCCGATATCTCATATCGCGAGAATCCAATACGGTATCATATACCACATTATTCTCGGTCCTGCACATATCACATATGTGCTCCTACTCCGTTTTTCCTGAGCCAAGAAACCTCTGTGTAGGACTCTAAAGAATCGTCAATACGCTGGCAGTAGGTGATGATCATATCAAACACCCACAAGCTGCAAGCGGTCAGCTAAACGTAACAGCCACCCAGGTATTGAGCGCTTAGAAGATCAACAAGCAAGCCTGTACATTCTCCTGTGTATCCAAACAGTAACACTCCCGTACAATCCGGTCTCATCGTCTGATATGTCGCATATCTCGCCTAGGGGTGGTAAACGTCAGACCCCAGTAGCTCGATAAGTCGTGTCGATATGAGGTCTATAACAGTTCGAGAAACTACTGATAACACTTACCAGTAAATCTCAGCAACCCTGGCCAGGGATTTCTGGTTATAGCCAATCGAACACAGCACAACATCAACTCCCTATACCGGGAGAGACGAATCCCCTCCTATCACTCATTGCCTCCATGTGATTCGGGACTGTACCCAAAACCCACCTTTTTGCACGCCCTCTTGGACGTGGTATGATGGAAATCAAAGCACAGTGGGAATCACACAAGACTCTATGACGATCTCGGGTCAACAGACTACTCTGTACCAGTGTCACCGGAGAACTGCCATCTGACTTGATGTATAATACCATCTGGGAGTTCTCGGTGAGTCCATCCAGTGTACCCAGTCTCCACTGAGCACCCGTACACCATCCTTGATGTCAAACACCGATGGATCTGGGATCATCCATCGCCCATCATATGGGTCAAGATGCGTATACGCTAGTCTACTCTGGTGCATCGATGCCCTATCTCGATACACCCTCGACTAGGAACAGTTATATGATGTACTCGTCGACTACCGTGGCCCCACTAGTATGATCTCATCATAGTCCCAGTAGTCGAGTACATATCCTAATGGCTTTATCAACATGTAACATAGAGACAATCAGAGTACATGTTAGATAAAGTACAACCAGATAGCATACTATCATGTCGAGCAAGAAAGTCCTCCCTATATATGTCCTAGCATCCACTACAATATACATCGTATGTACACTAATGGCCTCTAGGGCATACATATAACTAACAGGAGGCTCCCTTGTCGGTTCATGTAGCCTCTGGTAAAGTTTGTTTATTTAGTGTAGTGGGGTTTATGGGTTTAGCACGTGTAGACTCTTGAACTTCTAAAATTTTAAAAAGAAAATAATATTAAAAATAATGTGGGGTATGGGATTTGAACTCTGGTGGCTTGGTTCAGCAGTGCAAAGTCTTACCAATGAGCTACAAACTCTTGCTTGCTATTAAAAGGAAAAACAAACTTATATCTTGTGCTCCGGCAAAAATACCCCTTTCTGTAATTTTGAAAAAAAACTGTACAGAAAGTTGTACAGAAAGTTTAGGGTTGTTACATTCTCTCTCACTCTATCTCTTTCTCAATTATTTCTCATTCCCTATTACCTCAAAACTGAACCCTTACCCATTCATCACTAAACCTTCACAAAACTTGATCAAATCTCACCCAAATCACTTCTCATGTCTCGTTTTGCCTCTAAGATCACTTGGAGCTTGGAAAACTAGGATCTTTGAGCTTGTGTGGTTAAGTAATGATCTCTATCTGTTAAGTAGGTGTTTTTAATATTGTGTAGCTTATTAGTTTCAGTTTAGAACACGTAAAGTTTAGTTTCGTGCAAATATCATATTTTTAGTGTTATTATGGAGTCTCTGTGATCTGCTGTAGAACCAGGTGTTTGTTGGAAAATTTCCCATCACAGTGATCTAGTGTTGTGACCTAGAACCCACCATAAAAACCTGAGCCCATTCCCAAATTTCGTGGCCACAATTTTATTGGTTCTGGCCGCAAATTGTGGTCAGGGTAGGGGCTGGGGTATTGATTCTTGTTCGTGGGGTCTCTGGGCTTGTATGTAGTCTCGTGGAACTTGCAACTTTCACTAATTGTCTGTATATAAAAATCTGGGATCACTTTCCTATAATCCAGTGTTTTGAATACGCGCGTTATGTTATCTGACACGGTTCGTGATCTTGTGTAGCTGCTGCACTTGGGTTGGTTTTGAGTTGTCGCTACACACATTAACCACTAGACGAACACTTGTGAGTTGGATTAGAGTTGGTACGTCGGTCAAACGTAGTTTGTACGTGATATTGGTCGATTTCTGAGATTTTGCACTTGCTATGTTTGTGTTAATAGGATCACAGGTGGGGACTTCGAACGCTACGAAGAAAGGGAAGCAGGTGATTGGATCTACCTAGCTCGAGATTTTCGGTGAGTAGATTTAACATCTACGGGGAAATCGCCCGTATGGCGTTAAGCGTCAGGGCTAGATATGATATGATATGATTTTAGCTGCATTGCTTATATGCACATATAGAGATTGTGCATGGACATCATTGCATCTTATTTGCTTATATGCACATATAGAGAATGTGCATGGACATCATTGCATCTTATTCGCTTATATGCACATATAGAGATTGTGCATGGACATCATTGTATCTTATTACTTGTTGTGCCTAGACTTGTACCCATTGGACACTGCACTATTATTGACAGTTCATGTTGCACGAGCACTAACTGTATGCTATACTCACACTGTCGGTAATTGCCATGATACGCACACCACACATACATATGTGATATGGTATTGATTGGTGATATTGAGGCATTGATTCTTGTGCGGTTACGCATATGAAATACAGTTGCATGCATACCTATATGCTACATATACCCCTAAGTGATAGGGTATTGTGATTTGACATTGAGACATTGATTCTTATTCCATTGTGCATATGAAATATAGCATACCTGTATACCTACATGCTTACACATATGCCTTGCTATTCCTACATGCTACACGTATACCTACATGGTATTGTATCATTATTGACATGTATATACACATAACTTATTACAGCTACACATATACCTACTTGGTATTGCATCATTATTGACATGTGTATACACACATGAGATACAGCTACATGTATATCATGCATACATACTTACATATACACCCACTTATCTTGTTAGAGCTACATATACCCCTATGTGGTATTGTATTGTCATCGATATGGAGACATTGATTCTTATGCTATTGTGCATATGAAATGCATCATACATACACGTTTACATATAGATATACATATCTTGCTATACCTATATGGTTACACATATACCTTGCTATAGCCACATGTTCACCTTTATATGATGTTGCTTGGATTTTGGAGAATTGGGAACCGCATGATATATTTAATAACTTGATGCATTTAAATAGCGGTTTTTTCTTGATATGCTCATATTACTGTTTTATGTTGCATATATTATATTTCATTGATTTGTGTATTGAGATATGGATTTCATGTGATTTATGGATTTGAGAACCGTGGGGGTATTTCATGAAATTCATGTATTGTTTGAAAACCTGGTTTCTCTTGATATAATATTTCAGTGCGTCCACCATGAATTTTCTCGGTTCTGAGACTTGTGTTAGATACCCGATTCGAGGAGCGGTAGGTGCCGTCTGCGGGTACATGGTGGACCCGGTATGGTTCCCCGGGGTAAGAGGTGATTTTCGTGGTATAGACGATGAGCCTGGCAAGTGGGCTAGTATCTACCGGTGATAGTATTTGGACTCGGCGGTTATCATGGGGATACTGACCGGAGAGATGTACGGACATGACATCAGGGCCAGTCATAGTGACGACGCCTGACAGATGAGTATTTATGTGTCGATACTGGACACTAGTTTTCATGATGTTTCGAGTGTCGATGTTAGACTCTCAGGTTCCATCATTTTGATGTGTCGTTGAGGGACACACATATATACATATATATACGCAGGCATATGTTTTCATGAGGTTTCGGGTGTCGATGTTGGACACTCAGGTTCCATGATACTTACAGGATATGAGGGCCGATCTGAGGATGCGGTGCCTGAGGATTTTGGGATTTGATGTGTTAGTGAGGGACACTGGGGTTTTTCCATGCTGATGATTTTTGCATAAGGTTTTATTATATCATCCCACACTCTGGATTATTTTGATATGCATTGCTTCATGTAGTTGTAGTACCTTGATGATGTACCTTTACATGATTGTTGCATATTCATATTGCTATACTTATGCTATCAGATTACATGTGATAGATTTATCGCTGTTTGTGCAGCTTGTGATTATAGTATGATGTTATTTGCTATTCACGAGTTGGCAACTTACCCCCATTGTGCCACAGTGTTTTGCAGGTCTGATCATCAGAGTAGTCGTGGCAGGACGCCTTTTTATCTCTACTTTTGCGGATACCGCTACGGTTGGCTGTGAGGCCTTTTGCTATAGGTGGGTTGCAGTTATCTGATGATATACATTGTGTATCTTTTGTATCTAGTACTCTCCATCTACCACCTTCATGTATTGACTTAGAGGCGAGTTGTGATGATCGATGTTGTATATTCTTATGACTCTGGTTGTCGTGCTAGTGTGAGCTGGCCTTTATATATATTGATTATCTTTTTTCTTCGCTACGACATCGTATATCTGTTGTGGTGGTTGTTTTCGCCTTTGGGCGAGATTTTTGCTCCCGTTTGGGGATGCTTTACTTATATCTTATGTTTGTACCCGTTTCGGGGCTAGCTTTTACAAAGGAAGTGCTGCCGAAATTTTTTATGAAAAACAAACTTAAGCTTTAAGTTTTTCTTGAGATTTTAAAAGTGTTCTATCTATTCCTTCTTGTAATGGTTTAGATTGCTGGGTTTTCGGCTTACTTAAATTGTGTTACACCTGTTGACGTTACGTAATCTAAGTGCCAGTCATGTGCCAAATTTTGAGTCGTGACAAAATTGGTATCAGAGCGCTAGGTTTTACCTTTCGGAGTGTAGCTTGACCTTGGTATGATGAAGTAGGTAGCTTAAGTAGAGTAACTTAGCGTGTGTATGTTCCGCGGCAAACTTACGACACGGTACTCCACCTAAGTGACCTTAGGACTTATTGTTTGAAATTCCTTCCGTGATTATATACATCCTTATGATTCGATTTCTGTGTTCTTATCGAATCATGTTTCCATTCCAGCCTTTATGCTGCCGAAGACTACGAGGGCGCAGAGAGCGGCCGCGAGGGCCGAGGTCAGAGTTGACTCGTCTGAGACGAGAACTGACCCGGGCAGTACGCCCATTGTGCAGGAGCAGATTGATCCACCTTCGACAGATCATATTGCTATGCTAGGGGCCGGTATGCAGGATTTGAGCCAGATGGTGGGGTCGTTAGTTGAGGCCATTCGAGCGCAGAGGCAGGAGGTTGTTCCACCCGTTATGGGGATCGTGTTGGTGCCTACTGTTCCGACAGTCGTACCTGCAGCTACGGAGGTGATCACCGTATCGTTATCGAAGTTCATGAGACCGAGGCCTTCGGTTTTCACTGGCACAGATGCAACTAAGGATCCGCAGTCGTTTATCGATCGGATGGCCAGGATATGCCGTTCGCTGAGATACTCCGATGCGAGATGGGTAGAGTTCGCGAGCTTTCATCTGGAGGGTTTGGCCCAGAAGTGGTGCGAGTCCTTAAAGAAGGGCAGAGCCGCAGGTCTTTCTCTTATAACGTGGGCTGAGTTCGTGACGGTGTTTCTTGCGCGTTTTCTTCCGCAGAGCGTCAGGGATGCTCGAGCGCGCAGTTTCGAGTCGTTACGCCAGGCTCAGGATATGACGGTGGCCGAGTATGAAGTGCAGTTTACCGAGCTGTCTGTGTATGCTCCGTATTTAGTAGCTACGGAGGAGATGCGGGTCAAGAGGTTTGTTTGAGGCGTGCTTACCCAGTTGTTCCTTTCTATCAGCATACAACATTGTGACACGTATGTAGCAGCGGTGGACGCAGCCCTATTGGTTGAGGAGCGTCTTTCTGAGTCGTCGGTTGTTCCGGAACCGAAGAGGATTCGTACTGGTATATCAGCCCGGAGACAGATGCGTAGACGCCGCGACAGCGTTCGTTCAGGCACGGGAAATAGCAGAGACGTGGGACGAGGCCAGTTTTTCAGCACTTATCCCCAGGAGGGTCAGCAGTTGACGCGTGGGTGCTTTGGGTGTGGCAGTCTATATCACCTCGTTAAGGATTGTACCACGATACGCTAAAGAGAGGAAGCCATACCACATGTTACCTTACCTCCTTCTCCACCTCAGAGAGCATTGCCTCTTGCGCCTGTTGTTGCTCCGCGTCAGACTTATGCTCAAAGAGGTTGTGGCCGTGGAGGGTTTGTTCAGAGAGGACGGGGTGGCAGAGGCAGAGGGTTGCTGGTAGAGGGAAGGCTCGGGTGTTTGCCTTGACTCATCAGGACGTGCAGGCGTCCAATGCAGTGGTTTCAGGTACTCTTTCTGTATGTTCTTTTGATGCACATGTTTTCTTTGATCCGGGATCTACGCATTCGTATGTTTCTACACACTTCGTGCCGAGGTTGGGCCGAGAGTCGTTTTTGCTAGATCAGCCGCTTGTTGTGATTACTCCTATTGGCGATTTTTTTATTGCGCGACATGTGTTTCGGTCGTGTGCCGTTTGTATAAGAGATAGAGATTCGTCCGTCGGCTTGATCCTTCTAGATATATTGGACTTCGACGTTCTCCTTGGCATGGACAGGTTAGCAGCTTGTTATGCGTCTGTGGACTGCCGTGAGAAGACATTCAGTTTTAGTTTTCCAGGCGAATCTGTTCGGGTTGTGCAGGGGGACCGTGGTGCCGCCCCTCATAATTTGATTTCAGCCCTTTGCGCTAGTCGGCTTTTGAGGAGGGGATGTCGGGGATTCTTGGCGTTCATTTGTCATACTGGAGCCACAGTAGAGTCGTTGGACCGGGTTCCTATCGTGCGAGAGTTTCCCAACGTTTTTCCCGATGAGTTACCTGGTTTGCCGCCAGAGCGCGATATTGAGTTTTGCATTGATCTGATTCTTGGCACGGAGCCTATTTCTATACCGCCTTACCGGATGGTTCCGGCAGAGCTTAGAGAGCTTAAAGGTCAATTGCAAGAGTTGCTTGATAAGAGACTTGGGCGTTCGAGTGTTTTGCCTTGGGGAGCTCCTGTGCTGTTCGTCAAGAAGAAGGACAGCAGTTTGAGCTTGTGTATTAATTATCGTTAATTGAACCGAGTTACGGTGCAGAATAGGTATCTTTTACCTCGCATTGATGATTTGTTTGATCAGCTCCAGGGTGCGAAACATTTTCAAAGATTGATTTGCGTTCGGGTTATCATCAGTTGCGGGTTCGGAATGATGACATTCCGAAGACTGCTTTTCGTACACGCTACGGGCATTATGAGTTTCTGGTGATATCGTTCGGACTCACCAATGCCCCAGCAGCGTTCATGGATCTGATGAACCGGATTTTCAGGTCGTTCCTCGACCAATTTATTATTGTGTTTATTGATGACATTCTGGTCTACTCTAGGAGTCAAGAGGAGCATGAGCAGCACTTGAGAATTGCTTTGCAGATATTGAGAGAGCACCAGATATATGCTAAATTCTCAAAGTGCGCATTTTGGCTTGATAGAGTTGACTTCCTGGGTCATGTGGTGACGGGAGACGGTATTCTTCTGGACCCGAGGAAGATCGAGGCTGTACAGTTTTGGCCTAGACCTGTATCCGTGACAGAGGTCGACAGCTTTTTGGGCTTAGCTGGTTATTACCGCCGCTTCGTGCAGGATTTCTCGAGTATCGCTGCACTGCTGACTGGACTGACCCGAAAAGGGGTTCCTTTTCTTTGGACTGATGCGTGTGAACAGAGTTTTCAGAAATTGGAGACTCGGTTGACGACTGCACCAGTTCTATCTTTGCCTTCCGGATCGGGTGGCTTTGTTGTTTACTGCGATGCGTCTCGAGTGGGGCTCGGTTGTGTACTGATGCAGCATGATAGAGTGATTGCTTATGCTTATAGGCAGCTGAAGAAACACGAGCAGAATTATCCCACTCACGATCTTGAGATGGCCGCGGTGGTCTTTGCGTTAAAGATTTGGAGACACTACTTGTACGGGGAGTCATATCAGATTTTCATGGACCACAAGAGCTTGAAGTACATCTTCCAGCAGCGGGATCTGAATCTGAGACAACGCTGTTGGATGGAGGTTCTGAAGGATTATGATTGCGAGATCCTTTATCACCCGGGCAAGGCGAATGTGGTAGCTAATGCTTTGAGTCGTAGACCCGGGGGCAGCTTGTCCCAGTTGAGCGCAGTTCAGCGACAGTCTTCTGCAAATTGGCAGATCTTGTGCGATGGTAGAGTGCAGTTTGAGTTCACTTCCACTGGGGGACAGCTTGCTCATTTCCGCGCCCGTCCACTATTACTTGATCGTATCCGTGGGGCGCAGCCCAGTGATGCCCGTTGGTCTGAGATTCTTGAGCTTGTTCAGCAGGGTACAAATTCGGAGTTCTTGATTGATGACCAGGGTGTGCTACGTTACGGGACTCGCTTGTGTGTACCAGATATTGATGGGTTGAGACGCGAGATCCTAGAGCAGGCACATCAGTCAGCCTTTAGAGTTCATCCAGGTTCCACCAAGATGTACCGTGATTTGAGAGACATTTACTGGTGGGAAGGGATGAAGCGCGATGTTTCGGACTTCGTTTCGAGGTTCCTGACTTGTCAGCAAGTCAAGGCTGAGTATCAGAGACCGGCTGGAGAGTTGCAGCCTTTACCCGTTCCTGAGTGGAAATGGGAGCAGATTACCATGGAGTTTGTTGTGGGTCTACCCAGGACCAGACGGGGGTATGACTCCATTTGGGTGATTGTTGACCGATTGACGAAAGCGGCTCACTTCCTTCCAGTGAAGACCACTTTCGGTTATGCTCAGTATGCTCAGTTGTATATAGATGAGATTGTGCGTTTGCACGGCGTTCCTACATGCATTGTATCCGACAGGGGTACCCTGTTTACTAGCCGTCTTTGGCAGAAGCTTCAGAAAGATTTGGGTACCCGGTTGAGTTTTAGCACCGCTTTCCATCCGCAGACCGATGGTCAGTCAGAGCGGATGATACAGACTCTAGAGGATATGCTTCGGGCGTGCGTGCTTGATTTTGGTGGTAGTTGGGATCGCCACTTGCCGTTGATTGAGTTCTCCTACAACAATAGCTTTCAGGAGACTATTCAGATGGCACCTTTCGAGGCTTTGTATGGTAGGAAGTGTCGATCACCAGTCTGTTGGACCGAACTTAGTGAGAGTAGGGTTTTGGGACCCCAGCTAGTTCAGGAGACTACGGAGAATATCCAGCTGATTCAGGACAAGATGAGAGCAGTCCAGTGCAGACAGAAGTTTTATGCCGACCATCATCGTCGCATACTTGAGTTCGCAGTGGGGGACCATGTATTCCTGCGGATTTCTCCAATGAAGGGCGTTATGAGATTTGGGAAAAAAGGGAAGCTCAGTCCCAGATTTGTAGGTCCTTTCGAGATCCTTGAGCGAGTGAGTACTGTTGCTTATCGTTTGGCGCTCCCGCCCAGTTTTTCGGATGTTCACCCCGTGTTTCATGTGTCGATATTTCGTATATACCTTCATGATCCTTCTTACATGATTCAGCACCAGACCATTCAGCATGAGCACGATCTTTCGTTCACCGAGCAGCCAGTAGTTATTTTGGATCGGCAGGTGAAAAGACTTCGATCAAAGATCTTGGCATCTGTGAAGGTTCTTTGGCGTAGCCCGACTAGTGAGGAGATCACTTGGGAGGACGAGAGCGAGATGCGGAAGAAATTCCCTCATCTCTTCGAAGGTAAGCTTAGTAAGAATTTTAATTCGGGGACGAATTTTTTTAGGGGGGAGATTGTAACACATTAGAATGCAATTAGTGTTAATTAAGCGTTAATGCGGGTTTTTTAGGAAAAAGTTACCAAATAGGTTTTCTCACATTTTATAACAATTAATTAATAATTTATTTTTAATTGTTTTGGGCGCTAGCGCCTCACCTGCTAGGCACGTGGGCGCTCGGGCGCTAGCGCTTTGGGCGCTAGCGCTTTGGGCGCTTGCGCCTCACGTACCAAGCACGTAGGCTCTCGGGTGCTCGCACTTTAGGCGCTCGGGCGCTAGCGCTAGCGCCACACGTGCCAGGCACGCTGGCGCTCGGGCGCTAGCGCTTTGGGCACTAGCACCACACGTGCCAGGAACGCGGGTGCTAGCGCTTTGTGCGCTAGCGCCTCACGTGCCAGGCACGCGGGCGTTCGCGCTTTGGGCGTTTGGGCGGCAAAAGAGACTTGGTCCCTGCACTGGGAGTTGTACTCCCAGAAAGAAATACTTATTATTTTGTGTGTGTGTGTGTGTGTGTAACTCCTAAGATATTTTGAAACTGATGAAGGGGCTTCTCCTCTTGAACCCTGGATCTTCCCCAAAGTGGGGTCTTTAAAGATGGGTCTCCTTCTTCCTTCTTTGTTGGCCGGCTCTTGGATAACAAGAGGGGTGAGATTTTAAAAATATCTCCTTTTTAAGATCTGATGGAAGATCCAAGCTTCCCTTTGTGGGTTTTGTGGTGAAAAACTATTTAGTTTTGGAAAAGGAAGAGTAAAACTCTTGATTTAATTCAAAAGAAAAAAGAAGATTTTAGAACCTTGAGGAAGGAGAAAGAGCACAGATCTTGATTCTTTTTTGGAAGAGAGAAAAGTTCTTGAGATATTTTCATCATGTTGCCTTATATAGGCTTACACATTTACATATAGCCCCTTGGGCTTTACAAAATGGTATTTTGCACATCCCATGTCTCATGTGCTATTTCTTTTTGCACATAAGCCATGGGATTTACAAAAATTAGGCTTTATGCCCATTTTCTTACATTTATTCATAAAATAAAATAAATACAACAAAATTATTTATTACAAATTTTTTATTTTGGCATGGGGGGAGGCCGGCCGCTTCTTGTTCGGGCTTGACCAGGGCATTGGCCCACTTGACCTGGGTTTGGGCCCACCTGGCTTGGGGTTGACTTTGATTTTGACTTGGTCAATCGGGGTGTAAATTTTTACCCCAGCAACACCTTTTGCAGCACTTATAGAAGAAAGTTTCGATCGCCATTAAGTTGGAACGACATCGGAGAAATAGAACTCCTTGGACCTGAGATGATAGGAGCAACTGTCGACGTGATTCGCACTATCAAAGAACGAATACGCATAGCCCAAGATCGACAGAAACACTAGGCTGATGCAAAGCGCCGTCATTTGGAGTTTCAGCCGGGAGATCATGTATTTCTGAAGATATCTCCGAACCGTGGAGTGATCCGTTTTGGAAGACGGGGTAAGCTAAGTCCAAGGTACATTGGACCGTTCGACATACTCAAACGAGTCGGTGAAGTGGCTTATCGCTTAGCACTTCCACCTTCATTGGAAGGAGTGCACAATGTGTTCCACATATCCTAACTCAAAAGGTATGTGAGTGACCCCGGCCATATTCTTGATCATTCCGAGCTCACTGTACAGCCTGACTTATCTTGTGAGCAGCAACCTGTTGAGATTCTGGACAGAAATATGAAGTCACTTTGGAACAAGGAAGTTAACTTGGTCCGAGTGATGTGAAGAAAAGACACTCCAGGAGAATACATGGGAAATGGAAGATAAGATGCGTGCAAGATACCTTCAATTATTTGTAAACTAGTCCTTAAAATAAATTGTAAATTTCGAGGACGACATTTTTGTAAGGAGGGTAGACTGTAACAACTCCAATTTTAATGTACAGAAAATTCATTTAAAGTTAATGTACACTTTGAGTATTTGCAAATCCTGTGAATGGTATAAGAATTTGTTTTGCTTTTGAACAGCAAGAAGGAGCTTGTAGCTTACTGGTAAGACCTTGCACTATTGAGACATAGCACCGGAGTTCAAATTCCATCAGCCACATATTCTTTTAATTTAAATTTCTTTAAATCTTTTTAGAAGCCCAAGGGTTTGCACGTGCACAACACGTAAAACCAAGAGTTGAAAATTATTTAAATATGTGCAATGAAGAATACGAGGCGACACCTACACGTGGCACGAAGTCCAACCCCACCCATCGGTAAAGGCCCGGCGACATGCCCAATAAAGCTGGTACTGCCGGTCCAGCCGTCGGTGATGACCTCCATCTTCTCACTCCTGCAACCTTTCAGCTACCCCACTCATTTCGCACTGCTTGTTTTCTCTGCATTCATACAGAGAATATTGAATCACCCATTTAATTCATTTTTAATATAAATTTTAATTCACCCATTTAATACACCAAACCCTAATTTTCCCTATAAATACACACTCCATTTTACACCCCTCTCACTCAGAATTCTATTACAAAAACTATACCAAATTTCCAAGTCTTTTAGTATACAAGAGGAGTTAGCGAAGGGCGAAGCTCGGACGAACATCCGAGGAGATTCCGGTAACGAAACGGCGTCTCAACGCTTCCCAATCCTTCTCCTACCTCTTCCCTTTCTTTTAAGCCAGTAAGTCCCCTCTTCCCCTCACATTTCAACTTCTAAAATTTTCAAAACATAAAACCCGACGGAAGCGGAGTTAATCCGACTTCCGATTCGGCTTTTCTTTAAAAATCATATTTTTCTTAAACAAGAAAATACCAAACTTTCATATCATGTTCAATAAAAATTAACAAACATATTAAACAAGTTTCACATTAAAAGAATTTATATTGCAATTTTTATCGCAGTTTTACAGTAAAATACCATATACTTTAGTTTCGACATAAACCATCATAATTCTTTGCTATACCTTTAGATAGTTCATAAGGTAATGACCTATCTCATCACAACACATATCTCTATCATAGCACGATGAAGTTTGGAACAATAGAATACGGGAAAATACGACTTTACAAATAAATACCCTAAAATTACAAAACCGTTTTCTATAAAAACATGTATTAAACATTTCCATACAATTACGCCTCTACAACCCATTTTGAGGACCCCGTTCGGGATAGTATAGGTTATCGCATATCCTCGGGCATAGTAGAGCGAGATGCAGACCTCCGAAAGGAGCATTCGATCTCGATGGAATTTTTAAACATTTTTCTTTAGAAAATGAGATTTCTACAAGAAAATAAATAAATTATTTTTATAAAATATATATTCATATATTAGAAAAATAACTATTTTAATTATATAAATATTCTAAGTTTTCTAAATCAAAGGAATAACTACTACATGAAAATACCATCCGAATACAATACAATTACAATATTTCAACAAAATACCATATACTATGAAATTAGGTTCTACTCACTAGAAATTTCACGTCTATAAAATATAAATCTATGTAAACCTTAAAGACGATAATTAAATGCTTGAGGAGTATGTTGAAAATTATATCAAACTATTTTTACATAAAACCCCTCAAGTTATACTAAATTACAATAAGGACCCTAGTAAACATAGGTTTAAGCGAGACAAGTCTCTTGAGCCTCAGGGAGCCGGAGATATGGGTGCTTGCCTATTTAAGCTAGACAACATAACAAACGGTGTTATCAATACGGTAATTGTCTTGGAAAAAGAAACAAATCCTGCCGTCCATGTGCAGCAGTTACCGATAACATCAAAACTAATTCAGGACTTCAATTTCCTTTCAAAGAGTCTGACTCAGATTGAGTATCAATCTAATCAATTTGACTTGAATGTGATTCAAGTATAAACTTACAATATAACGATTCAATATGAATCCATCTGTTCAATCTATTTCAATATACAATTTGACTGAACTGAACCATGGATATATTCCGAATACATGACTTTCCATTAATATTCATTCCATTTAATGATATCATGGTTTCGGCAAGTCATCCATCTATATAACAAACAATACAATACAATTAAGACATCGCGGGGTTTATAAGGGGTAGATTGGTACGGAATGTGTTAAAATTGGCACGAGACTGTAACCATAATACACCTAACCTGAATCTCCATTGCTGTTGTACCGTAACTGAACGGTTCCTTGTACTCCGTATACCTTAGTCTCCGGAATAGTAGGACTCCTCTCGTATACACTGGCAATTTCTGTACCAACTTACAAACAACAACGTTAACAATATATTACAACTTTAAAAGTTACATTCTCTTTCTATCTATTCTGTCTATACCTATTCTTTGGGACTTACCGAGCGATTGTTTGTTGATGACATTCCTTTCTTCTTTCTTTGGAATGTTGTCAGGTGGATTGGACCTTCTGAAGACAGAGCCCAGCAACGAGGACTTGGATCAGATAGCCTTCGACCCAGAGCTCTAGATTACTTGTACATATTTTCATTTCTGTTATGCCATTGTTTAAGCTTTGCTTTCATTCCATATATTTACATTTCAGTTGTATTGTAAAAAGAATGTTTAATAAATAAAGTTGCTGTTTATTTACATCCTGTCTCTTGTGTACTTTACTTTATATTGCTTAGATACGCTTAGCGTGTTTACTTCTGAGTAGATACGTAGCGGACCCGTCGCGCCCTCTGCCCGTACACCGGGAAGCGGGGCGTGACATCTTCTAGCATCATTCATGAACTATTCATACTTATCCGCATGCGGTCCTTGACCGAAAGGAATGCCATCTTTGGTAGGAATACTATCACCGAGGGTAGCCTCTACCATATCCTCCATTTCTTCTCCTGAAAAGAAGTTATCGTCTTCTTCTTCCGCCGCATTACCATATTCTCTTTCATCTTCTGCCGCATTACCGTATTCTTCTTGTCTTTTCCCGTGATATAGCCAAGTTGTATAAAGTCTAGTAAAACCATGTTTAACGATGTGAAGCTCTACGATTTCTACTTTCTGCCAGAACTTATTCCCACATCTATCGTACGGACAGAGAATCTTCTCTAACATGATCTTATTATGTTCGCGTGCAAATTCAATGAAACCAGCAACTCCTACTACAAACTTAGATTGCATGCGTTGTTACCAATCCACGTACATCCAGTCCTTAACTTTGATGTACTCATGAGCCATGTTAGAATGTATAACATATAAATTGTAAGTTATGGTGATTATATTAAGAAATCTAAGAACGAGATGGTTATTGACAAAGAATAAAATCCGTAGAGGCAAGTTTGTCATTGAAAAGAATAAATTATCGATTAACAAAGTTAGATTTGAGGATACCCAAGTATGAATTGTATTCTGTGTATTTTCAATTTATGATTTCGCTTAGATGTAGAGTTGTTAGTGTGTATGTGCTTTGTGTGTGTGTTTGTTGTGTATTCGTGTTATATGCATGTATTTCGGCTATTGGGGGTAAGGTTTCTATCCCATTAAGAATGTATAGAGCAGACACCTATTCGCTTGTGTTTTCATCCGTTTCGAGTAAATTTCGGCAGCACCTCCCTGCTGTTCTCCGAGTACACTGTAATAGAATAGATAATCATTTCAATACTGTGAAACAACGTTGAAATGAACATCTAATCTATCTTTGTACACGGAGAACCAGCGGAAAAGTACCGACAAAATAACTCGAAACGAATAAAAATACAAGTGAATGTAGGTGTTTGCTTTATACATTCCTAACTTGTCCAAACTGGACAAATCTATCGGTTATCATACGATTAAATTTTCTTGTCACATAGACTACAAGAAGGTTGTTAGCACCGAACGATACCGTCCGATATTTAACAACTTTCGCATAGTTCTATGTCACGACGAACATCGAACGTATGTTAACCGATAGACGGGGACTAAGTCACGCTTTGATTTTCGTATATGACTATCGATAAGAATATGAATGTTTCATATTATCATCGAGTATCATATATTGATTTTAACTTGAATAGGTTTTACATTTACGTTTCAATTTTAATTTTAAGGGTTTGAAGTTTTTAGTTTAGAATAAAGTTTTCTTACGTTTACAGTAAAGTTTTACGTTTACATTATCATCGAGTATCCTACTGAAGGAACTAGTACACCCTAAATCCTAACCCTAATTAACCAAAATTAACCATAATCATCACCCAAACCCTAATCCAAATTAACCTAATTAAACCAAATTAACCCTAATCAACACCCTAACCCATATTTTATCTAATTAACCCAAATTAACCCTAACCCTAACCCAAACCTTAACCTTAATTAACCCAAATTAACCCTAACCCAAACCAAAATTAATCTAATTAACCCTAACCCTCACCCTAATCATCACCATATAATCCAAATTAATCTAATTAACCCTAACCCTAACCTTAACCCAAATTAACCTAATTAAACCAAATTAACCCTAATCAACACCCTAACCCAAATTAACCCTATTTTACCTAATTAAGCCAAACCCTAATCATCACCCAAACCCTAACCCTAATTAACCTTAACCCAAACCAAAATTAACCCAAATTAATCTAATTAACCCTAACCCTAATCATCACCATATTGCCCAAATTAACCCCTAACCCGGCCCTATAACCTTAACCCTAACCCTAAAATCAACAACAATAACACCAAAAACAACAAAATTATAAATTAAATTCCTAATTAATTTAAAGAAATAAAAAACATAATTAAGAAAAATTCAAATTAAAGAAACTAATCTCGATCGAGTGGCAGCAAATCAAGGTTGGTGACGAGCTGGCAAAGACCGGCGGCGAAGAGCTCGAGGAGGTGGAGGAGGCAAAGAGCTCGATGAGGTGGAGGAGGCCGGGAAGGGGGAGCTCGAAGAGATGGAGGCGGAGACAAGGACCTCGATGTCGATCGGCGGTAACGAGGAACTCGACGGCGATGGAGGAGGAAATCAACGATGAGCTCGATCGGCGACGAGGAACTCGACGACGAGGGCCGGGGGAATTTTTTTGCCGCGAGAAAGATACGTGGGAAATGTTTTTGGGGGCGTGGGGTTTTACTTTGCAGTATTTTTTTAAAATAACCTATTGTTGCCCCTACGGTTTAAACCGTAAAGGCATCTTTTGCGGCACCGTAGGGACAAATAAAAAGATTACATTTTAGTATTTTTTAATTTATTTATGTCTCTACGGTAGGCACCGTAGGAGCATTGCCCATACAGATTCCTCCATCCGTAGGGGCAACCCCTAATTGTAGTAGTGAAGAAGAATATAACATTTTTACCTCTACCTGTATTTACTTCATCATTTCAATCCATGAAGAATATTATAGATTATTGTTACTGGCAACGCAACCCCCAGTCCAAAGATAACCCTGCAAAAACAAATAAAGTAATGGGGCAAAAAAACCCATAAGATTGCACGACAATGAACATAGAAATCAAAATTTTGAATTGTAATATTTTTTTTCATTTTAACATACGCGGTGTGCTAAGAATTACGGCATGACAAGAATACTCCTTTGCAAACATGGAAAGGAACAATTCCCCACAGGAAGAGCCGCCTACAATTAATCACACAATACAACAAAAAAGGCTCAAAGTGTGTATACCAGTGGAAGGAAAATAAAAGAAAACAAGTAAAAACTAATAGGCACAAAAACCGCAGATCTAACGAATAGAGAATAGTACAGGTGAAGTAGCATAGAAGCCACTTGGGCAATCTCTTTAATAGTGGAGCAAGTTGCAAATGGAGGGCACTCGAACTTTGTTCAGACAAACGGTGGTAAGAATAGGCTAAATAGAAACACAAGAAACCCCCTCGTTGTTTCATTAGTGGCTTGAAAGTAATAGCCTTACGAAACGTATTTTTGAAAGAAAAAAATAATTAAAAATTTATTTGTCATTAGTACAGGAGGGCAAAGCACGGGACTTCCAAACTCAAGGCGGTTTCATGCAAATCGGGTAAAAGTTGTTGGAAATATTTTTAATAATTGTTTAAAATGTTTTATATCAAGACATAAATAAACAAAAACTTGTAATACCTATAATCAGAATTTTTGTAATCAGAAATATGAAAGATAGAGTTTATGGGAAAGAGGCATGCACTTAAGTGCACTGACCTAAAAAAGATATTGTCTCCCTCTTGACAGGTTTACCATGGTGATTCAATCCCAAGATAAAACTCTCCCAGCCCTTTTGGTATTTCGGCTTGCACAAGTCGTCGGAGTAGCGTTAGTACCCTTTCTGTTTCGAAATCAGTTGCTCAGAATGCTATGAAAGGAGAAATACAGAATTTTGTGTGTGTTTTTTTATTAATGTTCTTGTTGTTTTAATTTGCATTCAAGGGATGGATTTATATAGCCTCCTAAATGGTTGGAACCGAACGGGCATTACCAACGTTTGAAACCGTTCATGAAAACCGTTCGGTAACGGTTGAAACCATCGGTGAAAAACCGTTCGCAACGGTGGAGGCCGTTGGTAAGAACCGTTCGTGGGCATTACCAATGATTGAAACCGTTGGTGAAAAACGTTTCAAAATATAATTAATAAATAAAATATTTGACAAAAATATAGTTTGTACTTTTTTCCTTTTGTGCATTTGCTCCAACAATTCCCCCACAAAGTTCAAATTTCGATACAAACTATATTGACTTGACTGCTATGAGATGAACATCTAACAATATCGCATATCGGCGTAAGTATCATGAAGACTTGAACTTACGCTTTGTATAAAAGACTGTAGATCACAAGAATATTGTTATCATTGAATGATCTTACAAAACTATATCATGTTGATGGTTCCTTTGTCAAAAACACATACAATATGAAACAGAAATTTGGGTATTCAAAACGGGTTACGTGTTATGACCATGCGTGGTATCTTGATTCTTGTGAGAGTTATAAGGGTTTCACCCACTCATCCTAAGCCACGGCCTCATGGCAATCTCACTTAAATAATATCTTAAGAGAATACTTGTTATCAGAGTACCTCATAAATAATTTTGCATTTGACATCATTAAGAGTTAAATTCTCAACCTTAACACGATAGCATCATAAGAATAGGATAGAAGATAAATCCTTAAATAAATTGTTCTCACGTTCACATTCAACATATGTGTTCTTTCCATTACAAAACCTTTTAAGGTTGGGTATCCACTGTTGATGAATTCAATATGGGTCTAAATCTCATTCCTTTCGACGCATTAAGAATCTTAGTTTTTTCAAGACCCATAGTAAAGTAATCAGCTAAGTTTAATTGTCTAGTTATAAATATAAGAAATAGTATAAAATTGTCCTTGTATTGTTTTATAATCTCATATCTTAATTGCATGAATCTATTTGTTTTCCTATTGCAATTTTTATATTCTAATAAATCTAACAGAGATATATTATCACGATGAATTGTTATGGATGTAATTGGCTTTGATACAAAAATAATTTCAGATATTAAATTCCTTAACCATTCTGCTTCTAAGCAGGTAGTATCCAAAGCAATCATTTCAGTGTCCATGATACTTTTAGCAATTAGTGTTTGTTTACCCGATCCCTAATTAATTGCTCCACCACCAAGTACAAAAACAAAATATGTAGTAGATTTTACATCTAGAGTATCAGTTACCCAATTACACTACTACAATATGGGGTTGCCCCTACGGACTCAGGAATCCGTAGGGGCAAATATTTCATGCCCCTACGGATTTATCCGTAGGGCCACATCGTTGTCCATATGGTGCCTTACGTTCTAATTTTTTGTTTGGCCCTATGGAGCCGCAAACGGTGGACCTACGGTTATGTCCGTAGGGGCATATAAATAGGTTATTGATAAAAAAAAGCACAGAAAAGTCATTCATCGTTCCCAAAATTTCTCTCTCTCACTCCCGCGCCTCATATCGCCTGTTCCCGCGCCTCGTCGCCACCGCGCTCCGCGTATCGTCGCCACCTTCGTCGGTCGTTCCCACACCTTCGTCGACTTCCCGCGCCTCGTCGCCACCTTCGCCGATCGTTGTCGACCATCGATTTCTGTCGTCTCCTCCACCGCGCGCCCGGTTAGTAATTAAATCTCAAATTATTTTTAATTTTGATGATGTTAGGTCTAGGGTTCAGACCAGGTTCGGGTAGGGGTGAGGGTTTGGCATCGGCATCGGCATCGACATCGGGTTCGGTTAGGGTTAGGGTTAGGGTTCGGTTCTGGGGTTCGGTTGGGGTTGGGGTTGGGGCGGGGCTGGGGCTGGGGCTGGGGCTAGGGTTCGGTTGGGGTTGGGGCTGGGCTAGGGTTGGGGCTAGGGTTCGGTTCATGGGGGCTGGGCTGGGGCTGGGGCTGGGCTGGGGCTGGGGCTAGGATTCGGTTGGGGTTGGGGCTGGGCTAGGGCTGGGGCTAGGGTTCGGTTGGGGTGGGGCTGGGGCTTGCTAGGGCTTGGGCTTCATCACCTGATATAGCGAAATACAAAGCGTACTTCAGTACACCCGACCTCATTGAGTTTCCTATTGAAGTTCCCGGTCAAACGGCATATACATATTTTTATTCGCCATGAAATCCCAATTATCAAGCTACCGAGGACGAAAAGCCACCTTTGTTAGTCGAGAGTCATGGTAATAGACTTGTCATTATAGATCATAGTCAATTGTTTTTCCTATCATTTTCTTGATCCAGATGCTAATCAACTTGTTAATTAGTTACTGTTTTTATGACGTATTTGTCTATATTTGTTGACAGTGGCCTTTCTTTTGAATGAATATGTTTTTTTGATGCATGTTTCAGTCATGTGAATTCATATGTTGCGTATAACGCTTTATGATATCAGTATCCTACATTTGTAGTTTTAATTTTTGATTGTTATAGATGAATGCCATTGCAATAATAGTTTTTGGTTGATATATTAATTTTTCAAATATTTGCATGTATGTATCCATGCCTGCCTGCATATATGTATATATGAGGATAATGGGTATATTATTAGGTTTCCGTAGGAGAAAATTTTCCTTCATATGGCTGTCAAAAGTCAATCCTTAATCTCTTTGTGGATGATCAGTTCTATCAATCTTGATCTCAATGGTTTAAAATCATGTTACACATACAACACGAATGCACAACAAACGCATCATTAGAGAGTGATTCAAGATGTTCAAGTTAAAACCAATATATGATACTCGATGATAATATGAAACCTTCATATTCTCATCGATACTCATATATGAAACTAAAAGCGCCACTTAGTCCCCGTCTATCGGTTAACATACGTGCGATGTTCGTCGTGACATAGAACTATACGAAGGTTGTTAAATATCGGACGGTATAGCTCGATACTAACAACCGTCGTATAGTCTATGCGACGAGAAGATTCAATCGTATGGTAACCGATAGATTTGTCCCGTGTGGACAAGTTAGGAATGTATAAAGCAAACACCTTCATTTACTTGTGTTTTCATCCGTTTCGAGATATTTCGTCGGTACCTTTCCGCTGGTTCTCTATGTACAAAGATAGATTAGATGTTCATTTCAACGTTGTTTCACAGCTTTGAAATGATTATCTATTCTATTACAGTGTACTCGGAGAACAGCGGGGAGGTGCTGCTGAAATTTACTCGAAACGGTTGAAAACACAAGTGAATGGGTGTTCGCTCTATAAATTCTTAATGGGATAGAAGCCTTACCCACGACAGCTGGAACACACACATACAACAAGAATACACAACAAACGCATAATTAGAGAGTGATTCAAGATGTTCAAATTAAAACCAATATATGATACTCGATGATAATATGAAACATTCATATTCTCATCGATACTCATATATGAAACTAAAAGCGCCACTTAGTCTCCGTCTATCGGTTAACATACGTGCAATGTTCGTCGTGACATAGAACTATACGAAGGTTGTTAAATATCGGACGGTATAGCTCGATACTAACAACCGTCGTATAGTCTATGCGACGAGAAGATTCAATCGTATGGTAACCGATAGATTTGTCCCGTGTGGACAAGTTAGGAATGTATAAAGCAAACACCTTCATTTACTTGTGTTTTCATCCGTTTCGAGATATTTCGTCGGTACCTTTCCGCTGGTTCTCTATGTACAAAAATAGATTAGATGTTCATTTCAACGTTGTTTCACAGCTTTGAAATGATTATCTATTCTATTACAGTGTACTCGGAGAACAGCGGGGAGGTGCTGCTGAAATTTACTCGAAACGGTTGAAAGCACAAGTGAATGGGTGTTCGCTCTATACATTCTTAATGGGATAGAAGCCTTACCCCCGACAGCCGGAACACACACATACAACAAGAATACACAACAAACGCATTATTAGAGAGTGATTCAAGATGTTCAAATTAAAACCAATATATGATACTCGATGATAATATGAAACCCTCATATTCTCATCGATACTCATATATGAAACTAAAAGCGCCACTTAGTCCACGTCTATCGGTTAACATACATGCGATGTTCGTCGTGACATAGAACTATATGAAGGTTGTTAAATATCGGACGGTATAGCTCGATACTAACAACCGTCGTATAGTCTATGTGACGAGAAGATTCAATCGTATGGTAACCGATAGATTTGTCCTGTGTGGACAAGTTAGGAATGTATAAAGCAAACACCTTCATTCACTTGTGTTTTCATCCGTTTCGAGATTTTTCGTCGGTACCTTTCCGCTGGTTCTCCGTGTACAAAGATAGATTAGATGTTCATTTCAACGTTGTTTCACAGCTTTGAAATGATTATCTATTTTATTACAGTGTACTCGGAGAACAGCGGGGAGGTGCTGCCGAAATTTACTCGAAACGGTTGAAAGCACAAGTGAATGGGTGTTCGCTCTATACATTCTTAATGGGATAGAAGCCTTACCCCCGACAGCTGGAACACACACATACAACAAGAATACACAACAAACGCATAATTAGAGAGTGGTTCAAGATGTTCAAGTTAAAACCAATATATGATACTCGATGATAATATGAAACATTCATATTCTCATCGATACTCATATATGAAACTAAAAGCTCCACTTAGTCACCGTCTATCGGTTAACATACGTTCGATAATTTATTCTTTTCAACGACAAACGCGCACACAAAGCATATACACGGATTTTCTCCTTTGTCAGTAACTATCCCGTTCTTATATTTCTCAATATAGTCACCATAACCTACAATTTATATGTTATACAGTCTAACATGGCCCATGAGTACGTCAGAGTTAAGGACCTGATGTATGCGAATTGGCAATAATGTATGCAATCTAAGTTTGTCGCAGGAGTTGCTGCTTTCATTGAATTTGCACGCGCACATAATAAGATCATAATAGAGAAGATTCTCTGTCCGTGCGATAGATGTGGCAATAACTACTGGCAGAAGGTAGAATTGGCAGAGCTTCATATTATAAAATATGGGTTTACTAGACTTTATACAACTTGGAAATATCACGGGGAAGGAGAAGAATGCAGTAATGCGGCAGAAGAAGAAGGAGAACACGATAATGCGGCAAGAGAAGAAGGAGAATTTTGTAATGCGGCAGAAGGAGAAGACGGTAATTTATTTCCATCAGAAGAAATGGAGGATATAGTAGAGGCTGCCCTAGGTGAATCTATTCGTACCTAAGATAACATTCCTTCCGGTTAAGGACCGCGTGCGGATAAATATGAAAATTTCATGAATGATGCTAGAAAACCAATTTATGAGAATGCGAAGTATTCCACCCTCTCATGGTTCGTCCAACTTTTCCAGATTAAGTGCCTAAATGGATGGAGCAACAAGTCATTCACAATACTTCTTTCGTTCTTGAAAGATTCTATACCCCTGGGAAATAACGTGCCCGACAGCTGGTACGGAGCCCAGAAGATGATGTCTGATTTGGGTCTAAAGTGCGAGAAGATTCAAGCATGTCCTAAAAATTGCGTGTTGAACCGGAAAGAGAATTCAGATTTGAAAGAGTGTCCAATATGCGGAGAGGCCAGGTATAAGCCGAAAGATTCTGATAAGAAGCCTGATATACCTGTCAAGATAGCATAATACTTTCCCATAACACAGAGGCTACAGAGGCTATTCAGGTGCAAGAAAACAGCCGAGGCAATGATTTGGCATCACCGTGCTCCTCCAAGTGAAGATGGAAAAATGAGCCATCCAAGAGATTCACCGGCATGGAAGGATTTCGATAGGAGGCACACAATATTCAGGAGCGATCCTCGCAATGTCCGGCTCGGACTGGCTAGTAATGGCTTCTGCCTATTCAACTATATGGCTGGAAGTCACAGCACATGGCCCGTTGTAATGATAATTTATAATCTGTCACCTTGGTTGGCTATGGACCAATCATACTTTATGATACCTCTTCTTATCGACGGACCAAACTCACCGGGAAACAATATCGACGTCTATCTCCGACCTCTGATTGAGGAGTTAAAATCTTTGTTCATTGATGGTGTAGAGACATACGATGCAAAAACAAATACAACCTTCATACTGCGTGCGGCTTTAATATGGACAATTAATGACTTTCCTGCGTATGGAATACTATCAGGTTGGTCCATACATGGTCACAAAGCATGTCCTCATTGCCATGAACACACAATATCGAAATTCTTGAATTTTAGCAGGAAGGTTTGTTATTGTGGCCATCGACGTTTCCTGCCTCCAGACCACCCCTATAGGTTAGACACAGTTAATTTTGATGATCATCAGGAGCTTCTTGGACCTCCATCCCCATTGTCCGGAGAGGACGTGACTGCTCAATGGGATGGTTACAATAATGTGACCTTCGGGATGGATCCGACGAAACAGGTCAAACCACCATTTTGGAACAAGTTAAGCATTTTCTTCGAGGTTCCGTACTGGTCAACAAATTTAGTGCGTCATTGTCTGGACGTCATGCATATAGAGAAGGGAGTATCAGAGCACATACTCAACTTGCTTCTTTGTAAAGACGGGAAATCGAAAGACAACCTGAATGCTCGGATGGATCTACATGAGTGGGGAATAAGAAGTGAATTTCACCCTAGACCGGTAGCGGGTAAACCGGGCAAGTTTGTACTTCCCAATGCCGCTTATCATATGTCACAACCGGAGAAGAAAAGATTCCTGCAGGTGTTGCATGATTTGAAAGTTCCCACAGGTTTCTCAGGATCATTCAGCAAGAAAATAAAAATTATGAAAGGCAAGATCGATGGGCTGAAAAGTCATGATCACCATGTTATCGTAGAGCACCTTCTTCCATTAGCCCTCAGGACTTCTCTCCCCGAATCGGTTGGTCTAGTAATCAACGACCTATGTTGTTTTTTCAGAGAGTTGTGTGCTAAAACACTGGAGGTTGTGACGCTGGATAAACTAGAAAATTCTATTGCGTTGATACTTTGCAAGTTTGAGCGTATTTTCCCACCGTCATTCTTCGATATCAAAATACACTTGACGGTTCATCTTGCAACTGAGGCTAAGTTAGCCGGACCGGTACAATATCGATGGATGTATCCCGTCGAGAGGTACGTGTAATTTTTCGTTTCGCGCAATTTATAAATTTATTGTTGTCCTGTATGCCCGTATTTATTTATTCAACATATTTTCATTAGGTAACTCTACACTCTTAAAAAGTATATACGCAAAAAAAATCGACCAGAGGGTTCTATCATGCAATGTTATCTTCTTGATGAAGCAACCACATTTTGTTCCTGCTATCTGGAAGAGAATATTGAGACAAGACTTAACCGGCCTCGAAGAGTTCAAGACGAGCCATACAGTAAAGCCGAGTATAAGAGGGTAGACACTATATTTATCAACAAGATATACCGGTTTATCTTGCTTAATTGCACATGTCTTGAACAAATTAGAGAGTAAGTTTTTTTGGATTAATTATTACATTTGTGTTTGTGTGTGTATGAAATGATATAATATTAATGTCATCATTATTTGTCGAAAACAGAATTCATTTTAACGAGGTACGTGAGGGGCATCCTGATTGGAACGAAGAACGATTGGAAAAATATCATCAGGATAATTTTTGTGATTGGGTCACAGATCATGTAAGTTATTCGAATAACATTTTATTGCTATCAGTTTTAATCTAAACTTATATCGTTATGTATTTTTTGTAAAATTTGTTTTGTTAGATCCACGATCCGAACTTGTCTGCATCATTTGAGAGTGATTCAAGATATTTAGCTCAATTTCCTAATATGGAGGTTGCATATTACAAAGGATTTGGTGTCCTTGGATACAAATTCGAAGTTAAGGATATAGAAACATCTAGAACCACTCAGAATAGTGGGATTGCGACGGTAGGATCGGACGGTGTGATTTATTATAGGTACTTAAATTGTATACTCGGCATCCACTATCCCAGACGATCAGAACCCTTTTATGTATTCCAGTGTACTTGGTACGATACACGAACCGATACAGATAAATGGAGAAGCAATCTTGGGACTTGGAAACATGAATATGGATTGACCAGTGTGAACACACTTTGATTTTACGGTCAGGAAGATCCGTTTATCTTTCCGAACCAAGCGTTCCAAGTATACTACTCACAGTGTTTGAAGCATCCGGGATGGAGTGTTGTATGCCGATGGAAACCCAGGGATGTCTACGATATCCCAGAATTCGAGGACAGCGATGAGGATGAAGAAGAGAGAAGGCTTAGAGTGCACCGACCGTCTGTTTCGAAGGACGGGTTGTCTTCGGCCGATCATGAAGTTACGTGGGTTAGAAATGACATCGATGATGAAATCCAAGTAGATATGTATAATGCGCCTACGAAACGAAAAAGGTTATCAGTAATGTTATATTATTACTTCACATTTTACGATATATACATATATAGTCAATACTTTTAATGATTGTCTAATGCGTCCACGAACCGTTTATCTAGATTTGATGACGATGACAGGGGCAGCGAGGGGCGGAAGGAGCTCCAGCCGCGGCACCGGCAGAGGCAGAGACAGACCGAGCGTGCTGTCCGTATATCTTGCCGTCCATGGCACCTCGACAGATCCCGCCAAGGGCGAGCTTTAATATCCTGACGTCGCTACCCAGGAGTATTGCGTAAGTGTTAATATTTATTCAACCCCTATTTGAAATTTTAGTTTTGGAAGGTTCAAATTTAAATTTTATACTTATACTTTACTGCTTAATGTGGGTGTAGGAGCGGGTGGTTGAGCAGGCCGAGGCATCAGGAATCGATTTTACCGGACAGAGCGATCTGAGGCTGCTGACCCCAGTCCTGGACGCCGCACACGGAGGGCACCACAGAGGTTGGGAGAGAGGCCGGGGACTGGGCCCTAGCAGGGCCCATATGAAGTTGGACTCCACCCCGGCGGTTACTTCCTCCGTCTCCAGTGAGCGACGTGTTCAGCAGGAACTGGAAAGCTTGAAGGCCACCGTTCAGGAGTTGAAGGAGATGCTGGTATGTATACTACTTAATAGTAAAATATCATGTCATATTATAGATATCAACATATCCAATATTAGTACGTAGCCTGAGCTTATTAGGTTGTAGACTTAGCTTTGATTAATCATACATACATATCTAATTAAAATAAACTACGGTTTTCTAAACTAGATATCCAAATAGGGTTTCGAAATAACATGATAATGATACGAATTCGAATAATACACAGTTCTTACACGCTTATTACACACGTTAGGTCCAGATGCGACAGGGTACATCGGCTGAGCCTCCACATGCATCTCCTTCGGCTGCGGCTCCGCAAGCCACTACATCGGCTGCAGTTCCGCAGACAGCTCCTATAGCTCCACCGCCCGCTCAGACTCCCGCAGCCGCGGCTCCGCAAGCCACTACCTCGACGGCAGCTGCGCAGACCACATCGCCAGCTCCACAGCCCGCTCAGACTCCCGCACGCTCCGCATTGCATGATTTATTGACCAAGGAGCAGGCGCACAAGATTCTAGCGTTTATCAGAGGTGGAGCTGGACCGAGCTAGGGTAGCTTTTTGATTCTTATTTTTTGAAACATGTATTTATTTATATGATACATATTGTACTACATTTTGGACGATATTGATATTGGCGGTCCTACGGTGTTTATATTTATATCATATTCTGTTTTTTGGTTTCTTTTGTATATTATATGCGTGATATGTGATTATGAATACTGCGATATATATTGTGTGATGATTAATTTTATATTTGATCGATGTATATATTATTGTGCACAGGGCGAGAAAAAAATAGGCAGCCCTTTTTTAAAAAAAACTGATAATATGTACCTACGGATTAATCCGTAGGTACCAACGTTGCCCCTACGGATTAAACCGTAGGGACAAAATATCAGGATAACTGATATTTTCCCCTGTGATCTCAGTATCAGGGGGTTGAGCTTGCCCCTACGGATATATCCGTAGGGGCAAACAAATGCCCCTACCCAGTTATCCGTAGGGGCAAAATATCAGGATTCCTGATATTTTGCCCCTACGGATATGTATCTACACATATATCCATAGGGGCTATTACTTGGCCCTACGGATTCATCCGTAGGTACACGTAAACTATTTTTTAAAAACCGTAAATAAAATAATTTTTTTGCCCCTACGGCCTATTCCGTAGGGCAAACGGGACCTACACAGAACTCCGTAGGGGCAAATTTTTGTCCGTAGGGGCAAGTTCAAGGTTTCGACTTGCACCTACGGCGTTTGTACCTACAGGGTATTTTCTTGTCCCTACGGCTATATCCGTAGGGCAGTGGTTTGCCCCTACGGCTAAATCCGTAGGGGCAACCCTTATTTGTAGTAGTGTTAGCGTCACTGTACCTTTCAATTTAATTTGGGAAATTAGAGTAAACAAGACAATATTTATAATACCCCTTAAATACTTGAACACTCGTTCCAAGGCATTCCAATGTAGTTGATTAGGATTATTTGTAAATCTACTGAGTCTCGAAACCGCATATGAAATATTCGGTCTCGTTTAAGCAGCTATGTAGTTTAGTGACCCTATCAATTGTGCATATCTATTTTGTATTATAGGTTCTCTTTCATATTTAATAAGATGGACATTTGGATCAAAGAAAGTTGAGAAAGGTTTTACATTGAAATAATTATGTTTCTTTAATAATTTCTCTATGGCGTGAGATAATGAAATTGAATATTCATTTTCTAATCTATTGATTTTCATGCTCGGAATGTAATCAGTCTTACCTAAATCGTTCATGTCAAAGTTCATAGATAAATATGACTTTACATCATTTATGATATTAATAGAAGAACCAAATATTAGAATATCATCAACATAAAGACAAAGAACTACAAAATCATTTCTAAAAGATTTGTAGTAAATACATGCATCGAAATTATTAATTATATATTCATAGCTGAGAATTATTTCATCGAACTTAGTATGCCAATATTTAGGGGATTGCTTTAAACCATATAGGGATTTAACAAGTTTGCATACTTATTTTCATTCCCCTTTTCTATAAAACCTATTGCTTGTTTCATATAAATTTCCTCATCAAGATCGCCATTTAAAAAAACGGTCTTTACATCCATTTGATGTATTAATAAATTATGAATAGCAGCCAAGGCAATTAATGTTCTCATGATTGTAATTCTTGTTACAGGCGCATCATTCAATTTAAAGCTTGATAATTAACATGTCCTAATTTACCAGGCCGCATATCACAAGAAAACAAGGTTAAAATAATGATACTAGTTTTATTTATTTCATTGTTATTACAAACATTCAATTTAAATAGTCCTTCACACACATAACCCTTACCAATAACATACTTCCTTTGGATATTACTATTTGATTATTTTCTATTATGATTTTGTAATCTCTTTTAGAAAGTAAAGAAACAATTATTAAATTCTTTTTTACACCAGGAACATACAAAACACTCGGTGGTAAATATTTTCCAGAAGTCATAGAGAGCCTAATGGATCCCCTTCCCTTCACAAATGATGTTGTATCATTTCCAGATGTTACACTTTTCTCACATTCATCCTGAAAGGAAGTAAACCATTTATTGTTAAAATATATGTGCATATTTGCACCACTATCTAACCAGCAATTATTAGATGATGTGATAAACTTTATAGTGTGAGAAATATACCTGAGAGAAGAAATTTCACCCATTTCAACCACCTTTACATTTGTATTGTTAGTACTTGCAGGTTTCCAAACTGGTTCGGTTTTCTTGAATAATCGTCTAGAAGAGATATGGTTGGTTTTCCCACATACGAAACAGAATTTTCCTTGTCCGTTGGCTTGTAACTTTTGTTCTGGTTTAGACCTATCTTAAAATGTTTTTTTTTGAAAGTTTTTTTTCTTAGGTTTAAACTGGTTTATTTTAGGGACATTTTTATTAGAACCTTCAGTTAGGTTGACTTTATTATAACCTTTAGTATTAGAATTAAGTATATACATTCTTTGTTCCTCAATTCTAATGAAATTCATGACATCAAGAAGTGTAAGTGGATTTGGGTTCATCTGAAGTTGGTTAGCAAAATCTTTCCAAGATTGCGAAAGAACATCAATCAAGGCAGTCACTTGAAATTGATCAAAAAGTATGGTTCCAGAATTAATCACTTTCATTACTAAGTCTTGAAATTCATGAAGTTGTGTATTTATAGATTAATTATCTTTAAGGGTGAAATTTCTAAAGGACGGTATGCTAAATCTCTCTACCCAGCATTATGATTACCATATCTTTGTTCTAATGCGAACCAAAATTTCTTAGCGGTTTTAAAGTGAAGGAATACACGGTAAAGTGGTCCTTCAAAGGCACCAAGTATTTGAAACTTGCAATAGTAATCTATCTCCTCAAGAGAGGAGTACTTAGATTTGGTTTTATCCGAGAAATGAGTGGGTACAACAGTACTCCCACTCTCATCGGTTGGACTTTTCTCAGGGACATAATCAACAGACATAAAAGAGATAGGACTTTCTTTAATTACAGTTATTAATCTCAGTATAGTCAACCAGTATTCGACTTGAATTTTCCAAGTCTTAAACTCACTTTGGTCATTGAACTTTTCGGATTTTATGGAACTAGAGTCATTGCTATTTGCCATATTATATCAACTGATGGACAATAAGAATGTGTTAGAATTAAAAAGGATGGATATGAATATTCGGTATGGCCTAACAAATAGACTAATCCTCGATATTAATATTCACTTTTAATTTGGAATTACCAGTAACAAGATATAAGGAAATAGTGCAGTCAATATCTGTAAGGTAATCTTTGAGGGGAACAGGCCCGACAAAATAGACCAATCGGTATAGTGCAGTCACTGAATATCTAGTTACAGAATATTATATACAATAACAAATAATTAAGGGTCTGTTTGGATGAGCTTATTTTTAAGCGATTATTTGTCATAATTACTCATAAGTGATTATTTCTGGAAAATATCACTTATAGGTTGATGATGCTCAATATTGACGATCTCCAGGATCGGGACACGTGGCAGATGACGTGTCCCAAGACTCGGAAGAAAGGGACCACGATGGCCGACCAGGCCACCCGTACCTGACCTGCAAGCACAAGCTGGCCCTCCTCGGGCCCCCCTGCAAATCGGCCTCCTCGGCCCTTCAGCTCTCCCCGAGCTGCCGCAAGTCCAAGACTCCTCGGCCTCCTCGCTCTTCCCCGAGCCCCCCGGCCGAGGCCATCTTCCTCGGCCCTCCGACCAACTCCACCACTCATAGGCGTAACCGCCGCTCCGCGAATCTCGCCATGCGCGGATTCTACGCCAGCAACATCCCACGTTCAACGCCATCACGATCCCCATTAATGGGCGATCCGCTCTCTACGTGGGCGTGACGTCGGGAGTGTAACTGCCGGCGATATTCTTGCGCCTGCTGCTGCGTGCCACCACCTCTATATAAACCCCCATCACAGAGGGGTCAAGTAAGCGATTCTTTACTCTTCTAAGCCGTTACTCTGCTCGGATCTCATCACTAACTTGATCGTCGGAGGGTCCTTGGTGGTACCAAACCACCTCGGGACTTCTTTGCAGGTACTCGGCGCCAAACTCCTCATACCACCTTTTCCACCAAAACCCATTGAGACCCACACGCAACAGAAGATAACCATCAAAGTCCACCGGGGGATCAACGAAAGATAACATCTGACGGAGACCTGAAAAGGACCTCCATCATAGGTGCTTATGGCAAATAAGTTATTTAGTGTTTAGACGATTTTGTATAAAAAGTGATTATAAGTAGATAGTGTATTTGGATGAAAAGATAGATAAGTGGTTATTGAGTGTAAAATGACCAAAATGACGTATCATTGATGCCATCTTAAAATTTGGATGAAAAAACAAGAGGTATTATGGTATATTATTTGATCAACATTGCTATTCCATAATCACTTATGGAATAAATTAGGAATTCCTAACTTATTTTTAAGTGGAAAAAGATACATTTTTAAGCTAGTCATAACCCACGGTAAAATAATCACTTATTGAATAGTAAAAGAGAGATCCAAACATACTATTTATTTGGGGCCTACCTTGAAGTGATTTTTAATCACTTGTTGACCAAAAATAATCCAATCCAAACATGCCCTAAGTAAATTTACTAAACAGATAACTAGTCAATTAACAGATGATTACAGATTAGATTAAACAGATTAGAATTAAACAAAACGAATTAAACATAGAGATATGTTTCTTAGATTGTTGGAAAATATTATTAAAAATAATTGTTTAAAACGTTTTATCTCAAGATATAAATAAACAAAAACTTATAATACCTGTAATCAGAATCTTTGTAAATCAGAAGTATAAAAGACGAAGTTTATGAGAAAGAGACATGCACTTAAGTGCACCGACCTAAGAAAGATATCGCCTTCCTCTTGGCTGCTTTACCGCGGCAATTCAATTCCAAGATACAACTTCCTTAGCCCTTCTGGTACTCCGGCTTGTACAAGTCATCGGAGCAGCGTTGGTACCCTTTTTGTTTCTAAGTCAGATGCTCAGAATGCTATGAATGAAGAAATAAAGAATTTTGTGTGTATTTTCTTTTGTTGTTTTTGTTTTAATTTGCCTTCAGGGGATGGCGTTATATAACCTCCTAAACGGTTGGAACCGAAAACACATAACCAATGGTTGAAATCCTCGATAAAAAACCGTTCGCAACGGTTAAGGCCGTTGATGAAAAACGTTCGCAGCCATTCGTGAACATTACCATCGGTTGAAACCGTTGATGAAAAACGTTTCAAAATATAATTAATTAATAAAATATTTGACAAAAATATAGTTTGGACTTTTGTCCTTTTGTGCATTTGCTCCAACAAAAATGAGGGTGTTTCCAGCAAATTAGCCAAATAAAACTTATATACCTGCAAGCTGGAGACACGTAAGAGATCCCTACGGATGCCAATGGCCGTGGAGGTTACCTCAATCACAAGTGGGCCCAACAAAAACCTAATGACCACTGAGAACAATGCCACTCTTTTCCAACAAGTTATGATCTTCGGTTGTAAAGCCGTGAAGAGCCCTGTTGAAATAAATCAAATTTATTCAAAATTAATTCGTTTTCTTAAGGGTTTCAACCTTTTGGTATAATAGAAGTTACCTACGCTGAACATAGCCATGCCCAGGCCTGAACTAGACAGTATGGTTACGGACATATATATGATCTTAGGCAACTTAATATGAAACCTGAATTGAGAAAACGTGGGGGACAAAAGTTACTTGTTATAATAAAAAGGAAGATGAAGGATCTAACCCCTTTAAGCCTCACCCAAAATTTTAAATTGATGGCTTTGGGCTAATAACAACGAAAAGAGAGTTCATGTTGCTTTTATTTCAGAACATGCAACTCAAATTGAAAACCCAAGTCTAACTGAAGATCCATGATGAACTCATACAAATGATAAAACAAGTTTGTGTTATTAAAATATAGAGATTGTTAGAGTTTGAATGAGATACAACATCCACCTGAAAGATATGAGAGACGACACAACACCAAGTAAGCTTGCATAAGTGTTAGGGTTTCTAATAAGTTTCCTCCAGACCATTGTGATTATAAGCCTAGTAACAACGGTAGCTTGTGGCATCGCTGGGCTCTCATCATTCCTGATGGAGGTCCTTTTCAGGTCTTCGTCAGATGTTGTCTTCCGTTGATCTTCCGGTGGATTTTGATGGTAGTCTTCTGTTGCGTGTGGATCTCAATGGGTTTTGATGAGAATGGTGATTTGAGGAGTTTGGTGCCGGGTACCTGCAAAGAAGTCCCGGGGTGGTTTGGTACCACCGAGTGTAGGGTGTTTTTCGTCACCCCATTGAGATGGGAATACGCGCGCGCTTGGCAGGCGTACTACAGATTCCCCCTGCGTAGGATAGGCCGGGGTTTAAGGATTGTGGGGATCCGAATCTCCGGCAGCCGCGGACTAAGCTGCCGTTAATTACCCCTCGCCTTTAGAGCGAGAGAACCTCCGATTGTCGGGTTAAACTGGTCATGCGAACTCAATGTGCGGTGTGTGTATGTTGTGTTTTGAAAGGGGGTTTCGGATATATCGGGAGCCACGCAGAGTTTTTACGGGAGTCCCGCTACCCGGATAACGGGCTGGGGGTCAAGGGAGCTAGCAGCTCCCTTACGGGGTGCGGGGCAGCGCCCCGTTAGAAATTTTTTTTCTAATAGCGGCAGTGTCGTAGAGTATGTATGTGTATAAATATGTATGCATATGTACATCTATATATGTATGCATATGTACATATATATATATATGTATGTATACATGTGTGTGTATATATATATATATATATATATATATATATATATATATATATATAAAAGAAAGAGGGGGGAAAGACATCCAAAGGATGCATGGGGCAGCACCTTGGGCGCTGTGCGCCTAGGTGCTGTGCGCTCAGGCGCTAGAGTGCCACGTGTCGGCACGTGGGCGCTCTGCGCTTGAGCGCTGGGCACTTGAGCGCAAGCGCGCCACGTGTCGGCACGGAGGCGACTTGCGCTCGAGCGGTTGCGCTTGAGCGCAAGCACACCACGTGTCGGCACGGGGGAGACTTGCGCTCGAGCGCTTGCGCTTGGGCGCACACGGGGGCAACTTGCGCTCGAGCGCAAGCGCGCCACGTGTCGTCACGGAGGAGACTTGCGCTCGGGCGCTCGTGCTTGGGCGCAAGCACGCCACGTGTCGGCACGTGGGCGACTTGCGCTCGGGCGCTTGCACTTGAGCGCAAGCGCACCACGTGTCGGCATGCGGGCGCTCTGCGCTTGAGCGCCGGCGAGAAAAAGAGGCTTTTAGCCTAAGAAACAGAAGCTATGTTTCAAAAAGGAAATATTTGTTGTTATATATATATATATATATATATATATATATATATGTTATGGAGTTAAAACTCCTAGGACGTTTTGAAGCTGATGAAGGGGGTTCTTCTTCTTCCTCCTGTTGTTTGGCCGGATCTTGAAGATCAAGAGATGTGAGATCTCAAAATCTCTCCTTTTTGAGATCTGATGGGAGATCTGAGTTCCCCTTTGCGGGTTTTGTGATGGAAAACTATTTAGTTTTGGAAAAGAAAGAGTAAAACTCTTGATTTAATTCAAAAGAAATGAGAAGGTTTAGAACCTTGGAGAAGAAGCAGGAGGCACAAAGAACCCTAATTTTTGGGGGAATGAAAAGTGTTATTTATTCATTATCATGTTGCCTTATATAGGCTTACATATTTACATATAGCCCCTTAGGCTTCACAAAATGGCATTTTAGCCATCCCATGGCTCATATGCCATTTCATTTTTGCACATAAGCCATGGGCTTACAAAATATTGGCTTTATGCCCATTTTGTTTATATTCATGCATAAACAATTACATAAAAATTATTTATTACATGATTTTGTTGTTGGCACGGGGAGGCTGGCCGTGGGCTCGACTTGGGCATGGGCCCGCTTGACTTGGGTTTGGGCCCACCTGGCTTGGGGTTGACTTTGATTTTGACTTGGTCAACCGGGGTGTAAATTTTTACCCCAACACCGAGGACCCTCCGACGATCAAGTTAGTGATGAGATCCAAGCAGAGTAACGGCTTAGTGGAGTAAAGAATGGCTTCCTTGACCCATCTGTGATGGGGGTTTATATAACGGTGATGGCACGCAGCAGCAGGCGCGAGAATCTCGCCAGCAGTTACGCTCCCGACGTCATGCCCGCGTAGAGAGCGGATCGCCCATTAATGGGGATTGCGGGGGCGTGGAACGTGGGATGTTGCTGGCGGAGAATCCGCGCATGGCGAGATTCACGGAGCGGCGGTTACGCCTGTGAGCGGTGGAGCTGGTCGGAGGGATCGAGGAAGACGGCCTCGGCTAGGAAGCTCGGAGATGAGCAAGGGAGGTCGAGGAGGCCAACTTGCAAAGGGCCCCGAGGAGGGCCGGCTTGTGCTTGTGGATCGGGTACAGCGGTTTCCTGGTCGGCCCCTGTGGCCCTTCCTTCTGAGTTTTGGGATATGTCATCTGCCACGTGTCCAGATCTTGGAGACCGCCAGTATTGAGCATCATCATTAGCCCCCCACTCTTGTCCTGACCAGCTAGCGGGTCGGGTCAGGAGTGGATTGCTAGGCCTCCCGAGGCGAGCTCCTTCCCAGGGCTTTTGTCAGGACGAGTCCTCGGACCGTCAGTTGTCTTTTCTGTTAGCGAATCAGGGCGAAATCTTTGCATTTAAAGAAGGTGTGCCGGTTCGTGCACTTTGCCACTGAAGCGACGGTCTACGCGTCAAGCGTCAATCGGCTAACGTGACGTATGCAGGCCTGCGACGTCAAATGGGACGGGCGCAGGATCAACACGTGGAGCGATCGGAGCCGTTTTGGCAGGAGATGACGGGCGCCAGCGCAGGTTGGCAGGCGCAAGCACAGGTTGGCGCCAGCGCAGGTTGGCGGGACATGACACCAAGTAAGCTTGCATAAGTGTTAAGGTCCAGCACAGGATCGACACGTGGAGCGATCGGAGCCGCTGGACGTGGGGAGTCGTTTTGGCGGGAGATGACGGGCGCCGTTGGATGAGGCCGCTCGCAGCAATAAACAGGGGTGGGTCCGCCCTTAGGCCCCTACTCCTTCATATTTCCTTCTTTTAAGTCCTGGTTGCTCGGCGCTCGTCTTCTCTCTCCCGCTTTCAGCCCCTGAAGATTCCCTTCTCCAAGATTAGATGCCTTCCTTTGTAGAGTCGGTAGGTGTTGTAGGAGTAGGTTCTAGAGACCCGTCAGTTGTGTCTGAGTCCCCCCGGGGAGCAAGGGTTGGATCCTCTCCCTGGGATCGTGAGGCGGGGGCAGCCCCTAGGGAGGAGGCGGCAGATGCGGCCCCCGGTTCCTCGTGTTGGGTGAGGCATGAGGACGAGCTCGCTAATACTCGGGCTCGCTTCCACATCCCCTCACGCTACACGCTCCGACTGGCCAATGAAGGAGAGAGGGCGGATCAAGTACGAGGCAGGGAAATCGTCCTGTATTTGGAAGCTTTTTGGGGCGGAATGCGCCTGCCCTTCTCTCCAGAGGTCGTTGCTGCGCTGAATTTTTTCGGTTTGGCCCCCGGCCAGTTAGTGCCGAACTCGTGGAGGATCCTTCTCGGGTTCTTCATCCGCCTGAAGTTACAGGCGGTTCCCTTCAGCCTTTCCCTTCTCGATTCTTCTCTCGTCTTCAAAAGTCACCCTGGTAGTCGAGCGGGCGATCCGAGATGGGTCTATCTCTCTTCCAGAAAGCGGCCCGGGGGCGCTGCCGGGACCGGGGTCGTGGCCTTGCCCTCTTCTATTCATGACTGGAAAAAGAAATTTTTCTTCTTCTACCCTCCCGAGGGTGAGGACTGGGCCGTGCCTACCAAGTGGTCGAGGGAAAAATGTTTACCGAGGAACCAGTCCAATGACCCCGCCGCGGTGAGAGTGGCGTCGTGGGAGCCCATCCCCCGACCTGACGTGCTGCTATCCGAGAGGGTTCTGAGCTGGGCCAGACTCAGCCCCGTTGAGTTCGTCGGTAAGTTAGGTTAGCTTTTTAGCTTGTGTTTTGCTCGTGTCGCTGATTTGTTAGGTATTTGTTTTGTGCAGGATCCATGGACTTCGACTCGCTCAAACCTTCCATGCGCCAGCCGAGGCAGGCTACGAAGGCTGGGGGCGCCAGTTCTTCTGGCGCGAAGCCCGCCCCGGCTCCTACTGCTCCGGTGGCGGTGTCCCACGAGCGCACGAGGGCGGATCCCGCCCCGGGTCCCAGCAGAGTGTCGGGCCGGAAGCGGGCCCTGATCCTGGAGGACCCGGCCTCAATAGAGGAGATCGGCTCTCCCTCGGAGCCGCTCAAGAGGAGCTCCCGGAGACCTTCCCGGGGTCGGTCCTCGCCGACCATGGTGGAGGAAGGGAGCCTCCGATTCGCGGTGCCATCGGGTCTATCCGTTGCGGATAGCCTTCTGCATGAGATTGAGACCTCGGCTAGGGGTAGAGTTACCGGGGGGACCTTCAGGGCTCAGCTGGCGTCCATCGCCCAGGAGTCCGTGCAGGTAAGTGTTTGGTTCATTATGAGATTCGGTGCCTCCTTCATCTTTCTAATCTTTTTCGTGTCTTCCAGGTTCTCCAGCACGTGGCCCTCGCCTTGCGTATGGAAGCCGATATGGTAGCCCCGGCGCTGGAGGCTGCAGACCGGCTCACCTCGCTGGAAGTGAGCCCAGGTGGGAGCTGGAGGCGATGACGGCGAGGGTTGCCGCCTTGGAAGGCAAGGTGGAGGCCAGGAAGCGGGAGGTATCCCGGCATCGTGAGGCTGCCGTGATTGCCGAGGTCAAGCTCGAGGACGCCCAGGTGCTCGCCGGCAACCTGAAGAGGATGGTGAAGACCCTCCGAAAGGAGCTGAAGGCGGCGGCCGAGGCGGCCAAGTCGGCCGAACTGAAGGGTGTGGAGAGCTATAAGAAGTCGAAGGACTTCTATGATGACCTGGTCGTGGCTACGACCCGCATCTAGCAGACGCCCTTGACGCCGTTAAGGCCTGGATGCCGGAGTTTGCCGACAGAGATCTCCGGGCCAAGTTCCCCCTCGCGGATACCGATGAGCAGGGGGAAGAAGTTCTTGGCGAGGAACCCGCCGAGGACCCCGTGCGCCAGGTGGTGGATGTCGAGGAACTTAAGGTCTCACCTGGCCCGAAGGACTAGAGCCCCCGTCTTCCTCCTTTTATTTCTTTGATTCTGGAATTTTGTAAGGCTGGGGAGCCCCAAAAAATACCCTTTGTAAAGCTTTCGTCTTTGGTAGTAATAAAATTTTTCTTTGGTTTCATCGAATAGCGCTCTACCATCTATTTGTGAAGAATGCTCGTAAGATATCTCTGCTTGCACCGTTGTGTTTTCATGTCAGGTTTGTCATCTGTCTAGCGATTGTCCGTCGGGTTGATTTCGATCACTTGCCAACGAGTATGCCAAGCGCTGCCGAGGAGGTATCCCCATGGGCCCCGAAGTCGAGGGGAGATCGTTTAGACCTGGATAGACCTGATCCCCTTCACTGTGGTCTCAGATCCCCTGCGGGTGACAGGCAGAGCGCTGTTCGCCGTATTTGTGCCGAGCGTGGGTGGGAGGCTGCTCGGTGTCCCCATGGGGAGTGCTATATTTTGACCTCTGTCAACGCGAGGGTCGACCACCAGCCGGAAGTGACTGAGCAGGGTAGCTGCTCGGTTGCCTCTTGCGAGGGCTTTCTGATCCCTGGCGTTGCGGTAGGGAAGCTACCTGCTAGGGACGACCGAGCAGGGTAGCTGATTGGTTGCCTCTTGTGAGGGCTTTAATCCCTGTCGGCTGTGGTAGGAAGCTACCAGCCGGAGATGGCCGAGCAAGGACTCGACTGCCTCTGGGAGGACTTTGGTCCTTAGCGCTGGAGGGGCTGTAAGAAGCCCACCAAGGATGAACGGGCAGTGAAACTGCGCGGTTGCCTCTTGGCGAGGGCTTTGACCTTTGGCGTCATGGGTAGGCAACTACCAGCCTGGGATGAACGAGCGGGGTAGCCGCTCTGGTGCCTCTTATGAGGGCTTTCGATCCCTGGCGTCTTGGGTAGGGAGCTACCAGCCGAAGTTGACTGAGCAGGGTAGCTGCTCGGTTGCCTCTTGCGAGGGCTTTGATCCTTCAGGATGGGGACCGGGCAGGGTTACAGCCCAGTGCCCCTTGGCGAGGACTTTGATCCCTGTCGGTTGTGGTAGGAAGCTACCAGCCGGGGATAGCCGAGCAAGGACTCGACTGCCTCTGGGAGGACTTTGGTCCTTAGCGCGGGAGGGACTGTAGAAGCCTACCAAGGACCCATGGCCGGGCAGAGTTACTGCCCGGTGCCTCTTGGCGAGGGCTTTTGTCCTGAAGGATAGCCGAGTGAGAGATCCTCGGGCTCGACTGCCTCTGGGAGGGCTTTTTGATCCCCGGCGTTGTGGCAGGGAAGCTTCCCGCTTGGGATAGCCGAGCGAGGGATCCTCGGGCTCGACTGCCTCTGGAAGGGCTTTCTGATCCCTGGTGTTGCGGTAGAGAAGCTACCCGCCAGGGGTGACCGAGCAGGGTAGCTGCTGGGTTGAATCTTGGTGAGGTGTAGCTCGACTGTCCAGCTGTAGGCATGGGGAATAGGAACGGTCGCGGTAACAGTGCGCGTAGCATGTGCATTGAATGCGGGGGGAGGCGAAGCGCTAGGGGCGCGTTGCTTCGATTCCACCAGAGAAGGCTTGATGACTACTGCGTGGCAGCGACCTTTTGGGTGAAAGCGAGCGACTGTTGGGCTGCGCAGTGGGCTATATAAGGCTGAAGGAGTACTGGTCCTTCCATCCTTCATAAACAGGTCGTCGAAAATGCAAGACTTCCCGTTTACCATCCCCGACATCATCCATTTCGAAGACGTGTACCTTTATGACCAGAACTGCACCGAGGACACGGTGTAGCTGGTTTATGGAAGCATTGAGGACCATTTCGGTCGGCTGCTCCCCCGACGCTCCTCCCTGCTGCAGCTGCTGATGTACTCCATCTGGAGGGCGTCGCCGGGGCTTTACAACCCCCTGTCCGAGCAGCTCTATGACGAGGCCATGGGCAAGCTGCGGTCTCTGAGGCGCTTCGGCCTGATCTCCGCGAACCGGCTAGCCCGCTCAGAGGCTCTCATCTGCGAATGATACGAGCTGGGGCTTGGGATCGACACGCGCGGGAGGAATCGGGGACAGAGGTTGGACCTCGTGAGGCCCCAGCTAGCGGAGATCTTTATTGAGTACCATGAGCAATGCTCGCTACACCCCCTTCCCCCACTGTTGTAATTTCCTTTTCTTTTTGCGTGTATGGCTGAGGAGCCCGTAATACCTTTTGAATAAACAAATTTTTTTTTTCTTTTTCGCAACGGTGAGTGGAAGGCGGCGGCTGGTACCGGGATCTTCAGGATGGTTGCTTGCCATGTGGGCAGGGATCGGAAGGCCAACTTTGTGTTTTGTGAAGCTAGTTCCCACAGACGGCGTCAACTGATGGAGGTCCTTTTCAGGTCTCCGTTAGATGTTGTCTTCCGTTGATCTCCCAGTGGATTTTAGTGGTGGTCTTCTATTGCGTGTGGATCTCAATGTGTTTTGATGAGAATGGTGATTTGAGGTGTTTAGTGCCGAGTACCTGCAAAGAAGTCCCGGGGTGGTTTGGTACCACCGAGGACTCTCGGACGATCAAGTTAGTGATGAGATCCGAGCAGAGTAACGGCTTAGTAGAGTAAAGAATGGCTTCCTTGACCCCTCTGTGATAGGGGTTTATATAACGGTGATGGCACGCAGCAGCAGGCGCGAGAACCTCGCCAGCAGTTACGCTCCCGACGTCACACCCGCGTAGAGAGCGAATCGCCCATTAATGGGGATCGCGGGGGTGTGGAACGTGGGATGTTGCTGGCGGAGAATCCGCGCCTGGCGAGATTCGCGGAGCAGCGGTTACGCCTGTGAGCGGTGGAGCTGGTCGGAGAGACCAAGGAAGACGGCCTCGGCTAGGGAGCTCGGAGATGAGCAAGGGGGGTCGAGGAGGCCAACTTGCAGAGGGCCCCAAGGAGGGCCAGCTTGTGCTTGTGGGCCGGGTACAGGGGTTGCCTGGTCGGGCCCTGTGGCCCTTCCTTCTGAGTTTTGGGATATGTCATCTGCCACGTGTCCAGATCTTGGAGACCGCCAGTATTGAGCATCATCAATTCCTTTGTTCTTCTTCTCTGTGTTCTGCAACGGTATGTGTGTCAAGAAGTGGTGAATGTGCTATCAGATGCTTTAGGTCCCGCCTTTTGCCTTCATCTTCTGCACCCAACTCCCAATTTCTTTTGGTTTTCAAAATATGTGGGCCTATAACATGACAAACCCATGTTATTTTGCGGTGAAAATGATTAACAATTTTCTTAATAGCAAGACCACAAAGTAATAAAAACAATTTTCTCGAAGATCAAATTGAAGAGACCCAGATATAACATGATTTGGCTTGTGCCTACGTCCAAGGGAGAAGGTGCAGATCTACCATATTTGAATCTGTGACTTTAAATCATAGCGGAATACCTCTCAAACCCATTCTCAAATACGTCTTAAATCTCAGCAAAAGGCTGATGTCTTCAGTTTCATAATTATAAACCCTAATCTAAAAAAGAAGTCAATCTTTGTGTCTTCAATTGAACTATTATATTAGAAACTGTGTGTGTGCGTGAAAAAGAGAGAGAGACCCATGTTATGGGTGCCTATAACATGACAAACTCATTCTCAAATACACCCTAAATCTTAGCAAAAGACGGATGCCTTCAGTCTCATTATGAGAAACCTTGGTCTAAAAAAGAAGTCATATACAATCTTTGTGTCTTCAATTGATCAATTATATTAGAAACTCTATGGGTGCGTGCCGCATGAGAGAGAGAAAGACCCACAAAGTAAAAATGATTAATACTTTTTTAATAGCAAAACCACAAAGTAACAATTTTCTCGAAGATCGAATTGAAGAGACAGATATAACATTATTCGGCTTGTGCCTACGTCCAAGGAAGAAGGTGCAGATCTAGCATATTTGAATATAAAACTTTAAATCATAGTGGAATACCTTTCAAATCCATTTTCAAATACGCCCTAAATCTCAGCAAAAGACGGATGCCTTCAGTCTCATAATTATAAACCCTACTCTAAAAAAGAAGTCAATATACAATCTCTATGTCTTCAATTGATCAATTATATTAGAAAATCTGTGTGTGCGTGCGTGTGTGTGGGTGTGGGTGGGTGGGTGTGTGCTGGGTGTCAGAGAGAGAGAGAGAGAGAGAGAGAGAGAGACCTCTATCAACAATCTTTTTGCTGCAAAGTGGTTGAGATAAATAATTGTCTCAATAGTTAATATAAGCAGTTCTAATTCCATGCCCTGGTGAACTGGTGCTCCTAACAAACATATGGAGGTCATTGTGATTTTTGGAAGTAGGGTATGGACCCGATAGATGGATCTAGAACTGGATACAAAGGTATGGTAGCATACTTCTTTCCTCTATTTAAGAGCTCCTGAGCTCGTTGCCCTTGATTCCTACCCTAAAGTTTGCTTCTTTTCTTGACGACACCAGAAAAATGTTGGCCTCCTTTAAACTCAAAACAATTGGTGTCCCCTCTCTCGAAGACAGAAGCGAGTAAATCTCCATCTCCGAGGGATCCTGATCCCTCAAAGCCATCGAATCGACCGAGACAAGACCTAGAGATGCCATCGACCTTGTAAACAAATCTGATCTCCTAACAACCACCCTAAATTTACTGTCATTTCTAAGCTCAGCATCTGCATGCAAGCCATCTCTATTACTACACGAGGTAACATCAGATCCAACCTCGATTGACGTGATAGATCTAACAACCTCAGCTGGGAACTGCTCCGAGATTATCTTTGCTCCACAATATTCGAACAGAAATATCAACAAAGTGTACCAAACTACGCTCTGCTGTAAAACGACAACTTGAACCATGAGATTTGCTGAGAATTTTCCATATATAGCTATTAAAAGCAGGATTCCCATCATGAGGGTGTTTGGGAGGGTGGAGAGGGAGAAAAAGATGATTGACCACTCAAGATTTCCAAACTTGGTGAAGTTATAGATGAAGAGGAGAATTAATATTATGACTTTTTGAAGGTAATCAGATGCGATGAAGCGAAAGTTCATTGCATACGGATTGTTGCGGGAAATGAACTGAAAGGAGAGATGGGGAACGGCGTAGACCGCAACGAAACAGTTGATTCCTGCACACTGATCGTGAGTGAATATCTTCCACCAACGGACAGAGCCATAGGCTAGAATCATCGCTACGTAAAGAGGTACAAGAGCCGAAAGAATCTCATAGAAGTCCTTTAAAGTTATCATAATGGGTATCCCAATTTTTTTTTTCACGGATTCTAAGAAATTCTAGATATAGATGACAGAAGAATGCAGGAGGTTTGTCTCTAAAGTTGTTTTGTACGGTCAAGATGGTTTGTTCCCAATTCGAATAGGAATTCGTTGAGAGATGATTGGGGTCGGGGGTAAATATTGTGAATACAAGTCCCCTTGTTGTTTGCAAGAGGAAGAACTATGAAAGACACATTTAGAAGGAAGTATGTGGGTAGAATGTGAGATATCCTATAAGATTTTATGAGTTGTTACAATTAAAGTTCATTGCAAGAGAATCTTGCAAGGATTTGCTGAGACGCCAGTAAATTTGAATTCATAGGATAACATTGTATGTGCATGCATTATGAGTGTTGGTGAGAGGGTGGTTAGTTTTCGTTCCTTTTCAAGTATAAACTGTGTATCGAGGCATGAACGAGCAAGGATTCCGCTGCTTATCTATACAATCCTGACTTTTGATGGCTTTGCTCATATATGATAAAACACAAGAAGAATAATTTTATTTCGATATCTCTATGATTTGGATATAGGCTCATGAATGCACTTAGCGGAATCAAGAATATGATATCTAATAGACGAGAATGTATTAGTGGTCTCCTTAACAAATAGCTTGGACATAAGAAAATATAGCCAGCATTACAACAATCGAAACAAATATCGCGAAGAACAGCCTTTCACACTCATGGAACTCATGGATAGGCCCGGCTAATGAAGCGAATCGATTCGCTTCGTGATGACATGGGGCTAATTTGGCGAATCGATTCGCCTCGCCGACAACGAATTGGCGAAGCGAGCGGGTTCCCAACTTTTCCGGCCGTGCTTTATCGTAATTCGCATCGCTTAACTCGCCTCGCTTCGTCTCGGGAATCGCTGCGATTCGCCATGAATCTACAAGATTCACTGATTCGCCTCGTCTCGCTTCGTCTTGTCGACCGATTCGCCATGGATTCTTCTCGAACTCGGCCGCTCGACGAATTGCCTCGCCTCGCTTCGTCTTGTTGACCGATTCACCATGGATTCTTCTCGAACTCGGCCGCCTGCTCGACGAATCGTTTCGCCTCGTCTTGAAATCCTCATCCAACAGCTACTAACGGATTTAGGCGAAGCGAGGCGAATTTCGATTCGCCTCGCCTCGTAACGACTATAAACGGTCAAAAAATTCAAAACTCCGCTTAAAACCTATACATACCCCCAAACCCCATTTCTTCTCATTCCAAACTCTTTTCTCCTCCAATAAAAAAATTTCCATCTCTCTAAAAAAATTTAATCTTGATCTCTATTACTATTGTGGCAATTTCCATCTCTCTAAAGAATAGAAACTCCGATCCGATCTTCCGACAGTCCGATTTCGAGTTTTCGAAGTTCCAAGCCTCTGATCGACCCATTTTTCTCTCTTTCTTATTTCTTGTTTTTAATTTATTATTTCTAATTTTCTACTCTAACACTTTTTTTTAATATTTAGTTAAAATATTGATATGGAGATCGAGTTCATCCGATATGCATCGAACCCAAATTCCTCTTCCCGAACAACAAGCAGAAGGATCCATCCATACATCAAGAAAAGCTAAAAAAACGTGTGACTACTGGTGATGTTTGGGATCACTATAAAATTGAATTTAGGGACGGTGTTATCTATGCTGTTTGCAAATATTGTGGTAATGCATATAAACACAAGGATAGTGCCGGTACCGGTAGTTTGAATAAACATTCAAAAAAACATTTAGAATCTCCGGCCTGTTCCTCCACTGCACAAATACAAATTGGTTTCGCCGGTCAAGGTTTTTTTTCAATATAATCATGATTTAAATATTTCAGAAATGGCAAGATATGTTATTGCAGATTAACATATACTCGGATTCGGAGAAAGCGCGGGTTTTGAGCGGTACGTTCAAACGGCGTTGCAACCGGCATTCAAAAGGGTTCCAAGAACTACGCTTAAAAGTCGTTATTTTAGTCTCTACAACGACAGTAAACAAGTATTAATTGATGCTCTTACTTCTTTAGATATTGGTATTTCATTAATTACTGATATTTGGACAGATAGAAGGGAACTTCTCTGGATCTGTGTTACTGCATATTGGATAAATTCTGACTGGTTTTTGCAAAAAAGAATTATTGCTTTAAGACAATTTCCATACCCGCATGGTGCTTTTCATATAACTTCTGAAATTAGATCTATTTTAGAAAAATATCATTGTGTAAATAAATTTTTTTCTATTTCTTTCGATAATTCCAGCAACAATAATTATGCTATTGCTGAATTCATTAGGCTATACAAACCAATTTGTAGTAGCCGTTTCTTTCATATTCGTTGTGCATGTCATTTATTTAAACTTGTTGTACAGGATGCATATACCGTATGTAATACAAATATTCAAATAATTAAAGATGCATGTAAGTTTATTAAAAGTTCTGAAAAAAGAAAAGCTGAATGCAAAACTAGATGCCTAGCTGCAGATGTAAGGTCGTCTCTTAAAAATGATATACCCACTAGATGGAATAGTACATATGATATATTTCATACTGCATTAAAGACCGCCGGAATTATTAGTAACATGTGGAATAAACAAATGTATGTAGAAAATCACTTAACACCCGACCATTGGGCGGCTGCAGATCTTTTTAAAGATTTTCTTATGACTATTTAAATAGCAACCGAACAATTTTCTGCTACTTATACCCCTACTTCTCATATTCTTGTCTCTGAATTGTATGATATAGCTAATTGTTTTGCTTGTCACGTCGAAAATCCGGTATTTCACCATCCGATACTTACCATGCTAGCTAAGATTTCTAAATATTTCTCTGAAATTTCAATTATTTATTGTTTATGTTCGGTAATGAACCCTAAAATTAAATTAGAAGGTTTGGAGGCTCTGTTAATCGGATTCCACACGGCTATGAGACATGGTGTAGATATTGATGTCTATGTTAGTATAGTTAGAAATAATTTAGATAAAGTATTTGATTTGTATGTTGCACGGTCTTCTTTTGGTAGAATTTGTAGACCACCGCTCTCAACTAATTCACGTGCTTCAACTTCAGGTTCATCACTTGTTCAACAGAAGAGAAGAGCAAAAGACTCGGTAGCCTCATCACCGTCATCTTTAAATGAGTTATCAATATTTTTACAAACTGAGACAGATGTAGATTTAACTATAGATGATTTTGATATTTTAACCTGGTCGAAAAGTCATGGACATTTGTATCCGGTGCTTTCTATTATGACCCGTGATTTACTAACCGTTCCAGCGTCTACGGTAGCGTCGGAAAGTATTTTTAGTACAGGTGGCAGGATATTAAGCGAGAAGAGATACAGCTTGGCATACGACACAATGGAGTGCATGATTTGCTCGCAAGATTGGGAAGCAGCAGACGTCAGGAAACAAATGCAATCACTTTGGACTCGTATTATCTACCTGAGGAGCTTACAGGATGGGACAAGACCAACATCGAAGGAAGAGGAAATACAGCCGGGGCCGACGAGTACTGAGTAAGATTTGTAATAATAGAAAAATAACTACGTAGACATGATTCTCTCTCATTGAGATCAATATTTGGAAGGGATACGTAGGCAGCCCGAGTGGATTCGGTTTTTAATGTAAAATAAATAACAAATTGTATTATGAAATTGTAATTTGATTAAATTTTTTTTAATATAAAAACGTGTTTAAATTTCAAATTTTTAAGCCTTATTTTAATTTTTAAATTTAAAAAAAAATAAAAATAGCAACCGAGTTTGGCGAAAAATTCGTCTGACTTGACGAATTTGCCTCGTTTTGCATCGCGAACCGGAAAGGCGAAACGGGGAAGCGAGCGGTTTCTGATTTCGTTATTGTTGCCCTCGTCTCGCCTAGCTGGCAAAGCGGGAAAAATTCGCTTCACCGGCTTGGCAAAGCAAACGAACTCCGAAATGAATTGCTCCGGCTCGCTTCATTAGCCACTTTTGTTAGTTAACTTTGAACTTTATTTTCTAGACTGCTACTCCCCTAAATTTTGTTTAAGGTTAGGATCAATGGGACCACGAGATGTTAAATGATAGTGGAAAAGGGAACGAAGAACTTAGAAATGGCAATTTAGATCCCTAGTCCTTGCATCTGGGGCTAATATGACGTGAAAGAAAAAGGTGAACCGGCAAAAATGACATTTTGGCGGCTAACTTAACGGGGATGGATGAAAGTTAATAAGGAGGACTAAAAATGAATGACTTCAGAGATTCCAGGTTCTTGTTTTTTAAAATACCAAGATTTGAGGGTCTTATTTTAGAAATCTTGGGAGTTGCATATGGGAAAAAAACAGCCTAATTATAGATAGCAAAAGTACACTAAAATACCTCCAAATATCTAGTTTTTCACAAAAACCTCTTGAGCCAATTTTATTAGGACCCATTTGGCAACCATGTAGAGTTTCCCAAATCACATTCAGAAAAAAATTTGGGAGGTCGAACCCATGCTTGTAAACTCCAAAATCCAAATCATGCGGGTTTTAGAAGATTTCATGCCATCTCTTTTTTATCTCTCTCCACACTCATCAAAAAGAAAGTCGGTTGATGAAGCGAGCCGAAGCAATCCGCTTCGAAATTCGTTTGCTTCGTCCAGCCAGCGAAGCGAATTTTTCTCGCTTCACCGGCTAGACGAGGCGAGGGCAACAGTAACGAAACTAGAACCCGCTCGCTTCGTGAGGCGAGGGGAAGCAAATTCGCCTCGCTCGGTTGCTATTTTTTTTAAATTTAAATTAAATATTAGGTTTAAAAATTTAAAATTTAAATAAATTTTTATATTAAAAGAAATCTTAATCAAATTACAATTTCGTAATACAATTTGTTATTGTTTTTAACAATAAAGACCGAGCTCACTAAGATTGTCTAAGTATCCCTTCCAAATATTGATCTCAATGAGAGAGAATCAGGTCTATGTAGTTCTTCTTCTATTACTACAAATCTTACTCACTACTCGTCCATGCCGGTTGTGATTCCTTCTCTTTCGGTGTTGGTCTCGTCCGATCATGTAAACTCCTCAGGTAGATAATCCGAATCCAAAGTGATTTACCTGACGACAGCTGCTTCCCAATTTTGCGAGTAAATCATGCACTCCATTGTGTCGTGCGCCAAGCCGCATATCTTCTCGATTAGATGCCACCTGTACTAAAAGTACTTTCTGACGTTACTGTGAACACTGCAACGATTAGTAAATCACAGGCTATAGTAGAAAACACCGGATACAAATGTCCGTTGGATTTCCACCAGGCAAAATTATCAAAATTATCTATAATTAAATCTACATCTGACTCAGTTTGTAAAAATATTGATAACTCATTTAAAAATGATGATGATGAGGCAACCGGGTCTTTTGCCCTTTTTCTGTTGAATAAATGCTAAAACTGGAATCGAAGCACGCGAACTAGTCGAGAGCAATGGTCTACTAGTTCTACCAGAAGAAAATTGTGCAACATACAAATTAAACATTTCATCTAAATTACTTTTAACGATACTAATATAGGCATCAATATCTACACTATGTCCCAAGACCGTGTGAAACCCGGTTAAAAGAGCCTCCAAACCTTCTAATTTAATTATAGGGTCAATTACCGAACATAAACAGTAAATAATTGGAATTTCAGAGAAATATTTAGAAATCTTAGCTAGCATAGTAAGTATCGGATGGTGAAGTACTAGATTTTCAACGTGACAAGCAAAAAAATTAGCTATATTATACTATTCAGAGACAAGAATATGAGAAGTGGGGGTATAACTAGCAGAAAATCATTCGATAGCTATTTTAAAAGTCATAAGAAATTTTTAAAAAGATCTGCAACCGCCCAATGATCAGGTGTTAAGTGGTTTTCTACAGGCATTTGTCCATTCCACATATTACTAATAATTCCGGCGGTCTTTAATACAGTACGAAATATGTCATATGTACTATTCCACCTAGTGGCCATATCTTTTTTAAAAGACGACTTTACACCTGCAGCTAGACATCTAGTTTTGTATTCAGCTTTTCTTTTTCCAGAACTTTTAATAAACCTACATGTATATTTAATTCTTTGAATATTTGTATTACATACGGTATATGCATCATGTACAGTAAAGTTAAGTATATGACATGCACAACGAATATGAAAAAAACGGCCACTGCAAATTGATTTGCACAGCCTAATGAGTTCAGCAATAGCAGAATTATTGTTGCTAGTATTTTCGAAAGAAATAGAAAAAATTTTATTTACACAATAATATTCTTCTAAAATAGATCTAATTTCAGAAATTAGATGAAAAGCACCTTGTGGGTTTATAAATTGTCTAAAAGCAATAATTCTTTTTTGCAAAAACCAGTCAGAATCTATCCAATATGCAGTAACACATATCCAGAGAAGTTCCCTTCTATTCGTCCAAATATCAGAAATTAATGAAATACCAGTATCTAAATAAGCAAGAGAAGCAATTAACACCTGTTTACCGTCGTTGTAGAGGCTAAAACGACTTTTAAGCGTAGTCCTTATAACCCTTTTGAATATCGGTTGCAACACCTTTTAAACGTACTGTAACGACTCTAATTTCACTGTACGTAAATTTTTTAATAGTTAATATACATAATGGAGTTAACAAGCCTGAGTATATTTTAAATGTTGTTTTTATTTAAGAACAACAAAAAACAACTTGTAGCTCATTGGTAAAACCTTGCATTGCTGTGACATAGCCTATGTGTTCGAATCCCATCAGCCACATATTATTTTTTGGAATTTTTCTTTTAAAATTTTTGGAAGCCCAAAAGTTTACATGTGCAATACACGTAAGAAATGAAAAGATAGAAAAATAAACATGTGCACAATGTTGTATGTACAGAGGAGGACACGTGGCAAGAATCTAAGCCCCTAACTCTTCAACTTGGCCGTCGAGATCGAGCCTATTGCCGGCACCATCGGGCCCCACCGAAGGGAATGGCCCCGTTCTCTGCACACTAAAACCCTTGGACTCCCCCACTACCCCTGTTCTATTCGTTTTTCCTGCATTTATTCAAAGAGTTTAAATTCACCCTTTAATCATATTTTTAATGCATTTTTAATTCTCTCTTAAATTCCAAAACCCTAATTTTACCCTATAAAAACAACCCCATACCATAGCCCTCTTCATTCTGAAATTTCTTGTCAAAAATTCTCAAAATTTTCCAAGTCAAAGAAGAGTATAAGTGGAGTTAGCCCTAGTTCCATTTCCGGCGAGAATTTGAGGTACTTCCGGTGACCCCGCGACTCCACGAAGGTACCAATTTCTTCCTATACCTCTCCTCTAATCTTCTAGCAAGTAAGTCCCATCTCTCTTCTCCTCTTCCAACATTAAAATGATCTCTTTTCAAACCATGTCGGTAAATGAAGTTATATCGGCTTTTGTTTCTAAAACTTTAAAGACTACAATTTTCTCTTAAGAATCACTCATCAATATCATTTTACCTTCCTTGTTAATTATTAACTTATATTTTGAAACAAGTTTCACCTTAAAACCCCATGTAAAACAATTTTATTTAAGCTTTTTCGTTTAAATACCATGAAATTTACATACGACGTCTTTTAATACTTGTGTTTAGCATATCTTTAGAAAACCTCACAAGATAATGACCTACCTCTCACATACACACATCTTGATATAACACGATTCTCTTAAAACCAATATCTTGTGACAAAATACGACTTTTCAATAAAAATACCTAAAACTATAAAAACTCATTTTCTTGTAAATAGTATTTTAAATTCCTTGCAATTATACCTCTACAACCCATTTCGGGGAACCCGCTATTGGATGGTGCGGATTATCGCACATCCACAGGCTAGTAGAGCGAGATGCAGACCTCCTCATGTAGCATACGATCTTGATGGAATTTTAATACAATTTTTAAGAAAAACGAGAATTTCTATTTAATAATAAAAATTAATTTTTAATAATTATATAAATATTATTAAACAATCTATATTTAATATATAATAAAATTCCATGTTTTTTTAGAATATAAAAGAATTACAAGTTTCATGAAAATACCATTAAGAATCAATGCAAGTCAAACTTTACACTAAAATACCTTGAACTATTCAAGTTTCACTAATATACTTCATTCTATAAAATTTACATAAATGAAAACCCTATATAACATAAATAAATACTTGAGATTTATTTTGAAAGTATAAAAAAATATTTTTTCATAAAAATCCATAAGTTATATTAAATTATATTAAGGACCCTATTAAATATAGTTTCAAGCGGAACCAATTCTCTTGAGCCTCAAAGAGCCGGAGAAAGCGGGTGCTTACTTATTTATGGTGGAAACTAAAACGGGATTTTCAATGGCAATTGTTTTAGAAAAAGATACAAATCCTGCCGTCCATGTGCAGCAGTTACCGATAACACCAAAATCTAATTCAGGATCCAAATCTGTTTAAGTGTCCGACTCAATCTAAGTCTCAGTCTAATCTCAATACAATCCAAATATGAATCCAATCATAACTCCAATCCAACAAGAATTCAATATATATACTTGAACCTGAACATGAATGCCGAACAATACGATAATACAACATGACTTGACTTGACCGAACCATGGATATATCTTGAACTTGACTAAATGACTATCCGTTTACATCCTGAACCGTTTACATGGACAACTTATACCACGGTCTCGGCAAGTCTTATACTACAAAATAATACAATATATATTACGGGGTTTAAAGGGGTAGACTGATACAGAATGCGTTTAAAGTGGCACGATGATGGACACTAAAAGAAACCTACATGAACATCCGTACCATTGTCCCGTGGGTTTTGACGGGGCTTAGTACTTTTCGTTTCCCATAGTCCACAGGATAGATGAACTCCTCTCGTATACACTGATATATTCTGTACCAAGTTACAAACAACTATGTTAGCATAACAAATATATAATTTACTTATTTGATTCTTTGTCTATTCCATTCTATTTTTTGGGACTTACCGAGCGCTAGTTCGCTGACGACATTCCTGTCTCTTCTTTCTTTGGAATGTTGTCAGGAGGACCCGACTCTCAGGAGATCGAGCCGAGCCAGGACGATTTGGAGCAGTTTACAGAGGAACCAGAGTTCTAGTTCCTATTTGTACTTACATTTCTTTCACTTCATATGCCATTGTTTAGGCATCGTTTTCTTTCATTCTACTTTAATTTTCAGTTGTATATAAAGAATGGTTATCAATAAAAGTTGTTGTTTTATTATATCTCTTGTCATTCTTGTGTTATTTATTTATATTGCTTATTTACGCTTAGCGTGTTTACTTCTGAGTAAATACGTCGCGGCCCGCCACGTCTCCTTTCTTATATACTGGGAAGCGGGGCGTGACAGGTTTTGTTGGCGGCCCATGCAGGTCAGTTCTGTATGGAAACCTAAGCAATACATCACAAGAATTATACGAATCAGCAACTATACATTCTTTACATTTCAATTCTTTGAATCTATCCTAACCCTACTTTTTCTTTCAAGGTTATGGATTCCCCGAACAACACGAGCACCAACGTGAATGGAAACACTCCACCTCTTCTACCACCACCACCTACCGTTGCAGCTCCTATCAATAAGCAGACGGTATTGCTTGAGATAACTAAGAGTCTCTTGGAGGGTCAGCAGCAGCAGAATGCTATCCTCTTGCACTGCCCTGAGACTGAGGCACCCGGAGTAAAGCGATTCCGGGCACTGCACCATAAGAACTTTTCTTGAAAGAGATCCCCCTAGAGGCAGAGGAACGGGCTCAGTCTATTGAAGATGATCTGGCAGCAGCACAAGTGCCAGAGATTGCTTGGGTGAGAGTTGCGAAGCTGTTACTCACTGATAACGCCAGAGTATGGTGGAAGGCTGAAGAAAGCCGACTCATCCAGCCGATTGAATGGAAGACATTTCGCGATATGTTCGACACGAAATATTTTCCCTAAACTGTCCGTTTTGACATGGAGCAGCAATTTATTCACCTGCAATAAGGCTCTATGTGGAGAAAATCTGTGGATGGGTATGATGTTGAGTTCACTATGCTTGGCAGGTAAGATACGTATCAAATATTCAATTTCCTAATATCACATACTACACTGCTAACATAAGACCATAACAGGTTTGCGGCACATCTCATACCGACTGCTGAGATTAAAGCTCGAAGATTTCAGCAAGGGTTGGACCCGGAGATCCAAGTTGCACTAAATACAGGGGATTTCCCAACCCAAGATCTAGATCTGAAGGCTGGCCGACGATATCAGGCAGTTGTGAAGAAGAAGGGCAGACATCAAACTGCCGGTGTGAAGCACCCTGCTACCCAGATAACAGGAGGAGTCTCTTCCAGGCCACCGTTTGTACCCAAGAGACCGGGAGTAACTTTTAACCGGCCCATTCCAGACTTTTGCTTCTACTGCAAGAGGAATGGACACCTGGCGAAGGACTGCAAACGGCCTGTGCTTAGTCTGTGGCTCATCCACTCACGACATGGTTGCATGTCCTCATAGACTCAATCCGAATCTAGCTCCCAAACCAACCATCACTTTCCGCAGCGGCCAGCTATTCAGGCGCCTGCACCTCGTCTTGCTCTCCCAGCTCCACTTCCTCGTGGACCTCCTGCACAGCCTCCTCATCAGTTTCATCAGGCACAGAGAAATATGCCGCAAGGACAGAGGAATGTGCCTCCAGCAAGGAGGAATGTACCTAAGCATCAGGCTTTCACAATAACTGTGGAAGAAGCTGAAGCCACTGGCCAAATCATTACTGGTAACTCCCACTCTTTCAAAATATTTTCAATCTTTATATACATCAATATATATATTTTCCTATACTTAAACATATTCCACACAACTTATGTACAATCTTAGTAGCCTCCATACCCTTAGCACTCTTCAACACTGGAGCATCACATTGCTTTATGTCGCAACGGTTCGTCCGAACTCATGCAATTCCAGTTAAACCGCTCGTATCCAGCTGGAATGTCAGTTCAGGGAACGACGTTCTAAAGGTAACTCTGGGATACGATATGTGTCCAGTAGTCGTCAGCAGCAGAGAATTTTATGCGGATTTCAAGGTGCTGGAGATACCGAATTTTGATATAGTCTTGGGTATGGACTGGCTAGGAACTTTCTTCGCTACCATCGACTGTCGTCAAAAGAGGGTAGTGTTCACGATTCCAGATCATCCGCTCTTTTAATTCAAGAGTAGAGACCGTACCCTGGAGCCTAGTGTAAGTCGATGTCGTGCACCCCGCGGTTCGCGGGGAGGCGGAATTTTCAAAAACAGTTAATATTTGACTACGCAACACCGGCTAAACTCCAGGATCTATTCGATAACCTTAACTAACAACTAACTATGGAGGTTTACCTACTATGGTAGAATGTTATAACTCTAAGATACGGTCCTTCGAGTCTTCTAGTGCTCCTCTCCATGGCTCCTCGGAGATAGGATGACGAAAGCTCCATCGGCCTCCTTGCGTCAAAGATGATCCACCGCGAGAGAATGTGCTCCAAGCTTCAACCTCTAATCGAGGTAACTAAGGTAGATGGTTCGCTAATCCAACTAGTTTAGGAGATGTAGAGAGTGTTAATGGATTGCAGTGTCTCACTAAACCCTATGGCTCATAACACATATGAAGGATTAGGGTCTAGTCTTGAGGTAGAAGGAGATAGAGAAACTCAAGAGAGAGAATGAGAAGAAGAAAATGAACCATCAAGAAAGCTAAGTGTAGAGAATGACTCATATATATTTCCTTATCTCACTTACTGAGCCATGGAATAAAAAACAATACAATATAGCACCTTTGCCTCAATAGCGAGTCAAAAAGAATAAACAAATCCAAGAGCTATGCTATGCACCATGCCACCAAAGTCTCCTCCATTTCCACCTCATTAACCCATTTAGAAAATGGATAATACAAATAATGAGGTGGCTCCTTCTAAAAGCATGCCTTGCCAAATTACAAGAATGCCCCTCACCGTATATGCATACCCCTATCCGTATTCCGAAAAATACGGATACACTGAGACGATAACAATCCAATAATACAATACTAAGATTCGGCTTAAACCAAAGCCTACTAGTATCATCCGCCCGATCAGCATCCGTGTACAGGTACACGTATGTGATCGAAGCCCTGCCGTAAAACCATACGACGTCTACATCAATTGCTCGAAGCAGGGAAACCCTCTGTGTGGGACTCTAAAGACTCGACAGTACGCTGGCAGTGGGTTTAACCATAAGCCGTCAGCTGTACGTAACGATTACCCAGGTATCTGTCGATAAGAAGGACGATGAGCAAGCTCATCCGAACTCCTACTGACCCTATCCGTGACAATCTCTGTACAGTCCGGTCTGTTCATCTGAGATACTCGCATATCCGCCTAGGGGGATGGTAAACGTCAGACCCCCAACAACGTGATAAGTCGTGCCGGAGGAGAGCCCGATACACCCTGAGAAACTACCGGAGTACCTTACCAGTATTTCTCGACTGCCCTGGCTACATACTTTGTAATGGCTTTCCAAACACTGTGCGATATCAACCCCCAATACCGGGAGAGACGAATCCTATCTGATCGCTACAGTCTCCAAGTGCTTCGGGACTATACCCAACTACTACCTGTTTGCATGACTCCTTTAAGCGTGGTAGGGTAGTAATCAAAGTGCAGTGGGAACACACTCAAGACTAAGTAGCGATGGCAATTCAACGGACAAAGCTGTACTTATGCCACCTGGGAACTGCTACCTAACGATAGGTATAATACCAACCATCAGTTCCCAACGAGTCCTGTCCAGTGTAACTCATAACCTAATAAGCACCAGCATACCATCTCCAGTACGTCGTACTAATGGCTGTGGGACAGACCATATTCCCTGCTGGGATGAAAAGCGTATACACTAGTCTACTCTGGAGTATCGATGTCCCGTCTCGATAATCCAACGACTAGAGACGTGTATAAGAATGTACTTATAGACTACCCAGTCCCTACAAATGTGACTGCCATCACAATCCCGGTAGTCAAGCAAAGATCCTAAGGGTTCTATCAATATGTATAAGCGATATGCTATAATAAACACATGCACATATTGAGGTAGAATCAAACCAGGTAGCATACTACCATATCGAGCAAGATTGTTATTATAACTGTGAAATATTCCAAGCATCCAATATGTAATATATAATCCAGTATGATACAATAATGGCCTCTAGGGCATATATCACTAATAACCTCTCACTTGCACTAAGGCCATGTATTGGTATATCGCAGACCTATCACTCGATTAGCCGCTCGAACTGTGTCTGAGGGATGGCCTTTGTCAGTGGATCTACAGTGTTGTTCTCTATCTCTACTCTCCGCACCTCGATCTCCCGTCGATCAATGATCTCCCTGATCAGGTGGAACCGCCTCAGGATGTGTTTGAACTTCTGATGGGATCTTGGTTCCTTCGCCAAAGCTATAGCGTCGTTGTTATCACAATACAGCGGCATTGGATCAACAATGGATGGAACCACCTAAAGCTCTATCATGAACTTCCTGATCCAGACTACTTCCTTCGCGGCATCATAGGAAGCAATATACTCCTCTTCCATAGTCGAGTCAGCAATGGTGTCCTGCCTGGAGCTCTTCCAAAGAACCGCCCCTCCATCGAGGGTAAAGACATGACCCGACATGGACTTGGAGTCATCCTTGTCACTCTAGAAGCTGGAGTCGGTGAAGGCCTCGATCTGGAGGTCTTCCCTGCCGCACACCAAGAGCATCTTCTTAGTCCTTCTCAGGTACTTGAGAATGTTCTTCATTGTTATCCAGTGTTTTTTCCCTGGGTTTGACTGATACCGGCTTACGGCGCTCAGGGCGTATGCTACATCTGGTCTGGTACATAATATCGCATACATTATAGAGCCTACCACAGATGCATAGGGTATAGTAGACATGCGATCCCTTTCTAAATCAGTCTTGGGAGACATCTATTTAGAGAGGGTGATTCCGTGACAAGCCGACAGATTACTGCGCTTAGAATCTTCCATACTGAATCGTTTCAGTATAGTGTCGATGTACCTTGACTATGAGAGTCTCAACATCTGTTTAGATCTATCACGATAGATATGGATCCCCAGAATGTAGGAGGCATCATCCAGATACTTCATGGAGAACCTTTGTGACAAGAATCCCTTGACTGATTGTAGCATAAGAATGTCATTTCCTATCAAGAGAATACCATCCACGTACAAGAAGAGAAATACCACAGTTCTCGCTACAATTTTACTATATATGCATGGTTCATCTGGATTTCTGATAAAATCGAATTCCTTGACCGTCTCATCAAAACAGATGTTCCAACTCCGCAATGTCTGCTTTAGTCCATAAATGGACTTAAGCAACTTGCACACCTTTCCACTGCTCCCACTCTGAATGAAACCCTCCGGTTGATCCATATAGATACACTCTTCTAAATTTCTATTTAGAAAAGCGGTCTTTACGTCCATCTTCCAGATCTCATGGTCGTGAAAGGCAGCAATGGGAAGAAGGATCCGAATGGATTTGAGCATAGCCACTGGAGAAAAGGTTTCATCATAGTCCAAACCAGATCTTTGACAAAAACCTTTTGTAACAAGTCTAGCCTTATAGGTTTCAACCTGTCCATATACACCAATCTTCTTTCTGAAGATCCATTTGCAGCCTATGGGATTTACCCCTTCTGGAGCAATGTCTAAAGTACATACTTTGTTGGTGTACATGGACTCTATTTCGATCCGCATTGAATCCAGCCATTTTACCGAGTCTCTACTCTGAATGGCTTGCTGGAAGCTAGTTGGCTCATCATCGTCGATGATACAATCCTCTCTATCCCCGTCTATGAGAAAACCATAGTATCTCTCGGGCGGATAAGACTGCCTACTAGTTCTGCGGAGTGGCGCGGGAGTGTCCGGTTCTTTCGAAACGTCTGGTTCTACCATGTTTTCAGTAATAGTCTGCGGTTATGGAATTTCTTCAAGTTCTATTGCGCTCCCACTTATCTCTTTTTCTAAAAATTGAGTTTCCAAGAAAAGGGCATGCCGAGAAACAAAGACTTTTTGTTCCTCTGCGTAATAGAAAAGATACCCCCTGGAGTTCTTTGGGTATCCCACAAATTTACACAATACTGAGTGTGCCTCGAGCTTGTCTGCATGCTGTTTTTTTACAAAAGCTGGACATCCCCATGTCTTAAGGTACTTAATATAGGGTTTCTTCCCACTCCACATTTGATATGGTGTGATAGGCACCGATTTAGTACGAACCTTGTTCAAAAGATATGCAGTTGATTCTAGTGCATATCCCCAGAAGGATCGCGGTAACTCAGCATTACTCATCATGGAACGAACTATATCCAATAGGGCTCTGTTCCGCCTTTTTGATATACCGTTGTGCTGAGGTGTGTATGGAGGAGTAAGCTGAGAAAGAATTCCATTCTCTTTTAAGTAGCCCAGGAACTCAGCATATAAGTATTCACCACCTCGATCAGATCTCAGTGTCTTGATACTTTTGCCGGTTTGTTTTTCCACTTCATTCTTGCATTCCCGGAATTTCTCAAAGGCCTCGGATTTATGATTCATCAAGAATACATGTCCATACCTTGAGAAATCATCCATAAAAGTAATGAAGTAGGAATAACCGCTTCTTGCATGTGTAGACATTTGACCGCACACGTCGCTGTGTATGAGTCCCAAGAGCTCGCTCGCTCTTACTCCATATCCAGTGAACGGAGTCTTTGTCATCTTTCTTTTGAGACATGATTGACGAGTTGCATAGGACTGATATTCAAACGGATCAAAATATCCCTCCTTATGTAACTTCGTCAATCGTGTTTCAATGATGTGACCCAGTCTACAATGTCATAAGAAAGCCTGATTTAATTGCGGAGACTTTCTTTTAAGTGTGTTCTGGACATTTAAAATCTGAGCTTGATTCAGTATGTATATTCTGTTATCTAATATACCTGACCCAATCAAATTTTGATTTAAGTGGATATGTACTACATCGCTTACAAATATAAAATTATATCCCTCTTTAGAAAGTAAATATATAGATATGATATTACAGGCTAGACTTAGATACATACAAACAGTTACGTAGAATCAATATCTGCCCACTTGTCAATCTTAGGTGATATTCCCCTGCGGATTCAGCGTCCACGCTCATTCCGTTAGCAATTCTGAGAGTCATATCACCTTCCTTGATAACTCTAGGTTTCTCAAAGTCTATAATGAATTACATATATAAGATCATGATCCGGTATCTAGTACCCAAGAAGTAGAGTTAATAGATAGACAATTTTCAATTACAAACACACTCGAAGCCGAAGCCACAACGTGTTTTGAATCCTGGCTTCTGGCTTTCCAAGCCCTGCAGCCCTTTTGACAATGCTCTTTCCCGTGACTACAAAGACATGCCTCCTTCTCTACTACTAGCCCCGAAACTTTTGCCCTACCCTTTGCCTCTACCTTACTGACACCGCTTGTCGGCTTTTGGAAGCTTTCTTCATCTCTCCCTTAGCTTTCGCCTTAGATCTAGAAGAGGAAGATTCCCTAATAAGCAGAGCGGGTGTCTCCCTGGTTTCTTTCAGGGCGCCCTCTGAGCTCCTCAATAAATTGAAGAGACTTAGAAGTGTAACTTCCTTCCCTTGAATTTTGCAATTCAAGATAAACTAGGCGTAAGTAGATGGTACGGACTCTAGAATCAAGTCAATGCATAACTCGTTCTCCAACGTGGTCCCATGATCCGCGAGCTGTTCTATATAGCTAATCATCATAAGGACGTGGTCCCCTACAGATCACCCGACAGCCCACCTCGCTTGAAGCAATATCTTTAAGATCTCATATCTTGCGATACGAGATTGCTCTCCATATAAAACTTTGGTATAGAGGAAGATGGAAGCTAAGTCCATCTTCTCGTGCTGCCTCTGGTGTTCACTATCTATTGAGGCTAACACGAGGCACTTAGCTCTCGCACAATCCTTTTCCCATGTCTGATGGATATCCATATCCGCGACGGTGGAACCTGGACCTGGGACGGCGGGGGGTTTTGTAGTAAGGAGGTAGTCCAGCTTGGCATTGGTAAGTGCCATATGGACATTCCTTAGTCAATCAATATAGTTTGGCCCAGTCAAATTATTATCTAATAACCTATGTCTGGTCATTGTGGTCGTTGTAATTAGGAGAGAGAAAAAACACTTAGCAGGATGCTCTTGCAAATTTAGATTGGTTATTAGTTTATCTAACCAGGATGGCTCCCACTGTTTCCTCGAATCCTTACTCAAACCATAAAAGAAGAATTAGTCAGGATTAATTTCACTTTTACAATTCTTGCTTAACCTTTCAGCCAGGCTGGTGTCGGTACTTCGAGTGAGCTTTTCCAACGCTTTCGTGAAGTTCCTTAATTATATAACCTCTTTTCCCTGGAGGCGTAGCCCCGTTAACACCGTTCTAGACACCTACTTGGTTTATAGCATTGATCGTTTGGTGAAAAAAACTCCCGAAAAGTAGCGCATACTCACGGTAGGATCGGGATCCAAATATCATTGTGTGATAAACTTGAAGGAAGCCTACCAAGATCATCACAATCCAAATGGTATGCAGCACTAGCAAGTTTTAGTTTCCTTAGAAACTCCCGATGTGGATTTTTGCCCCATACTCTTATAATCTTGACGAATGCCAACATATCATAAGTCACATATCAAGTTCTACCCGTTATTATCTAGGTTAATTTGAACCCACCCGTACATACCCTTGACGAAGGCCAAAATAGTAGTATGGCTGTCCCAAATCAACACATCTATCTATACTACATATGAATACCCAGCAGCTACCAATCACTATGCCTTGGCGCAGGTCAAAATACATAGCTTGAACAATACTGAATATTTATATGAAATGACGGAGGGATACGGATGTTTTTGGCGAAACCGTGAACGTAGTGAACTTGATATAGTCGAAGGAACCATGATAGCTTTTTAAAAGGAGCGGTTTAAGCTCCGCATTTAAAATTACTTTTTGAAGAAAACCGAATGGTTTTGAAATTGTTCCAATGATTAAGCTTCGCCTCGTCTTGAAATCCTCATCCAACGGCTACTAACGGATTTGGGCGAAGCGAGGCGAATTTCGATTCGCCTCGCCTCGTAACGACTATAAACGGTCAAAAAATTCAAAACTCCGCTTAAAACCTATACATACCCCCAAACCCCATTTCTTCTCATTCCAAACTCTTTTCTCCTCTAATAAAAAAATTTCCATCTCTCTAAAAAAATTTAATCTTGATCTCTATTACTATTGTGGCAATTTCCATCTCTCTAAAGAATAGAAACTCCGATCCGATCTTCCGACAGTCCGATTTCGAGTTTTCGAAGTTCCAAGCCTCTGATCGACCCATTTTTCTCTCTTTCTTATTTCTTGTTTTTAATTTATTATTTCTAATTTTCTACTCTAACACTTTTTTTTTAATATTTAGTTAAAATGTTGATATGGAGATCGAGTTCATCCGATATGCATCGAACCCAAATTCCTCTTCCCGAACAACAAGCGGAAGGATCCATCCATACATCAAGAAAAGCTAAAAAAACGTGTGACTACTGGTGATGTTTGGGATCACTATAAAATTGAATTTAGGGACGGTGTTATCTATGCTGTTTGCAAATATTGTGGTAATGCATATAAACACAAGGATAGTGCCGGTACCGGTAGTTTGAATAAACATTCAAAAAAACATTTAGAATCTCCGGCATGTTCCTCCACTGCACAAATACAAATTGGTTTCGCCGGTCAAGATTTTTTTTCAATATAATCATGATTTAAATATTTCAGAAATGGCAAGATATGTTATTGCAGATTAACATATACTCGGATTCGGAGAAAGCGCGGGTTTTGAGCGGTACGTTCAAACGGCGTTGCAACCGGCATTCAAAAGGGTTCCAAGAACTACGCTTAAAAGTCGTTATTTTAGTCTCTACAACGACAGTAAACAAGTATTAATTGATGCTCTTACTTCTTTAGATATTGGTATTTAATTAATTACTGATATTTGGACGGATAGAAGGGAACTTCTCTGGATCTGTGTTACTGCATATTGGATAAATTCTGACTGGTTTTTGCAAAAAAGAATTATTGCTTTAAGACAATTTCCATACCCGCATGGTGCTTTTCATATAACTTCTGAAATTAGATCTATTTTAGAAAAATATCATTGTGTAAATAAATTTTTTTCTATTTCTTTCGATAATTCCAGCAACAATAATTATGCTATTGCTGAATTCATTAGGCTATACAAACCAATTTGTAGTAGCCGTTTCTTTCATATTCGTTGTGCATGTCATATATTTAAACTTGTTGTACAGGATGCATATACCGTATGTAATACAAATATTCAAATAATTAAAGATGCATGTAAGTTTATTAAAAGTTCTGGAAAAAGAAAAGCTGAATGCAAAACTAGATGCCTAGCTGCAGATGTAAGGTCGTCTCTTAAAAATGATATACCCACTAGATGGAATAGTACATATGATATATTTCATACTGCATTAAAGACCGCCGGAATTATTAGTAACATGTGGAATAAACAAATGTATGTAGAAAATCACTTAACACCCGACCATTGGGCGGCTGCAGATCTTTTTAAAGATTTTCTTATGACTATTTAAATAGCAACCGAACAATTTTCTGCTACTTATACCCCTACTTCTCATATTCTTGTCTCTGAATTGTATGATATAACTAATTGTTTTGCTTGTCACGTCGAAAATCCGGTATTTCACCATCCGATACTTACCATGCTAGCTAAGATTTCTAAATATTTCTCTGAAATTTCAATTATTTATTGTTTATGTTCGGTAATGAACCCTAAAATTAAATTAGAAGGTTTGGAGGCTCTGTTAATCGGGTTCCACACGGCTATGAGACATGGTGTAGATATTGATGTCTATGTTAGTATAGTTAGAAATAATTTAGATAAAGTATTTGATTTGTATGTTGCACGGTCTTCTTTTGGTAGAATTTGTAGACCACCGCTCTCAACTAATTCACGTGCTTCAACTTCAGGTTCATCACTTGTTCAACAGAAGAGAAGAGCAAAAGGCTCGGTAGCCTCATCACCGTCATCTTTAAATGAGTTATCAATATTTTTACAAACTGAGACAGATGTAGATTTAACTATAGATGATTTTGATATTTTAACCTGGTCGAAAAGTCATGGACATTTGTATCCGGTGCTTTCTATTATGACCCGTGATTTACTAACCGTTCCAGCGTCTACGGTAGCGTCGGAAAGTATTTTTAGTACAGGTGGCAGGATATTAAGCGAGAAGAGATACAGCTTGGCATACGACACAATGGAGTGCATGATTTGCTCGCAAGATTGGGAAGCAGCAGACGTCAGGAAACAAATGCAATCACTTTGGACTCGTATTATCTACCTGAGGAGCTTACAGGATGGGACAAGACCAACATCGAAGGAAGAGGAAATACAGCCGGCGCCGACGAGTACTGAGTAAGATTTGTAATAATAGAAAAATAACTACGTAGACATGATTCTCTCTCATTGAGATCAATATTTGGAAGGGATACGTAGGCAGCCCGAGTGGATTCGGTTTTTAATGTAAAATAAATAACAAATTGTATTATGAAATTGTAATTTGATTAAATTTTTTTTAATATAAAAACGTGTTTAAATTTCAAATTTTTAAGCCTTATTTTAATTTTTAAATTTAAAAAAAAATAAAAATAGCAACCGAGTTTGGCGAAAAATTCGTCTGACTTGACGAATTTGCCTCGTTTTGCATCGCGAACCGGAAAGGTGAAACGGGGAAGCGAGCGGTTTCTGATTTCGTTATTGTTGCCCTCGTCTCGCCTAGCTGGCAAAGCGGGAAAAATTCGCTTCACCGGCTTGGCAAAGCAAACGAACTCCGAAATGAATTGCTCCGGCTCGCTTCATTAGCCACTTTTGTTAGTTAACTTTGAACTTTATTTTCTAGACTGCTACTCCCCTAAATTTTGTTTAAGGTTAGGATCAATGGGACCACGAGATGTTAAATGATAGTGGAAAAGGGAACGAAGAACTTAGAAATGGCAATTTAGATCCCTAGTCCTTGCATCTGGGGCTAATTTGACGTGAAAGAAAAAGGTGAAACGGCAAAAATGACATTTTGGCGGCTAACTTAACGGGGATGGATGAAAGTTAATAAGGAGGACTAAAAATGAATGACTTAAGAGATTCCAGGGTCTTGTTTTAAAATACCAAGATTTGAGGGTCTTATTTTAGAAATCTTGGGAGTTGCATATGGGAAAAAAACAGCCTAATTATAGATAGCAAAAGTACACTAAAATACCTCCAAATATCTAGTTTTTCACAAAAACCTCTTGAGCCAATTTTATTAGGACCCATTTGGCAACCATGTAGAGTTTCCCAAATCACATTCAGAAAAAAATTTGGGAGGTCGAACCCATGCTTGTAAACTCCAAAATCCAAATCATGCGGGTTTTAGAAGATTTCATGCCATCTCTTTTTTATCTCTCTCCACACTCATCAAAAAGAAAGTCGGTTGATGAAGCGAGCCGAAGCAATCCGCTTCGAAATTCGTTTGCTTCGTCTAGCCAGCGAAGCGAATTTTTCTCGCTTCACCGGCTAGACGAGGCGAGGGCAACAGTAACGAAACTAGAACCCGCTCGCTTCGTGAGGCGAGGGGAAGCAAATTCGTCTGGCTCGGTTGCTATTTTTTTTTAAATTTAAATTAAATATTAGGTTTAAAAATTTAAAATTTAAATAAATTTTTATATTAAAAGAAATCTTAATCAAATTACAATTTCGTAATACAATTTGTTATTGTTTTTAACAATAAAGACCGAGCTCACTAAGATTGTCTAAGTATCCCTTCCAAATATTGATCTCAATGAGAGGGAATCAGGTCTATGTAGTTTTTCTTCTATTACTACAAATCTTACTCACTACTCGTCCGTGCCGGTTGTGATTCCTTCTCTTTCGGTGTTGGTCTCGTCCGATCATGTAAACTCCTCAGGTAGATAATCCGAATCCAAAGTGATTTACCTGACGACAGCTGCTTCCCAATTTTGCGAGTAAATCATGCACTCCATTGTGTCGTGCGCCAAGCCGCATATCTTCTCGATTAGATGCCACCTGTACTAAAAGTACTTTCTGACGTTACTGTGAACACTGCAACGATTAGTAAATCACAGGCTATAGTAGAAAACACCGGATACAAATGTCCGTTGGATTTCCACCAGGCAAAAATATCAAAATTATCTATAATTAAATCTACATCTGACTCAGTTTGTAAAAATATTGATAACTCATTTAAAAATGATGATGATGAGGCAACCGGGTCTTTTGCCCTTTTTTCTGTTGAATAAATGCTAAAACTGGAATCGAAGCACGCGAACTAGTTGAGAGCAATGGTCTACTAGTTCTACCAGAAGAAAATTGTGCAACATACAAATTAAACATTTCATCTAAATTACTTTTAACGATACTAATATAGGCATCAATATCTACACTATGTCCCAAGACCGTGTGAAACCCGGTTAAAAGAGCCTCCAAACCTTCTAATTTAATTATAGGGTCAATTACCGAACATAAACAGTAAATAATTGGAATTTCAGAGAAATATTTAGAAATCTTAGCTAGCATAGTAAGTATCGGATGGTGAAGTACTAGATTTTCAACGTGACAGGCAAAACAATTAGCTATATTATACTATTCAGAGACAAGAATATGAGAAGTGGGGGTATAACTAGCAGAAAATCATTCGATAGCTATTTTAAAAGTCATAAGAAATTTTTAAAAAGATCTGCAACCGCCCAATGATCAGGTGTTAAGTGGTTTTCTACAGGCATTTGTCCATTCCACATATTACTAATAATTCCGGCGGTCTTTAATACAGTACGAAATATGTCATATGTACTATTCCACCTAGTGGCCATATCTTTTTTAAAAGACGGCTTTACACCTGCAGCTAGACATCTAGTTTTGTATTCAGCTTTTCTTTTTCCAGAACTTTTAATAAACCTACATGTATATTTAATTCTTTGAATATTTGTATTACATACGGTATATGCATCCTGTACAGTAAAGTTAAGTATATGACATGCACAACGAATATGAAAAAAACGGCCACTGCAAATTGATATGCATAGCCTAATGAGTTCAGCAATAGTAGAATTATTGTTGCTAGTATTTTCGAAAGAAATAGAAAAAATTTTATTTACACAATAATATTCTTCTAAAATAGATCTAATTTCAGAAATTAGATGAAAAGCACCTTGTGGGTTTATAAATTGTCTAAAAGCAATAATTCTTTTTTGCAAAAACCAGTCAGAATCTATCCAATATGCAGTAACACATATCCAGAGAAGTTCCCTTCTATTCGTCCAAATATCAGAAATTAATGAAATACCAGTATCTAAATAAGCAAGAGAAGCAATTAACACCTATTTACCGTCGTTGTAGAGGCTAAAACGACTTTTAAGCGTAGTCCTTATAACCCTTTTGAATATCGGTTGCAACACCTTTTAAACGTACTGTAACGACTCTAATTTCACTGTACGTAAATTTTTTAAAAGTTAATATACATAATGGAGTTAACAAGCCTGAGTATATTTTAAATGTTGTTTTTATTTAAGAACAACAAAAAACAACTTGTAGCTCATTGGTAAAACCTTGCATTGCTGTGACATAGCCTATGTGTTCGAATCCCATCAGCCACATATTATTTTTTGGAATTTTTCTTTTAAAATTTTTGGAAGCCCAAAAGTTTACATGTGCAATACACGTAAGAAATGAAAAGATAGAAAAATAAACATGTGCACAATGTTGTATGTACAGAGGAGGACACGTGGCAAGAATCTAAGCCCCTAACTCTTCAACTTGGCCGTCGAGATCGAGCCTATTGCCGGCACCATCGGGCCCCACCGTAGGGAATGGCCCCGTTCTCTGCACACTAAAACCCTTGGACTCCCCCACTACCCCTGTTCTATTCGTTTTTCCTGCATTTATTCAAAGAGTTTAAATTCACCCTTTAATCATATTTTTAATGCATTTTTAATTCTCTCTTAAATTCCAAAACCCTAATTTTACCCTATAAAAACAACCCCATACCATAGCCCTCTTCATTCTGAAATTTCTTGTCAAAAATTCTCAAAATTTTCCAAGTCAAAGAAGAGTATAAGTGGAGTTAGCCCTAGTTCCATTTCCGGCGAGAATTTGAGGTACTTCCGGTGACCCCGCGACTCCACGAAGGTACCAATTTCTTCCTATACCTCTCCTCTAATCTTCTAGCAAGTAAGTCCCATCTCTCTTCTCCTCTTCCAACATTAAAATGATCTCTTTTCAAACCATGTCGGTAAATGAAGTTATATCGGCTTTTGTTTCTAAAACTTTAAAGACTACAATTTTCTCTTAAGAATCACTCATCAATATCATTTTACCTTCCTTGTTAATTATTAACTTATATTTTGAAACAAGTTTCACCTTAAAACCCCATGTAAAACAATTTTATTTAAGCTTTTTCGTTTAAATACCATGAAATTTACATACGACGTCTTTTAATACTTGTGTTTAGCATATCTTTAGAAAACCTCACAAGATAATGACCTACCTCTCACATACACACATCTTGATATAACACGATTCTCTTAAAACCAATATCTTGTGACAAAATACGACTTTTCAATAAAAATACCTAAAACTATAAAAACTCATTTTCTTGTAAATAGTATTTTAAATTCCTTGCAATTATACCTCTACAACCCATTTCGGGGAACCCGCTATTGGATGGTGCGGATTATCGCACATCCACAGGCTAGTAGAGCGAGATGCAGACCTCCTCATGGAGCATACGATCTCGATGGAATTTTAATACAATTTTTAAGAAAAACGAGAATTTCTATTTAATAATAAAAATTAATTTTTAATAATTATATAAATATTATTAAACAATCTATATTTAATATATAATAAAATTCCATGTTTTTTTAGAATATAAAAGAATTACAAGTTTCATGAAAATACCATTAAGAATCAATGCAAGTCAAACTTTACACTAAAATACCTTGAACTATTCAAGTTTCACTAATATACTTCATTCTATAAAATTTACATCAATGAAAACCCTATATAACATAAATAAATACTTGAGATTTATTTTGAAAGTATAAAAAAATATTTTTTCATAAAAAACCACAAGTTATATTAAATTATATTAAGGACCCTATTAAATATAGTTTCAAGCGGAACCAATTCTCTTGAGCCTCAAAGAGCCGGAGAAAGCGGGTGCTTACTTATTTATGGTGGAAACTAAAACGGGATTTTCAATGGCAATTGTTTTAGAAAAAGATACAAATCCTGCCGTCCATGTGCAGCAGTTACCGATAACACTAAAATCTAATTCAGGATCCAAATCTGTTTAAGTGTCCGACTCAATCTAAGTCTCAGTATAATCTCAATACAATCCAAATATGAATCCAATCATAACTCCAATCCAACAAGAATTCAATATATATACTTGAACCTGAACATGAATGCCGAACAATACGATAATGCAACATGACTTGACTTGACCGAACCATGGATATATCTTGAACTTGACTAAATGACTATCCGTTTACATCCTGAACCATTTACATGGACAACTTATACCATGGTCTCGGCAAGTCTTATACTACAAAATAATACAATATATATTACGGGGTTTAAAGGGGTAGACTGATACAGAATGCGTTTAAAGTGGCACGATGATGGACACTAAAAGAAACCTACATGAACATCCGTACCATTGTCCCGTGGGTTTTGACGGGGCTTTGTACTTTTCGTTTCCCATAGTCCACAGGATAGATGAACTCCTCTCGTATACACTGATATATTCTGTACCAAGTTACAAACAACTATGTTAGCATAACAAATATATAATTTACTTATTTGATTCTTTGTCTATTCCATTCTATTTTTTGGGACTTACCGAGCGCTAGTTCGCTGACGACATTCCTGTCTCTTCTTTCTTTGGAATGTTGTCAGGAGGACCCGACTCTCAGGAGATCGAGCCGAGCCAGGACGATTTGGAGCAGTTTACAGAGGAACCAGAGTTCTAGTTCCTATTTGTACTTACATTTCTTTCACTTCATATGCCATTGTTTAGGCATCGTTTTCTTTCATTCTACTTTAATTTTCAGTTGTATATAAAGAATGGTTATCAATAAAAGTTGTTGTTTTATTATATCTCTTGTCATTCTTGTGTTATTTATTTATATTGCTTATTTACGCTTAGCGTGTTTACTTCTGAGTAAATACGTCGCGGCCCGCCACGTCTCCTTTCTTATATACTGGGAAGCGGGGCGTGACAGGTTTTGTTGGCGGCCCATGCAGGTCAGTTCTGTATGGAAACCTAAGCAATACATCACAAGAATTATACGAATCAGCAACTATACATTCTTTACATTTCAATTCTTTGAATCTATCCTAACCCTACTTTTTCTTTCAAGGTTATGGATTCCCCGAACAACACGAGCACCAACGTGAATGGAAACACTCCACCTCTTCTACCACCACCACCTACCGTTGCAGCTCCTATCAATAAGCAGACGGTATTGCTTGAGATAATTAAGAGTCTCTTGGAGGGTCAGCAGCAGCAGAATGCTATCCTCTTGCACTGCCCTGAGACTGAGGCACCCGGAGTAAAGCGATTCCGGGCACTGCACCATAAGAACTTTTCTTGAAAGAGATCCCCCTAGAGGCAAAGGAACGGGCTCAGTCTATTGAAGATGATCTGGCAGCAGCACAAGTGCCAGAGATTGCTTGGGTGAGAGTTGCGAAGCTGTTACTCACTGATAACGCCAGAGTATGGTGGAAGGTTGAAGAAAGCCGACTCATCCAGCCGATTGAATGGAAGACATTTCGCGATATGTTCGACGCGAAATATTTTCCCTAAACTGTCCGTTTTGACATGGAGCAGCAATTTATCCACCTGCAATAAGGCTCTATGTGGAGAAAATCTGTGGATGAGTATGATGTTAAGTTCACTATGCTTGGCAGGTAAGATATGTATCAAATATTCAATTTCCTAATATCACATACTACACTGCTAACATAAGACCATAACAGGTTTGCGGCACATCTCATACCGACTGCTGAGATTAAAGCTCGAAGATTTCAGCAAGGGTTGGACCCGGAGATCCAAGTTGCACTAAATACAGGGGATTTCCCAACCCACGATCTAGATCTGAAGGCTGGCCGACGATATCAGGCAGTTGTGAAGAAGAAGGGCAGACATCAAACTGCCGGTGTGAAGCACCCTGCTACCCAGATAACAGGAGGAGTCTCTTCCAGGCCACCGTTTGTACCCAAGAGACCGGGAGTAACTTTTAACCGGCCCATTCCAGACTTTTGCTTCTACTGCAAGAGGAATGGACACCTGGCGAAGGACTGCAAACGGCCTGTGCTTAGTCTGTGGCTCATCCACTCACGACATGGTTGCATGTCCTCATAGACTCAATCCGAATCTAGCTCCCAAACCAACCATCACTTTCCGCAGCGGCCAGCTATTCAGGCGCCTGCACCTCGTCTTGCTCTCCCAGCTCCACTTCCTCATGGACCTCCTGCACAGCCTCCTCATCAGTTTCATCAGGCACAGAGAAATATGCCGCAAGGACAGAGGAATGTGCCTCCAGCAAGGAGGAATGTACCTAAGCATCAGGCTTTCACAATAACTGTGGAAGAAGCTGAAGCCACTGGCCAAATCATCACTGGTAACTCCCACTCTTTCAAAATATTTTCAATCTTTATATACATCAATATATATATTTTCCTATACTTAAACATATTCCACACAACTTATGTACAATCTTAGTAGCCTCCATACCCTTAGCACTCTTCAACACTGGAGCATTACATTGCTTTATGTCGCAACGGTTCGTCCGAACTCATGCAATTCCAGTTAAACCGCTCGTATCCAGCTGGAATGTCAGTTCAGGGAACGACGTTCTAAAGGTAACTCTGGGATACGATATGTGTCCAGTAGTCGTCAGCAGCAGAGAATTTTATGCGGATTTCAAGGTGCTGGAGATACCGAATTTTGATATAGTCTTGGGTATGGACTGGCTAGGAACTTTCTTCGCTACCATCGACTGTCGTCAAAAGAGGGTAGTGTTCACGATTCCAGATCATCCGCTCTTTTAATTCAAGAGTAGAGACCGTACCCTGGAGCCTAGTGTAAGTCGATGTCGTGCACCCCGCGGTTCGCGGGGAGGCGGAATTTTCAAAAACAGTTAATATTTGACTACGCAACACCGGCTAAACTCCAGGATCTATTCGATAACCTTAACTAACAACTAACTATGGAGGTTTACCTACTATGGTAGAATGTTATAACTCTAAGATACGGTCCTTCGAGTCTTCTAGTGCTCCTCTCCATGGCTCCTCGGAGATAGGATGACGAAAGCTCCATCGGCCTCCTTGCGTCAAAGATGATCCACCGCGAGAGAATGTGCTCCAAGCTTCAACCTCTAATCGAGGTAACTAAGGTAGATGGTTCGCTAATCCAACTAGTTTAGGAGATGTAGAGACTGCTAATGGATTGCAGTGTCTCACTAAACCCTATGGCTCATAACACATATGAAGGATTAGGGTTTAGTCTTGAGGTAGAAGGAGATAGAGAAACTCAAGAGAGAGAATGAGAAGAAGAAAATGAACCATCAAGAAAGCTAAGTGTAGAGAATGACTCATATATATTTCCTTATCTCACTTACTGAGCCATGGAATAAAAAACAATACAATATAGCACCTTTGCCTCAATAGCGAGTCAAAAAGAATAAACAAATCCAAGAGCTATGCTATGCACCATGCCACCAAAGTCTCCTCCATTTCCACCTCATTAACCCATTTAGAAAATGGATAATACAAATAATGAGGTGGCTTCTTCTAAAAGCATGCCTTGCCAAATTACAAGAATGCCCCTCACCGTATATGCATACCCCTATCCGTATTCCGAAAAATACGGATACACTGAGACGATAACAATCCAATAATACAATACTAAGATCCGGCTTAAACCAAAGCCTACTAGTATCATCCGCCCGATCAGCATCCGTGTACAGGTACACGTATGTGATCGAAGCCCTGCCGTAAAACCATACGACGTCTACATCAATTGCTCGAAGCAGGGAAACCCTCTGTGTGGGACTCTAAAGACTCGACAGTACGCTGGCAGTGGGTTTAACCATAAGCCGTCAGCTGTACTAGCTGTACGTAACGATTACCCAGGTATCTGTCGATAAGAAGGACGATGAGCAAGCTCATCCGAACTCCTACTTACCCTATCCGTGACAATCTCTGTACAGTCCGGTCTGTTCATCTGAGATACTCGCATATCCGCCTAGGGGGATGGTAAACGTCAGACCCCCAACAACGTGATAAGTCGTGCCGGAGGAGAGCCCGATACACCCTGAGAAACTACCGGAGTACCTTACCAGTATTTCTCGACTGCCCTGGCTACATACTTTGTAATGGCTTTCCAAACACTGTGCGATATCAACCCCCAATACCGGGAGAGACGAATCCTATCTGATCGCTACAGTCTCCAAGTGCTTCGGGACTATACCCAACTACTACCTGTTTGCATGACTCCTTTAAGCGTGGTAGGGTAGTAATCAAAGTGCAGTGGGAACACACTCAAGACTGAGTAGCGATGGCAATTCAACGGACAAAGCTGTACTTATGCCACCTGGGAACTGCTACCTAACGATAGGTATAATACCAACCATCAGTTCCCAACGAGTCCTGTCCAGTGTAACTCATAACCTAATAAGCACCAGCATACCATCTCCAGTACGTCGTACTAATGGCTGTGGGACAGACCATATCCCCTGCTGGGATGAAAAGCGTATACACTAGTCTACTCTGGAGTATCGATGTCCCGTCTCGATAATCCAACGACTAGAGACGTGTATAAGAATGTACTTATAGACTACCCAGCCCCTACAAATGTGACTGCCATCACAATCCCGGTAGTCAAGCAAAGATCCTAAGGGCTCTATCAATATGTATAAGCGATATGCTATAATAAACACATGCACATATTGAGGTAGAATCAAACCAGGTAGCATACTACCATATCGAGCAAGATTGTTATTATAACTGTGAAATATTCCAAGCATCCAATATGTAATATACAATCCAGTATGATACAATAATGGCCTCTAGGGCATATATCACTAATAACCTCTCACTTGCACTAAGGCCATGTATTGGTATATCGCAGACCTATCACTCAATTAGCCGCTCGAACTGTGTCTGAGGGATGGCCTTTGTCAGTGGATCTACAGTGTTGTTCTCTATCTCTACTCTCCGCACCTCGATCTCCCGTCGATCAATGATCTCCCTGATCAGGTGGAACCGCCTCAGGATGTGTTTGAACTTCTGATGGGATCTTGGTTCCTTCGCCAAAGCTATAGCGTCGTTGTTATCACAATACAGCGGCATTGGATCAACAATGGATGGAACCACCTAAAGCTCTATCATGAACTTCCTGATCCAGACTACTTCCTTCGCGGCATCATAGGAAACAATATACTCCTCTTCCATAGTCGAGTCAGCAATGGTGTCCTGCCTGGAGCTCTTCCAAAGAACCGCCCCTCCATCGAGGGTAAAGATATGACCCGACATGGACTTGGAGTCATCCTTGTCACTCTAGAAGCTGGAGTCGGTGAAGGCCTCGATCTGGAGGTCTTCCCTGCCGTACACCAAGAGCATCTTCTTAGTCCTTCTCAGGTACTTGAGAATGTTCTTCATTGTTATCCAGTGTTTTTTCCCTGGGTTTGACTGATACCGGCTTACGGCGCTCAGGGCGTATGCTACATCTGGTCTGGTACATAATATCGCATACATTATAGAGCCTACTACAGATGCATAGGGTATAGTAGACATGCGATCCCTTTCTAAATCAGTCTTAGGAGACATCTATTTAGAGAGGGTGATTCCGTGACAAGCCGACAGATTACCGCGCTTAGAATCTTCCATACTGAATCGTTTCAGTATAGTGTCGATGTACCTTGACTATGAGAGTCTCAACATCTGTTTAGATCTATCACGATAGATATGGATCCCCAGAATGTAGGAGGCATCATCCAGATACTTCATGGAGAACCTTTGTGACAAGAATCCCTTGACTGATTGTAGCATAAGAATGTCATTTCCTATCAAGAGAATACCATCCACGTACAAGAAGAGAAATACCACAGTTCTCGCTACAATTTTACTATATATGCATGGTTCATCTGGATTTCTGATAAAATCGAATTCCTTGACCGTCTCATCAAAACAGATGTTCCAACTCCGCAATGTCTGCTTTAGTCCATAAATGGACTTAAGCAACTTGCACACCTTTCCACTGCTCCCACTCTGAATGAAACCCTCCGGTTGATCCATATAGATACACTCTTCTAAATTTCTATTTAGAAAAGCGGTCTTTACGTCCATCTTCCAGATCTCATGGTCATGAAAGGCAGCAATGGGAAGAAGGATCCGAATGGATTTGAGCATAGCCACTGGAGAAAAGGTTTCATCATAGTCCAAACCAGATCTTTGACAAAAACCTTTTGTAACAAGTCTAGCCTTATAGGTTTCAACCTGTCCATATACACCAATCTTCTTTCTGAAGATCCATTTGCAGCCTATGGGATTTACCCCTTCTGGAGCAATGTCTAAAGTACATACTTTGTTGGTGTATATGGACTCTATTTCGATCCGCATTGAATCCAGCCATTTTACCGAGTCTCTACTCTGAATGGCTTGCTGGAAGCTAGTTGGCTCATCATCGTCGATGATACAATCCTCTCTATCCCCGTCTATGAGAAAACCATAGTATCTCTCGGGCGGATAAGACTGCCTACTAGTTCTGCGGAGTGGCGCGGGAGTGTCCGGTTCTTTCGAAACGTCTGGTTCTACCATGTTTTCAGTAATAGTCTGCGGTTATGGAATTTCTTCAAGTTCTATTGTGCTCCCACTTATCTCTTTTTCTAAAAATTGAGTTTCCAAGAAAAGGGCATGCCGAGAAACAAAGACTTTTTGTTCCTCTGCGTAATAGAAAAGATACCCCCTGGAGTTCTTTGGGTATCCCACAAATTTACACAATACTGAGTGTGCCTCGAGCTTGTCTGCATGCTGTTTTTTTACAAAAGCTGGACATCCCCATGTCTTAAGGTACTTAATATAGGGTTTCTTCCCACTCCACATTTGATATGGTGTGATAGGCACCGATTTAGTACGAACCTTATTCAAAAGATATGCAGTTGATTCTAGTGCATATCCCCAGAAGGATCGCGGTAACTCAGCATTACTCATCATGGAACGAACTATATCCAATAGGGCTCTGTTCCGCCTTTTTGATATACCGTTGTGCTGAGGTGTGTATGGAGGAGTAAGCTGAGAAAGAATTCCATTCTCTTTTAAGTAGCCCAGGAACTCAGCATATAAGTATTCACCACCTCGATCAGATCTCAGTGTCTTGATACTTTTGCCGGTTTGTTTTTCCACTTCATTCTTGCATTCCCGGAATTTCTCAAAGGCCTCGGATTTATGATTCATCAAGAATACATGTCCATACCTTGAGAAATCATCCATAAAAGTAATGAAGTAGGAATAACCGCTTCTTGCATGTGTAGACATTTGACCGCACACGTCGCTGTGTATGAGTCCCAAGAGCTCGCTCGCTCTTACTCCATATCCAGTGAACGGAGTCTTTGTCATCTTTCTTTTGAGACATGATTGACGAGTTGCATAGGACTGATATTCAAACGGATCAAAATATCCCTCCTTATGTAACTTCGTCAATCGTGTTTCAATGATGTGACCCAGTCTACAATGTCATAAGAAAGCCTGATTTAATTGCGGAGACTTTCTTTTAAGTGTGTTCTGGACATTTAAAATCTGAGCTTGATTCAGTATGTATATTCTGTTATCTAATATACCTGACCCAATCAAATTTTGATTTAAGTGGATATGTACTACATCGCTTACAAATATAAAATTATATCCCTCTTTAGAAAGTAAATATATAGATATGATATTACAGGCTAGACTTAGATACATACAAACAGTTACGTAGAATCAATATCTGCCCACTTGTCAATCTTAGGTGATATTCCCCTACGGATTCAACGTCCACGCTCATTCCGTTAGCAATTCTGAGAGTCATATCACCTTCCTTGATAACTCTAGGTTTCTCAAAGTCTATAATGAATTACATATATAAGATCATGATCCGGTATCTAGTACCCAAGAAGTAGAGTTAATAGATAGACAATTTTCAATTACAAACACACTCGAAGCCGAAGCCACAACGTGTTTTGAATCCTGGCTTCTGGCTTTCCAAGCCCTGCAGCCCTTTTGACAATGCTCTTTCCCGTGACTACAAAGACATGCCTCCTTCTCTACTACTAGCCCCGAAACTTTTGCCCTACCCTTTGCCTCTACCTTACTGACACCGCTTGTCGGCTTTTGGAAGCTTTCTTCATCTCTCCCTTAGCTTTCGCCTTAGATCTAGAAGAGGAAGATTCCCTAATAAGCAGAGCGGGTGTCTCCCTGGTTTCTTTCAGGGCGCCCTCTGAGCTCCTCAATAAATTGAAGAGACTTAGAAGTGTAACTTCCTTCCCTTGAATTTTGCAATTCAAGATAAACTAGGCGTAAGTAGATGGTACGGACTCTAGAATCAAGTCAATGCATAACTCGTTCTCCAACGTGGTCCCATGATCCACGAGCTGTTCTATATAGCTAATCATCATAAGGACGTGGTCCCCTACAGATCACCCGACAGCCCACCTCGCTTGAAGCAATATCTTTAAGATCTCATATCTTGCGATACGAGATTGCTCTCCATATAAAACTTTGGTATAGAGGAAGATGGAAGCTAAGTCCATCTTCTCGTGCTGCCTCTGGTGTTCACTATCTATTGAGGCTAACACGAGGCACTTAGCTCTCGCACAATCCTTTTCCCATGTCTGATGGATATCCATATCCGCGACGGTGGAACCTGGACCTGGGACGGCGGGGGGTTTTGTAGTAAGGAGGTAGTCCAGCTTGGCATTGGTAAGTGCCATATGGACATTCCTTAGTCAATCAATATAGTTTGGCCCAGTCAAATTATTATCTAATAACCTATGTCTGGTCATTGTGGTCGTTGTAATTAGGAGAGAGAAAAAACACTTAGCAGGATGCTCTTGCAAATTTAGATTGGTTATTAGTTTATCTAACCAGGATGGCTCCCACTGTTTCCTCGAATCCTTACTCAAACCATAAAAGAAGAATTAGTCAGGATTAATTTCACTTTTACAATTCTTGCTTAACCTTTCAGCCAGGCTGGTGTCGGTACTTCGAGTGAGCTTTTCCAACGCTTTCGTGAAGTTCCTTAATTATATAACCTCTTTTCTCTGGAGGCGTAGCCCCATTAACACCGTTCTAGACACCTACTTGGTTTATAGCATTGATCGTTTGGTGAAAAAATCTCCCGAAAAGTAGCGCATACTCACGGTAGGATCGGGATCCAAATATCATTGTGTGATAAACTTGAAGGAAGCCTACCAAGATCATCACACTCCAAATGGTATGCAGCACTAGCAAGTTTTAGTTTCCTTAGAAACTCCCGATGTGGATTTTTGCCCCATACTCTTATAATCTTGACGAATGCCAACATATCATAAGTCACATATCAAGTTCTACCCGTTATTATCTAGGTTAATTTTAACCCACCCGTACATACCCTTGACGAAGGCCAAAATAGTAGTATGGCTGTCCCAAATCAACACATCTATCTATACTACATATGAATACCCAGCAGCTACCAATCACTATGCCTTGGCGAAGGTCAAAATACATAGCTTGAACAATACTGAATATTTATATGAAATGACGGAGGGATACGGATGTTTTTGGCGAAACCGTGAACGTAGTGAACTTGATATAGTCGAAGGAACCATGATAGCTTTTTAAAAGGAGCGGTTTAAGCTCCACATTTAAAATTACTTTTTGAAGAAAACCGAATGGTTTTGAAATTGTTCCAATGATTAAGCTTTGATTTGTTTTATCTTGCATTAATCTTTGTTAATGCGGTATTGTTCCCGCAAAAAATTTCTGCGCAAAAGAGCCCAAAGTATCAAATGGCAGCGATACGCTTAAGAAAATGCAAAGCAGCATTTTCCGGGCTGTATTTTGACAAACTCCAAAATGAGAACCAGCTAAATTCTGAAGGTATCAAAAGCGTCTCAAAAAATCCTTCGATTTGATATATTATGGACCTCATAATTCATTCAGGATCAAAAGTTATAAGCAAATGTGCTATGCACGTGTAATCTAAGTAATGCTCTACTACATGGGGGATACATTTTTAGTCCACATCGGGAAAAAGAGAGATCTCTTCTCTACCACTCCCATATAAATAAGAGGGGATACCTCTTAGAAAAGAGGAGAATTCAATTCTCAAAAGAGCTTAGTTCTCCATAGGAGCTTAGTGCTCCAAGTTAGGGACATAGCTGCCTCTCCCATAATGCGTATATGCGCAAGCGCCATGTGCGCTACCTGCAACGCATGTGCGCCTGCCACATGCGCACACGTGCGCACTACGTGCGAGGATTCAATCCTCAAATGAGCTTAGTGCTCCAAGTTAAGGCCGTAGCTGCCCCCCATAATGCGTATATACGCAAGCGCCATGTGCGCCACGTACAACGCACGTGCGCACCACGTGCGAGGATTCAATCGTCAAAGGAGCTTAGTTCTCCTAGTTAGGGTCATAGCTCCCCCCATAATGCGCATATATGCAAGCTCCATGTGCGCTACATGCAAACATGTGCGCCCAACACATGCGACGCACATACGCGAACGCAAAGAAGCCTTTTTCAGCAGCGAGAAGTTTAAGCTCCAGCCTGTTCTTCCCCCCTGATGAGTAGGACATGGTTCAAAGGGTACATCTCTCCACACTTTCGATATATGGCGCTATAATCTATCAGTGTCGTCGGAAAGATGGTGGGTCGCAACGACCAATGATCCTTCTTTCCCAAAAAAGAAAAGAGAAAGACGGAGAACCCCCCCCAATAAACTTCAAGTTCTCAGAAAAGAAAGGAGAAGAGCAATCTCTAAGAAGAAGAACCTTCTTCAAGATAAATAAAAATAAGAGAGATCATAACATCTCCCCCATATTTAAGAGTTTAATTCTCATATCATAAGAACTTAGTTCTTTTCCTAGATCATAGATCTACAAAGCAAAATCTTTCACAAAAACAGAAGAGACCATAGCATCTCTTTATAAGAGAAGAACTTAGTTCTTAGATCTACGAGACAAAGTCTCTTATAAATGAGAATTTAATTCTCAGAGCACAGAACTGGCAAAGAAGCGCTTTAGCGCTCCAAGTCTAGCGCTCAGTGCCAAGCGCACCACGTGCTCCTCACGTGTGCGCTGTTTTAAAAGAAGCGCTTCAGCGCTCTAAGTCTGGCGCTCAGCGCCAAGCGCACCACATGCTCCTCACGTGTGCGCTATTTCAAAAGAAGCGCTTCAGCGCTCCAGGTCTGGCACTCAGCGCCAACCGCACCACGTGCTCCTCACGTGTGCACTGATGGAATACAAAGTGTTCTTTAAATAAAACCCAGCGCCATAAAAAGTGTTCAACACTCAGTAAAAGACAAAAGAAAAAGGGGTGTCAGAACCCAAATTAATGCTCAGCATTGTTAAATAAAAAAAGGGACTGAGCCCAAATAAATGTGCAACATTTTATTCAAAACTAAGCAGGCTAAGCCCAAGTTGGCTACAAATCCGTAATTCAGATCAACTGAGCCCATGTGCTCATAATCTTTTTAATTGATCTTGGTTCCAAACCTGACTATAGATCTCTCAACCAATATTGGTTCAAGGGTACATCTCTTCATACCTATGATACATGTCGTAATATTTCAACGTCTTCAGAGAGATGGAGGGTCCCAATAACCAAAAAACTTTTGGCGCATCCTTAAATTGTGAAACCAAAATACCAGACTATGATGTTTTTAAACTGGACTATGAGGTCCTTAAAACTCATGGACTATGATGTCCTTAAACTTTACGGATTATGAGATCCTTAAACTCATAGACTATGATGTCCTTAAACTTTACGGACTATGATGTCCTTAAACCGAATGGACCATGACGTCCCTAAACTTATGGACTATGACGTCCTTAAACTTTACGAACTATAAGGTCCTTAAACTCATGGACTATACAATCCTTAAACGGTGGACCGCAATGTCCCTAAACTAAAACGATAGAGTCCAAATACTCTTTCATTGGATCTAAATGATCCCAAAATCCTGTTGAGTAGATCTTAGTCTAAAATTAGACTAATGTATCCTCAACAAACGTTTAAGTTGATCTTAATTTCAATGAGATTAACGATCCTTAAACTCAAATCAAACCCAAATCTAAGAAAATACGGATTTGGACTAATTCACGCCCCACGGGCGACAACATAAATTAATCTCCGTATACGATCAACGGGAAACCAAAAACAAAACAAACACATACAACACGAAGTGACTATCTGGAGAAGGAGAAAGTGGTTACCGCGATACGGTAGCGTAATTAACTGCAGGGGCTTGCGCTTGCAGGGAAGAGCGTCCCCACAATCAAAAACCCCTCGTACACGAGGGGGAATCTGACGAAGTCTGCTACAACGGCCGCATCTGTCTAAACCTTTGATTTTCGGTGCCATAAATCAACTTGGCATCTTCGGAGAGATGGACGGATAAAACCAAATACTATCTGCCCCCAAATTCACGCAAGACGGCCTACGCGGTTTCGTCTCTGTTTTCGGCGGCGAACAGATTCTGGTACGGCCGGTGGGACCTTTTTCTCTTTCCACTCCACACTTTATGTGTCGTGTTTCGCGAAAAAATCATGGCTGCTATGGTTGCCTGTGGATTCGAGGTACTAAGATTTGGTGTCTTGCTCCGTGCAGAAGAGAAAATGACTTCCAACTGCACCAACTGCAACAACAACTCCCACTCCGTCCTCACTGGAGGGGTGACCTATGGGCCCCAAACGGCCTCCATCTTCGCTATGCCAGTGGAACGGGTGACTCAGGCCACTACTGGACTGTTCTTCGGGACTATGCTCCTACCAATGAGCTTTAACGCCCCAGTGCCATCGCAAGAAGCTCCAAAGAAGTCGGTCTTTGATCGGCTTGCAACTACCGCGACCCCTTTCAACGGATCTCTCGAATCTAATGCCTCGGTCGTTAACAGACTGGGCCAAAACTCAAGCGGACCCGTAAAGATGCCTGCAATAGCCGAAGGAGTTATCTCGAAGCGGATAGCCATTCCAACTCCAATAGACGAAGTCGTCAAAGGGGCTTCTCCTGCCAAGGGGTCGGTCTTCGCAAGACTGACCGTTCCAACTCCTACCGCGGGTGAGGTCATTACAAGCTCTCCCCTTACCCGAAAGTCAGTCTTCAACAGGTTGGACGTTTCTTCTCAACGGACGTCAGTTTTCGATAGGTTGGCACCAACGGCAACCCTTCACCAGAACAGGGGGAATGATGAAGCCACCCCCGTAACTGAGCCAGTACCGTCTGCAAGACATGCTCTACGTCGCCATTGGCGTCGAGTGAGGAAAACCGGAGGCAGCTCTCTCTCAGGATTGACTTCACCAGCTCCGATGGTGGAAATTGACGCTGCTGTTCCAACTGGGAACAGCTTTGAACCACTCAGGAGGGTGCGCAAGAACTCTCCAATTGCCGTACTTAAAAGGTCTCCTCCACCTTTGGAGAACGTTACAAAGGCAAAGCCGGAACATCCCCCTTAGCGGTTATCCTCTAAAATCCATAAGGTTTGGCGAAGGGTCCAAGACTCTGTGATTAACCAAGACTACTCCCGCCAACCGAAGAAAATGAAGGTTCAGCAAGAGAAAGACCACCCCGTCGTACCATAGAAGGTATCGTCTATATGGGTGCCCGCTGCAATGGCCGTCTCAACTTCGACCGCCCACAAAAAGAGAAGTCCGAAGAAAATCTCCGTGTCCACGACAAAGCTCAAAGGCACTGAATCTAAATGCCCCAAGTCTAGGGGCATGATAGTGCACACCATTTACATGGCATCCGAAAAAAAGGATAGCCGTACCTCCACAGGTCATCGACCAGTTACACGGCCTGTGATAAAGGCTCATGAGCAACAACAGCAGAAGCTCCAAGAAATGCTAACGAAGATGGCCGCACTCACTGGGCTAAAAGAAAGCCCGGTGACGTCGTCGGAGAAGCGCCAGGAACAAGAAACCGACGCCGAGTTCCTCTGAAGAATGCTCGAGAAGAAAGATAAAGAGGCCGCGGAACAAGCATCCAACATAAAGCAAATGGCGCTTCCGTTTCAAGATATGGTCGGGATGATGATACAGCCGGATCCTCCAGCCGAAGGCCCTCCAATAATCCTTGAAGACGACAGAGAGGAGACATCAAACCCTCTTCTGGCTTTATCAACAGCCAAGGAAGAGACCATCTCCAAAGCCGCCCTTGACGACTATATAGCTCAACAGATACGAGCTCATCAAGCGAACGAAACTGCTGGCCAAGTCGTCAGAATCGGGTGACCCTATCCCAGCTGGTACGATCAAATTAAGTACCCGCCAGGATACACAATCCCTAAATTTCATGTATATAAGGGGACAAGAAACCCCCACCAGCACGTCGCCCAGTTCAGGGCTCTCTGCGACAATACTGGAGGTGACGATAAGCTGCTGCTTCGCCAATTCGTCGGTAGCCTAGCGGAGACGGCCTTCGAATGGTATTCGGAGCTTCCGAACGACACCGTCAAAACGTTTATAGAGATGGAGTTGTTTTTCACTCAGCGTTTCGCAAGCTCTAGCGAACGCACCCCAATCACGGCGTTGATCAATGCCCAAGTGAAGCCAGAGGAGACATGGGTTCAATATGCAATTCGATGGTGCAACCTATGGTCGAAATGCGAACAACGCATAGAAGAGGTTCCTGCAGTAGGCATGTTTGTGGGAACCCTCGATCCGCAGGCGACCATATCCCAATTCATGATGTTTTTCAAGCCGACCACTTTCCAGGTTTTAATCGACAAGCTGACCCAAATGGGCCATATGGGCCATAGACCGTCCTCCTCAAAAATGGAGCCACGAAATGAAAAGGGCAAAGGGAAAGCAACCTTCGTCGCCAACGTTCAACAACAACCGAGTGGCCCGAGACCGACTGTTCGCCAAAGCAACAAGCGGCAATCCCTCGATGAGAAGTTGAGACGTCCTTACTCGTTTCCCCGGGATAAAATAAGGAGACTATTCGAAATGGCAGTGCATAACGGGCTCATCACTCTATCAGAGTCGAGACACTCGCTGCAACCGAATGACGTCAACAATCCCAATAAATGCCCCTATCACCGAATATTGAGCCATCCGATCGAAGACTGCTACGTCTTCAAAAACTGGGTTGAAGACAAGTACCAACAAGGCAAGTTCGCGCTGTCCGAAAACTGGAAGGTAAATCCGCCACAACAGCACACTCCTAAAAGGGTAGACACGCCGGGGGCATCATGCTCATTCATAGAGGAAGCTCCATGGGAAGTAGTTCTTTCGGCAAAAAATGAAAAGAATGCTGAAGGATCTTCAAGCATGCCCCGCAATCAGGTGGAAAAGCCCGCTAGAGCCCGAGATCATTGAGGGAATGCTGAAACCGCGCCCGACACCGCGGGTTGGTAGCAATGGGCAAAATACCCAGGTCTAGCCGTCAAAGTCTTCGAAGAAGAAGAAGAAGACCAAGAAGCCCGCGCAACCTGATGACAAGCGCACGGACCTACAAAACCATATTGACGCGCTGGAGGAATACAACCAGAAGGCATGGACCCCAGTCACACTCCATGAGTTTCTCAACCATATCCTTGAGAACAGAGGCAATGGCAATGATGAGGGAGACGACGCGTCAGAAGAACCCGAAGATTACGTGGCAAGTTGTCTCATGATCTCTCACTCATCAATAGATGATAAAGAAGCTCCTGATGCAGAGAAGTTGGGGGCAGAATCGGCACCAAAATCCTTGGAACCGTCTAATGAGTTGATTGACGTGCTGCTAAACGAAGCCCGTCAGAAGAGCAAAGTTGATCGAGAACGCAAAATGGCCATATTCGAAAAAGCTAGGCATCGACGTCAAGAGGAAGAAGTCACGGTAGGGATGAATCATAAAACACCCCAACCAAACCAAATCACACCCTAATTGGGTGTATCCCACTTTATCATTATGTATCCCATCGCGTAACAGATACACATGCATACAGGATGAACAATGGACCGTAATGTCTTAAAACTAACTATGGACCGAAATGTCCTAAAACTAACGACGGACCGAAACGTCTTTAAACTACTACAAACCCCCGGCATCCCCAGGCCGACGTGGCAAAAAAAAACGGTACGTCCATAAGCAAAATGGGCACGAATGAAAATCCGAAATGGCTCCGTGATTAAAAACAGCAAGGCTATCGGCGATTTTTATGAAAACCCGAAAGGGTGCAGACTCGTAAAAAAAAAAGGTACGTCCATAAGCAAGATGGGTACAAATGAAAACCCGAAAAGGCTCCGTGAGTAAACACAGCAAGGCTACCGACGATGTTTGCGAAAACCCGAAATGGCGCAGGCTCGTAAAAAAATTCATGCACACTTGCAAGGTCCTTTCGACCTTATAAGGAGAAAATACCCGCGTGAGATCCTTACGACTCACAGGGGAGCAACACACTTAGGGATCCCCACGATTCCTGAGGAGAAATTACACTTACGAGATCCTCATGATTCATAAGAGAACCCTCTTATGAGATCCTCACGGCTCATAAGATTCGAAAGCCTTAAGCTACAGGGATTTAAACCTGTTCTTAAGCCATCACATTTCCCAGACTGCCCTACAAGCGGTTCAATACCGACCCTTGTATACAATTCACGGACACAAATAATCATTTCCTCACCAAGTCCCACCAACAACGAGGAATGTCCTCATTTGGTGAACAAACACTTGTAGTTCCTCTCGACTTGCGAGGATAAAATGCTCTTGTGAGATCCTTACGACTTATAAGTGACCATACACTTAAGAATCCCCATGATTCTTAAGGAGAAACGCACTTACGAGATCCTCTCGACTCGTAAGGAGAAACATCTTTGTGAGACCTTTACGGCTCATGAAGTCAAAAGCCTTAGTCGGCAGGATCTTAACCCTGTTTGCTAAGCCACCTTTGTTCGAACCCACAAAGGGAAAATGATGATTTGCTCCTGGCAATATCCCAGTTGTAGCGATACTGATGCCTAAATCAGTATCAAATTCCAAGTCCTTTCACGGTGTAACAACCGAGTTCAATTATACCAATTTCGGTTGCCGTATGTGTTGTTTGTGGTGTTTATTTCATTTACCATGTTTGGATGCGAATGGTAGTTTACTTTACGTTCGACCCGCTTGCTTGAGCTTGTTGTTTCATGGTTATAAAATACCCTAGCATCACGTATTTTGCATATAAAAATTTAAGTCACGTAAAATAAATTAAAAATACATGACATGGCCTACATGATACCCCTAACCCTGTGGTAGCGTTCTTGCATCGTGTTCTCGTCCCGTTCAATGAAACGGACGTGTTTGGATGGCTACGCACACGTACGTGCGTCCATTCTTGGGGGTATGCTTTTTCGTTACATAATCTTTCATTTTAAATTTTGGAACTTGCATAAAATTTTCGTATTTCAAATCCAAAATTTTGGACCCGACCCGGGCGCATTTCTGAAATGTTTTGTATCCCGCCAAATTCTAATTATTTTTAAATTTCTTTAAATTAGTTTAATATATTTTAACAGCTAAAGATTCTTGCTCAGCTAACAAAAAAAATATTTTAACGATTGAAATCTTTTTAAAATTTTCCCAACCAATCCCAGCTTTTCTTTTCTATGCTGGCCCCACCACCGAGCCTCTCTCTCTTCTATCTCTCTTCTATCTCTCTTTTATTTTCCCACAACCAATCAAAATCTTCCTCTTATTCACCGGGCCCCACACGTCTCTCTCTCTCTTTCCCCCAAAATCTTTCTCTTTTCCTTTCTCCCTCCCCGAGCGCAGCTCTCTCTCTCTCTCTTCCCTTTCTCTCTCCTCTCGCGCCCCCTCTCTCTCCTCTCGTGTTTACTGTTCCCTTCTCGATTCTCGTCACCGCCTCCCCGCTATGCTCACCTCCTTTCTTTCTATCTTCTTCTTCTGTTTTAAAACCCCGAGCCCTCCTCCTTCAACCCACAAACCCTCATCGCCTCCTCAAACCCTAACCCTAACTCCATCACCTCCTCAACCCCAAACTGAGCCTTGTCATCTCCTCTCCTCCTCCTCTCCATCTTCTTCTTCTCTTTCTTCTTACCGAGCCTCTCTCTCCCTGCACTCACACCCAAAGAAAACCCAAGAACCCAACGTCACCTTCCATCGCCGCCGACCATCTCCCATCGCCATCGCCATCTCCTCCCTCTCCTCTGCTCTCCCTCCAACGCCAGAACCCTGCACATAAACTCCAATCGACACCAAACCCTAGTGTAACCCTAACCCATCACCCGAGCACTCTGCACCCTCGCCGGAGCTTCGCCGATCATCACCGTCGACGCCGTCATCCCTCTGCAATCCAGTGAGTAAGCCTCTCCCCTCAATCTTCTCTGTTCTCTTTCATTTCTTCTCTTTTCCTTTCCATGCACTTTCTTTCTATTAAGTATTCACTGTTGTTTCTTGGTTTCCGGAATCCAACCATGCCGGCGACGATCCCGATGACCCAGTGAGGATATCTGACCCGTATGATCCCCGTGTAAGTCTACGGTAGCGCCCCGGCCGTCTTTCAGACGCCAAAATGCGGAACAAAAACTTTTATAACTGGCGCTATCGCATACTATAACCCGGATCTGCCATTAACGCTAAACTAACAATCTACAAAGAGGGAAGAAAGGTTATACCGAATGATCCGAATCCTTCGTTCTTTAACCATCATCCCACGCTCCGTTGCGGCTGCTCCGATCTCGTCGATCTCCGATCTCGTCGTCCAGGTGGCACCACATCATCGGATCTTTAAACGGGCTCCCGCCTCTGACTCGAGGCAACTCGGTCGTCAAGTTTGCCAAAAGAGACGACCAAGATTGATGTAGAGAATGAGTGAAATACTTTGTCTCGCTTCGTCCAAAACCACGGACGAACGGTTAATGAAGCTGCCGTGGGAATCGGGTGATGGAATGAAATGAGCTGTGAAATTCCATACACCCCAAAATCCATCATAATCTTTTTACCAGATAAAACATCAAGTGTAAGAGTGAGAGAGGGGGAAGGGGCCGGCCACATATATAGAGGTGGGGGGTGAGTGTAGGAGAGGGGAGGTGACAATAAGAAAATATCTCTAGTGTGAACACAAAGTGTGAACACACTTAATGAAATGATGAATCATTAAGCTAGTCATCAAGTATTAATGGAATCATTAAATGCAACCATGACTCACTAAACACCTCACCACTTCTAGAACCTTCTAGAAGCTTCCACACTCATCTCAAGAAAAGATAAATCCGTCTTTAACCGAATGTTAAAAGACGGCTGATAGAAAACTGGAAACTGGCAACTTCCAAAAGTGATCCCGAAACAAATTTCAGGATAACCCCGTAACTGTATAAATATACCCGCATTTGTATTACGACCGAATACAAATGCAACTGAGACAAAGATATTATATCCACTCTATATAATACATGGATCCGGCTTAAACCAAAGCCCACCAGTATTATCTGCCCGAAAAATAACACGTGCGTAAACGCACGTGCATTTTCCGAACCCTGCCATAAAACAATACGACCTCTACAACGTTTCTCCCGAACTTGGGAAACTATCTGTGGGGGACTCTAATGACTCGTCAGTACCCTGGCAGTGGGTTTAACCACAAACCGTCAGCGGCACCAGCAATGCGTAACGGCTGCCCATGGACTGACCTCAAGGGAGGCTGATGAGCGAACTCATCCAGAAACCCTACAGAGCCTAACAGTGACAATGTATATACAGTCCGGTCCATTCGTCTATGAGTATCGCATATCCGGCCTAGGGGGCTAGTAACGTCAGACCCCTAATAGCTGTATAAGTCATGTCGGAGACAAGCCCTGAACACCCTGAGATACTACTGGAGTACCTACCAGTAAATCTCACCTGCCTTGACCAAGGACTTGGTGTAATGACTTTCCTAGACACAGCGCGACCTCTACCCCCAATACCGGGAGAGACGAATCCCCTGCCGATCCGCTCACGTGCCTCCATGTGGCTCGGGACTGTACCCAAAAACCACCTGTTTGCACGACTCCTTTGAGCCGTGGTAGGGTAGAAATCAAAGCACAGTGGGAACTCACACGAGACAAATGACGACCTCAGGTCGATGAACTAACCTGTACACATGTCACCAGGGAACTGCTATCTGACGATATGTATAATACCAACTAGCAGATTCCCGGCGAGTCCTGTCCGGTGTACTCATAACCCAATGAGCACCTGTATACATCTTAGGTGATCCAACTGACACCAGTGGCTTGTGAGACCGGCCACCGTCCCTCGTCGGGGTCTCGACTGTATACACTAGTCTACTCCGGAGTATCGATGCCCTGTCTCGAAACTCCCACGACTAGGGACCACTATTAAGGATATGCTTATAGACCACCCAACTCTCACTTATATGATCGCCCTCATACTGTTGGTAGTCAAGCAAGATCCTAAGGGCTCTTTCAAAGTGTAATCGTGATCAGTCACCTGAACCTATACACGACGGATAAAGGCAAACCAGATAGCATAATATCATCTAGAGTAAGACTGTCCTACCGGTATAGGTCCTCCGCAATCATTGCAATCACGTACCTGCGATCCAATAATTGACTTTGAGGGCACTATATCCAACAATCTCCCACTTGCACTTAAGGCTAATTATTGCGATGTTGCGTACTCACAGCCCGTGTGAAACCAACACCCAACTCCTCTACTAATCAGTTTCACAAAGCCCGTTTGTAAAACTATTGTGTTCGAGAAAATAGCCTCAGTGAGTGGATCCGCCAGGATGTTTCTTTCTATGTCTCTCTTAATCTTAAGTTCGCGGAGAAAACCATCTCCCGAATTGAGTAATACCTGTCTTAGAATGTCTGGATATCTGATGGGACCTTAGTTCATAAATGAACTCCAAATCCAAACTTCTTAGACTGTATCGAAAACTGAACCTAATCAGTATCCGGCACCATCCCTCCCACAGTATCCTCTTGGACCACCTGTCCAAAATACTGTCCCTCTTCATCAGAGGGAAAACTATAACTCTGACAATCTCTCTGTCATCCATGTCACCTTCGAAGCCTGGAATGATAACCGTCTCCCGAAATTGGCTGCCGTCATCGAATCCGTAGAACATCCACTTATGTTCTAAAACTGCTTCCTTATGTTTCTCCAGGATTGGATTAATACAAACTTATTGCATCTAGTGCAAAAACAACATCTGGTGTGGTACTTGACATCTCACGATTGACTCAATTGCCTAAGCAAGTGATATGCCAATCATGCACATCCCTCTCCCCTTTAGTCTGTAAGACACCTTTAGAGATGGTGACTCCAACACCTGCAGGTACACCAGTCATCTATTCTAAAAACCATTAGAATACTGTCAATGTACCCACATTGGGAAACTACCCAAATCCAGATCTAAAACCATAGATCTAGAAACCAGAATGTCATATATTATATCCATATCCTTTTTGGAGAAACAACTGTATGACGACCAAAGTCCAACCGATCGTAGTATAGGAATTTTACTTCCTACTCTGTGTATGTCATCCAAATACCAGGACATCACACCCTACTACCTTCTTAACAGATCCATCCCCTATTCTGATGAAGTCAAACCCATGACTGTCACATCAAAATTAGATGATCAATCTCCGCTATAACTGCTCTAGTCTATAAATAGACATAAGCTACTTGCCCACTATGCTTCTGCTGCTCCCACTGACCACAACAACCTTCCTACCGGGTTTCACAGCCTGGAACAACAGTAGTGTCAAGTATGGGTAGATGAAAACCTCCCTGTCACCGTCCTTGAAGCTACCGGAGTATCTCTCGGGTGTCTGAGGTTACCCACCAAATCTGCGGAGTGGCTAATGGAATGTCAAACCTGATTGAATCTTTAGGTCCTATTAAATTTTCCGTAATCGTTTGCGGTTCTGGAATCACTTCCAGTTCTACCATACTCCCACTACTGTTTTCTGAAAAAAGCCATTTTACTAAAACTGTGGCGAGTCAAGAACAATATCACTATTGATCTCCCAAATGGTAGAAAGTCAACCCTCGTCATAGCCTGGGCCAACCCACAAACTGCCATTACAGAAACGTGCCCTGAGTTATCCAGAGTCTGGTTTTAAGCATAAGCCGGACAACTCACCTATATCCAATATAGAAACTTTGGCACTTATTTAATTGGAACCAGATTCTAATCATGCAGCTGTCTCCAGTGCATATCAACTTTAATGGAGAAAGGCTATTCAACATTACTCAACTTACGAATCCATCCAATTATGAGTAACCTGAAAGAGAAACAAGTTTCTCAAAACTTTTACTATCATCTGAATACCAATCACAAGTATCTACATCTTCGATCTCTTTGAAGAATCCCGATACTTGCGACATCTGGTTCTCTAGTTTATTCTTATACCCACAGCTTCTCAAAACTTAGACCTTGTATTTCTACGAAACACTTGTCTAAATACCAGAGAAGTCATAAGTAGACAGAACAAAGTACGAGGACCCACCCCTTTGTCCTGATGGACACTGGACAACATACATTCCTCTGTATAAGTCCGCTGAGTTGAATAACTCAAATCTTGTGCGTCGTAGGTTGAAAACTGTACCCTGGCGATTTCCTCAAATATCACCAATTACAACGAATTCCGATATAATGAGGATAATCACCTAATTCCCAATAACTTCCTCCCACTCATCATCTGTAAAACCATACAGATATGAGAATGAAATCTGGTGAATACACACCTTGGAGTAAGTATCTAATCGGGAAAACAGTTTTTCATTAACAATGCACTGAAACATGAAAATGTTTCGTAGGGGTATCCTGGTATTCATAGTAATGCCTCTTCCATAATCCAATTCATGACTTTAACCGTATATTTCTTTGCCATCTCTCTAAATCCCTTTATTTGTCTTTAGTCGTTACCTTCTGTACACCATCGTTAGGCTAAATGGTTTTCTTCCTTCCCTACTGTTCGGCACCAGCCTATGGTTTGGAAGAAGACTATCCAGTAAGCATAATAGGTGTACCCTCCTAAACCAAGGAGTACTCGCAACTAAGAGAAGGTGATGATAAAAGACAACTGAATAATACCTTATTTTTAAAGGTGAAATATGAGTGGCGATGAAGTATGCGGTTTGGTCGTGAATGATAACAGTCGCAACTTACTTTGCCCTCTTTCTAATCCCTTTATTTTGTCTTTACATATTACCTTCTGTACACCCTACTTAGGCTAATTGGTTTTCTTCATTCCCTACCTTTCGGCACCTGCCTATGGTTTGGAATAAGACTATCCAATAAGCGTAATAGGTGTACTCTCCTAAACCAAGGAGCCCTCGCAACCTGAGAGAAGGTGATAATAAAAGACAACTGAATAAACCAATTCTATTTCTCCTGAACCTTGATCCATCCTCGAAGGAGTCCCTTCGAGTTCGTATATAACCATACGATGGATCTATCCAATGGAAGTGGATGTCCGTAGTAATACGGGTGTTCTGAGAAATACAAAGGGTAGAAGAAGGAGTGGCAATGACTTATGTAACCCAGACAATCCAAAAGCCAGTATTTTAAGAAGGTTCGGTCAACTTGGTCACTGAGTCATAGTCTAGGGTCGATCAAAGGTCGCTGCCAAAGAGAGAGAGAAAAGAAACACTCTGCGTGCACTCTAACCTAGATCAGAATGGTTATCACTTTATCTAATCCGGAAACCTCCCACTGTACTGTCAAATTCTCCTCCAAACCTGAAAGAAGAATCAATCGGGATCACCCGAAGAGTAAACCAACTCATCAGTGGGAATCGGGATCCAACTCTCATCGCATGATAACGTGACGGAATCCACTCGCGTTATCACACTCCAGAAGGTATGCGCATGCCTGGCAAGTTTCAGTTTCTTTAGAAACTCCCGATGTGATTTTTTTTACCCCATGTTCTTATGATCGTGACTAAGGGCCAACCCATCATAAGTCACATGTCAAGTTCTTCCCATCATTATCTTGTTAATTTGAACCCACCCGTACTCGCCCTTGACTAAGGGCCAACAAGGCTGTACGACTGTCCCAAACCAACGCATCTATCTATGCAACATATGAACACCCCAGCAGCTACCAATCACTTTGTCCTAGCTAAGGGCCAGACCAATATAGCTTGAATACTACTGACCATTCATATGAAATGACGGAGGGCTACGGCTGGTTTTTGGCGAAAAACCTTTAACGTAATGAACTTGATCTCGTTGAAGGAACCTGATAGCTTTTTATAAAAATATAGTGGCGAAAACCTTTGCTAAAGAGGTCACTCCCGGTGAAGGGATCTCGGCTCTTTCCTCGTGGAATGAGGTGCAGGATATTCCACTGAATACCGCGATGCAAAGCAACATGTAATCGACTATAGTGAAGTTATTACCCTGACGCCAAACTTCTGCCCAAGGGGTCAGTCCCGGTGAAGGGATATCGGCCCTTGTCCCATCGAATGAGGTGCAGGATATTCCAACCGAATATCATTGTGCAAAACAAAAGGAAACATCTTTGCAATAACACTTTTTAAATTGTTCCAACAACATCCAAACAGGTTTATTTTACTTTGCATTGATCAGAATCAACGCAGTCCCATCAATAATCACACCAGAAAAGAACGAAAATAAAATGTACGTATATACAATCCGCATTTGTCACTGGGTCCCGTCATCACCCGTTAGGTAACTTAACTAACGATAGAGCGGGGACAGAACTAGCGCGGGTGTAAAACATATACAACATCTAATAGTATATAAACCAATATACAATAATCGCTCAAGGCGTGATAATATGCAACATTACAGAAAAGTAATAAGCATCACAGAACAATACAGATAATCTGGGATTCCCGGGTTTCACAGAGCCGCTGCTGAAACCCGACGTTCCCCTGTCGTGTGGATAGCCTGTGCAATGAAACCTAGACCCCTACGGGTGCGGCAAGTTATCCGCCAAAACCAAAAGCGAGGCAGCCCCCTACAGCATAGTGAATGGACCACCCTGCACTTCACGGAATCCGGTAGCTTGAGCACCCCTCCTTAGGTCAACCTGTACCCCCTACGAGTGCGGCGAATAGTCTGCCAATTCTAGAGTGAGGCCCCTCTGCCACTCAAAGCCATGAGATGCGGACCCGTTGCCCCTCAGAACCCAGCTATCCGTGCACTCCGTCGCGGGGTAAAACCTAGTACAGTAATGAAAAATAGTACAACAGGTACATCGATCGCAACCTGGTCGTGCCCCAAAAGAATATTATACAACAGGCAGTGACGGCAGTCCACATGTTGGACGCTCGCCCCGCAATATCAAATGTACAAATAAACTCAAACTGCACTACCAATGCACACTGCTATCCACCACGACAAATCCGCAATATCACAGCATAACACAGAACATCAACGCGAATGTCACGTTCGCAAACCCGTCTAAAAGAACTATAGCAATCAGACGCGGTTTACCGATCAAATGGCATTCCCGGTCGGAGATATAATGTAAGCACTGTAAAATAACACATTTAAATTTCGATCGACTAAATTTCCCGAAGTGGGCCCCACGCAAATCTGCTGCACAGTAAAAAACACTGGGCCCAAATAAACAGTTCCAGAAACCACAATTTCCAACATAGAATCCGCTGTAGAAAATTGAGTAAGTGATCTCACATTCCTGCGGCGGATCCGCGGCCAAACCCTAGCTTGGGCCGCGGATCCGCGGCGGAACTGTGGAATCACTTCCTCGAATTTCTACAGTATTCCTCAAAAACCCTGCTTGATTTTCTGGTATGGTCAAAATGACATTTGGACCAGTTTGAAAATTAACAGAAACTTTAATACTAGAAATTGCGATTTTCGAAAAATCCGTTCGATCGATCTTTTAAACGCGTTAGCACAAGTTAGTAAAGCTTAATGGCGTGGCTTTGATACCATGTAAGTCTACGGTAGCGCCCCGGCCGTCTTTCAGACGCCAAAATGCGGAACAAAAACTTTTATAACTGGCGCTATCGCATACTATAACCCGGATCTGCCATTAACGCTAAACTAACAATCTACAAAGAGGGAAAAAAGGTTATACCGAATGATCCGAGTCCTTCGTTCTTTAACCATCATCCCACGCTCCGTTGCGGCTGCTCCGATCTCGTCGATCTCCGATCTCGTCGTCCAGGTGGCACCACATCATCGGATCTTTAAACGGGCTCCCGCCTCTGACTCGAGGCAACTCGGTCGTCAAGTTTGCCAAAAGAGACGACCAAGATTGATGTAGAGAATGAGTGGAATACTTTGTCTCGCTTCGTCCAAAACCATGGACGAACGGTTAATGAAGCTGCCGTGGGAATCGGGTGATGGAATGAAATGAGCTGTGAAATTCCATACACCCCAAAATCCATCATAATCTTTTTACCAGATAAAACATCAAGTGTAAGAGTGAGAGAGGGGGAAGGGGCCGGCCACATATATAAAGGTAGGGGGTGAGTGTAGGAGAGGGGATGTGACAATAAGAAAATATCTCTAGTGTGAACACAAAGTGTGAACACACTTAATGAAATGATGAATCATTAAGCTAGTCATCAAGCATTAATGGAATCATTAAATGCAACTATGACTCACTAAACACCTCACCACTTCTAGAACCTTCTAGAAGCTTCCACACTCATTTCAAGAAAAGATAAATCCGTCTTTAACCGAATGTTAAAAGACGGCTGATAGAAAACTGGAAACCGGCAACTTCCAAAAGTGATCCCGAAACAAATTTCAGGATAACCCCGTAACTGTATAAATATACCCACATTTGTATTACGACCGAATACAAATGCAACTGAGACAAAGATATTATATCCACTCTGTATAATACATGGATCCGGCTTAAACCAAAGCCCACCAGTATTATCTGCCCGAAAAATAACACGTGCGTAAACGCACGTGCATTTTACGAACCCTGCCATAAAACCATACGGCCTCTACAACGTTTCGCCCGAACTTGGGAAACTATCTGTGGGGGACTCTAATGACTCGTCAGTACCCTGGCAGTGGGTTTAACCACAAACCGTCAGCGGCACTAGCAATGCGTAACGGCTGCCCATGGACTGACCTCAAGGGAGGCTGATGAGCGAACTCATCCAGAAACCCTACAGAGCCTAACAGTGACAATGTATATACAGTCCGGTCCATTCGTCTATGAGTATCGCATATCCGGCCTAGGGGGCTAGTAACGTCAGACCCCTAATAGCTGTATAAGTCATGTCGGAGACAAGCCCTGAACACCCTGAGATACTACTGGAGTACCTACCAGTAAATCTCACCTGCCTTGGCCAAGGACTTGGTGTAATGGCTTTCCTAGACACAGCGCGACCTCTACCCCCAATACCGGGAGAGACGAATCCCCTGCCGATCCGCTCACGTGCCTCCATGTGGCTCGGGACTGTACCCAAAAACCACCTGTTTGCACGACTCCTTTGAGCCGTGGTAGGGTAGAAATCAAAGCACAGTGGGAACTCACACGAGACAAATGACGACCTCAGGTCGATGAACTAACCTGTACACATGTCACCAGGGAACTGCTATCTGACGATATGTATAATACCAACTAGCAGATTCCCGGCGAGTCCTGTCCGGTGTACTCATAACCCAATGAGCACCTGTATACATCTTAGGTGATCCAACTGACACCAGTGGCTTGTGAGACCGGCCACCGCCCCTCGTCGGGGTCTCGACTGTATACACTAGTCTACTCCGGAGTATCGATGCCCTGTCTCGAAACTCCCACGACTAGGGACCACTATTAAGGATATGCTTATAGACCACCCAACTCTCACTTATATGATCGCCCTCATACTGTTGGTAGTCAAGCAAGATCCTAAGGGCTCTATCAAAGTGTAATCGTGATCAGTCACCTGAACCTATACACGACGGATAAAGGAAAACCAGATAGCATACTATCATCTCGAGTAAGACTGTCCTACCGGTATAGGTCCTCCGCAATCATTGCAATCACGTACCTGCGATCCAATAATTGACTTTGAGGGCACTATATCCAACAATCTCCCACTTGCACTTAAGGCTAATTATTGCGATGTTGCGTACTCACAGCCCGTGTGAAACCAACACCCAACTCCTCTACTAATCAGTTTCACAAAGCCCGTTTGTAAAACTATTGTGTTCGAGAAAATAGCCTCAGTGAGTGGATCCGCCAGGATGTTTCTTTCTATGTCTCTCTTAATCTTAAGTTCACGGAGAAAACCATCTCCCGAATTGAGTAATACCTGTCTTAGAATGTCTGGATATCTGATGGGACCTTAGTTCATAAATGAACTCCAAATCCAAACTTCTTAGACTGTATCGAAAACTGAACCTAATCAGTATCCGGCACCATCCCTCCCACAGTATCCTCTTGGACCACCTGTCCAAAATACTGTCCCTCTTCATCAGAGGGAAAACTATAACTCTGACAATCTCTCTGTCATCCATGTCACCTTCGAAGCCTGGAATGATAACCGTCTCCCGAAATTGGGTGCCGTCATCGAATCCGTAGAACATCCACTTATGTTCTAAAACTGCTTCCTTATGTTTCTCCAGGATTGGATTAATACAAACTTATTGCATCTAGTGCAAAAACAACATCTGGTGTGGTACTTGACATCTCACGATTGACTCAATTGCCTAAGCAAGTGATATGCCAATCATGCACATCCCTCTCCCCTTTAGTCTGTAAGACACCTTTAGAGATGGTGACTCCAACACCTGCAGGTACACCAGTCATCTATTCTAAAAACCATTAGAATACTGTCAATGTACCCACATTGGGAAACTACCCAAATCCAGATCTAAAACCATAGATCTAGAAACCAGAATGTCATATATTATATCCATATCTTTTTTGGAGAAACAACTGTATGACGACCAAAGTCCAACCGATCGTAGTATAGGAATTTTACTTCCTACTCTGTGTATGTCATCCAAATACCAGGACATCACACCCTACTACCTTCTTAACAGATCCATCCCCTATTCTGATGAAGTCAAACCCATGACCGTCACATCAAAATTAGATGATCAATCTCCGCTATAACTGCTCTAGTCTATAAATAGACATAAGCTACTTGCCCACTATGCTTCTGCTGCTCCCACTGACCACAACAACCTTCCTACCGGGTCTCACAGCCTGGAACAACAGTAGTGTCAAGTCTGGGTAGATGAAAACCTCCCTGTCACCGTCCTTGAAGCTACCGGAGTATCTCTCGGGTGTCTGAGGTTACCCACCAAATTTGCGGAGTGGCTAATGGAATGTCAAACCTGATTGAATCTTTAGGTCCTATTAAATTTTCCGTAATCGTTTGCGGTTCTGGAATCACTTCCAGTTCTACCATACTCCCACTACTGTTTTCTGAAAAAAGCCATTTTACTAAAACTGTGGCGAGTCAAGAACAATATTACTATTGATCTCCCAAATGGTAGAAAGTCAACTCTCGTCATAGCCTGGGCCAACCCACAAACTGCCATTACAGAAACGTGCCCTGAGTTATCCAGAGTCTGGTTTTAAGCATAAGCCGGACAACTCACATATATCCAATATAGAAACTTTGGCACTTATTTAATTGGAACCAGATTCTAATCATGCAGCTGTCTCCAGTGCATATCAACTTTAATGGAGAAAGGCTATTCAACATTACTCAACTTACGAATCCATCCAATTATGAGTAACCTGAAAGAGAAACAAGTTTCTCAAAACTTTTACTATCATCTGAATACCAATCACAAGTATCTACATCTTCGATCTCTTTGAAGAATCCCGATACTTGCGACATCTGGTTCTCTAGTTTATTCTTATACCCACAGCTTCTCAAAACTTAGACCTTGTATTTCTACGAAACACTTGTCTAAATACCAGAGAAGTCATAAGTAGACAGAACAAAGTACGAGGACCCACCCCTTTGTCCTGATGGACACTGGACAACATACATTCCTCTGTATAAGTCCGCTGAGTTGAATAACTCAAATCTTGTGCGTCGTAGGTTGAAAACTGTACCCTGGCGATTTCCTCAAATATCACCAATTACAACGAATTCCGATATAATGAGGATAATCACCTAATTCCCAATAACTTCCTCCCACTCATCATCTGTAAAACCATACAGATATGAGAATGAAACCTGGTGAATACACACCTTGGAGTAAGTATCTAATCGGGAAAACAGTTTTTCATTAACAATGCACTGAAACATGAAAATGTTTCGTAGGGGTATCCTGATATTCATAGTAATGCCTCTTCCATAATCCAATTCATGACTTTAACCGTATATTTCTTTGCCATCTCTCTAAATCCCTTTATTTGTCTTTAGTCGTTACCTTCTGTACAACATCGTTAGGCTAAATGGTTTTCTTCCTTCCCTACCGTTCGGCACCAGCCTATGGTTTGGAAGAAGACTATCCAGTAAGCATAATAGGTGTACCCTCCTAAACCAAGGAGTACTCGCAACTAAGAGAAGGTGATGATAAAAGACAACTGAATAATACCTTATTTTTAAAGGTGAAATATGAGTGGCGATGAAGTATGCGGTTTGGTCGTGAATGATAACAGTCGCAACTTACTTTGCCCTCTTTCTAATCCCTTTATTTTGTCTTTACATATTACCTTCTGTACACCCTACTTAGGCTAATTGGTTTTCTTCATTCCCTACCTTTCGGCACCTGCCTATGGTTTGGAATAAGACTATCCAATAAGCGTAATAGGTGTACTCTCCTAAACCAAGGAGCCCTCGCAACCTGAGAGAAGGTGATAATAAAAGACAACTGAATAAACCAATTCTATTTCTCCTAAACCTTGATCCATCCTCGAAGGAGTCCCTTCGAGTTCGTATATAACCATACGATGGATCTATCCAATGGAAGTGGATGTCCGTAGTAATACGGGTGTTCTGAGAAATACAAAGGGTAGAAGAAGGAGTGGCAATGACTTATGTAACCCAGACAATCCAAAAGCCAGTATTTTAAGAAGGTTCGGTCAACTTGGTCACTGAGTCATAGTCTAGGGTCGATCAAAGATCGCTGCCAAAGAGAGAGAGAAAAGAAACACTCTGCGTGCACTCTAACCTAGATCAGAATGGTTATCACTTTATCTAATCCGGAAACCTCCCACTGTACTGTCAAATTCTCCTCCAAACCTGAAAGAAGAATCAATCGGGATCACCCGAAGAGTAAACCAACTCATCAGTGGGAATCGGGATCCAACTCTCATCGCATGATAACGTGACGGAATCCACTCGCGTTATCACACTCCAGAAGGTATGCGCATGCCTGGCAAGTTTCAGTTTCTTTAGAAACTCCCGATGTGATTTTTTTTACCCCATGTTTTTATGATCGTGACTAAGGGCCAACCCATCATAAGTCACATGTCAAGTTCTTCCCATCATTATCTTGTTAATTTGAACCCACCCGTACTCGCCCTTGACTAAGGGCCAACAAGGCTGTACGACTGTCCCAAACCAACGCATCTATCTATGCAACATATGAACACCCCAGCAGCTACCAATCACTATGTCCTAGCTAAGGGCCGACCAATATAGCTTGAATACTACTGACCATTCATATGAAATGACGGAGGGCTACGGCTGGTTTTTGGCGAAAAACCTTTAACGTAATGAACTTGATCTCGTTGAAGGAACCTGATAGCTTTTTATAAAAATATAGTGGCGAAAACCTTTGCTAAAGAGGTCACTCCCGGTGAAGGGATCTCGGCTCTTTCCTCGTGGAATGAGGTGCAGGATATTCCACTGAATACCGCGATGCAAAGCAACATGTAATCGACTATAGTGAAGTTATTACCCTGACGCAAAACTTCTGCCCGAGGGGTCAGTCCCGGTGAAGGGATATCGGCCCTTGTCCCGTCGAATGAGGTGCAGGATATTCCAACCGAATATCATTGTGCAAAACAAAAGGAAACATCTTTGCAATAACACTTTTTAAATTGTTCCAACAACATCCAAACAGGTTTATTTTACTTTGCATTGATCAGAATCAACGCAGTCCCATCAATAATCACACCAGAAAAGAACGAAAATAAAATGTACGTATATACCATCCGCATTTGTCACTGGGTCCCGTCATCACCCGTTAGGTTACTTAACTAACGATCGAGCGGGGACAGAACTAGCACGGGTGTAAAACATATACAACATCTAATAGTATATAAACCAATATACAATAATCGCTCAAGGCGTGATAATATGCAACATTACAGAAAAGTAATAAGCATCACAGAACAATACAGATAATCTGGGATTCCCGGGTTTCACAGAGCCGCTGCTGAAACCCGACGTTCCACTGTCGTGTGGATAGCCTGTGCAATGAAACCTAGACCCCTACGGGTGCGGCAAGTTATCCGCCAAAACCAGAAGCGAGGCAGCCCCCTACAGCATAGTGAATGGACCACCCTGCACTTCACGGAATCCGGTAGCTTGAGCACCCCTCCTTAGGTCAACCTGTACCCCCTACGAGTGCGGCGAATAGTCTGCCAATTCTAGAGTGAGGCCCCTCTGCCACACAAAGCCATGAGATGCGGACCCGTTGCCCCTCAGAACCCAGCTATCCGTGCACTCCGTCGCGGGGTAAAACCTAGTACAGTAATGAAAAATAGTACAACAGGTACATCGATCGCAACCTGGTCGTGCCCCAAAAGAATATTATACAACAGGCAGTGACGGCAGTCCACATGTTGGACGCTCGCCCCGCAATATCAAATGTACAAATAAACTCAAACTGCACTACCATTGCACACTGCTATCCACCACGACAAATCCGCAATATCACAGCATAACACAGAACATCAACGCGAATGTCACGTTCGCAAACCCGTCTAAAAGAACTATAGCAATCAGACGCGGTTTACCGATCAAATGGCATTCCCGGTCGGAGATATAATGTAAGCACTGTAAAATAACACATTTAAATTTCGATCGACTAAATTTCCCGAAGTGGGCCCCACGCAAATCTGCTGCACAGTAAAAAACACTGGGCCCAAATAAACAGTTCCAGAAACCACAATTTCCAACATAGAATCCGCTGTAGAAAATTGAGTAAGTGATCTCACATTCCGGCGGCGGATCCGCGGCCAAACCCTAGCTTGGGCCGCGGATCCGCGGCGGAACAGTGGAATCACTTCCTCGAATTTCTACAGTATTCCTCAAAAACCCTGCTTGATTTTCTGGTATGGTCAAAATGACATTTGGACCAGTTTGAAAATTAACAGAAACTTTAATACTAGAGATTGCGATTTTCGAAAAATCCGTTCGATCGATCTTTTAAACGCGTTAGCACAAGTTAGTAAAGCTTAATGGCATGGCTTTGATACCATGTAAGTCTACGGTAGCGCCCCGGCCGTCTTTCAGACGCCAAAATGCGGAACAAAAACTTTTATAACTGGCGCTATCGCATACTATAACCCGGATCTGCCATTAACGCTAAACTAACAATCTACAAAGAGGGAAAAAAGGTTATACCGAATGATCCGAGTCCTTCGTTCTTTAACTATCATCCCACGCTCCGTTGCGGCTGCTCCGATCTCGTCGATCTCCGATCTCGTCGTCCAGGTGGCACCACATCATCGGATCTTTAAACGGGCTCCCGCCTCTGACTCGAGGCAACTCGGTCGTCAAGTTTGCCAAAAGAGACGACCAAGATTGATGTAGAGAATGAGTGGAATACTTTGTCTCGCTTCGTCCAAAACCATGGACGAACGGTTAATGAAGCTGCCGTGGGAATCGGGTGATGGAATGAAATGAGCTGTGAAATTCCATACACCCCAAAATCCATCATAATCTTTTTACCAGATAAAACATCAAGTGTAAGAGTGAGAGAGGGGGAAGGGGCCGGCCACATATATAGAGGTGGGGGGTGAGTGTAGGAGAGGGGAGGTGACAATAAGAAAATATCTCTACTGTGAACACAAAGTGTGAACACACTTAATGAAATGATGAATCATTAAGCTAGTCATCAAGCATTAATGGAATCATTAAATGCAACTATGACTCACTAAACACCTCACCACTTCTAGAACCTTCTAGAAGCTTCCAAACTGTATAAATATACCCGCATTTGTATTACGACCGAATACAAATGCAACTGAGACAAAGATATTATATCCACTCTGTATAATACATGGATCCGGCTTAAACCAAAGCCCACCAGTATTATCTGCCCGAAAAATAACACGTGCGTAAACGCACGTGCATTTTCCGAACCCTGCCATAAAACCATATGGCCTCTACAACGTTTCTCCCGAACTTGGGAAACTATCTGTGGGGGACTCTAATGACTCGTCAGTACCCTGGCAGTGGGTTTAATCACAAACCGTCAGCGGCACTAGCAATGCGTAACGGCTGCCCATGGACTGACCTCAAGGGAGGCTGATGAGCGAACTCATCCAGAAACCCTACAGAGCCTAACAGTGACAATATATATACAGTCCGGTCCATTCGTCTATGAGTATCGCATATCCGGCCTAGGGGGCTAGTAACGTCAGACCCCTAATAGCTGTATAAGTCGTGTCGGAGACAAGCCCTGAACACCCTGAGATACTACTGGAGTACCTACCAGTAAATCTCACCTGCCTTGGCCAAGGACTTGGTGTAATGGCTTTCCTAGACACAGCGCGACCTCTACCCCCAATACCGGGAGAGACGAATCCCCTGCCGATCCGCTCACGTGCCTCCATGTGGCTCGGGACTGTACCCAAAAACCACCTGTTTGCACGACTCCTTTGAGCCGTGGTAGGGTAGAAATCAAAGCACAGTGGGAACTCACACGAGACAAATGACGACCTCAGGTCGATGAACTAACCTGTACACATGTCACCAGGGAACTGCTATCTGACGATATGTATAATACCAACTAGCAGATTCCCGGCGAGTCCTGTCCGGTGTACTCATAACCCAATGAGCACCTGTATACATCTTAGGTGATCCAACTGACACCAGTGGCTTGTGTGACCGGCCACCGCCCCTCGTCGGGGTCTCGACTGTATACACTAGTCTACTCCGGAGTATCGATGCCCTGTCTCGAAACTCCCACGACTAGGGACCACTATTAAGGATATGCTTATAGACCACCCAACTCTCACTTATATGATCGCCCTCATACTGTTGGTAGTCAAGCAAGATCCTAAGGGCTCTATCAAAGTGTAATCGTGATCAGTCACCTGAACCTATACACGACGGATAAAGGAAAACCAGATAGCATACTATCATCTCGAGTAAGACTGTCCTACCGGTATAGGTCCTCCGCAATCATTGCAATCACGTACCTGCGATCCAATAATTGACTTTGAGGGCACTATATCCAACAATCTCCCACTTGCACTTAAGGCTAATTATTGCGATGTTGCGTACTCACAGCCCGTGTGAAACCAACACCCAACTCCTCTACTAATCAGTTTCACAAAGCCCGTTTGTAAAACTATTGTGTTCGAGAAAATAGCCTCAGTGAGTGGATCCGCCAGGATGTTTCTTTCTATGTCTCTCTTAATCTTAAGTTCACGGAGAAAACCATCTCCCGAATTGAGTAATACCTGTCTTAGAATGTCTGGATATCTGATGGGACCTTAGTTCATAAATGAACTCCAAATCCAAACTTCTTAGACTGTATCGAAAACTGAACCTAATCAGTATCCGGCACCATCCCTCCCACAGTATCCTCTTGGACCACCTGTCCAAAATACTGTCCCTCTTCATCAGAGGGAAAACTATAACTCTGACAATCTCTCTGTCATCCATGTCACCTTCGAAGCCTGGAATGATAACCGTCTCCCGAAAGAGGCTGCCGTCATCGAATCCGTAGAACATCCACTTATGTTCTAAAACTGCTTCCTTATGTTTCTCCAGGATTGGATTAATACAAACTTATTGCATCTAGTGCAAAAACAACATCTGGTGTGGTACTTGACATCTCACGATTGACTCAATTGCCTAAGCAAGTGATATGCCAATCATGCACATCCCTCTCCCCTTTAGTCTGTAAGACACCTTTAGAGATGGTGACTCCAACACCTGCAGGTACACCAGTCATCTATTCTAAAAACCATTAGAATACTGTCAATGTACCCACATTGGGAAACTACCCAAATCCAGATCTAAAACCATAGATCTAGAAACCAGAATGTCATATATTATATCCATATCCTTTTTGGAGAAACAACTGTATGACGACCAAAGTCCAACCGATCGTAGTATAGGAATTTTACTTCCTACTCTGTGTATGTCATCAAAATACCAGGACATCACACCCTACTACCTTCTTAACAGATCCATCCCCTATTCTGATGAAGTCAAACCCATGACTGTCACATCAAAATTAGATGATCAATCTCCGCTATAACTGCTCTAGTCTATAAATAGATATAAGCTACTTGCCCACTATGCTTCTGCTGCTCCCACCGACTACAACAACCTTCCTACCGGGTCTCACAGCCTGGAACAACAGTAGTGTCAAGTCTGGGTAGATGAAAACCTCCCTGTCACCGTCCTTGAGGCTACCGGAGTATCTCTCGGGTGTCTGAGGTTACCCACCAAATCTGCGGAGTGGCTAATGGAATGTCAAACCTGATTGAATCTTTAGGTCCTATTAAATTTTCCGTAATCGTTTGCGGTTCTGGAATCTCTTCCAGTTCTACCATACTCCCACTACTGTTTTCTGAAAAAAGCCATTTTACTAAAACTGTGGCGAGTCAAGAACAATATCACTATTGATCTCCCAAATGGTAGAAAGTCAACCCTCGTCATAGCCTGGGCCAACCCACAAACTGCCATTACAGAAACGTGCCCTGAGTTATCCAGAGTCTGGTTTTAAGCATAAGCCGGACAACTCACCTATATCCAATATAGAAACTTTGGCACTTATTTAATTGGAACCAGATTCTAATCATGCAGCTGTCTCCAGTGCATATCAACTTTAATGGAGAAAGGCTATTCAACATTACTCAACTTAGGAATTCATCCAATTATGAGTAACCTGAAAGAGAAACAAGTTTCTCAAAACTTTTACTATCATCTGAATACCAATCATAAGTATCTACATCTTCGATCTCTTTGAAGAATCCCGATACTTGCGACATCTGGTTCTCTAGTTTATTCTTATACCCACAGCTTCTCAAAACTTAGACCTTGTATTTCTACGAAACACTTGTCTAAATACCAGAGAAGTCATAAGTAGACAGAACAAAGTACGAGGACCCACCCCTTTGTCCTGATGGACACTGGACAACATACATTCCTCTGTATAAGTCCGCTGAGTTGAATAACTCAAATCTTGTGCGTCGTAGGTTGAAAACTGTACCCTGGCGATTTCCTCAAATATCACCAATTACAACGAATTCCGATATAATGAGGATAATCACCTAATTCCCAATAACTTCCTCCCACTCATCATCTGTAAAACCATACAGATATGAGAATGAAACCTGGTGAATACACACCTTGGAGTAAGTATCTAATCGGGAAAACAGTTTTTCATTAACAATGCACTGAAACATGAAAATGTTTCGTAGGGGTATCCTGGTATTCATAGTAATGCCTCTTCCATAATCCAATTCATGACTTTAACCGTATATTTCTTTGCTATCTCTCTAAATCCCTTTATTTGTCTTTAATCGTTACCTTCTGTACACCATCGTTAGGCTAAATGGTTTTCTTCCTTCCCTACCGTTCGGCACCAGCCTATGGTTTGGAAAAAGACTATCCAGTAAGCATAATAGGTGTACCCTCCTAAACCAAGGAGTACTCGCAACTAAGAGAAGGTGATGATAAAAGACAACTGAATAATACCTTATTTTTAAAGGTGAAATATGAGTGGCGATGAAGTATGCGGTTTGGTCGTGAATGATAACAGTCGCAACTTACTTTGCCCTCTTTCTAATCCCTTTATTTTGTCTTTACATATTACCTTCTGTACACCCTACTTAGGCTAATTGGTTTTCTTCATTCCCTACCTTTCGGCACCTGCCTATGGTTTGGAATAAGACTATCCAATAAGCGTAATAGGTGTACTCTCCTAAACCAAGGAGCCCTCGCAACCTGAAAGAAGGTGATAATAAAAGACAACTGAATAAACCAATTCTATTTCTCCTGAACCTTGATCCATTCTCGAAGGAGTCCCTTCGAGTTCGTATATAACCATACGATGGATCTATCCAATGGAAGTTGATGTCCGTAGTAATACGGGTGTTCTGAGAAATACAAAGGGTAGAAGAAGGAGTGGCAATGACTTATGCAACCCAGACAATCCAAAAGCCAGTATTTTAAGAAGGTTCGGTCAACTTGGTCACTGAGTCATAGTCTAGGGTCGATCAAAGGTCGCTGCCAAAGAGAGAGAGAAAAGAAACACTCTGCGTGCACTCTAACCTAGATCAGAATGGTTATCACTTTATGTAATCCGGAAACCTCCCACTGTACTGTCAAATTCTCCTCCAAACCTGAAAGAAGAATCAATCGGGATCACCCGAAGAGTAAACCAACTCATCAGTGGGAATCGGGATCCAACTCTCATCGCATGATAACGTGACGGAATCCACTCGCGTTATCACACTCCAGAAGGTATGCGCATGCCTGGCAAGTTTCAGTTTCTTTAGAAACTCCCGATGTGATTTTTTTTACCCCATGTTCTTATGATCGTGACTAAGGGCTAACCCAACATAAGTCACATGTCAAGTTCTTCCCATCATTATCTTGTTAATTTGAACCCACCCGTACTCGCCCTTGACTAAGGGCCAACAAGGCTGTACGACTGTCCCAAACCAACGCATCTATCTATGCAACATATGAACACCCCAGCAGCTACCAATCACTATGTCCTAGCTAAGGAACAGACCAATATAGCTTGAATACTACTGACCATTCATGTGAAATGACGGAGGGCTACGGCTGGTTTTTGGCGAAAAACCTTTAACGTAATGAACTTGATCTCGTTGAAGGAACCTGATAGCTTTTTATAAAAATATAGTGGCGAAAACCTTTGCTAAAGAGGTCACTCCCGGTGAAGGGATCTCGGCTCTTTCCTCGTGGAATGAGGTGCAGGATATTCCACTGAATACCGCGATGCAAAGCAACATGTAATCGACTATAGTGAAGTTATTACCCTGACGCAAAACTTCTGCCCAAGGGGTCAGTCCCGGTGAAGGGATATCGACCCTTGTCCCGTCGAATGAGGTGCAGGATATTCCAACCAAATATCATTGTGCAAAACAAAAGGAAACATCTTTGCAATAACACTTTTTAAATTGTTCCAACAACATCCAAACAGGTTTATTTTACTTTGCATTGATCAGAATCAACGCAGTCCCATCAATAATCACACCAAAAAAGAACGAAAATAAAATGTACGTATATACCATCCGCATTTGTCACTGGGTCCCGTCATCACCCGTTAGGTTACTTAACTAACGATAGAGCGGGGACAGAACAAGCGAGGGTGTAAAACATATACAACATCTAATAGTATATAAACCAATATACAATAATCGCTCAAGGCGTGATAATATGCAACATTACAGAAAAGTAATAAGCATCACAGAACAATACAGATAATCTGGGATTCCCGGGTTTCACAGAGCCGCTGCTGAAACCCGACGTTCCCCTGTCGTGTGGATAGCCTGTGCAATGAAACCTAGACCCCTACGGGTGCGGCAAGTTATCCGCCAAAACCAGAAGCGAGGCAGCCCCCTACAGCATAGTGAATGGACCACTCTGCACTTCACGGAATCCGGTAGCTTGAGCACCCCTTCTTGGGTCAACCTGTACCCCCTACGAGTGCGGCGAATAGTCTGCCAATTCTAGAGTGAGGCCCCTCTGCCTCTCAAAGCCATGAGATGCGGACCCGTTGCCCCTCAGAACCCAGCTATCCGTGAACTCCGTCGCGGGGTAAAACCTAGTACAGTAATGAAAAATAGTACAACAGGTACATCGATCGCAAGCTGGTCGTGCCCCAAAAGAATATTATACAACAGGCAGTGACGGCAGTCCACATGTTGGACGCTCGCCCCGCAATATCAAATGTACAAATAAACTCAAACTGCACTACCATTGCACACTGCTATCCACCACGATAAATCCGCAACATCACAGCACAACACAGAACATCAACGCGAATGTCACGTTCGCAAACCCGTCTAAAAGAACTATAGCAATCAGACGCGGTTTACCGATCAAATGACATTCCCGGTCGGAGATATAATGTAAGCACTGTAAAATAACACATTTAAATTTCGATCGACTAAATTTCCCGAAGTGGGCCCCACGCAAATCTGCTGCACAGTAAAAAACACTGGGCCCAAATAAACAGTTCCAGAAACCACAATTTCCAACATAAAATCCACTGTAGAAAATTGAGTAAGTGATCTCACATTCCTGCGGCGGATCCGCGGCCAAACCCTAGCTTGGGCCGCGGATCCGCGGCGGAACAGTGGAATCACTTCCTCGAATTTCTACAGTATTCCTCAAAAACCCTGCTTGATTTTCTGGTATGGTCAAAATGACATTTGGACCAGTTTGAAAATTAACAGAAACTTTAATACTAGAAATTGCGATTTTCGAAAAATCCGTTCGATCGATCTTTTAAACGCGTTAGCACAAGTTAGTAAAGCTTAATGGCGTGGCTCTGATACCATGTAAGTCTACGGTAGCGCCCCGGCCGTCTTTCAGACGCCAAAATGCGGAACAAAAACTTTTATAACTGGCGCTATCGCATACTATAACCCGGATCTGCCATTAACGCTAAACTAACAATCTAAAAAGAGGGAAGAAAGGTTATACCGAATGATCCGAGTCCTTCGTTCTTTAACCATCATCCCACGCTCCGTTGCTGCTGCTCTGATCTCGTCGATCTCCGATCTCGTCGTCCAGGTGGCACCACATCATCGGATCTTTAAACGGGCTCCCGCCTCTGACTCGAGGCAACTCGGTCGTCAAGTTTGCCAAAAGAGACGACCAAGATTGATATAGAGAATGAGTGGAATACTTTGTCTCGCTTCGTCCAAAACCATGGACGAACGGTTAATGAAGCTGCCGTGGGAATCGGGTGATGGAATGAAATGAGCTGTGAAATTCCATACACCCCAAAATCCATCATAATCTTTTTACCAGATAAAACATCAAGTGTGAGAGTGAGAGAGGGGGAAGGGGCCGGCCACATATATAGAGGTGGGGGGGTGAGTGTAGGAGAGGGGAGGTGACAATAAGAAAATATCTCTAGTGTGAACACAAAGTGTGAACACACTTAATGAAATGATGAATCATTAAGCTAGTCATCAAGCATTAATGGAATCATTAAATGCAATCATGACTCACTAAACACCTCACCACTTCTAGAACCTTCTAGAAGCTTCCACACTCATCTCAAGAAAAGATAAATCCGTCTTTAACCGAATGTTAAAAGACGGCTGATAGAAAACTGGAAACTGGCAACTTCCAAAAGTGATCCCGAAACAAATTTCAGGATAACCCCGTAACTGTATAAATATACCCGCATTTGTTTTACGACCGAATACAAATCCAACTGAGACAAAGATATTATATCCACTCTGTATAATACATGGATCCGGCTTAAACCAAATCTCACCAGTATTATCTGCCCGAAAAATATCACGTGCGTAAACGCACGTGCATTTTCCGAACCCTGCCATAAAACCATACGGCCTCTACAACGTTTCGCCCGAACTTGGGAAACTATCTATGGGGGACTCTAATGACTCGTCAGTACCCTGGCAGTGGGTTTAACCACAAACCGTCAGCGGCACTAGTAATGCGTAACGGCTGCCCATGGACTGACCTCAAGGGAGGCTGATGAGCGAACTCATCCAGAAACCCTACAGAGCCTAACAGTGACAATGTATATACAGTCCGGTCCGTTCGTCTATGAGTATCGCATATCCGGCCTAGGGGCTAGTAACGTCAGACCCCCAATAGCTGTATAAGTCGTGTCGGAGACAAGCCCTGAACACCCTAAGATACTACTGGAGGACCAACCAGTAAATCTCACCTGCCTTGGCCAAGGACTTGGTGTAATGGCTTTCCTAGACACAGCGCGACCTCTACCCCCAATACCGGGAGAGACGAATCCCCTGCCGATCCGCTCACGTGCCTCCATGTGGCTCGGGACTGTACCCAAAAACTACCTGTTTGCACGACTCCTTTGAGCCGTGGTAGGGTAGAAATCAAAGCACAGTGGGAACTCACACGAGACAAATGACGACCTCAGGTCGATGAACTAACCTGTACACATGTCACCAGGGAACTGCTATCTGACGATATGTATAATACCAACTAGCAGATTCCCGGCGAGTCCTGTCCGGTGTACTCATAACCCAATGAGCACCTGTATACATCTTAGGTGATCCAACTGACACCAGTGGCTTGTGAGACCGGCCACCGCCCCTCGTCGGGGTCTCGACTGTATACACTAGTCTACTCCGGAGTATCGATGCCCTGTCTCAAAACTCCCACGACTAGGGACCACTATTAAGGATATGCTTATAGACCACCCAACTCTCACTTATATGATCGCCCTCATACTGTTGGTAGTCAAGCAAGATCCTAAGGGCTCTATCAAAGTGTAATCGTGATCAGTCACCTGAACCTATACACGACGGATAAAGGCAAACCAGATAGCATACTATCATCTCGAGTAAGACTGTCCTACCGGTATAGGTCATCCGCAATCATTGCAATCACGTACCTGCGATCCAATAATTGACTTTGAGGGCACTATATCCAACACCCCGTGCGTTGTTTGGACTCATTCCGTGTACCGTGCGCGCGTCGCGACTTTTCTCGCCGACGTGTGACGTTCCGTACACCGTATCGCCATCCGTTGAGGCAAGTGAAACTTGCTACATGTTATCTATAATATTTTTTTATACCTATTAAACTGCAGAGTAAAACTGTAGATTACATATAGCGCCACATGTTCCATTTTCCTTTTCGATGTTCCATATATCATGTTAGATTCGGATCTTGAATTATAACTTGTTGCATGTTAGAGTACAATATCGTGTACCCACATCCGTGTTTAAATTACTTAATAATCATCTGCATAGCCCATAGCACCTTTAAATGGTTTCTACCCCGAACACCTGGTTGCATCCATTGAACATATTTTATATATAATTGCATCCCTAAATCATTTAACCCATAATAACGAGATTTAACAATTCAATATTCATTTAAGTGTAGGATACTTAATGTTGGAACCACAACCCTAACTCTAATCTATAACTGTGCATCCATATGCTTTAATCTGTACCCTTGCATATATCATCACCATGTTTCATTTTTATTATTTCACTAGTACCCCATACTTGTTTGGTTTACCCATGCTTACGTAGTTGATTATGAGCACCCACATGACATTCTATGCACCCCTGACATGACTTGTTACACCTATTACTTGACACGACATGGTACCGTGCAACTCTTGATATGACAGGACACCTATATACATTACTTGACTTGACCTGATGTACCATGGCTTTACCTGTTACCTGATCTTATGACTAATGCCAACAAACCTGACATGTTGTCCTTACGGACGTTTCATGTTGTCTATCCAGACAAACATGTACCTGCCTGATCCTGTGTTGGCATTACCTCTAGATTACTTAATACCTGACTTGAACACATATGACTTGGGGGTATGGGGAAATCAATGATGAAACCTGACTTGTAACTCAACAGTTCTATACCTTTTCTGATCAGTCTTACGGGCTAGGCCAACCCCGGAGTGATGCTACGGACATCACTCGTCATTACCTACCACCCTTTACTGCCTTGCGGCACGTCTCGGGTTCAGCCCAAGAGTCATAGACCGTGATCCCGGGCACGCACGGGATACTATTGAGTTACATCGATAATTCATCAAATTGATTTCAAAGACTTGAGAGTAGCTAACCCAATAGAACAGTTTAGATTACTCACTGCACACTACCTTTCATTGCTCTGATTTATATTGCTCTTATACCTGCTTTACCATTTATGATCGTACTTGCATGTCTTGCTACTCTGTTTATATATTATTGCTTGATGTTATGACGCGCTGACGTCTGGATTTTGCATGGCCCAGATTCCGTACTTTTGCTGCAGTCCGAGCAGGAGTACTTCAGTCAGCAGGCTGAGCAGTGAGAACTCGTTAGTAGTTAGTTCTTTTATTTTCAGTATTTTCATTCCTGATGTGAGCCCGCATTATGGGACATACATTCCAGTTATTCTTGTATTGGATCTTTTGCTTCCGCATTATTTTAGTCTTGACTCATTTTATTTTGGCTTATGGACGTGTGTTAGATAGTTTATTATTGTTCTTGATATCTTTACAGCCGTAATGTGACTGTGGAAGGATAATTCCTATCCACAGGTAGGATGGTTGGTTATGTCACGTGCCTACCTTAGCGTACTCTGGGAAGCGGGACGTGACATGGTTCTTTTGGTATCAGAGACATAGTATATAGGTTAATCAGGTTTGATTCTTTTGTACTTGGGTATTGGATCCAATACACGAATCAGAATACCCGTGATTAGGAAACTTGTCCTGCCACCTTACCATCTTACTATTCTTGAATCTTAACCTCCTCCTGATTATACTTTTACGATATGCAAACCTCCTTTGCATATCGACTCGAAACCTGGTTCCTTGTTTATCTCTAGAACTTAGGCGACTTGGGTGGAGTTATGTAATTGTAGCTATGATACCGCGGTATGGTTACAATGCGGTACTCTATTTAAGTAACATAGAGTTCTAGCCTTGATCAACATTTTGAATCTGTTATCATGCTAATCCTTTTAGTGCTTTGATTTCAGGAACATGGCAGACAAAAATCTGAAGACGTAACAAAGGCGTGTTGACGAGGCCGCTATGCTTGGAGTAATACGTAGGATGTTGGAGAATCAAAAGCAACAGACCGAGCTGATCCAACAGCAGGCTGAATCTTTTCAGGAAGGTTTGCGGACCTTCAGCAGTCCGTGAACAATGTTGTGGCCAGACCGGGAGATCGTGTGGGTACCGTGGCGGATTTTAGGAGATTGGGTCCGTCTGTCTTTACTGGCTTAGAGGAGCCGTTGCCAGCGGAGCAGTGGCTGGTTGACAAGGAGAATTTACTCATTGCGGCACAGATCCTAGAAGATAAGAGAGTGGATGTGGTACGCATCCAGTTGGTGGATTACGCCCGTGAATGGTGGCTTGTGGAAGAGACCCGCTTGCCCAAGCCGATCAAGTGGGCGGATTTTTCGAAGAGTTTCCTGGAGAAGTTCTTCCCGCGGACTGCACGGGAGGAAATGGAAGAAAAGTTCGTCAGTTTGAAGCAGAATGGCGCACATGTAGATGTACATGCAGCTGAGTGGATGCGGCTCAGTAGATTCGCTGGACCTTTGGTTGCCAACAATGCTGATAGAGCAAGGAAGTTCATGCGCAGTTTGGATGTGGACATCCAGAGGCAGATAGTCTCCCTGGGTTTGACCACTTTTTCTCAAGTGCTTACAGCAGCTCGAGAGCAGCAGAGCCTATCTATGAAGACTGGGAGTACACAGCAGCCAGCAGTTACAGTAAGGAAGCCGGCGTTTGCACCGAACCGAGCACATAGATGAAGAGGTATTCCAGTGGACCGTCGTGGTGTAACCCCGATGAAGAAGCATGCTGTTATTGATCAGAGAAGGACCGTGATCTGTGACTACTGCCATTTACCTGGGCACGTGCAAAGGGAATGTCGAAGGAAACAGAGACTCTGTTTGGTTTGTGGTTCGGCGGATCATACTATCAGTACTTGTCCGTCGAAGCTTCGTACGAAGGATGATGTTCTGAAGCCTCCGCAAAACCCGTTTCAGGGACAGAAGCAGCTGACTCAGGGACCCAATCAAGCTCGAGCATTTACCCTGACGGCTGAGGAAGCTAAAGCTTCAGGAGAAGTTGTTTCAGGTATTCTACTTGTTCATGGTTTTCCCGCATTAGCGTTATTTGATTATGGTGCATCCCATTGTTTTATTCGTCCAAGTTTATAGCTACACACTCGATTACTTGCACGACCCTGTCTAGTTTCTGGGACATACACACTGGGAATGGGAAAATCATATCTAGTAGAGAGTGTAAGGATTGTGCAGTTGTTGTTTGCGGACGAGAGCTTTTTGCAGATTTCTTGGTGATTGATACGGACAGCTATGAAGTCGTCTTGGGAATGGATTTTCTCGGCACTTTCCATGATCACATTGATTGTAGGGCAAAGAAAGTAATTTTCCAGATTCCCGGACATCCCGAGTTTATCTTCACTGGAGGAAGCAGTTCTATCGGGCCAGTCGAATTTAGGGCTAGGCCGACAGCTAATGTTCTTTCGTCGATGGAGGTTGCTCAAGATGAAACGCCAGCTGTTGTTTGAGATTTCATGGACGTGTTTGAAGACATATCAGGTTTACCGCCGAAGCGAGATGTGGAGTCCGCGATTGATCTTATTCCTGGTGCAGCGCCAGTATCTAAAGCGTATTATCCAGTGGCACCAGTGGAGTTGGAAGAAGTTAAGAAGCAGGTTACTGAATTACTTGAGAAGGGTTGGATCCGAAGTAGTAACTCGCCGTGGGGAGCTCCAGTTCTTCTAGTCAAGAAGAAAGATGGCACAAGAAGGATGTGCATCGATTATCGAGAATTAAACCGGGTGACTATTAAGAACAAGTACCCGATCCCTCGCATTGGCGAACTATTTGAGCAGCTTAGTGGCGCGAGGGTATTCTCGAAGCTGGATTTGCGATCCGGATATCATCAGGTCTGAGTGAAAACAGAAGATATTTGCAATACGGCGTTCCGAACTCGGTATGGACATTACGAGTACTTAGTGATGCCCTTCGGAGTAACGCATGCACCGGCGATATTCATGGACTTGATGAACCGAATCTTTTCACCATTCTTGGACCAGTTTATTGTGGTGTTCATTGATGATATTCTGGTCTACTCGAAGAGTATTGAAGAGCATGCAGAACATTTGAAGATCGCACTGCAGACGCTGAGACTAGAAAAATTATATGCAAAGATAAGCAAGTGCGAGTTTTGGCTGGAAGAAGTAAAGTTTTTGGGGCATGTCGTGTCTGTCGATGGAATCGCCGTTGATCCCGAAAAGATTGCAGTAGTTCGAGATTGGCCGATTCCGAAGAGTGTTGCGGAGATAAGAAGCTTCCTTGGACTCGCCGGGTATTACAGACGGTTTGTGGAGAACTTTGCTCGTCTGGCGGAGCCGTTGACCAAGCTTACTCGCAAGTAGATACCATTTGTGTGGACGGATAAGTGTGCGTCAGCTTTTGAGGCGTTGAAACAGAGATTGATAACCGCTCCTATTCTGACCGTGCCAGACAGTTCCGGAGGATTGGTAATTCACAGCGACGCATCTGGGAAAGGATTGGGATGTGTTTTGATGCAGCATGGGAAGGTTATAGCGTACGCATCGAGACAGTTGAAGACCCATGAGAAGAATTACCCAACTCACGACTTGGAGCTTACGGCTGTGATCTTCGCTTTGAAGATTTGGAGACACTACCTTTTGGGCGAAAGGGTCGAGGTTTTCACCGATCATAAAAGCTTGAAGTATGTGTTCACACAGAAGGAGCTTAATATGAGGCAACGTAGATGGTTGGAGCTGATAGCTGACTACGATCTTGATCTTAAGTACCATCCGGGGAAAGTTAATGTTGTGCCGGATGCGCTCAGTCGGTTACCAGTAATTCAGACATTGACTACACAGAAGGAACTCATTGAAGACTTTCGAAGATTTGATTTGGAGGTTGTGCTACCGCATTCCTCGGGACAGTTGATGCAGCTGCAGGTACATTCGTCATTGATCGAGAATATTAAAGCAGCGCAATCGCAGGACCCTAGATTGCAAAAGTTTCGAGAACAGGTTAAAGCTGGACTTCGAACAGATTTACTGATCCATGAAGATGGTTCGTTGCGTTATGGTAGCCGATTGTGTGTGCCAAAGGGAGATATTCGTGAAGAGCTTATGAAGGAGGTGCACAGTTCGGCATATTCCGTACATCCAGGAGGCACGAAAATGTACCGAGATATACGACAGCATTTCTGGTGGGAAGGCATGAAACCGGAGATTGCCCGCTTTGTAGCAAAGTGCTTGGTGTGTCAGCAGGTTAAGGCTGAACATCAAAGGGTTGCTGGTTTATTGCAACCACTTCCGATTCCTCAGTGGAAGTGAGAACATATAACCATGGATTTCATGATGGCTCTACCGCGGAGTCCAAAAGGCAACAATGCAGTTTGGGTGATTGTTGATCGTTTGACCAAGGCAGCTCATTTCATTCCTTTTCGGGTTGGTCAATCAACAGAAACTTTGGCAGAACGGTACATGCAGAAGATTGTAAGATTGCATGGAGTACCAGTGAGCATCGTGTCCGACCGTGACACTCGTTTCTTATCACACTTTTGGAGGAGCTTACAGGAAAGTTTGGGGACTCGATTGAAGTTTAGCACAGCTTATCATCCTCAGACAGATGGCCAATCGGAGAGAACGATCCAGACTCTTGATGACATGTTAAGAGCTTGAATGTTGGACTTCAAAGGATCATGGGAAGATCATCTACATTTAGTGGAGTTTTCTTACAACAACAGTTTCCAGGCGACTATTCAGATGGCTCCATTCGAAGCTTTATATGGTCGCAAGTGTCGTTCACCTGTTTGTTGGGACGATGTCGGTGAACGAAGATTGTTGGGACCAGATTTGGTTGTGCAGACAGTTGAGAAAGTTAACGCAATCCTGAATCATATGAAAGCAGCACAAGACCGACAGAAGAGTTGGGCAGATACGTCGAGAAGACCTCTAGAATTCGACGTGGGTGATTTGGTATTCTTGAAGATATCACCGACTAGAGGGGTGATTCGTTTCGGAAGTCGAGGAAAGCTTAGTCCTTGACTCATCGGACCTTTTGAGATTTTGGAGCGTGTTGGTGTGGTAGCGTATCGACTTGCGTTACCGCAAACCTTGGCGAATGTTCATGATGTGTTTCACGTATCTCAACTCCATAAATATGTTCGAGATAAAACACATGTGTTGGATCATTCGGAGCTGACCGTCCGAGAAGACTTGACTTTTGACGAGCGATCGATTGCAATTGTGGATCGAAGGGAAAAGTTTCTTAAGAACAATATTATCCCTCTTGTACTTGTTTCTTGGGGTAATCGCTCGCATGGAGAGTCAACTTGGGAACGAGAAGATGAAATCCGGCAGAAGTTTTCCCATCTTTTCTTGTAGTTTGTAGGTCATTTATCTTTTTGTGTTCTTGGAATTTCGAGGACGAAATTCTTTTTGTAGTTGGGTATAATGTAACAACCGAGTTCAATTATACAAATTTCTGTTGCCGTATGTGTTGTTTGTGGTGTTTATTTCATTTACCGTGTTTGGATGCGAATGGTAGTTTACTTTACGTTCGACCCGCTTGCTTGAGCTTGTTGTTTCATGGTTATAGAATACCCTAGCATCACGTATTTTGCATATAACAATTTAAGTCACGTAAAATAAATTAAAAATACATGACATGGCCTGCATGATACCCTTAACCCTGTGGTAGCGTTCTTGCATCGTGTTCTCGTCCCGTTCAATGAAACGAACGTGTTTGGATGGCTACGCGCATGTACGTGCGTCCGTTCTTGGGGGTATGATTTTTCGTTACATAATCTTTCATTTTAAATTTTGGAACTTGCATAAAATTTTCGTATTTCAAATCCAAAATTTTGGACCCGACACGGACGCATTTCTGAAATGTTTTGTACACCGCCAAATTCTAATTATTTTTAAATTTCTTTAAATTAGTTTAATATATTTTAACAACTAAAGATTCTTGCTCAGCTAACAAAAAAAATATTTTAACGATTGAAATCGTTTTAAAATTTTCCCAACCAATCCCAGCTTTTCTTTTCTATGCTGGCAACACCACCGAGCCTCTCTCTATCTTCTATCTCTCTTCTCTCTCTCTTTTATTTTCCCACAACCAATCAAAATCTTCCTCTTATTCACCTGGCCCCATACGTCTCTCTCTTTTCCCCCAAAATCTTTCTCTTTTTCTTTCTCTCTCCCCGAGCGCAGCTCTCTCTATCCCCTTTCTCTCTCCTCTCGCGCCCTCTCTCTCCTCTCGCGTTTACTGTTCCCTTCTCGATTCTCGTCACCGCCCCCCCCGCTATGCTCACCTCCCTTCTTTCTATCTTCTTCTTCTGTTTTAAACCCCCGAGCCCTCCTCCTTCAACCCACAAACCCTCATCGCCTCCTCAAACCCTAACCCTAACTCCATCACCTCCTCAACCCCAAACCGAGCCTCGTCATCTCCTTTCCTCCTCCTCTCCATCTTCTTCTTCTCTTTCTTCTTCCCGAGCCTCTCTCCCCCTGCACACACACCCAAAGAAAAACCAAGAACCCAACGTCGCCTTCCATAGCCGCCGACCATCTCCCATCGCCATCGCCATCTCCTCCCTCTCCTCTGCTCTCCCTCCAGCGCCAGAACCCTGCACATAAACTCCAACCGACACCAAACCCTAGTGTAACCCTAACCCATCACCCGAGCACTCTGCACCCTCGCCGGAGCTTCGCCGATCATCACCGTCGACGCCGTCATCCCTCTGCAATCTAGTGAGTAAGACTCTCCTCTCAATCTTCTCTGTTCTCTTTCATTTCTTCTCTTTTCCTTTCCATGCACTTTCTTTCTATTAAGTATTCACTGTTGTTTCTTGGTTGCCAGAATCCGACCGTGCCGGCGACGATCCCGACGACCCAGCGAGGATATCTGACCCGTGTGATCCCCGTGCGTTGTTTGGACTCATTCCGTGTACCGTGCACGCGTCGCGACTTTTCTCGCCGACGTGTGACGTTCCGTACACCGTATCGCGATCCGTCGAGGCAAGTGAAACTTGCTACATGCTATCTATAATATTTTTTTATACCTATTAAACTGCAGAGTAAAACTGTAGATTATATATAGCGCCACATGTTCCATTTTCCTTTTCGATGTTCCATATATCATGTTAGATTCGGATCTTGAATTATAACTTGTTGCATGTTAGAGTACAATATCGTGTACCCACATCCGTGTTTAAATTACTTAATAATCATCTGCATAGCCCATAGCACCTTTAAATAGTTTCTACCCCGAACACCCGGTTGCATCCATTGAACATATTTTATATATAATCGCATCCCTAGATCATTTAACCCATAATAACGAGATTTAACAATTCCATATTCATTTAAGTATAGGATACTTAATGTTGGAACCACAACCCTAACTCTAATCTATAACTGTGCATCCATATGCTTTAATCTGTACCCTTGCATATATCATCACCATGTTTCATTTTTATTATTTCACTAGTACCCCATGCTTGTTTGGTTTACCCATGCTTATGTAGTTGATTATGAGCACCCACATGACATTCTGTGCACCCCTGACATGACTTGTTACACCTATTACTTGACACGACATGGTACCGTGCAACTCTTGACATGACATGACACCTATATACATTACTTGACTTGACCTGATATACCATGGCTTTACCTGTTACCTGATCTTGTGACTAATGCCAACAAACCTGACCTGTTGTCCTTACGGACGTTTCCTGTTGTCTATCCAGACAAACCTGTACCTGCCTGATCCTGTGTTGGCATTAGCTCTAGATTACTTAATACCTGACTTGAATACATATGACTTGGGGGTATAGGGAAATCAATGATGAAATCTGAGTTGTAACTCGACAGTTCTATACCTTTTCTGATCAGTCTTACGGGCTAGGTCAGCCCCGGAGTGATGCTACGGACATCACTCGTCATTACCTACCACCCTTTACTGCCTTGCGGCACGTCTCGGGTTCAGCCCGAAAGTCATAGACCGTGATCCCGGGCACGCACGGGATACTATTGAGTTACATCGATAATTCATCAAATTGATTTCAAAGACTTGAGAGTAGCTAACCCAATAGAACAGTTTAGATTACTCACTGCACACTACCTTTCATTGCTCTGATTTATATTGCTGTTATACCTGCTTTACCATTTATGGTCGTACTTGCATGTCTTGCTACTCTGTTTATATATTATTGCTTGATGTGACGCGCTGACGTCTGGGTTTTGCATAGCCCAGATTCCGTACCTTTGCTGCAGTCCGAGCAGGAGTACTTCAGTTAGCAGGCTGAGCAATGAGGACTCGTTAGTAGTTAGTTCTTTTATTTTCAGTATTTTCATTCCTGATATGAGCCCGCATTATGGGACATATATTCCAGTTATTCTTGTATTGGATCTTTTGCTTCCGCATTATTTTAGTCTTGACTCATTTTATTTTGGCTTATGGACATGTGTTAGATAGTTTATTATTGTTCTTGATATCTTTACAGCCGTAATGTGACTGTGGAAGGATAATTCCTATCCACAGGTAGCATGGTTGGTTATGTCACGTGCCTACCTTAGCGTACTCTGGGAAGCGGGGCGTGACACACGGCAAATGATGATTCGCTCCTAGCAATATTCCAGTCGCAGCGATACTAATACTAAGATTGGTATCAGATCTTGAGTTCCATACTCGCAAAAAAATGCATATGAAATAGCCGAAATGTCTGGACAACTCGCAATAAAAATCAACGAGTAAAATATATGCATACAAAAATAGCCGAAATTATTGGACAACTCGTAATAAAAAGCAGCGAGTAAAAAATAGCCGAAATGATTAGGCACCGCGAAATATAGCCGAATTGATTGGGCAATTGCGACTTTCGCGATATAAAAGCTGAAATGATAGAGCATCGCGGAAAGAAATAATGAAAAATGAAACTTTTGCCCTACAGGCGAGTCCATAATGACCCCTGTATACAATCCATGGGCATAAACAAAAGGGAACTACATTTTCCCACCGGGCTCTTTCAAATGGAGAGTCAAATCTCGACGGCCACATCTGCAGCCTAAAGATCACCACGATGTTCCTTCTCACTCCAACCGGATGCAGACGTAACGTCAACATCCGACCTCAGGGTCGCGATGAAACGGAGCCAGAGCAAAGACCCTAGTTCCAAATCTCGACGGCAACATCTGCAGCCTAAAGATCACCACGATGTTCCTTTTTACTCCAACCGGATGCAGACGTAACGTCAACAACCGACCTCAGAGTCGCGACGAAGTGGAGCCAGAGCAAAGACCCTAGTTCCAAATCTCGACGGCAAAATCTACACCCTAGAGACCCACAACGGCGTTCCTCCTCATTCCAGCTGGATACGGGCGCTACACCACCAAACGGAGCCATGGAAAATTCCCGAGTTCCAAATATCGACGGCAACATCTACACCCTAGAGACCCACAATGGCGTTCCTCCTCATTCCAGCAAGATACGGACGCGACATCACCAATCGAAGCTACGGCAAAGTCCTCAGTTCCAAGACTCTACAACCTAGAGTCAACCATGACCCTGTCTCAGAAACACGTCAACAAATGACCTTCGTCACGGAAATACGTCATCCAATGACCTCCGTCACGGAAATACGTTGTCCAATGACTTCGTCTCGGAAACAAGTCAACCAACCTCCAGGGAAATCTGTGTCCTTGGCAAGACCTCTCGATTCAAGGAAATCAGCGTCCTTGGCGAGAACCTCTCGATTCGCGTCGACCCGCAAGGAAATCAGTGTCTTTGCAGGAATCTCTCGATTCGTCTCGACCCCAAGGAAATCAGTGTCCTTGGCAAAAATCTCTCGATTCAGGAAAACCAACGTCCTTGGCGAGAACATCTCGATTTGCGTCGACCTGCAAGGAAATCAATTTCTTTGCAGGAATCTCTCGATTCGCTTCGATCTCCAGGGAAATCGGTGTCCTTGGAAAAAACCTCTCGATTCAGGAAAATCATTGTCCTTGGCGAGAATCTCTCGATTCGCATCGACCCGCAAGAAAATCAGTGTCTTTGCAGGAATCTCTCGATTCGTCTCGACCTCCAGCGAAATCAGTGTCCTTGGCAAAAATCTCTCAATTCAGGAAAATCAGCGTCCTTGGCGAGAACCTCTCGATTCGTGTCGACCCACAGGGAAATCAGTGTCTTTGCAGGAATCTCTTGATTCATCTCGACCCCAGGGAAATCAGTGTCCTTGGCAAAAACCTCTCGATTCAAGGAAATCAGCGTCCTTGGCGAGAACCTCTCGATTCGCGTCGACCCGCAGGGAAATCAATGCCTTTGCAGGAATCTCTCAATTCGTCTCAACCTCCAGGGAAATCAGTGTCATTGGCAAAAACCTCTCGATTCAGGGAAATCAGCGTCCTTGGCGAGAACCTCTCGATTCGCGTCGACCCACAAGAAAATCATTGTCTTTGCAGGAATCTCTCGATTCGTTTCAACCTCCAGGAAAATCAGTGTCTTTGGAAAAAACCTCTCGATTCAGGGAAATCAGCATCCTTGGCGAGAACCTCTCGATTCGTTTCGGCCCGCAAGGAAATCAGTGTCTTTGCGAGAATCTCTCGATTCGTCTCGACCTGCGGGGAAATTAGTGTCCCTGCGCATAAAGAAAATTCTCTTGTGGGATCCTTACGATTCTCGAGAGAAAAAGCACTTAGGAGTCCTCACGACCCCTAAGAAGAAATTACACCTACAAGATTCTCTCGACTCGTAGGTAGAAAAGTCTTTATGAGACCCTCACGGCTTATAGAGTTGAAAAGTCTTAGGCAGCAGACCTGAACTTGTTTCCTAAGCCATCGCTACTCCACAGGGAGGTCAAGATGGACTATTTTATACCATTTACGGGCCACATTTGCCAAAGTTACATGCCACTAAAATGAAGAAGCTATTTACAGGTCCTCACGATTCATAAGGAAAAAATACCCGAGTGAGATCCTTACGACTCATGGAGGCGATGAACACTTAGAAAATCTCACAATTTCTAGGGAGAATATGCACCTATGAGATCCTCTCGACTCATAGGAAGAAAAAACCTTCTTGAGACCCTTACGGCTCATGAAGATAAAAAAAGTCTTAGACTACAAAGACCCTAAACTTGTCTCCTAAGCCCTCAATTCTATGGTCATGCATAACTCTGCACTACTTCATCCACGTATATACTTATGTGGGCAAAGTAGTGGGGGGCATTTGTTTCCGCCAAAATTTTCTGCGCAAAAGAGTCCAAAGTATCAAATGGCAGCGATACGCTTAAGAAAATGCAAAGCAGTATTTGTCGGGCTGTATTTTGACAAACTCCCGAATGAGAACTAGCTAAATTATGATGGTATCTAAAGCGTCTCAAAAAATCCTTCGATTTGATATATTATGGGCCTCATAATTCATCCGGGATCAAAAGTTATGAGCAAATGTCCTATGCACGTGTAATCTAAGTAATGCTCTACTACATGGGGGATACAATTTTAGTCCCACATCGAGAAAAAGAGAGATCTCTTCTCTACCACTCCCATATAAATAAGAGGGGATACCTCTTAGAAAAAGGGAGAATTCAATTCTCAAAGGAGCTTAGTTCTCCATAATAGCTTAGTGCTCCAAGTTCGGGCCATAGCTGCCCCCTTCATAATGCGCACATGCGCCAGCGCCATGTGCGCTATGTGCAACGCACGTGCGCCCGCCACATGCGCCCACGAGCAACGCACGTATGCACTACGTGCGGGAATTCAATCCTCAAAGGTGCTTAGTGCTCCAAGTTAGGCCATAGCTGCCCCCCATAATGCGTATATGCACAAACGCCATGTGCGCCACGTGCAACGCACGTGCGCCCGCCACGTGCACACCACGTGCAACCCACGTGCGCACCACGTGCGAGGATTCAACCCTCAAGTTCTCCAAGTTAGGGCCATAGCTGCCCCCCATAATAATCATATGCGCAAGCTCCATATGCGCTACGTGCAAACATGTGCGCCCAACACGTACGACGCATATGCACGAATGCAAAGAAGCCTTTTTCAGCAGCGAGAAGCTTAAGCTCCAGCCTGTTCTTCCCCCCTGATGAGTGGGACATGGTTCAAAGGGTACATCCCTCCACACTTTCGATATATGGCGCTGTAATCTCTCAGTGTCGTCGGAGAGGTGGTGGGTCCCAACGACCAATGATCCTTCTTTCCAAAAAAAGAAAGAGAAAGACGGAGAACCCCCCCTATAAACTTCAAGTTCTTCGAAAAGAAAGGAGAAGAGCAAGCACTAAGAAGAAGAACCTTCTTCAAGGTAAATAAAAAGAAGAGAGATCATAACATCTCCTCCATATTTGAGAGTTTAATTCTCATATCATAAGAACCTAGTTCTTTTCCTAGATCATAGATCTAAAAAGCAAAAACTTTCACAAAAACATAAGAGACCATAGCATCTCCTTATAAAATAAGAACTTAGTTCTTAGATCTATGAGACAAAGTCTCTTATAAACGAAAATTTAATTCTCAGAGCACAGAAATGCCAAAGAAGCGCTTTAGCGCTCCAAGTCTAGCGCTCAGCGCCAAGTGCACCACGTGCTCCTCACGTGTGCGCTATTTTAAAAGAAGAGCTTCAGCTCTCCAAGTCTGGCACTCAGCGCCAAGCGCACCACGTGCTCCTCACGTATGCGTTATTTCAAAAGAAGCGCTTCAGCCCTCCAGGTCTGGCGCTCAGCGCCAAGCGCACCACGTGCTACTCACGTGTGCGCTATTTCACAAAAAGTGCCTTAGCGCTCCAGTCTGGCGCTCAGCGCCAAGCGCACCACGTGCTCCTCACATGTGCGCTGAGAGAACATAAAGTGTTCTTTAAATAAAGCCCAGCGCCATAAAAAGTGTTCAACACTCAGTAAAAGACAAAAGAAAAAGGAGTGTCAAAACCCAAATCAATGCTCAGCATTGTTAAATGAAAAAAGGGACCGAGCCCAAATAAATGTGCAACATTTTATTCAAAACTAAGCGGGCTGAGCCCAAGTTGGCTACAAATCCCTAATTCAGATCAACTGAGCTCATGTGCTCATAATCTTTTTAATTGATCTTGGTCCCAAACCTACTATAGATCTCTCAACCAATATTGGTTCAATGGTACATCTCTTCATACCTCTGATACATGTCGTTGTAATTCTTCAATGTCTTCAGAGAGATGGAGGGTCCCAATAACCAAAAAACTTTTGACGCGTCCTTAAATTGTGAAACCAAAATACCAGACTATGATGTCTTTAAACCGGATTATGAGGTCCTTGAAACTCATGGACTATGATGTCCTTAAACTTTACGGACTATGAGGTCCTTAAACTCATGGACTATGATGTCCTTAAACTTTACGGACTATGATGTCCTTAAACCCAATAGACCATGACGTCCCTAAACTCATGGACTATGACGTCCTTAAACTTTACGGACTATGAGGTCCTTAAACTCATGGACTATGATGTCCTTAAACGGTGGACCGCAATGTCCCTAAACTAAAACGATAAAGTCCAAATACTCTTTCGTTGGATCTAAATGATCCCAAAATCCTGTTGAGTAGATCTTAGTATAAAATTAGACTAACGAATCCTCAACAAACGTTTAAGTTGATCTTAATCTCAATGAGATTAACGATCCTTAAACCCAAATCAAACCCAAATCTAAGAAAATAAGGATTTGGACTAATTCACGCCCTACGGGCGACAACATAAATTAGTCTCTGTATACGATCCACGGGCAACCAAAAACAAAACAAACACATACAACACGAAGTGACCATTTGGAGAAGGAGAAAGTGGTTACCGCGATGCGATAGCGTAATTAACTGCAGGGGCTTGCGCCTACAGGGAAGAGCGTCCCCACAATCAAAAACCCCTCGTACACGAGGGGGAATCTGATGAAATCTGCTACAACGGCCGTATCTGTCTAAACCTCCGATATACGGTGTCATAAATCAACTTGGTATCTTCGGAGAGGTGGACGGATAAAACCAAATAATATCTGCCCCCAAATTCAGGCAAGACGACCTACACGGTTTCGTCTCTGTTTTCAGCAACGAACAGGTCCCATCATACAAATCCTATCATTGTAGCAAAAGAAACGAATATACAACATACGCTTATGCCATCCGCATTCGCCACTGGGCCTCGTCTTACACCGTTAGCTTACTTAACTAACGCCAGAGCGGGGGCTGGACTAGCGCAGGTGCAAAATATAAGCAACGCCTACTAGATATCATACACACACACACATACACACATGTATATATAGCCATTCGTCTCACGCAATAATAGGCATTCCAGATCACAAATGAATATATTGGATATACTAGGAATTCCGTATTTCGTTTAAGCCTATAACAAAAGACGGATTCCACGGTCGTGATGAATAGCCAAACCCCACCCTAGACCCCTACGGATACGGCAAACTACCCGCCAAATTCCCGAAGTGAAGCAACCTCCCTCAATAAAATGAGTAGGCCACTCGGCACTTCAAGAACCCGGTAGTTTGTACACCCCACCTTGGGTCTATCCTAGGAGCAAAAACAGTAAAAGAAATAATGTACAACGGTGACTACAACCTCAACCTGGATGTGCTCTGCAAAATAATATTACATCACTTTTACAAATTACATGAATGAAAGAAAAGAAAACACTCTTCTCACATCCCCTTACTATTCATCCACGATGATCCAATAAAATTCATATACACAAACCATCACTGATCACATCACAGATCTGTGCAACCCCCACTAATCGACATATAGAGATTAACAGACGTTCAGCACAGATATCAAACACAGATAACAACTGAAACTGTAAACGACACTAAAACTGCGACTTCGAAACACTCCATAATTGTCCCAACAGAAAGTTAACTAAATATGCAACTTGGGCAAAATCAAACATACTCTGAAACCCTATATCCAAGTAACTGGAACACCAAAAAAACGAGGATCAAATCCACTAACTAAACCGGCAAGGCCCGTTTTTTAGGCACTTTGGCCGGCCAAGGTTTAGTGGAATTGCCTCATTTTTATGTGGTGTTCATCTAGCAACAAATAGAGCACTCTGCAGATGTTTAAAAAAAATTGGAGGCTCTGCAAAATTCGACAAAAACTTAGATTATATGTTTCGTGTTTCGGAGTTGTTTCGATTTTGTAGTTTTACTTTGTCATCTAATCTGTTAGTTAAGGTTAATTAGGCTCTGATACCATTGTAAGACGATGTCGCGCACCCCGCGGTTCGCGGGGAGGCGGAATTTTCAAAAACGATTAATATTTGACTACGCAACACCGGCTAAACTCCAGGATCTATTCGATAACCTTAACTAACAACTGACTATGGAGGTTTATCTACTATGGTAAAATGTTATACCTCTAAGATATGGTCCTTCGATTCTTCTGGTGCTCCTCTCGATGGATCCTCGGTGATAGGATGACGAAAGCTCCATCGGCCTCCTTACGTCAAAGATGATCCACCGCAAGAGAATGTGCTCCAAACTCCAACCTCTAATCGAGGTAATTAAGGTAGATGGTTCGCTAATCCAACTAGCCTAGGAGATGTAGAGAGTGCTAATGGATTGTAGTGTCTCACTAAACCCTATGGCTCACAACACATGTGAAGGATTAGGGTTTAGTCTTGAGGTAGAAGGAGATGGAGAAACTCAAGAGAGAGAATGAGGAGAAAAAAATGAACCATCAAGAAAGCTAAGCGTAGAGAATGACTCATATATATTTCCTTATCTCACTTATTGAGCCATGGAATAAAAAAACAATACAGTATAGCACCCATTCCTCAATAGCGAGTCAAGAAGAATAAACATATCCATGAGCCGTGCTATGCACCATGCCACCAAAGTCTCCTCCATTTCCACCTCATTAACCCATTTAGAAAATGGATAATACAAATAATGAGGTGGCTCCTTCTAGAAGCATGCCTTGCCAAATTACATGAATGTCCCTCATCGTATATACATACCCGTATCCGTATTCCGAAAAATACGGATACACTGAGACGATAACAATCCAATAATACAATACTAGGATCCGGCTTAAACCAAAACCCACTAGTATCGTCCGCCTAATCAGCATCCATGTACAAGTACACGTATATGATCGAAGCCCTGCTGTAAAACCGTACGACGTCTACATCAATTGCTCGAAGCAGGGAAACCCTCTGTGTGGGACTCTAAAGACTCGACGGTACGCTGGCAGTGGGTTTAACCACAAGCCGTCAGCTGTACTAGCTGTACGTAACGGCTATCCAGGTATCTGTCGATAAGAAGGACGATGAGCAAGATCATCCGAACTCTTACTGAGCCTATCTGTGACAGTCTCTGTACAGTTAGGTCTGTTCGTCTGAGATACTCGCATATCCGCCTAGGGGGATGGTAAACGTCAGACCCCTAACAACGTAATAAGTCGTGCCGGAGGAGAGCCCAATACACCCTGAGAAACTACTGGAGTACCTTACTGGTATTTCTAGATTGCTCTGTCCAGGGACTTTGTGTAATGGCTTTCCGAACACTGCGTGATATCAACCCCCAATACCGGGAGAGACGAATCCTATCTGATCGCTACTGTCTCCAAGTGCTTCGGGACTATACCCAACTACTATCTGTTTGCACGAGTCCTTTGAGCGTGGTAGGATAGTAATCAAAGTGCACTGGGAACACACTCAAGACGAAGTAGCAATGGCAAGTCAACAGACTAAGTTGTACTCATGCCACCTGAGAACTGGTACCTGACGATAGGTATAATACCAATCATCAGTTCCCGATGAGTCATGTCCAGTGTAACTCATAACCTAATGAGCACATGCATACCATCTCCAGTACGTCGTACTAATGGCTGTGGGACTGACCATATCCCCTGCTGGGATTAGAAGCGTATACACTAATCTACTCCGGAGTATCGATGCCCCATCTCGATAATCCAATGACTAGGGACCTATACAAGGATGTGCTTATAGACTACCCAGCCCCTAGAAGTGTGACTGCCATCACAACACTAGTAGTCAAGCAAAGATCCTAAGGGCTCTACCAATATGTATAAGCGATATGCTAAAATAAACGCATGTACATATTGAGGTAGAATCAAACCAGGTAGCATACTACCATATAGAGCAAGACTGTTATTATAACTATGAAATATCCCAAGAATCCAATATGTAACATACAATTCAGTATATTACAATAATGGCCTCTAAGTAATATATCACTAACACCTAGCACCTACAAGGCTAAACCAAGGAAGGCAATGATTGCTAAACTTCAAGCGGAAGAAGGCAAGTCAGAGGTAGTTCGAGAGTTTGAGGAAATATTCCGTGAAGACATCTCAGGTTTGCCTTCTGATCGAGCCCTTGAATTCAGTATTGACTTAGTACCTGGTGCACAACAGGTGATCAAAGCACCATATCGCTTAAGTCCAGAAGGATTGAAGGAGATCCGTACACAGTTGGACGAATTTCTGCAGAAAGGTTGGATTCGTCCCAGTACCTCAAGTTGGGGATCTTCAGTTTTGCTTATGAAGAAGAAAGAAGGTTCATACAGAATATGTATAGACTACCGAGCTCTGAAAGAAGTGACGATAAAAAACAAGTATCCACTACCGTGCATCGACGATCTGTTCGATCAGCTAAGTGGGTCTTGTGTTTTCTCAAAACTAGATATTCGTTCAGGTTATCATCAGGTGAAGGTCAAAGAGTCTGATATTCCGAAGACGGCATTCAGAACTTGTTATGGTCATTATGAGTTTCTCGTGATACCATTGGAGTGACCAATGCACCTGCTATTTTCATGAATCTGATGAACCAAGTTTTCCGAGAGTACCTAGACAGGTTCGTTGTCATTTTCATCGATGACATCCTGGTGTATTCAAAGAATAAGAAAGAACACGCCGAGCATTTACGGATTATCCTGGAGACTTTGTAATGACCCTAAACTTTCTGTACAGATTTTTTTTCAAAAATACAGAAAGGAACACCTAATCCTGAGCACGAGTTATAAATTTAATTTGCTTTAGAACAACAATAAACAATTTGTAACTCATTAGTAAAGTCTTGCACTGCTGTGACGTAGCCCCTGTGTTCAAATCCCCCCAGCCACATATTATTTTCATTGATTTTTCTTTTAAACTTTTAGAAGCTCAAAATTTTGCACGTGCACTACACGTAAAATGAAAAGTCACTGAAAAATCAAACATGTGCAAGATACTATTCATAAAGACCCTGACACGTGGCAGCAATCCAAGCACCCCCACCTCCAAGATGACCGGTGAGATGCTACTTGGGGCCGGCGCCCCTGGGCCCCCCCGTGGCAAATGCTCCCAATATTTAACCCTGCAACCCTTGGACTCCTCCCATTAACCCTAGTCTATTTGTTTTCCTTGCAATTATCCAGAGAATTAAAAATCATCATTAAATCAAAAATTTAATGCATTTTTTAATTCTCAATTCATTACCCTAAACCCTAATTTCTCCTATAAATACAAGCCTACACTTTGTCCCTCCTCATTCAGAAATACTTTGTCAAAACTCTCTAAAATTACTAGGTCCAAAATTTTTACAAGTGGAGTTAGCTCAAGGTCGAGTTCCGGCGACTTTTCACGACAAATCCAGCGACGAAACGACTCCACGACACTTTCAGAAGTTCCTTCTACCTCTTCCCTCTTTAATCAATCAGTAAGTCCCCTCTTCCCTCTCCTCTCTCTATTGAAAACAATCATATTTTCAAAACTCGTCGTAAGCGGAGTTAATTCGACTTCCGATTCTCATTTCTTTAAAAACTCAATTTTTATTAAACAACAAATTAACTATTTAATTATATATTGTTTAGTAACCATAAAATAACAATTGGACAAAGTTTCAATTTAAAATATTATATTAAACAAGTTCTATTTTACTTTTACAGTAAAATACCCTTAAGTTTGTATGCGACATTACCTTATCTTTTTGCTCACATTACCTTTAGAAAACTCACGAGGCAATGACCTATCTCATCACAACACTCATTCTTGACATAGCGTGATGGCTTTTGGAACATTAGTTTGTGGGATAAAATACGAGATTGTAATTAAATACCATAAACTTTCAAAAACCGTTTTCTTTAAAAGTGTATTACTTAATTCCTTACAAATGCGCTACTACAACCCATTTTGGGGACCCCGATCGGGATGGTGCGGGTTATCGCACATCCTTGGGCTTAGTAGAGCGAGATGCAGACCTCCTCACGGAGCATCCGATCTCGATAGAATTTTTAATGCAATTTTTAAGAAAAATGTGATTTCTATTTAATAAATAAGTTCTATTTATATATATATATATTATCAAAATATCTACTTTAATATACAATATATATATATATATATATATATATTTCATGTTTTCTAAATCAAAGAAAAGAATCCCAAAAGATCATGAAAATACCATCACATTCAATACAAGTCAAATTACAAGAAAATAACATATACTATTCAAAGTTAAGGTTATATCCACTAGAATATTTCATTTTATAAAAAATTACAACTATGAAAACCTTAAAGACGATAAATAAATACTTGAGATTTATTTTGAAAATATATCAAAACTATTTTTCATAAAAACCCCTCAAGTCATATTAATTTACAATAAGGACCCTAGTAAATATAGGTTTAAACGGGACCGGTTCTCTTGAGCCTCAGGGAGCCGGAGAATATGGGTGGTTGCATATCTAAGGTAGACAACCTAAAAATGGTGTTATCAATACGGTAATTGTCTTGGAAAAAGACACAAATCCTGCCGTCCATGTATAGCAGTTACCGATAATATCAAAACTAATTCAGGACTTCAATTATGTTTAAGTGTCTAACTCAGACAGAGTCTCAGTCCAATCTGATATCAATCAATCGATCTATCCTTGAATATGATTCAAGTATAACTCCATTTCAACATGAATCCATTTATACCAGAATTTAATCTATATCAACATGACTCGACTAAACCGAACAATGGATATACTTTGATTACATGACTATCCATTTATATCCATTTCGTTTACATAATATCATGATTTTGGCAAGTCATACATCCATTAACAAAACAATACAAATCTATACAAAAGATATTACGAGGTTTTAAAGGGGTAGACTGATACGGAATGTGTTAGAAGTGGTACGAGATGGTCATTAAAAACATAACTATACATCCATTGTCGTTGTTCCGTGGTTTTATCGACGGAGCCTTATGCTACGGGTTACCATAGTCCACGGTGTAAGTTGGACTCCTCTCGTATACACTGGCATATTCTGTACCAAGCTACAAACAACTGCGTTAGCATAACAATCAAACATATACCAGTTATATTCTCATGTCAGTCTATTCATCTGTCTATTTTATTCCTACTTTTTGTAGGACTTACCGAGCGATTGTTCGCTGACGACATTCCTATTTCTCTTCTTTCTTTGGAATTTTGTCAGGTGGATCCGACTCACTGGAGATAGAGCCCAGTTCAGAGGACTTGGATCAGTTCAGTGAGGACCCCGAGCTATAGACTCTTGTATATACTTTACTTTCATGTTCATGCCATTATTTAGGCATTGCTTTCATCACTGTATTTACTTTCAGTTGTATTGTAAAGAAATGTTTAACAAATAAAAGTTGTTGATCATTTACATTTCATGTTTTCTTGTGTATATTTACATTATATTGCTTAGTTACGCTTAGCGTGTTTACTTCTGAATAAATACGTAGCGGGTCTCGTCGTGTCTCTTTACCCGTACACTAGGAAGCGGGGCGTGATAGGTTTTGTTGGCGGCCCATGCAGGTTAGTGCTGCATGGAACCCTACCATGCAGGTCAGTTCTGCATAGTACCCTACCATGCAGGTCAGTTCTGCATGGACATGCAGGTCAGTTCTGCATGAAGTCCTAAGCAATATAACACAAGAATCATCAAATAAAAACATTCTTTACATTTCATATTTCTTAAATCTTACAATTTCATATATTTTGAATCTATCCTAACCCTATTTTTATTTCAAGTTTATGGATTCTCCAAACAATACCAGCACAAACGTCAACAACCCACCACCACCTCTTCCACTTATGCCTACCATTTTAGCTCCGATCAACGAGCAAACGGTATTGCTTGAGGCAATCTGAAGCCTTCTGGAAGGACAGCAGCAGCAGACTGCTATCTTATTGAACTGCCCAGAAGTGGAAGCACCCAGAGTGAGGCAAATCCGGGCATTGCACCTGAAGCAATTTTCTGGGAAAGAGAGCCCTTTAGTGCTGAAGAATGGGCTCAAACCATTGAGGACGATCTGGCAGCAGCACAAGTGCTAGACATCGCTTGGGTACGGGTTACGAAGTGCAACTCACCGACAACGCCCGAGTTTGGTGGAAGGCGGAAGAAATCCGTCTTGACCAGCCGATCGAATGGAGGACTTTTCACGATATGTTCGACGTGAAGTATTTTTCGGAGACTGCCCGATTCGACATGGAGCAGCAATTCATCCACCTACAATAAGGCTCTATGTGGAGCAAATCGGTGGATTGGGAATGATTCTAAGTTCACTATGTTGAGCAGGTAAAGATATGGCTCAAATATTCGATTTTCTAATATCACATACTACACAGCTAACACAAGACCGTAACAGGTTCGCGGCACGCCTCATTCCGACTGTTGAGATCAGGTCCAGACGATTTCAGCAAGTGTTAAACCCGGAGATCCAAGCTGCCATAGTTACAGGGGATTTCCCAACCCTCGACCTAACTTTGAAAGCTGCCCGTCGATATAAGGCAGTGGTGAAGAAGAAGGGCAAATCTAAATCTTCCGGTGTGAAGCGTCCTGCCATCCAGATGGCAGGAGGAGCCTCTTCAATACCAACTTTTGAACCCAAGAGATCGGAAGTAACATATAACCGGCCAAGTCTAGATTTTTGCTTCTACTACAAGAGGGATGGACACCTGTGGAAGGACTGTAGGCGTGCAAAAGGCATATGCTTAGTTTGTCACGCATCCTATCATGGAATTGGAACATGTCCTTATAGACGCAAGCTAGTTTCAACTCACAACACTTATCCGCAGTGGCCAGCTATCCAGACTCCTGCACCTCGTATTGCTCTCCCAGCTCCACCTCCATGTTGACCTCCTGCACAGCCTAATCGCCAATTCCATCAAGCACCGAGGAACATGCCTCGAGGGCAAAGAAACATTCCCCAAGGACAAAGGAATGTGCCTCCAGCTAGGAAAAATGTATCCCGACGTCGGGCTTTCACTTTAGCGGCCGTAGAAACCGAGACTGTAGACCAAGATAACCCTGGTAATTTCCTTATATCTTTTTCAATCTTTCCAAAACTTTGCATTCTTTCGTTCTTCCAAATATTTTTTGCACTATCAATAGTTTTATCACCAAACTTTTCTTGAATCTGTTACACTTTCCTTCTATAAATTTCGATGATGAAATTTTTTATAAGGAGGGTAGAATGTAATGACCCTAAACTTTATGTTCAGAATTTTTTCAAAAATACAGAAAGGAACACCTAAGCCTGAGTACGAGTTATAAATTTAATTTGCTTTAGAACAGCAAGAAACAACTTGTAACTCATTGGTAAAGTCTTGCGCTACTATAACGTAGCCCTTGTGTTCAAATCCCCTCAGCCACATATTATTTTTATTGATTTTTCTTTTAAACTTTTAGAAGCTCAAAAGTTTGCACATGCGCTACACGTAAAATGAAAAGTCACTGAAAAATCAAAATGTGCAAAATACTATTCATACAGACCCTGATATCTGGCAGCAATCCAAGCACCCCCACTTCCAAGATGATCGGCAAGATCCTACTTGGGGCCGGCACCGCCAGGCCCCCCCGTGGTAAATGCTCCCAATATTTAATCCTGCACCCCATGGACTCCCCCCACTAATCCTAGTCTGTTTGTTTTCCCTGCAATTATCCAGAGAATTAAAAATCACCGTTAAATCAAAAATTTTGTAACAACCGAGTTCATTTATACCAATTCAGTTCCCGTATTTATTTATTCGTGGTGTTTTCTTGATTTATCGTATTTCGGGTCCGAATGGTATTATACATTTTACATTGTATTCGACCTGACTCGCTTGCTTAGACTGGTTGATTCATATTTATAAACTACCCTGACTTGTTAAATTGACACGTGCATTTAATATGGACTGCATACCGGCATTTCATCTAGCATCGCACATTTTACATATAACATTTTAAGTCACGTAAAATATTTTAAAAATACTCTTTATAGCCTGCATGATACCCCTAACCCCGTGGTAGGATCCGCACATGTTGTTCTCGTTCCGTTCAGAGAAACAGACGTGTTTGGATGGCTACGCACACGTACGTGCATCCGTTCTTGGGGGTATGCTTTTTCGTTACCTGAGCATTCATTTTGAATTTTGAAAGTCGCATATATTTTTCATATTTTAAATCTGAATTTTTAGACCCGACCCGGGCGTGTTTTGGAGTAAATTTGTATTTGCCAAAATCTCAAAACGGAATAATATTATATTCTTTATATATTTATAAACTATTAATATTTTTTTAACTAAATTATATTATTATATCCTTTAACATACTGACAGTTATAATTATATACATATTATATATTTTTTTTAACTAATAAATCTAAACTAAACAACGGATTCTTTCTCTCTCTCAGCACACTCTCTCTCCTCTCGATCTCTCTTTTCTCTTTCTCTCTCCCTTTCTCTCTCCTCTCGCTCTCTTCTCTCTCTCTTATATATATTAATCCCTTAATTTACTGCACGTCTCTCTCTCCTTCTTCTCAAAAATTTCTCCCGCCTCGTTCCCGCACCAATCGCCATCGCCATCGTCATCGACATGGTGACCTCAGCTCTGATGCTGAGAGCAAAGCCCCGCCCTTTGATCTCCACCATCCCTTACCTCCCCGGATTCTGCAGCACCGCCGTCAGTCCCGATCCGCCGCCGCCGCCGTCGGTTCTTGTTTCAGGTCGGAAAATTCTCGAGACATTCAGAGAGGAGTTCGAGGTTGGGAATCGAACCGTCTTGATCGAGACTGGAAAGATCGCAAGGTTCGCCAATGGCTCCGTCGTCTTCACCGCCAAGGACACCAACGTTTTGTCGACGGTCACTTCGGCGAAGACCGATGGGTCTCGTGATTTCTTGCCCTTGACTGTTGACTATCAAGAAAAGAAATATGCTCATGGGATGATTCCTACCACATTTATGCGCAGAGAGGGAGCTCCTAAGGAACGGGAACTTCTATGCGGTCACCTTATCGATCGACCTATTCGCCCACTATTTCCTAAGGGCTTTTACCACGAAGTGCAGATGGGAAACACTATCTGGATGTAATGGCAGCAAATGCCACATCAGCTGCTCTCATGTTATCAGATATCCCCTGGGGTAGGCCCATTGCAGTGATTCGTGTCGGCAGGATAGATGGGAAATTTTTATTCAATCCCACTATCGGCGAGCTAAGCTTAAGCGACCTCAACCTGGTTTATGCATGTACAAGGGATAAGACTTTGACGATAGACGTACAGGCCCGTGAAATCTCAGAAAAGGACCTAGACGCTGCATTAAGGTTTGCTCATCCTGAGGCTGTCAAATACATTGAGCCTCAAATTAGATTGGCTTAAAAAGCTGGCTGTAAATCCCCAGTTCCATCGCCGGAGTCGTGACGTCGCTGCCGTTCCTGATGACCCAGACAATGTACCTTACCTGCGTGATCACCCTCGTGCGTTTTTTGGACCTCTTCCGTGTACCGTGCGCGCGTCGCGACATTTCGCCGACGTGGGACGTACCGTACATATCCGTTTCTTGATCCGTCGAGGCAAGTAAAACTTGCTACATGCTATTCATATTATTTTATACTTATTTAATTGCATATTAAACCTGTAGATTAAATCTAATGTCACATGTTCCATTTTAACATTTCGATGTTCCATTATATCATTTTAGATCTAGAACTTAAAACATATCATGTTGCATTTTAGTTTACAATACGTGGTACCCACGTCCATATTTAAATCACATAATAATTATTTGCACAGCCCATAGTACCCTTTAATAGTTTATACCCTATTAGACCCTCGTTTGCATACATCTAGCCTAATATATATTCAATTGCATCCCTAGATCATTTAATTCATATTAATGTGATTTTAACATTCTATATTCGATAAACTGTATTTAATTAATCTTAGAACTATCCCCTTAACCCAAATCGATAACTGTGCATCCATATGCTTTAATCTGTACTTATTTGCATATAACATCACAATGTTCCATTTTATTGTTCCATTAGTACCCCATACTTGTTTTGTACACCCATACTTATTATAGTTTGATTATGAGCACCCACTAGTTACTTGTGCACCCCTGACATGACTTGATACACCTATTACTTGACACGACGTGATACCGTGCACTTCTTGACATGACTTGATACACCTATTACTTGACACGACGTGATACCGTGCACTTCTTGACATGACATGATACCTATATACTACCTGACTTGACCTGATGTACCATGGTTTTACCTGTTACCTGATCTTGTTACTAATGCCAACAAACCTGACATGTTGTCCCTACGGACATTTCCTGTTGTCTATCCAGACAAACCTTTACCTGCCTGATCCTGCGTTGGCATTAGCTCAAGATTATTTAATACCTGACTTGAACATATATAACTTGGGGGTATGGGGAAATCAATGATGAAACCTGACTTGTAACTCGAAAGTTCGACACCTTTTCTGATCAGTCTTACGGGCTAGGCCAGCCCCGGGGTGATGCTGCTGACATCACCCATCATTAACTACTACCCTTTACTGCCTTGCGGCACGTCTCGGATTCAGCCCGAGAGTCATAGACCGTGGTCCCGGGCATGCACGTGATACTATTGAGTTACATCGATGATTCATCAAATTGATTTCAAAGACTTGAGAGTAGATAACCCAGTAGACCAGTTTAGAATACTCATTGCACATCACCTGTGCCTTACCCTTCACTGTCACTTTTATATTACTGTTATACATGTTTTACTGTTCATACACATACCTGTATGTCTTGCTACCCCTGTTTATTTTATTGCTTGATATAATGACGCACCGACGTCTGGGTTTTGCATGGCCCAAATCCTCTACCTTTGTTGCAGACTGATCAGGAATACTGCCGCTATTAGACCGAGCAGTGAGAATCCTGTTGGTATCCAGATTTACTTTCCAGGTTTTTAGTTTATTGGATTTTTTTCTTCCGCATATTATATTATTTCTTGACTCATTTATTCTGGCTCATGGACATGTATTAGATAGATTAGTTTACTTTACTGTTCTTGATATCTCTACAGCCGTAATGTGACTGTGGAAGGATATTTCCTATCTACAGGTAGCATGGTTGGCTATGTCACGTGCCTATCTTATCGTACTCTGGGAAGCGGGGCGTGACATGGTTTTTTTGGTATCAGAGCAATAGGATATAGGTGTTGTGCCACGGCAGCGCCCCGGCCGTCTACTCGAGGCCAAAATGCGGAATCAAAAATTTTCTTAACTTTAAACCGGCGCTACCGCGGACAATAAACCCGGATCGTAACCATTAACCTAATCCTAGCTATCAAAAGAATGGGGTAGAGAGATATACCGAGCGATCCGTGTCCTTCGGTCTTCGTCTCCACTCCGATCTCCCGCGGAATCTCCGTCCGTCACCTCCTCGTCGGAAAGGGCACCACGTAGCCGAATTCATTTACGGGCTCCCACCTCTGGACCGAGGCAACTTGGGAGCGAAGTTGGCAAGCCGACGCGTCTAAGGGTACTGTAGGTGTAGTGTAGTAGCTTGTCTCTTTGGGATTTATGAAGTTGCCATTATGGAGGAATCAATAATGAACTTTGGAGAGGTGAGGGATTTTTGTGGCAAGCATGAAATGTGATGAATCATTTTCCTTCACCAAAAATGAAAGCTCTCTCCTCTCTCATCTCATCTGGTCGGCCCCCTCTAAGAAATGGGGAGAGAAAAAATAAAGCATGAAGGGAGGTGAGAGTAGGAAAAATAGAATGGTGACCATAACCAAAAATGATGATAACAAAGTCATCTCAATATCTAATCCATTCTAATCTCATTAATGCAGGAAATGATCACAAGAAAAGAATGGAATCAAAAGATGCTATCATAAAGCCACAAATACAAGAAACCCTAAAGGTAATTTGCAAAACTGCAAATAACCCCCTTCCATCGGAAAGTCCGGCCGCGAAGGAACAAAGGAAAACCGGCCGGAACGGAATGCAAACTGGCAACTTCAGAAAACTGATCCCGTAATAAATTACAGGAAAACCCCGCTACTGCATATACATGCCCGCATTTGTATTCCCACTGAATACAAATGCAAAGAGACAAAATCTACACTGTCTAATACTAGGATCCGGCTTAAACCAAATCCCGCTAGTAAAATCCGTCCGATCACAATCCGTGCAATACCGTATGTATCTGATCGAACCCTGCCATATCTCCATACGGCCTCTACAGCGTTTCGCCCGAAACTTGAGTAACTGTGTGTGTGGTGGACTCTAAAGACTCGTCAATACTATGGCTGTGGATTTAACCACTAGCACGTCAGAAGTATTAGCCATACGTGACGGGCCACCAGCTATTGACCAAAAGGGACGTCTGTGAGCGAACTCATACTGACACCCTACTGAGCCTGTCAGCGACAATATCCGTACAGTCCGGTCCGTTCGTCTATGAGCATCGCATGGCGAGGCTAGGGGGTTGGTAAAAGTCAGACCCCCAAAAGCAGTACAAATCGTGTCGGAGAGTAGCCCAGAACACCCTGAGATACTACTGGAATACCTACCAGTAAATCTCCTGCCTTGGCTGAGGGTTTCGTGTAATGGCTCTCCTAGACACAGCACGACCTCACCCCCAATACCGGGAGAGACGAACCCTTGCCGATCCGCTCACTGCCTCCATGTGGCTCGGGACTGTACCCAACTAAAACCTGTTTGCACGACTCCTTTGAGCCGTGGTAGGGTAGTAATCAAAGTACAGTGGGAACTCACACAAGACAAATGACGATCTCAGGTCGATGAACTAACCTGTACACATGTCACCAGGGAACTGCTATCTGACGTCTGGTATAATCCCAACTAGCATGTTCCCGGCGAGTCATGTCCGGTGTACTCATAACCCAATGAGCACCTGTATACATCTTAGGTGAACCAACTGACACCAGTGGCTTGTGAGACTGGCCACCGCCCCTCGTCGGGGTCTCGACTGTATACACTAGTCTACTATGGAGTATCGATGCCCTGTCTCGAAACTCCCACGACTAGGGACCTTTTAAGGATGTGCTTATAGACCACAGCTCCCACGTATATGATCGCCCTCATACTGCTGGCAGTCAAGCAAGAATCCTAGGGGCTCTATCAACGTGTAATAGCGACTCGTAAGGTCACCTAAAGCAGTACACGATAATAAAGATAAACCACATAGCATACTATCATCTTGAGTAAGACTGTCCTACCGGGATAGGTCCTCCCTCAATTATTGCAATCACGTGCCTGTGATCCAATAATTGACTCTGAGGGCACTATCTCCAACAATCTCCCACTTGCACTCAGGGCTAATTATTGCGATGTCGCATACTCACGGCCTGTGTGATACCGAACACCCAACTCCTCTACTAGTCAGTCTCACAAAGCTCGTTTGTGAAACTATTGCGTTCGAGGAATAGCCTCAGTGAGTGGATCCGCTGTGATGTTTCTTTTTGTGTCTCTCTATATCTCAAGTTCGCTGAGAAAGCCATCTCCCGAAATGAGCAATACCTGTCTTAGAATGTGTCTGGATGTCTGATGGGACCTAGCTCATAAATGAACTCCAAATCCAAACTTCTTAGACTGTATCGTCAACTGAACTTAATCAGTATCCTGCGTCATGCCTCCCTCAGTATCCCCTTAGACCACCTATCCAAAATACTGCCCCTCGTTAAAGGGAAAACTATAACTTTGACAGTCACTCTGCCATCCAGGTCACCTTGGAAGCCTGGAATGATAACCGTCTCCTAAAGGAGGCTGTCGATATCATATCCCTAGAACATTCACTTATGTTCTAAAACTGCTTCCGAATGTTTCTCCAGGATTGGATCAATATCAACTTATTGCATCTTCTGCAAAAACAACATCTGGTGTGGTACTTGACATCTCATAATTGACTCAATTGCCTAAGCAAGTGATCTGCCAATCATGCACATCCCTCTCCCCTTTAGCCTGTAAGACACCTTTAGAGAGGGTGACTCCATCACCTGCAGGTACACTACCGTACCAGGAGTCGTCCATTCTAAATACTCATAGAATGCTGTCTAAGTACCCAGATTGGGAAACCACCCAAATCTAGATCTAAAACCATAGATCTAGTAACCAGAATGTCTGATATAATATCTACGTCCTATATGGAGAAACTACTGTGTGACAACCAAAGTATAACCGATCGTAGTATAGGAACTTTACTTCCTACTCTGTGTATGTCATCAAATACCAGGACATCACACCCTACTACCTTCTTAACAGATCCACCCCTATTCTGACGAAATCAAACCTATGACTATCACATCAGAAATAGATGATCTATCTCCGCTATATCTGCTTTAGTCTATAAATAGACATAAGCCACTTGTCCACCAATGCTTCCACTACTCCCACTGACTACGACAACCCTCTGGCAGAATCATATAAACGTACACTTCTAAAGCCAGTTTAGAACGACGCTATATCCATTCTCCTGCCGGGTCTCCCAGTCTGGAACAACAGCAATGGAAAGTCTGGGTAAACAAGAACCTCCCTGTCACCGTCTTTGAGGCTACCGGAGTACCTCTTGGGTGCCTGAGGTTACCCACCATATCTGCGGAGTGGCCAATGGAATGTCAAACCAGATTGAATCTTTAGGTTCTTATCAAATTTTCAGTAATCGTTTGCGGTTCTGGAATCACTTCCAGTTCTACCATACTCCCACTACTGTTTTCTGGAAAAATCCATTTTTATTTAAAACTGTGGAGAGTTAAGAACAATATCACTATTGATCTTCCATACGGTAGAAAATCAACCCTCTTCATAGCCCGGGTCAACCCACAAACAGCCATTACAGAAACGTGTCTTGAGTTATCCAGAGTCTGGTTTTAAGCATAAGCTGGACAACTCCCCGTACCTTAACATCGTTAAGATATGAACTGTTCTATATCCAATACAGAAACAGAGGCACTGATTTAATTGAACCAGATTCAAATCATGCAGCTGTCACCAGTGCATGTCAACTAAATGGAAGGAGACCGATCAGCGTTACTCAACTTAGGAATGCTTCCAATTATGAGTAACTGAAAAAGAAGCAAGTTCTCTTAATCATTACTATCAACTGAATACCATTCACAAGTATCTACATCTTCGATCACCTTGAAGAATCCCGATACTTGCAACACCTGGTTCTCTACGTTATCCACATACCTATAACTTCTCAAAACTTGGACCTTGTATTTCTATGAAACACATGTCTAAGAACTAGAGAAGTCACAAGTAAACAGAATATAGTACGAGAACCAACCCCTCTGTCCTAATGGACACTGGACAACATACACAAAACTCTGTATAAGTCAGCTGAGTCTAACAACTCATTCACTGTGTGTCGTAGGTTGAAAACTGTACTTATGGTTAAGAAGAATTACACCGCTGTTCAATGCTCCTCACCTAACCATCCATTGATATAGGTAAATGTCATAGACATAATTTCAAAAAGGTATATCTCACTCTATAAAATTAGACGTACAGATATATCAATTTGAAATTGGTGCATAACAACGGATATTCAAAACCAAATATTTGCCATCCGGCAAACAGCCCAGGTGACTTCCTCAAATATCACCAATTACAACGAATCCCGATATAATGAAGATGATCACCTAATTCCCAATAACTTACTCCCACTCATCATCTGTAAAACCATACAGATGTGAGAATCATACCTTGTAAATACATACCCAGGAGCAAGTGTCTAATTGGGAAATCAGTTTTTCTTTTAACAGTACACAGTGAAACTGAAACATTGAAATGTTTCGATTGGGTATCCCGGTATTCCTAGTAATGCCTCTTCCATTATCCAAATTCACAACTGTAACCGTATAATTCTTTGCCATCTCTCCAAATCCCTTTATATGTCTTTAGTCATTACCTTCTGCACACCCCTTTAGGCCAAATGGTTTTCTTCATTCCCTACCTTTCGGCACCAGCCTATGGTTTGGAAGAAGACTATCCAATAAGCATAATGGGCGTACTGTCCTAATCCTAGGAGCACTCGCAATGCGAGAGAATGTGAAGATAAAAGACAACTGAATAAACCTTATTCCTATTTCTCCTGAACCAGAATCCATCCCCGAACTGGAACAGGTTCCTTTCGAGTTCGTATATAACCATACGATGGAGTATCCAATAAAATGTGGATCTTCGTAGTGATACGGAGTGTTCTGGAGAAATACAAAGGTGATTTAGGATTGACGAAGAAATACTTGGTTTGGTCGTGAATATCAGTCGCAATTTACTTTGCCCTCCTTCTAATCCCTTTCTTTGTCTTAACTTAATACCTTCTGTACACCGTTTAGGCTAATTGGTTTTCTTCATTCCCTACCGGTCAGCACCTGCCTATGGTTTGGAAGAAGACTATCCAATTTGCGTAATAAGTGTACTATCTCCTAAACCAAGGAGTACTCGCAATCTGAGAGAAGGTAAAAGGAAAAGACAACTGAATAGTCCTATTCGTCTTCTCCAGAACCGGAAACCATCCTCAAATAAATTCCTTCGAGTTCGTATCTAACCATACGATGGTTTTGTCCAATGGAAGTGGACGTTCGTAGTAATACAGGGTGTCCTGGAGAAAAGGGTAAAAGTAGAAGTGGCAATGAGGTTTGCAACTCTGACAATCCAAAAGCCAGTGTATAAGAATGTTTGGTTAATTTTGGTCACTAAGTCATAGTCTAGGGTCGGGTCAATGGTCGCTGCCAAAGAGAGAGAGAAAAGAAACACTCAGCGTGCACTCTAACCTAGATCAGAATGGTTATCACTTTATCTAATCTGGAAACCTCCCACTGTAACGTCAAATTCTCCTCCAAACCTGAAAGAAGAATTAGTCGGGATCACCCGAGGAGTAAACCAACTCATCAGTGGGAATCGGGATCCAACTATCATCGCATGACAACGTGACGGAATCCACTCACATTATCACACTCCAGAAGGTATGCGCATATCTGGCAAGTTTCAGTTTCTTTAGAAACTCTCGATGTGTGTTTTTACCCCTAGCGGTTTATGATCTTGACTAGGTCAACAAACCATAAACCGCCAGTCAAGTTCAACCCGTTATTGTTCTGGACTGCATTAAACCCATCCGTACGTGCCCTTGACTAGGTCAACAAGGCCGCACGACTGTCTTAACCAATCCCATTTATGCAACAAACAAGTACCACTTAGCTACCGAACACTACGTCTTGACTAGGTCAACAAACGCAGCACGAATACTAAATAATACCCGTAATAAATGACGGAGGGCTACGGCTGGTTTTTGGCGAAAAACCTTTAGCGTAATGAACTTGATATCGTTGAAGGAACTGCATAGCTTTTTATAAAATATAGTGACGAAAAACCCTTTGCTAAAGAGGTCACTCCCGGTGAAGGGATCTTGGCTCTTTCCCCGTAGAATGAGGTGCAGGATATTCCAATTGAATACCACGATGCAAAGCAAAAGGCAATCGGCTATAGTGAAGTTATTGCCCTGATACAAACTTCTGTCCAAGGGTCACTCCCGATGAAGGGATCTCGGCCCTTGCCTCGTCGACTGAGGTGCTGGATATTCATAACCGAATACCACTGTGCAAAACAAAAGAGAACGTCCTTGCAATAACAGCTTTTTGAAAAATGTTCCAACAACATCAGAATAGGTTTGTTTAGCTTGCATTGATCCGAATCAACGCAGTCCCATCAATTGATCACACCATAAAAGAACGAAAATAATGATGTACGTATATGCCATCCGCATTCGCCACTGGGTCCCGTCATCACCCGTTAGGTTACTTAACTAACGACAGAGCGGGGACTGGACTAGCGCGGATGAAAAACGTATACAACATCTACTAGTATATATATCAATATATAATATTCGCTCAAGGCGTGATAAAATGCAACATCACAGAAATGTAATCAGCATCACAGAACAATACAGATATCTGGGATCCCCGGGTTTCAAAGTGCCGCTACTGAAACCCGACGTTCCCCTGGTCGTGTGGATAGCCTGTGCAAAGAGATCCTAGACCCCTACGGGCGCGGCAAGTTATCCGCCAAAACCTGAAGCGAGGCAGCCCCCTTCAACGACGTGAATGGACCACCCAGCACTTCACGGAATCCGGTAACTTGGGCACCCCTCCTGGGTCAACCTGTACCCCCTACGAGTGCGGCGAATGGCCCGCCAATTCTAGAGTGAAGCCCCCTCCGTCTCAAAGCCATGAGATGCGGGCTCGTTGCCCTCTAGAACCCGGCTATCCGTGCACCCCTCCGCGGGGTAATCCTAGTACAGAAAGTAAAATATACATACAACGGGTACATCAACCTCGACCCGGTCGTGCCCCAAAAGAATAATACAAACAGGCAGTGACGGCAGTCCACATGTCGGACGCTCGCCCCGCAATATCAAATGTACATATAAAACAAAACTGTACTACCACTGCAACCAGGCTATCCCCCACGATCAATCCGCAACATCACAGCACAAAACAGAACATCAACGTGAATGTCACGTTCGCAAATCCGTCTAACCGGGCTATAGCAGCTAGACAGGATTTACCGATCAAATGACATTCACGGTCGCAGATATAATGTAAATACGGTGAACTAACATGTTTAAAATTCTCGATCGATCAAATTTACCGAAGTGGGCCCCAAGCACTACTGAGCACTCAGAGAAAATCTGAGCCCAAAAAGAATATTCCAAAAACCTCATTTTCAACTCAGAAGCCCACTGTACAAATTTGGTCAAATGAACAGTTAAATGCGCGGCGGAACCGCGGCCAATTCGTGGGTTTGGCCGCGGTTCCGCGGTGATATGATGACTTCACTCGACCAAATTTTCACAGATTGCTTATAATTCCCTGCATGTATTTCTGCAATGTACTGAAAAAATTTTGGAGTCCAAAAAATTTCAACAGAAACCTAATGCACACGATATACGGTTTTTGGGATTTTTGTTCGATCGAGTCTTTAAACATACTAGAGCAAGCTAGACTAGGTTAATGGCATGGCTCTGATACCATGTTGTGCCACGGCAGCGCCCCAGCCGTCTACTCAAGGCCAAAATGCGGAATCAAAAATTTTCTTAACTTTAAACCGGCGCTACCGCGGACAATAAACCCGGATCGTAACCATTAACCTAATCCTAGCGATCAAGAGAATGGGGTAGAGAGATATACCGAGCGATCCGTGTCCTTCGGTCTTCGTCTCCACTCCGATCTCCCGCGGAATCTCCGTCCGTCACCTCCTCGTCGGAAAGGGCACCACGTAGCCGAATTCTTTTACGGGCTCCCACCTCTGGACCGAGGCAACTCGGGCGCGAAGTTGGCAAGCCGACGCGTCCAAGGGTACTGTAGGTGTAGTGCAGTAGCTTGTCTCTTTGGGATTTATGAAGTTGCCATTATGGAGGAATCAATAATGAACTTTGGAGAGGTGAGGGATTTTTGTGGCAAGCATGAAATGTGATGAATCATTTTCCTTCACCAAAAATGAAAGCTCTCTCCTCTCTCATCTCATCTGGTCGGCCCCCTCTAAGAAATGGGGAGAGAAAAAACTAAAGCATGAAGGGAGGTGAGAGTAGGAAAAGTAGAATGGTGACCATAACCAAAAATGATGATAACAAAGTCATCTCAATATCTAATCCATTCTAATCTCATTAATGCAAGAAATGATCACAAGAAAAGAATGGAATCAAAAGATGCTATCATAAAGCCACAAATGCAAGAAACCCCCTCCACAAAGGTAATTTGCAAAACTGCAAATAACCCCCTTCCATCGGAAAGTCCGGCCGCGAAGGAACAAAGGAAAACCGGCCGGAACGGAATGCAAACAGGCAACTTTAGAAAACTGATCCCGTAATAAATTACAGGAAAACTCCGCTACTGCATATACATGCCCGCATTTGTATTCCCACTGAATACAAATGCAAAGAAACAAAATCTACACTGTCTAATACTAGGATCCGGCTTAAACCAGAGCCCGCTAGTAAAATCCGTCGATCACGATCCGTGCAAACCGCACGTATCTGATCGAACCCTGCCATATCTCCATACGGCCTCTACAGCGTTTCGCCCGAAACTTGAGTAACTGTGTGTGTGGTGGACTCTAAAGACTCGTCAATACTATGGCTGTGGATTTAACCACTAGCACGTCAGAGGTATTAGCCATACGTGACGAGCCACTAGCTATTGACCAAAAGGGACGTCTGTGAGCGAAATCATACTGACACCCTACTGAGCCTGTCAGTGACAATATCCGTACAGTCCGGTCTGTTCGTCTATGAGCATCGCATGGCGGGCCTAGGGGTTGGTAAAAGTCAGACCCCCAAAAGCGGTACAAGTCGTGTCGGAGTGTAGCCCAGAACACCCTGAGATACTACTGGAATACCTACCAGTAAATCTCCTGCCTCGGCCGAGGGCTTCGTGTAATGGCTCTCCTAGACACAGCGCGACCTCACCTCCAATACCGGGAGAGACGAACCCTTGCCGATCCGCTCACTGCCTCCATGTGGCTCGGGACTGTACCCAACTAAAACCTGTTTGCACGACTCCTTTGAGCCGTGGTAGGGTAGTAATCAAAGTACAGTGGGAACTCACACGAGACAAATGACGATCTCAGGTCGATGAACTAACCTGTACACATGTCACCAGGGAACTGCTATCTGACGTCTGGTATAATCCCAACTAGCATGTTCCCGGCGAGTCCTATCCGATGTACTCATAACCCAATGAGCACCTGTATACATCTTAGGTGAACCAACTGACACCAGTGGCTTGTAAGACCGGCCACCGCCCCTCGTCGGGGTCTCGACTGTATACACTAGTCTACTATGGAGTATCGATGCCCTGTCTCGAAACTCCCACGACTAGGGACCTTTTAAGGATGTGCTTATAGACCCCAGCTCCCACGTATATGATCGCCCTCATACTGCTGGCAGTCAAGCAAGAATCCTAGGGGCTCTATCAACGTGTAATAGCGACTCGTAAGGTCACCTAAAACAGTACACGATAATAAAGATAAACCAGATAGCATACTATCATCTTGAGTAAGACTGTCCTACCGGGATAGGTCCTCCCTCAATCATTGCAATCACGTGCCTGTGATCCAATAATTGACTCTGAGGGCACTATCTCCAACAATATGTTTATCGAGTTCGATTCTTTTTGTAGTTGGGTATTGGACCCAATACACGAATCAGAATACTCGTGATTAGGAACATGTCCTGACACCTTGTGATCGTGATTCTTGAATCATATCTTTCTCTTGATCCTTGTCTTGACGATATGCAAACGACTTTGCATCTTGACTTGAAATCTTTTGGTTCCCTATTGTTTCTCCCTGTTCTTTGATTCTGATACTAGGATTTGGGCGACTTGAGTGGAGTTATGTAATTGTACCTATGAACTGCAGCATGGTTACAATGCGGTACTCTATTTAAGTAACTTGGAGTCCTGGTCTTGATTCATTTTCTTGCTCCATAGTCGTTATATTGCCTTGCTTCTTTTGCTTTCCAGTTCATGTTTTATCGGAAGCTTGAATTCTGTTTACCGTGCTTATCTTCTTCAGTGTTCGGCTTCAGGTGAAATCGTTTCAGGTATCCTACTTGATCATGTCTTTCCCGCATTAGAATTATTAAATTTTGGTGCATCCCTTTGTTTGTTGTTTTCTTGGGAATGGATTTTTTGGCACTTTCCACGCTCACATTGATTTTAGGGCAAAGAAAGTGATTTTCCAGATTCCCGGACATCCGAAGTTTGTTTTTGCTGGAGGAAGCAGTTCTGTCGGGCCAGTCGAGTTTAGGGCTAGGCCGACAAGCAATGTTCTTTCGTCAATGGAAGTCGATAAGGAGGAAGCGCCGGCTATATTTCGGGAGTTTATGGACGTGTCCGAAGACATCTCAAGTTTACCGCAAAACGAGATGTGGAGTTCACGGTCGATTTTGTTCCTGGTGCAGCGCCAATCTCAAAGGCGTACAATCCAATGGCACCAATGGAGTTGGAAGAAGTCAAGAAGCAGGTCACTGAATTACTTGAGAAAGGTTGGATTCGCAGCAGTAATTCACCTTGGAGAGTTCTTGTTCTTCTAGCAAAGAAGAAGGATGGCACAAGGAGGATGTGCATCGATTATCGAGAATTAAACCGGGTGACTATTAAGAACAAGTACCCGATCCCTCGCATTGGTGAATTATTCGAGCAGCTTAGTGGCGCGAGGGTATTCTCGAAGCTGGATTTGTGATCCGGATATCATCAGGTCCGAGTTAAATCAGAAGATATTTGCAAGACTGCGTTCCGAACTCGGTTTGGACATTACGAGTACTTAGTGATGCCCTTCGGAGTAACGAATGCACCGGCAATATTTATGGACTTGATGAACCGAATCTTTTCACTATTCTTGGACCAGTTTATAGTGGTGTTCATTGATGATATTCCGGTCTACTCGAAGAGTATTGAAGAGCATACAGAACACTTGAAGATCGCACTGCAGACATTGAGGCAATAAAAAATTGTATGCAAAGATGAGCAAGTGCGAGTTTTGGCTTGAAGAAGTGAAGTTTTTGGGGCACGTCATGGCTGGAGATGGAATCGACGTTGATCCCGAAAAGATTACAACAGTTCGAGATTGGTCGATTCCGAAGAACGTAGCAGAGATCAGAAGTTTTTTTTGATTTGCCGGGTATTATAGAAGATTCGTGGAGAATTTCGCTCGTATGGCGGAGCCTTAACCAAGTTTACGCGGAAGGAAGTACCGTTCGTTTGGATGAATAGTTGTGCATCAGCTTCCGAGGCGTCAAAACAGAGATTGATAACCGCTCCTATCTTAACCGTGCCAGACAGTTCCGGAAGATTGGGGTTTCACAGCAACGCATCTGGGAAAGGTTTGGGATGTGTTTTGATGCAGCATGGGAAGGTTATAGCTTACGCATCAAGATAGTTGAAGACCCATGAGAAGAATTACCCAACTCATGACTTGGAGCTAGCAGCTATGATTTTTGCTTTGAAGTTTTGGAGACCCTATTTATTGGGCGAAAGGGTCAAAGTATTCACCGATCATAAAAGCTTGAAGCATGTGTTCACGCAAAAGGAGCTTAATATGAGGCAGCGTAGATGGTTGGAGCTGATGGCTGATTACGATCTTGATTTTAAGTACCATCCGGGAAAAGTTAATGTAGTGCCGGATGCGCTTAGTCGGTTGACAGCAATTCGGATGTTGATTGCACAGGAGGAACTTATCGAAGACTTTCGAAGATTCGAGTTGGAGATCGTGTTACTGCATTCTTCGGGACAGTTGATGCAGCTGCAAGTACAGTCGTTGTTGATCGAGAATATTAAAGCAGCGCAGTTACAGGACCGTAGATTGCAAAAGTTTCAAGAACAGGTTGAAGCTGGACTTCGAACAGACTTACTGATCCATGAAAATGGTTCATTGCGATATGGTAGCCATTTGTGTGTGCCAAAGGGAGATATTCGCGAAGAGCTTATGAAGGAAGCGCACAGTTCAGCATATTCCGTACATCCAGGAGGCAGGAAGATGTACCGAGATATACGACAGCAATTCTGGTGGGAAGGCATGAAACGGGAGATTGCCCGTTTTGTAGCAAAGTGCTCGGTGTGTCAGCAAGTTAAGGCTGAACATCAAAGGGTTGCTGGTTTATTGCAACCACTTCCGATTTCTCAGTGGAAGTGGGAACATATAACCATGTATTTCGTGACGGCTCTACCGTGGAGTCCAAAAGGCAATAATGCAGTTTGGGTGATTGTTGATCGATTGACCAAGGCAGCTCATTTCATCCCATTTCGAGTTGGTCAATCAACAGAAGTTTTGGCAGAATGGTGTATACAGGAGATTGTAAGATTGCATGGAGTACCGGTGAGCATCGTGTCCGACCGTGACACTCGTTTCTTATCGCACTTCTGGAAGATCTTACAGAAAAGTTTGGGGACTCGTTTGAAATTTAGCACAGCTTATCATCCTCAAACAGATGGCCAGTCGGAGAGAACGATCCAAACTCTTGAAAACATGTTGAGAGCTTGCATGTTAGACTTCAAGGGTTCATGGGAGGATCATCTACATTTGGTAGAGTTTTCTTACAATAACAGTTTCCAGGCGACTATTCAGATGGCTCCATTCGAAGCTTTATATAGTCGCAAGTGTCGTTCACCTGTTTGTTGGTACGATATTGGAGAACGAAGATTGTTGGGACCGTATTTGACCGTGCAAACAGTTTAGAAGGTTAACACTATCCGGAATCATATGAAAGCAGCACAAGACCGACAAAAGAGCTGGGCAGATACATCGAGAAGACCTCTAGAGTTCGCCGTTGGTGGTTTGGTATTCTTGAAGATATCACCGACTAGAGGGGTGATCCGTTTCGGAAGTCGAGAAAAACTTAGTCCTCGATTCGTTGGACCTTTTGAGATTTCAGAGTGTGTTGGAGAAGTGGCGTATCGATTGGCGTTACCGAAATCTTTGGCGAATGTTCATGACGTGTTTCACGTATCTCAACTCCGTAAGTATGTTCGAGATGAAACACATGTGTTGGATCATTCGGAGCTGACTGTACGAGAAGATTTGACTTTTGAGGAGCGACCGATATCGATTATGGATCGAAGAGAAAAGGTTCTTAAGAACAAAGTTATCTCTCTTGTACTTGTTTCTTGGGGTAATCGCTCACATAGAGAATCAACTTGGGAACGAGAAGATGAAATCCGGCAGAAGTTTCCACATATATTCTTGTAGTTGTTGTTTGTTTTTCCTTTCTTGCTCTTGGAATTTCGAGGACGAAATTCTTTTTGTAGTTGGGTATAATGTAACAACCGAGTTCATTTATACCAATTCAGTTCCCGTATTTATTTATTCGTGGTGTTTTCTTGATTTATCGTATTTTGGGTGCGAATGGTATTATACATTTTACCCGACCCGCTTGCTTGGACTGGTTGATTCATATTTATAAACTATCCTGACTTGTTAAATTGACACGTGCATTTAATGTGGACTGCATACTGGCATTTCATCTAGCATCGCACATTTTACATATAACATTTTAAGTCACGCAAAATATTTTTAAAATACACTTCATAGCCTGCATGATACCCCTAACCCCGTGGTAGCATCCGCATATCTTGTTATCGTTCCGTTCAGTGAAACAAACGTGTTTGGATGGCTACACATACGTACGTGCATCCGTTCTTGGGGGTATGCTTTTTCGTTACCTGAGCATTCATTTTGAATTTTAAAAGTCGCATATATTTTTCTTATTTTAAATCTGAATTTTTAGACCCGACCCGGGCGTGTTTTGGAGTAAGTTTGTATTTGCCAAAATCTCAAAACGGACTAATATTATATTCTTTATATATTTATAAACTATTAATATTTTTTTAACTAAATTATATTATTATATCCTTAACATACTGACAGTTATAATTATATACATATTATATATTTTTTTTAAACTAATAAATCTAAACTAAACAACGGATTCTTTCTCTCTTTCAGCACTCTCTCTCTTCTCTCGATCGCCCTCTTCTCTTTCTCTCTCCCTCTCTCTCTCCTCTCGCTCTCTTCTCTCTCTCTCTCTCTCTTATATATATTAATCCCTTAATTTACTACACGTCTCTCTCTCCTTCTTCTCAAAAATTTCTCCCGCCTCGTGCCCGCACCTATCGCCATCGCCATCGCCATCGACATAGTGGCCTCAGCTCTGATGCTGAGAGCAAAGCCCCGCCCTTTGATCTCCACCATCCCTTGCCTCCCCGGATTCTGTGGCACCGCCGTCGGTCCCGATCCGCCGCCGCCGCCGTCGGTTCTTGTTTCAGGTCGGAAAATTCTCGAGACATTCAGAGAGGAGTTCGAGGTCGGGAATCGAACCGTCTTGATCGAGACTGGAAAGATCGCAAGGTTCGCCAATGGCTCCGTCGTCTTCACCGTCGAGGACACCAACGTTTTGTCGACGGTCACTTCGGAGAAGACCGATGGGTCTCGCGATTTCTTGCCCTTGACTGTTGACTATCAAGAAAAGAAATATGCTCATGGGATGATTCCTACCACATTTATGCGCAGAGAGGGAGCTCCTAAGGAGCGGGAACTTCTATGCGGTCACCATATCGATCGACCTATTCGCCCACTATTTCCTAAGGGCTTTTACCATGAAGTGCAGATGGGAAACACTATCTGGATATAATGGCAGCAAATGCCACATCAGCTGCTCTCATGTTATCAGATATCCCCTGGGGGGCCCATTGCAGTGATTCGTGTCGGCAGGATAGATGGGAATTTTGTATTCAATCCCACTATCGGCGAGCTAAGCTTAAGCGACCTCAACCTGGTTTATGCATGTACAAGGGATAAGACTTTGACGATAGACGTACAGGCCCGTGAAATCTCAGAAAAGGACCTAGACGCTGCATTAAGGCTTGCTCATCCTGAGGCTGTCAAATACATTGAGCCTCAAATTAGATTGGCTGAAAAAGCTGGCTGTAAATCCCCAGTTCCATCGCCGGAGCCGTGACGTCGCTGCCGTTCCTGATGTCCCAGACAATGTACCTTACCTGCGTGATCACCCTCGTGCGTTTTTTGGACCTGTTCGGTGTACCGTACGCGCGTCGCGACATTTCGCCGACATGGGACGTACCGTACATATCCGTTTGTTGATCCGTCGAGGTAAGTAAAACTTGTTATATGCTATTCATATTATTTTATACTTATTTAATTACATATTAAATCTGTAGATTAAATCTAATGTCACATGTTCCATTTTAACATTTCGATGTTCCATTATATCATTTTAGATCTAGAACTTGAAACATATCATGTTGCATTTTAGTTTACAATACGTGGTACCCACGTCCATATTTAAATCACATAATAATTATTTGCACAGCCCATAGTACCCTTTAATAGTTTATACCCTATTGGACCCTCGTTTGCATACATCTAGCCTAATATATATTCAATTGCATCCCTAAATCATTTAATACATATTAATGTGATTTTAACATTCCATATTCGATAAACTGTATTTAATTAATGTTGGAACTATCCCCTTAACCCAAATCGATAACTGTGCATCCATATACTTTAATCTGTACTTATTTGCATATAACATCACAATGTTCCATTTTATTGTTCCATTAGTACGCCATATTTGTTTTGTACACCCATACTTATTATAGTTTGATTATGAGCACCCACTTGTTACTTGTGCACCCCTGACACGACTTGATACACCTATTACTTGACACGACGTGATACCGTGCACTTCCTGACATGACTTGATACACCTATTACTTGACACGATGCGATACCGTGCACTTCTTGACATGACATGATACCTATATACTACCTGACTTGACCTGATGTACCATGGCTTTACCTGTTACCTGATCTTGTTACTAATGCCAACAAACCTGACGTGTTGTCCCTACGGACATTTCCTGTTGTTTATCCAGACAAACCTGTACCTGCCTGATCCTGTGTTGGCATTAGCTCAAGATTATTTAATACCTGACTTGAACATATATAATTTGGGGGTATGGAGAAATCAATGATTAAACCTGACTTGTAACTCGACAGTTCGACACCTTTTCTGATCAGTCTTACGGGGTAGGCCAGCCCCGGGGTGATGCTGCTGACATCACCCGTCATTACCTACTACCCTTTACTGCCTTGCGGCACGTCTCGGATTCAGCCCGAGATTCATAGACCGTAGTCCCGGGCATGCACGGGATACTATTGAGTTATATCGATGATTCATCAAATTGATTTCAAAGACTTGAGAGTAGATAACCCAGTAGACCAGTTTAGAATACTCACTGCACATCACCTGTGCCTTACCCTTCATTGTCACTTTTATATTACTGTTATACCTGTTTTACTGTTCATACACATACCTGTATGTCTTGCTACCCCTGTTTATTTTATTGCTTGATATTATGACGCACTGACGTCTGGGTTTTGCATGGCCCAGATCCTCTACCTTTGTTGCAGACTGATCAGGAGTACTGCCGCTATTAGACCGAGCAGTGAGGATCCTATTAGTATCCAGATTTACTTTCCAGATGTTTAGTTTATTAGATCTTTTGCTTCCGCATATTATATTATTTCTTGACTCATTTATTCTGGCTAATGGACATGTATTAGATAGATTAGTTTACTTTACTGTTTTTGATATCTCTATAGCCGTAATGTGACTGTGGAAGGATATTTCCTATCCACAGGTAGCATGGTTAGCTATGTCACGTGCCTATCTTAGCGTACTCTGCGAAGCGGGCCGTGGCAATTTTAATGCATTTTTTAATTCTCAATTCATTACCCTAAACCCTAATTTCTCCTATAAATACAACCCTACACTTTGGCCCTCCTCATTCAGAAATATTTTGTCAAAACTCTCTAAAATTCTTAAGTCCAAAAGTTGTACAAGTGGAGTTAGCTCAAGGTCAAGTTCCGGCGATATTTCAGGACATATCCGGTGACGAAACGACTCCACGATACTTTCGGAAGTTCCTTCTACCTATGCCCTCTTTAAGCAATCAGTAAGTCCCCTCTTCTCTCTCCTCTCTCTGTTAAAAAGAATCTTATTTTCAAAACTCGTCGGAAGCGGAGTTAATCCGACTTCCGATTCTCATTTCTTTAAAAACTCAATTTTTATTAAATAACAAATTAACCATTTAATTATATATTGTTTAGTAACCATAAAATAACAATTGGACAAAGTTTCAATTCAAAATATTATGTTAAACAAGTTCTATTTCATTTTTACAGTAAAATACCCTTAAGTTTGCATACGACATTACCTTATCTTTTTGCTCATAATACCTTTAGAAAACTCATGACGTAATGACCTATCTCATCATAACACTCATTCTTGATATAGCACGATGGCTTTTGAAACATTAGTTTGTGGGATAAAATACGAGATTACATTTAAATACCATAAACTTTTAAAAACCGTTTTCTTTAAAAGTGTATTATTTAATTCCTTACAAATGCGCCTCTACAACCCATTTTGGGGACCCCGATCGGGATGGTGCGGGTTATCGCATATTCTCGGGCCTATTAGAGCGAGATGCAGATCTCCTCACGAAGCATTCGATCTCGATGGAATTTTTAATGCAATTTTTAAGAAAAATATGATTTCTATTTAATAAATAAGTTCTATATATATATATATATATATATATATATTATAAAAATATCTACTTTAATATACAATATATATATTCCATGTTTTCTAAATCAAAGAAAAGAATCCCAAAAGATCATGAAAATACCATCACATTCAATACAAGTCAAATTACAAGAAAATACCACATACTATTCAAAGTTAGGGTTATATCCACTAGAATATTTCATTTAATAAAAAATTACAACTATGAAAACCCTAAAGACGATAAATAAATACTTGAGATTTATTTTGAAAATATATCAAAACAATTTTTCATAAAACCTCCTCAAGTCATATTAATTTACAGTAAGGACCCTAATAAATATAGGTTTAAGCGGGACCAGTTCTCTTGAGCCTCAGGGAGCCGGAGAATATGGGTGCTTGCATATCTAAGGTAGACAACCTAAAAACGGTGTTATCAATATGGTAATTGTCTTGGAAAAAAACATAAATCCTGCCGTCCATGTGCAGCAGAGTATCAATCCAATCTGATATCAATCAATCGATCTATCCTTGAATATGATTCAAGTATAACTCCATTTCAATATAAATCCATTTATACTAGAATTCAATCTATATCAGTATGACTCGACTAAACCAAACCATAGATATACTCTGATTACATGATTATCCATTTATATCCATTCCGTTTATATGATATCATGGTTTCGGCAAGTCGTACATCCATTAACAAAACAATACAAATCTATACAAAAGATATTACGGGGTTTTAAAGGGGTGGACTGGTACGGAATGCGTTAGAAGTGGCACGAGATGGTCATTAAAAGACGTAACTATACATCAGTTGTCGTTGTTCCATAGTATTATCGATGGAACCTTGTACTACGGGTTACCATAGTCCACGGTGTAAGTTGGACTCCTCTCGTATACACTCGCATATTCTGTACCAAGCTACAAACAACTTCGTTAGCATAACCATCAAATATACACCAGTTATATTCTCATATCTGTCTATTCTATTCCTACTTTTCTTTAGAACTTACCGAGCGATTTTTCGCTGACGATATTCCTATTTCTTTTTTTCTTTGGAATGTTGTCAGGTGGATCCGACTCACTAGAAATAGAGCCCCGTTCAGAGGACTTGGATCAGTTCAGCGAGGATCCCGAGCTATAGACTCTTGTATATACTTTACTTTCATGTTCATGTCATTATTTAGGCATTTCTTTCATCACTGTATTTACTTTCAGTTGTATTGTAAAGAAATATTTAATAAATAAAAGTTGTTGTTCATTTGCATTTCATGTCTTCTTGTATATATTTACATTATATTGCTTAATTATGCTTAGCGTGTTTATTTCTGAGTAAATACGTAGCGGGCCTCATCGCGTCTCCTTACCCGTACACTGGGAAGCGGAGCATGACAGACTTTGCGACAGCATGAACTCTATGCCAAGTACAGCAAATGCGAATTTTGGCTTGATCAAATCGGATTTCTTGGACACATTGTTTCGTGCGAAGGAATCTCAGTAGATCCAGCTAAAGTATCAGCAGTAAGAGAATAGCCGACACCAAAGACAGTGAAGGATATTCGAAATTTCTTGGGATTAGCAGGATACTACCGAAGATTCATAGAAGGCTTTTCAAAGATTGCAACAGCCCTGATCAAGCTCACACGTAAAGATGAAGCATTCGTGTGGTCAGAAGCATGTGAACAAGTTTTTATAGAACTCAAATCAAGATTGACATTAGAACCTATTCTCATAATACCGGATCAATCTGGAGGTTTCGTTGTGTATTACGACGCATCCGGTAAAGGATTAGGTTGTGTTCTACACCAGCATGGAAATGTTGTATCTTTTGCATCAAGACAGCTAAAGATTCATGAGCGCAACTGTCCAACACATGACTTGGAGTTGGCAGCCGTTATCTTTGCACTTAAGATTTGGCGCCATTATCTGCTTGGAGAGCGAGTGGACATATACACTGACCACTAGAGGCTGAAATATGTGTTTACTCAGAAAGAGTTGAATATGCGGCAGAGAAGATGGCTAGAACTTATGGCGGACTTCGACATCAACCTACAACATCATCCAGGGAAGGTGAATGTAGTTCCTGATGCACTTAGTCGCCAGCCTCTATCAATGAATCTCACCGCACAGTGGAAGATTCAACAAGAATTACACGGGATAGAGATAGAAGTGTTATGCCAGGTAACGCTTCGTATTTGATGAACTTAGAAGTTCAGTCTACTATTGTCAATCAGATCAAAGCAGCTCAAGCAAGTGATGCCAAGTTGCAAAAGATCTGAGAACAAGTAGAAAGTGGACTACGAACAGATTTCATCATCCACGAAGACGGATCTTTGAGATACGGAAGCAGATTGTGTGTACCACAAGGTCATGTTCGGAAAGAGTTAATGAAAGAAGCTCACAGCTCTCCATACTCAGTACACCCTGGTGGTATAAAGATGTACAAAGATCTACGGAAACATTACTGGTGGTATGGAATGAAGTGTGAAGTAGCCAGAAGCGTAGCTAAATACTTGGTGTGTTAGCAAGTAAAAGCTGAGCATTACAGGACTGCTGCTTTATTTCAACCGTTACCAATTTCAGAATGGAAATGGCTGCACATTACATTGGATTTCGTGACTGCTCTTCCTCGCAGCACGAAAGGTAACGACGCATTATGGGTTATTATGGATTGACTCACAAAGTCGGCTCACTTCATCCTATTTCGAGTTGGCCAATCTACCGAGACACTAGCAAAGAAGTACATGGAGGTAAGTTTGAACCTAAGTAAGATTTAACTCTTCATAGTGTACTATTTCTGATACCCATGAACTCATGCAGAAGATCGTGAGATTACATGGAGTACCAGTTTGCATTGTCTCCGATCGTGGCACCAGATTCCGATCACAGTTTTGGCAGAGTCTGCAAACTAGCTTGGGAACGAGTCTGAACTTTAGCACCGCTTACCATCCAAAAACAGATGAACAGTCTGAACGAATGATTCAGATCCTTGAAGATATGCTAAGAGCGTGTATGTTAGACTTCGGAGGATTGTGGGAAGATCGCCTACATCTTGTGGAGTTTTCATATAACAACAGCTACCAAGCGAGTATTGGAATGGCACCCTTTACAGCTCTCTATGGAAGGAAGTGTCGATCACCATTAAGTTGGGACGAAATCGGAGATTGGGAACTCCTTGGACCAGAGATGATCGTAGCAACTGTGGATATAGTTCACAAGATCAGGGAAAGAATGCGCATAGCCCAAGACAGACAGAAGCACTGGGCTGATGTAAAGCGCCGACACCAGGAGTTCCAGCCAGGAGATCATGTATTCTTAAAGATCTCTCCAAACCATGGAGTAATTCGCTTTGGCAAGAGGGGTAAGCTCAGTCCCAGATATATTGGACCGTTCGACATATTCGAACGAGTCGGAGAAGTGGCATGTCGTTTGGTACTACCACCATCACGGAAGGAGTGCATAACGTGTTCCACATATCTCAGCTTCGAAGATATGTGAGCGACCCCAGCCACATCCTTGATCACTCCGAGCTCACTGTACAGACATACCTACCCTGTGAGCAACAACCCGTTGAAATCCTGGACCGAAAACTAAAGTCACTAAGGAACAAAGAAGTAAACTTGGTCCCAGTGATGTGGAGAAAAGATTCACCAGGAGAATCAACATGGGAACGTGAGGATGACATGCGTACAAGATACCCTTTCTTATTTGTAAATTAGTTCTTATGTAATTGTAAATTTCGAGAACGAAATTTTTATAAGGAGGGTAGAATTTAACGACTCTAATTTCACTGTACGAATTTTTTTTAAAAGTTAATGTACAGAATGGAGTTTGCAAGCCTGAGTATACTTTAAATGTTGTTTTTATCTAAGAACAGCAAGAAACAAGTTGTAACTCATTGGTAAAACCTTGCACTGCTGTGACATAGCCCATGTATTCGAATCCCATCAGCCACATATTATTTTTTTGAATTTTTCTTGTAAACTTTTTGGAAGCCCAAAAGTTTACACGTGCAATACACGTAAGAAATGAAAAGACATAAAAATAAACATGTGCACAATTTTGTATGTACAGAGGAGGACACATGGCAAGAATCCAAGCCCCAACTCTTCAACTTGGCCGGCGAGATCGGGCCTATGGCCGGCACCGCCGGGTAACACGTAGGGAATGACCCCGTTCTCTACACACTAAAACCCTTGGACTCTCCCACTATCCCTGTTCTGTTTGTTTTTCCTGCATTTATCCAGAGAGTTTAAATTCATCCTTTAATTCTATTTTTAACGCATTTTTAATTATTTCTTTAATTCCAAAACCCTAATTTTATCCTATAAATACAACCACATACCCTAGCCCTCTTCAGTCTGAAATCTCTTGTCAAAAATTCTCAAAATTTTCTAAGTCAAAGAAGAGTACAAGTGAAGTTAGCCCTGGTTCCATTTCCGGCGAGGATTTGAGGCACTTCCGGCGACCTCGCGATTCCACAAACCTACCAATTTCTCCCTATACCTCTCCTCTAATCTTCTAGCAAGTAAGTCTCATCTCTCTTCTCCTCTTCCCACATTAAAATGATCTCTTTTCAAAACATGTCGGTAAATGGAGTTATACCGGCTTTTGTTTCTAAAATTTTGAAAACCATAATTTTCTCTTAAGAATCGCTCATCAATATCAGTATACCTTGCTTTTTAATAATTAGCTTATATTTTGAAACAAGTTTCACCTTAAAACTCCATGTAAAACAATTTTATTTAAGCTTTTTCGTTTAAATATCATGAAGTTTACATACGACATATTTTAATACTTTTGTTTAGCGTACCTTTAGAAAACCTCATGAGGTAATGACCTACCTCTCACATACATATATCTTGACATAGCACAATTCTCTTGAAACCAATATCTTGTGGAAAAATACGACTTTTCAATAAAATACCTAGAATTATAAAAACTCATTTTCTTGTAAATAATATTTTAAATTCCTTGCGATTATTCCTCTACAACCCATTTCGGAGAACCCGCTATTGGATGGTGCGGATTATCGCACATTCACAGGCTAGTACAGCGAGATGCAGACTTCCTCACGGAGCATACGATCTCGATGGAATTTTAATGCAATTTTTAAGAAAAACAAGAATTTCAATTTAATAATAAAAATTAATTTTAATAATTATATAAATATTATCAAACCATCTATTTTTAATATATAATAAAATTCCAGGTTTTCTAGAATATAAAAGAATTACAAGTTTCATAAAAATACCATCAAGAATCAAAACAAGTCAAAATTTACACTAAAATACGTTGAACTACTCAAGTTTCACTAATATACTTCATTCTATAAAATTTACATCCATGAAAACCCTATATAACATAAATAAATAGTTGAGATTTATTTTGAAAGTATAAAAAAAATAATTTTTCATAAAACCCCTCAAGTTATATTAAATTACATTAAGGACCCTACTAAATATAGATTTAAAAGAGACCAATTTCTTGAGCCTCAAGAAGTCGTAGAAAGTAGGTGCTTGCCTATTTAAGGTAGAAACTGAAATGGGGTTATCAATGTCAATTGTCTTGGAAAAAAACACAAATCCTGTCGTCCATGTGCAGCAGTTACCGATAACACCAAAATCTAATTCAGAATCCAAATCTGTTTAAGTGTCTGACTCAATCTGAGTCTCAGTCTAATCTGAATACAATCCAAACATGAATTCAATCATAACTCCAATCTAACATGAATCCAATATATATACTTGAACCTGAACATGAATACCGAACAATACGAACATGCAACATTGCTTGACTTGACCGAACCATGGCTATATCTTGAACTTGACTACATGACTATCTGTTTACATCCTGAACCATTTACATGAACAACTTATACCATGGTTTCGGAAAGTCTTATACTACAAAATAATACAATATACATTACGGGGTTTTAAAGAGATAGACTAGTACGGAATGTGTTTAAAGTGGCATGATGATGGATACTAAAAGACACCGACATGAACATCTGTGCCGTTGTCCCATGGGTTTTGACGGGGCCTTGTACTTCCATTTCGTATAGTCCACGGGATAGTTGGACTGCTCTCGTATACACTGATATATTCTGTATCAAGTTACAAACAACTACGTTAAGATAACAAGCATATAATTTACTTGTTTGATTCTCTGTCTATTCCATCCTATCTTTTGGGACTTATCGAGCGTTAATTCGCTGACGAAATTCCTGTCTCTTCTTTCTTTGGAATGTTGTCAGGAGGACCCGACTCTCAGGAGATCGAGCCCAACCAGGACGATTTGGAGCAGTTTACAGAGGAACCAGAGTTCTAGTTCCTATTTGTACTTACTTTTCTTTCAGTTCATATGTTATTATTTGGACATCACTTTCTTTCATTGTACTTTACTTTTCAGTTGTATGTAAAGAATGGTTATCAATAAAAGTTGTTGTTTTATTACATCTCTTGTCATTCTTGTGTTATTTATTTATATTGCTTATTTATGCTTAGCGTGTTTATTTCTGAGTAAATACGTCACAGCCCGCCACGTTTCCTTCCCTGTATATCGGGAAGCGGGGCGTGACACGTACCGCTCATAAACCGCGCTTTCTCCGAATCTGAGAACATGTTCATCTGCTATAACATATCCTACTATTTCCGAAACATTTAAATCATGATTATATTGAAAAAAATCTTGACTAGCGAAACCAATTTGTGTTTGTATAGTGGAGGAACCGGCCGGGTTTTTTTTGTATGTTTATTCAAACTACCGGTGCCGGCGCTATACTTGTGTTTATATGCATTACAACAATATTTGCAAACGACGTATCTAACACCGTCCCTAAATTCAATTTTATAGTGATCCCAAATATCACTAGTAGTCCCATGTTTTTTTAGCTTCTCTTGATATATAGACGGATCATTTCGCTTGTTGTTCGGGATGAGGAATTTGGGTTTGATACGTATCGGATGAACCCTCCATATCAATATTTTAATTAAATGTTAAAAAAAGAGTGTTAGAATAGAAAATTAGAAATAATAAATTAAAAATAAGAAATAAGAAAGAGAAAAGAATGGGTCGATCGGAGGCTCGGAGCTTCGAAAACTCGGAGTTGGACCATCGGAGGATCGGATCGGAGCTTCTATTTTTTAGAGAGATGGAAATTGCCACAATAGTAATAGAAATTAAGATTAAATTTTTTAGAGAGATGGAAATTTTTATAATTTGGAAGAGAAGAGAGTTTGGAATGAGAAGAAATAGGGTTTGGAGGGTATTTATAAGTTTTTAGAGGGATTTTGAATTTTTTGCCTTTTATAGTCATTACGAGACGAGGAGAATCGAAATTCGCCTCGCTTTGCCTAGATCCGACCGTTAGTATCCGTTGTATGAGAATTCCAAGATGATGCGAAGCGATTCGTCGAGCAGGCGGCCGAGTTCGAGGCGAATTTGTCACGCCCCACCCCCAATACAGAGAGTATTGTCCGCTCTGGCCAAAACCGCGCTTTCTCTGAATCCGAGAACATGTTCATCTGCTATAACATATCCTACCATTTCCAAAACATTTAAATCATGATTATATTGAAAAAGATCTTGACTAGCGAAACCAATTTGTCTTTGTGTAGTGGAGGAACCGGCCGGGTTTTTTTTCTTGCATGTTTATTCAAACTACCGGTGCCGGCGCTATACTTGTGTTTATATACATTACAACAATATTTGCAAACGACGTATCTAACACCGTCCCTAAATTCAGTTTTATAGTGATCCCAAATATCATTAGTAGTCCCACGTTTTTTTAGCTTCTCTTGATATATGGGTGGATACTTTCGCTTGTTGTTCAGGATGAACAATTTGGGTTTGATACGTATCGGATGAACCCTCCATATCAATATTTTAACTAAATGTTAAAAAAAGAGTGTTAGAATAGAAAATTAGAAATAAGAAATTAAAAATAAGAAATAAGAAAAAGAAAAGAATGGGTCGATCGGAGGCTCGGAGCTTCGAAAACTCGGAGTTGGACCATCGGAGGATCGGATCAGAGCTTCTATTTTTTAGAGAGATGGAAATTGCCACAATAGTAATAGAGATTAAGATTAAATAGAGAGAGAGAAATTTTTATATTTTGGAAGAGAAAAGAGTTTGGAATGAGAAGAAATGGGGTTTGGAGGGTATTTATAGGTTTTTGGAGGGATTTTGAATTTTTTGCCTTTTATAGTTGTTACGAGGCGAGGAGAATCGAAATTCGCCTCGCTTCGCCTAGATCCGACCGTTAGTATCTGTTGGATGAGAATTCTAAGACGATGAGAAGAGATTCGTCGAGCAGGCGGCCGAGTTCGAGGCGAATCTGTCACGCCCACCCCCAATACAGAGAGTATTGTCCGCTTTGGTCAAAACCGCACGGTTTTTCCCTTTAGAGCGAATCGGACCCGACCAGGGGCCACTTCCAAGGAGGTTACCCATCCCAAGACTTCCTTGGCCCGAGCATGCTTAACTACGGAGTTCTCAAGCTCCTGTAGTTCCGGTTCACTTAAAAAGCGCATCTGTATTGAAGAGTGGTATCATTCCATTATAGTACATATCTGCCCTCTTTCGGAATGTATTCCGAAAATTCCCCATTGTTCTACAGTGAGTCCCACGGACTCAAGAGGTGCTCCCCACGAATTCAAGAGGTGCCCCCCCGCCCACTTCACATGACACTTGGCGTGGCACTTTGTTCCGTATGGCACTTTGCTCCGTGAACAAGAACCGGGTCCCGACATTCTCCCCACCTTCGAAATTCGCCTCGCTTCGCCTAGATCCGACCGTTAGTATCCGTTGGATGAGAATTACAAGACGATGCGAAGCGATTTGTCGAGCAGGCGGCCGAGTTCGAGGCGAATCTGTCACGCCCCACCCCCAAAACAGAGAGTATTGTCCGCTCTGACCAAAACCGTACGGTTTTTCCCTTTAGAGCGAACCGGATCCGACCAGGGGCCACTTCCCAGGAGGTCACCCATCCCAAGACTTCCCTGGCCCGAGCACGCTTAACTACGGAGTTCTCAAGCTCCTGTAGTTCCGGTTCACTTAAAAGGCGCCTCTGTATTGAAGAGTGGTATCATTCCATTTATACTACAGCTCTGCTCTCTTTCGGAATGTATTCCGAAAATTCCCCATTGTTCTAAAGTGGGTCCCACGGACTCAAGAAGTGCCCCCCCACGAATTCAAGAGGTGGCCCCCGCCCACTTAACATGACACTTGGCGTGACACTTTGTTCCGTGTGGCACTTTGCTCCATGAACCAGAACCGGGTCCCGACATTCTCCCCACCTTTGAACAATAGTTCGTCCTCGAACTACAGACCTACTATTGAGGGACCAGCTCCGATACCATTCTGTCATGCCCCACCACCAATACAGAGAGTATTGTCCGCTCTGGCCAAAACCGCACGGTTTTTCCCTTTAGAGCAAACCGGACCCGACCTGGGGCCACTTCCCAGAAGGTCACAATAGTAATAGAGATTAAGATTAAATAGAGAGAGAGAAATTTTTATATTTTGGAAGAGAAAAGAGTTTGGAATGAGAAGAAATGGGGTTTGGAGGGTATTTATAGGTTTTTGGAGGGATTTTGAATTTTTTGCCTTTTATAGTTGTTACGAGGCGAGGAGAATCGAAATTCGCCTCGCTTCGCCTAGATCCGACCGTTAGTATCTGTTGGATGAGAATTCTAAGACGATGAGAAGAGATTCGTCGAGCAGGCGGCCGAGTTCGAGGCGAATCTGTCACGCCCACCCCCAATACAGAGAGTATTGTCCGCTTTGGCCAAAACCGCACGGTTTTTCCCTTTAGAGCGAATCGGACCCGACCAGGGGCCACTTCCAAGGAGGTTACCCATCCCAAGACTTCCTTTGCCCGAGCATGCTTAACTACGGAGTTCTCAAGCTCCTGTAGTTCCGGTTCACTTAAAAAGCGCATCTGTATTGAAGAGTGGTATCATTCCATTATAGTACATATCTGCCCTCTTTCGGAATGTATTCCGAAAATTCCCCATTGTTCTACAGTGAGTCCCACGGACTCAAGAGGTGCTCCCTACGAATTCAAGAGGTGCCCCCCCGCCCACTTCACATGACACTTGGCGTGGCACTTTGTTCCGTATGGCACTTTGCTCCGTGAACAAGAACCGGGTCCCGACATTCTCCCCACCTTCGAAATTCGCCTCGCTTCGCCTAGATCCGACCGTTAGTATCCGTTGGATGAGAATTACAAGACGATGCGAAGCGATTTGTCGAGCAGGCGGCCGAGTTCGAGGCGAATCTGTCACGCCCCACCCCCAAAACAGAGAGTATTGTCCGCTCTGACCAAAACCGTACGGTTTTTCCCTTTAGAGCGAACCGGATCCGACCAGGGGCCACTTCCCAGGAGGTCACCCATCCCAAGACTTCCCTGGCCCGAGCACGCTTAACTACGGAGTTCTCAAGCTCCTGTAGTTCCGGTTCACTTAAAAGGCGCCTCTGTATTGAAGAGTGGTATCATTCCATTTATACTACAGCTCTGCTCTCTTTCGGAATGTATTCCGAAAATTCCCCATTGTTCTAAAGTGGATCCCACGGACTCAAGAGGTGCCCCCCCACGAATTCAAGAGGTGGCCCCCGCCCACTTAACATGACACTTGGCGTGACACTTTGTTCCGTGTGGCACTTTGCTCCATGAACAAGAACCGGGTCCCGACATTCTCCCCACCTTTGAACAATAGTTCGTCCTCGAACTACAGACCTACTATTGAGGGACCAGCTCCGATACCATTCTGTCACGCCCCACCACCAATACAGAGAGTATTGTCCGCTCTGGCCAAAACCGCACGGTTTTTCCCTTTAGAGCAAACCGGACCCGACCTGGGGCCACTTCCCAGAAGGTCACCCATCCCAAGACTTCCCTGTCCCGAGCACACTTAACTACGGAGTTCTCAAACTCCTGTAGTTCCGGTTCACTTAAAAGGCGCCTCTGTATTGAAAAGTGGTATCATTCCATTTATAGTACAGATCTGCCCTCTTTCGGAATGTATTCCGAAGATTCCCCATTGTTCTACAGTGGGTCCCACAGACTCAAGAGGTGGCCCCCGTCCACTTAACATAACACTTGGCGTGGCACTTTGTTCCGTGTGGTACTTTGCTCCGTGAACAAGAACCGGGTCCCGAAAGAATCCGTGGCGAATCGGTCAACAAGACGAAACGAGATGAATCGAGACTAGGCGAATTGGTGAGTTTTTCCGATTCGTGGCGATTCCCGATACGAAACGAGACAAGTTAAGCGAGGCGAACTACGATGAAATAAGGCCGGAAAAGTTGGGAACCCGCTCGCTTCGTCAATTCGTTGTCGGCGAGAAGAATCGATTCGCCAAATTCGCCTATGTCATCACGAAACGAATTTATTCGCTTTCATGACGAGGCGAAGCGAATCGATTCGCCGTCGATTCGCTTTATTAGCCAGGCCTGATAGCTAATGAGCTTCGTCTCCATTGGGATCCAGAGAGGAGTCCTCAAGCACATGCATCGAACGAGCTGATTCCGTGCTTGTGAATTATTTGGAAAGTGAAGGTTTCGCATGTAGTGCGGTATCTGTATGTATCTGTATCTGGTGGTCACTAGTGTAAAAAAAACCCGGCAAAGCGTTGGATTTGCGGATCATCTATATGGTTAGTTGGTACTTACCTGCAACAAAACGAAGTCGGCAATCTAAAAAATGTTGAAATTTTATTTATTTGTAACAACAGGGTCCATGCTATTTATTTGGAAACTTGGAAAGTCATGGTATTTATTTGTAGTGAATAAATTTCGCGTGTTTATCTGGAAAAAAATGAAAGTTCGTGGTATTTGTTTGTAGCGGATGAAGTTCATGGTATTTATCTGAAAAATTCAAAAGTTTGCAATATTTATTTGAGCGAACAAAGTTAATAACATTTATCTAAAAAAATTCGATAATTCACGGTATTTATTTTTAGTGTACAAAGTCCATAGCATTTATCTGAAAAACGTCGGAAGCTTGCGGTCTTTATTTGTAGTGTGATAAACTATATTTTCTATTTATAAATATTTTTATTTACCGCCTAAATAAATTAAATATTATAGTTAATTTAAATGCAAAATGAAGATATGTAAAACTTAGGAAACATATTTTTCATAATGAATATGATATGATTTATTTATGATGTGAAGATGATGGAGATTAGTTTTATGCCAAAATAAAAGGATTGGATTATATTTTGAAAATTAAAAATATTTGTATTGAAAATTTTATGAAATCAAATACCTTGAAGATCTTGGCCATAAATTATCATAATTGCCCTCAAAAATTTCGGCACAACCATAAGTTTACTAACATAGTCTAAATCTCAACAATACTTGATGTGAAGGGCAATATTGAAATCCAAGAGCTTGGCCCATAGCTAAATTTACATGTCCACACCACCGTACCATATTCTCTAAAATATCAATATTATCCAAATTTAATGCAAGAGGGAATAGTCAAAGTAAAAAGATAAAATAGAAAATCTTAAATTTTCACACTTTCGTTCCTCTTTCTTGTTTTACAAAAATCGACAGAGTCTGTTGCAGATATAGATATTCGTCGAAAATGAAAATTACTATCGGTATTTTGGTAAACTTTACGAATACGGTGATGGAATGAATATTAAGAAAATATACCCGATAAAGTCGAGCGTTATTTTCTTTTTGTGTACCACGTCTGTGTCTGGCGATTGTTGACGGATATGGATATGAATAGTCAACAAAAGTAAAATTTATTTTCTATATTTAATAAAAATCAGATATGGATAAAGAGCCGGTTCGGATTTTTCGTAACATTATTGCATTGGGAGCTAGGCTAATAAAGCACATGTTCAAGAATGTTTTGTTTCAGAATTAATAGCCTTCAAATTTGGTGCGGAGAGTGGAGACTGTCTGATGATATTTAATGTTCATTTTTTCGGCTATTCAAACTTGTGGGACTTCAAAAAATAAAAATAGAATGTTTATAGCAAATTTGAAGACAACAGAAGAGAGAAAAATGAGGTAAATATATCCTTAAGGATTTCAATTAATTTTTTTCGCTTTTAAAACATTCCAAATCATCTTAAAATTTTGTTGGTCAAATATAAACAATTAGAGGGATTTGCAAACGAATGAAACATGTAATTTTAGTGGTTGTTTTTTCTTGTGAGATAATAGATCACATGATACAGACAGAGTTTGAACTCTAGATTTCAAGCTCAAACAAGAATGTTTAGCAAAAATCATATTGCGAGATGAGTTTGTAGACTATTTTATGTTGCAATAAAACATGAGCTGGGGTCAATCACAGCCTCATGGCTACAGTCACCGAAATCATATTTTGTTGCATGAGTTCGTAGACTATTTTAGAAATAGACCAGGGGTAGATCACAGCCTCCTGACTACAGTCGCGTGACCCCGCCCCTATGAGTGGCCCTCCCAACTTAACCCAAGGTTCCATCTGCCTGTCTGTCTTACTCTTTTCGATGCAGTGGGCAATCGCAATCCTATTAAACTCTTTATTTAGAACAAAGATTAGAGATCATTAATGGACATTAAGATTTTCCATTTCTTAATTAGTTGTAAAATATGTAAGAGGTGAACATTGCACCCAGCTAGATGCCATTCAAGCATCTAAGATGACGAAATAACAACATTATGCAACCACCATGTTTCATAATCTTGCAACTGTGGGCAGCTGCATGATCTACCTATGTGACGTCTCAATCACCATCATCTCCTAAGTCTTATCTCAACCCAGCATGCACATGACATGGAATCATGAGCATTTATTATCTATACCATGTTGTCCATTCCTCAATGGTTATGATGCATACCATGTTATCGATTCCTCATCATTAACACATTTATTTATTTATTTATTTATTTCCCTGTAGCATGTAAGCATAGCTAGAATGATCTTCCTAAAATGCATAAGATACGTTTTACGACCTTCACACATAGCTATGACAACATATGCGTCACTGTACAATTTTTATTTGCAAATTAGAATGACAATCTAGTTAAAACGTCTATAAGATGGTAATGCAGGTACGTTGAAAATCAGAATAATAACCCTCTACATACATACATACATACATACGAAACATATTATACATTCTCCATCGTCAACCAAAGATAGTAGGGATTATCAACATATCCATATACAAGAGGTTGGTCTCAATTTTTGGATTTGTAAATTACAAAGTTGGGAACAAATGAATAAACAAAATATGATATAAAATCCCTTTCAAGCAAACCTATATTTGGTAGCAACCACCTACATATATACTCATTGGAAAAGACGGATACACAAACTAGGCCCATTTTAAAAATATTTAGATAACTTGACAAAATTAATTAATATATATTTTGGTACCAACAACCAAAAAGATAAGATCACCACTACATGCACTCATGTAGCAATCCTCTTACCTTTAAAACTTGCCAATAGTTTACTCGATTTGCCAAACAAGAAGGCATCTTCCAATTCAAGCAAAGGATCCTAAGAGTCTGCCTCTCTCCCACCTACACCTACGTGGCAGTAAAGTTGGATTAAAGTAAGTTGTATTAAAATAAAACTTCATATACACACATATACATATATACTCGCATGCATGTTCACTCGGGTGGCTTAAATGCTGCTCAGGTCTATCAACAATTTGGACAGAACACTACCAGAGTTGAAAGGAACATGCCAAAATACTTTTGTTTATAATGATCCTTAATTTAGACTTTATATCTTATATATAAATTATACTGGAATTAACTAAATGAGATAAAACTTTTTCTTCTTTGCCTTCTTGATCCATCCTATGGTCATAGAATCTAGATTAACATTTGATCATTTTGGACTTAAACATGGCGAAGATCGAAGAGAGAATATGATCTTGGCGGCTTGAGTAGTGTTGCATTGTTGGTCTTCCCATGAAGGTAGAAATTCCCACCATGCGGAGTCGGGGCTAACGAAGGGAAGCCCCTCCTTCTGTCGCCGTCATTGTCGTCGCCGTCGTTCTCCTCTTCTGCCTCCTGAAGAGCATGCTCAGGAGACAGAAGAGGAGGCAGATCGGTCATAATGAGTGAACTGTAGGAACATCTTCTCTTATACGAGATTTTGTTGGCAATCTGAATCCTTCTCCGTTTGTTGAAAGGGTTCTCGCTCTTTGCCAGATCTTCGGCACTTCCGTTTGCGCATTCCGAAAGGTTGGAGAAGGATCTTGATTTCCCATGGAAGTGATTTGACAATCCTTTCCTAGAATTTAAACATATAAATAACATAAATCAAATCATCAAAATATAATTACAATACATTGTGAATCTTAATAAATTTATCATATGTTACCATATAACATAACAACAAACAAGTAACTTTTCACCAAATAAATCAGTGGAAACAATAGCGATCGAGTCCAACTTCACAATTTAATAAAAAATGACATCTAAGTTTTTTATTTTGTCAGATCTAAAGAAAGCGTTTTGCGCGTGTAAAAGAAAATACAGAGAAATCTAATAACGAGAAATGATGTAAACAAAAATAGTTTCTAAATATACCGAGAATAAGTGTCCGATTAAAGAAAAATGATTCATGTAGCGGATCCAAAGAAAAGATTAAAGAAATGGAAGCCCACTTGATAGGGAGCGAATCCTCAAGCGAGCTCAACGATCCAAGGGAATTAAAGCTCCCATTATCCTTGCTCTCCTTGCTCTCCGCCTCGTCCCGGCCGTCCGATCCTCGATCATCATCGGACGAGGCAGCGGACGACGCCGATCCGATCGAGGAGCTCTCGGACGACACGTCGGCGTCGACGCCGCAACCGAAACCGTCGGGGCCCGGATCCTTCATCCCGGTGGCGGCAGGAGCCACGTCGGGGCCGGAGACCACCAGGAACGACATGATCGCTTTGTTTCTCCTCCTCCGCCGCCCGTGTGTCTATCTGACATCCGGCGGCGGCGCAGGATAAGGGTGGGTGGGGGGCTTAGGTTAGCGAGATGGGCATTAATTAATCTAGTCTAGAGAGAGAAAGGGATGAGGGAGAGGGAGAGGGGAGATGGGGGATAAAAAGAGAAGAGGGGAGTTGACACGTTCGCATAGAACTCGCAGACGTGTCTCGGTTTGCGACAGCGACGCTAGAGAGACCTCTTCGTTATGTTGCCACAGTAAGCAAGAGGAGAGAGAGAGAGAGGGGGGAATTGAGGAGAGAGAAAGAGTACCGACCTTATCCTCATTCATTCTTGTTTGTCTGATGATGATGACGATGGTGATGATCTGTGCCTTCTTTCTCTCTCCTCTCTCGCTCATACATCGTGTATAAGCGGTTGGTGAGTTGTTTGTTGGAATATATTCAATGTAAAACGGCCATGATCCTTAATTAATTTATTTATTTATCCCTTTTACATAAAGCCCCATGGCTAGATATGTTCACGGGCTTCATTTGGTGAAGAGATTTCTTTTCTATAAATTAATTTATTTCTTTGCTTTTCATGTGATTATTGTTGTCAGGTTTTTATTGTTTTATTTCACGATTTTTACATATGTTTTTTTTTCATTGGTACGGTGTCAGCCGGCGATCGAGAGTCAGACATGTTTGTCGTTGTGAAAATACAGTTCCGTTTATACTGTGTTCCTGGAGGTTTTGAAAATTGAAAGTATATGCGTGTTTGCCGAATGGTGAAAGTAAATTCATATGAACTTGTTTATGGAAGCTGACGAATATAGTATATGCACTTTGTCGTTTTTTACAGCCGACGGTTTTTAGTTATTGCGTTTGTCGTGTCGCTGTTGACAATACATTGCTTTAGAACTCTTGGGATGTCGTTCGGCGTATTCGTTTGTCGAATTGATGGATTGTCGTACTCATAACATGTGTTGGCTATTGGTTACAACAATTTGTCAGATACTGTCGGAAAATCTACATGCATTTGCTCTATCGTACCTGACGATTAAGTATTACATTCATCTTGCAGTATTGCCACTCAACCGGCTAAAAGCAATGGAATGCATTTGCCCAATTTTATCATTTTCAAAAAGTGGAAACTTGGGTAATTCATTTACAAGCAGATAAAATCACGCCGGCGGATATAGATGACATTTGTATAAACTATGATTGTTCAAAGCAAGAAAAATTAGTTCTGTTTTTTATGCGTATTGAGGAATCTAATTACAAGAATATTATGTATCTCAAAATGATGATCATGATGATGATGGTGTGTTGTTTTTCTTTTCTTTTTAATAAATGGAAAATAAAATTATGCTCCATATATCGTTTATCGAGCTATTGTTTTAAAATGTTATTAAAAAAATAACCTTATTAGCTTATGGTTTTATTATTAACTCCTTGTCTGTGAATTCTAGTAACTAGTTTAATTTATGAATTATCGAGGTCAATAGAATTAGATGGCTCTCCACATGGTCAAAAAGCTTCCAACAAATCCCAATCAAGGCCCATCATGTAATATAACTATTTTATTTCTTGGGTCAATCGGTACAATTCTTGAAACTTGTAGGGTAATTAAATAAGAAAATTCACATTGCTTTTGACAAAACTCAATCATGCCATATAAAAATTGAATTGTTATAAGACCGTTAGATTTTGGAGAACTTTGAAGCCCATGGGTTAAATATTCAAGTAGAGGTCATGCATAAAATATAAACAATACCTATATACTTATAAATTAGACAAAGTGGAAGATGGTATATAATTTTGGTCAATGGTCCGATTACATCCAATCAATTGGTATTGACTTTATTAAAGACTAATTAAATCTCGTCATCATAATCCAAATATTCCACCAAGGACCACTCTCTATCTTATCTCTTTGGATATGATACAAGGATGACATAAACATATGTAAGCAAATTATAACATTGAAGATTGACACTCATCTTCGTATATAGTAACCAGTAACATGCACGTGCTTGCCTGTGTGTTTAGAGAAAATATCATACTCTGTGTGGTGATTTTTTTATGGCCCCTAAGGGCCTGTTTGATTGCAGGATTATGGAATTTGGATTCCAAAATAGTACGATTGAAATTTCTGGATTTGGTAATTTGTTGTTTGGTTGGTTTTGGATTCCTAATATTGGATTTGCGGATCCTTATAATCTTTGTTTGGTTGGTGAAAAAAATAAGATTTGGATTTGAGGATTTTAGAGAGAGAGATAGAGAGAGGATTGTTAAATAAATAAAGTACACGGGTCCCATCTAAAAGTACAATGAATAGTGCCAAATCCTTGAAAATCCTTGAAATTTTTTAGGATTCAAGAATCCTTGTTTTGTGGTGGGCCCACTATAAAAAACAAAGGAATCCTAAAAATCCAAATCTATCAATCAAACACAAAATTATGGAATCTCAGAATTCCACAATCCAAAATCCAAATCCATAATCCTGCAACCAAACAGGCCCTAATGGTCACTGAGTCCAAGGACTTTTTGGCTAAATTTTTTTATTAAGTTTGTTCATTTCTCATAGAGAAATATTTTGTATGAGGAATTGTTGAAGGATATAAAATTAATTACATAATACTCACATGGATTTTTCTTTATTTTTTACATTTTCTTATAATGATAAAATGAGAAAATTTTGTGTTAACCTCATGAGTTTGATTTATAAGAGCAGAGATAATTACCCCTCCTCTTTTGTCAAAAATAAAATCTTTTGGGTATCGCAACATTACATAAGATTTTGTTTTCTTGCAATATAAAGATTTTGGATCTTGGCATTTTCTAAGGTAGAAGCTTTTTAAATTGAAATGTGTATATTTCTGGGTTTATGACTTCAGTAAAGTATTTGAGCCATAATACGAGTAGACAGAACGATCATATGTAATACCGTGATTTATTGCATGCATGTGTTGGCGTCCATGATCTTTTAACATGAACATTTTTTCTTTTTTGATTCCATAGCATCTTCACCATATCATATGTTTGCATAATTACTCATTGCTTACCAAATCTACTACTCCAAATAGACTGGGGAAATTAAAAGTAAATCCATTAACGCATTCTTTCAACTCTGAAGATCAAAATAAAAGGTTTAAAGCATCCAAGTCATTGTAGAAAGTTTTATCTTATCATATACATATCCGAACGGTGTTTTCTAAATAATAACTCTGTATTGTGTTTTATAAAAAGGTAAAAAGATCACGCAAATCGAGAATAGTGTCTCCATTCAAAAAAAGGAGGATGAAGAGAGTACTTATCAATTTCCTAATCAAGCACTAGGGACTTGATTAATGCAGGCATTTGGACTTACTCCATAACATATGGTAATCAAAAAGATTTAGGCAATCGTTATCTTGCAGGATATGGGTTGTAGCTTGACATTAACTATTCATAAAAAGGGGAGGTAGATATATAATGTAAACAAATTCAAAAGGATAGATCATGGTTGTTTATTGTAGGATGGGTGGGGGTGGGGGGAATAATATGAGAACCTATCTATAAAAATTTTTATGGGAAGGAGGTGAAATCGTACACGTGGCAGATTGGGTGTGGATCTACCGTACACGTGGCGGATTGGGTGTGAGAACATATCTTCTTTTCTTCATTTACACCCAATCTGCCACGTGTACGGTAGATCCACACCCAATCTGACACGTGTACGGTTTCACCTCCTCCCTATAAAAATTTTTATAGATAGGTTCGCATATGATTTTTTTTTTTGGGTGGATGGGATGGGATGGGTTGGGGGTGGGGGATCCATTTGGATGATGCAAAATGGGAGGATAAGGCAAGGGTGTTGTTCTTTGTCCATTCATTGTGAATCATTGCATGTGTTTTTCCACATGGGGGAATGCAGGAGGATGAATGTGGTGAAAATTCACAAATGGTCTCCGTAGGCCTCATTTACCATGGGTAATATCTCTCAATAAATGTTATCGACACAGGGAGCATGTACTTTTGTCTTTGTTATTGGGATAAGATCTTTTTGAGAATCTAACCGACCATTTCTAACTTTGTAAAATAAAAATTATACCAAACCAGTTGGGACGTGTTTAACATTTTGATTATAAATATACAAAAAAAACGAAAAACACTAATGCTCGGAGATTACATGGCAATCTCTCATTAAATGTTGCTTATATTTAAATTGTATGGCATTCCTCTTCATTTTCTCTCAAGATATAGCTGGCTACTTGTTACCGGCCAAATCAGGTTGAAATATTGATGCCGGAGTTTGAAATGAATAGCGGCCGGATGATGGCAATGAGCCAGCCAATATTGCTTGCATCGTGAAGTCTATATAGCTATCCCGTTTAAATAACAGATTCACTTTGCATCATATCCATACATCTAATAAAAATCTTAACTAATAATATTGTAAAATAACTAAAACAATACACACGCTTCATGATTGGATCAATTTGACCAATGTCTTTGTCAAAGTAAAGATGCAATCACAATACTCCATCACTGAAATACAAACCATATCAATCATATAGCCACCACCATGAATATGAGTCCCGCTATAGCCTTAACAACTAAATAGAAATTCTGCGGTTCAAACTCTACTTACAGTGAGTTGCAACTTATTATTTGAGAAAGGTTAAAAAAATTATTAAAAGAAGAAGAAGATATAGCCATCATGAAGACCATAGGGATGAAGAAATTTCAATAATCTACCACATAGGACAAGGAAACATTAGCGTAGATAATGGATAGAGATGTGATATCAAAAAGGGTACATATTTATGGACCAAGGCAGACTCGTCATTTAGAAGTTATTAAAGATGATCTGTAATAAACGGTTGACATGTCATTTTTCCTCCTTGGTACACCTTAAACGTGATGGGGATATATATCTATATATATATATATATATATATATATATATTTGAGAAATATTTTATATACCAATCTGGTATAATTCCACATAAGCTACAACTTGGCGATGGGTTACAAGATGAAGACAAAAACCACAACTTTGAGACTTGCGCTCTTGTAAACGAGAAATTTTATGGTGGTTGTGACATAACTAGTTATCATCCGACTAGTTAACATTGCCATGTGGAGCTAAAAGCCAAGAGGGAGAAAATAGAGAGAGAAGATTTGTTAGGCTTTTTAGAAATTGATGGTTTTTCTCTTTTCTCTCATAAATCAATTATATCTTCAATATAATCCTTCACAATTCTTTTATTTTCCTCTAGCAATTAAGAAAACCAGGATAAATTAAAAAATTACTTAAAATTAAAAACGCCTTGATTCTTGAATGATATATATCAAATTTGATGAAGAACAAAAAGAAAAAAAATCTAATAAATTTAGAACCCATCAAAGAAATGCCTTTGATCCTTTGAAAACATTAAACAGATATAAACTTAATTGTCTTTAATTTTCATTTACTTTAATCTAATATTTCTTTTCTTGTTTCGTTCTTATTTATTTTTTACCATTTATATTTTATTTTCTTGCTTACATGAAGAGAAAAATTAAATTGTTTATCTAATTTTATAGTTTTATCAACATGCTTCCTCAAATTAATATATACGTTAAAATGAAAAGTTTTCATCTTTATTTCAATAGAATAAATTTTTATCAGACTTTATTTTCTCAATCTTTGCCAATTTGATTTTTGTTTTGACAACTTTTTTAACAATGGAGAGTGTCGTCCATAATTCGAATAAATTGAATTTATTCCACTACTACAATATGGGGTTGCCCATACGGCTACAGTAATCCGTAGGGGCAACTTTTTATTACCCCTACGGATTAATCCGTAGGTCCCCATGGTTGTCCCTACGGTACCCTACGTTTTAATTTAAAAATATTAAATCGTAATTTGTTATTTGGCCCTACGGAGCCGCAAAAGAAAGACCTACGGTTATATCCGTAAGGGCATATAAATGAGTTATTAATAAAAAAAAAAAGCACAGATCAAGTCCTCGATATCGTTCCCAAAATTCTCTCTCTCACTCTCTCCCGTGTCTCGAGCGATCATTCCCGCGCCTCAGTTTTTCGCCTCGTCGCCACCGCCCTCCGCCGGCAGCCCGCCACCACGTCTCGAGTGATCGTTCCCAAAACTTCCTCATCGACTTCCTCGTCGCCACCACCGCGACTCGTCGCCGATTGCGTCGTCGACCACCGGTCTCCTCCGTCGTCTCCTCCACCACCCGCTACAGGTTAGTAAATCTCCAATTACTTATAATTTTGATGATGTTAGGGCTAGGGTTCTTGGTTCTACAGGGTTCGGGTGGGGGCCTGATCAGGTTAGGGTTAGGCATCGGGTTCAGTTTAGGTTATGATTAAGGTTAGGGTTCGGTTGGGGTTGGGGTTGGGGTTGGGGTTGGGGTCAGGGTTCGGTTGGGGGTGGGGTTGGGGTTTGGCTTAGGGTTAGAGTTCAGTTGGGGTTAGGGTTAGGGTTAGGGTTTGGGTTCGGTTAGGGTTGGGGTTGGGGTTAGGGATCGGTTGCGGTTGGGGCTAGGGTTAGGATTAATTAGTTGGGTTTAGGGTTAGGGTAATTAGGGTTAGAGGCTAGGATTAATTAGAGGGTAGGGTTAATTTGGATTAATTAGTGATAATTTGAAAGGGTTAGGGTGTTGATTATGGTTAATTAAGTTAATTTGGGTAAATTTGGTTAAGTTTGGGTTGATTAGGGTTAATTAGGTTAATTTGGGTTAATTAGGGATAATTTGTGTTAGGGTAACGATTATGGTTAATTGTGGTTAATTTGGGTTATTTAGGGTTAGGGTTTAGGGTGCACTAGTTCATTGCAGTAGGGTGCTCGATGATAACGTAAATGTACAAGTTTACAGTAAACACAAGAACAATTTACCCTAAACTTGAAATTTCGAACCCTTAATAACGAAACGTAAACGTAAAAGCACAACAAACGCATCATTAGAGAGTGATTCAAGATATTCAAGTTAAAACCAATATATGATACTCGATGATAATATGAAACTTTTATATTCTTATCGATACTCATATATGAAACTCAAAGCGCCACTTAGTCCCCGTCTATCGGTTAACATACATTCGATATTCGTCGTGACATAGAATTATACGAAAGTTGTTAAATATCGGACGGTATAACTCGGTACTAACAACCGTCGTGTAGTGTATGTGATGAGAAGATTCAATCGTATGATAACTGATAGATTTGTCCCGTGTGGACAGGTTAGAAATGTATAAAGCAAACACCTGCATTCACTTGTATTTTCATTCGAGATATTTCGTCGGTACTTTTCCGCTGGTTCTCCATGTACAAAGATAGATTAGATGTTCATTTCAACGTTGTTTCACAGTTTTGAAATGATTATCTATTCTATTACAGTGTACTCGGAGAACAGCGGGGAGGTGCTTCCGAAATTTACTCAAAACGGTTGAAAGCACAAGCGAATGGGTGTCCGCTCTATACATTCTTAATGGGATAGAAGCCTTACCCCCGATAGCCGAAACACACACATACAATACGAATACACAACAAACGCACACACAGCACATACACACTAACAACCCTACACTTAAGTGAAATCATAAATTGAAACACACATATATAGAATACAACTCATACATGAGTATCCTCAAATCTAACTTTGATTATCGATAATTTATTATTTTCAACGACAAACGCATACACAAAGCATATACACGGATTTTCTTCTTTTTCAGCAACTATCCCGTTCTTAGATTTCTCAATATAGTCATCATAACCTACAATTTATATGTTATACAGTCTAACATGGCCCATGAGTACGTAAGAGTTAAGGACTGGATGTATGTGGATTGGCAACAACGTATGCAACCTAAGTTTGTCGCAGGAGTTGCTGCTTTTATTGAATTTGCACGCGCATATAATAAGATCGTGATAGAGAAGATTCTCTGCACGTGCGATAGATGCGGGAATAAGTACTGGCAGAAAATAGAATTGGCAGAGTTTCATATTGTAAAATATGATTTTACTAGACTTTATACAACTTAGCTATATCACAGGGAAGGAGAAGAACACAGTAATGCGGCAGAAAAAGAAGGAGAAGACGATAATGCGGTAGGAGAAGAAGGAGAAGACGGTAATGCGGCAGGAGAAGAAGACGGTAATTTCTTTCCATCTGAAGAAATAAAGGATATGGTAGAGGCCGCCCTAGGTGAATCTATTCGTACCGAAGATGACATTTCTTCCCGTCAAGGACCGCGTGCGGATAAATATGAAAATTTCATGAATGATGCTAGAAAATCATTTTATGAGAATGCAAAGTATTCCACCCTCTCATGGTTCGTCCAACTTTTCCATATTAAGTGTCTAAATGGATGGAGTAACAAGTCATTCACAATACTTCTTTCATTCTTAAAAGATTTTACGCCCCCGGGAAATAACGTGCCCGACAGCTGGTACGAAGCCCAGAAGATGATATTTGATTTGGTTCTGAAGTGTGAGAAGATTCAAGCATGTCCTAAAAATTGCGTATTGTACCGGAAAGAGAATTCAGATTTGAAAGAGTGTCCAACATGCGAAGAGGGCGGGTATAAGCCGAAAGATTCTGATAAGAAGCCCGATATACCTGTCAAGATGGCACGATACTTTCCCATAACACAGAGGCTGCAGAGGCTATTCAGGTGCAAGAAAACATCCGAGGAAATGATTTGGCATCACCGTGCTCCTCCAACTGAAAATGGAAAAATGAGTCATCCAAGAGATTCACCGGCATGGAAGGATTTCGATATGAGACACGCAATATTCAGTAGCGATTCTCGCAATGTCAGGCTCGGACTGGCTAGTGATGGTTTCTGCCCATTCAACTATATAGCTGGAAGCCACAACACATGGCCCGTTGTAATGATAGTTTATAATCTGTCGTCTTGGTTGGTTATGGACCAATCATACTTTATGATACCTCTTCTTATCAACGGACCAAACTTACCGGGAAACAATATCGATGTCTATCTCCGACCTTTGATCGAGGAGTTAAAATCTTTGTTCATTGGTGGTGTGGAAACTTACGATGCAAATACAAATACAACCTTCATACTGCGTGCGGTTTTAATGTGGACAATTAATGACTATCCTGCGTATGGAATGCTATCAGGTTGGTCCGTACATGGTCACAAAGCATGTCCTCATTGCCTTCAACATACAATATCGAAATTCTTGAATTTTAGCAGGAAGGTTTGTTATTGCGGCCATCGACGTTTCTTGCCTTTAGACCACCCCTACAGGTTAGACGATATTCACTTTGATGGTCATCAGGAGTTTCGTGGACCTCTAGCCCCATTGTCCGGAGAGGACGTGACTGCTCAGTGGGATGGTTACAATAATGTGACCTTTGGGATGGATCCGACAAAACAGGTCAAACCACCATTCTGGAATAAGTTAAGCATTTTTTTCGAGCTTCCGTACTAGTCAACAAATTTAGTGTTTCATTGTCTGGACGTCATGTATATAGAGAAAGGAGTATCCAAACACGTACTCAACTTGCTTCTTTGTAAAGACGGGAAATCGAAAGATAACCTTAATGCTTGGATGGATCTACAGGACTGGGGAATTAGAAGTGAATTGCATCCTAAACCGATAGCGGGTAAACCAGGCAAGTTTGTACTTCCCAATGCCGCTTATCATATGTCACAACCGGAGAAAAAAAGATTCCTGCAGGTGTTGCATGATTTGAAAGTTCCAACAGATTTCTCAGGACCATTCAGCAAGAAGATAAAAATTGTGAAATGCAAGATCGATGGGCTGAAAAGTCATGATCATCATGTTATTATGGAGCACCTTCTCCTATTAGCTTTCAGGACTTCCCTCCTTAAATCGGTTGGTCTAGTAATCAATGACCTATGTTGTTTTTTCAGAGAATTATGCGCTAAAACACTGGATGTTGTGACGCTGGAGAAACTAGAAAATTCTATTGCGTTGATATTTTGCAAGTTTGAGCGTATTTTCCCACCGTCATTCTTCGATATCATAATACACCCGACGGTTTATCTTGCAATTGAGGCTAAGTTAGCCGGACCGGTACAATATCGATGGATGTATCCCGTCGAGAGGTACGTGGAATTTTTTGTTTTGCGCAATTTGTAAAATTATTGTTATTCTGTATGCCCGTATTTATTTATTTAACATATTTTTCTTTAGGTACCTGTACACTCTTAAAATGTATATACGCAATAGAAATCGACCAGAGGGTTCTATCATACAAGGTTATCTTCTAAATGAAGCAACCATATTTTATTCCCGCTATCTGGACGAGAACATTGAGACGAGACTTAACCGGCCTCAAAGAATTCAGGACGGGCCATATGGTAAAGCCGATTATAAGAGAGTAGACACTATGTTTATCAACAAGATATACCGGTTTATCCTTCTCAATAGCGTATATCTCAAAAAAATTAGAGAGTATGTTTTTTTTTGTATTAATTGTTATATTTGTGTTTGTGTGTGTGAAATGATATAATATTAATGTCATAATTTATTGTCGAGAATAGAATTCATTTTAACGAGGTACGTGAGGGGCATTCTGATTGGAACGATGAACGATTGGAAAAATATCATCAGGATAATTTTTGCGATTGGGTTGCAGATCATGTAAGTTATTCAAATAATATGTTATTGCTATCAGTTTTAATCTAAACTTATATCGTTATGTATTTGTCGTAAAATTTGTTTTGTTAGATCCACGATCCTAACTTTTCTGCATCATTAGAGAGTGACTCAAGATGTTTAGCTCAGTCTCCTAGTATGGATGTTGCATATTATAAAGGATTCGGTGTCCTTAGATACAAATTCGAAATTAAGGACATAGGAATATCTAGAATCACTCAGAATAGTGGGATTGCGACGGTAGGATCGGATGGTGTGATTTATTATAGATACTTAAATTGTATACTCGGCATCCAATATCCCGGATGATCAGAACCCTTTTATATATTTCAGTGTACTTGGTACGATACATGAACCGATACGGATAAGTGGAGAAGCAATTTTGGGATTTGGAAAGATGAATATGGATTGACCAGTGTGAACACACTTCGATTTTACGGTCAGAAAGATCCGTTTATCTTTCCGAACCAAGCGTTCCAATTATACTACTCATAGTGTTTGAAGCATCCGGGATGGAGCGTCGTATGCCGTTGGAAACCCAGGGATGTTTACGATGTCCCAGAATTCGAGGACAGCGCTGAGAATGAAGAAGAGAAAAGACTTAGAGTGCTCCGACCGTTTGTTTCGAAAGACGGGTTGTTTTCGGCTGATCATGAAGTTACGTGGGTTAGAAATGATATCGATGATGAAATCCAAGTAGATATGTCTAATGCGTCCACGAAACGAAAAAGGTTATCAGTAATCTTATATTATTACTTCACATTTTACGATCTATACATATATAGCATGCATATGTAATGATTGTCTAATGCGTACACGAACCGTTTTATCTAGATTTGATGATGACGACGGGAGCAGCGAGAGGCGGCAGGAGCTCCAGCTATGGCAGAGGCAGAGGCAAAGCGGTTCTGCCGCCCGGAGAGCTGTATAGGGAGCTTCAGAGGGCCGGTCTTACACCCCGATCGGAGACCCCTTCGGATCCCTCCTTCCGTGTGGACTTTGCCACACCTCCAGGTATATTGCACGCATATTCATTTTAAATGTAATATCTATCATAGATATACATGCATATTCATGTCAAAATTACTTACATAGTCAATGTTTAATTGTCTAGTTGGTGGTGGTGCGTCCATATCAGGGACAGAGGCTACTCCTGTACCTCCAGATATGTTTATATATCATATAGTGCATGTAGATTGATTTAGAATGCTATATCATAAATATACATACATTCTTTTTGCTCTTATGTACTTACATCAGGGGCAGAGCCCGCCACCGCACCTGTAGGTATGTTTATATATTCTATAGTGTATACATGTTGATTTAGAATGTTGATATACGCATTCTTTTTGCAATTACTTATATAGTCAATATTTGATTGTCTAATTATAGATGGTGCGTCCACGTCTGGTGCAGGGGGCATTCCCGGTGCAGGGGCCACTCCCGTCACTTCCATACCCTCCGCTCAGTCTGTAGGTTTGTATGAATAAATATAAAATATTTATTCATTTTACATATCCTTTAAATATTCATGTAATTTTATCGATATTTATTTTCTATTTGGAGGGGATGCGTCCACGTCCTGGTCACCGGCTGTTCTTCACCGGAGGAACTATCGCCCCGCTCGTGCTGCTGCTCGGGCCCAGGCTCGTACTTCTGTCGCCGGAGGTATATATCACACTTTAATTTTCGTTAAACCTTGATTTCTTAATACCACTTTGTCTTAATATTGATTGTCTTGATATTTCTTATAGACGCAGGGCATCCCCATCCCGAGAGGGGGACTCGAGGCCCGAATCAGTTTCACAGGCTTAGGCCCGACAGAGTCAGGGGGGAGGCAGCATTCCCCCTCTTCTTTACCCCTGATTATCGCTATACCGGTGATTATGCCGAGAGGTTCGGCCGGTATATGGGGATGAGAGCCGCCTCGTGAAGAAGTATCCACTTCACGTTGAGTGGGGCGATTAGCACCGGCGCTCATTCGCCCTCTTTTGGGCTCAGGCTCGGGTATTAATATATATTTTCATTTGATTTATCCAATATATTTATTATTAACACTTGCAATTTAATAACATTATTTTTTTTGTATTTGCAGTTGGATTACGATTTTCAGCCTGTACCCGACCCTAATCACCCTGAGAGGGTGCTCGATCTTCACACTCTATACCATGGCCTGATGAAGAACATGCAATCGAAGGTCCGACACAATAGGAACGAGCTGAAGATCGACTGCTATTCCCTATGGATGGCGACCCCTGAGGCAGAGAGAGCGGCCCTCCTACATACTCCGGTCTTTGCGAGAGTTGACGTAGATACATGACCTCTATTATGCCAATATTTCGACTCTCAGTGCAAACATGTATGTATTTTAAATGTAATTCATTATTTAGTATATAATTTATTTTTTTGTGTTGCTTAATTAGAAAACTAAATCTGAATGTGTTGTGCAGAAATAGACGGATCAAAATAAAGAGAATAGGAAGTCGGTGAAGAGGGGTCGCCCCACTTATACAGGTGGCTGAAGGAATATTACTCGTGCCATGGAGGCATCGGTAAATTACAATAGATCTATTTTAATATAATATGAACTTAAGAGTTATTTTATAATAAATATAAATTTTTAGCGAATTGCAGAGAGCTCAGATCCTGGCACAGGGTTGTACACCGAGCGTGCTGTCCGCGTATTTTGCCGTCCACGGCACCTCGACAGATCCCGCCATGGGCGAGCTTCGATAACCCGACACTGCTACCCAGGAGTATTGCGTAAGTGTTAATATTTATTCAACTCCTATTTGAAATTTTTGTTTTAAAAAGTTCAAATTTAAATGATATACTTATATTTTACTGGTTAATGTGGGTGTAGGAGCGGGTGGTTGAGTAGGCCAAGGTATCGGGGATCGATTTTACTGGACAGAACGATCCGATACTGCTGACCCCAGTCCTAGACGCCGCACACGGAGGGCACCACGGAGGTTGGGAGTAAGTCGAGGACTGGGTCCTAGCAGGGCCCATATGAGGTTGGACTCCACTCCGGCGGTTACTTCCTCTATGTCCCGTGAGCGACGTGTAGAGCAAGAGCTTGACACCTTGAAGTCTACCGTCCAGGAGTTGAAGGAGATGATGATATATATACTACTTAATAGTAAAATATTATGTCATATTATAGATAGCAACATATCCAATGTTAGTACGTAGCCTGAGCTTATTTGGTTGTAGACTTGTTTTTGATTAATCATACATACATAGAACTGTGTAATTAAAATAAACTACGGTTTTCCAAACTAGATATTCATAAATTGGGGTTTCGCAATAACCTGATAATGATACGAATTCGACTAATACACAGTTCTTACTCGTTTATTACACGCAAGACTGAACAGACGCGACAGGGTATTTCGGCTGAGGCTCCACATGCATCTCCTTCGGCTCTTACAGCTCCACAGCCCGCTCAGACTCCCGCAGTTGCGGCTCTGCAAGCCACTACCTCGGCTGCGGTTGTGCAGACCAGCTCCACAGCTCCACAGCCCGCTCAGACTCCCGCACCGTCTGTATTGCTCAGGTTGTTGACTCAGGGTTTATCCGAGGAGCAGATGCGCCAGATTACAGCGATTATCAGAGGTGGAGCTAGACCGAGCTGGGGTAGCTTTTTGATTTTTATATTTTAAACATGTATTTACTTATATGATACATATTATATATATTTTGGACGATATTGGTGGTGTTTATATTAATTTAGATTGATATCGTATTCTGCTTGTTGATTTCTTTTATATATTATGCGTGAGATGCTGATTATGAATACTGCTGTATATATTCTGCTTATTGATTACTTTCATATATGATGTATATATTATTGTGTACAGGACGAGGGAAAAACAGGCAGCACTTTTTTTTTATAAAAAACCCTGATAATATGTCCCTACGAATTAATCCGTATGTACAAATATTGCACCTACCGTTTAATCCGTAGGGTCCAACTTTGCCCCTACACATTTATCTATAGGGACAATATATCAGGATACCTGATATTTTGACCCTATGGACTCAGTAACAGGGGTTAGGCTTGTCCCTACGGAGTAATCCGTAGGGGCATAGTTTTACCCCTACAAATTTACCCGTAGGGATAAAATATCAGGATACATAATATTTTGCTCCTACACATCTGTACCCACGCCTTACGCCGTAGGGGCATATTTTTGTCCCTACAGATTGCTCCGGAGGGATAACTATTTTATTTTATAAACCGATAAATTAAATAAATATGTCGTTCTTACGGTAATATCCGTAGGGCCAAGTAGACCTATGCAGCATGAAACCGTAGGGGCAAATATTTCACCGTAGGGGCATATTTAAGGCTAAGACTTGCACCTGCGAAATGTGCACCTACGGCGTATTTATGTACCCCTACGAATATATCCGTAGGGACAGTGGGTTTCCCCTACGGATTTATCCGTAGGGGCAACCCCTATTTGTAGGAGTGTTCCTTCGACATTCAAAGCTCAGTATTCATATAAGAATTTAATTATGTATTTAACGAATATGAAAGTCAATTTAATTTTTTTTCTCATTGAATGTTGTCGTTCTCACAAAGTTCAAAACACCGACCATAAATATATAACTTTTTTTTTTATTTTCAATCTCAGATTTGACATGGCTTTTAAGAGATCAAGACATATCTTTAATCCATGCTAAATTTACAAGTTCTCTTTTCTTCTCAGATTTAAGATAGCTTAAATGGATCAAAGCATTTCTTTTAAGCATTTTTAATCTCTAGAGTTATTTTTTTCTTAATCAACAGAGAATTTTTGTTTTTTAAAGATGATTCACTAAAGAAAAAATCGATTATGGGAAAAGAGTGAGAAAAATTTGACAAGTGAGAATAGAGAAAAATCACCAATTTCTTAAATACCTGGATTTCGTATCTTAACAAATCTTCTATATCTACTTTCTCCCTCTTGATTTATGTGTCCATTTAGCTCCATATGGGAATATTTGATTGGTTATGATGTAACTAGTGAGCTGATGACTAGATATATTACAACCATCATAAAATTTCTTCTTGTAAGCGCCTTCTTACTAATCACCAATCCAGTAATGCTTATGGAATCTATCAGGCCAATAGGTTAAGAACTTTTTTCATCTAAGAAGAAACATTAAATTTTGTCGTTTATGTTGTTAGAAAAAGTCAACACTCCAAAAACATACTTTGTTGATCGATAGCAGTCATATTTATCTTCATGTCCTAAATCATATGCATATCAACTTTTATATGACTTTGTTACAGTTTACGTGTTGATTTAATGATGAGAAATGTTTTATTATTGGTAAATTTACAACCATCCATTTCAAAAGGAAAATGTAAGAAACCCAGAAAATTTTGTGTGTATTTCAATAAAAAAAATTGATCAAGATAAACAATAGCGATCGTAGGAAAAATACAATAGAGATTTGATTCTTGACCGGCCTAGAAGATAATTTATCTTTAGTTAGGTGAATCAGGATTCCTTGTATGCTTTTAGAAGGAAATTTCATGATAGTTTTTCCATGGGTGCAGTTGGAGATATATATCTTCTGTCATTTTATAAAACAAAACCTTTTCATATCTAAAGTGTATAAATCTACCGGCTTGATATGAAAAGTATTGCTTTTTAGGATTTTTTTTCAATATCATTTAATAATCGTTTCTTTAGGCAATCTATATAATATATATAAAAGCTATATGAAAGAATATTTCTTGAAATATTCTCTTATCAAACTTGAACTTTAATATAAAAATTGTTGTTTAGCCTCAATTTAATTCTTTAACTGCATTTGCGTCATTAAATATCGGTTCCCTCCTCAAAATTTATTGTTTTTTCCCCCATACAGTTATGCTCATATGGTGAAAAAATTCTAATTGACATCCTTCTTCAAAATCTCTTTTTTTTTCTCGCTATCTAGATTTTACTTGTAAAATATGGAAAGATTTGATGGTTTTTGTGTGCTCTAAAATGCAAAATATTAAAAAAATGAACGAAGGAAGAGAATATTTTAAAATTAATAATTTTGAGATTTTCTTTTGGTATGGCAATTTTTTTTTATAGGAAAACAAAAGGAAAAGAAAATTTAAATATTTTTGAAAATTTGATATTTTCAAGTGCCATAACTCGTAAAATATTAAAATTCTGAAGAAAATAGAAATTTCGAGATTTCTGAAAATTTCACGATTTTCGTATGCAAAGTTTGCATAATATTTGAAAAATGGAAGATTTTGAAAATTTTGCCATTTTTTATGTTATAACATGTAAAATATAAAAAAACGGAAAAAAAGAAAATATTGAGACTTTCGAAAATTTCATGATTTTCTCATGCTATATATACAAACAAAAAATACTGAAAAATAAAAAAAAAGAAAATTCTGAGAATTTTGAAATTCATGATTTTTTTTGTTCTAAAGCGTGCAAAAAATTGGAAATTTTAAGAAAACAAAAAATTTCATAATTTTCATATTTTGTCACAAGTTTCTCAATCACCCGAAATCTTAGTCACTCGGACTGGATTTCCTTCTTTTGTTAGGTTATTAGTAACAATCGACGACTTTTCTTGATTTAGTTTACATAACTTCTTGTTTACTGCATACTCAAAAGTTCTCTAAAAGTATAAACAAATAAGATATTGAAAAACCGAAAAATAAATAATTCTAACATTTTTGAAACCTTATGATTTCATGTGCTATATCATACAAATATTGTTTCTGAAAATTTTGCCATTTTCGTTTGTTTTAACAACTAGAACATCAAAAAAAACGAAAATCTTAAGATTTTTGAAAGTATTACGATTTTTATGCTCTAAAAATAACAAGCAAAATACTAAAGAAAGGAAGGAAATGGAAAATTTTCAGATTTTTGAAAATTTTAACGATTTTCATGTGTTATATGGTATCCAATTTTTTTTAAAAACCAAATAAAACAAAAAAAATCTACCGATTTTCATGTGATATAAGAAGTAGAATATTGAAAAATGGAAGAAAACAGAAAATTTTGATTTATTTGAAAAGTTTACGATCTTTGTATGCTATAGCAAGCATTGAAAAGCCGACTAAAACAAAATGTATTGAGATTTTTGAAATTTGCGCTTTTGTGTGTGCAAAATATTAGAAATTTGAAGGAAGTATTTATTTTTTTGATTTTTGAAATTTGCGTTTTTTTTGTGTGCAAAATATTAGAAATTTGAAGAAAGTATTTATTTTTGGATATTTTGAAACTGCGTAAATTTAAAATAAGTCATTTCTTCAAACCTCTTCAAACCAGTCCGGTTACGATTTTTCCCTTATTTTAAACATGATTTTATATGTTTTTTTTGTGTGTGTGAGTGTTGCGGGAGGAGAGGGGTGGGAGGAGGGGGCCTGTTGGTGGGTGGAGGGGCGGTGGTGGTGGTGGTGTTAAATTATAAAGAAAAACCAAAATTAAAATGTGGCCTGCTTTGAATGAGAAAGGAGGAAATTTAAATTTATTTAAATTTGATGAAATGCAAAACTTGAACTGTGAAAACCGAACCATTCTCATTTTAATATCACTTTTAAAAAAGATAGGCCAACAATTGAAAGTATGATCTACATACTTGTAGTTTGCATTATAAGAGTTGAGATGATCCAAGTCTCTTTTCATTATCATATAAATGTCAACTTAATTATTTCCATATTTTCTTATTAACAAAACAGCCAAGAATTATAGTTTCTCAACACTTTGTTTTCAATTCACTTTCATGCTGTTTTTCACTTTCCAATTATCAAACATGCCCACATGTAAGAAGATACATATTCATTGCTTTTCATAAACGATAACAAGGGATAGATAAATACGGAAATGCATTCTTCGCTTTATTGATGTGAGCAAATATGAACCCGCTTAATCGATCTGAACAGATGTGAATACACTAACCACCCAACCTTCTAAATCTAATTCCATGACGTTCATACCAACAGCTATGAACTACCGAAACTGAGATTCGAATGTCATAAAATTGAGTATGAAGAGGGATAAAACACGACAGATATTAACAACAAAAACCTAAAGAGCTACACAATGCAGCAAGGGGTAGTCTATGTCAAATCTCTATCAAGCACCAGCAAGGCAGCAATCCACAACAACCAACCAAGACATGAGATCAAAAGGAGAATCAGGACCATTGATTTACCAGTGTGATGGACATGAGAGTGTGGTCTCCATTAAAGAGGCAGATGAACGAGTGGACCAAATGCATTCCCTGTGACCAGGAGAAATTATTCGGTGTGCCGGGTGTAATACATCCGAGCAGGGATGAAAGAAAGGGGAGAGTTTCGGGCAGCCTGTGGGGCCACGCTTCTATTTATTCTTTCTCTTATCCGGATGTATACGGCCGGCATGTGGAATAATTTTTCCTGTAACCAAGAAGCTTCATTGTTGTTATAATTGATGAAGGACCAACAATGCTCCCAAAACTTTATCCAATACTAGTCTCTTCCACCAAAATATGAGCTACAAAGATTTATTGGACCCTGAAAGCAAAATATCAATGGATAAGGTTAGGCTTTGTATGATTCAAACATGGTACCTTGTTGGAAATGAATATTCCAAACATAAAAGTTTCAAATTGTGAGGAAGAAATGCATTTGCTAGTGTTCATCTGAAAACAATTCTCCACCACTGTTGCACGCAGCTCCGTTCCCTGCCAGCCAAACAATGCCTAAATTTGTGAGGGATTCTTTGCTGTGTTCAAAAATCATGATTAAAAAAAAAAAGCTCATAACTAGTATTATTTTTTATGGGGGTCTAATGCAAACTAGTTCGCATTTTAAAAAAAAATGGAAACTCTCGATCAACGACATATTTAAACGATCTGAATTGTTCAAGTTGATCATCCTATATTTAAATCTCTGTGTATGAAATATCAAAGGATTTGAAGAGCTCTAACGTATGCATCGAATGGATGCAAAAATGAACATCTTTCAATAAACCAACATAAACTTCATCCGATGCGATAGATTAGAGGTCTTCAAATCCTTTGATTTTTCCATACACAGAGATCTCCGAAGGTAAGGTGATCCAACTTAAACATATCAGATCATTCAAATATATTGAAGATCGAGAGTTCCCGTGTTTAAAAAACGCACACCGATTTGCAATAGATCACTCCCCGTTGTATAAATCAAGTTAAGTTTGATGGATATGCAAGAATCTGAGCATAAATGAAACCTGCAGGGTATAATTCATTTTTACCCGGTCTATAATTATAATTGGATCTGAATGGATCAACTAAATCAGATACCCAATTTGACAAAGGTGCACGGTATTTTTGACCTGCCCAACTAGGACAAAATCAAACCTCAAAAGTTCTTAACACAATTTATTTTTATAAAAAAAAAACCATGATATATTGTGAAATATTGACTTTATACATAAGTTTAACATGCTAACATTAATAACAAACCTCTATCTTAATCTATTATTTTCATCTATACCACCATTAATTTGTGACAGCCAACGTAAAACTTTGTCATATTCAAAATCATGAACCATAAAACAAAAACAAAAAAAAAAAAATTCCGTTGGCATATCCTTTTTAATGACTTCACATGTCTATCTTCAGCTCTCCAATAACGCAAACCAAACAAAAGAAGTAATGAAAGCTTCGTATCAATAAACTTCAAAGAAAATTATACGACGCTGCTTGCTTATCCCTAGGTAGTACAAGAATGGAGGAGCTAAAATTCAAACAATCACATCAAGTAGACAAAACTATATGGAGGATATTTACCAATGTCATAGTCATAGCAAGAATTTGAGCACCCCTCGTTGTTATAGCTTGTACCCAGCAGTAACTTTGCGTTCACTGTCAACGACAAATTCAAATTTGAGTAGGCTTCCTCCACTGGGTGTGCCTCACATTCGATCCCGTAAGTTTTCCTACGCGGAGTTCAGGAGTTATCACGAAATCACATGGAGATTTGATGTCATCTACAGGTCAGATGTCTAACAGTCTCAACGCCAAATGTCTGCCTCTGCTCTATATGTACGAGCATACTTTGGGCAGACGTCTGCCGCGATGAGATTCAAACGTTTGCCGAGCACGACTCTGTTCTTTTGGGAGACAAATCCAGACGTCTGACCATCTCTTGATCAGACATCTGGTTTATACTCTGTTGATTCGTGACTAAATACCAGTCGTCTGCCGATTCCATCAGCAGACGTCTGTCGTATGTCTATGCCGGAGATTTTCTTAGTTAGGAAATTAGTCTTTTGAGAAAATCTTTTATATGCTATATATATGATAGCTTATTTTAAACCTAGATTTGATATCTTTTGTTAATTTGTGAGAACCCATTGACAATTGTGAGAGATCTAGGATTTGTATTCTCCATCAATTTGTACTCCTCCGATATTTGATTAATAATTAAGCTTCGTCTTCGTCTATTTGTTTTGTGGTTAGTATTCATATTTGTATCTTATCTGTGGTTTGATTTTCTTCTCGTTATCGATTGTGTAATTGTTTCGGATACGCAACATTCCTAAAGAAAAAACATATTACTTTCTCAAATCAGTCCATGAACACAAACTAAAAGCAAATATGAAATAAGTTTAACTTCTACAGTTCAGATTTAATAGGAAACAACCTGTGTACTTGTGAATGAATGAACAAAGTGTCATGAGATTGCAAAATTTTGAGTTCAAGGAACAAGTGCAGCTATCATGAAATAATTTGGATTATCGTGGGTTACCTATCCCAGAATGGAAATGGCAACATATCATCATGAACTTCATGACTGCACTTTTTTGCGGCACGAAAGGTAAAGATGCGGTATGAGTTATTGTGGATCGACTCACCAAGTCGGCTCACTTCATCCCATTTCGAGTTGGCCAATCTACGGAGACGCTAGCGAAGAAATACATGGAGGAAATCGCGAGATTATATGAAGTACCGGTTTGCATCGTCTCCGATCGTGATACCAAATTCCGATCACAGTTTTGGCAGTATCTGCAAGCTAGCTTTGGAACGAGTCTGAACTTCAGCACAGCTTTCCATATACAAACAGATGGACAGTCTGAACGAACAATTCAGATTCTAGAAGATATGCTATGAGCTTGTATGTTAGACTTCAGAGGATCGTGAGAAGATCACTTACATTTTGTGAAGTTTTCATACAACAACAGCTATCAGGCGAGTATTGGAATGGCACCTCTTGCAGCGCGGAAGTGTCGTTCACTACTAAGTTGGAACAATATCGGTGATAGGGAACTCCTTGGACTAGAGATGATCGTGACAACTGTGGACGTAGTTCGCACGATCAGGGAAAGAATGCACATAGTCCGAGACAGACAGAAGCACTGGGTTGATACAAAGCGTCGACACCTGGAGTTCCAACCGGGAGATCACATGTTCTTGAAGATCTCTTCAAGCCGTGGAGTAATTCACTTTAGCAAGAGAGGTAAGCTCAGTCCGAGATATATTGGACTATTCAACATTCTCGAATGAGTCGGAGAAGTGGCATATCGTTTAGCACTACCACTCTCATTGGAAGGAATGCACAACGTGTTCCACATATCCCAGTTTCGAAGATATGTGAGCGACCCCAGCCACATCTTTGATCGCTCCAAGCTTACTGTACAGACATATCTATCTTGTGAGAAACAACCCATTAAAATTCTGGACCGAAAGGTAAAGCAACTGAGAAACAAGAAAGTAAACTTAGTTCGAGTGATATGGAGAAAAGATTCGCCAGGAGAGTCAACTTGGGAGCGAGAAGACGACATGCGTACAAGATACCCTTACTTGTTTGTAAATTAGTCCTTATATAAATGTAAATTTCGAGGACGAAATTTTTGTAAGGAGAGTAGAATGTAATGACTCTGTTTTTATTGTACGAAAATTTTAAAGTAAATGTACCGAATGAAGTTTGCAAGTCTGAGTACAAATTATAAATTTAAATTGTTTAAAAACAGTAAGAAAGCACTTGTAGCTCATTGGTAAAGTCTTGCACCGCTGTGACGTAGTCTTTGTGTTCGAATCCCATCAGCCACATATTATTTTTTTGAATTTTTATTTTAAACTTTTTTGAAATCCAAAAGTTTACACGTGCTATACACGTAAGAAATGAAAAGAAAGAAAATCAAACATGTGCAAATTAGAGTTAACAGCGAGTAGGACATGTGGCAAGAATCCAACCCCTCACCTCTAACACTTGGCCGGCGAGATTGCCTTTAGGGCTGGTGACGCCGGACCATCCGTAGGGAATGAGGCCCGTATTTTGCACACAACACCCTTTGGCCTACCCCACTATCGCTGTTCTGTTTGATTTCTCTGCAATTCAACAGAGAATTAAAATTCATCTCTAATCCAATTTTTAATGCTTTTTAATTCAATTTTTCAATTCCAAAACCCTAATTCCATCCTATAAATACAATCTCATGTCCTAAACCTTCCTCATTCTGAAAATCCTAATCAAAAATATCAATTTTTTTTAAGTACAAGTAGAGTTGAAGTGGAGTTGGCCCAAGGTCAACTTTCGACGAGTATTCGAGACAATTCCGGCGACCCCGCAACCCCACAACAACCTCAATCTCTTTCTCTCTCTATTCTTAACCCAAGTCACTTGTAAATTCCTTCTATTTGCTCCCTCTTTTCTCTAAATTTTCTTTTCAAAACAAACCATCGGTAAGTGGAGTTATTACCGATGTAAATTTTCTAAACTATATAATCTCACTTATACTTTACATATTGTTCAACAATCTTTTACAAAATATTTGTAATATTATTATAAAGGTTTAGAAACAATTTTCACTCTAAAACTCCATGTAAAATAACTTTACCCAAGTTTTTACGTTTAAATACATGAAGTTTATGTACGTCATCTTTTAAATATTTTGCTTAGCATACCTTTAGAAAACTTTATAAGGTAATGACCTACCTCTCACAAATACACATATTGACATAACACGATTCTCTTGAGACATAACTTTTATGTCAAAATACGACTTTTCATCAAAATACCTTGAACTATAAAAACTCGGTTTCTTTAAATGGTGTTATCAAATTCTTTGCGATTGTATCTCTACAACCCATTTTGGGGAATCCGCTATTGGATGGTGCGGATTATCGTACATTCTCAGGCTAGTAGAGCGAGATGCAGACCTCCTCACGGAGTATACGATCTCAAAAGAATTTTAATACGATTTTTAAGAAAAACGAGATTTTCTACTTAATAAATAAAATTAATTTTTAATAATTATATAAATATTATCAAACCATATATTTTTAATATATAATAAAATTCCATGTTTTCTAGAAAATAGAAGAATAACAAGTTTCATTAAAACACCATCAAGTATCAATACAAGAAAAATTACACTAAAATATCTTGAACTATTCAAGCTAAGTTAATTTTCACTACCCCACTCTTTAAATTCACATCCTTGGAAACCCTAAAAACATAAATAATTACTCGAGATTTATTTTGAAAGTATATAAAATATTTTTCATAAAACCCCCTCGAGATATATAAAATTACATTAAGAACCCTAATAAATATAGGTTTAAGAGGGACCAATTCTCTTGAGCCTCGGAGAGCCGGAGAAAGTGGGTGCTTGCCTATTTAAGGCAGAAAACTAAAACAGTGTTATCAATGGTAATTGTCTTGGAAAAAGATACAAATTCTGCCGTCCATGTGCAGCACTTACCGATAACTCCTAAACATAATTCAGGATCCAAACTCTGTTCTAAGTGTCTGACTCAAGTCTGAGTCCAAATCAATCTGAATCCAATTCACATGAATCCTATTCAACATGAATCCAATATACCAAACATGAACTTGAATACTAGAACAATATCAATCATGCAACATGATTTGTCTTGACCGAACCATGGCTATGACTTGACTTCATTACATGACTACTTGATACATTCTGAAACTGTTTACATGAACAACTTATACTATGGTCTCGACAAGTCTAATAATTACAAATCAATACAATATACATTATGGGGTTTAACGGGGTAGACTGGTACGGAATGTATTAGAAGTGGAACGGGATGGTCACTGAAAGACACCTACAAGAACATCCGTGCCGTTGTCCCGTGGGTTTTGACGGGGCCTTGTACTTCCGATTATCATAGTCCATGGAGCAAGTTGGACTCCTCTCGTATACACTGATACATTCTGTACCAAACTACAAACAGCTACGTTAGCATAACAAATAGATATTTACCAGTTCTATTCTCTTTACTTATCTATTCCATTCTATCTTTTGGGACTTACCGAGCGCTAGTTCGCGGACGACATTCATGTCTCTTCTTTCTTTGGAATGTTCGTCAGGAGGACCCGACTCTCAGGAGACCGATTTCAGTCAGGACGATTTAGAGCAATTCACAGAGGAGCCACTTCTAGGCTTTTACTTGTACTTATTTTCTTTTCAGTTCATATGCCATTGTTTAGGTATCATTTTCTATCATTTTACTTTCCTTTTCAGTTAGTATGTAAAGAAAGAATGTTAATAAAAGTTGCTGTTATTATTACATCTCTATTATTCATGTGTATTCATTTTATTTTGCTTACTTACGATTAACGTGTTTACTTCTTAGTAAATACGTTGCGGCCCGTCACGTCTATTTCTTCGTACATTAGGAAGCAAGGCGTGACAGATCCTCCCATGAACCCTTGAAGTCTAACATTCATGCTCTCAACATATCTTCAAGAGTTTGGATCGTTCTTTCTGACTGGTCATCTGTCTGAGGATGATAGGCTGTGCTAAACTTCAATCGAGTCCCCAAACTTTTCTGTAGACTCCTCCAAAAGTGTGATAAAAATCGGGTATCAAAGGGGATCTATTCTTCTTTATCCGTCAACAACTCAAGCCCAAAGAGCGCACGATCAGAAACGATGCTCACGGGTATTCCATGTAATCTCACAATCTCCTGCGTGTACCGTTCTGCTAAATCTTCCATCGAGTGACCAACTCGAAACGGTATGAAATGAGCTGCCTTGGTCAAACGATTAACAATCACCCAAACTGCATTGTTGCCCTTTGGACTTTGCGGTAAAGCTGTCACGAAATCCATGATTATATGTTCCCATTTCCATTGAGGAATCAAAAGTGGTTGCAATAAATCAGCTACCGTTTGATGTTCAGCCTTGACTTGCTGACACACCAAGCACTTCGATACATAGCGAGCAATCTCCCTTTTCATGCCTTCCTACCAGAAATGTTGTCGTAGATCTCGGTACATTTTTGTGCCTCCCGGATGTATGGAATACGCGGAACTTTGAGCCTACTCTATGAATTTTTCACGAATATCTCCTTTCGACACACATAAACAGCTCCCATATCGTAATGAACCATTTTCATGAATCAACAAGTTCGTTCGAAGTCCCGCTTCTATCTGTTCTCGAAACTTCTGCAATCTTGGATCGTGCGACTGCGCTGCTTTAATATTCTCTATCAAGGATGAATGTACTTGCAATTGCATCAACTGTCCCGAGGAATGCGGTGGTACAATCTCCAATTCGAATCTCTGAAAATCATCTATAAGCTCCTTCTGTGCAGTCAACGTCCGTATTGCTAGCAACCGATTTAGAGCATTCAACACTACATTAACTTTTCCCGGATGGTATTTTAGATCAAGATCATAGTCAGCCATCAGCTCTAACCATCTACGCTGCCTTATGTTGAGCTCTTTCTGCGTGAACACATACTTTAGACTCTTATGATCGGTAAATATTTCTACCCTTTCGCCCAATAAATAGTGTCTCCAAATCTTCAAGGCGAAAATCACTGCTGCTAGCTTCAAATCATGAGTTGGGTAATTCTTCTCAGGGGTCTTCAATTATCTTGACGCGTGGGTTATAACCTTCCCATTTTGCATTAGAACACATCCTAAGTCTTTCCCAGATGCGTCGTTGTGAATAACCAACCCTTCGGAACTATCTGGCACTGTCAAGATAGGAGCGGTGGTCGATTTTTACTTCAACGCTTCAAAAGCTGACGCACATCTATCCGTCCATACGAACGGTACCTCCTTACGTGTTAGTTTGGTCAATGGTTCAGCTATTTGAGTAAAATTCTCCACGAACCTTCTATAATATCCGGCAAGCTCAAGAAAACTTCGGATCTCCACTACGTTCTTTGGAATCGGCCAATCATGAACTGATGCAATCTTTTCAGGATTAACAACAATTCCATCTCTAGACACGACATGACCCAAGAACTTCACTTTTTCGAGCCAAAACTCGCACTTGCTCATCTTAGCATATAACCTTTCTTGCCTCAACGTTTGTAGTGCGATCTTCAAATGTTCTGTATGCTCTTCTTGGCTCCTCGAATAGATCAGAATATCATCAATAAACACTACTACGAACTGGTCCAAATACGGTGAAAAGATTCGGTTCATCAAGTCCATAAATATTGCTGGTGCGTTAGTGACTCCGAATGGCATCACTAAATACTCGTAATGCCCATATCGAGTTCGGAACACTATCTTGCCAATATCTTCTGATTTTACTCGAACTTGATGATATCCGGATCGCAAATTCAGCTTCGAGAATACCCTCACGCTACTGAGTTGATCGAATAATTCGCCGATGCGAGAGATCGGGTACTTATTCTTAATATTCACACGGTTTAATTCTCGATAATCGATGTACATCCTCCGTGTGCCATCTTTCTACTTGACTATAAGAACTGGAGCTCCCCAAGGTGAATTGCTGCTGCGAATCCAATCCTTCTCAAGTAATTTGGCAACCTGTTTCTTAACTTCTTCTAGCTCCACCGGTGCCATCGGATAATATGCCTTTGAAATCGGCACTGCTCTAGGAATAAGGTCGATCGCGAACTCCACATCTCGTTTTGGCGGTAAACCCGAGAAGTCCTCGAACACATCCATGAAATCCCGAACTGCTATCCGCGCTTCATCTGCAACTTGTTTACGAACTTCACCTTTCAGTAAACGGGTTCCTTCATCATGAATTGGCAAGTTTGTTCTAAGACTTGTGGGTTATCAGCCACTCTTCCGCTGCGCTGCTCTGATAAACTGAGGCGGGTTCGTCGGAACTCCTCAAAGCATCTTACATCTAAACGGCCTTGAAACAATCTATACTACTGCAATCAAAAGCTTCTCTTATGTTTCTCCTTGTTCTTCGAAATACAAATGGATTTGTTACTGCGGGACAAAGGGAAAGATACAATGTGGTTGTTGGACTCAAACTTGCGATAAAATATAACCTGGTAAGCAATGCAACCGAGAGAAACAAGGTAATATAACGACCATAGATCAAGAAAATGAATCAAAAATAGGATTCCAAGTTACTTAAATAGAGTACCCCATTGTAACCATACCGCGGTTTATAGTTACAACTATATAATTCTATTCAAGTCGCCCAAATTCTACTATCAGAATTGAAGGAATGAGAAGGGAGAAACAATAAGGAATCGGGAGGATTCCAAGTTGAGATGCAATGTCATTTTCATCTCGTCAATATACACGAGTTAAGAGAAAGATAAGATTCAAGAATTTGAACGACAAGACAATAATATGGCAGGGCATGTTCCTAATTCGGGGTTTTCTGGTTAGTGTATTGGGTTCAATACCTAACTACAAGAGAACCAAACCCAACTAATCCTAAATCATATGTCTCTGATACCAAACAAAGCCTATCACGCCTGATTGTTGATATTTTCCGATTGTGTAAGTAAATCAAATGATCCCCGGCAGCGGCGCCATTTGATTGATATGAAAATTTGATTTCCGATTGTGTGTCGGTTTGTAGACAATTGAATATAGAAATCACAACCAAAAATATTTGACCGCAATCAATAACGGTGTCGTGTATAGATTTCGTTAGCAAGTGCGGATCGTCCACAGGGATTGTGCGATTCGTTCTTATTTTGTTTTGTTTGAATCGAAACTTTAATAGAAAAGAAAATCAAAAATGATTCAAGATTTTTATCGATGAGTTTCAAGTATCACTATTCTAATCAAGAATCAAGAAAACGATAAACATCAAGAATCAAGAAAGATAGAATTCCAATTGATTTAGGTTTCAAGATTTGAAGTATAGCTCGTAGGAATCGATTCGATAGTAGATGTGATGAAGATTCAAGAATACGATTTCTTATCCATTAACAAGTTGATGCTAAATCGATGTAGAATTCATCGAGGATCAAGGATCTTGTGAAGAATTAGGGTTCCTCATCCTATCCTTTGTCCATTCGATGAATCACATTCACTAGATAGCTTCTTGAAAGTCGGATGATCGATCGTTGATCTCTAGATCGTGCGAAAGGAATCAAGAATGCATTCGCATCGATCTAGATCATCGATCATTCGATTTTCACGAATTTACAATTGTTATAAGACTTAAGAAAACGTTAAAGATTCGTCAACATCATCATTCTACAATCGTTTCGATTCCTCCACTAGCGGAGTTTTACTCAAGCATCATCACGAAGAATACATTCAAGAATTGAATACTAATCATAATGCTTGAATTGAAAATAAGCAAGTTTAAAGAATCTTCACCTTTATTATATCAACAATTTAGTTACAACTCTCAAGAACTACAAGAGGATGGAACTTTGATCGTCGATTCTAGCGTCGCTCGGCTCCTTGAGTTGTGGATCGGCTCGGATCTCGTGCTCCGTTGAAGTCCGGTTCCGCTTCTAAAGGTTGGTTGAAGACTTGCTTACTAGAACTCAAAGGATCTTGAATTGGGGTTTTGGATTAGGGTTAGGGTTTTGACACAAGTCTTGTCACTAGACTTGTGGGTGGAAATTGGAGAAGATGAAGAATGGGAGAGATTGGGGATTGATTAGCTTTTCACCACCAAAGAGCAACCTTCAACAAGTGAGCCTAGGGGTCTATTTATAGGTTTCCAAAACCCTAGCTTTAGGAATTCAAATTTGAGTTTTCCCTCCAAAAGTTAGTTAGAGGAAGAGGCTTCTAGAAGTAGTTAGTTAGGGGATTAGCTTCTACCCTAAGCTAGGAGGTTAGGGGGAAGGTTCTAGGTCCTTAATAGAGTTTAAGTGAAGCTTGTTGAGGAAGCTAAGAGTGTTTAGTTTAGAACCCAATGACTTGCTGATCTGGCAGAATGTTCTGGAATGATCTGGAGATTGAAGTAGCTTTCTGAAGTGCACACACTGAGGTAGGAGTTATGGGCTGAAACATAGGTGATGACGTGGCCAAGACGCCGCGGAACCGCGGCGTAAGGCGGCTCCGGTCGCGGTTCCGTGGCCAAGTTGATGGCTTGGGGCTTGCAACTTCATATGCTGCTTTGTGTTGTCTTCAGGTGTACTTTTTGCTATGTTGAATCTCTGAATGCTTTTTAGATCATTGCCAGATTCCAAATCCTTGAGTTGGCGTCTTTTTAATCGTCTTCGTTTGTAAATTTAACCGATCTTCTGTAATGTTCTGCACAGACTTCGAAACACAAGTTGCGATATATAGGAATGATGCCATGCTATGAAATGCAGTCAATTTCCCTTATAGTGCCGGTTTTAAAGTCTAACACATGCAATCTGATATTTAACGACTGTTTTGCTAATATGTACTATATGAATGCAGAACACTTCTAGATGAGTGCAAACGATAGGGAAATTGCCGTGTTAAAAATGCAATATTTTCGACTGATCAACGCCCCGCTTTCCAAGGTGCGCTAACTACGGTACGTGACAGAACCAACCATGCTGCCTGTGGATAGAAATCATCCCTCCATAGTCACATTACGTCTTTCTATAGGATATCAAGAACAGTAAAATATAAAACCTATCTAATACATGTCCATTTTCCAAAATAAAAGAGTCAAGAAAATATATAAGCGGAAACGATAATAATATCCAATAAACATTTGAAAATACGTCCCAATATAGGCTCACATCAAAAAATAAAAGTGCGGAAAAATAAATTAAGAGTCTAAGAGATAAACATCTCTAAATCACACATATTACATTTCTCACTGCTCGGCTTGACGGCTAAAGTACTCTTGTTTGGCCTGCGATAAAAATAGAGAAACCGGACCATGCAAAACCCATACGTCAGTGCGTCATAATATCAAAACAATGGTAATAACCAGAATGTAACGATATAGGTGTAACAACTCCAATTTCGCTGTACATAAAATTGTTTAAAAGTTAATGTACAATTAGGGTATTTACAATTCTTGTGAATGCTATAAGAATTTGATTTGCTTTAGAACAGCAAAAAAGCAATTGTAGCTCATTGGTAAAGGCTTGCACTGCTGAGACATAGCACCCGAGTTCAAATCCCATCAGCCACATTATCTTTTTATTAAAATTTCTTTTAATCTTTTTAGAAGCCCAAGAGTCTACACGTGCACTACACGTAAACTGAAAAGACACTGACTATTTAAACATGTGCACAAGGGTATAGGAATCGACATGACACGTGGCGCCAAGACCCAGCACCCTCTGTCGGTATTGGCCCGGCGAAAAGCACCAAAAAGCCCGGCGCCGCCGGTCTAACCCGACGGTAATGCCCCCAATTCTTTTCCCCTGTAACCTTTGGCCTACCCCACTTTCCCTAGGCTGTTTGTATACTCTGCATAATTCCAGAGGGCAATAAAATGCTCTTTTAATCCAATTTTAATGCAAATTTTAAATGTATTCTTTAACACACCAAACCCTAATTTTCCTTATAAATACCACATCCCATTTCACACATTCTCACTCACAAATCCCTACCAAAACTCTTAAAAACTTTCAAGTCCTTTTTGTGTACAAGTGGAGTTAGTGAAGGGCGAAACTCCGACGAAATTCCGAGGAGATTCCGGCGACGAAACGACGTCCCGATCTTCCCAAGCCTTCTCCTACCTCTTCCCTCTCATTGAAGCCAGTAAGTCCCCTCTTCCTCTCTCTTTCTCTATTCTAAAAATCTTAAATACTAAAACCCGACAGAAGCGGAGTTAATCCGACTTCCAATTCGGTTTTCCTTTAAAAATCATATTTTTCTTAAACAAGAGAATACCAAACTTTTATATCATGTTCAATAAACATTAACAAACATATTAAACAAGTTTCACATCAAAAGAATTTATATTGCAATTTTTATCGCAGTTTTACAGTAAAATACCACATATTTTAGTTTCCGACATAAACAACATATTACCTTTAGATAATTCATGAGATAATGACCCACCTTATCACAACATACATCTCTATAATAGAATGATGGATATTTTGGGAACATAGTATAGGATAAAACGACTTTACAAATAAATATCTTTAACTTATAAAACCAATTCTATAAAAAGATGTATTAAACATTTCCATGCAATTGCGCCTCTACAACCCATTTTAGGGGACCCCGTTCGGGATGGTGCGGATTATCGCACATCCTCGGGCCTGGTAGAGCGAGATGCAGACCTCCGCATGGAGATTCGATCTCGATGGAATTTTTATACATTTTTTTTAGAAAATGAGATTTCTACAAGAAAATAAATAAATTATATTCATTCAATATATATATATATATATATATATATATATATATATCGTTTCTCCCAATCAGAGAGCAAAGCTCCATTCAAAATTTGAAATGAGGCAACGCCTCATAAGAGCGCCAACGCTAAGAGTCAAAGACTTTGTGGCAGCGCTCACATGCAAAGCACGAGAGCGCTCACGCCAAGAGCACCAGCGCTGAGAGTCAAAGACTATGAGGCAGCGCTCACATGCAAAACACGAGGGCGCTGTGCCAAGAGCGCCAGCGCTAAAAGACTTTGAGGCAGCGCTCACGTGCAAAGTACGAGAGCGCCAGCGCCAAGAGCGCCAGCGCTAAGAGTCAAAGACTCTGAGGCAGCGCTCACGTGCAAAGCATGAGAGCACCAGCACCAGAACTAAAAGTTCTCAACCCTTAGATCAAAGATCCAACGAAGATAATAAATCATCAAATTACCAGAATTAAATTCTGATTGAGGAAACACTCCTCAAATTTTTCTAAATCAGAAAGATTGTGCTCTGTAAATCAGAGCACCGTTAGATCAAAAATCCAATGTTGATTAAAAATCACTGAGATACAGAATAAGTTCTGTATGGGAAAATATTTTCCCAATCTTGTTAATAACAAGAAAAGTATCATCTGTAAAACAGAAGCCCTTGGATCAAAGATCCAAAGGTGGGAAAAATTCCCCAAATCAATCAGAGATCTCTCAATGAGAGATTTCCTTAACTGATTCAACACGTCAGCCTCCCCTATATAAATGACCCAAGACTTCAAGTCTTGGAGACAGAAACCTCCCCATAAGTTCTCAAATCGAAAGAAGAAAAACAGAGGAACCCCTCATAAACTTGAAGTTCTCAAAAAAGAAAGGAGAAGAGCAAGCTCTAAGAAGAAGAACCTTCTTCAAAGTGAGGAAAAAGAAGAGAGATCATAACATCTCCTCCATATTTGAGAGTTTAACTCTCACAACATAAGAACATAGTTCTTTTCTAGATCACAGATCTATAAGAAAAGGTCTTCCACAAAAGTAAAAGAGATCGCAGTATCTCATCAAGAAAGAGAAGAACTTAGTTTTTAGATCCATGAGACAAAGTCTCTTATAAACCGATTTAATTCTTAGAGCACATAACTGATCAGAGCTGACAAAGAAGCGCGTTAGCACTCCAAGTCTGGCATTCAGCGCCAAGCGCTCCACGTGCTCCTCATGTGGGCGCTCTTTTATAATAAACGCTTTAGCGCTCCAAGTCTGACTCTCAGCGCCAAGCGCTCCACGTGCTCTTCACGTGGGCGCCCTTTTATAGGAAGCGCCGTAGCGCTCCCGGTCTGGCGCTCAGCGTCAGGCGCACCACGTGCTTCTCACGTATGCGCTAAGGAATTACGAAGTGCTCTGTAAACCAGGCCCCAGTGCCATAAAAAGTGTTCGACACTCAATAAAAGACAAAAAGAAAAGAGGTGTCAGAACTTAAATCAATGCTCAGCATTTTTGAATAAAAAAAGGGCTGAGCCTAAACAAATGTGTAACATTTTATTCAAAATGAGTGAACTGAGTCCAAACAAGTGTTCAAACACTCTATTTAGAACTGAGTGGACTGAGCCCAAGTTGGCCATAAGTCCCTAATTCAAATTAACCGAGCCCATGTGCTCACAATCTTTTTAATTGGTCTTAGTCCTAAACCTGACTATAGATCTCCCAACCAACATTGGTTCGAGGGTACATCTCTCCATACCTCTGATACATGTCGTTGTAATTCTTCAACGTCTTCAGAGAGATGAAGGGTCCCAATAACCAATAACTTTTGGTACATTCTCCAAACCGCCAAACCAAAACCCCATAGACTATGATGTCTTTAAACTATGGACTATGAGGTCCTTAAACTCATGGACTATGATGTCCTTAAACCTAATGGACCGTAACGTCCCTAAACTAAACTTTATAGACCATGATGTCTTTAAACTATGGACTATGAGGTCTTTAAACTCATGGACTATGATGTCCTTAAACCCAATTGACCGTAACGTCCCTAAACTAAACTCTATAGACTATAACGTCTTTAAACTATGAACTATGAGGTCCTTAAACTCATAGACTATGATGTTCTTAGACCCAACGGACCGCAATGTCCTTATAAACTAAAGAAAATCCTGTTAAGTAGTTCTTAGTCTAAAATTAGACTAACGTATCCTCAACAAACATTTAAGTTGATCTTAATCTAAAATAAGTTTAACGATCCTTAAACCATCCTAAACCCAAATCTAAGAAAATACGGATTTGGACTAATCCACGCCCTACAGGCGACAACACAAATTAGTCTCCATATACAATCCACGGGCAACCAACAACAAAACAAACACACACGACATGAAGTGATCTTCTGGAGCAAGAGAAAGTGGTTACCGCTACGTGGTAACGTAATTAACTGCAGGGGCTTGCGCCTGCTGTTCTCTGCCCAAAGACGCGACCGGGATGTTTGGACGTCCGGCCTGAATTTTGGGAGGCAGATACTATTTGGTTTTATCTGTCCACTTCTCCAAAGATCCCAAGTTGATTTATGGCACCGTGTATCGGAGGTTTGGACACATGCGGCCATTGTAGCAGACTTCGTCAGATTCCCCCTCATGTACGAGGGGGTTTTGATTGTGGGGACGCTCTTCCCTGTAGGCGCATGCCCCTGCAGTTAATTACGCTACCGCATAGCGGTAACCACTTTCTCCTTCTCCAGATGGTCACTTCGTGTCGTGTGTGTTCGTTTTATTTTTGGTTGCCCGTGGATTGTATACGGAGACTAATTTATGTTGTCACCCATAGGGCGTGGATTAGTCCAAATCCGTATTTTCTTAGATTTGGATTTGGGTTGGTTTAAGGATCGTTAGTCTTGTTTTAGACTAAGATCAACTCATATGTTTGTTGAGGATACTTTAGTCTAATTTTAGACTAAGATCTACTCAACAGGATTTTGGGATCATTTAGATCCAACGAAAGAGTATTTGGACCCCATCGTTTTAGTTTAGGGTCGTTGCGGTCCATCGTTAGTTTTAAGACATTGTGGTCCATAAGTTTAAGGACGTCATAGTCCATGAGTTTAAGGACGTCATAGTCCGTAGAATGTAGTTTAGCGACATCACGGTCCATAAGTTTAAGGACGTCATAGTTCATAAGTTTAAGGACATCATAGTCCATGAAGTTTAAAGACATCATAGTCTATGGGGTTTTCAGTTTAAGGACATTATAGTCTGTAAAATTCAGTTTAAGCACGTCACGGTCCGCAGTTAGTTTAAGAACATTACGGTCCACAGTTAGTTTAAGGACATTATGGTCCATAGTTTAAAGACATCATAGTCTAATTTAAAGACGTCATAGTCTGTGAGGTTTAAAGATATCATAGTCTGTATGGTTTAAAAACATCATAGTCTGTAAGGTTTTGGTTTAATCGTTTGGGGATGCACCAAAAGTTATTGGTTATTGGGACCCCCCATCTCTCTGAAGACGTTGAAGAATTACAACGACATGTATCAGAGGTATGAAGAGATGTACCCTTGAACCAATGTTGGTTGCGAGATCTATAGTCAGGTTTGGGACTAAGACCAATTAAAAAGATTGTGAGCATATGGGCTCGGTTAATTTGAATTAGGGACTTGTGGCTAACTTGGGCTCAGTCCACTCAGTTCTGAACACTTGTTTGGGCTCAGCCCATTTTTATTCAATAATGCTGAGCATTGATTTGGGTTCTGACACCCCTTTTTCTTTTTGTCTTTTATTAAGTGTTGAACACTTTTTATGGCGCTGGGACCTTATTTACAGAGCGCTTTGTAATTCCTTAGCGCTCACGTGAAGAGCACGTGGAGCGCTAGACCGGGAGCGCTACTGCGCTTCTTATAAAAGGGCGCCCACGTGAGCGCTAAAGCGCTTCTTTTAAATTGGAGAGCTAAGTCGCTTCTTTGGCAGCTCTGATCAGTTCTGTGCTCTGGGAATTAATTCTTGGTTTACAATAGATTTTTTCTCATGGATCTAAGAACTGAGTTCTTCTTTTTATGAAGAGAGACTTTGTCTCATGGATCTAAGAACTAATTTCTTCTTTTTCTGAAGAGAGACTTTGATCTCTTCTGTTTTTGTGAAAGACTTGGTCATATAGATCTGTGATCTAGAAAAAGAACTAAGTTTTTCTAATGCGAGAGTTAAACTCTCAAATATGGAGGAGATGTTATGATCTCTTTTCTTTTTATTTACCTTAAAAAAAGGTTCTTCTTCTTAGAGCTTGCTCTTCACCTTTTCTTTCCTCAGAACTGAAAACTTATTGGGGGGGGGGGGTTCTTCTGTTTTTCTTCTTTCGATTTGAGAACTTATGGGGAGGTTTCTATGTACAAGACTTGAAGTCTTGGGTCCTTTATATAGGGGAGGCTGACTTGTTGAATCAGTTAAGGAAATCTCTTATTGAGAGATCTCTGATTGATTTGGGGAATATTTCCCACCGTTGGATTTTTGATCCAAGAGGTTCTGTTTTACAGAAAACAGTTTTCTTATTATTAACAAGATTTGGAAAAATATTTTCCCATACAGAACTTATTCTGTATCTTGGTGATTTTTAATCACCATTGGATCTTTGATCCAATGGTGCTCTGATTTACAGGGCAAAATCTTTCCTGTTTGGAAAGATTTTGAGAAGTATTTTCTCAACAGAATTTTATTCTGGTAATTTGATGATTTATCATCTTCGTTGGATCTTTGATCCAAGGGTTGAGAACTTTTATTTCTGGCGCTGGCGCTCTCGTGCTTTGCACGTGAGTGCCGCCTCAGAGTTTTTGACTCTTAACACTGGCGCTCTTGGCGCTAGCGCTCTCGTGCTTTGCACGTGAGCGCTGCTTCAGAGTCTTTGACTCTTAGCGCTGGCGCTCTTGACGCTAGCACGTGAGCGCTGCCTCAGAGTCTTTGACTCATGGTGTTGGCGCTCTTGGCGCGAGCGCTCTCGTGCTTTGCACGTAAGGCGCCGCCTCATTACTGAAAGTGCCTTTTCACCTTCTTTCTCCGCTTTTCCTAAGTCAGACTTCTCTTTCCCAATGCCTTCTCTTAACAGAGCTTGCAAACAGTTCCATCATGCACAGAATTTTCTATGCCTAGACTTAAATGTCTCCCTTTATAATTTGAAGCAATGCTTTTCTTCTCTCTCACTTTCAGAGAATCATCTTAACAGAGCAGAGCTATGGCTTGTAATCGCCCACATTCCCGTCGGCAACCATGGGAGGTGCCTATTGAGGAAATCGTTCATCATTTTGCTGCACGCTTGGTGAACCCTGCTCTTACGGATGACCAATGCGATACGGTGCTGTACGAGCTCTTGACTAGTAGAGGATCCCCTCTCCCCATTGGCTCCATTTGGCTTCGGATGGTCTTCTTGTCCGTGCTTGATGACATCCCTCCTCATCCAGTAGAGATGACTCCGGCAATGCTCGACGCCGCGGAGGACAAGATCGAGTGCTTTCAAGCGGCACTTTTGATTACCACAGTTCTGAGGGATCGCTCTGTTCAGCTGCTAAGCCAGATACGGGCTTAGCGGGTCGTCATGTGTGCCTTCGCTGATGGGCATGGTGCTGACCGATGGAAGCGACTGTTTATGAAGATCGCCGCTATGACGTGGTGGAGAAGGCAGAGAGGGAGTTAGATAATTTTATCCATAGTTTTATGAATCCCTGTACTTTCGATCCCATGTTTGGTGATCTATTTCCTGTAGAATAGAATGTTCAATTAAACGCTTTCTTTTTGTCATTGACCACCAAGTGCTCTCTTTCTAACACCCACTCTTTCTCTGATATGTGCATGTGCGTGTATGAATGAGTCCGATTTCACACATATCTGTAAACGAAACTTAAACCGGTGTAAACAGGAATAAATAGCTCTTGGCCGGAAATTTTGGCATGAACACCTGCAGGGAAGAGCGTCCCCACAATCAAAAACCCCTCACAATGAGGGGGAATCTGACGAAGTCTGCTACAACGGCCGCATCCGTCTAAACCTCCGATACACGGCGCTATAAATTAACTTGGCATTTTTGGAGAGGTAGACCGATAAAACCAAATAGCATCTGCCCCCAAAATTCAGGCCAGACGTCCCAACGTCCCGGCCGCGTCTTTCGGCGGCGAACAGATTCTTGCACGCTCGGTGGGACCTTTTCCTCTTTCCACTCCACACTTTGTGTATCGTGTTCGCGAGCGAATCGCGGTTTAATGTGGTTGCCCCTGAATTCGTGATACTAAGATTTAGTGTCTTCCTCCCGTGCAGAGAAAATGGCTTCTAACTGCACCAACTGCTTCCAACTGCACCAACTGCAACAGCAACTGCTACTCCGTCCTCGCTGGAGGAGTGACCTATGGGCCCTAAACGGCCTCCATCTTCGCCATGCCATTGGAACAGGTGATTCATGCCACCACTGGACTGTTCTTTGGGACCATGATCCCACCGGCAAGCTTCAGCGTCCCAATACCGTCACAGGAAGCTCCAAAGAAGTCGGTCTTTGATCGGCTTACCACTACCACGGCCCCTCTCAACGGGCCGTCCAATTCCAAATCTACTGCATCAGTCTTTAACAGACTAGGCCAAAGCTCAAGTGGGTCCATGAAGAAGCCTGCAATACCTGAACGAGTCATCCCGAAGCGGATAGCCATTCCAACTCCGACAGACGAAGTTTTCAAAGGGGCTTCTCCTGCTAAGGGATCGGTCTTTGCGAGACTGGCCATCCCAATTCCTGCTTCGGGTGAGGTCGTCCAAACTACTTCCTCTGCCCAAAGTTCAGTCTTCGATAGGTTGGACGTTTCTTTTCAGCGGACGTCAGTCTTTGATAGGCTGACACCAACAGCAACCCTTCACCAGAACAGGGGCCATGATGAATCCACCCCCGTAACTGAGCCAGTCCCATCTGCAAGACAAGCTCGACGTCGCTACTGGCGCCGAGTGAGGAAAGCTGGGGGCAGTTCCCCTTCCGGACTTACCCCACCAGCTCCAACGGTTGAAGTTGATGCTGCTGTTCCAACCGGGAACAACTTTGAGCCGCTTAGGAGGGTGCGCAAGAACTCTCCAACTGCCGTGCTGAAAAGGTCCCCTCCACCGGTGGAGAACGTTATTAAAGCAAAGCCGGAATAGCCCTCTCAACGGCTGTCTTCCAAAATCCACAGGGTCTGGCGAAGAGTTCAAGATTCTGTGATCGACAAAGACTACTCCCGCCGACAGAAGAAAGTGAAAGTTCAGTAAGAGAAGGACCACCCTGTCGTACCACAGAAGGTATCGTCTATATGGGTGCTCACTGTAACGACCCCCTCAACTTTGACCGCCCATAAAAGGAGAAGGCCGAAGAAGATCCCTGTGTCTGCGACAAATCTCAAGGGTGCTGAATCCAAACGCCCCAAGTCTGGGGGCATGGTAGTGCACACCATCTACATGGCTTCCGGGAAAGAGGATAGCTGTATCTCCACGGGTTATCGACTAATCACCCGGACTGTGACAAGGGCTCAGGAGCAATAAAAAAAGCTCCAGGAGATGCTAACAAAGATGGCCACGCTCACTGGGCCAAAAGAAAGCCTGGAGATATCGTCAGAGCAACGCCAGGAGCAAGAAACCGATGCCGAGTTTCTCCGCATAATACTCGAGAAGAAAGATAAAGAAGCCGCGGAACAAGCGGCCGACATAAAATAAATGGCGCTATTATTCCAGGACATGGTGGGCATGATGATCCAGCCGGACCCTCCAGCGGAGGAGCCTCCGGTGATCATTGAAGACGACAGAGGGGAGACATCAAACCCTCTTTCGGCCTTTTTAGCAGCAAAGGAGGAAACAATCTCGAAAGCTGCGCTCGATGATTATATAGCTCAACAGATATGAGCCCATCAAGCGAACGATGCTGCTGGCCAAGTCGTCAGAACTGGACGGCCCTATCCCAGCTGGTACGATCAGATTAAGTACCCGCCAGGATACACAATCCCTAAATTTCATGTATATAAGGGGACATGCAACCCCCACCAGCATGTCGCCCAGTTCAGGGCTTTCTACGGCAATACTGGAGGTGACGATAAGCTGCTGCTTCGCCAATTCGTCGGCAGCTTGGCGGAGATGTCCTTCGAATGGTATTCGGAGCTCCCCAACGACTCCGTCAAAACATTCACGGAGATGGAGTTGCTATTCACTCAGCATTTTGCAAGCGCTAGCGAACGCACCACAATTACGGCAGTGATCAATGCCCGAGTGAAGCCAGGGGAGAAATGGGTTCAGTATGCAATTCGGTGGCGCAACCTATGGTCGAAGTGCGAACAATGCATAGAAGAGGCTCCTGCAGTAGGCATGTTTGTGGGAACCCTCGATCAGCAGGCGACCATATCCCAATTAATGATGTTTTTCAAGACAACCACCTTCCAGGTTTTGATTGACAAGCTAGCCCAAATGGACCAGATGGGCGATAGGCCTTCCTCTTCAAAAATGGAGCCTCGGAATGAAAAAGAGAAAGGGAAAGCGACCTTCGTCGCCAATGCTCAGCAATAGCCGAGTGTCCCGAGGCCGGTTGTTCGCCAAAGTAACAAGCGGCGATCTCTCGATGAGAAGTTGAGACGTCCTTACTCGTTTCCCCGGGATAAAACAAGGAGACTGTTTGAACTGGCAGAGCGCAACGGGCTCATCACTCTACCGGAGCTGAGACACCCACAGCAACCGAACAACGTCAACAATCCTAATTACTGCCCCTACCACCGAAAATTAGGCCATCCGATCGAAAACTGCTACGTTTTCAAAAACTGGGTTGAAGACCAGTACCAACAGGGCAAGTTCACGCTGTCCGAAAACTGGAAGGTAAATCCGCCACAACAGCACACTCCTAAAAGGGTGGACACGCCGGGGGCATCATTCTCATTCATAGAGGAAGCTCTGTGGGAAATTGTCCTTTCAGCCAAAACGAAAAGAATGCTGAAGGATCTGCAAGCATGTCCGGCGATTAGGTGGAGGAGCCCACTGGAGCCTGAGATTATTGAGAGGATGTTGAAGCCGCGCTAAACACCGGGGGTTGGTAGTAATGGGCAAAATACCCAGGCCCAGCCGTCAAAGTCTTTGGAAGTGAAGAAGAAGACCAAAAAGCCCGCGCAGTCTGACGACAAACGCACGGACCTGCAAAAACATATTGACGCACTGGAGGAATACAACCGGAAGGCGCGGACCCCAGTCACACTCCATGAGTTTCTCAACCATATCCTTGAGAACATAGGCAATGACAATGACGAGGGAGACGACGCGTCGGAAGAACCCAAAGATTACGTGGTAAGTTGTCACATGATCTCTCACTCGTCAATAGATGATAAAGAAGCTCCTGATGCAGAGAAGCTGGGGGCAGAATCGACACCAAAATCCTTGGAACCGTCCGATGAGCTGATTGATGTGCTTCTAAACGAAGCCCATCAGAAGAGCAAAGTTGACCGAGAACGCAAAATGGCCATATTCGAAAAAGCCAGGCGTTGACGTCAAGTGGAAGAAGTCGCGGTAGAGATGGATCACAAAACACCCCAACCAAATCAAATCACACCCTAAATGGGTGTATCCTACTTTATCGTTATGTATCCCGTCACGTGACTAATACACGTGCATACAGGATGAGCTATGGACCGCAATGTCCTAAAACTAGCGACGGACCGAAACGTCCCTAAACTAACAATGGACCATAATTTCCTAAAACTAGCTATGGACTGAAACATCCCTAAACTAACAACGGACCGAAACGTCCCTAAACTAACAACGGACCGCAATGTCCTGAAACTAGCTACGGACCAAAACGTCCTTAAACTACTACAAACCCCAGCATCCCCAGGCCGACGTGGCAAAAAAAAAACAAAAACGGTACGTCCATAAGCAAAATAGACACGGATGAAAACCCGAAAGGGCTCCGTGATAAAAACAGCAGGGCTACCGGTGAGTTTATGAAAACCCGAAAGGGCGCAGACTCGTTAAAAAATTTGTGCACACTTGCAAGGTCTTCTCGACCTTGTGAGGAGAAAATACCTACGTGAGATCCTTACGACTCACAAGGGAGAAACACACTTAGGGATCTCCACGATTCCTGAGGAGAAATTACACTTACGACATTCTCACGACTCGTAAGGAGAACTCTCTTATGAGACCCTCACGGCTCATAAGATTCAAAAGCCTTAAGCTACAGGGATCTGAACCTATTCTTAAGCCATCACTTTTCCTAGACTGCCTTACAAGCAGTTCAGTACTAACCCTTGTATACAATTCATGGGCATAAATAATCATGTTCTTGCCGAGTCCTACCAACGATGAAGAATGCCCTCATTTGATGAACAAACACTTGTAGGTCCTCTCGATTTACAAGGAGAAAACACTCTTGTAAGATCCTAACGACTTACAAGAGAACATACACTTAAGAATCCTCACGATTCCTAAGGAGAAATCGCACCTATGAGATCCTCACGACTCGTAGGGAGAAACACCTTTATGAGACCCTTACGGCTTATGAAGTCAAAAGCCTTAGTCGATAGGATCCTAACCCTGTTTGCTAAGCTGCCTTTGTTCAAATCGACAGAGGCAAATGATGATTCTCTCCTGGCAATGTCCCAGTGGTAGCGATGCTGATGCCTAAATCGGTATCAAATCCCAAGTCCTTTCAAAGCAAATGATGATTCGCTCCTGGCAATATTCCAGTCGCAGCGATGCTGATGCTAAGATTGGTATCATGTCTTAAGTGCCATACTCACAACAAAATCGGCGAGCCAAAAATGCATATGAAATAGCCGAAATGATGGGGCGACTCGCAATAAAAATCAGCGAGTAAAATATATGCATATAAAAATAGCCGAAATGTTCGGGCAACTCGCAATAAAGAGCATCGAGTAAAGAAAAAGAAAAATAGCCGAAATGATTGGGCACCGCGAAAAATAGCCGAAATGATTGGGCAATCGCGACTTTTGCGATATAAAAAGCTGAAATGATAGAGTATCGCGGAAAGAAAAAAAATGAAAGAATGAGACTTTTGCCCTGCAGGTAAGTCTATACTAGCCCCTGTATACAATCCATAGGCATAAAAGAAAAGGGAACACATGTCCCACCAAACTTTGTTAAAGGGAAAGTCAGATCTCGACTGCAACATCTGCATCCTACAAGACTAACAACGACGTTTCTCCTCCTGCCAGCAGGGCACGAACGCGACACCACCAATCAGAGCCACGGCAAAATCCTCAGTTCCAAGACTCTACGGTTCACAGACAACCTAGAATCAGCCCCGACACCGCAGAAAGCGGAGCAAGTCAACCCGACACCGCAGAAAGCGGAGCATGCCATCAAATGAACCTATCACGGAAATACGTTATCCAATGACCCCGTCATGGAAATACGTCATCCAATGACCCCGTCGCGGAAATACGTCATCCAATGACCCCGTCATGGAAATACGTCAGCAAATGACCCCGTCACAGAAACACGTCAGCAAGTGACCCCATCGTAGAAATACGTCATCCAATGACCCCGTCGTGGAAATATGTCATCAAATGACTCCGTCGCTAAAATACATCATCCAATGATCCCATCTCGGAAATACGTCATCTAATGACTCCGTCTCGGAAACAAGCCAACCAACCTCCAGAGAAATCAGCGTCCTTGGCAAGACCTCTCGATTCAGGAAAATCAGCATCCTTGGAGAGAACCTCTCGATTCGCGTCGACCCGCAAGGAAATCAATGTCTTTGCAGGAATCTCTCGATTCGTCTCGACCCCAGGGAAATCAGCGTCCTTGGCAAGACCTCTCGATTCAGGGAAATCAGCATCCTTGGCAAGAACCTCTCGATTCGCGTCGACCCACAAGGAAATCAGTATTTTTGCAGGAATCTCTCGATTCGTGTCGACCCCAGGGAAATCAACGTCCTTGGCAAGACCTCTCGATTCAGGGAAATCAACGTCCTTGGCGAGAACCTCTCGATTCGCGTCGACCCGCAAGGAAATCAGTGTTTTTGCAGGAATCTCTCGGTTCGTCTCGACCCCAGGGAAATCAACATCCTTGGCAAGACCTCTCGATTCAGGGAAATCAGCGTCCTTGGTAAGAACCTCTCGATTCGCGTCGACTCGCAAGGAAATCAGTGTATTTGCAGGAATCTCTTGATTCGTCTCAACCCCAGGGAAATCAGCGTCCTTGGAAAGACCTCTTGATTCAAGGAAATCAGCGTCCTTGGTGAGAACCTCTCGATTCGCATCGACCCGCAAGGAAATCAGTATCTTTGCAGGAATCTCTTGATTCGTCTCAACCCCAGGGAAATCAGCGTCCTTGGCAAGACCTCTCGATTCAGGGAAATCAGTGTACTTGGCGAGAAACTCTCGATTCATGTCGACCTGCAAGGAAATCAGTGTCTTTGCAGGAATATCTCGATTCGTCTCGACCCCAGGGAAATCAGTGTCCTTGGCAAGACCTCTCGATTCAGGAAAATCAGCGTCCTTGGAAGGAATCTCTCGATTCGTCTCGACCCCAGGAAAATCAGTGTCCTTGGCAAGACCTCCCGATTCAGGGAAATCAGTATCCTTGGCGAGAACCTCTCAATTCGCGTCGACCCGCAAGGAAATCAGTGTCTTTGCAGGAATATCTCGATTCGTCTTGACCCTAGGGAAACCAGTGTCCTTGGCAAGACCTCTCGATTCAGGGAAATCAGCGTCCTTGGCGAGAACCTCTCGATTCGCGTTGACCCGCAAGGAAATCAGTGTCTTTGCGGGAATCCCACGATTCGTCTCGACCCTGGGGAAATTAGTGTCCCTGTGCATAAAAAAAATTCTCTTGTAAGATCCTTACGACTCTCAAGAGAAAATGCACTTAGGAATCCTCACGACTCCTAAGGAGAAAATACACCTATGGGATCCTCTCGACTCGTAGGGAGAAAAGTCTTTATGAGACTCTCACGGCTCATAAAGTTAAAAAGCCTTAGGCGGCAGACCTGAATTTGTTTCCTAAGCCATGGCTGCCCCACAAAGAGTGCAAGATGAACCGTTATTTATCATCTACAGACCACACTTGCTAAAGTAACGTTCCAACAACACAGCAGAGAAAAGAAAGCGATAATAGGAGATAAAAAATGTGTGTCTTTTATTCATGAATTCAATTGAGTACAAGATTCATCATATAAAAGAATAAAAAAAATTGACAAAATTTCAATCGATACAAAGATGGCTACTGAGAAGGAAGCGTTTTTAGCAAATCAGCAAGCCGCTCTCGCACTTCTCTCAATTCCTTTGCACGATCAGCCGCTGCGGCCAACTCCGCTTCAATTCGAGCCCGCTGCTGCAAACAGGATGAAAGCTTCTCGTTGATTTCCTGCTGAGCGGCTTCCTGACTCTGTGCAACCTGCTCAGTGAAGTCAAGCTTTTTCCTCAGCACCAGCCCGTCAGAAATACATCGTCGGAGGTTTTCAAAAATAGCCTTCAGCTGTGCAGCGTTCGCTTTGACCTGGGCACGCAATTAGATAGACTCGGTGGAAGTCGCCTCACGTTCCTTTCGCTTTAGGGTCGCCTCTTGTTCAAAATGGCGAAGGAAAGGAGCACTCTGCTCAACCCATGCAGCTCGCTGGGCGTTCAAAGCCAAAACCTCAGGAGCAAGACTCTTGAGTTCAATTTCGTGTAGGCGGGCCTCGATCTGTCTGCAGTAATTAACCCAAGCCTCGACGACGCCTTCGTCATGGAAGTTCACGAGCGTCACCAGTATAGGATTAATCTCAGCAGCAAAATCTGCAGCGAGTGCGAGGACCTCGGCGTCAATATCCTCGACGAATTCACTCAACATCTGCAGGCTAGTTGCAGAGCCCCTGGAAGATGGACGTCTAGAAAAAGGCCCTGCCGGCATTAAGATGTGAGACTCAAAGGGAACTAGAGCTGGTGCGATTGCTGCAAAACAAATTATGGTAAAATGTCGGCTCAAGAGATAAAGAGAACACAGGAGCGATGGAGTCTACTATACTTGCAAAGTTGGGAGTACCGGGGGCACGGCTATTTTCTCGTCCCTTCCTCCGATCCATAGCACTGTGATCAATACAAGGAAGGTTTAGTAACAACACGGCTATTCGTAAAAGAAAGAAAGAAATAATAGCTAAAGGATATACTAACCAACACCAGCGGGCGGAGTGACTTCCGATTGGAAGGAGAAATGCGGGTTCAGCACCTGATACAGATGGTCAAAAAGAACTCCTGCAAAATATGACAATGTACTGTTAGTACAAAGAGAATGATACCCATAGTGAAATCGATAAGTCGCAGACCCATACCTTCCAGTGTTCCAGAGGACATAGGAGAAGACCAGGGGACAACAATTGTCATGGCGGCGACCGGTGGTGCTTCAGATGAAACAATTTCTACGTTCACTGCACCTACAAACAAAAATCGTCAGAATAAGCTGAGCGAGATTGTGAAATAAAAAGAACAGTGACTTAGGATTTACCTGACGGGCCACCAACCAAAGCCGCGACGGAAGTATCAACGGGTGTAGTGGCTTCTTCGCTCTCCTTCAGAGGGGTAGTCATTGCACCCATGGCTTCGTCCCCTGATTCGACTAGGGTCATCGTGACACTCGCGATGCTCGCCGACAGCAGGGAACCACAAGGTGAAAGAGCGGAGGTTTGGGCATTCCCAGACTCCTGAGAAAGAGTAGCCATTTCGAGCTCTGTGGTCGCCGTCATCTCACCTACCATCTCATCGCCAGTACTTAGCCCAGCAAGACATGGTATATAAGAATTTGAAGATCAGGTTCCAATAAAAGACTCAGTGTTATGTTACCTTCAGGCAGCTTTTCGGTTTCTTCCCGAGCCACACGCGCAACCTGTCTGTGGACGGTAGACAGGGAAGCTGGAAAATCCTCTGACGGAATAGCGACGGGTGGAGTGGTGCTTGAGCCTGCACCTACAGCCAAGACGGCATCGCGTTCCCTTGTCGCACGCTTCCTACGCTTCTTTTCGGTCTGAGCGGTGAGAAGCGATCTCCTCAAGACCTCCGCCAAAGGGACGTCATCTGAAGGGTTCCGGCAGCGCCCCGGCCATCGAAACGCGGCCAAAATGTGGAACAAAATTTTTCTAAACTGGCGCTACCGCTACCCGATTTACGGATCGACCTTAAACCCTAAACCCTAAACCAGCAAACTAACTAAGAGTTAGAATCGTTATACCGAGTTGATCCGAGTCCTTCGGTCTTCATTCCAAACTCCTAGCAGTTCTTTGACGAAGTTTGGTTGCCGGTCTTCCTTTATCTCCGATGATCCACCCGAGGGAAACGACGCAAACTCCAATCTCGACAAACGAGGTAACCGACGCTCCAAAGTCGATAGCGATGGAGAATGGGGGTGTATGAAAGTGTCACCATAATTTTCTCTCTTTTCTTATGCTCAAGGGAGCAACCATAGAAGAAGAATGGAGTGAGGAAAACTATGGTATGAAGAACAAAACAAAATGGCTAAGTCTTTTTGGATGAATATGAGAGAGTGGAGAGTGAAGCAAGTGTAATCAAATGAAATGAATCCCCTCCCCTAAAAAATGTGGCCGGCCCCCCATTCTCTCATTCCCACAAAAAAAGATCTTATTCAATTATCCAATAAACAATTCATACCATACTTTGCTCCATGCCTCAAAGCCATGCTTTGACTCACCTTTTCCACCTCATTTCTTAATTGAATTTCTAAAAGAAAATCAATAATGAGGTGGAATCTTCTAGAAGCTATTCCGTATAAAATACGGAATACTTCCCGATACATGTATCGAAATACATATACGCGTATTCGTACAAAAATACGAATAGCCAAGAGAGAAAATAAGTAGCGAACAATAATACTAGAATACATATATATAAATACATATGTAAATTATTAAATCAAAACCTGATTTAATAATCTGGCTTAATCCTAAGCCGCTGGTATTATGAACCGTCCGATTAAAGTCTGCACAGCTAGTACACATATTTCATCGGACACCTGTATGCACCAACATACAACATGTACACCATATCGCCAGAACCATGAAAACCCTCTGTGTGAGACTCTAAAGACTCGTCAATACGCTGGCTAGTGGGTTTAACCACAAGCACGTCAGCGGCACTAGCTGTACGTAACGGCTACCCAGGTATTGAGCGAAAGGGAGGCCAACGAGCAAACTCATCATGAACCCCTACTGAGCCTGACAGTGACAATATCCGTAGAGTCCGGTCTGTTCGTCTAAGAGTATCGCATATCGAGTCTAAGGAGGTGGATAAAGTCAGACCCCTAATAACGCGATATTTAGTGTCGGTATGAAACCCCATCACCACCTGAGAAACTATCGATCCTGGATCGATAATTCTCGTCCACCATGGCCACGGATTTATGGTGATGGCTATCCGTAAACAACACGACATCAACCCCCAATACCGGGAGAGACAAATCCCCGACGATCCGATCACTGCCTCCATGTGGCTCGGGACTATACCCAACTAAAACCTGTTTGCACGATTCCTTTGAGCCGTGGTAGGGTAGTAATCAAAGCACAGTGGGAACTCACACAAGACAAATGACGATCTCAGGTCGACAGACTAACCTGTACACATGTCACCTGGGAACTGCTATCTGACAATAGGTATAATACCAACTAGCAGGTTCCCGGCGAGTCCGTCCAGTGTACTCATAACCCAATGAGCACCTGTATACTATCTTAGGTGAACAAACTAACACCAATGGCTTGTGAGATCTGGCCACCGTCCCTCGTCGGGGTCTCGATCAGTATACACTAGTCTACACTGGAGTATCGATGCCCGGTCTCGATACTCCTACGACTAGGGACATTTAAGGATGTGCTTATAGACCCCCAGCTCCCACGTATGTGATCTCCATCACAATGCTGGCAGTCAAGCAAGAATCCTATGGGCTCTATCAACATGTATATGATGATAAAGACAAATCAAATAGCATACTATCATCTTGAGTAAGACTGTTTCATCGGTATAGGTCCTGTCTCAATCATCATAATCACAAGTCCGCGACTATGATAATTGCCTTGAGGGTACTATAGCCAACAATCTCCCACTTGCACTTAAGGCCAATTATTGCGATGTCGCATACTCACAGCCCGTGTGATACCGATTACTCAACTTCTCTACTAATCAGTTTCGCAAAGCCTGTTTGCGAAAATGACTGCGTTCGAGAAATAGCCTCAGTGAGTGGATCCACTCTAATGTTTCTTTCTGTATCTCTCTTAATCTCAACTTTGCGGAGAAAACTATCTCCCGAGATGAGCAATACTTGTCTTAGAATTTTTCTGGATATCTGATAGGACCCAGTTCAGAAAAGAACTCCAATTCCAGCAAACTTCTTAGATTGTATCGTTCACTGAATTTAATCAGTATCCTGCGCCATGCCTTTTCTCAGTATCCGCTTGGACTACCTGTCCAACATACTGTCCCTCAGAAGAGGGAAAGACTATAATTCTGACAGTCACTCTGTCATTCAGGTCACCTTGGAAGCCTGAAATGATAATCGTCTCCCGAAGGAGGCTGCCGTAATCATTTCCCTAGAACATCCATTTATGTTCATTAACTGCTTCTTAATGTTTCTTCAGGATTGGATTAATATATCTACTTATTGCATCTAGTGCAAAAGCAATATCTGGTGTGGTACTTGACATTTCATGATTAACTCAATTGCCTAAGCAAGTGATATGCTAATCATGCAGGTCCCTCTCCCTTTAGTCTGTAAGACAACTTTAGAGAGGTTGACTCGATCACCTGCAGGTACACCACCATGCCAGGAGTCGTCCATTTAATGTCAAAATACCCATATTAGGATACTTCCCAAATCTAGATCTAAAATCATAGATCTAGTAACCAGAAAACTTGATATTATTTCTATATCCTATGTGGAGAAAACAACTGAGTGACAACCAAAGTATAACCGATCATAGTATAGGAATATCCCTTCCTATCAAGTGCATGTCATCCCAATACCTGGACATCACTCTCTACTACCTTCTTACCAGATCCATCTCCTATTCTGATGAGGTCAAGACCTATGACTGTCACATCAAAAATAGATGATCTATTTCCGCTATACCTGCTTTAGTCTATAAATAGACATAAGCTACTTGCCTACTATGCTTCCGCTGCTCCCACTGACTACAACAACATTCTGGAAGAGTCATATATATGTGCACTTCTAAAGCTAGTTTAGAATGACGCTATACTCATTCTCCTGCCGGGTCTTATAGTCTAGAACAGCAGCAATAGCACGTCTGGGTAAACAAGAACCTCCCTGTCACCGTCTCTGAGAAGACCGAAGTACCTCTCGGGTGCCTGAGGTTACCCACCAAATCTGCGGAGTGGCTAATGGAACATCAAATCCAATTGAATCCTTAGGTTTTATTAAATTTCTAGTAATCGTTTGTGGTTCTGGAATAACTTCCAGTTCTACTATACCCCCACTTCTGTTTTCTGAAAAATCCATTTTATTAAAACTGTGGTCAGTTAAGAACAATATAAATATTGATCTTCCTGATGGTAGAAAGTTAACCCTCGTCATAACCCAGGATAACCCACAAACAGCTATTACTGAAACGTGCCTTGAGTTTATCCGGATTCTGGTTTTAAGCATCAGCCGGACAACTCCCTATACCTTAACATTGTCAAGATATAAATTGATTCTATATATATCTGATATAGAAACAAAAACACTAATTTAATCAGAACCAGATTCAAAATCATGCAGCATTCTCCAGTGCATATCAACCAAATGGAAAGAGGACAATCAACATTACTCATCTAGGAGTGCATCCACATATGAGTAACCCGAAAGAGAAGCAAGTTCTCAAAACCATTACTATCAGCGGAATACCAAACACAAGCATCTACATCTTCGACTTCATCGAAGAATCCTGATACTTCCAACAAATGGTTCTCTACTTTATTCTTATAGCTATAACTTCTCAATATCTGGACTTTGCATTTCAACGAAATACTTGTCCAGAACTGGAGAAGTCACAAGTAAACAGAATATAGTACGAGTACCAACCCCATTGTCCTAACGGACACTAGACAACATACAATACTTTGTATAAGTCCCCTGAGTCCAATAACTCAAACCCTGTGCGTCGTAGGTTGAAAAACTGTTTTACGGTTAAGAAGAATTACACCGCTGTTGAATGCACCTTACCTAATCACCAACTGATATAGGTAAATGTCACGGACATAATATCAAAAAGTTATGTCTCACTTTATAAAATAAACCTACAGATATATCAGTTTGAAATTGGTGCATAACAACGGATATTCAAAACCAAATATTTGCTGTCCGGCAAAAACCAGATGATTTCCTCAAATATCACCAATTACAACGAATTCCGATATAATGAGGATCTAATCACCCAATTCCCAATATCTTACTCCCACTCACCATCCGTAATAATATGCAGATGTAAGAAACTGATCTGGTAAATACATACCCTGGAGTTAGACTCCAATTGGGAAAACAGTTTTCAATTAATATCGCACAGTGAAACTAAAACATGAAAATGTTTCAAAAGGGGTTAACTGGTATTCCTAATAACGCCTCTTCCACTATCCCGATTCACGACAGTAACCATATACTTGCCTGCCCTCTCTGCAATCCCTTTATTATGTCTTTACTTATTACCTTCTGTACACCTCTTTTACGCTAATTGGTTTTCTTCATTCCCTACCCTTCGGCACCAGCCTAAGGTTTGGAAGAAGACTATCCAATAAGCGTAATAGGTGTACTCTCCTAATCCTAGGAGCCCTCGCAACCCGAGAGAAGGTAAAGAGAAAAGAAATCTGAATAATCCTATTCTATTTCTCCTGAACCAGAATCCATCCTCGAAAAAGTTCATTCGAGTTCGTATGTAACTATACGATGGATTTATCCAATGAAAGTGGATATCCGTAGTGATACGGAGTGTTCTAGAGAAATGCAAAGTGGATGTAGGAGTGGCAGGGATATACACGGTCTTTGTCATGAAAGATGGTGGTCGTAATTTGCTTTGCCATTATTCTAATCCCTTTATAAGTCTTTACTTATTACCTTCTGTACACCACAGTTAAGCTTGTTGGTTTTCTTCCTTCCCTATCGTTCGGCACCTGCCTATGGTCTGGAGGAAGACTATCCAATAAGCTCAATAGGTGTACCCTCTCCTAATCCTAGGAGCCCTCACAACCTGAGAGAAGGTAAAGAGAAAAGACAACCGAATAATCCTATTCAATCTCTCCAGAACCAGAATCCATCCTCGAAAAAGTTCCTTCGAGTTCGTATATAACTTTACGATGGATTTATCCAATGGAAGTGGATGTTCGTAGTGATACGAGGTGTTCTGGAGAAATGTAAAGGTGATATAGAAGTGGCAATGATGTATGCGACACCGTGACATTCCAAAACTCAAAGTGTTTTAAGAAGGTTCGGTTAACTTGGTTTCATGAGTTTTAGTCAAAGGTCGGGTCATAGTCGCAGCAAGAGAGAGAGAGAGAGAGAGAGAGAGAGAGAGACGAAAACACTCAGCGTGCACTCTAACCTAGATCAGAATGGTTAATCATTTTATCTAATCTTTATGGCTCCCACTGTTTCCTCGAATTCTCCTCCAAACCTAAAAGGAGAATTAGTCGGAGTCACCCGAGGAGTAACCCTACTCATCAGTGGGAATCGGGATCCAACTATCATCGCATGATAACTTGATGGAAGCCACTCAAGTCACCACACTCCAGAAGGTATGCGCAAGTCTGGCAAGTTTCCTGTATGTTTGAAACTCCCGATATGTGTTTTTACCCCTAGGACCCAAGTGACCTTGACGAATAATCAACAATCGAAAGGTCCTAATCAAGTTCAACCCGTCATTATCTTGATTGCATTAAACCCACCCGCACGACCCTTGACGAATAATCAACAAAGTCGTATGACTGTCCTAACCAATCCACATATCCATGCGACAAAAAAGCATTACAGAGCTACCGCACACTACGCCTTGGCGAATAGCAACGACAAACATAGCACGAATACTAAGCAATACTAATCTAAAATGACGGAGGGCTACGGCTGGTTTTTGGCGAAAAACCTTTAACGTAATGAACTTGATATCGTTGAAGAAATCCAAGTGGTTTTATAAATATATAGTGGCGAAAACGTTTGCTAAAGAGGTCACTCCCGGTGAAGGGATCTTGGCTCTTTCCCCATCGAATGGGGTGCAGGATATCCAAACTGAATACCACTGTGCAAAGCAAAAATAATCGACTATAGAGAAGTTATTACGTTGACGTAAACTTTTACTCAAGGGGTCACTCCCGATGAAGGGATCTCGGCCCTTGTCTCGTCGAATGAGGTGCAGGATATTCCAAAATGAATACCACGATACAAAGCAAAAGAGAATGTCTGTAATGTTAGTTTTTTTTTAAAAAACTTGGTTCCAACAACATCATATATAGGTTTGTTTTATCCTTGCATTGATAAGAATCAATGCAGTCCCATTAATTAATCACACCAGAAAAGAACGAAAATAAAATGTACGTATATGCCATCCGCATTCGCCACTGGGTCCCGTCATCACCCGTTAGGTTACTTAACTAACGACAGAGCGGGGACTGGGCTAGCGCGGGTGCAAAACATATACAACATCTACTAGTATATATAAATATATATAACAATCGTCCCAGGCATGATATAAAGCAACATCACAGAAACATCACAGAAGCAATACAGAATGGTGGATAATCTAGAGCCCCGGGTTTCACTTGAGCCGCAAGTGAGACTCGACGTTCCCTGTCGTGTGGATAGCCTTTGCAATGAAACCTAGACCCCTACGAGCGCGGCAAGTTACCCGCCAAAACTAGGAGTGAGACAGCCCCCTTCAGCAACGTGAATGGACCATCCAGCACTTCACGGAATCCGGTAACTTGAGCACCCCTCCTGGGTCACCTATACCCCCTACGAGTGCGGCGAATAGCCCGCCAGTTCTAGAGTAAGGTCCCCTCCGTCCCAACGCCATGAGATGCGGACCCGTTGCCCTCTAGAATCCGGCTATTCGTGCACCCCACCACGGGGTAATCCTAGTACAGAAAAGAAAATAATATACAAGGGTGACATCGACCTCAACCCCGGTCGTGCCCCAAAAGAATAATATACAAACTGGCAGTGACGGCAGTCCACATGTCGGACGCTTGCCCCGCAATATCAAATGTACAAATGAAATAAAACTGTACTAATATTGCACCATAGCTATTCACCACGACGATCCAACCAACATCATAGTACAACACAGAACATCAACGTGAATGTCACGTTTGCAAACTCGTCTAAAAGAACATATAACAGTTAGACGGGTTTACAGATCAAATGACATTCACGGTCATAGATAGAAATGTATGTACTGTTAAACGCGCACTTAAAAGATCGATCAACTAAGTTCCAAATTGGCCCCAATAGCAAAACCAACACTTCACAGAAACCTGGACCAAAATAGGATATTACAAAAATCACAATTCCAAGTCAGGGGGCTACAGGAAAATTTTTGAAGCCCGTCACCACTAAATGGCCGAGGATCCGCCGCCAAAAGGGGGTAAGTGCGGCGGTTCCACGGCGCTTTAGAGGAATTAGAAGCCCAAATTTTTTCTGTACCCCTAAAATCGCCTGCACGGATTTTTAAGCCACTGGAAATAATTTTTTGACCACTTTTGAAAATCGACAGCAAATAGAAAAATGGAATCGTGATTTTGGAAATTTCCGTCGATCGATCTTTCAAGCACGTTTAAACAAGCTAGTAAGGGGTTGAAAGGGTGGCTCTGATACCATGAAGGGTTCCAGCAGCACCCCAGCCATCGAAACGCGGCCAAAATGCGGAACAAAATTTTTCTAAACTGGCGCTACCGCTACCCGATTTACGGATCGACCTTAAACCCTAAACTAGCAAACTAACTAAGAGTTAGAATCGTTATATCGAGTTGATCTGAGTCCTTCGGTCTTAATTCCAAGCTCCTAGCGGTTCTTTGACGAAGTTTGGTTGCCGGTCTTCCTTTATCTCCGATGATCCACCCGAGGGAAACGACGCAAGCTCCAACCTCGACAAACGAGGTAACCGACGCTCCAAAGTCACTAGCGATAGAGAGGGGGGTGTATGAAAGTGTCACCACAATTTTCTCTCTTTTCTTGTGCTCAAGGGAACAACCATAAAAGAAGAATGGAGTGAGGAAAACTATGGTATGAAGAACAAAACAAAATGGCTAAGTCTTTTTGGATGAATATGAGAGAGTGGAGAGTGAAGCAAGTGTAATCAAATGAAATGAATCCCCCCCCCAAAATGTGGCCGGCCCCCCATTCTCTCATTCCCATAAAAAAAGATCTCATCCAATTATCCAATAAACAATTCATACCATACTTTGCTCCATGCCTCAAAGCCATGCTTTGACTCACCTTTTCCACCTCATTTCTTAATTGAATTTCTAAAAGAAAATCAACAACGAGGTGGCATCTTCTAGAAGCTATTCCATATAAAATACGGCCCGATATATGTATCGAAATACATATAAGCGTATTCGTACAAAAATACGAATAGCCAAGAGAGAAAATAAGTAGCGAACAATAATACTAGAATACATATATAAATTATTAAATCGAAACCTGATTTAATAATCTGGCTTAATCCTAAGCCGCTCGTATTATGAACCGTCCGATTAAAGTCTGTGCAGCTAGTGCACATATTTAATCGGACACATATATGCACCAACATACAACATGTACACCATATCGTCTGAACCGTGAAGACTCTAAAGACTCGTCAATACGCTGGCAGTGGGTTTAACCACAAGCACGTCAGCGGCACTAGCTGTACGTAACGGCTACCCAGGTATTGAGCGAAAGGGAGGCCGACGAGTAAACTCATCCTGAATCCCTACTGAGCCTGACAGTGACAATATCCGTACAGTCCGGTCTGTTCGTTTAAGAGTATCGCATATCGAGTCTAAGGGGGTGGATAAAGTTAGACCTCTAACAACGCGATATTTAATGTCGGTATGAAACCCCATCACCACCTGAGAAACTATTGATCCTGGATCGATAATTCTCGTCCACCGTGGCCACGGATTTATGGTGATGGCCATCCGTACACAACGCGATATCAACCCCTAATACCGGGAGAGACGAATCCCCGACGATCCGATCACTACCTCCATGTGGCTCGGGACTGTACCCAACTAAATCCTGTTTGCACGACTCCTTTGAGCCGTGGTAGGGTAGTAATCAAAGCACAGTGGGAACTGACACGAGACAAATGACGATCTCAGGTCGACAGACTAACCTGTACACCTGTCACCTGGGAACTGCTATCTGACAATAGGTATAATACCAACTAGCAGGTTCTCGGCGAGTCCGTCCAGTATACTCATAACCCAATGAGCACCTATATACTATCTTAGGTGAACAAACTAACACCAATGGCTTGTGAGATCTGGCCACTGCCCCTCGTCGGGGTCTCGATCAGTATACACTAGTCTACACTGGAGTATCGATGCCCAGTCTCGATACTCCTACGACTAGGAACATTTAAGGATGTGCGTATAGACCCCCAGCTCCTACGTATGTGATCGCCATCACAATGCTGCAGTCAAGCAAGAATCCTATGGGCTCTATCAACATGTATATGATGATAAAGACAAACCAGATAGCATACTATCATCTTGAGTAAGACTGTTTCATCGGTATAGGTCCTGCCTCAATCATCATAATCACATGTCCGCGACTATGATAATTGCCTTAAGGGCACTATAGCCAACATCATCGTCCGAACCATGCTCTGCCTCTGGAGCCATTATGGCATCCGTCATCAGCTGCTTAAGTGAAGCCTCCTGCGGTACTGTCGGGAGAGTTAGGGCCACAATAGCCGGCTCTGGAAGCGTCGCTGCATCACCGCTTGGGATCGGCACCGCACTTAGGATAACCCGAGTTAAGGTAGTCCCTGCAATAAAATAAAGGAGAGGGTCAGACCACGAATAAAGAAAAAAAGGAATGAAGGCCACAATGAGCTGAATTATACCAAGACCCAAAGAAGCGCGGAGCCTCTCCTCCTCCTCAAATGTTTTGAGGGAAGCCGCGAGAGCCTCTTCGGCAGAGATACCTGTTAAAGAAGAAGCGTCAGTAATAGCATAATAAAAAAATAATAACCGTGGAAAGATGCGATTGAAATATACCTGACTTTGCTATAGTGATCAGTGCCGCTTCATCGCGAGCCAATCGCTCGGAAGCCGCAAGGGCAGCTTGAGGATCAGGCGCGATAAATAATCCCTTCTTGGTCCCATACTCGCACAAACTCTCGCTGTAAGGGGCATGTGGCTCCTGGCCAAGTACAATGTTAGCAGAAAAGAGTGACTTCTTCTTTTTCTGTGAGCGAGCGCCGGCAGCCGAGGATAGGAGTTTGCGCTTGGTAGTAAACTTTGGGCGATGAGTCTCGATCTTCATACCCACGCCAGACCCGAGAGACGCTGCAGCCACCGCTCCTATAGGCACACGAGGTAGAGGCTTATCAGGAAAAGCGTGCGGGGCCACAACCACAGTAGCTTCTCTTAAGGAAGGGCGAACGATGGTCCTTCGCTTCAAGGGAACGGCTGGATTACCAGCTGGGACATCACCCTTGCGATCAAGCAATAATCGCTTCTCTTCCCTGATAAAAGCACCCATCGCGTGCTTGTACCATACCACATATACGTTCAAGACTTTTGGAACGCAGCTCGGCTCGCTGATAAAGAAGTTAGACCCAGTGTTTAGCCGCATGAAATGGTGCAACGCACTACGGATACCTTCTTCTGTAGCAGCAGGCTCAACTAAAAAGGCCTCAAGCGGGACAGCCTGATTGTAGCTTTATTGTTGAGCAAAACGGTGCGGGTTGTATCTCATGAACAATGCCGAATCGTTCTTCCTAAACACTAAAAAGCCCGGCCTGATTGATTATAAGTGAATAATCTCCCGAGCTTTCAAGGTAGAAACCTCGTCTTTGAAGGTGTCCCGCAGCGGCTGCACCGTCTTAGTCGATTCCTTGCTAATGGTTAAGACCTTATCGATGAAGGTCGTGCCATCCCCGACCATACGCGGGCGAAGAACCAGACTCCGAGCCTCTCGCTGAGTGGGTTCCAAAGCGGAAGCGTCAACTAGCCGCATAACCCGAGGAAAGTTATAACTTTCATAGAAACGGGTCCGTTTGTGGACTCCAAAAGCGCCGAGCACATGCAGCTGGAGCCACGAAGTGAAATAGTGCAGCGAGAAATTTACGGACTGCATCCCCGGTTGAGTGGTGTCTGCCGCCAAGTTAAGGCCATGATACAAGTGAGCGACCCCGATGGCCACTCGCATCCCAACAACCATTCGGTGAGCTGGGTAGAAGACGGATGGCCTCATATGGCGAGAGTACATTGGGAGCGCAAACCAACTTAACTATAAGCCAAGAAACCCCAAAAAGAACGCATTTTCGTTAATATTTGAAGCTGCAAGCTCTGTAAAGGGGACGACTGGGGTATCCGGAAGAAAGAAATTCTTTTGATCGGCCTCCACTGTTGGCTGGCTGTCCAAGCCAAAACCAAACGGGTCGTCAAGCTTGGCGAATTTCGCATCTGGTTTTGATAAGACTTTCGGGTGAAGAAAGCGAGCAATGAAATCTGCGAAGCTGACCCCGTGTCCTCCGGATTCGAGAAACAAACTTTCGTAAATTTTCAACACCTTAATCAGACTTAGGAATTGATGTTGAATGGCGTTCTCCGGGGTGAGCCCCATCACCACTGATTTGGTGGCAAAGATGTACTCGTTAGGAGGAAGTAGCTCCTCATAATGTTCTCCCCTGACGGGTACCCGGAGATCTCCGCGAACTCCTCCAAAGAAATGAAAACCTCTCGATCTGATAGAAGGAAGGTGTGAGTTGGTACATTCCATTGTTCCAAGAAAGTTTTGACCCACCATACGGGGGGCGTGGAATACTGGAAAAAAGACGCGTAAACTACAGGGTTACAACCCAAGCTTTAGCAGCAGTGATTTCTTGGCCGACAAAATGTAGCAAGCCCACTACAAGTACCCGGTTGGATGGAGAGGAGTCAAGCCTATCATATATGGTTGTCCCTAAGAGCGCGACTCGCCTTGACATATACACCATCCCAGAGTATCCAAAGCTATCGGCGGCTGTATGGGTATCGCGGCCATAGAGGGCTGAAGGCAACCATCCGTAGTCCAGTTAACCTCCTCTACAACATAGTTCACTGGGGGTGAGTCGGCGTAGTGGATCGCCGAAATAGGTTCCGAAGGTACCGCACAAGAGAAGCCATGTCGATCCCGGATGATTTGATTGTACCACGACCCCCACAAATGAAGAGACTTTTGCTCTGAGTCGTGATCTTTGATCAGTGCGAAGACTTCCCTATCCACGGGTGCGTCAGGGAATGCGCTTTCCGGATGAACAAATGGGAAAGAAGTGTCAAAATACATAGTACCTGCACGAAAAAGAGCAAGAGTTAGCTGTCAAGGCTATAGTTCAAATTCTGACATTTGGTACTTTAAATTTTGTACCACACTGCAATGCAGTGGAAAGGGACCATAGGGGACCCACTAAATCAAGATGACGGCTCATCATTGATGAGACAGTTACTCATTAAAGAGTAAATCCTAAAAGGATTCTTATTTAATGAGAGGCCCCTCGGGCCAAGGAGTTAAACTCCCTTGAGAGCAACGCTCTGCAGAAAGGAGTGACATCTGTCAACTCTAATCATGAGAGGAAAAAAATTCCCTAAAAATTTCGAGAGCTATGCTCTGTGAAGACTATGGAATCATCCATCAAAGCCCTAAAAAAGAAAAGCTTTTGCAGAGTAAAAACTCTAAGATCTTCAAGATCTATGAACAAACTGTAAGAGTTCTTCATGGAAAATGAACAGTATTCCAGTTCATCGGTTAAAATCACCATAAAAAGATTATATCTTGAAGATTTATGATCTAAAGATGGGCACGGCTCTGTCAATGGCCAAAACCCTAAAACATTTTTAGATCTACGATCTGAGAAGAGCAGAGCTCTGTTAAAAAGTTTAAGCCTTACCAAATTTGGGCAGAGTTTTGACTTTAAGAAGTTCTTAAGGCAGAGAGCTATGCTCTGAAGAGAGAATTCAATTCTTAGAGAAAATAAGAAAACAAGAAGATGAACAAGCAGTCATCTCAAGGGCCAAAGGCCCTATTTATAGGCGCTGGAAGTCGATCCAACTTCCAAGTTGATCTAACGGTGGAAACGTTGCCACCACTGCACTCACGTGTAAGCCACGTGAGCGCAACAATGGGGGGGCATTTATTTCCCAAATCAGAGAGCAAAGCTCCATTCAAAATTCAAAATTTGAAATGAGTCAATGCCTCATAAGAGCGCCAGCGCTAAGAGTCAAAGACTCTGAGGCAGCGCTCACGTGCAAAGCACGAGAGCGCTCGCGCCAAGAGCGCCAGCGCTGAGAGTCAAAGACTCTGAGGCAGCGCTCACGTGCAAAGCACGAGCACTCTTGACTCTGAGTCAACGCTCACGTGCAAAGCTCGAGAGCGCCAGCGCTAAGAGTCAAAGACTCTGAGGCAGCGCTCACGTGCAAAGCACGAGAGCGCCAGCGCCAGAACTAAAAGTTCTCAACTCTTGGATCAAAGATCCAACGAAAATGATAAATCATCAAATTACCAGAATTAAATTTTGATTGAGGAAACACTCCTTAAATCTTTCTAAACCAGAAAGACCATGCTCTGTAAATCAAAGCACCGTTGGATCAAAGATCCAATGGTGATTAAAAATCACCGAGATACAACATAAATTCTGTATGGGAAAATATTTTTCCAATCTTGTTAATAATAAGAAAACTATGTTCTGTAAAACAGAAGCCCTTGGATCAAAGATCCAACGGTGGGAAATATTCCCCAAATCAATTAGAGATTTCTCAATGAGAGATTTTCTTAACTAATTCAACAAGTCAGCCTCCCCTATGTAAAGGACCCAAGACTTCAAGTCTTGTAGACAGAAACCTCCCCATAAGTTCTCAAATCGAAAGAAGAAAAACAGTGAAACCCTCTATAAACTTCAAGTTATCAGAAAAGAAAGGAGAAGAGCAAGCTCTAAGAAGAAGAACCTTCTTCAAGGTGATGAAAAAGAAGAGAGATCATAACATCTCCTTCATATTTGAGAGTTTAATTCTAACAACATAAGAATATAGTTCTTTTCTAGATCACAGATCTATAAGACAAGGTCTTCCACAAAAGTAAAAGAGATCGCAGCATCTCATCAAGAAAGAGAAGAACTTAGTTTCTAGATCCATGAGATAAAGTCTCTTATAAATCGAGAATTTAATTCTCAGAGCACAGAACTGATCAGAGCTGGCAAAGAAGCGCCTTAGCGCTCCAATTTATAATAAGCGCTTTAGCGCTCCAAGTCTGGCGCTCAGCGCCAAGCGCTCCACGTGCTCCTCACGTGGGCGCTCTTTTATAATAAGCGCTATAGCGCTCTAAGTCTGGCGCTCAGCGCCAAGCGCTCCACGTGCTCCTCACGTGGGTGCCCTTTTATAGGAAGCGCCGTAGCGCTCCCGGTCTGGCGCTCAACGCCTGGCGCAACACGTGCTCCTCACGTGTGCGGTAAGGAATTACGAAGAGCTCTGTAAACCAGGCCCCAGCGCCATAACAAGTGTTCAACACTCAAAAAAAGACAAAAAGAAAAGGGGTGTCAGAACTCAAATCAATGCTCAGCATTATTGAATAAAAAAGGGGCTGAGCCCAAACAAATGTGCAACATTTTATTCAAAATAGGTGAACTGAGTCTAAACAAGTGTTCAAACACTCTATTCAGAACTGAGTGGACTGAGGCCAAGTTGGCCATAAGTCCCTAATTCAAATTAACCGAGCCCATATGCTCACAATCTTTTTAATTGGTCTTAGTCCTAAATCTGACTATAGATCTCCCAACCAACATTCGTTCGAGGGTACATCTTTCCATACCTCTGATACATGTCGTTGTAATTCTTCAACGTCTTCAGAGTGATGGAGGGTCCCAATAACCAATAACTTTTAGCACACTCTCCAAACCGCCAAACCAAAACCCCATTGACTATGATGTCTTTAAACTATGGACTATGAGGTCCTTAAGCTCATCGATTATTATGTCCTTAAACCCAATGGACTGTAACGTCCCTAAACTAAACTCTATAGACTATGATGTCTTTAAACTATGGACTATGAGGTTCTTAAACTCATAGACTATGATGTCCTCAAACCTAATTGACCGTAACGTTCTTAAACTAAACTCTATAGACTATGACGTCTTTAAACTATGGACTATGAGGTCCTTAAACTCATGGACTATGATGTCCTTAAACCCAACGGACCACAATGTCCTTATAAACTAAAGAAAATCCTGTTGAGTAGATCTTAGTCTAAAATTAGACTAACGTATTCTCAACAAACGTTTAAGTTGATCTTAATCAGAACAAGATTAACAATCCTTAAACCAACCCAAACCCAAATCTAAGAAAATACGGATTTGGACTAATCCACGCCCTACGGGCGACAACACAAATTAGTCTCCATATACAATCCACGGGCAACCAACAACAAAGCAAACACATACGATACGAAGTGACCTTCTGGAGCAGGAGAAAGTGGTTACCGCTACGGGGTAATGTAATTAACTGCAGGGGCTTCCGCCTGTAGAGAAGAGCGTCTCTACAATAAAAAAACCCTCACAACGAGGGGGAATCTGACGAAATCTGCTACAATGGCCGCATCCGTCTAAACCTCCGATACACGGTGCCATAAATCAACTTGGCATCTTCGGAGAGGTAGACGGATAAAAATAAATAGCATCTGCCCCCAAAATTCAGGCCAGACGTCTCAACGTCTCGGCCGCGTCTTTCGGCGGCGAACATATATATCTATTATCAAAATATCTATTTTAATTATATAAATATTCCAAGTTTTCTAAATCAAAAGAATCACTATTACATGAAAATACCATCCAAATACAACACAATTCCAATATTTCAATAAAATACCATATATTATGAAGTTAGGTTTTACTCACTAGAAATTTCACTTGTATAAAAATATACATCTATGAAAAGCCTAAAGACGATAATTAAATGCTTGAGCTGTATTTTGAAAATTATAACAAACTATTTTCAAATAAAACCCCCTCAAGTTATACTAAATTACAATAAAAACCCTAGTAAATATAGGTTTAAGCGGGACCGGTCTCTTGAGCCTCAGGGAGCCGGGGATATGGGTGCTTTCCTATTTAAGGTAGAAAATCTAACAAACGGTGTTATCAACACGGTAATTGTTTTGGAAAAAGACACAAATACTGCCGTCCATGTGCAGCAGTTACTGATAATACCAACACTAATTCAGGATTTCAAGTTCTTTTTCAAAGTATCTGACTCAAACTAAGTCTCAATCTAATCAATCTGACTTGAATATGATTTAAATATAAACTACAATTCAACATGAATCCGTCTATTCAATCTATATCAATCTATATTGACTGAATTGAACCATGGATATACTCCGTCTACATGACTCTCCATTTATATCCATTCCATTTACTGATATCATGGTTTCGGCAAGTCATCCATCTATATAACAAACAATACAAACAATACAATCAAGACATCGCGGGGTTTATAAGGGGTAGATTGGTACAGAAGGTGTTAAAAGTGACATGAGACTGTAACCATAATATATCTAACCTGAATATCCATTGCCGTTGTACCGTGGCTGAACGGTTCTTTATGCTACATATATCTTAGTCTCCGGAATAGTGGGACTCCTCTCATATACACTGGCATTTTTTGTACCAAGCTACAAACAACAACGTTAACAATATAATATAACTTTAAAAGTTACATTCTCCTTCTGTCTATTCTTTCTATACCTATTCTTTGGGACTTACTGAGCGATTGTTCGCTGACGATATTCTTTTTCTTCTTCCTTTGGAATGTTGTCAGGTGGATCGGACCTTCTGGAGACAGAGCCCAGCAGCAAGGACTTGGATCAGATAGCCTTCGACCCAGAGCTCTAGATTACTTGTACATATTTTCATTTCTGTTATGCTATTGTTTATGCATTGCTTTCATTCCATGTATTTACATTTCAGCTGTATTGTAATAAGAATGTTGAATAAATAAAGTTGATGTTTATTTACATCTTGTCTCCTGCGTACTTTACCTTATATTGCCTAGATACGCTTAACGTGTTTACTTCTGAGTAAATACGTAGCGGTCTCGTCGCGTCCTCTTACCGTACACCGGAAAGCGGGGAGTGACAATAGGTAAACATGAATATAAAGAATAACACAAATATGAACAGTGAGGTATGTTTGTGTATGTGAAGTGCGATGAGTAATCTAAACTGTGCTATTGGGTTATCTACTCTAAAATTTTTGAAATCAATTTAATGGAATCGTCGATGTAACTCAATAGTATCCCGTGCATGCCCGGGACCACGGTCAAGATTCTCGGGCTGAATCCGAGACGTGCCGCTACGCAGTAAACAGGTAACATGTTCAGATGAATGATGTTAGCAGTAGCATCCCGGGGATGGCCTAGCCCGTAAAGACTGATCAGTATAAGTATCGAACTGTTGAGTTGTAAGTCAGGTTTCATCATTGATTTCCCCTTACCTCCAAGGGTATGTGTTCAAGTCAGGTAATGATAATGTAAGTCTAATGCTAACACATGATCAAGCAGGTACAGGTTTTGTCTATGTAGACAACAGGTTACATTCGTCAGGACAACAAGTCAGGATTGTTGGCATTAGTAAAAAGATCAGGTAACAAGTCAAGTAGTGTGTCAGGACATGTCATGTGGTGCATATGTATCAAATGGACACCAAATGTGAAACTATAATCGATATCGGAATCACGGTAAATAGTGCTAATGTCAGGATGCATATGTATCTATTTGTAATAACCTATGTACGTATCCATGACGACGTATGATGCACATTAGAAAGCACGTTGTACTAATATAACAGTAATATGATATACTGAGGTTCCGACATGATATGCAATTGACAGTACAGATACTAACGGATATCGAAAAACGGTAAAACTATAACATTGGATGCATAATTAAAATACATGTATTATTTTTATTCATATGGATATAAATATATTAACATAGTATGTTGCAAGATAAACTTGTCTCGGAAACAATGGTCAATGTGCAGGTGGCTTGGTGCAACACGACACGACACGGTGCGTGAAGTGGCATGACATGGTGCTGGGTCCTACGGTGACACGGGACTGATGCAATGGTGGCACATAAGTGGCATGAGCTGAGCACAAAGCGGGCATGGCATGGCACGGTCATGGCACGGTCTGGGTACGGTGCATGGCACGGTCATGGCATGGTCTGGATACAGTGCATGGTCTGGTGGTGGTCTGGTTTGGGTCTGGTGGTGGTTCGGTCATGATTTGGTCCATGGTCTGGTGTGTGGTCTGGTGGTGATCTGGTGTACGGTCTAATGGTGGCACGGTCTGGTGGTGGTCTGGTGGTGATCTGGTACATAGTCTGGAGGTGGCACGGTCGTGACAAGGTGATGGCACGGTCGTGGTCTGGAGGTGGCACGGTCGTGATCTGGTGGTGGCACGGTCAAGGCATGGAAGTGGTGATGATAAGATTGTGGTATTGTAGTGGTACTGTAGTGATGGTATGGTCTGTCTGGATCTTCAGCGACGTGCGTGACTCCGGTGAGACGGCCGAAAAGCAAGATAAAGAGAGAAAGAAAAGAGAAGAAGGAGAAGAAGAGGAATGGGTGTTAGTAGTTTGAATCTATTGGTAGCATTTGTATGTAGGAAATAGTCCCACATTGGATGAAGAGACGAATGTCCAAGCCTTTATAATAATTCCCAATATTTAAGTAATATTTTAAACAAAGTGGGTTATGAGCCAAGTGGGCCTAATTTTTAGCGGGCTTATAATATTTATTTATTATTGTCTTTGATAGGGCACTTGGGGCATCTTAGAGTTGACTTGATAACAGAGTTTGCCTTTTATGAATTTCAAATTCAAAGGTTGTCTGAAAAACCGTCTACTGCAGTTTTGTTATCTGAACAGTTACAACCATCCAAACAGTTGTATATGTTCAACTCTATAAATTAAGTCCATCTCTTCACAAATTTTGCATCTTCTTCTCAATATTTTTTAAGAGAGTTTCAAGGGCTTTGTTGTATCTTGGGGGCGATTGCCTTCTGCTGTATTCCCATAATGGGGGCAATATCACCTTTCGGAAAGTGTATCATACACACCTCAAATCTTTTAATTCTGTCTTTAGCAAACTACAAATTCAACAATCGAAGGGTGATATTCTATGGAGACAGAATTAAATTCAAGTGTCAATGTTCATTTCCAGAACCAAGATATTATCAAACTGGATTGATTCGATGGGAGTAATTACACTAGATGGAAAGACAAGATTGTGTTCTTTTTGACCGCCTTGAATATTTTTTACGTGCTCGATCCAGACTTGCCGCCAATTCCAGATTCAACCTCAACTTCAAATGATGCTGAGAGTGCCAAGACAGAGAAAAACAAGTGTGAAGAAGATGAACTGGTTTGTCGCGGGTACATTCTCAATTCCATCATCGATCATCTGTATGATCTTTACAGAAATATGAAGACACCAAAATAAATCTGGAGCGCCCTTGAAACAAAGTACAAAAATGAGAAGAAAGGTACGGATAAATTTCTAGCGCTTAAATATTTTGAATTTAAGATGACCGATGACATGCCAATCATGGATCAGGTGCATAAATTAAAAATTCCCGTCTCTAAACTGAGCGAACTTGAAATTAAAATTCCTGATTCGTTTCAAGTTGGAGCAATTCTATTTAAATTTCTTCCTATTTGGAATGAATACAGAAAGAAAATTCTGCACTCTCCTGAAAATTTTACCATAGAGCAATTTTAGACTCATCTGCAGATTGAGGCAGAGAACCGTGCACGTGACATGATTTTTCTTAGTTCTAAATCTAACATTAAAGTGAATCATGTCGGTGAAAATGGTCATAGAAAATTTTAGAACAATTTCAAAGTCCAGATGAAGGGAAATGATTTTAAGAAATCTAATTTTGCAAAGAAGAAATTACATTCTTATAACTGTGGAAAGAAAGTCCACTATGTAAACGATTGCAAGTTCAGAAATACCGGGAAAAAACTTGGTTTTGGATCAGAAAATAGCAATAAGGCAAATCTAATAGAAATTGAAGTCAAAGAACTTATTGCTATGGTTTCTGACATGCAGATAGGCATGATTACGGAATTGCATATGGCTGCATAACTAGAACCGCAGATTGGTAGCTGGATTCTGGCACAACCATATGCAATAACAAAGTAGTGTTTAAAACCTACACGGATCAGAAAAACCCTGAAGAAGAGTTGATAGGAAACCACGTTTCAACCAAAGTGCTTGGTAAAGGAAGTGTTGAATTGAAGTTTACATCTGGACAGAAACTTACTCTTCTTAATGTATTTCATGTTCCTGATTTGAGGAAAATCTTGTATCTGCAAATCTGTGTGCAAGAAGAGATTTAAAATTGTTCTAGAGTCTGATAAAATTGTAATATCGAAGAATGGTATATTGTAGGAAAGGGATATTCCTGTGATGGCATATTCAAACTCAGTATTAATAAAATAAATTGTGTGTTTGCTTATATTGTTGAGTATTTTTCTTCTTTGTGGCATATTAGATTATGTCATTTAAATTTTCGCTCTTTAAAGTATATGTCTTGTAACACCCTAGTTCATTTATACCAGTTCTATTTTGAGTATTTCTTTATTTATAGTAATTTCCTGATTTATTGTATTTTGGGTGCAAATAGCGTATTTGGTATCTGTGTTTACATCCGACCCGACCCGCTTGCTGGAAACTGTCTTGATTCCTATTTGTGATTTATCCCGGCTAGTTACGTGGATCCGTGCACTTTCATATTTTTTTTTGTTTATACTGCATACTGGCATTATATCTGGCATCTGTATTTTTTTAATATAACATTTAAAGTCAAATGAAACATTTTAAAAATATCTAGCATGGCTTGCACTATACCCTTGACCCTGTGGTAGCATCCGCACCTCGTGTTCTCGTCCCGTTTAGTGAAACAGACTCGTTTGGATGGCTACGTGCATGCTACGTGCATCCGTTCTTGGGGGTATGCTTTTTCGTTACCCGGATATCCTGTTTTGAAGTTGGTTGACACGTATATTAACCGTATTTTCAAACCATAATTTTAGACCCGACCCGGGCGTGTTTTGGACTATTTTTGTATTAGCTAAAAACTCAAAATTAACTAATATTATATTAATATATTCTAACTGTTATTATATATACGTATAAAAAATTTTCATAACTAAAATATTTTTTCCTAAATCCTACACAGATCTTTCTCTCTATCTCTCTCCTCTCGATCTTTCTTTCTCTCTCTATCTCTCTCCTCTCGATCTCCCTCTCTCTCCTCTCTCTCTCCTCTAGCGGACGAGATCCCATCACCCTTTCCCCACTACGGTCACCTTCTTCTCTCCTCACCTCACGAAACCCACGACCACGAGAATCCTCGACGAGGAACCCATCGCCGCTGATCTCCCTCGTTGGCCTCATCTCCACCTCCCTCACCTCGCCTCTTTCCTCCTTACACCAGAGCACCCCGGCATGTCGCCGACCACCACAACCCAACACTGTACCCATCGTTGCCTCTGTCCTCGTCCCTGCACCTCGCCTGTGTCGACCACTGCCGGCGACCGCCTTACCGTCACCAAGACCTTCCTCAACCCCTTCTGACCTTCATCATCACCACCACTCCACTTCTTCCTCAACCCTGCAAACCCAACTGACATACTACTGCTCCTTGAGAACCGCGACCACTACCTCGCCGGCGCCTCGCCGGAGCTCCGACCCCATCGGCCTCACCCCATCACCACCACCTCTCTCCTCTCTCATCTCCTCTTCTCTGCACCAGAAACCCGGCACCCCGATCCCTGACATCAAGAAACCCGCAACCCCATTGCCTCGTTGCCGGAAAACCTTCGCCTGCACCCTCGCCGTCAATGACCCATCGTCGACATCCCCTCACCCTTGTCTCTGACCCCAGAGCAAAACCTGAGCACCAGCCCCTATCCTTCTTCTTCCTCTTCTTATTTCTTCTTCTCTTTCTTGTTCTCGATTTCTCTTTTTCCAATCATCGTCGGAGCCGTGTCGTCACCAATGATCTAAGCGACCTAGTGGACGTCCCAGCCAGCGTGGTTACCTTCTTGCCTTGCCTGGACCTGTCTCGTGTGCAGTGTGTGCGTTGCGACGTTTACCCAACGTCGGACGCAGCGTGCGCACCCCGTCGTGTGATCCGTTCAGGCAAGTTTATCTTGCTACATGCTATGATACATATGTTGCATCCATATGAATAAAAATATTACATGTTTATTTTATTGTGCATCCATATTACAATTTTACAGTTTTTCGATACCCGTATGCATCCATACCGTTATTTACATATCTAGTCGCATGCAAGTTTATCTTGCTACATGCCATGTTATATATTTTGCATCCATATGAATAAAAATATCACATGTTGATTGCATTGTACATCCATATTAATGTTTACTGTTTTCGGATACCCGTGTGCATCCATATCATTTATTATATGTATAGTTGCATCTACAGATCATATTATTTCATGTTACTGTTATATTAGCACCCCATGCTTGATAATGTGCATCCTACATAGTCATGAAGTTGTAGATGAAATCCCTGATAGATATTTGTGCATCCGTGTTTTACTGTGCATCCGTACTTTTATCGTGCACCCGTACTTGCTCCAGTTTTATTACGAGCATCCGTTTGATAGTTGTGCGCTACCTGTCATGACCTGATAGAACACTACTTGACATGTTACCTGATCCTGTTTCTAATACCGACAATCCTGACATGTTGTCCCGATGGACATATCCTGTTGTCTGTATAGACAAACCTGTACCTTCTTGATCCTGTGTTGGCATTAGCTCCAGATTTATCAATACCTAACTTGTACACATAATTTAGGGGTAAGGTGAAATCAATGATGAAACCTGACTTGTAACTCAACAGTTCGACGCTTATAATGATCAGTTTTGGGGGGTAGGCCAGTCCCGGGATGATATTGCTGACATCATTCGTCTGTACATGTTTCCTGTTTGTGCTTAGTGGCACGTCTCGGATTCAGCCCCGAGAGTCTGGACCGTGGTCCTGGGTATGCACGGGATACTATTGAGTTACATCGACGATTCATCAAATTGATTTCAAATACTTGAGAGTAGATAACCCAGTAATATAGTTAGATTACTCATCGCACATCACATACACTGATACACTTCACTGTTCCATACTCATGTTACTGTTATACACTTATTTCTGTTCATACTCATGCCTGCATATCTTGTTATCTCTAATTATATTTTATTGTTTGATATTATGACGCACTGACGTCTGGATTTCGCATGGCCCAGATCCTCTACCTTTGTCGTAGGCCGAGCAGGAGTACTTCCGTCGACAGGCCGAGCAGTGAGGAGCCTGTTAGTATCTTAGTTTAGTTTTCTTTCCGTACTTTCATTTCCTGATGTGAGCCCGTATTTGGGACATACTTTCCAGATTGTTATCGTTATTTCGATTTATTGCTTTCGCATATTATTTCTTGACTCTTTATTCTGGCAGATGGACATGTACTAGATAGATTATTTATTTTACTGTTCTTGATATCTTATAGACAGCCGTAATGTCACTGTGGAGGGATGTTACCTAGCCACAGGTAGTATGGTTGGCTTTGTCACGTGCCGATCTTAGCGCACTCTGGGAAGCGGGGCGTGACAGGGTTTGTTTGGTATCAGAGACATAGGATTTAGGTTAATCGGGTTTGATTCTTTTGTAGTTAGGTATTGGACCCAATACACGAATCAGAAAACCCGTAATTAGGAACATGTCCTGCCACATTGTTGTCCTGATTCTTGAATCTTATCTTTCTCTTGACCCTTGGCTTGACGATATGCAAACAACTTTGCATCTCGGCTTGAAACCTTTTGGTTCTATTGTTTCTCCTTTCCTATTCATTGATTCTGATACTAGAATTTGGGCGACTTGAACGGAGTTATGTGATTGTAACTATGAACTGCAGCATGGTTACAATGCAGTACTCTATTTAAGTAACTTGAAGTTCTAGTCTTGATTCACTTTCTTGTTTCATGGTCGTTATATTGTCTTGCTTTTCATTGCTTACCAGTTCATGTTTTATCGCATGCTTGAATACTGTTTACCGTGCTTATCTTCTTTAGTGTCTTGGCATCAGATGAAGTCGTTTCAGGAATCCTACTTGTTCATGTTTTTCCTGTATTAGAATTATTCGATTCTGGTGCATCCTATTGTTGTATGTCGTCCAAGTTTATTACTGCACATTCGATTTCTTGCACGACACTGTCTAGTTGTTGGGACATACACACTGGGAACAGAAAGATCATATCTTGCAGTGAGTGCAAGGATTGTTCTGTTGTTATTTGCGGACGAGAGTTATTTGTAGATTTCTTGGTGATCGATACTGGCAGTTATGATGTTGTCTTAGGAATGGATTTTCTCGGCACTTTCCACGCTCACATTGATTGTAGGGAAAAGAAAGTGATTTTCCAGATTCCCGGACATCCGGAGTTTGTTTTTGCTGGAGGAAGCAGCTCTGTCGGGCCAGTCGAGTTTAGGGCTAGGCCGACAAACAGTGTTCTTTCATCGATAGAAGTTGATAAGGAGGAAGCGCTAGCTGTAGTTCGAGAGTTTATGGACGTGTTCGAAAACATCTCAGGATTACCGCCAAAATGAGATGTGGAGTTCGCGATCGATCTTGTTCCTGATGTAGCGCCAATCTCAAAAGCGTACTATCCGATGGCACCGGTAGAGTTGGAAGAAGTCAAGAAGAAGATTACTGAATTGTTAGAGAAGGGTTGGATTCGCAGCAGCAATTCACCCTGGGGAGCTCCAGTTCTTCTAGTCAAGAAGAAAGATGGCACAAGGAAAATGTGCATCGATTATCGAGAATTAAACCAGGTGACTATTAAGAACAAGTACCCGATCCCTCGCATTCGCGAATTATTCGAGCAACTCAGTGGCGTGAGGGTATTCTCGAAGCTGGATTTGCGATCCGGATATCATCAAGTTCGAGTTAAATCAGAGGATATTTGAAAGACTGCGTTCCGAACTCAATATGGACATTACGAATATTTAGTGATGCCATTCGAAGTCACGAATACACCGACGATATTTATAGACTTGATGAACTGAATCTTTTCACCGTTCTTGGACCAGTTTATAGTGGTGTTCATCGATGATATTCTGGTCTACTTGAGGAGCCTAGAAGAGCATGCAGAACACTTAAATATCGCATTGCAGACATTGAGGAAAGAAAGATTGTATGAAAAAATGAGCAAGTGCGAGTTTTGGCTTGAAGAAGTGATGTTTTTGGGGCACGTCGTATCCGGAAGTGGAATCGCTGTTTATCCCAAGAAGATTGCAGCAGTTCAAGATTGGCCGATTCCGAAGAACGTAGTAGAGTCAGAAGTTTTCGTGGACTTGCCGGATATTACAGAAGGTTCGTGGAGAATTTTGCTCGCTTAGCTGAGCCTTTGACCAAGCTTACGTGAAAGGAGGTACCGTTCGTATGGACGGATAGTTGTGCGTCAGGTTTTGAGGCGTTGAAGCAAAGATTGATAATCGCTCCTATTTTGACCATACCAGACGCTTCCGGAGGATTGGTGATTTACAGCGACGCATCTGGGAAAGGTTTGGGATGTGTTTTGATGCAGCATGGGAAGGTTATAGCTTACGCATCGAGACAGTTGAAAACCCATGAGAAGAATTAGCCAACTCATGATTTGGAGCTTGCAGCAGTGATTTTCGCTTTGAAAAATTTGGAGACACTACTTATTGGGCGAAAGGGTCGAAGTATTCACCGATCACAAAAGCCTAAAGTACGTGTTCACGCAGAAAGAGCTTAATATGAGGCAGCGTAGATGGTTGGAGCTGATGGTTAACTATGATCTTGATCTAAAATACCATCCGGGGAAAGTTAATATAGTGCCGAATGCGCTTAGTCGGTTGCCAGCAATTCGGATGTTGACTGCACAGAAGGAGCTTATCGAGGATTTTCGGAGATTCGAGTTGGAGATCGTGCTACCGCATTCTTTGGGACAGTTGATGCAGCTGCAAGTACAGTCATCATTGATCGAGAGTATTAAAGCAGCGCAGTCACATGATCCAAGATTGCAGAAGTTTCGAGAATAGGTTGAAGTAGGAGTTCGAACGGACTTGTTGATTCATGAAGATGGTTCGTTGCGTTATGATAGCCGTTTGTGTGTACCGAAGGGAGACATTCGCGAAGAAGTGATGAAGGAGGCGCACAGTTCTGCATATTCCGTACATCTAGGAGGCACGAAGATGTACCGTGATCTAAGACAACATTTCTGGTGATAAGGCAGAAAAGGAGATTGCCCGCTTTGTAGCGAAGTGCTTGGTATGTCAGCAAGTTAAGGCCGAACATCAAAGGGTAGCTGGTTTATTGCAACCACTTCCGATTCCTCAGTGGAAGTGGGAACATATAACTATGGAGTTCGTGACAACTTTACCGCGGAGTCCAAAGGGCAATAATGCAGTTTGGGTGATTGTTGATCGATTGACCAAGGCAGCTCATTTCATACCATTTCGAGTTGGTCAGTCAACAGAAGCGTTAGCAGAATGGTACATGCAGGAGATGGTGAGATTGCATGGAGTACCTGTGAGCATCGTTTCCGACCGTGACACCCGATTCTTATCGCATGTCTGGAGGAGTTTACAGGAAAGTTTAGGGATGCGATTGAAGTTTAGCACCGCTTATCATTCTCAGACAGATGGCCAGTCGGAGAGAACGATCCAAACTCTTGAAGACATGTTGAGAGCTTGCATGTTAGACTTCAAGGGCTTATGGGAGGATCATCTACACTTGGTGGAGTTTTCGTATAATAAAAGCTTCCTGGCGACTATTCAGATGGCTCCATTCGAAGTATTGTATGGTCAAAAGTGTCGCTCACCCGTTTGTTGGGACGATATTGGAGAACGAAGATTGTTAGGACCGGATTTGATCGTGCAAACCGTGGAGAAAGTTAATATTATCCGGAATCACACGAAGGCAGCACAAGATCGGCAGAAGAGTTGGGCCGATATATCGAGAAGACCTCTAGAGTTCGCTGTTTGTGATCTGGTGTTCTTAAAGATATCACCGACTAGAGGAGTGATTCGTTTTGGGAGTTGAGGCAAGCTTAGTCCTCGATTCGTGGGGCCTTTCGAGATTATGGAGCGTGTTGGAGAAGTGGCTTATCGATTGGCGTTACCACAATCTTTGGCGAATGTTAATGACATATTTCATGTATCTCAACTCCGTAGGTATATTCGAGATGAAACACACGTGCTAGATCATTCGGAGCTGACTGTAAGGGAGGATTTGACCTAGGAAGAACGACCGATGTCGATTGCTGATAGAAGAGAAAAGGTCCTCAAGAACAAGGTTATCCCTCTCGTACTTGTTTCTTGGGGAGATCGCTCGTATGGAAAATCGACTTGGGAACGTGAAGACGAGATTCGACAGAAGTTTCCACACCTCTTCTTGTATATTCATGCTTGTTTTTCTTTTCTTGTTCCTGGAATTTCGAGGACGAAATTCTTTTTCTAGTTGGGTATAATGAAATACCCTAGTTCATTTATACCAGTTCTATTTTGAGTATTTCTTTATTTATGGTAATTTCCTGATTTATTGTATTTTGGGTGCAAATAGCGTATTTGGTATCTGTGTTTACATCCGACCCGACCTGCTTGCTGGAAACTGTCTTGATTCCTATTTGTGATTTATCCCGGCTAGTTACGTAGATCCGTGCACTTTCATATTTTTTTGTTTATACTGCATACTGGCATTATATCTGGCATCTGCATTTTTTTTAATATAACATTTAAAGTCAAATGAAACATTTTAAAAATATCTAGCATGGCTTGCACTATACCCCTGACCCTGTGGTAGCATCCGCACCTCGTGTTCTCGTCCCGTTCAGTGAAACAGACTCTTTTGGATGGCTACGTGCACGCTACGTGCATCCGTTCTTAGGGTTATGCTTTTTCATTACCCGGATATCCTGTTTTGATGTTGGTTGATACGTATATTAACTGTATTTTCAAACCATAATTTTAGACCCGACCTGGACGTGTTTTGGACTATTTTTGTATTAGCCAAAAACTCAAAATTAACTAATATTATATTAATATATTCTAAGTGTTATTATATATAGGTATAAAATTTTTTCATAACTAAAGTATTTTTTCCTAAATCCTACACAGATCTTTCTCTCTATCTCTCTCCTCTCTCTCTCTCTATCTCTCTCCTCTCTTTCCCTCTCTCTTCTTCTCGCGGACGAGATCCCGTCACCCTTTCCCCACTACGGTCACCTTCCTCTCTCCTCACCTCATGAAACCCACGACCACGAGAATCCTCAACGAGGAACCCGTCGCCGCCGATCTCTCTCGTCGGCCTCGTCTCCACCTCGCTCACTTCGCCTCCTTCCTCCCTACACCAGAGCACCCCGGCACGTCGCCGACCACAACAACCCAACACTGCACCCATCGTTGCCTCTGTCCTCATCCCTGCACCTCACCTACGTCGACCACTGCCGGCGACCACCTTGCCGTCACCAAGACCTTCCTTAACCCCTTCTGACCTTCATCATCACCACCACTCCACTTCTTCCTCAACCCTGCAAACCCAACTGACATACCACTGCACCCTAAGAACCGCGTCCACTGCCTCGCCGGCGCCTTGCCGGAGTTCCGACCCTGTCGGCCTCACCCCATCACCACGACCTCTCTCCTCTCCTCTGCCCTGCACCAGAAACCCGGCACCCCGATCCTCGACATCAAGAAACCCGCAACCCCATTGCCTCATCACCGGAAAACCCTTGACTTCACCCTCGCCGTCGATGACCCATCGTCGTCATTCCCTCGCCCTTGTCTCTGACCCCAAAGCAAAACCTGAGCCCCAGCCCCTATCCTTCTTCTTCCTCTTCTTATTTCTTCTTCTCTTTCTTGTTCTCGATTTCGCTTTTTCCGGTCATCGCCGGAGCCATGTCGTCGCCAACGATCAAGGCGACCCAGTGGACGTTCCCAGCCAACGTGGTTACCTTCTTTCCTTGCCTGGATCTGTCCCGTGTGCCGTGTGTGCATTGCGATGTTTACCCGACGTCGGACGCAGCGTGCGCACCCCGTCGTGTGATCCGTTCAGGCAAGTTTATCTTGCTACATGCTATGATATATATATTGCATCCATATGAATAAAAATATTACATGTTTATTTTATTGTGCATCCATATTACAATTTTACAGTTTTTCGATACCCATATGCATCCATACCGTTATTTACATATCTAGTCGCATGCAAGTTTATCTTGCTACATGCCATGTTATATATTTTGCATCCATATGAATAAAAATATCACATGTTGATTGTATTGTGCATCCATATTAATGTTTACTGTTTTCGGATACCCGTGTGCATCCGTATCATTTATTATATGTATAGTTGTATCTACAGATCATATTATTTCATGTTACTATTATATTAGCACCCCATGCTTGATAATGTGCATCCTACATAGTCATGAAGTTGCAGATAAAATCCGAATAGATATTTGTGCATCCGTGTTTTACTGTGCATCCGTACTTTTATCGTGCACCCGTACTTGCTCCAGTTTAATTACGAGCATCCGTTTGATACCTGTGCGCTACCTTTCATGACCTGATAGAACACTACTTGACATGTTACCTGATCCTGTTTCTAATGCCGACAATCCTGACATGTTGTCCCGATGGACATATCCCGTTGTTTGTATAGACAAATCTGTACCTGCTTGATCCTGTGTTGGCATTAGCTCCAGATTTATCAATACCTGACTTGTACACATAACTTGGGGGTAAGAGGAAATAAATGATGAAACCTGACTTGTAACTCAACAGTTCGATGCTTATACTGATCAGTTTTGGGGGCTAGGCCAGTCCCGGGATGATATTGCGTACATCATTCGTCTGTACATGTTGCCTGTTTGTGCTTAGCGGCACATCTCGGATTCAGCCCCGAGAGTCTGGACCGTGGTCCCGGTTATGCACGGGATACTATGGAGTTACATCGATGATTCGTCAAATTGATTTCAAAAACTTGAGAGTAGATAACCCAGTAATATAGTTAGATTACTGATCGTACATCACATACACTGATACACTTCACTGTTCCATACTCATGTTACTGTTATACACTTATTACTGTTCATACTCATGCCTGCATATCTTGTTACCTCCTGATTATATTTTATTGTTTGATATTATGGTGTACTGATGTCTGGGTTTTGCATGGCCCAGATTCTCTACCTTTGTCGCAGGCCGAGCAGGAGTACTTCCGTCGACAGGCCGAGCAGTGAGGAGCCTGTTAGTATCTTAGTTTAGTTTTCTCTCCGTACTTTCATTTTCTGATGTGAGCCTATATTTGGGACATACATTTCAGATTGTTATCGTTATTTGGATTTATTGCTTCCGCATATTATTTCTCGACTCTTTATTCTGGCAGATGGACATGTACTAGATAGATTATTTATTTTACTGTTCTTGATATCTCATAGACAGCCATAATATGACTGTGGAGGGATGTTTTCTAGCCACATGTAGCATGGTTGGCTTTGTCAAGTGCCGATCTTAGCGCACTCTGGGAAGCGGGGCGTGACATGTCTAAATATGGTTACAATGCATATCAGAATGATCATAATGATAAATGTGTGATTTGCGTAGAAGCAAAAATGAGTAGAAAACATTTTCCTAAAATTGAAAGAGATACTAATTTATTAGAAGTTGTTCATTCTGATATTTGTGAATTAAATGGTCAATTAACTAGAGGAGGGAAAAGATTTTTTATAATTTTTAGTGATGATTGTTCTCGTTTTACATATGTATATTTATTGAGAACAAAAAATAAAGCATTTGAGAAATTTAAAGAGTATAAGTCAGTTGTAGAAAATCAGAATGATAAAAAGATTAAAATCCTTAGAAGTGATAGAGGGGGAGAATATTTTTCTGGTTCTTTTTCTCAATTTTTTGAAATGCATAGTATTATTCATCAAAGAACTGCATCTTATACGCTTCAACACAATGGATTAGCCGAAAGAAAAAATAATACTTTAGTTGAAATGGTAAATTATAAATTACCTTTTAATCTTTGGGGTGGGGCACTTTTAACAGCATGTTATTTCAGCTGGCAGAGGTTCATACAGCAGACATTACATTCGGCGATGAAGATCTCCTTCTCGGAATGTGCGAGCACAACCGTTCTCTATATGTCACCGAGTACCGCTATGAAATCAAGATAGGGAAGATTCTGATCAACAACGGGTCCTCCGTCAACCTTCTCAACGTGAAGGTGCTGAAGGAGATCTGCATGAATGTTCAGCACCTGGCTCGGGAAAAAATTACCATCTCTAGGTTCGACTCACAGTCATCATGGATGCTTGGGTCCGTAATATTGACGTTACGCTTTGGGTTACTCTTCACTGACATCAAATTTCATGTCATCGACGCCAAGACTTGCTACAACGCTTTGCTTGGTAGGCATTGGTTGCACGAGTACAACGTCATACCTTCTACACAACATCAGTGTATGAAGTATTTTAAAGATGGCCTCGAGTACACCGTTACGGGGCAGCTAAATCCATTCTCCGTAAACGAAGTCCGAAAATATGAAGACGCAAAGTACTTCCTACCAGACTTCAAAGACATGGAAAGATTTCATAAGCCGGAGAATAAACAAAAACCCATCGCTACTATCCCAATCTTTGGGAGCGATACCGAGGAAGATGAGGAAATAGTCTACTCGCGGCAACCCTAAGGCAACAGGCCCGGTCCATCTGTTCCTATTTTGGTCTTCGGCAGTGAATCTGAGGACGAAGACAACGCCGTATTCTCCACTCGCCCGTCAGCATAAACCATTACTGGAGCTGATCAGAGTTTACAAATCACCATGGTTCCTCCACGGCATTACAAAGAACTTGATGCACTCGATATATACAGTGTACAAGAGCTGCAAACTTTCTACGTCCCTCCCAGGCGAAGAGGTGAAAAGGCAATCCTCTTCTATCATTCTACGGAGATCAGAGTGGAGAAAGAAGTTTGGCATGGTGCCAAACTTACGCATGATAGGCATCAACCAATTTGTCTGCCCAGATATTACGCAGAGGGATTGAAAGGGCTATTAAGATGCCAAAGCGTACCCTTCAAACAAACTGCTCGACAAGCCTAGTTCTACAACAAGATTTGGGACGCTCTCAGGACTTAGCGAAAGACGCCCAATGGGAGGATGGAGATGACTGGGCTTGGATACGTTCGGTCCAAGAAACGGGAGCGATTCCATAACTGCTGCATTATAAATAACTCAAGTGAAGAAGGGAATGCTTTTCCAGATAGTTGTGACGTTGAAACGAAGCAAAATCCCACTATAAGAACGTCAAGTCTGTCGTTCGAAGAGCAAGTTGACAAGCTAATAAGGGAAGCTGGTCAGAAGGTGCAGGATGATTACAGTCGTGAAATGGCTATTTACAAAAAGGCCAGGACTCAGCATCTCATTCAGCAGTCTGCAGAAAAGGAAAATTACGATGCCCTTCACCCTCAGCCCGCTGTACGTTCTCACGACAAAGAAAAAGCCCGACACAGAGGCAAAAATATGGTGGAGAGCGAGAATGACGTTCTAAAACAGCGAAGCGGATCCAAAAAGCCACGCAATCAAGAAAAAATCAGCTGGAATTCGTCTTTCATCAAGAAGATAGGACGGGAATACTCTTTCCCTTAAGACAAGACAAGAAAAATATTCAACCTTGTCATCAAGCATTAGATGATGACGCTCCCAGAGTCTCGGTGCCCCGAACAGGTAAATGGGGTCCATCACCCAGATTATTGCTCCTACCATCGAACAATAGGACATCCTCTTTAATACTACTTTATTTTTAAAGACCGGGTCGAAGACCAATATCAACAGGGTAGGTTCGCTTTATCCGACAGCTGGAGGGTGACCCCACCGCAAAAGCATGAGCCAAAGAGAACCTATATCGCGAAGGCGGGACTAGCTCAACACCGAGAATGGAAGCAAACTCGTACTTGCCACATGATAACACTCTCAAAGGGGGAGAGCACGAGAATATGGATGACTTCTTCAAGTGCTTCGTAAATGAGGACGAGGAGATCTTAGAGTTTCCACCAGCACCAAAAGAACTGGAAGATGGGATACACACCACAGCAGACAACCTGAGGAAAATCGACTTGGGCACAGAAAATGAGCCGAGACCCACGTTCGTCAGTGAGCTGTTGTCTAAAAAATAGGTGGCCACACTAAAGGACGTGCTTATGCAATATAAATACTGCTTCGCATGGAATTATTCCGAGATGCCGGGACTAGATCTCGAAATAGCAGTACATAAACTGGCTATATCGCCGGACATCAAGCCAGTCAAACAGGCGCTAAGAAGAATGTGGCTCGAACTCGAAATGAGTATCAATGCCGAAGTCAAGAAACTAATTGACTCAGGCTTCATCCAAGAAGTTCAGTATCCCGACTAGATTGCCAACATTGTTCCCATGATGAAGAAAAATGGAACAGTGCGTATCTGCATGGACATTTGAGACCATAACCAAGCCTGTCCGAAGGATGACTTCCCAGTACCTGTTACCGAGCTGATGATCGATAACACATCCACTCATGTGGTCTTCTCCTTCATAAATGGATCTTCAGGCCACAATCAAATAAAAATGCATCCTGAAGACCAAAAGCATACTGCCTTCCGGACTCCCCTAGGCATATTCTTTTATAAGGTGATGCCCTTCAGTTTGAAGAACGCAGGAGCTACCTACCAGTGGGCCATGACGAAGATCTTCAATAACCTCATACATGAGATTGTCGAATGCTATATTGACAACCATGTGGTGAAAAGCAAATCGTACGAGGAGCACTGGGAACATCTAAACACAGTGTTCCAGCATCTTCGGAAATACAATCTAAAGATGAATCCTCTGAATTACGCGTTTGGAATCTCCTCAGGAAAATTCCTAGGATTCAGCATACGACACCGAGGCATCGAAATAGACCCATCAAATATCAAGGCGATTATGGAAATGCCCATGCCAAGAACTCTTAAACAACTGCAGCCTCTCCAAGAAAAGCTCACGTATATCTGGCGGTTCATAGCCAACCTCTCCGGCAAATGCCGCCCCTATAGCCATCTAATGAAGAAGGGGATCATAAATGCCAAAGTGCACTGGACAAAATCAAGCAATATCTACAGAACCCGCCGGTAATGACCGCTCCGGTCAAAGGAGGAACCCCCCATAAGCTTAAAGAAAAAAGAGTAAGCTTCGAAAGAATAGAAAATTAAATTCTCGAGGAAGAAGAACTCTCTTCTTGAAAATTTTAGGTAAATAAAAGTAGATAAAGATCCTGTGGATCATTCAAAAAAAAAGGGAGAGCTCAGTACCCAGCACCCCATGTGTTCCTCACGTGGGCGCTATAAGAGTGCCTAGCACTCATTGAGCGGCGCTCAGCGCCTAGTGCCCCACGTACCCTTCACGTGGGCCCACAGAATAAAAAGATCTTAGGGAGTGGCGCTCAGCACCCAGCGCCCTACATGCCTCTCACGTGGGCGCTACAAAAGAACTCAAGAGTGCTTAGCACTCAGTGGGTGGCGCTCAGCGCCCAACGCCCCACGTGCCTCTCATGTGGGCACTGCAAAAAAATAGGAATGCTTAGCACTCAGTGGGTGACGCTCAGCACCCAGCGCCCTACATGCCTTTCACGTGGGCGCTAAGAAAGAACTCGAGAGTGCTTGGCACTCACTAGGCAGCGCCTAGCGCTTCACGTGCTTCGCACGTGGGCGCCAAAAAGAGTGCTTAGCACTCCATATAAAGACAAAAGGGGTAAAATGTTTAACACTTATTGGGCAACTTCCATGACTGAAAACCCCACATGATTATATGTGAGCGTCAGAACTTACATAAGTACTCAGCACTTTTTGCACATAAAAGGGACTGAGCCCAAACAAGTGCTTAGCACTCTTTTTCAAATAAAAAGAAAACCAAACAAGTGCTTAGCACTCTTTTTCAAATAAAAAGAAAACTTAGTGGACCAAGCCCAAGTTGGTTAGGTCCCTTGAGAGTAGAAACTCTTTAATTCAGATCAACCGAGCCCATGTGCTCACTACTTACCAAACTGATCTTAGTCCCAAATACGACTATCGATTTTCCAACTGATGATATCCCAAAATGATATTCGTCCCGCATTCCCCTGAGGAATCTTAGTCTCAAAATATGACTAATGATTCCTGGGTTTACCATTAATCTCTTTTCCCTCAATTACGGGAATTGGTTCAAGGGTACATCTCTCTACACCTCTGATACATGTCGTTGTAATTCCTCAACGTCTTCAGAGAGGTGTCGAGTCCCGACAACCAACAACTTTTTGGTGCACTAATGTGTACAAATCAAATCAGACCGCACCCTAAACTGGGTACATCCCATATCATCGTTGTTCATCCCGTCACATAACAAATACACGTGCACGCAAGATGGATAATAGACCGAGATGTCCCCAAACTAACAACGGACCGAAACGTTCTTAAACTAACCGTTGCCTCCAAAATGGCAACAACAGACCAAGACATTCTTAAATTAAAACCTAACCTCCAAAATGGTGATCAACGGACCGAGACGTCCTTAAACTAAAATCTCACCTCCAAAATGGTGATCAACAGATGTCCTCAAACTAGAACTTCGCCTCCAAAATGGCGATAATGGACCGAAATGTCTCTAAACTAAGACAACAGAGCCCAAATGCTCTCTTGTGGATTTGAAAAAAAAATGATCCTAAAACCTTGTTAAGTGGATCTTAGTCTCAAATTGGACTAACATATCCTTAACAAAAGATAAATCGAGCCCCAACTGCTCACATACATTTAAGTCGATCTTAATCTCAAACCAGATTAAAGATCCTTAAATAAAACAAACCCAAATCTAAAATATACGGATTTGGATTAATCCATGCCCTACGGACGACAACATAAATTAGCCTCCGTATACAATCCACGGGCAACCAAAAAAAATAAAAATGCACACGACACGAAGTGAACTTCTGGAGCAGGAGAAAGTGGTTATCGTGAAGCGGCAATGTAATTAACTGCAGGGACTTGCGCCTGTGGGGAAGAGCGTCCTTGTTTTCCTTAATCAGAGAGCAAAGCTCCATTCAAAATTTGAAATTTCAAATGAGGCAACGCCTCATAAGAGCGTCAGCGCTAAGAGTCAAAGACTCTGATACAGCGCTCACGTGCAAAGCATGAGGGCGCTGGCGCCAAGAACGCCAGCGCTAAAATACTCTGAGGCAGCACTCACGTGCAAAGTATAAGAGCGCTAGAGCCAAGAGTGCCAGCTCTGAGAGTCAAAGACCCTGAGGCAGCGCTCACGTGCAAAGCATGAGAGCGCCAGCGCCAGGACTAAAAGTTCTCAACCCTTGGATCAAAGATCCAACGAAGATAATAAATCATCAAATTACCATAATTAAATTCTGATTGAGGAAACACTCCTCAAATCTTTCTAAATCAGAAAGATTGTGCTCTGTAAATCAGAGCACCGTTGGATCAAAGATCCAATGGTGATTAAAAATCACCGAGATACAGAATAAGTTCTGTATGGAAAAATATTTTCCCAATCTTGTTAATAACAAGAAAATTATCTTCTGTAAAACAGAAGCCCTTGGATCAAAGATCCAAAAGTGGGAAACATTCTAAAATCAATTAGAGATCCCTCAATGAGAGATTTCCTTAACTGATTCAACAAGTCAGCCTCCCCTATATAAAGGACCCAAGACTTTAAGTCTTGGAGACAGAAAACCTCCCTATAAGTTCTCAAATCGAAAGAAGAAAAACAAAGGAACCCCCCCATAAACATCAAGTTCTCAGAAAAGAAAGGAGAAGAGCAAGCTCTAAGAAGAAGAACCTTCTTCAAGGTGAGGAAAAATAAGAGAGATCATAACATCTCCTCCATATTTGAGAGTTTAACTCTCACAACATAAGAACATAGTTCTTTTCTAGATCACAGATCTATAAAACAAGGTCTTCCACAAAAGTAAAAGAGATCGCAACATCTCATCAAGAAAGAGAAGAACTTAGTTCTTAAATCCATGAGACAAAGTCTCTTATAAACCGAGAATTTAATTCTCAGAGCACAGAACTGATCAGAGCTGACAAAGAAGCGCTTTAGCGCTCCAATTTAAAATAAGCGCTTTAGTGCTCCAAATCTGGCGCTCAGCGCCAAGCGCTCCATGTGCTCCTCATGTGGGCACTCTTTTATAATAAGCGCTTTAGCGCTCCAATTTAAAAGAAGCACTGTAGCGCCCTAATTCTGGCACTCAGCGCCCTAATTCTGGCACTCAGCGCCAAGCGCTCCACGTGCTCCTTACGTGGGCGTTCCTTTATAATAAGCGCTTTAGCGCTCTAAGTCTGACGCTCAGTGCCAAGCACTCCACGTGTTCCTCATGTTGGTGCTCTTTTATAATAAGCGCTTCAGCGCTCCAAGTCTGGCGCTCAGCACCAAGCACTCCACGTGCTCCTCACGTGGGCGCTTATTTATAATAAGCGTTTCAGTGCTCCAAGTCTGGCGCTCAGCGCCAAGCACTCCACGTGCTCCTCACGTGGGCGCTATTTTATAATAAGTACTTTAGCGCTCCAAGTCTGGCGCTCAGCACCAAGCGTTCCACGTGCTCCTCACGTGGGTGCCCTTTTATAGGAAGCGCCGTAGCGCTCCCGGTCTGGCGCTCAGCGCCAGGCTCACCACGTGCTCCTCACGTATGCGTGAAGGAATTACGAAGCACTCTGTAAACTAGGCCCCGGCGTCATAAAAAGTGTTCAACACTCAATAAAAGACAAAAAGAAAAGGGGTGTCAAAACACAAATCAATGCTCAGCATTACTGAATAAAAAAGAGGCTGAGCCCAAACAAATGTGCAACATTTTATTCAAAATGAGTGGACTGAGTCCAAACAAGTGTTCAAACATTCTATTCAGAATTGAGTGGACTGAGCCCAAGTTGGCCATAATTCCCTAATTCAAATTAACCGAGCCTATGTGCTCACAATCTTTTTAATTGGTCTTAGTCGCAAAGCTGACTATAGATCTCCCACCCAACATTGGTTCGAGGGTACATCTCTCCATACCTTTGATACATATCGTTGTAATTCTTCAACGTCTTCAGAGAAATGGAGGGTCCCAATAACCAATAAGTTTTGGCACATTCTCCAAGCAGCCAAACTAAACTCTATAGACTATGATGTTTTTAAACTATGGACTATGAGATCCTTAAACTCATGGATTATGATGTCCTTAAACCCAATGGACCGTAACGTCCCTAAACTAAACTCTATAGACTATGATGTCTTAAACTATGGACTATGAGGTCCTTAAACTCATGGACTATGATGTCCTTAAACCCAATTGACCGTAACGTCCCTAAACTAAACTCTATAGACTATGACGTCTTTAAACTATGGACTATGAGGTCCTTAAACTCATGGACTATGATGTCCTTCAACCCAACGGACCGCAATGTTCTTATAAACTAAAGAAAATCCTGTTGAGTAGATCTTAGTCTAAAATTATACTAATGTATCCTCAATAAACGTTTAAGTTGATCTTAATCTACGATCCTTAAACCAATCCAAACCCAAATCTAAGAAAATACGGATTTGGACCAATCCACGCCCTACGGGCGACAACACAAATTAGTCTCCGTATACAATCCACGGGCAACCAAGAACAAAACAAACACATACGACACGAAGTGACCTTCTGGAGTAGGAGAAAGTGCTTACCGCTACGCGGTAACGTAATTAACTGCAGTGGATTGCGCCTGCAGGGAAGAGCGTCCCCACAATCAAAAACTCTGTCTATCCCGTGCCGTGGAGCACGTGGATGACCTCATGATCTCACCAATGAAAGGGAATTACAGATTGTTATAAGATGTTTTTCATGTTCCAAGAATGAAGAAGAATTGAGTTTCGGTTCCACAAATGACGGCGACCGGGCATTCATTATCTTCTCTTTGAGCCACTACGCTACACTCCTTCCGATCGCGAAGGTCTTAAAAAGACTTCACTCTCTACACGAGCTTCACTCGTTGGTACCCCTCACAATGAGGGGGAATCTGATGAAGTCTGCTACAACGGCCGCGTCCGTCTAATACTCCGATACACAGTGTCATAAATCAACTTAGCATTTTCGGAGAGATAGACGGATAAAACCAAATAGCATTTCCCCCCAAAATTCAGGCCAGACGTCCAAACGTCCCGGCCGCGTCTTTCGGCGGTGAATAGTCCTCACAATCAAAAACCCCTCACCAACGAGGGGGAATCTGACGAAGTCTGCAACAACGGCCACATCCGTCCAAACCTCCGATGTACGGTGCCATAAATCAACTTGGCATCTTCGGAGAGGTGGAAGGATAAATCCAAATAGCATCTGCCTCCAAATTTAGGCAAGACGATCCATTCCGGTTCGTCTCCGTTTTCGGCGGTAAACAGATTCTGGCACGCCTGGTGGGAAAATATGGTTCCCTTTTCGTTTGTGCCTATGGATTGTATATAGGGGTGATTTGGACTCACCTGTAGGGCCAAAGTTTCATTTCATTTTATTTCTTTCCGCGATGCTCTATCATTTCAATTTTTTATATCGTGAAAGTCGCGATTGCCCAATCATTTCAGGTTTTTATTGCAGACCTAACCAACTTGGGATTGGTCCACTCATTTTTCTTTTTATTTGAAAAAGAGTGCTAAGCACTTTCTTGGGGGTAAATACTATTTGGATTTATCCGTCTACCTCTCCGAAGATATCAAGTTGATTTATGGCACCGTATATCGGAGGTTTGGACGGATGCGGCCGTTGTAGCAGACTTCGTTAGATTCCCCTCGTTTGCGAGGGGTTTTTGATTATGGGGACGCTCTTCCCTGCAGGAGCAATCCCCTGCAATTAATTACGTTACCGCATCACGAAAACCACTTTCTCCTGCTCCAGAAGTTTACTTCGTGTCGTATGTGTTTTTATTTGTTTTGGTTGCCCGTAATTTGTATACGGAGACTAATTTATGTTGTCGCCCGTAAGGCATGGATTAGTCCAAATCCATATTTCTTAGATTTGGGGTTTTTATTTAAGAACGTTAATCTATTTTGGGATTAAGACTGACTTAAACTTATGTGAGCATTTGGGGGCTAGGTTGGTTTTTTGTTAAGGATACGTTAGTCCAATTTGAGACTAAGATCTACTTAACGGGGTTTCAGGAACATTTCTATTTCAGATCCAACAAGAGAGCATTTGGGCTCCATTGTTTTAGTTTAAGGACATTTCGTTCCATTATCGCCATTTTGGAGGCGAAGTTCTAGTTTGAGGACATCTCGGTCCGTTGATCATCATTTTGGAGGTGAGATTTTAGTTTAAGGACGTCTCGGTCCGTTGATCACCATTTTGGAGGTGAGGTTTTAGTTTAAGGACGTCTCGGTCCGTTGTTGCCATTTTGGAGGCAACAGTTAGTTTAAGAACGCTTCGGTCCGTTGTTAGTTTAGGGACATCTCGGTCCATTGTCCATCTGATTAGTCCAAAAATTTTGTGTTTACCGTAATCAGAAATGGCGTCGCTTTGCAGCTAGCCGGTGAGTACGGGTCGATCCACAGAGATGGGTAATTTCCTTTTTGTGTCTTTACGAGTTGATTCCAATTGTTGTTTGGATGGATTTAATCTAAAATACTAGATCTATCACTAAACTAAATTAATCTAAATTAAAGTCTTGCTAGGGTAAAGTTTAGGGGAAGTTTGGAGATTAAAGGTTTCCTTACCGCTTTCATTGCCCTATTTTAGATCTATTAGATGTTACGGTAATTATCAATAAAGTGGATCCGAATCTTTTGGGAAGATGTTTCTTCCTCTAGATTCGTATCCTTCCTTTGTTGATAATTATCCTACCCCCCATGGAAAACACGCGTAACCGGCCCTTTATACTACGGTTCATCGTTATCTCGTGGGGTAGGATGCCGTAGGGAGCGGTTGTGCGTGCATGGAGTTCTAACTCTTAGGTATGGATGGCATGAAAGGGGTGAGAGATCTCATCTCTCAAACCTTTCCCTAAAGCTAACCCTAACAAGCGAGGAGACTACTCGCTCATTAGGGGATGATAAAACATATTAATTAAAAGAGAATTAAAAAGCATAAAACTACTTACTAATTTGACGGCTCCCTCCAAGCAATATAGAACAGATCTGAATAATAATCCCAGCAATTCTGAATTTTATTGATTGAAAAGAGGCATAGGGTTTTACAATTTTTGACTACAATTTATAAGAAAACAGGGAAACTAGGGTTACAGACTCTCGCACATGTGAAAATACAGATTTGCCCACTGAAAATCCAAACCCCCGCACCGACACACCGACTCAGAAACTTTGCGCCGACACGGGCATTCAACGGGGAATATGAACTCCCCAACTTTGATCAACACATCCTCTAGCTGATCCCTAGGATGGGTGATTGATCGATCAGCCATTTGGAGAGTACAACGAGTGGGTTTCAACTCTCCAACCCCTAATTGTTCGTACACGGAGTAGGGAATCAGGTTAACACTAGATTCAAGATCTAAAAGTGCTCGATTAATTTTCTTATCCCCAATTGTGACTGAAATCGTAGGACAGCCGGGGTCCTTTCGTTTTTGGGGTAAGGTTTGATGGTGGTTAATAGCATTGCTCACTGCACTAGCCACTAGCACTTTCTTGGGTACTTGAGATGCCTTTCTCTTCGAGGTGCATAAGCCCTTTAAGATTTTCGCGTATGAAGGGACTTGTTGGATTGCATCCAAGAGAGGTAAATTTATGCTAACCTACTTAAATATCTCCACAATCTTCTCCACTTGTGCGGTTGGTTTATTAGGACTCAACCTGTTTGGAAATGGAGTATTTTGAAAATTCGTCGAGTCAAATGTCTGTGGAGTAGAATGTGGAGTAGGAACGGATCCCGGTGTAGATGTGTTCATGTTGTGAGAAATGGGTCCGTTCGAGCTAGAAGAAGTAGAGCCGTGTGAAGGGTGGAGAATAGGCTCTAAAGAAAAAGGTGAAGAAGAAAGTGAAGAAAATGAAGAAGGGGAAGATGACGATGGAGAAAAAGAAGAAGAAGAAGAAGAAGAACCACCGGCGGGGATGTCATCACTAGTTCCCACATTATTTTGCAACTCTCTTCCGGATCTCAACGTGGTCACCGCATTTACATTGTGATTGGGATATGCGTTTTGTGTGTGACCGGGATTTGGCAATGGTTGAGATGGAAGCTTTCCCTTTTCTCTCTCGCTCAACGCAGCAGTTAATTGTGCAATTTGTGCCTCAATAGATTTGATACTTTGATCGTGTGAAGCATTGTTAGTCATCAAAGATTGAACATAATTTTCAAATCTTGCTGCGGATTATGTAGATTGCTTGAGAAATGCATCTAGACTTTTTTCTAGCGAGATAACCTTATCATCATTTGGTTGAACCAAATTGTTCGTTTGATTTGTATAAGGTTGTTGTTGGAAAGGTTGCTGGTTTTGAGTTTGTGGAGGTGCTTGTTGTTGTTGTGGAGGAGGAGGTCTTTGAAAATTGTTATTTCCTTGGACTTGTTGATTTTGGTTCCAAGCGAAATTTGGGTGACTCCTTCACCCCTGATTGTATGTCGAAGAGTACGGATCGTTTCTTTGTCGTTGCTGAAATGCAGCATTGACTTGATCTTGTCCTTGAATAGGTGCATTATACGGACACTCTTCGGTTAGATGCGATGGATTCGCACAACAAGCACAAACAGTTCGTGGAGGTAAAACAGGGGCAGGAGAAGACGATGAGATTTTGGTCTCAATGGCTTCTAGCTTTTTCATAAGTGCGGCCATCTCGGCCTTCATAGCAATCGACATATCTACTTGATGTATGCCTGCCCTAGATTGACCAACAGAAGAAGATGATATGGTCTTGGTACTCTCCCACTGAATTGTTTGCTCACTAAGATCCTCAAGAAACTGCCATGCTTCGTCGCTAGACTTGGAAAGAAAATGACCTTGACATATAGTTTCTAGCAACTGCTTCGTTGCCGAGTTCAATCCCTCGTATAATGTTTGGCAAAGTTGCCAACTTTCGATCCCATGATGAGGGCATTGAACAAGTAGGTCTTTAAATCTCTCGAAGCACTTCCAAAATGGTTCGGAAGGAAGCTGTGAAAATTGTATAATCTCGTTACGGATTCTAGCAGTTTTGTGATGAGGATAGAACTTTTTCAGAAAAGCTCTCACAAACTCGTCCCAATTTCTAATGGAATGTGATGCGGTACTATATAGACACTTCTCGGCTAGGTCACATAAGGTGAAAGGAATGACCCTTAGCCTTATAGCGTCATCACTTAATTTTGTCGTTTTCATCATAGCGCAAACATTTTGGAATTTATTGATAAAGATATATGCATCTTCAGATTCCAAACCATGAAATTTTGGCAGCATATTGATGAAATGTGGTTTTATTTTAAAGTTGTCCCTATTTGCCGGTGGGGGTGAAAGACATGTAGGTAAAGAAGTGCGGACGGGGTAGAAGAGATCCTGGAGCGCGACTCGTGCGGGCGCTACAACAGGCGGAAGATTCGGGTTATTCACACCTAACGGAGGTGGAATCATTCCCGTCGGTAAGGTATCGTTGGGGTCGTGTCCCGACATACCTTCGAAAGAAGAATTTAAAGGTGGAGGTAAGGAAATGGAGGGAATTTCGACGAAGGGTTCGTCGGTCGGTACCAACGAAACACGGACTAATCGGGCGTTAGTATCCCTAGTCCAAAGTGACATACACTAAAGGTGTAGTGTAGTCAGAAAAAATAGAAAAACAGAATGTGGGGGTAAGATAACGTCAGTGAAGGGAAGTGATGGAAGTGAGTTGCAAGTTTTCTTAGCGACAAGTTGCAAGTTTTGAAAAGATTTTTTTTTTATTTTATGTGTGAGTTTTGCAAAGAAGTTTTGGAAAGAGACTCGTGACACAATTGCTATCAACCACACATGCACAATCAGGCCTAGATCTAGGGTCACCTAGGTCTGCTAGACAGCTCCTAACTAGGGCTAGAAATAGGACCTCAAACCGCCTCTTCACCGACAAGTACGGCCAGGAAAGTGGGAAGGAACCACAGTAGTGGGCCTAATTAAAAGCCACTAGCCTAGACACCGCAAAGTCGGTTAGGATAAACGGTCGATGCCTATACTAGTCCTTTCCTATTGAGCTCGATGTCCTTAGGTCTGAGTCTAGTATTTTTTAATTAATTGTGGTCAATGCACATGCTTTAGGTGTTTTCTGGGGTCCTGGGAAGGGTGATGAAATCCCCACCCAATCTGAGTTTGGTCAATTAGCCCCTTAGAGTCCGATTAAATTATGCAAAACAGTATAATTCACTTGCAATCAATTTTTTAGCGCGGCGCAAAGAAACCTGCAGAAAATCTGTTATTTAGAAGGGGGAGGAAAATTTTTTTAGCGCAAAGAAATCCTGCAGAAAATTTTCACAAAAGATATATGGTGGTTGACAGAGGGGAGAAGTAGAAAACAAACCAGCAAAATTGGGAGCGCTGACGTGTCAAACTCGCGGCGGAACCGCGGTCTGGGGCCCCCTTATGCGGCGGAAACGCGGCGGAAAGAGGAGATCAGCGTCTGGAAAAAATTGTGTGGCTCTGTTGTGATCTTCCCTCTCTGTTCTGATATGATTTATTTTGTTTTGCCCTCTGTGAATTTCCAGATCCGCGATTCTTCACTGTTCCTGCAAGATTCAAAAGATACACCCTTCAAACAGATCAAAATTGATAATTTTTTTATTTCTTCAGATTTTTGTAATTTTTAAAATTTATATCAACCCGAAATTACACAGAAAGAAATTTTACGCCATCCCCGGCAACGGCGCCATTTGATTAGTCCAAAAATTTTGTGTTTACCGTAATCAGAAACGGCGTCGCTTTGCAGCTAGCCGGTGAGTACGGGTCGATCCACAGAGATGGGTAATTTCCTTTTTGTGTCTTTACGAGTTGATTCCAATTGTTGTTTGGATGGATTTAATCTAAAATACTAGATCTATCACTAAACTAAATTAATCTAAATTAAAGTCATGCTAGGGTTAGATTTAGGGGAAGTTTGGAGATTAAAGGTTTCCTTACCGCTTTCATTGCCTTATTTTAGATCTATTAGATGTTACGGTAATTATCAATAAAGTGGATCCGAATCTTTTGGGAAGATGTTTCTTCCTCTAGATTCGTATCCTTCCTTTGTTGATAATTACCCTAACCCCCATGGAAAACACGCGCAACCGGCCCTTTATACTACGGTTCATCGTTACCTCGTGGGGTAGGATGCCGTAGGGAGCGGTTGTGCGTGCATGCATGGAGTTCTAACTCTTAGGTATGGATGGCATGAAAGGGGTGAGAGATCTCATCTCTTAAACCTTTCCCTAAAGCTAACCCTAACAAGCGAGGAGACTACTCGCTTATTAGGGGATGATAAAACATATTAATTAAAAGAGAATTAAAAAACATAAAACTACTTACTAATTTGACGGCTCCCTCCAAGCAATATAGAACAGATCTGAATAATAATCCCAGCAATTCTGAATTTTATTGATTGAAAAGAGGCATAGGGTTTTACAATTTTTGACTACAATTTATAAGAAAACAGGGAAACTAGGGTTACAGACTCTCGCACATGTGAAAATACAGATTTGCCCACTGAAAATCCAAACCCCCACACCGACGCACCGACTCAGAAACTTTGCACCGACACGGGCATTAGACGGCCGCGGAACCGCGGCAATAGGGCGCTTGGGCCGCGGTTCCGCGGCCCTTTGGTGAGCTCAGCTCACCAAAATTCTTGAGCTGTATTATGGGCATATGGGTTTCTTGTTTCTTCACCACTTTTCTCTGTTTGACTTCTGGGTCTTCTACAGATCTTCAGTGAAAACTTGTAAGGATCTTTTGACCGTTTCACTTTCGTCTTTTTTGGACCTTGCACTGTTCTTCGTCTCGGCTTGAGTAAGATCCGTCTTCTTGTTGGTTAAAAGTCCCTTTTCTGTATCAACTTTCGTCTTTTTTCACTGTATTTGCTCCAAGAGCCTGTATCCTGTAACATGCAACAAACGTGCGTCAATAGTACCTGTTATTTATAAAACGGATAAGAATAGGGGGATGAAAAATGCAATATTATGGTCTGAACACTATCTTGCGTGCACGTGTATTTGTTACATGACGGGATGAACAACGATGATATGGGATGCACCCAGTTTAGGACGCGGTCTGATTTGAGGCGTACACATTAGTGCACCAAAAAGCTGTTGGTTGTCGGGACCCGCTATCTTTCTGAAGACATTGAGGAATTACAACATGTATCAGAGGTGTAGAGAGATGAACCCTTGAACCAATTCCTGTAATTGAGGGAAAAGGGATTAATGGTAAACCTAGGAATCATTAGTCGTATTTTGAGACTAAAATTTCCTCAGGGGAATGTGGGACGAATATCCTTTTGGGATACCATCAGTTGGAAGATCGATGGTCGTATTTGGGAATAAGATCAGTTTGGAAAGTAGTGAGCACATGGGTTTGGTTGATCTGAATTAAGGAGTTTCTACTTTCAAGAGACCTAACCAACTTGGGCTTGATCCACTCAGTTTTCTTTTTATTTGAAAAAGAGTGCTAAGAACTTGTTTGGGCTCAGTCCCTTTTTTGTGCAAAAAATACCGAGCACTTATGTAAGTTCTGACGCTCACATATAATCATGTGGGGTTTTCAGTCATGGAAGTTTCCCAATAAGTGTTAAACACTTTACCCCTTTTGCCTTTATATGGAGTGCTAAGCACTCTTTATGGAGCCCACGTACAAAGCACGTGAGGCGCTAGGCGCTAAGCGCTGCATAGTGAGTGCCAAGCACTCTCAAGTTCTCTCTTAGCACCCACGTGAGAGGCACGTGGGGTGCTGGGTGCTGAGCGTCACTCCCTGAGATCTTTTTATTCTGTGGCCACGTGAAGGGCATGTAGGGCACTAGACGCCGAGCGCCGATCAATGAGTGCTAGGAACTCTGGTAGCGCCCACGTGAGGAACACGTGGGGCGCTGGGTACCGAGCTCTCTCTTTTTTTTTCTTGAATGATCCACAGGATCTTTATCTACTTTTATTTACCTAAAATTTTCAAGAAGAGAGTTCTTCTTCCTGGAGAATTTAATTCTCTGTTCTTTCGAAACTTTCTCTTTTTTTAAGCTTATGGGGGGTTTCTTCCTTTCAGACTTGAAGTGTTGGGTCCTTTATATAGTAGGGGCAGTTTGTTGATTAGCTCCGAGGAAATCTCTCATTAAAAGATCCCAAATGATTTGGAGATTTTACCCACCGTTGGATCTTTGATCCAAGGACTTTTGTTTTACAGAAAGTATTTTCTTATTTTTAAAAAGATTAGAGAAATATTTATCCATACACAATTTATTCTATAGATTGGTGATTCTTTAATCACCATTGGATTTTTAATTCAATGGTACTCTGTTTTATAGAGGGCAATTTTTCTTGTTTAGATAGATTTGAGGAATATTTCCTCTAAACAGAATTTAATTTCGCATCCTGATGATTTATCGTCTTCGTTGGATCTTTGATCCGACGACACTGTTTAACAGAGAGTTGAATTTAATTCTACGGGATGCCAGCACTCACATGTTGTGTACGTGGGCGTTGCTTAAGAATTTTGTGTGCTTTGCACACTGGCACCGCTCATATAAGAGTTTTTAACTCTGGCGCTGGCGCCCTCGTGGAAGGCACGTGAGGCGCCACCTCTTGAATTTTGAACAGAGCTTTGCTCTTTTATTGGGGGAAACAAATGTCCCCCCACAGTTGCGCTCACGTTGCTCACACGTGAGTGCAGCGGTGGCACCTTTTCCACCGTTTGATCTTCTTGGAAGTTGAACCATCTTCCTATGTCTATAAGTAGGGCCTTTGGCCCTTGAGATGACTGCTGCTCATCTTCCTTAACCTTCTTATTTCTCTGAGAATTTAATTATCTTTCCAGAGCTCAGATCTATGTCCAAGAAAACTCTTTTAGAGTCAAAATTCTGTCAAAATTGGTAAGTATTATGACCAAACTCTTGAAGAAATCTCTTTATGTTCTAGGGTTTTAACCCATTAACAGAGCTTTGCTCTTCTTTTACAAAGATCTCTTAGTGTTCTAAGATTTTTTTTCTTGCAGATCTTGAAGATCTTTGGGGTTTTATCCCGTTAGAAAGCTTTACTTTTAATGGTTCTGGGATGTTATCCTATTATTCTAAAGAGCTTGGCTCTGAAAAATTTTGGGAATTTTATTATCTCTCTAATTTTCTTAACAGATTTGAATTTTGTTTGGAGAACACAGTTCTCGAGAAAGTTTAACTCCCGAGTCCAATAATGTTTTCTCATTAAATGAGAATCCTTTTGGATTCTATTTTTAATGAGTCACTGTCCTATCATTGATGGGGCGTCACCTTGATTTTGTGGGGGGCCTGTCCGTTTTTTTTAAACTGTGGTGCAGTACAATTTGAAGTGACAAAGAATGTTAAGGTCTTAATCATTGTGTCAATAGCCGACTCCTCTCTTTTTGTGTAGGTACTATGTCTTTTGATTCCTCTTTTCCCTTCGTACGTTCGAAAAGCGCTTTTGCCGACGCACCCGTAGATCGGGAAGTCTTCGCGCTTATTAAGGATCATGACCCAGAGCAAAAATCTCTTCACCTGTGGCGGGTCATGGTATAGTCAGATTATCCGGGGTCGGCACAGTTTTTCTTGTGCAGTACCTTCGGTGCCAATCCCAGCAATTCATTACGATGACCCGCGTCAAATGACTTACGCCGTAGAGGAGGTCAACTGGACCTCGGAAGGTCGCATTCATCCTTCTATGGCATCGATACCCGTACAGCCATCGATGACCTTGGATATTTTGGGGCGACGTATATGCCAAGGAGAGTCACGCCCTTGGGGGCAAGTTTACATGATAGGATTGACTCCCCGTCATTCGGCCGGCTATCTACAGTGGCCCGGTATATCCTCTCGGCCAAGAAGTTGCTGCTATTAAAGATCGGGTTATACCCCGCAATCTACGCGTCCCTCTTTCACTACCATGCTCCTCATGTGTGGTGGATCAAATCCTTTTTGGAACAATGGAACATCCCGACCCATACCTTTCTCTTATCAGATCGGGAGGTTTCGATATCATTAGAAGAGTTCACAGAGATCTCTTGTTTACACGTCAGAGGGGAGCACTATGAGGAGATACTTCCCCCCGATGAGTACATCTTTTCTACTAAGTCGGTGGTAATAGGTCTTACCTTGGAGAACGCCGCTCAACATCAGTTCCCCAGCTTGATCAAGGTGTTGAACACATATAAGAATTTATTCATGGAGTCTAGTGGTCACGAGGTTAGCTTCGTGGATTTTATCGCCCGCTTCCTTTTTCCGGAAGTTCTGTCTAAACAAGGTGCAAAATTCTCCAAACTCGACAACCCGTTCAGATTTGGTTTGGATAATTTGCCGACGGCGGAGGTGGATCTAAAGAATTTCTTTATTCCAAACACTCCAGTTGTCCCCTTTGCAGAGATCGCTGCCCCAGGTGTTGACGAATAGACGTTCTTTTTGGGGTTCATTGGCTTGTGGCTGAGTTGGCTCGCGCTTCCGACACACCCCCGCTACACGATGCAGGGTTACCTAGGACGGCAACAAGGTTTCGGGAGGCATCGCACATGAATACAACCTTTGTAATCCCGGTCCTTCACTTCAATAGCTCCGTGTAGTAGTCCCTTTCGCTGCGATCGTGAACTCCGGACTCTAGAGAGGCTCCGATGAAGAAACGAACATGCTTGCTTCGAAGTCTTCGAGGCCGAAGATGATCTACGTCGGGAAGACACTAACCCAAGCCATCTCTTCACTAACCATAGAATTAGTGAAGCAAACACCCTATACTAAATGGCAAGTAGTAGAGGATGATGAAGTAGGAAGTGGGCTCACTTTAGATTTGATTTTCTCACACTTTTTCTCATACCTCCATTGAAGCTAGAAAGCTTTAAGGAAGACGAAGAAAAAGAAGAAGAAGAAGAAGAAGAAGAATTAACTCATCAAATGAATTATTTGTTTGTGGTTAGAAATGCAACCAAGGGTTAAGCATGTCATATTTAACCCTTGTAGAGAGTTAACCATAAGCTATGGTTAAAGGTTAGGTCAAGAAATATCTTAAGCAAGACAAAGAGAGTGAACAAAGTCAAAGATGCTATGAAGCTTCTACAACCTTTCAACAAATATCAACCATGACTAATTCAACAATTTTTGAATTACTTAATGATAAATATAAACCCTAATCTTAACCCTAGCATGGTTTAACCCTCATTAACCCTAGTTGCATTTGTAACCTAACTTGATACATTTAACATATATCACATATACTTCAATGTATCCAAAGTGAGAAAAGAAATCATAAGTGAGCTAATACTAGTTAATGTAATGTAATATATCAAATATATAATTATACATTAGATTATCAAATCAACTCTTGATTTAATAATCCGGCTATATCACATATAACCGACTAATATCAAGCATAACAACTTATCGAATCAACACTTGATCCGATAACCCGGATATATCGCATATAACCGACCAATGTCACAAATCGCGAGAATAGAATATGGTATCTCATATCGTATCAATCTCGGTCCCGCACATATCATATATGTGCTCCTACTCCGTTTTGCTTGAGCCAGGAAACCCCCGTGTAGGACTCTAAAGACTCGTTAATACGTCGTCAGCAGGTGATGATCATATCAAACACCCACAAGCCGCAAGCGGTCTGCTAAATGTAATGGCCATCCGGGTATTGAGCGATCAGATGATCAACAAGCAAGCCTGCTCACACTCCTGCGAATCCAATCAGTAACACTACCGTACAGTCCGGTCTCTTCGTCTGATATGTCGCATATCTCGTCTAGGGGCGGCAGACGTCAGACCCCAGTAACTCGATAAGTCATATCGATATGAGGCTCATAACGGGTCGAGAAACTACTGATAACACTTACCAGTATATCTCTGAAACAGCCTTGGTGAAGGACTTCCTGTTATAGCCAATCGAGCACAGCGCAACATCAACTCCCAATACCGGAGAGACGAAACCCCTCTTATCGCTCATTGCCTCCATGTGACTAAGAATTGTACCAAAAAGCCACCGTTTTGCACGTTCTCTTGAACGCGGTAAGGTGGAAATCAAAGCACAGTGGGAATCACATAAGACTCTATAACGATCTCGGGTCTACAGACTAACCTGTAACAGTGTCACCAGAGAACTGCCATCTGACGTTAGGTATAATACCATCTTGGAGTTCTCGGCGAGTCCGCCCAGTGTACCCAGTCTTCACTGAGCACCCGTATACTGTCTCTGATGTCAAACATAAATGGATATGGGATCATCCATCGCCCATCTGTATGGGTCGAGAAGCTATACGCTAGTCTACACTGGTATATCGATGCCCTGTCTCGATACACCCATGACTAGGAACATTTGAAGGATGTACTTAGCGACTATTCTGTCCCCACTAGTATGATCTGTATCATAGTCATGGTAGTCAAGTACTCATCCTAAGGGCTTTATCAACATGTAACATAGAGACAATCAGCATACATGTTAAGATAAAGAGCAACCAGATAGCATACTATCGTGTCGAGTAAGAAAGTCCTCCCTATATATATCCAAGCATCCACCACAATATACATCGTATGTAAAGTAATGGCCTCTAGGGCATACATATAACTAACAATCTCCCACTTGCACTAGGGCCATCTGTTGTAGTATCTCATACCCAACAATCAGCAGTGGTTGAAGTATCTCATACTCAACCATCCCATAAAAGTCTCTACTGGGAAATAGGCCTTTGTGAGTGGATCTGCGCTGTTTTCCTCTGTGTATACTCTCCTAACCTCGATCTCCCTGGAGATCAACCATCTCCATGATCAGGTGATACTACCTAAGAATATGTCTGGATCACAGATGGGACGGGGGTTCCTAGGCCTAAGCCACAACTCCATTATCAATCAATGGTAGGAACGAAGTTCATCTCATGAACTTGTGTACATCCAGACTACCTCTTTGGTAGTATCGTTGGTAGCAATGTATCCAGCCTTTATCGTCTAGTTTGTCACGGTATCTAGCTTGGAACTCTTCCGACATACCGTCCCTCCACTGAGGGTAAAGACAATGCCTGTTACTGACATTCAGTTGAGCTTATCACCCTAGAAGCTATCCAGTGATTCTCCCCAGGATCGATTTATACCATTTCACTACACCTAGTGAGAATCCTAACATCTACTTAGATCTATCTCATTGATCCAAAACCCAGGATTTAAGTGGTATCACCTTGATCCTGTATGGAGAATCCTTGTGATAAGAGAAGATTAACCCAGTGTAGCATAGGAAACTCCTTTCCTATCAAGAGTATGTCATCCACGTACAATACGAGGATCACCACCATACTCCCTACTACCTTTTTGTATATACAAGGTTCATCTACCATTTTGATGAAGTCAAATGCTTTGACTACCACATCAAAACAGATGTTCCAACTCCGCGACCCATAAAGCAACTTGCACACGTTTCTGCTGCTCCCACTGTCTACGAAGCCCTCTGTATGTGTACTCATAGATGCTCTTCTAAATCATTATTTAGAAAAGCAGTCATGACACCCAACCGCCAGATATCGTAGTCATGGAATGTAGCAATTGCAAGTAGGATCTGGATGGATTTAAGCATAGATTTGAAAATCTCAACTTTTCCATGTACACCATGTAATCTTCTCAAGATATACTTGCTCCTGATGGGGATTTAACCCTTCAGATAAAGCAACCAAAGTCCATACTTTGTTGGTGTACATAGATTCCATCTTAGATAACATAGCATCTGGCCATTCTCACAGAGTCCCTACTCTTGATGGCCTGCTCGAAACTAGTTGAGTCATCATCTCATGATGCAATCCTCGCTCCCACTGTCATAGAGAAAACCGAGGTGTCTCTCAGGTGGATGAGGAACCCTACTAGATCGGCGGAGAGGCAGAGGTTCGTCGGGAGCTATTGAATCCTCCGGTTCTACCAAATCATCAGCTTCAGTTTGTATAGCTGGAACTTCTTCCAGTTCTACCTCATGACCACTAATTTCTTCAAAAGAAATTCCCTTTCCAAAAAGGTGGCATGCTGAGAAACAAAACATATTTTGTTCCTCGGTGCGGTAAAAGATATTCCCTTGCGAATGCTTAGGATATCCAAGAAATTTCTACAGAACTGACCTTGCCTCGAGCTTGTCCGGATTTTGCTTTTGACATTAGCCGGACAACCCCAAATCTTAACTTCCTTAAGAGATGGGCTCTTCCTATACCATATCTCATATGGAGTGGTAGGCACCTGATTTGATTGGAACCCTATTCAATAGGTATGCAGCTTCACAAGTGCATAACCCCCAAAAGGAAGTAGGCAACTCAGTAGTACTCATCATAGAGCACACCATATCTAATAGGGTGCAATTGCTCCGCCCCGATACACCGACGTGCTGTGGTGTATTTGGAGGAGTAATGCTGAGAGAGAATCTTATTCTCCTTTAGAATAGTCCAGAAATTCTGTGCTCAAGTATTCTCCTCCCTGATCACATCAAAGGACATAATACTTATATCCGTTATTGGTTCTCTACTTCTGACTTATATTCATTGAATTTCTCAAAAGGTTCAGACTTGTGTTTCAACAGGAACATATGTCCGAATCTTGAGAGATCATCAGTGAATGTATTGAAGTACAAAGAACCAGTCCTGGCATGTGTAGACAGGGGACTTACATACATCAGCATGTATCAATCCCAAAAGTTCACTAACTCTTTCTCTATTTCCAATAAACAGAGCTATGGTCATCTTGTCTTTGTGACATGACTGGAAAGTTTCACAAAATGTAAATTCAAACTGATTTAAATATGCATCTTAATGTAACTTAGCTAGTCGGGTCACATTGATATGACCTAGTCTACAATGCCTCAAGAAAGATTCGTTCATTTCTGAACTCTTCCTCTTGTGTGTGTTCTGTACGTTAAGAACTGTAGTTTGATTTAGAACGTATATGCTTTTAGATAACGTGCCTGAACCAATCAACACTTGATATATGAAAATGTTCAAAACATTATTCAATAATACAAAATTATATCCTTCTTTACTTAATAAAGAGACTGATATGATGTTGTATATCAGGTTCGGTATCTAATAACATTCGTTCAGAATCAACGTATTTGGTAATACAGGGTGATAACTGCCAACTTACTTGGCTGCAACACTTGCACCGTTTTCAACTCTTGAAACTTATCACCCATTCTCAGTTCTCTACCTATCTGTAGCCCATGTAACATATTACATATGTGAGATCCTGATCCGGTATCTCATACCTAAGACATAAAGGATACTGAGAAACAGTTCTCTGTAATGAACACACCCGAAGAAGATGCATCATCATACACTATCTTCATTTGGGCGGCACGGAAATTCTGGTAATCTCCTATTTCCTGCTCGGTCTTATAACAATTATAAGTTGGAGTGGGACCAACGTTCCTTATCTCAGTATAACAAGCAGGTTCAGTCAATACATCCATATTATTATCTTGATTAAGGCGTGACATGGTCGCTACCTGGAGAGAGAGAGAGAGAAGAAAACACTCAGCGTATGCTCTTGCAAGATTAGATTGGTTATATATTTATCTAATCAGGATGACTCCCACTATTTAGTCAAATCTTCCTTCAAACCCTAAAAGGATAGACTAACCGGGATTAATTACACCCTAAAATTTTGCCAATTTTTCGACCAGGCCAGTGTCGGTACTTTGAGGGAGATTCCCCGTGCTTTCATACGGACCTAATTAAAATAAGCTTCGTTTTCCCAGGGGCATAACCCCGTTAACACCTTTCTAGACACCTACTTGATCGGCTAATTGTAATGTGTAAAAATCTTCCAGGAGTAACTCTTACTCGCTGTGGGTATCGGGATCCAACTATCTCATAGAAGGTATGCAGTCTCATTGCAAATTTCAACACTTGAAATTCCCGATAATATTTTGCCCCGAGCGATCAATGACCTTGACAAGGTCAACAAACCATAGACCGCAAGTCAAGTTCAACTCGTCATTTCCTGATTGAATTAAACCCACCCGCATGACCTTTGACAAGGTCAACAAGGCCGAATGTGTCACGACCCGAAGGTATGGAACATGACTGGCACTTAGAATACGAGAGGTTTATAGGCGTAACGTAACCTAAGTCTGCCAAAGCCCGGAAAATCTAAACCAAAATCAACAAGGGTGAAGGAAAACCTTTTATGAAAATGATTTTAAACCAATTAAGTTATATTAATCCCTTTCTAAAAACATCCAAAATTTTACGAAAATTTCGGCAAAGTCTCCTTTGTAATTACTGGCCCCAAAACGGGTGCAACAAGATATATAAAGCTGTAATGATATAATGGCATCCCCAAGCGGGAGCTAGCTCTTCGCCCAAGGAGGATCACAACCACACGCAATATATATGTAATATCAAGCAATAAGTATAAAGAAACCCAAAAATAAGAAAAACACAATGTCGGCTCAAGTGAGCTCGACCCCAAAGGAACCACATATACACAAATCTCTCAGTCTCATCACTAGGTCGCATATACAAATAAGAAGTGGTAGATGGAGAATACTAAATACAATGATAACATAAAAGTGTCCTCGCAACCCACCTAAGAGCAATGTCGCGAGTCCGAACAAAAGAAGCCAATGAAAAGATACGCCCGCCGCTACTAGGCTGACAGGTCCGACCTGCAAGACACTGTGGCACAACGGGGGTGAGTTGCCTGCTTGTGAGTAGTAAATAATATCTAATAAGGCTATCGTAAGAATGCTCGCAAGTGCGTCACAACTTGTATATCTAGATATGATGTGATGCCACTAGTATGTATGCACATGAATGCAAGAACAATATGAAATTTTTAAGTGTTTAAATACGATGATTTCTACATTCTTAACTTAGAAAAATATCTGTACAATAGCTAAGGTACCATCAATGAAATCATTCGAAAACCGTGTCAAGCATCGACACCAAATATAGAAATATATCTGTCTCAATGTCTCACTATATCAATATCTTAATACCTCGGGCTCCGTCAGTCCGGATCGACCCATATCATCAAATCTCACGACAATGGTCGGTATCCTCCGGATATCCGCCGCGTAAGACATCACCGGTAGGTAGTCTTCCCCAGCCAGGCTCATCGTCATCCCCACAAAAACACTCTCTCCCCGGGGTACCATACCGGGCCCACCATGTACCCGAGACGGTTCCTCCACTCCTCGAATTGGGTCTTGAAATCCAACAGAAAACATGAAAACTCATGGTGGACGACACATACATCACGAGAAAACCGCAACTTTATTTTAAAAATGATGATAATAAGCTTTTGTTAAACTCTTGCGGTTTTCCCCAAAACCCAGAAATCTCATCAATACTGAAATCCTCAAGAAAATCATAATACCCAACATGTTGTATATGATAAATGCTTATGATATCAAAGGTATGCAATGTGATTTATGGCTAGGAATCTATATAAGAATGATAATGAAATGAGATATATACATGCTTTGCAATTCAATATATCATGTATGATGCAAGTGTTTGATACTGAACTAAGCAGGTTCTAAACTGCTCGTGGCATGAAAATTACCAAAGGCGTGTGTGTGTTCACATGAGTAGTGCGCGTGCAACATGAGCTAATGGTAATGGTGCAAGTGTCCTAAGAGGTGATATCACACATAGGTATATAGATAACCATGCGATGCCGGCAAATGAATAACTAGAAAGCTATGCATATGAATGCAACTACTACTAGCAACCCTAAATGTCGGGCGCTTCACTTCATCCTGACGATTCCCCAATAGATGTGTACATCAACTCACCCAGACGCCTCGCTAATCTGATCCAACCACCGCTTTGCCTTTGCACGCCGCGTCCGATATTTCCGCAACCGATCCTAAAATTGCACAATACAAAACATAAGATTACATATCCTGAAACGACACAAAGTCACAATATGAAAGGATCAACGTTCACAAGTTAGGCACAACGTGCACTTGGTGCGCGGAACACACACGATAATCACTATAACCTTAACCTAAATCGTCGTTCGGAACAACCGTCAAAACTAAACCCGATCAAACCAAATTTCGCATTCACACACCCTAAATGCCATAGGAGATGCTAATGATATAACCAAGATATCAAAATTAATCCACCTCCTAAGAATTTAGAAAACCTAGCAAGCACTAAAATTGAAAATTTGGTGCAAACATCGCGGATTTGCGATAAAGTGATCACAATATCACACAAACATCCAAACTAAACCACTAGATAGCCACTACACCTAATTTAACCACTTTGCAATACTTCAAACCCTAATTAAAAAATCAAACCCTTTTCTTGAATTCTTAAACAAGCAGTTATAACCAAATTTCACACTTTAAAATTCTCTACTAGCATGTTTAAACTACAAATTAACCATTTGATTAGAATTATACCTCTCAAATTTTGAACCTCTTGCACTTAGCCTCAAAAGATGCCTCTTTTCTCCATGTTTAAACTAAATTAGGCTTGAGAAGAGATAGAATTAGGATTTGCTTTGAATTTGTGAAGAATTTTGTGGATTTTGATGGATTTTGGGATGAATTTTGAAGCAAAAGAGATGGGGGAAATGGGGAAGCTGCAGGTGTTGCTCTCGGCCAAAGGGAGGGATGGGGGAAAGTGAGGGAAGTGTATGGAAATTTCCATGAAGAAACTCTCTCTCAAGTTCATTTAATGCTTTCACATCAATTCCTTTTCAAAAAATTTCATTTTAATTTATTTTTGCCCATAGAAACTTCAAATCTTGGAAAGTCTTGATAAAATTTTTGTTACTACTAGATTTTAGTTTGTAATGGATCCTAAGTATGTAATTTACCCATTCAAATTTGTATTTATCACTAATTTAATGTATATTTAAAAGCTTAAAATAATATTAAAAATAATTAATTAAGGAAAAAATTTTAAATGACTAGAAATTTTTAAGTGACAAATAACTAACCAATTTCTAGCAATTTCTTATCTAAATTTTGTATAATTAGGCCTATATCGAAAAATAATTATTTTTACATTTTACGGAAAATACTGATTATTTTACCGATTATCGAAAAACTACCTAAACGATATTCAAAGTGTTACAATCTTCCCCCTTAAAGAAATTCGGTCCCCGAATTTAAAACTGAACTATGCGTTCCTTCAAAAAGATGGGGATATTTCTTCCTCATCTCGTCCTCGGTCTCCCACGTGATCTCCTCGCTGTTCGGGCCACGCCAAAGAATCTTGACGGACGGTATAACTTTCGACCTCAATTTCTTCACCTGCCGATCCAAAATGACCACCGGCTGCTCGGTGAATGAAAGATCGCGCTCCAGCTCGATCGTCTGGTGCTGAATCACATGAGAAGGGTTATGAAGGTACTTGCGGAGTATCGAAACATGGAACACGGGGTGAACATCTGGGAAGCTGGGCGGAAGAGCTAACCGATAAGCCACCGAACCAACACGCTCTAGGATATCGAAGGGACCAACATATCTAGGACTAAGCTTCCCTTTCCACCCAAATCTCATCGTGCCCTTCATCAGAGAGACCCTCAGGAAAACATGATCGCCAAAAGCGAACTCGAGTCGGCGACGGCGCCTATCAGCATATGATTTCTTCCTTCTCTGGGCTGTTCTCATCATGTCCCGAATCAGCTGTATCTTTTCGGTCGTCTCTTGTACGATCTGCGGCCCCAAAATACTGCTCTCCCTACGCTCTGTCCAACATACAAGCGATCGACATCTCCTCCCATATAAAGTCTCAAAAGGTGCCATCTGAATCGTCTCCTGGAAGCTATTATTGTAGGAGAACTCGATCAAGGGCAAACGACGATCCCAGCTACCACTGAAATCTAAAACACAAGCTCTGAGCATGTCCTCAAGAGTCTGAATAGTACGCTCTGACTGACCGTCAGTCTGCGGATAAAAAGCTGTGCTAAAACTCAATCGGGTGCCCAAAGCCTCTTGAAGTTTCTGCCATAATCGGCTGGTAAACTGGGTGCCCCGGTCGGACACGATGCAAGTCGGGACGCCATACAGTCGTACGATCTCATCGATATAAACCTGGGCATACTGAGCAAATCCAAAAATGGTCTTTACTGGCAGAAAGTGAGCCGCTTTCGTCAGTCGATTTACAATCACCCAAATAGAGTCATACCCTCGACTGGTCCTTGGTAGACCAACAATGAAGTCCATGGAGACCTGTTCCCACTTCCACTCAGGAATGGGCAAAGGCTGTAACTCGCCGGATGGCCTCTGGTGCTCGGCCTTGACTTGCTGACAAGTCAGGCATCTCGATACAAAGTCCATAACATCCTTCTTCATCCCATCCTACCAGTAAAACTCTCTCAAATCACGGTACATCTTGGTGGAACCTGGATGAACACTGTATACAGATCTATGTGCCTCCTCAAGAATATCATGCCTCAGTCCCTCAGAATCTGGTACGCACAGTCGAGTCCCAAATCGAAGTATCCCCTGATCATCATCCACGAACTCGGAAACTCTGCCCTGCCGAATCTGCTCGATAATCTCTAAAATACGGGCATCACCGGACTGTGCCTCACAGATACGGTCAAGTAACTGTGGGCATGCTCTGAAATGGGCCAGCTGTCCCCCTGTAGGCGTAAACTCGAACTGCACTCTTTTGTCACATAAAACCTGCCAATCCGCTGTCGACTGCATTTGTACTGCGCTCAAACAAGATAGGCTACTTCCGGGCCTCCTACTCAAAGCATTTGCCACCACATTCGCCTTGCCCGGAGGTATAGAATCTCGCAGTCATAGTCTTTCACTAACTCCATCCAACGGCGCTGCCTCAGATTTAGATCTCGCTGTTGAAAGATATACTTCAAGCTCTTGTAGTCTGTGAATATCTGGCACGACTCGCCGTATAGGTAATGTCTCCAGATCTTGAGTGCAAACACCACTGCATCCATCTCTAAATCATGAGTGGGGTAGTTCTGCTCGTGCTTCCTCAACTGTCGAGAAGCATATGCGATAACTCTATCGTGATGCATCAATACACAGTCCAGCCCCACTCGAGAAGCATCACAATATACCACGAAACCGCCCGATCCTGAAGGCAATGATAACACTGGTGCAGTAGTCAGACGAGTCTTCAACTGCTGGAAGCTATCCTCACATGTCTCAGTCCAAACAAAAGGAACCCCCTTTCGGGTCAACTCGGTCAGCGGTGCAGCAATATGGGAGAAATCCTGGACAAAACGTCGATAATAGCCGGCCAGGCCTAAAAAGCTGCGAGCCTCAGTAACTGATACCGGCCTGGGCCAACGCTGAACTGCCTCGATCTTCTTCGGGTCCACACAAATACTATATCTCGTCACCACATGACCCAAGAAGTCGACACTGTCTAGCCAGAATGCGCACTTGGAAAATTTGGCGAACAACTGATACTCCCTCAAAGTCTGCAATGTGATACGCAAGTGCTGCTCATGCTCCTCCCGGCTCCGAGAATAAACCAAGATGTCGTCAATGAACACAATGATGAACTGATCAAGATACGGCCTGAATACACGGTTCATCAAGTCCATAAATACTGTCGGGGCATTGGTGAGCCTGAACGACATCACCAAGAACTCATAATGACCATATCGTGTACAGAAAGCGGTCTTCGGAATATCCTCCTTCCGAACCCGCAACTAGTTATAACTTGACCGTAAATCAACATTCGAGAAATACCCCGCACCCTGGAGCTGATCAAATAAATCGTCAATACGGGGTAGGGGATATCTGTTCCGCACAGTAACCCGGTTCAGCTGACGATAATCAATGCATAAGCGCATACTGCCGTCCTTCTTCTTAACAAACAGAACGGGAGCACCTCAAGGTGACACACTCGGTCGGATAAGCCCTTTATCCAACAAGTCCTGTAACTGATCCTTCAACTCTCTAAACTCCACCGGGGCCATCCGATAGGGCGGTATAGAGATAGGCCCCGTGCCGGGGATCAAGTCAATGCAGAACTTAATCTCGCACTCTGGCGACAGACCAAGCAGCTCGTCAGGGAATACATCAGGAAACTCTCTCACCACCGGGACCTGATCCAACGGAACCTCTGTGGTGCTAGTATCACAAACATAGGCTAAGAATCCCTAACACCCTTTCCGCAAGAGCTAACCAGCGCGAAGAGAAGAAATCAAGCTGGGAAGGGTAGCGCTACGATATCCCTGAATAACAAGAACCGGCTCATCAGGAAAGCTGAATCTGACTGCCTTCTCGTAGCAGTCCACGGATGCATAACAGGTGGCTAGCCAGTCCATACCAAGAAGAACGTCGAAGTCTAGCATATCGAGGAGAATAAAATCAACTGAAGAATCTCTCTCCCCGATACGAACGGGACACGATCGGTACACAAAACGAGCAACAAACGACTCGCCTACCGGAGTAATAACAACGAGCGGCTGATCTAACGAAGAAGAATCTCGGCCCAACCTCGGTGCAAAGTATGTGGATACATAAGAATGTGTGGAACCTGGATCAAATAATACCCGTGCATCAAAAGAACATACTGGCAGAGTACCTGTCACGACGGCATTGGATGCCTGCGCATCCTGCGGAGTCAAAGCGAATACTCGGGCCTGTCCACCACTAATAGCTGGTTGTCCTCTGCCTCTGCCTTTGCCTCTATCGCCTCGTCCTCTCTGAACAGGATAGCCATGCCCACGGCCTCTAGGAGCATCTGTCAGGCATGGAACGTCATCAGGGGTAGAAAGTAAGGCTCTCTGAGGTGGTGAAGATGGTGAAGGTGGTAAGGTCACATGTGGCACTGTCGCCGCGCCCTGCCGCCCCATAGTACAGTCTTTAATACAGTGATGCAGGCTCCCACATCGAAAACATCCCAATGGCGGCCGCTGTCCCTGTGGGTAAGTACTGTATAACTGTCCTGGTCTCAAGCCTCCGCCATCACCACGGCCTAGAGGGGGCCTGCCGTGGCGTCTATCCATCTGCCGCTGTGCTGGCATGTCAGTACGGATCCGCTTCGGTCCAGGAACGACCGGAGTCCCAGAAATGCGCTCCTCCAAAAGTAAGGCTGCATCCATCGCGGCTTCATATGTGTCAAAGTGTTGGGTGCCGATGGCAAGGAATAACTGTGTGTCAAGTCCTCGGACAAACCTCTTTATCCTCTTCTCTTCAGTGTCTACTAGGTACGGAGCATATCGGGACAACTGAGTAAACTGTATATCATACTCGGACACTGTCATCCTAGGAGTCTTACGCAAAGACTCAAAACTACGGGCTCGAGCATCTCGGACACTCTCCAGAAGAAAACGGGCAAGAAATGCAGCTGTGAACTCGTCCCAAGTCATAGGAGGTAGACCTGTAGCTCGGCCTCTCTCTACTGAATCGTACCACGTCTGAGCAAGGCCCTCCAGAAGAAAACTCGAAAACTCCATCCATCTATTATCAGAACACCTCAACGAACGACAAATCCTAGTCATCTTATCGAGAAATGCCTGCGGGTCCTCTGTCGCATCCGTGCCAGTAAAAGCTGGAGGTCTCAGCCTCATAAACTCCTGTAATGATACAGGGATAGTCGCAGTAGTAGCAAGAGTAACCGTCTAGGTAGCAGGTACAATCTTGGTCTGTGCGGTAGAAGGAACATCCTCAGATCTCTGTGTTTGACTGGTCTCAACTAAAGATCCCATCATCTGTCGCAACTCCTACATACCGGCCTCTAATCTGGAAATACGGTTTGGAGAAGGTAGATCAATCTGACCCTGAGGGGTAGGCGTATCATCCCGCTCGATCCTCGCCTCAGACGAGCCCACTCGAATCTCATCCCTAGCGGCAGCCCACTGAGCCCTCGTAGTCTTTGGCAGTATCGAAGCTGGAATAAAACACAGGAGCGATAAGAACATTGCAATTGAATCAAGGGATGCATGGAGTCAAGAAAGGAAATACAAGCAATTATGTTCTAAGGTCACTTAGGCAGAGTACCGTATCGCTAGTATGCCGCGGAACATACCCACGCTGCGCCACTCTGCTTAAGTCACCTACTCCATCTACCAAGGGTCGTCCTACACTCAGAAAGGTAAAACCTATCGCTCTGATACCAAATTTGTCACGACCCGAAGGTACGGAACGTGACTGGTACTTAGATTATGAGATATCTAATGACGTAACGTAACCTAAGTCAGCCAAAACCCAGAAAATCTAAACCAAAATCAACAAGAGTGAAGGAAAACCTTTTATGAAAACGATTTTAAACCAGTTAAGTTATATTAATCCCTTTCTAAAAACATCAAAATTTTCCAAAAATTTCGGCAGGGTCTCCTTTGTAAATACTGGCCCCAAAACAGGTAAAACACGATATATAAACCTGTAATGATATAATGGCATCCCCAAGCGGGAGCTAGCTCTTCGTCCAAGACGGATCACAACCATACGCAATATATATGTAATATCAAGCAATAAGCTTAAAGAAACCCAAAAATAAGAAAAACACAACGTCGGCTCAAGTGAGCTCGACCCCAAAGGAACCACATATACATAAATCTCTCAATCTCATCACTAGGTCGCATATACAAATAAAAAGTGGTAGATGGAGAATACTAAATACAATGATAGCATAAAAGTGTCCTCGCAACCCACCTAAGAGCAATGTCGCGAGTCCGAACAAAAGAAGCCAATGAAAAGATACGTCCGCCGCTACTAGGCTGACAGGTCCGACCTGCAAGACACTGTGGCACAACGGGGGTGAGTTGCCAGCTCGTGGATAGTAAATAACATCTAATAAGGCTATCGTAAGAATGCACGCAAATGCGTCACAACTTGTATGTCTAGATATGATATGATGCCACTAGCATGTATGCACATGAATGCAAGAACAATATGAAATCTTTAAGTGTTTAAATACGATGATTTCTATATTCTTAACTTAGAAAAATATCTGTACAATAGCTAAGGTACCATCAATGAAATCATCCGAAAACCGTGTCAAGCATCGACACCAAATATGGAAATATATCTGTCTCAATGTCTCACTATGTCAATATCTCAATACCTTGGGCTCCGTCAGTCCGGATCGGCCCATATCATCAAATCTCACGACAATGGTCGGTATCCTCCGGATATCCGTCGCGCCAGACACCACCGGTAGGTAGTCTTCCCCAGCCAGGCTCATCGTCATCCCCACAAAAACACTCTCGCCCCGGGGTACCATACCGGGCCAACCATGTACCCGAGACGGTTCATCTACTCCTCGAATCGAGTCTCGAAATTCAACAGAAAAGATGAAAATTCATGGTGGACAATACATACATCACGAGAAAACCGCAACTTTATTTTAAAAATGATGATAATAAGATTTTGTTAAATTCTTGCGGTTTTCCCCAAAATCCAGAAACCTCATCAATACTGAAATCCTCAAGAAAATCATAATACCCAACATGTTGTATATGATAAATGCTTATGATATCAAAGGTATGCAAGGTGATTTATGGCTAGGAATCTATATAAGAATGATAATGAAATGAGGTATATACATGCTTTGCAATTCAATGTATCATGTATGATGCAAGTGTTTGATACTGAACTAAATAGGTTCTAAAGTGCTCATGGCATGGCAATTACCAAAGGCATGTGTGTGTTCACATAAGTTGTGCACGTGCAACATGAGCCAATGGTAATGGTGCAAGTGTCCTAAGAGGTGATATCACACATAGTTATATAGATAACCATGCGATGCCAGTAGATAAATAACTAGAAAGTTATGCATATGAATGCAACTACAACTAGCAACCCTAATTGTAGGGCGCCTCGCACCATCCAGACGATTCCCCCATAGATGTGTACATCTACTCACCCGGACGCCTCGCTAATCTGATCCAACCACCGCTTTGCCTTTGCGCGCCGCGTCCGATATTTCCGCAACCGATCCTAAAATTGCACAACACAAAACATAAGATTACATATCCTGAAAATACGCAAAGTCACAATATGAAAGGATCAACATTCACAACTTAGGAACAACGTGCACTTGGTGCGCGGAGCACACACGATAATCACTATAACCTTAACCTAAATCGTCATTCGGAACAACCGTCAAAACTAAACCCGATCAAACCAAATTTCGCATTCACACACCCTAAATGTCATAGGAGATGCTAATGATATAACCAAGATATCAAGATTAATCCACCTCCTAAGAATTTAGAAAACCTAGTAAGCACTAAAATTGAAAATTTGGTGCAAACATCGCGGATTTGCGATAAAGTGATCACAACATCACACAAGCATCCAAACTAAACCTCTAGATAGCCACTACACCTAATTTAACCCCTTTGCAATGCTTCAAACCCTAATTAAAAAATCAAACCCTTTTCTTGAATTCTTAAACAAGCAATTATAACCAAATTTCACACTTTAAAATTCTATATTAGCATGTTTAAACTACAAATTAACCATTTGATTAGAATTATACCTCTCAAGTTTTGAACCTCTTGCACTTAGCCTCCAAAAATGCCTCTTTTCTCCATGTTTAAACTAAATTGGGCTTGAGAAGAGATAGAATTAGGATTTGCTTTGAAATTGTGAAGAATTTTGTGGATTTTGATAGATTTTGGGATGAATTTTGAAACAAAAGAGATCGGGGAAAATGGGGAAGCTGCAGGTGTTGCTCTTGGCCAAGGGGAGGGATGGGGCAAAGTGAGGGAAGTGTGTGGAAATTTCCATGAAGAAACTCTCTCTCAAGTTCATTTAATGCTTTCACATCAATTCCTTTTCAAAAAATTTCATTTTAATTTATTTTTGACCATAGAAACTACAAATCGTGGAAAGTCTTGATAAAATTTTTGTTACTACTAGATTTTAGTTTGTAATGGATCCTAAGTATGCAATTTACGTATTCAAATTTGTATTTATCACTAATTTAATGTATATTTAAAAGCTTAAAATAATATTAAAAATAATTAATTAAGGAAAAAAATTTAAATGACTAGAAAATTTTAAGTGACAAATAACTATCCAATTTCTAGTAATTTCTTATCTAAATTTTGTATAATTAGGCCTATATTGAAAAATAATTATTTTTACATTTTACGGAAAATACTGATTATTTTACCGATTATCGAAAAACGACCTAAACGATATTCAAAGTGTTACAGCACGACTACCCTAATCCAATCGCATCATATGCTTATGCAGATAAGCACTAATCAGCTACCGCACATTACGTCTTGACAAGGTCAACAAACGCAGCACGAATATTAACTATTACTTATTTGAAATGACGGAGGGCTACGCAGGTTTTTAAGAAAACCATGAGCGTAATGAACTTGATATCGTTGTAGAATCGAGTGATTTTGAAAAAGGAGTGTTTTTTAGGCTTTTACTAGTTTTGCTAAAGAGGTCACTCCCGGTGAAGAGATCTCGGCTCTTTCCATATCAAATAAGGTGCAGGATATTTCACAAATACCACTATGCAAAGCAAAAACTATAAAAGCAATCAAAAGACAAACCGAGTTTGTAGCATCTGCTAGTTTCGCTAAAGAGGCCATTCCCAGTGAAGAGATCTCGACTCTTTCCTTATCGAATAAGGTGCTGGATATTCTAAAAGGAATACCGCTATGCAAAGCAAGAACTAGAGCTACCAGTTTTCGAGACAAGTTTCTACAACATCTTTAGGTTTCTTTTATTTCATTAATCTCATTAATGAAGTCCCATTTATTATGCTTCCCAAGTATCAGATATGAAACGAAAGCAGCAATATTAATTATATCTCATATATATAATATAAGCATTCGTCTCAGGCAGTAATATGATCTCATCACAAAAAATTGCAGCAGAAGAAAAACATATGAAATATTGGATATACTAGGATTTCCGGGTTTTATTTTAAGCCTGTATATAACACGGATTCCACGGTCATGATGAATAGCCAATCCCACACCCCTAGACCCCTACGAGAGCGGAAAGAAACCCTGTCAATTCTAAAGTTAGGAGACCCGGTCTCGACTCCTCGAGATGGTCTCCCACTGGACCCTAGAACCCGGTTACTTGTGCTCCCCACCTTGGGTCTATCCTAATGCGGAAAAGTAAACAATATACAATGGTGATATCAACCTCAACCCGGAAGTGCCCCAATAAAAGAATATTACATACAATGAATTTTACATGAATGAAAATGAAAAACTCCCATCTCACATAAAACCCCCGGCAATTCAAAACACGACGATCCAATATAACATATCACAGCATCACATATCACATGTCATCAACGTAAGTGAATATGGGTATCCCAATTGTCGTTGATATATAACACTGAAACCGGCGATACACCACATATTACACTTACGGTCGCAGAAAAGAAAGTGAAAAACTACAACAGTTGGAATCCGCAACCATCTTAGACATCATAAACCCAACATATCCCATACTTTGGATTTCATACCTAACCAAATGAATTGCTTAGACATCGCATGCTTAACAATTATAAACCCCGCATTTTAGTCTCGATCTCGAAAACACTTTTTAATATCTAGTCGGGCAATTCAACAAGATTCCCGACATCCTGATCGAATGCTCGCCGGAAACTTTAGTAGACGGCCGCACCCCTGATGCCATTAACGAAGTGCACTAAGGCGGAACACCGCTGCAGCGACCACCCTAACGGATGCTTTTGGCGATGGGGTTCTCCTACAGTCACTTGGTCGAGACTATGGAACGCGACAATCTATTAAGTTTACCCGGCGAGTATCCGCGTACGCTACGTAATTGCGACGGACTTTTGATCTCATCAAAATCCCGTGGCAACTGATCAAATGAGACTAAACTGCTAGATTTATAACATTCAAATTAGTTATCTCATAACTACTTGTGGATTCCAAATATTGTATCCCATCACATAATATCCGGACGACGTTAAACTTTTCGATCGATTCATCAAAGTCCCACAATTTCTCGACAGCTCAACACTTGAGCACAGTTTTAGTAATACCCAGAATATGCCACAGTACCTATGCACCAGCCATAGAAGGGCAAACCCAAGCCTCACTCATGTTGCCACGGAACTACGGCAAACCCTAGGGTTTGACCGTGGTTCCACGATCCAAAAAGTCGAGTTAGAGTTTCATTCTTCTAGAGGGTTCATAGGATTACTTGCATGTTTTTCCGAATACGTTAAACTTGGAAAAATGGGTTTTTAACATTCGATCGAACTTTTTAACTTCGTCTAGACAACATGCGAATAACCCGAAACAATGTTAAAACTACAAATACGAAACACTCTGAATTGCTTATAGTGTAAAATTACATCACATGTAAAATTAGCAAAATCAAACAACACCTGAAACACCAAAACCAAGAACCTGGAACACACCAAAAAAATTCAGCCCATTCCCTCACAAAGAGGCCGAGGTCGCCAGAATCACTCAGTGTCTCGCCGGCCATGGTCCGAGCCCTTGGGCTAAATTTTCCTGTGTTCATATTGCATCACATACAACATTCTGCAATTGGTTAAATAATTTTTTGACAACTTTTTGAAATCGACAGAAACTTCATTTTACGGTTTCAAGTTTCGGAGTATTTCGGTTTCGCAATCTTAACAAAATCCGTTTAAATTTTTAGCATGGCTCTGATACCACTGCAGGGTTACCTAGAACGGCAACAAGGTTTCGGGAGGTATCGCCCATGCCAAATTCAAAAAATTTCCGTTCTAGCTAACCCTAACTCTAGAATCGTTAACTAGAAATCGACGGAATATAAAATGCAAACACTTTGCAAGTCTAGTGAGCAAGGAATACAACCTTTGTAGACCATTCATTCACTTCAATAGCTCCGTGTAGTAGTCCCTTTCACTGCGATCGTGAACTCCGGACTCTAGAGAGGCTCCGATGAAGAAACGAACATGCTTGCTTCGAAGTCTTCGAGGCCGAAGATTATCTACGTCGGGGAGACACTAACCCAAGCTATCTCTTCACTAACCATGGAATTAGTGAAGAAAACACCCTATACTAAATGGCAAATAGTAGAGGATGATGAAGTAGGAAGTGGGCTCACTTTAGATTTGATTTTCTCACACTTTTTCTCATACCTCCATTGAAGCTAGAAAGCTTTAAGGAAGAAGAAGAAGAAGAAGAATTAACTCATCAAATGAATTATTTGTTTGTAGTTAGAAATGCAAGCAAGGGTTAAGTATTTTATGCTTAACCCTTATAGAGAGTTAACCATAAGCTATGGTTAAAGGTTAGGTCAAGAAATACTTTAAGCAAGAAAAGGAAAGTGAACAAAGTCAAAGATACCATGAAACTTCTACAAGCTTTCAACAAATATCAACCATGACTAATTCAACAATTTTTGAATTACTTAATGATAAATATAAACCCTAATCTTAACCCTAGCATGGTTTAACCCTCATTAACCTTAGTTGCATTCGTAACCTAGCTTGATACATTTAACATATATCACATATACATCAATGTATCCAAAGTGAGAAAAGAAATCATAAGTGTGCTAATACTAGTTAATGTATTGTAATATATCAAATATATAATTATACATTAGATTATCAAATCAACTCTTGATTTAATAATCCGGCTATATCACATATAACCGACTAATATCATGCGTAACAACTTATCGAATCAACACTTGTTCCGATAACCCGGCTATATCGCATATAACCGACCAATAACACAAATCGCGATAATAGAATATGGTATCTCATATCGTATCAATCTCGGTCCCTCACATATCACATATGTGCTCCTACTCCGTTTCGCTTGAGCCAGGAAACCCCTGTATAGGACTCTAAAGACTCGTCAATACGCCGGCAGCAGGTGATGATCATATCAAACACCCACAAGCCGCAAGCGGTCTGAAAAACGTAAAAGCCACCCGGGTATTGAGCGATTTATTAGATCAACAAGCAAGCCTGCTCACACTCCTGCAAATTCAATCAGTAACACTACCGTTCGGTCCGGTCTCTTCGTCTGATATGTCGCATATCTCGTCTAGGGATGGCAGACGTCTGACCCCAGTAATTCAATAAGTCGTGTCGATATGAGGCTCATAACGGGTCGAGAAACTACTGATAACACTTACCAGTATATCTCTGAAACAGCCTTAGCCAAGGTCTTCCTGTTATAGCCAATCAAGGAAGCGCAACATCAACTCCCAATACCGGGAGAGATGAAACCCCTCCTATCGCTCATTGCCTCCATGTGACTAAGTACTGTACCCAAAAGCCACCGTTTTGCACGTTCTCTTGAACGTGGTAAGGTAGAAATCAAAGCACTGTGGGAATCACATAAGACTCTATGACGATCTCGGGTCTATAGACTAACATATACCAGTGTCACCAGAGAACTGCCATCTGACGTTAGGTATAATACCATCTGGGAGTTTTCGGTGAGTCCGACCAGTGTACCCAGTCTCCACTAAGCACCCGTATACTGTCTCTGATATCAAACACCAATGGATATGGGATCATCCATCGCCCATAGGTATGGGTCGAGAAGCTATATGTTAGTCTACACTGGTATACCGATGCCCTGTCTCGATACACCCATGACTAGGAACATTTGAAGGATGTACTTAGCGACTGCTCTGTCCCCACTAGTATGATCTGCATCATAGTCATGGTAATCAAGTACTCATCCTAAGGGCTTTATCAACATGTAACATAGAGACAATCAGCGTACATGTTAAGATAACTAGCAACCAGATAGCATACTATCATGTCGAGCAATAAAGTCCTCCCTATATATGTCCAAGCATCCACTACAATATACATCGTATGTACAGTAATGGCCTCTAGGGTATACATATAACTAACAATCTCCCACTTGCACTAGGGCCATCTGTTGTAGTATCTCATACCCAACAATCAGAAGTGGTTGAAGTATCTCATACTCAACCATCCCATAAAAGTCTCTACTGGGAAATAGGCCTTTGTGAGTGGATCCGCGCTGTTGTCCTCTGTGTCTACTCTCCTAATCTCGATCTCCCTGGAGATCAACCATCTCCATGATCAGGTGATACTGCCTAAGAATATGTCTGGATCACAGATGGGACGGGGGTTCCTAGGCCTAAGCCACAACTCCATTGTCACACAATGGTAGGAACGAAGTTCATCTCATGAACTTGTGTACATCCAGACTACCTCTTTGGTAGTATCGTTGGTAGCAATGTATCCAGCATTTATCGTCTAGTTTGTCACGGTATCTAGCTTGGAACTCTTCCAATATACCGTCCCTCCACTGAGGGTAAAGACAATGCCTGTGACTGACATTCAGTCGAGCTTATCACCCTGGAAGCTACCCAGTGATTCTCCCCAGGATCGATTTATACAATTTCACTACACCTAGTGAGAATCCTAACATCCACTTAGATCTATCTCATTGATCCAAAACCAAGGATTTAGGTGGTATCATCTTGATCCTGTATGGAGAATCCTTGTGATAAGAGGAGATTGACCCAGTGTAGCATAGGAAACTCCTTTCCTATTAAGAGTATGTCATCCACGTACAATGCGAGGATCACCACCATACTCCCTACTACGTTTTTGTATATACAAGGTTCATCTACCATTTTGATGAAGTCAAACGCTTTGACTACCATATCAAAACAGATGTTCCCACTCCGCGATGCCTGCTTTAACCCATAAAGCAACATGCACACGTTTTCGCTGCTCCCACTGTCTATGAAGCCCTCTGGCTGTGTACTCATAGAAGCTCTCTTCTAAATCATTATTTAGAAAAGCAGTCATGACACCCAACCGCCAGATATCGTAGTCATGGTATGTAGCAATTGCAAGTAGAATCTGGATGGACTTAAGCATAGCTTTGAAAGTCTCAACTTTTCCATGTACACCAAGTAATCTTCTTAAGATATACTTGCTCCTGATGAGGATTTAACCCTTCAGATAAAGAAACCAAAGTCCATACTTTGTTGGTGTACATAGATTCCATCTTAGATCGCATAGCATCCTGCCATTCTCACAGAGTCCCCACTCTTGATGGCCTGCTCGAAACTAGTTGGGTTATCATCTCATGATGCAATCCTCGCTCCTACTGTCATAGAGAAAACCAAAGTGTCTCTCAGGTGGATGAGCAACCCTACTAGATCGGCGGAGAGGCTGAGGTTCGTCGGGAGCAATTGAATCCTCCGGTTCTACCAAATCATCAGCTGTAGTTTGTATAACTGGAACTCATTCCAGTTCTACCTCATGACCACTAATTTCTTCAAAAGAAATTCCCTTTCCAAAAAGGTGGCATGCTGAGAAACAAAACACCTTTTGTTCCTCAGTGCGGTAGAAGATATTCCCTTGCGAATGCGTGGGATATCCAATAAATTTCTACAGAACTGACCTTATCTCGAGCTAGTCCGGATTTTGCTTTTGAGACAGGCCGGATAACCCCAAATCTTAACTTTCTTAAGAGATGGGCTCTTCCCATACCATATCTCATATGGAGTGGTAGGCACCTGATTTGATTGGAACCCTATTCAATAGGTATGCAGCTTCACAAGTGCATAACCCCTAAAAAGAAATAGGCAACTCAGTAGTACTAGTTCCCGCCAAAAATTTCTGCGCAAAAGAGTCCAAGGTCTCAAATGGCAGCAATACGCTTAAGAAAATGCGAACCAGTATCTTCCGGCCTCTATTTTGATAAACTCCCGAAGTAGAAACAGCTAAATTCTGATCATTTTGGAAGCATCTAGAAAAACCCTTCGATTTGATATATTATGGGCTTCATAATGCATCCGGGATCAAAAGTTATGAGCAAATATGCTATGCACTGTTCCCTGATTAAAAATCAGGAATTACCTCAATGAGATATCACGTGCTCACACGTGATCAATGGTCACATGCTGACACGTGATAGTTAAAACAGAAATAAAAACAAACAGCCGAAGAAGGACCCAATTGGGGGTCACATGCTCACACGTGACCAATGGTCACGTGTTGACACGTGATAGTTAAAACAGAAATAAAAACAAATGGCTGAAGGAAATATCTCAATGAGGTATCACGTGCTCACACGTGATCAATGGTCACGTGTTGACACGTGATGGTTAAAACTGAAGCGTAAATAAACGCTGAGAAAAGAACTCAATTGGGGGTCACGTGCTCACACGTGACCAAGGGTCACGTGTCAGCACGTGACTGGCTTCGAAAGCCTTACAGTTTAATAGAATTAAATTCTAAAAGTTTCTAAATCTTTCCAAATGGAAAAGAATTATGGAGACCGTTGGATTAAAAATCCAGGGGTGATTAAATATCACCAATTTATGGAAAAATCTTAGATAAGGAAAGATTTCCCTAAATCTCACCAGAAATAACAAATAGAATATCTTTGGATTAAAAATCCAACAGTGAATAAAATTCACTTAATAATCTAAAGGCTTATATTAATTATGAAAACAAACAAAATCTTTCATTTGAAAGATTTGCTAAACAAATTGATTCTTTTCCTCCTCCTATAAATAGGAGCCAAGAGAAGAGAAGGGGAGATAGAGGTTTAGGAGAGATAGCTTTGGAATCTTGAAATTTCAGAAAGAAAAGAAAGGAGAATTTAATTCTCTACAAAGAAAAACCCTAGGTGAGAAAGGAAAGAAGATCAAAACTTCAAACAGAGAATTTAATTCTCAAATCTAAGAGTTTAACTCTTCTACACAAAAGAACTTAGTTCTTCTTCTGGTTGAAGATCTGCACAGAGCACATCTCCCCGTAGGATGAGAATTTAATTCTCATCGGGTTGAGATCCTGCCATGCAGATCCAAAACTTAGAGGGGGAATTGAGTTTAGAGAATTTAATTCTCCCAAAACAAAATTAGGGTTTAACCCTATATGAGAATTTAGTTCTCCCAAACTCACAGGAATTTAATTCCTTCATGATGAAATTGGGGTTTAAACCCTATCTGAGAATTTAATTCTCCTAAAATTATAGGAATTTAAGTCCTTCAAGATGGACAGAACTAGAGTTTAACCCCAATTGAGAATTTAATTCTCTCAGATTTACAGGAATTTAATTCCTCCTAAATGATAATAGGATTTCACCCTATATAAGAATTTAATTCTTTCACGATAGGAATTTAATTCCTCCAAAATCATAATTAGGGTTTAACCCTATAAAAGAATTCAATTCTTGAAAATAAAGAGATTTGAAGGATCTCCATGCATGCAATGAACTAAGGTCACGTGGCCCCACGTGACCCCTGAAAAGATCCCCAAAATGAGAAGGGAAAAAGCTCGGAGGCAATGCCTCACGTGCTCCTACGTGACCCTCAAAACAAAAGAGAACAAATCCAAAGGCAGAACCATTCTTTGGCGCCCTCACGTGTCCCCACGTGACCCCTTGTAAAGCGCTTTAATAATTAATGACTGGAAGCCCATCACGTGCCCACACGTGATGGCCTGAAGACCAAAAATGTTTAACACTTATCTGAATATCCTGAGAACAAAATAAGGGGATCTGGCCCCACTTTTTGATGCTATCACGTGCTCCCAAGTGATCCCTCTCTCTTCTAGTGTTTAACACTAATCTGATAATTTTGTTGCCAGTGTTTAACACTGTTATCTGTTAGTGTTTAACACTAATTTGAGAAACACATTTCTAGTGTTTAAACACTAATTTGATAATCTTATTACCAGTGTTTAATACTGTTGTTCTCTAATGTTGAACACTAGGTTCAGCCCAATTGGCTAATTTTCTAGAGGCAAAGCCTCCCTTTCAATGGACCAACAGAGGGCTAATATTCAAAACTTGATTAGACTTAGCCCAAGAAGGCCATAAGTCCTCAATTCAGACTTAACTGAGCCAATGTGCTCATAATATAATTAATTGGTCTTAGTTCCAAACTGGGCTTTAGATCATTTAATCCACTTGGGTTCAAGGGTACATCTCTTCACTCCTTTGATATTTATCGTTGTAATTCCTCAACGTCTTCAAAGAGATGGGGGGTCCCGACAACCATACATTTCATGGACTGTGGGGTCCTTAAACTCATGGACTATGATGTCCTTAACCTCGACCGTGATGTCTTAAAACTAATATCGGACTGTGGGGTCCTTAAGCCCATGGACTATGATGTCCTTAACCTCAACCGTGATGTCTTAAAACTAACATCGGACTGTGGGGTCCTTAAGCCCATGGACTATGATGTCCTTAATCTCGACCGTGATGTCTTAAAACTAACATCGGACTGTGGGGACCTTAAGCCCATGGACTATGATGTCCTTAACCTCGACCGTGATGTCTTAAAACTAACATCGGACTGTGGGGTCCCTAAGCCCATGGACTATGATGTCCTTAACCTCGACCGTGATGTCTTAAAACTAACAACGGACTGTGGGGTCCTTAAACTCATGGACTATGATGTCCTTAATCTCGACCGTGATGTCTTAAAACTAAGATCGGACTGTGGGGTCCTTAAGCCCATGGACTATGATGTCCTTAACCTCGACCGTGATGTTTTAAAACTAATATCGGACTGTGGGGTCCTTAAGCCCATGGACTATGATGTCCTTAACCTCGACCGTGATGTCTTAAAACTAATAACGGACTGTAGAGTCCTTAAATCCATGGACTATGATGTCCTTAACCTCGACCGCGATGTCTTTAAACTAACAATGGACCACCATGTCCTTAAACTGGTAATCGACCGCAATGTCCCTAAACTAAACAATAGGGCCCAAATGCTCTCTTGTTGGATCTAAACGATCCCGTTAAGTTGATCTTAGTCTAGAATTAGACTAACGTATCCTTAACAAACGTTTAAGTTGATCTTAGTCTCAAATGAGGCTAACGTATCCTTAAACCTAAGCCCCAAACCCAAATCTAAGAAGATACGGATTTGGACTAATCCACGCCCTATGGGCGACAACATAAATTAGTCTCCGTATACAATCCACGAGCAACCAAAAACAAAACAAATACCCATGACACGAAGTGACCATCTAAAGAAGGAGAAAGTTGTTACCGCGATGCGGTAGCGTAATTAACTGCAGAGACTTGCGCCTGCAGGGAAGAGCGTCCCCACAATCAAAAACCCCTCAACGAGGAGGAATCTGACGAAGTCTGCTACATCGGCCGCATTCGTTTAAACTTTCGATACATGGTGCTATAAATCAACGTGGCATCTTCGAAGAGGTGGACGGATAGCACCAATTAGCATCTGCCCCTAGATTCAGGCAAGACGTCCGTCTTGCGCGTCTTTCGGAGGGGAACAGCTTTTGGCATGCCCGGTGGGACCTCTTCCTCTTTCCATTCCACACTTCGTGTGTCGTGTTCGCGAACGAATCGCGGTTTTCTATGGTTGCCTGTGGATTCGAGGTACTTAGATTTGGTGTCTTGCTCCGTGCAGAAAACAGAAGATCAATGGCTTCAAACTGCACTAACTGCAACTGCAACTCTCGCTTTGTCCCGTCCGGATGAGTGACTTACGGGCTTCAAGCGGCCTCCATCTTCGCTATGCCGGTGGAACAAGTGACTCAGGCCACCACTGGGCTATTCTTCGGGACTATGCTCCCACTGATGAGCTTCAACGCCCCACTACCATTGCAAGAAGCCCCGAAGAAGTTGGTCTTTGATCGGCTCACCAATACTGCGGCCCTTCTCAACGGGTCATCCAAATCCAATGCTTCGGTTTTCAATAGACTGGGCCAAAGCTCCAACGGGCCCATGAACAAGCCCGCAATACCTGAAGCAGCCATCCCAAAGTGGATAGCCATCCCGGCTCAAGCAGACGAAATCATCGGAAAGGCTTCTCCTGCCAAGAAGTCAGTTTTCACAAGGCTGGCCACTCCGGCTCCCGCTCCAGGCAAAGTCACCTCTGCCCAGAGGTCTGTATTCGATAGACTGGACATTACTTCTCGGAGAACGTCAGTCTTCAAGAGGCTGGTACCAGCAGTGCCTGACCAGAGCAGTGGGCATGACAAAGCCATCCCCATCACCGAACCAACTCCATCAGCTCGACATGCTCGACGTCGCCACTGGCGCCGGGTAAGGAAGGCCGGAGGCAACTCCCCGTTTGGGCTAACTCCACCAGCTTCAACGGTGGAAATTAGTGTTAGTTGTATGTATGCCCTAGAGGCCAGTATTGTACAGATGATGTATATTATATTGGATGCTTGGACATATATAGAGATGACTTTCTTGCTCGATATGATAGTATGCTATCTGGTTACTCTTTATCTTAACATGTACACTAGTCTCTTTAAACTGTCTTATGGTTACATGTTGGTAAAGCCCTTAGGATGTGTACTTGACTACCTGGACTATGATGCAGATCATACTAGTGAGGACATGGGAGTCCATAAGTACATCCTTCAAGGTCCCTAGTCGTGGGTGTATCGAGACGGGGCATCGATATACCAGAGTAGACTAGCGTATACGCTTCTCGACCCATGAGATGGGCGATGGATGATCCCATATCCATTGGTGTTTGACATCAGAGATGGTATACGGGTGCTCAGTGGAGACTGGGTACACTGGACGGACTCGCCGAGAACTCCCAGATGGTATTATACCCCACGTCAGATGGCAGTTCTCAGGTGACACTTGTACAGGTTAGTCTGTAGACCCGAGATCGTCATAGAGTCTTGTGTGATTCCCACTGTGCTTTGATCTCCACCTTACCACGTCCATGAGGGCGTGCAAAACGGTGGTCTTTGGGTACAGTCCCGAGTCACATGGAGGCAATGAGCGATAGAAGGGGTTTCGTCTCTCCCGGTATTGGGGGTTGATGTTGCGCAGTGCTCGATTGGCCGTAACAGGGAAGTCCCTGGCCAGGGCTGATCAGAGATTTGCTGGTAAGTGTTACCAGCAGTTTCTCGACCCGTTATGAGCTTCACATCGGCACGACTTATCGGTTATTGGGGTCTGACGTTTACCACCCCTAGACTTGATATGCGACGTATCAGACGAACAGACCGGATTGTACGGTAAGTGTTACTGGTTGGATTCACAGGAGTGTGAGCGGGCTAGCTCGTCGATCTTCTGATCGCTCAATACCCGGATGGCCGTTACGTTTAGCAGACCGCTTGCGGCTTGTGGGTGCTTGATATGATCATCATCTGCTACCGGCGTATTGACGAGTCTTTAGAGTCCTACACAGAGGTTTCCTGGCTCAAGCGAAACGAAATAGGAGCGCATATGAGATATGTGCAGGACCGAGAATAATGCGTGTATGTGATACCGCATTTCATTCTCGCGATATATGTTTCGATTGGTTATATTCGATATGACCTAGTTATCGAATCATTGATTCGATAAATCGATACATTGGATTCTAGTCGGTTATGTGCGACATGACCGGATCATTGAATCAAATGTTGATTTAATGATTTAATGTATAATTATATATTTGATATATTACTTTACATTAACTAGTATTGGTTCACTTTAAACGGATTTTTCTCACTTGATGCACATTGTATATGTGATATGCTTTTGTGCACTTTTTTGTATCATGTTTGATGATACTTGTTCATTTGGTTAAGTGTAAAGAATTAAACCATGGTTAAGTAGATAATTAGGGTTTTGATTCTTTCTCTCATTTATTTATCCATTCTTTATTTATAAAAATGGATAAATGAAAACATAATGGTTTCTTTTTATCATGAAGCTTGTTGAAGCTTCATGAAGCTTTGACTAAAGAAACCATTTTGTCTTCTAGCTTAACCCTAACCCTTCTCTTTTACCATGGTCTTTTCTCTACACTTAACCTTGGTTTAGTTATGATAAGTATTGATTTATTTTGATTTTATCTCAACACTTATGATATTCTTTCTTCTTCTTCATCTTCATCTTCAAGAAAGAAACCTTGATGCCATCAATGGCAACTTGAGTTCTAGTGAGAGAAATCCAATTCTAAAGTGAACCCACCTCCTATTTCTTCACCCTCTACCTCTTGCCAAGTTGTTTTGGGTGTTTTCTTCACAAGTTTCACAACTTTGTGAAGTCGGAGCTTGAGCTTGTGCAACCTCGACGTAGATCGTCTTTGACACGAAGCCGACGACCTATTCCGCTCATTTTCCTGATGAAGCCGACGAATGAGTCTAGGATTCGAAAAGGACAGCGAGAGGATGACTACGTGGAGCTAAGGAAGTGGATATCCGGATCTACAAAGGTTGTAGCATCTAACTTTTAGTTAAGTAGTTAACTAGTTTACCGTTTCGCCTAGAATTCTAGCCGACGATCCGTATTAGGGTTTCTCGGCACCCATAATCTTTGAAATTGGCATGATTGATGCCTTGTGAGACTTCATTAGAGTGCCTAGGAACCCTACAGTGGTATCAGAGCCTAGCTAGAGCCTTAGGCGAAGTCTAGACGATATTTGAAACCCGATCGAACCCGAAAACCTAACTTTAAGATGCTCTCTGGACTTTTTCTAAATTCTGGGATTTTTCCAGATTAAAAATTGCTAAAAAATTCAGCAGGGAAATATATGAATTACGGTGCAAAAATTTGTTTATGAACAGTCTAAAGCGCGGCGGATCCGCGGCCTAAGCCTCCTTAGGCGGCGGATCCGCGGCAGCTTTATTATATTATTATATAATTTTTGCACAGTAACTGATATCTTCTGGTGTTGGATTTTCTGGGAATTTTTAAAATTTATTCAAGAGTTGAATTTTCTGGGGTGTTTTAGAGCTTCGATGTTTTCGATCGGATTATCAAATTTCGTCTTTGTGTATTTCCGGATAATTTTTAGAATATGTTAAAAAGTTCGACCGGATATAAATACCCAATTTTTCCCCTGTCGGGAAATTTCCAAGTGTTGGATTTTTCCGTAGTTTAACGACGTTCTAAGTAGTGCAAGTAACGCGATGGACCCTCTAGAAGACAACAAACCTTAACTCGATTATGTGACCGTCTTGAACTGCCCTTTGAACCTTCGGGTTTGGGGCAGTACGGCGTGCCACATGTGAGGCGTTGGCTTGACCCTTCTACGGCTGGACCGTTGGTACTGAGGCACGAACTGAATGTTGTTAGACTTATTTCATGTGTTGAGTTGTATCGGGAAAACTTGGGTATTCGACTGTTCGATCGGAAAGTTTAACATTTTCTGTTTATCTGGAATGTGATACAATAATTGGAATTCACAAACAGTTATGTGATAACTGAATGAATGTTATAAATCTAGCGGTTTAGTTTCACTTTATATTGAAAAGTGTTTTCGATAATGAGACTAAAATGCGGGGTTTATAACTGTTAGGCATGTGATGTCTAAGTATTTCATTTGATTAGGCATGTGATGTCTAAAGAAGTTGCGGATTCCAATTGTTGTAGTTTTACACTTTCTTTTCTGTGACCGTAAGTGTAGTATGTTCATATCGCCGGTTTCGTTGCTATACGTCAACGACAATTGGGGTATGCATACTTACTTACGTTGATGGCATGTGATGTTATGTGTTGCTGGATATGTTATATTGGATCGTCGTGTTCGAATAGCCGGGGGGTTTTTATGTGAGATGAGTGTTTTTCATTTTCATTCATGTAAAAACTTGTATGTAATATTCTTTTATTTGGGGCACTTCCAGGTAGCGGAAGATGTCGCCTTTTGTATATTATTTACTTTTCCGCATTAGGATAGACCCAAGGAGGGGAGCACAAGTAACCGGGTTCTGGGGTCCAGTGGGAGACCAACTCGAGGAGTCGAGTCCGGGTCTCCTAACCCTAGAATTGGCAGGGTTGCTTGCCGCTCTCGTAGGGGTCTAGGGGTGTGGGATTGGCTATTCATCACGACCGTGGAATCCGTGTTTTATACTGGCTCGTATTGAAAACACGGACGTCCTAGTATATCCAATATTTCATATGTTTATTCTGCTGCGATATCTGTGATGTGATTCTGTGATGGATATAGTATATAGTATATATGATATATTATATAGACGTTACTTATGTTTTACACCCGCGCTAGCCCTGCCCTGCTCTGTCGTTAGTTACCTAACCTAACGGTGCACGAGGGGACATCGAGGCGAATGCGGATGGCATAAGCAGTAAGCCACCCAATCGAAGATTGTTTCGTCTTCAAAGGCTGAATGGAGGACCAATACCAACAAGGCAAGTTCGCATTATCCGAAAATTGGAAGGTGAACCCGCCACAACCTCACGCCCCTAAAAAGGTGGACATGCCGGGGGCATCGTGCTCATTCATAAGGGAAGCCCCATGGGAGGACGTTCTTTCAGCCAAGACGAAAAGAATGCTGAAGGATCTCCAAATATGCCCGGCGATCAGGTGGAAAAATCCACTGGAACCCGAGATCATCGAGGGAATGTTGAAACCGTGCCCAACTCCAAAAACTGGTGGTGATGGTCAGAGCGCTCAACTCAGCCGACAAAGTCTTCGAAGAAGAAGAAGAAGACCAAAAAGCCCGTAAAGCCTGGTGACAAGCGCATGGACCTGTAAAAACAGATTGACGCATTGGAAGAATATAATCAGAAGGCGCGGACCCCAGTCACACTCCAAGAATTTCTCACCCACATCCTTGTGGACAAAGATGATGACAATGGAGAAGACTCGTCGGATGAGTCTGAGGATTATGCGGCAAGTTATCATGTGATCTCTCACTCGTTAATAAACGGTGAAGAAGCTTTGGATGTAGAAAAACCAGGGGCAAATCTTGAGCCTGAACGTCTAGGACCATCAGACGAAATGATTGATGCATGCCTAAACGAAGCCCGTCAGGAAAGCAAAGCCAATCGAGAGCGTGAACTGGCTATATTTGAAAGTGCTAAACGCCGATGACCGGAGGAAAAGGTTGAGACACCCCAACTGGAACAAAGCATCCCTATCGCCAGCAAAAGCAAGCTTAAAGTAAGGAATCAATTTGTTAGGGCCCTGGCAATAGGAATGAAGTTGCCCTTTCTCAAAGGAAATTCCCCTGCTAATAGACGTCTTGATGAAGCGGACATACATCCTAACTTCTGCCTATACCATCAGAGGATTGCACACCCCACCGAGGAGTGCATAGCCTTTAAAAACTGGTGGCAGGGATATGTTGCCCATCGACGACACGTTCAACGAGTAAAGCGCAAGGCTCATCGGGAACAGAAAAGCACGACAGATGAGCGCGAAAGAGCTGCTGGCAACTGTCGCATAGCCGACACCAAGGGATCGGAAGTTATCACCTTTGGAAGCGACTATGACGAAGAAATCGCCCTCAGCCCTCTCTTCAAGGAATCCACTTCCGGCACAAAATATGCGAAGATTTGCAGCAAAATCTAGCTACGTAATCGTATGTTGACCTATGACCGAAACATCGTTAAACTACTCCCAACCCGCAGCATCTTCAGGCTGACGTGGTAAAAAAAACGGTATGTCCATAAGCGAAATAAGCACGGATGAAAACCCGAAAGGGCTCCGTGAGTAAAAACAGCAGGGCTACCGGCGAGTCTTGTGAAAACCCGAAAGGGCGCAACCTCGTTCGAATAAAAAAAAGGAAAACGGTATGTCCATAAGCAAAATGTGCACGGATGAAAACTCGAAAGGGCTCCGTGAGTAAAAACAGCAGGGCTAGCGGCGAGTGTTTGTGAAAACCCGAAAAGGCGCAACCTCGTTAAAGGACACTTGCAAGGTCCTCTCGACCTTGTGAGGAGAAACCACCCGCGTGAGATCCTTATGACTCACAAAGGAAGCAACACACTTAGGAGTCCCTACGACTCCTAAGGAGAAATCACACTTACGAGATCCTCACGACTCGTAAGGAGAACCTTCTTATGGGACCCTCACGGCTCATAAGATTTGAAAGTCTTAAGCTACAGGGATCTGAACCTGTTCTTAAGCAGTCCCCACAACCTCCACTTATGCCCTACAAGTGGTTCAGTATTGACCCTTGTATACAATCCACGGGCGCGAATAAACTTTTCCCTAACAAAGTCCCATCCATGACTAGGGATATGTCTACACGGTGAACAGCCCTTGTAAGTCCTCTCGACTTATAAGGAGAAAGCACTCTTGTACGATCCTTACGACTTATAAGAGACCATGCACTTAGGAATCCTCACGACTCCTAAGGAGAAAGCGCACCTAAGAGATCCTCATGACTTGTAGGGAGAAATACCTTTATGAGACCCTTACGGCTCATGAAGTCAAAAGCCTTAGTCGACAGGATCTTAACCCTGTCTACTAAGCCACCTTTGTTCGATATCGACAGAGGCAAATGATGATTCGCTCTTGGAAATATCCCAGTTGTAGCGATGCTGATGCCAAAATCGGTGTCTAATTCCAAGCTTGCAGCGAAAAGCCAACGAGCCACACATGCATACGAAATAGCCGAAATGATGGGGCAACTTGCAACAAAATCAGCAAGTAAAAATATATGCATACAAAAACAGCCGAACTGATCGGGCAACTCGCAATAAAAAGCAGCGAGTAAAAAGAAAAATAGCCGAAATGATCGGGCACCGCGAAAAATAGCCGAAATGATTGGGCAATCGCGATTTTCGCGATATAAAAAGTTGAAATGATAGAGCATCGCGGAAAGAATAAAAAAATGATGAAAGAATGAAACTTTTTGCCCTACAGGAGAGACCACATCGATCCCTATATATAATCCAGAGGCACAAATAAAGAGGGAACCATACCTTCCCAACAGGCTCCACCAGAAAGCGAAGACAAATCTCGACGGTTCATAGACAACCTAGAGACAACCTCGACATTTGTCACAATATTGCAGACACAATGTCAACAAATGAAACAAAGGAAGATCTCTAGCTTCAGGGTCTCGACGTCGATATCGACAACTTAGAGATCACCAACGGTGTTTCTCCTCACTCCAACCAGATGCAGACGTGACATCAACAACCGACCTCAGAGTTGCAACGAAACGGAGCTATGGCGAAGTTCCTAGTTCCAAATCTCAATGGTCACATCTATAGCCTGGAGACCAACAATGGTGTGCCTCCTCATTCCAGCAGGACATAGATGCTACACCATCAAACGGAGCCACGGCATAGTCCTTAGTTCCAAATCTCGACGGTTCACAGACAACCTAGAGACCATCTCAGCATTCGTCTCGTTACAGCAGACGAGATGTCAACGACGGTGTTCCTCCGTAGCCCAGCAGGATGCAGATACAACGTCAACAAAAGACCTCACGGTCGAAACAAAGCGGAGCGACGGCAAAATCCCAGCTTCACCTCAGCATTTGTCTCGATACAGCAGACGAGATGTCAACAACGGCGTTCCTTCGCAATCCAGCAGGATGCAGATGCAACGTCAACAAAAGACCATACGGTCGAAACAAAGCGGAGTGACGGCAAAATCCCAGCTCCATCTCAGCACTCATCTCGTTACAGCGGACGCGATGTCAACGACGGTGTTCCTCCGCGGTCCAACAAGATGCAGATACAATGTCAACAAAAGACCTCACGGTCGGAACAAAGCGGAGCGACGGAAAAATCCCAGCTTCACCTCAGCATTCGTCTCGATACAGGAGACAGGATGTCAACAACGGCGTTTCTTCGCAGTCCAGCAGGATGCAGATGAAACGTCAACAAAAGACCTCACGGTCGAAACAAAGCGGAGTGACGGAAAAATCCCAGCTCCACCTCATCATTCGTCTCGTCACAGCAGACGCAATGTCAACAACGGCGTTCCTTCACAGTCCAGTAGGATGCAGATGCAACATCAACGAAAGACCCCATGATCAAAACAAAGCGGAGTGACGGTAAAATCCCAGTTCCACCTCAGCATTCGTCTCGTTAAAGAAGACACAATGTCAACAACGGCGTTCCTTCGCAGTCCAGCAAGATGTAGATGCAACGTCAACGAAAGACCCCGTGGTTAGCAAAGCGGAGTGACAGCAAAATCCTAACTCCACCTCAGCATTCGTCTCGTTACAGCAGACGCAATGTCAACAACGGCGTTCCTTCACAGTCCAGCAGTATATAGATACAACGTCAACGAAAGACCCCATGGTCAGCAAAGCGGAGTGACGGCGAAATCCTAGCTCCACCTCAGCATTCGTCTCGTTGCAGCAGACGCAATGTCAACAGCAGCGTTCCTTCGCAGTCCAGCAGGATGCAGACGCAATGTCAACAAAAGACCTCACGGTCAAAGCAAACGTAGCGAAGGCCAAATTCCTAGCTTCAGGGTCTTGACGGTAACTCATATAAAATCTGAAAGACTATCGGAGATCATCCCATACCAGCGCGAAGTGGTCACCACCTCGACGTTCGTCTCGATACAGCAGACGAGATGTCACCACAGTGTCCTTCCTCCAACAGGATCCGGACACGCCAAAGCAAATGAAGCAAAAGCCAAATTCCTAACTTCAGGGTCTTGACGATAACTCATATAAAACCTGAAAGACAATCGGAGATCATCCCACACCAGCGCGGAGTGGTCACCACCTCGACATTCGTCTCGTTACAGCAGACGCGATACCAGCAAACGAAGCAAAGGCCAAATTCCTAGCTTCAGGGTCTTGACGGTAACTCATATAAAACCTGAAAGACATCCCACACTAGCGCGGAGTGGTCACCATCTCGACGTTCATCTCGATACAGCAGACGAGATTTCACCCCAGTGTTCTTCCTCCAGCAGGGTTCAGACGCGACAATCAAACAACGGAGCCACGGCAAAATCCCTAGTTCCAAACCTCGACGGTTCACCAACAACCTAGAGACAACTGCGACACTCGTCTCGATACAGCAGACGCAATGCCGCCAAATGAAGCAAAGGCCAAATTCCTAGCTTCAGGGTCTTGATGGTAACTCATATAAAACCTGAAAGACAATTGGAGATCATCCCAGATGGAGTGGTCATCACCTCGACGTTCGTCTTGATACAATAGACGGGATGTCACCACAGCGTTCTTCCTCCAACAGAATCCGGACACGCCAAAGCAAATGAAGCAAAGGCCAAATTCCTAGCTTCAGAGTCTTGACGGTAACTCATATAAAACCTAAAAGACTACCGGAGATCATCCCACATGGAGTGGTCATCACCTCGACGTTCGTCTCGATACAGCAGACGAGTTGTCACCACAGCGTTCTTTCTCCTACAAGATGCAGACGCGACAACAACAACGGAGCCATGGCAAAATCCCTAGTTCCAAATCTCGACGGTTCACCAACAACCTAGAGACAACAGCGACATTCGTCTCGTTACAGCAGACGCAATGCCAGCAAAATGAAGCAAAGGCTAAATTCCTAGCTTCAAGGTCTTGACGGTAACTCATATAAGACCTGAAAGACTACCAGAGATCATCCCACACCAGCGTGGAGTGGTTATGACTCATCGGGGATCTCTAAAATGAGCCTAACCTTAAGTAAAAAGTGGCATGGCAAAATTCCTAACGCTTTCTCTTCTGACGGTCAAACAGCCTAAGAATATTGCTTGAAGACATCTTGTCCAGCCCCCGAAGGGATCAGAGACACGACAGTCGCAAGGCTACTCGAACAGTAAGATTGCCTATCGAAGGATACATCAGCCAATGCGACGGTACGGCGGGCAAAACCCTAATACCACAGACCCTAACAGACCTTTGTCATAAAGAGCAGAGGTTAACTGTGACGTTAGGACATTCTTGCGAGAACTTCTCGATTCGTCTCGACTCATGAGGAAATTAGTGTCCCTGCGAGAACTTCTCGATTCGTCTCGACTCGTAGGGAAAAGCCTTAGGCAATGGGGATAGAAAACCTGTTTCCTAAGCACTGGGGCCCTGCAAGTTGGTCCAAAATGGACTCTTGCATACTATTCATGGACCACACTCTCCAAAGTCGAATCTCAACCAGGAGGGAAACAACCACTTACGAGTCCTCTCGACTTATAAGCAGGAAAATTCTCTTGTGAGATCCTTACGACTCTCAAGAGAAAACACATTTAGGAATCCTCATGACTCCTAAGGAGAAAAGACACCTACGAGATCCTCACGACTCGTAGGGAGAAAAGTCTTTATGAGACCCTCATAGCTCATCAAGTTGAAAAGTCTTAGGTGGCAGATCCTACCCCTGTCTCCTAAGCCATCGCTGCCCTGCAAAGAGGTCAAGATGGACCATCTATGAGCCACACTTGCCAAACCTACATGCCACTGAAATGGAGAAGTTACTCATGAGCATATAAACTACTTCACACCAGAGTAAGACATAAAAAGAAAGAAGAGTGCAGCTCATGGAGTTAAGGGTTTGGAACTATATCTCTTAAGAGTCGAGATTTGAGTCAATGATAAATGACGACGCTTGTGTCCGCTGGTTATCTTCTCAGATCAAGATTCTGAAAAGTATATATCAACCCGAGACTGGTCATACGCTATGCATAACTCTACACTACTTCTGTAAGTCCACGTTATCTCTCCCGGTTCTTTCAGGCTTGCGGAAATGGTGAAAAACGATTTTTAAGGCTTAGGTAACATGGACTACAAAAACGGATTTTGGATAAACAACACACTAGCAACCCAACTAGAGATTTATCTACTCGGTTAGGGGTTATACCTCACTTGAACTCCTTCTTCTTGAACTCTTTGTAGTGCTTGGATGGTGCTTTCCTCGTCTCCTTCTTCCGTCAAAGATGGATCCACCTGAGGGTTTCAACCTTGGGCTCCTTTCTCGAACTTTGAGAGAACTAAGGTCTTTGGCTTGCTAGACCTTCAACCTTAGAGTGACTAGAGAGTGTCTTAGGGTGTTTTATCTTCAAGGAGATGTTTCTCAACATATGAGATTTGTTCTCCTTGAACTAGAGGAGGAAGAAGATGAAGAGAAGAGAGAGAAATGTTATGATAGAATGAGAATAGTTTTGCAACCATAACAATATATGTGATTTAATCAAATTAATAAATTTAATCAAATGAAAAAGTTGATGGTTGGTTTGATGAGACAATTATCATTTCACATTTAATGGTTTTTGCAAAGATCAAAGAGCATCTTTGATGTGTAATGATGATGGTCAAAGTTTCAACCAAGGTCAACAAGTCAACCTTGGTCAACAAGTCAACAAACCCAACCATGACACAATTTCATTTAATTAATATTATTAATTGATATATCACAAATTCATTAGGGTTTGGAAAAAGATGACTGTCAACTGTGCATACGCACCCGTTCCAAAACCCTAATGAAAAACCTTTTCCTCCGCCTCAAACAACTGTGCATACACACCCGCATTCGTGTTCCGAGGAACATGAATACTATGAGATAAAACTAACCCCAAAACATATACTAGGATCTGGCTCAAACCAGAGCCCGCTAGTAATGTCTGTCCGGACGCCAAACGTGCACAAGTGCGCGGATGTGAACGAACCCTGTCGCAAAACCATGCGACCTCTACTCAGTTTTGCCCAAAGGCGAATAACCCTCTGTGTGGGACTCTAAAAACTCGACACTACGCTGGCAGTGGATTTAACCACAGACCGCAAGCGGCACTAGCTGTACGTAACGGTCCCCAGGTAGATGCCGATAAGAAGACTGACGAGGTAAACCCATCTGAACTCCTACTGAGTCTGTATGTGACAATCTCCGTACAGTCCGGTCTGTTCGTCTAAGAACATCGCATGGCGGGCCTAGGGGGTGGTAAACGTCAGTCCCCTATTAGCGGTACAAGTCGTGTCGGAGTGTAGCCCAGAACACCTGAGATAACACTGGAAACCTACCAGTCTATCTCGCTTGCCCTGGCCAGGGACTTTGTGTAATAGCTCTCCTAGACACAGCGCGATATCAACCCCCAATACCGGAAGAGACGAATCCTGTCTTACCGTCACTGCCTCCAAGTGCTTCGGGACTGCACCCAAAAACTACCTGTTTGCACGACTCCTTTGAGCCGTGGTAGGGTAGTAATCAAAGTACAGTGGGAACACACTCGAGGCGAAGTGACAATGTCAAGTCAACGGACTAAGCTGTACTCATGTCACCTGGAAACTAATAACCGATGATAGGTATAATACCAACCAACAGTTCCCAACGAGTCCTGTCCAGTGTACTCGTAACCTAACGAGCACCCGCATACTATCTCAAGTACGACGTACTGATGGCTGTGGGACAGACCGTCTCCCAAGCTGTGATAAGAAGCGTATGCGCTAGTCTACTCCGGAGTATCGATGCCCTGTCTCGATAGTCCTGCGACTAGGGACCTGCATACGGATGTGCTTATAGATTACCCAGCCCCCACGAGTGTGACTGCCATCACAACGCTGGTAATCAAGCAAAGATCCTAAGGGCTCCACTAATGTGTAAAGGCGATATGCTAAAAGAAACACATGCACACATTAAAGCAGAAACAAACCAAGTAGCATACTACCATTTTGAGCAAGAATGTCAATACAAGGTGAATATCCCATGCTTCCATTAAGTAATATACAATTCAGTATGATACAATAATGGCCTCTAGGGCATATACACTAACAATCTCGCACTTGCACTAAGGCCATGTACTGGCGTATCGAAGATCTATCATCTCGATCTTCGCTCGAACTGAGTCTGGGGGAAGGCCTTGGTGAATGGATCAGCGATGTTATCTTCCGTAGCAACTCTCCGAACCTCGATCTCCTGGCGACCCACGATATCCCTGGTCAGGTGATACCACCTCAAGATGTGTCTGGACTTCTGATGGGACCTGGGTTCCTTCGCTAAAGCTATAGCTCCGTTGTTGTCACAATACAGCGGTATTGGATCAACAATGGTAGGAACCACCTGAAGCTCCGTGAGGAACTTCTTCATCCAGACGGCTTCTTTTGCGGCATCTGCAGCAGCGATATATTCCGCTTCCATCGTCGAGTCAGCAACGGTTTCCTGTTTGGAACTCTTCCAACACACCGCCCCTCCATAGAGGGTAAAGACATAACCCGACATGGACTTGGAATCATCCTTGTCACTCTGGAAGCTGGAGTCAGCAAAGGCCTCAACCTGGAGGTCTTTTCCGCTATACACCAAGAACATCTCCTTAGTCCTTCTCAGGTACTTGAGAATGTACTTTACTTCTATCCAGTGTTTCTCTCCAGGGTTTGACTGATACCGGCTTACCACACTCAGTGCATAAGCTACATCTGGTCTGGTACATAACATCACATACATTATAGAGCCTACCGCAGAAGCGTAGGGTATAATAGACATGCGATCCCTTTCCAAATCAGTCTTGGGAGACATCTCTTTGGAGAGGGTGATCCCGTGACAAGCCGGTAGATTACCGCGCTTGGAATCTTCCATACTGAATCTTTTCAGTATGGTGTCGATGTACCTGGACTGTGAGAGTCCCAGTATCCTCTTGGATCTGTCACGATAGATCCGAATCCCCAGAATGTATGAGGCATCACCCAGGTCTTTCATAGAGAACCTGTGTGATAAGAACCCTTTGACAGATTGTAGCATAAGAATGTCATTTCCTATCAAGAGAATGTCATCCACGTATAAAACGAGAAATACTACAGTTCTCGCTACAAATCTACTATAGATGCATGGTTCATCTGGATTTTTGATAAAGCCAAATTCTTTGACCGTCTCATCAAAACAGATGTTCCAACTCCGCGATACTTGCTTTAGTCCATAGATGGACTTAAGCAACTTGCACACATTTCCGCTGCTCCCACTCTGAATGAAACCTTCTGGCTGGTCCATATAGACACACTCCTCTAAATTTCCATTTAGAAAAGCGGTTTTTACGTCCATTTGCCAGATCTCATAATCGTGGAAGGCAGCAATGGCAAGAAGGATCCGAATGGATTACAGCATAGCCACTGGAGAAAATGTTTCGTCATAGTCCAAGCCAAGTCTTTGACGGAAACCCTTTGCAACAAGTCTAGCTTTATAGGTCTCAACCTGTCCATCTACACAAATCTTCCTTTTGAAGATCCACTTGCATCCTACGGGTTTTACCCCATCTGGAGCAATGTCCAACGTCCATACTTTGTTGGTGTACATGGACTCCATTTCGGTCCGCATTGCATCCAGCCATTTTACCGAGTCAACGCTCTGAATGGCCTGCTGGAAGCTAGTCGGCTCATCACTATCAATGATGCAATCCTCTCTATCCCCGTCTATGAGAAAACCGTAGTATCTCTCGGGCGGATGAGACTGCCTACTACTTCTGCGGAGCGGCGTAGGAATGTCCTGATCTTTCGAACCCTCTGGTTCTACTAAGCTTTCAGTAATAGCTCGTGTTTCTGGAATTTCTTCCAGTTCTATTGCGCTCCCACTTATCTGATTCTCCAAAAACTGAGTTTCCAAGAAGTGGGCATGCCGAGAAACAAAAACCTTTTGTTCTTCTTCGCAATAGAAGAAATATCCCTTGGAGTTCTTTGGATATCCCACAAACTTGCACTGTACTGAGCGTGCCTCGAGCTTGTCCGCATGCTGCTTTTTGACAAAAGCTGGACATCCCCATGTCTTAATGTGATTAAGATAGGGTCTCTTCCCACACCACATCTGATATGGTGTAGTAGGCACAGTCTTAGTTGGAACTCGGTTCAAAAGGTATGCAGCTGATTCTAGCGCATATCCCCAGAATGATCGCGGTAACTCAGCGTTACTCATCATGGACCGTACCATATCCAATAGGGTTCGGTTCCGTCTCTCTGATACACCGTTATGTTGCGGAGTGTATGGAGGAGTAAGCTGAGAGAGAATTCCATTCTCTTTTAAGTAATCCAGGAACTCGGCACTCAAGTATTCACCACCTCGATCAGATCTCAGAGTCTTGATACTTTTGCCTGTTTGTTTTTCTACTTCATTCTTATATTCCTGGAATTTTCCAAAGGCTTCGGATTTATGTTTCATTAAGAAGACATAACCGTACCTTGAAAAGTCATCCGTAAAAGTAACGAAGTAAGAATAACCGCTTCGTACATTCATAGACATTGGACCGCACATGTCGCTGTGCACGAGTCCCAAGAGCTCGCTCGCTTTCACTCCGTGTCCAGTGAACGGAGTCTTTGTCATCTTTCCTTTGAGACAGGATTGACAAGTTGCATATGATTGATATTCGAACGGATCCAAATATCCTTCTGTATGTAACTTCGTCAACCTTCTCTTATTGATGTGACCTAGTCTACAATGCCATAAGAAAGTCTGATTTGTTTCCGGAGACTTTCTTTTGTGTGTATTCTGGACATTGAAAATCTGTGGTTGGTTTAATACGTAATACCATTGCTCAATGTACCTGACCCAATCAGAACTTGATTAAGGTGAATGTTTACAACATTACTTACAAACGCAAATTCATAACCTTCTTTAGAAACCAAAGATACAGAAATGATATTACAAGTTGCGTTGGGTACAAAAAAGCAATTACGTAAAACCAAAACATGTCCATCTGACATTCCCAGGTGATAGTCCCCCACGGCCTCAGCATCCATGCTAGCTCCATTTGCAACTTTGAGGGTCATGTCACCTGCTTTCAAAAACCTACGCTTTCTCAACGCCTGCAAAGAATTACAGATATGAGATCCTGATCTGGTATCCAATACCCAGGACGTAGAGTTTATTGATAGACAGTTTTCAATAACATACACACCTGTAGCTGAAGCCCCAACCTGCTTCAGATCCTGTGTTCTGGCTTTCCAAGCCCTGCAATCTTTCTTCCAGTGTCCACTCTTGTGACAGTAAAAGCATTCTTCCTTATCCACAAGCTTTCCTGCTATCTTTGTTGCTTTTGCCTTTCCCTTCGTATCCTTCTTACTAACACCGCCCCTTGGTTTGGCGGGGGTTTTCTTCTTCTTTCCTTTGGCTTTCGCCTTGGACCCAGAAGAGGAAGATCCTCCTACAAACAAAGTGGATGTTTCCCTACCTTTCTGTAGGGTGCCCTCTGCACTCCTCAGCATGTTGAGGAGCTCTGAAAGTTCAACTTCCTTTTCTTGCAAGTTGAAATTCAGGATGAACTGGGCGTAAGTGGAAGGAAGGGACTGAAGAATCAAGTCCGTATAGAGCTCATTCTCCAACGTGGTCCCAAGGTCCGCGAGCTCCTCTATGTAGCTAATCATCTTAAGCACGTGTTCCGCTACCGATGATCCGACGGCCAATCTTGCCGAAAACAACTTCTTCGACACTTCGTATCTGGCGATATGAGATTGCTCTCCATACAGTTCTTTTGTATGGATAAATATGGATTCGAGGTCCATATTCTCATGCCTCCTCTGATGTTCGTTGTCCATAGAGGCAAGCACGAGGCACTTATCCTTCATGCAGTCGATTTTCCAGGTCTTACGGATTTCCCTATCCGTGACGCTGGATTTGGGACCTGGGATAGGGGGAGCTTTGGTGGTAAGAAGATACCCCAACTTGTCATAAGTGATTGCCATTTTGATATTCCTGAGCCAATCTTTGTAGTTTGGCCCTGTCAGTATGTTTTTATCTAGTAGTAACTTAAGTCCAGTCATGATATTTGGTCGCTGCAATTAGGAGAGAGAGTAGAAACACTTTAGCATGATGCTCTTGCAAGTTTAGAGTGGTTTTTAATTTTTCTAAACAGGATGGCTCCCACTGTCTCTCGAATCCCTCCTCAAACCATAAAGGAAGAACTAGTCGGGATCAATCTCACCGTACAATACTTGCTTAACCGTTCAGCCTGGCCAGTGTCGGTACTTCGAGGGAGGGTTTCCAACGCTTTCGCGAAGTTCCTTAATTAAGTAACCTCTTTTCCCTGTGGGCGTAGCCCCGCTAACACCTTTCTAGACACCTACTAGGTTTATAACATTGATCGTTAAGTGAGAAATTTCCCGAGGAGTAGCATATACTCACAGTAGGATCGGGATCCAAATATCATCGCGTGACAAAACTGAAGGAAGCCTACCAGAATTATCACACTCCAAATGGTATGCAACGCTAGCAAGTTTCAGTACTTTTGAAACTCCCGATGTAGATTTTTTCCCCATGCTCTTATGACCTTGACTTTGGACAAAATATCATAAGTCACATGTCAAGTTCTACCCGTCATTCTCCAGGTTAATTTGAGCCCACCCGCACATACCCTTGACTTTGGCCAAAATGGTAGAACGACTGCCCCAAACCAACACATCTATCTATGCTGCACATGAATGCCCAATAGCTACCAATCACTATGCCTTGACTTTGGCCAACATACATAACTTGAATACTTATTGACCATTCATGTGAAACGACGGAGGGCTACGAATGGTTTTGGCGAAACCGTGAACGTAGTGAACTTGATATAATCGAAGGAATGAGATAGCTTTCAAAAGGAGTGGTTCAAGCTCCGCATTTAAAAGTTTGGTTTTGAAAAGAACCAAGTGGTTTTCAAAGTGTTCCAACGACTTTTACTTGGTTTATTTTTATCTTGCATTAATTCCAATGTGTCCCATCATTTAATCCTACCATTGCAGAAAACAACGAAAATATGACGTACGCTTATGCCATCCGCATTCGCCACGGGGTCCCGTCATCACCCGTTAGGTTACTTAACTAACGACAGAGCGGGGGCTGGACTAGCGCGGATGCAAAACATAAGCAACGCCTAAATAGATATCATATAGATATATATAAACATTCGTCACATGCAATGATAGCCATTTCAGATCACAGATGAATACATAGGATATACTAGGAATCCACAATTCGTACAGGCCTGTAACGAAGAGCGGATTATACGGTCGTGATGAATAGCCACACCCCACCCTAGACCCCTACGGGTGCGGCAAACTACCCGCCAAGTACCCGAAGCGAAGCAACCTCCCTCAACTCATGAGTAGGTCACTCGGCACTTCGAGATACCCGGTAGTTTGTGCACCCCACCTTGGGTCCATCCTAGGAGCAAAAACAGTAAAAAGAAATTATGCAATGACGGCTACAACCCCGACCCGGTTGTGCGGCCATACAAATAATATTACATCAATTTACATATTACAAGAATTGAAAGATAAACAAAACTCTCATCTCACAATTCCTCCTGGCTATTCATCCGCGACAATCCAACGAATTCATATACACATACCATCAACATCACAGATCACAGATATGTATAACCCCCACTAATCGACGTATAGCGATTAGTAGACGTTCAATACATATAAAACATTACAGATATAACCATTAGCCAAAGTCTACAGAAAATCGACCAAAATACGGATTTGTAACCACCCCAAACACAAACTTGTTCTCTGGAAAATCTGGGCAGAAACAAACCATCCCAAAAATCCCAAAATACCCCCAGAAACAAACTGCAGGAGAAACGATCCACGGCCGAGTCAACTCGGCCGCGGACCCGCGGCGAGTTGGTCGGTTAGTGCGATCGTTTTTCTTGACTGTTCTTTAAAAAGCCTGAGCCGATTTTTAAGATATGATTTATTACTTTTTGAGCAGAAAAAAAACCGGCAGAAACTAGGGTTTTCCGGGGTGTTTTGCGGTTTTTTCGTTCGGTCGATATTCTAAATACTTTGCTAATATGTTAGGGTGTGTTTAGTTAGTCTCTGATACCACTGTAAGTCCACGTCACCTCTCCCGGTTCTTTCGAGCTTGCGGAAATGGTGAAAAACGATTTTTAAGGCTTAGGTAACATGGACTACAAAAACGGATCTTGGCTAAACAACACACTAGCAACCCAACTAGAGATTTATCTACTCGGTTAGGAGTTATACCTCACTTGAACTCCTTCTTCTTGAACTCTTTGTAGTGCTTGGATGGTGCTTTCCTCGTCGCCTTCTTCCGTCAAAGATGGATCCACCTGAGGGTTTCAACCTTGGGCTCCTTTCTCGAACTTTGAGAGAACTAAGGTCTTTGGCTTGCTAGACCTTCAACCTTAGAGTGAGTAGAGAGTGTCTTAGGGTGTTTTATCTTCAAGGAGATGTTTCTCAACACATGAGATTTGTTCTCCTTGAACTAGAGGAGGAAGAAGATGAAGAGGAGAGAGAGAAATGTTATGATAGAATGAGAATAGTTTTGCAACCATAACAATATATGTGATTTAATCAAATTAATAAATTTAATCAAATGAAAAAGTTGATGGTTGGTTTGATGAGACAATTATCATTTCACATTTAATGGTTTTTGCAAAGATCAAAGAGCATCTTTGATGTGTAATGATGATGGTCAACAAGTCAACCTTGGTCAACAAGTCAACCTTGGTCAACAACTCAACAAACCCAACCATGACACAATTTTATTTAATTAATATTATTAATTGATATATCACAAATTCATTAGGGTTTGGAAAAAGACGACTGTCAACTGTGCATACGCACCCGTTCCAAAACCCTAATGAAAAACCTCTTCCTCCGCCTCAAACAACTGTGCATACACACCCGCATTCGTGTTCCGAGGAACATGAATACTATGAGATAAAACTAACCCCAAAACATATACTAGGATCTGGCTCAAACCAGAGCCCGCTAGTAATGTCTGTCCGGACGCCAAACGTGCACAAGTGCGCGGATGTGAAAGAACCCTGTCGCAAAACCATGCGACCTCTACTCAGTTTTGCCCAAAGACGAATAACTCTCTGTGTGGGACTCTAAAGACTCGACACTACGCTGGCAGTGGGTTTAACCACAGACCGCAAGCGGCACTAGCTGTACGTAACGGTCCCCAGGTTGATGCCGATAAGAAGACTGACGAGGTAAACCCATCTGAACTCCTACTGAGTCTGTATGTGACAATCTCCGTACAGTCCAGTCTGTTCGTCTAAGAACATCGCATGGCGGGCCTAGGGGGCGGTAAACGTCAGTCCCCTACTAGCGGTACAAGTCGTGTCGGAGTGTAGCCCAGAACACCTGAGATAACACTGGAAACCTACCAGTCTATCTCGCTTGCCCTGGCCAGGGACTTTGTGTAATGGCTCTCCTAGACACAGCGCGATATCAACCCCCAATACCGGGAGAGACGAATCCTGTCTAACCGTCACTGCCTCCAAGTGCTTCGGGACTGCACCCAAAAACTACCTGTTTGCACGACTCCTTTGAGCCGTGGTAGGGTAGTAATCAAAGTACAGTGGGAACACACTCGAGGCGAAGTGACAGTGTCAAGTCAACGGACTAAGCTGTACTCATGTCACCTGGGAACTGATAACCGACGATAGGTATAATACCAACCAACAGTTCCCAACGAGTCATGTCCAGTGTACTCGTAACCTAACGAGCACCCGCATACTATCTCAAGTACGACGTACTGATGGCTGTGGGACAGACCGTCTCCCAAGCTGGGATAAGAAGCGTATGCGCTAGTCTACTCCGGAGTATCGATGCCCTGTCTCGATAGTCTTGCGACTAGGGACCTGCATAAGGATGTGCTTATAGATTACCTAGCCCCCACGAGTGTGGCTGCCATCACAACGCTGGTAATCAAGCAAAGATCCTAAGGGGTCCACTAATGTGTAAAGGCGATATGCTAAAAGAAACACATGCACACATTAAAGCTGAAACAAACCAAGTAGCAAACTACCATTTTGAGCAAGAATGTCAATACAAGGTGAATATCCCAAGCTTCCATTAAGTAATATACAATCCAGTATGATACAATAATGGCCTCTAAGGCATATACACTAACAACTTCATCCACGTACATACTTACGTGGGCAAAGTAGTGGGGGGCATTTGTTCTCGCCAAAAATTTCTGCGCAAAAGAGTCCAAAGTCTCAAATGGCAGTGATATGCTTAAAAAAATGCTAACCAGTATCTTCCGGCCTGTATTTTGATAAACTCCTGAAGGAGAAATAGCTAAATTCTAATGATATTGGAAGCATCTCAAAAAGCCTTTCGATTTGATATATTATGGGCTTCATAATGCATCCGGGATCAAAAGTTATGAGCAAATATGCTATGCACTGTTCCCTGATTAAAAATCAGGAATTACCTCAATAAAATATCACGTGCTCACACGTGATCAATGGTCACGTGTTGACACATGATAGTTAAAACAGAAATAAAAATAAACGGCTGAAGAAGGACCCAATTGGCGGTCACGTGCTCACACGTGACCAAGGGTCACGTGTTGACACGTGATAGTTAAAACAGAAATTAAAAAATGGCTGAAGGAAATACCTCAATAAGGTATCAGGTGCTCACACGTGACCAATAGTCACGTGTTGACACGTGATGGTTAAAACTGAAGCGTAAATAAACGCTAAGAAAAGGACTCAATTGGCGGTCACGTGCTCACACGTGACCAAGGGTCACGTGTCAGCACGTGACTGGCTTCGAAAGCCTTACAGTTTAATAGAATTAAATTCTAAAAGCTTCTAAATCTTTCCAAATGGAAAACGATTATGGGGACCGTTGGATTAAAAATCCATGGGTGATTAAATATCACCAATTTATGGAAAAATCTTAGACGAGGAAAGATTTCTCCAAATCTCACCAGAAATAACAAACAGAATATCTTTGGATTAAAAATCCAACGGTGAATAAAATTCACTTAATAATCTAAAGTCTCATATTAATTATGAAAACAAACAAAATCTTTCAATGAAAGATTTTCTAAACAAATTGATTCTTTTCCTCCTCTTATAAATAGGAGCCAAGAGAAGAGAAGGGGAGATAGAGGTTTTGGAGAGATAGCTTTGGAATCTTGAAATTTCAGAGAGAAAAGAAAGGAGAATTTAATTCTCTACAAAGAAAAATCCTAGGTGAGAAAGGAAAGGAGATCAAAACTTCAAACAGAGAATTTAATTCTCAAATCTAAGAGTTTAACTCTTCTACATAAAAGAACTTAGTTTTTCTTCTGGTTGAAGATCTGCACAGAGAACATCTCCCTGTTGATACAGTAATGGCCTCTAGGGCACCCTGAGATGATTTTAGGTGTATGAAAAATTTTGTTTTGACCAGAAAAAATTTTAACAGAAACTCAGGTTTTCGCAACTTGGTTTTATCGATTTTTCCGTTTCGAACTTCGATACACTTCGCTACCAAGCTAGTTTATGTTTAGTTAGGCTCTGTGATGTTCTTATGTATTGAACGTCGGCTAATCGCTATATGTCGATTAGTCGGGGTTATACATATCTGTGATCTGTGATTGTTGTTGATGGTTTGTGTATATGAACTCGTTGGATTGTCGCGGATGAATAGCCGGGGTGGATGTGAGATGAGAGTTTCTTTTTCTTTCATTCATGTAATAAATTTGTAAATTGATGTAATATTATTTGTTTGGCCTCACAACCGGGTCGGGGTTGTAGCCGTCATTATATAATTCTTTTTACTGTTTTTGCTCCTAGGATAGACCCATGGAGGGGGTGCACAAACTACCGGGTATCTCGAAGTGCCGAGTGGCCTACTCATGGCATTGAGGGAGGTTGCTTCGCTTCGGATACTTGGCGGGTAGTTTGCCGCACCCGTAGGGGTCTTGGGTGGGGTATTGGCTATTCATCGCGACCGTGTAATCCGCTTTTCGTTGCAGGCTCGAACGAATCGCGGGTTCCTTGTATATCCAAAGTGTTCATCTGTGATCTGGATTGGTTTTCATTGCAGTATATCTATATATATAATAACTATTTAGGCGTTGCTTATGTTTTACAGCCGCGCTAGCCCAGCCCCCGCTCTGTCGTTAGTTAAGTAACCTAACGGGTGATGACGGGGCCCCGTGGCGAATGCGAATGGCATAAGCGTACGTCATATTTTGGTTGTTTTCTGCAATGGTAGGATTTAAATGATGGGACGCATTAAAAGAACTAATGCAAGAAAATAAACCTAAAATACGTTGTTGGAACAAGTTTTTCAAAAAGCTGTTATTACAAGGACGTTCATCTTTTTGTTTTGCATCGAGGTATTCGGTTATGAATGCCCAGCACCTCAATCGACGAGGCAAGGGCCGAGATCCCCTCATCAGGAGTGACCCCTTGGACAAAAGGTTTGCGTCAGGGTAATAACTTCACCATAGTCGATTATTCTTGCTTTGCATCGAGGTATTCATCTTACGAATGCCCAGCACCTCACTCGACGAGGAAAGAGCCGAGATCCCTTCACAGGGAGTGACCTCTTTAGCAAAAGTTTTTCGCCACTATGTTTTTTCAAAAGGATGTATCACGTTCCTTCAACGATATCAAGTTCATTACGTTAACGGGTTTTTCGCCAAAAACCCAGCCGTAGCCCTCCGTCGTTTCTTATAAGTTATACTTAGTATTCGTGCTGCGTTTGTTGACTGTGTCAAGGCGCAGTGAACGGTAGCTAAGTGTAGCTTATTTGCTGGATACAATGTGATTGGTTAGGACATTTGTAGAACCTTGTTGACTGTGTCAAGGGTTATGCAGGTGGGTTTAATGCAATCAAGATAATGACGGGATGAACTTGACTAGGACTTTTTGATTTGTTGACTGTGTCAAGATCACTTGGGTCCTAGGGGCAAAAACTGCATCGGGAGTTTCAAAAGAACTGAAACTTGCAGATTTAGCATACCTTCTGGAGTGTGGTGACTAGAGTGGATTCCATCTAGGTTATCACACAATGACAGTTGGATCCCGATCCCACTGATGAGTTGGTTTACTCTCGGGAGATTATTTCACTTAACGATCAATGCTATAAACCTAGTAGGTGTCTAGAAAGGTGTTAGCGGGGCTATGTCCCCAGGGAAAAGAGGTTCTTTAATTAAGGAACTTCGCGAAAGCGTTGGAAAACCTCCCTCGAAGTACCGACACTAGCCTGGCTGAAAGGTTAAGCAAGTATTGTGACGTGAATTAAAACCCGGCTAGTTCTTCTTTTAAAAGGGTTTTAAGAAGAATTTGAGGAAACAGTGGGAGACATCCTGGTTAGATAAATTAATAAACCAATCTAATCTTGTAAGAGCATACGCTGAGTGTTTCTTTTCTCTCTCTCCAGGCAGCAACCTTTTCACGCCCTAATCAAGATAATAAAATGTATCGCTTGACCGATCCGAATTCTTATTCGGGACTGGGGAAAGTTGGTTCAGCTCTAACTTGTGACAACAGTCATGAGTATGAGAATGGGAAAGGGGAAAGTATGGATTTCCAGGATACCCAGTTGAAGAAGAAGCATGGTTTTGCATCTACTTCAGGTGTTCTTGTAATTGAGAACTGTTTTACGGTCAGCCCTACCTCCTGGGTACTTGATACCGGATCAGGATCTCATATCTGTAATTTATTGCAGGGACTGAGAAAAAGTAGGAAAGTTGCACCGGGTGATATGTCGCTCAGAGTAGCGAACGGAGCACAAGTTAATGCGGCAGCCGTCGGTGAATATCACCTAGTATTGCCAAATGGCAAGACTATGATTTTGAACGATTGCTACTATGTACCCTCCATGGTTTGCAACATCATATCAGTTTCTTTACTCGATAAAGATGGATATAACTTTGTTCTTGAAAAGAATATCATGAACATTTACCTTCATAAGGTACTGGTTGCAGAGGGTACACTGTGTAATGGTATCTACGTTCTAAATCAGAATACAGTTCTCAATATACAAAACACACGCAAGAAGAAGAATTCAGATACGAATGAATCCTACTTGTGGCATTGTAGGCTTGGTCATATCGGAGAGAAAAGACTGAGTAAGTTGCATAAAGATGGACTCTTGAATACGTTCGAGTTTTCATCTTATGAAACTTGTCAGTCTTGTCTCAAAGGAAAGATGACCAAATCTCCGTTCACCGGACATGGAGAAAGAGCAAGAGAGCTCTTGGGACTCATACACAGTGATGTGTGTGGTCCGATGTCTATACATGCAAGGGGTGGGTTCTCGTACTTCATCACATTCACTGACGATCTCTCTAGGTTCGGATATGTGTATCTGATGAAACACAAATCTGAAGCTTTGAGAAATTCAAGGAATTCAGAAACGAAGTAGAGAACCAGACAGGCAAAAGTATCAAGATCCTCCGGTCTGACAGGGGAGGGGAGTACTTAAGCACGGAATTCCTAGATTACTTAAAAGAGAATGGTATTCTCTCTCAGCTTACTCTTCCTTATACACCACAGCACAACGGTGTATTGGAGCGGAGGAATCGTACCCTACTGGATATGATTCGCTCCATGATGAGTAGTGCTGAGTTACCTCTTTCATTCTGGGGATATGCACTTCAAACTGCAGCACATCTATTGAATCAAGTTCCATCCAAATCCGTGCCTAAGACTCCGTATGAAATATGGAGTGGTAAAAGTTTGTATCTTAAACGTATTAAGATTTGGGGTTGCCCAGCTTATGTCAAAAAGCAGAACCCAGACAAACTTGAGGCACGGGCAGTTTTGTGTAAGTTTGTAGGATACCCAAAAGATTCAAGTGGGTATCTATTCTACCATGCAGAGGAACAGAAGATAATTGTTTCAAGAAATGCCACATTTTTAGAAAAAGAATTTCTTGTTAAAAACATTAGTGGCAGCACGGTAGAACTGGATGAAATTCCAGAAACACAAGCTTTAACAGAAAATTTGGAGGAACCGCTAGATTCAATAACCCCAAACGAACCTCAGCCACTCCGCAGATCTGGTAGGATTTCTCATCCGCCCGAGAGATACTACGGTTTTCTCATAGACGGGGATCGAGAGGATTGCATCTTGGAAGAAGATGACCCTACCAGTTTCAGGCAGACCATTATCAGTAGGGACTCTGATAAGTGGCAGGAAGCAATGCAATCCGAAATAGAGTCCATGTACGCCAATAAAGTGTGGACCTTGGATATTGCTCCACCTGGGGTAAAACCCGTTGGATGCAAATGGATCTACAAAAGGAAACTTGGTGTAGATGGGCAGGTGGAAACCTATAAAGCTAGACTCGTTGCAAAAGATTTCCGTCAAAGACCTGGTTTGGACTATGACGAAACTTTTTCTCCGGTGGCTATGCTCAAATCCATTCGGATCCTACTTGTCATTGCTGCCTTCCATGACTATGAGATCTGGCAGATGGATGTTAAAACGGCTTTCCTAAACGGTTGTTTGGAAGAGTGCGTTTACATGGATCAACCAGAAGGTTTCGTAGACAGTGGGAGCAGCGGAAAGGTGTGCAAGTTGCTTAAATCCATTTATGGATTAAAGCAGGCATCGCGGAGCTGGAACATCTGTTTTGATGAGGCAATCAAGGAATTTGATTTCATCAAGAACGAAGATGAACCCTGTGTATATAAGAAGATTGTAGGACGAACTGTCGTATTCCTAGTCTTGTACGTGGACGACATTCTTTTGATAGGAAATGACATTCCTATGCTACAATCGGTCAAGCTGTTTTTGTCATAAAGGTTCTCCATGAAGGACCTGGGTGATGCCTCGTACATTCTGGGGATCAAGATCTATAGAGATAGATCCAAGAGACTATTGGGACTTTCGCAGTCCAGGTACATAGAGACCGTACTAATGAGATTTAGTATGGAGGATTCCAAGCGCGGTAACATACCCGCATTGCACGGAATTACCCTCTCCAAGAAGATGTCTCCTAAGACTGACGAGGAGAAGGTTCGCATGAGCACTATACCCTACGCTTCGGCGGTAGGATCTATAATGTATGCGATGCTATGTACAAGACCAGATGTAGCTTACGCGTTGAGCGCAGTAAGCCGGTATCAGTCAGACCCAGGGGAGGACCACTGGACAGCAGTGAAGAACATTCTCAAGTACCTGAGAAGGACTAAGGAGATGTTCCTGGTTTACGGTAATGGAGACCTCAGGGTCGAGTCCTTTACCGATTCAAGCTTCCAGAGTGACAAAGATGACAGCAAGTCTGTCTCGGGTTTTGTGTTTACCCTCAACGGAGGGGCGGTATGTTGGAGGAGTTCCAAGCAGGATACCGTCGCAGACTCGACGATGGAGGCTGAATACATTGCTGCAAGCGATGCCGCAAAAGAGGCGGTCTGGATTAAGAAGTTCATTAGTGAACTTCAGATGGTTCCGTCCATTGTTGACCCAATACCTTTGTATTGCGATAACAATGGGGCTATAGCTTTAGCGAAGGAACCAAGGTCCCATCAGAAATCCAGGCACATCTTAAGGCGGTATCACCTGATCAGGGAGATCATTGATCGACAGGAGATCGAGGTGCGGAGAGTGGACACAAAGGACAACACTGCGGACCCATTCACGAAGGCTTTACCCCAGACTCAGTTCGAGCGGCTGATCGAGATGATAGGTCTTCGATACGCCAGTACATGGCCTTAGTGCAAGTGGGAGATTGTTAGTGTATATGCCCTAGAGGCCATTACTGTATCATACTAGTATGTATATTACTTGATGGAAGCTTGGGATATTCACAGTTGTACAGACAATCTTGCTCAATATAGTAGTATGCTACTTGGTTTGTCTCTGCTTTAATGTGTACATGTGTGTTTATTTATTATATCACCTATACGCATTAGTAGAGCCCTTAGGATCTTTGCTTGATTACCGGCGTTGTGATGGCGATCACACTCGTGGGGGCTGGGTAATCTACAAGCACATCCTTATACACGTCCCTAGTCGTGGGAGTATCGAGATAGGGCATCGATACTCCAGAGTAGACTAGCGTATGCGCTTCTCATCCCAGCACGGGAGACGGTCTGTCCCACAGCCGTCAGTACGTCGTACTTGAGATAGTATGCGGGTGCTCGTTAGGTTACGAGTACACTGGACAGGACTCGTCGGGAACTGATGGTTGGTATTATACCTATCGTCAGTTATCAGTTCCCAGGTGACATGAGTACAGCTTAGTCCGCTGACTTGACACTGTCACTTCGCCTCGAGTGTGTTCCCACTGTTCTTTGATTGCCACCCTACCACGGCTCTACTGAGTCGTGCAAACAGGTAGTAGTTGGGAGCAGTCCCGAAGCACTTGGAGGCAGTGACGGTTAGACAGGATTCGTCTCTCCCGGTATCGGGAGTTGACATCGCGCTGTGTCTAGGAGAGCCATTACACGAGTAGTCCCTGGCCAGGGCAAGCGAGATATACTGGTAGGTTTCCAGTGTTATCTCAGGGTGTATTGGGCTTCACTCCGACACGACTTGTACCGCTATTAGGGGACTGACGTTTACCGCCCCCCTAGGCCCGCCATGCGATGTATCAGACGAACAGACCGGACTGTACGGAGATTGTCACATACAGGCTCAGTAGGAGTTCGGATGGGTTTACCTCATCGGCCTTCTTATCGACATCTACCTAGGGACCGTTACGTACAGCTAGTGCCGCTTGCGGTCTGTGGTTAAACCCACTGTCAGCGTAGTGTCGAGTCTTTAGAGTCCCACACAGAGAGTTTCCCTGCACTGAGCGAAGCGTGTAGAGGCCGTATGGTTTTTACGGCAGGGCTCCGATCACTTACGTACACTTGTGTGCGTATGGTGTTCGGGCAGGCAGTACTAGTAGGCTTTGGTTTAAGCCGGATCCTAGTACTGCACGGATGGATTTGTTTTGCCTTCTGCGCATCCGCATTCTACGGAATACGGATGCAGGTGTGTATGCACAGTTTTCCGGAGCGATGAAGGAGGAGGTGCCTCATTAGGGTTTTGGCAGTTGGTTCGGCCAAAACCGCTATGTGGCAGGCTCATTAGGGTTTTGACAGTTCGTATTGGTCAAAACCATTATGAGCCGCGAACATCATTTACTAATCCTATTAGTGATAATCTTATGATGGCTAATTGCATTGACCATTTGACCCCGTTGACCTCTCTTGACTTTGTTGACCGGTTGACCGGGTTGACCATTGACTTTCAAGAGGGTTCTACACTTTTCTTTTCTTTTCCTTTTTTCTTTTGGATTATGATAATGGTCATTTCAAAGTAGCCATCAACTTTATCTTGATGGAATTAGTAATGATGTTGTTTTGCATTATTTGCAACCATGGCTCTTTTCTTTTGTATCATAATATTATTCTCATTCTCTCTCTTGAAATGAGAAGCTCCATGGTTGCAAGAAAACCTCCTTCTTCTTCCTCCTCTTGATTTCTCCTTTGATCTCATGTGTTGAGAGAAAAAGGTTTTCACTTGACAAACACATCCATACATCTCCTCTACACATCCTAGGGCTTCTAGATTAGCAATCTCCTTGCCCTAGTTACCTCGGCTTGAGGTGGAGCTCGGTGTACATCTCTCGGGTGGATCGTCTTCGACTCAAGGAGGCCGCGGAGGTGACCGAAGTCCGGATCAACCATTGAGCAAGCAAAGAGAAGAACAACAAGAAGAGAAGAACAACAAAGAAGAAGAACAACGAGAAGAGAAGGAGTTCAAGTTGAGGTATAACCCCTAACCGAGTAGATACATCTCTTGTTAGGTTTCTAGTATATTGTTTAGCTAAGATCCGGCTTTTACGGTCCATGTTACAAAGTTCAGAAAATTTTTGTTTTACCGTTTCCGCAACCCCGAAAGTACCGGGAGAGGTAACGTGGACCTAACACCTGTAGGATGAGAATTTAATTCTCATCGGGTTGAGATCCTGCCATGCAGATCCAAAACTTAGAGGGGGAATTGAGTTTAGAGAATTTAATTCTCCCAAAACAAAATTAGGGTTTAACCCTATATGAGAATTTAATTCTCCCAAACTCGCAGGAATTTAATTCCTTCATGATGAAATTGGGGTTTAAACCCTATCTGAGAATTTAATTCTCCTAAAATTATAGGAATTTAATTCCTTCAAGATGGACAGAACTAGGGTTTAACCCTAATTGAGAATTTAATTCTCTCAGATTTACAGGAATTTAATTCCTCCTAAATGATAATAGGGTTTCACCCTATATAAGAATTTAATTCTTTCACGATAGGAATTTAATTCCTCCAAAATCATAATTAGAGTTTAACCCTATAAAAGAATTCAATTCTTGAAAATAAAGAGATTTGAAGGATCTCCATGCATGTAAAGGACTAAGGTCACGTGGCCCCACGTGGCCCCTGAAAAGATCCCCAAAATGAGAAGCGAAAAAGCTCGGAGGCAATGCCTCACGTGCTCCCACATGACCCTCAAAACAAAAGAGAACAAATTCAAAGACAGAACCATTCTTTGGCGCCCTCACGTGTCCCCACGTGACCCCTAGCAAAACGCTTTAATAATCAATGACTGGAAGCCCATCACGTGCCCACACGTGATGGCCTGAAGACCAAAAGTGTTTAACACTTATCTGAATATCCTGAGAACAAAATAAGGGGATCTGGCCCCACTTTTTGATGCTATCACGTGCTCCCACGTGATCCCTCTCTCTTCTAGTGTTTAACACTAATCTAATAATTTTGTTGCCAGTGTTTAACACTGTTATCTGTTAGTGTTTAACACTAATTTGAGAATCACATTTCTAGTGTTTAAACACTAATTTGATAATCTTATTACCAGTGTTTAACACTGTTGTTCTCTAATGTTGAACACTAGTTTCAGCCCAATTGGCTAATTTTCTAGAGGCAAACCCTCCCCTTCATTGGACCAACAGAGGGCTAATATTCAAAACTTGATTGGACTTAGCCCAAGAAAGCCATAAGTCCTCAATTCAGACTTAACTGAGCCAATGTACTCATAATATAATTAATTGGTTTTAGTTTCAAACTGGGCTATAGATCATTTAATCCACCTGGGTTTAAGGGTATATCTCTTCACTCCTTTAACAGAGTCCCACCAGCGACTAGGGATATGCTCACACGATGAACAAACACTTGTAGGTCCTCTCAACTTGCAAGGAGAAAACACTCTTTTAAGATCCTTACGACTTATAAGAGAACACACACTTAGGAATCCTCACGATTCCTAAGGAGAAAATGCACCTACGAGATCCTCACGACTCGTAGGGAGAAGTACCTTTATGAGACCCTTACGGCTCATGAAGTCAAAAGCCTTAGTCGACGGGATCCTAACCCTGTTTGCTAAGCCACCTTTGTTCGATATCGACAACGGCAAATGATGATTCGCTCCTGGCAATATCCCAGTTGTAGCGATGCTGATGCCTAAATCGGTATCAAATTCCAGGCCCTTTTATGGCAAATGATGATTCGCTCCTGGCAATATTCCAGTCGCAGCGATACTGATGCTAAGATGAGCATCAGATCCCAAATCCTATACTCGCGAGAAAAAATCAGCGAGCTAAAAAAAATGCATATGAAATAGCCGAAATAATGGGGCAACTTGCAACAAAATCAGCAAGTAAAAATGTATGCATACAAAAACAGCCGAAATGATTGGGCAACTCACAATAAAAATCAGCGAGTAAAAAGAAAAATAGCTGAAATGATTGGGCACCGCGAAAAATAGCCGAAATGATTGGGTAATCGCGATTTTCGCGATATAAAAAGCTGAAATGATAGAGCATCGCGGAAGGAATAAAAAAATGATAAAAGAATGAAACTTTTTGCCCTACAGGTGAGATCACATCGATCCCTGTATACAATCCAGGGGCACAAACAAAGAGGGAACCATACCTTCCCAACAGGCTCCAACAGAAAGCGAAGCGACATTTGTCGCAATATTGCAGACACAATGCCAACAAATGAAGTAAAGGAAGATCCCTAGCTTCAAGGTCTCGATGTCAACATCGACAACTTAGAGATCACCAACGGTGTTTCTCCTCACTCCAACTAGATGCAGACATGACGGCAACAGACGACCTCAGAATCGCAACGAAACGGAACCATGGCAAAGTCCCTAGTTCCAAATCTCAATGGCCACATCTGCAGCCTGAAGACCAACAACGGTGTGCCTCCTCATTCCAGCAGGACACAGATGTTACACCATCAAGCGGAGCGATGGCAAAATCCCAGCTTCACCTCAGCATTCGTCTCGATACAGTAGACGCAATGTCAACAACAACGCTCCTCCGCAGTCCAGCTGGATGCAGATGCAACGTCAACAAAAGACCTCACGGTCGAAACAAAGCGGAGTAACGGCAAAATCCCAACTCCACCTTAGCATTCGTCTCGTTACAGCAGACGCAATGTCAACAACGACGTTCCTTCGCAGTCCAGCAGGATGTACATGCAAAGTTAACAAAAGACCCCATGGTCGAAACAAAGCGGAGTGACGGAAAAATCCCAGCTCCACCTCAGCATTCGTCTCGATACAGCAGACGCAGTGCGAGCAAATGAAGCGAAGGCCAAATTCCTTGCTTCGGGGTCTTGACGGCAAGTCATATAAAGCCTGAAAGACAATCGGAGGTCATCCCACACCAGCGCGGAGTGGTCACCACAACGACATTCATCTCGATACAGCAGATGAAATGTCACCCCAGCGTTCTTCCCCCAGCAGGATTCGGACGCGCCAAAGCAAACGAAGCAAAGGCCAAATTCCTAGGTTCAGCGTCTTGACGGCAACTCATATAAAGCCTGAAAGACAATCGGAGATCATCTCGCACCAGCACGGAGTGCTCACCATCCCGAAGGAGAAACTATTAAATTATAATGGTATTGGAAGCATCTTGAAAAACCCTTCGATTAGATATATTATGGGCTTCATAATTCATCCGGAATCAAAAGTTATGAGCAAATATGTTATGCATTGTTCCCTGATTAAAAATCAGGAATTACCTCAATGAGGTGTCACGTGCTCACACGTGACCAATGGTCACGTGTTGACACGTGATAGTTAAAACAAAAATATAAAAAAAAACAAAATAAACCAACGGCTGTTAAAGGAACCAATTTGGGGGTCACGTGCTCACACGTGACCAAGGGTCACGTGCCAGCACGTGACAGGCTTTGAAAGCCTTACAGTTTAATAGAATTAAAATTCTAAATTTCTCTAAAATCTTTCGAAATAGAATTAAAATTCTAAATTTCTCTAAATCTTTCCAAATGGAAAAAGATTATGGGGACCGTAGAATACAAGGAAATATTTCCCTAAAATCTCACCAGAAATAACAAACATAATATCTTTGGATTTAAAATCTAACGGTGAATAAAATTCACTGAATGATCTAAAGGATCATATTAATGATGAAAACAAATCAAATCTTTCAATGAGAGATTTTCTAAACAAATAGATTCTTTTCTTTCTCCTATAAATAGGAGCCAAGAAGAGAAGAGAAGGGAGGGACTTTTTTTTGGAGAGAGAAGAACAGAGAGAGGAGAATTTAATTCTCAAGAGAGAAGAAAAGAAAGGAGAATTTAATTCTCAACAAAGAAAAACCCTAGGTGAGAAGGGAAAAATGATCAAAACTTCAATAAAAAGAATTTAATTCTCAAAATCCAAGAGTTTAACTCTTATACAAAAAAGAACTTAGTTCTTCTTCTGATTGAAGATCTGCACAGAGCACATCTCCCCATAAGTTGAGAATTTAATTCTCACCGGGTCGAGATCCTGCCATGCAGATCCTAAACTTAGAAGGGGAATTGAGTTTTGAGAATTTAATTCTCCTAAAACAAAACTAAGGTTCAACCCTAATCAAGAATTTAATTCTTTTACATTTCTGGGAATTTAATTCCTTTAAAAAGAAATCAGGGTTTTATCCTAAATAAGAATTTAATTCTTTCACAATAGGAAATTAATTCCTCCAAAATCATAATTAGGGTTTAACCCTACAGAGAATTCAATTCTTAAAAGATCTCTGTTCATGAAAAGAACTAGGGTCACGTGCCCCCACGTGACCCTTGAAAAGATCCCTGAAGAAAAGAAGTTTTGAGGCAATGCCTCACGTGCTCCCACGTGACTCCCAAAACGCAGAAAGAAAAAGCAAAGGAAATGAAAGCTTTGGGCGCTCTCACGTGTTATCACGTGACCCCTCAGCAAATGCTTTAACAATTGACGTACAGATCCCCATCACGTGCCAACACGTGATGCTTTAAAATAAAAATAAAAGTGTTTAACACTTATTCGCAGATTTGAGGATAAAACAAAAAGAGATCTGGCTCCACATTTAGGGCGCCCTCACGTGTCCCCACGTGACCCCTAACAAATCCCTTTAATATCTAACGGATGGATGCCTATCACGTGCCCACACGTGATGGCCAGGAAATGAAAAGTGTTTAACACTTAATTGTAGAACGAAGAAAAGGGATCTGGTCCCCCCTTTGGGCGCTCTCACGTGTCCACACGTGACCCCTCCGTCTTTAGTGTTTAACACTAATTCGGGGATTATATTTCCAGTGTTTAACACTGATTGTTTCTAGTGTTTAACACTAAATTAAAGATTATATTTCCAGTGTTTAACACTGATTGTCTTTTAGTGTTTAACACTAATTTGAGAGTTCTATCTCCAGTGTTTAACACTGTTGTTCTCTAAGTGTTTAACACTTCTTTTAGCCAAATTGGCTAATTTTCCAGAGGCAAAAGTCCCTCCTCCAAATGAATCTCAGAACTGAGGAAATCAAAGACAAAATATTGTCAGAGCCTCCAAACCTCTGTTTAGCACTGCTGAATGATGAGGGGCTGAACCTAGACAATTGTCTAATGGCCCAAAGGGCCAATATTTCAAACATAATTGGACTTAGCCCCAAACTGGCCATAAGTCCTCAAATCATCTTGAACTGAGCACATCTGCTCTTTCAACCAACTCATTGGTTCAAGTGTACATCTCTGAACTCCTCTGATATTTGTCGTTGTAATCCTTCAACGTCTTCAGAGAGGTGATGGGTCCCGACAACCATACATTAAATGGACCACCATGTCCCTAAACTGGAAATGGACCACTATGTCCCTAAACTGGAACAATAGAGCCAATTTCTCTCTTGTCGGATCCAAATGATCCCGTTAAGTTGATCATAGTCTAGAGATTAGGCTAACGTATCCTTAACAAACGTTTAAGTTGATCTTAGCCTCAAATATGGCTAACGTGTCCTTAAACTAATATCCGTCCCCAAAATGGGAATGTTGGACCTCTATGTCCCTAAACTGGAACAATAGAGCCCCCAAATGCTCTTTTGTCGGATCTAAACGATCCCGTTTAAGTTGATCTTAGCATCAAATATGGCTAACGCATCCTTAAACCTTCAAACAGACTTTAGTCCCAAATTGGACTTTAGATCCCCCAATCAACTTTGGCTCAAGGGTACATCTCTGAACTCCTCTGACACCTGTCGTTGTAATCCTTCAACATTGTCAGAGAGGTGATGGGTCCCGACGGCCATACGTGTAATGGACCTCTATGTCCCTAAACTGGAACAATAGAGCCAATTGCTCTTTTGTCGGATCTAAACGATCCCGTTAAGTTGATCTTAGTCTCAAATTGGACTAACGTATCCTTAACAAACGTTTAAGTTGATCTTAGCCTCAAATATGGCTAACGTATCCTTAAACACAACCCCCAAATCCAAATCTAAGAAAGATACGGATTTGGACTAGTCCACGCCCTACGGGCGACGACATTACTCAGTCTCCGTATACAATCCACGGGCAACCAAACACAAATCAAACACACACGACACAAAGTGACCATCTGGAGAAGGAGAAAGTTGTTACCGCAATGCGGTAGCGTAATTAACTGCAGGGGCTTGCGCCTGCAAGAAAGAGCGTCCCCACAATCAAAAAACCCCTCAAGCGAGGGGGAATCTGACGAAGTCTGCTACATCGGCCGCATCCGTTTAAACCTTCGATACATGGTGCCATAAATCAACTTGGCATCTTCGGAGAGGTAGACGGATAGCACCTATTAGCATCTGCCCCGAATTTCAGGCAAGACGTCCCTGTCGCGCCGTCATTCGGAGGGGAACAGATTCTGGCACGCCCGGTGGGACCTTTTCCTCTTTCCACTCCACACTTCATGTGTCGTATTCGCGAACGAATCGCGGTTTGTTAATGGTAGCCCTCGGGTTTCAAGTTACTAAGATTTGGGCTCTTGCTTGGTGCAGAAAGCAAACAGCAATGGCGTTCAACTGCTCGAACTGCTCCAACTGCAACTGCAACCGACGCTCCGCCTCACCTGGAGGTGTAGCCTTTGGACCTCAGGCGGCATCACTATTCACGATGCCGGTAGAACAAATCACCCAGGCTACTACTGGACTATTTTTCGGGACCATGCTCCTACCAATGAGCTTCATTGCCCCCAGTGCCCGTACCAGAAGTTCCTAAGAAGTCGGTCTTCGATCGACTTACAGCTGCTGCGGCCCCTCTCAACGAGTCGCCCAACACCAATGCCTTGGTCTTCTCCAGACTAGGCCAAAACTCATGCGGGCCCACGATGAAGCTTGTGGTCCCTGAGAAGGTTACTCAAAAGAAAGTAGCCAAACCTACTCCTGAAGTCGTCAAGGCGGCTTCTCCTGCTAAGAGGTCGGTCTTCGTAAGACTGACCGTCCCAACCCCCACTCCCGCTCCTGCTGCTCAGAAGACATCAGTTTTTAATAGGCTGACACCGGCTACAGCCTCTCACCTGAACAGGGGGCAAGATAAGGCCGTCCCCGTCACTGAGCCAATTCCCGCAGCACGACATGCTCGACGTCGCCACTGGCGTCGAGTGAGGAAGTCGGGAGGCAACTCCCCTTCCGGGCTAACTCCTCCAGCCTCGACGGCGGAAATTAATGCTACTGTTCCAACTGGGAACAACTTTGAACTGCTAAATAAAGTGTGTAGGAATTCTCCTACCGCTGTACTGAAGAGGTCTCCTCCTCCACTGGAGAAGGTTACGGAAGCAAAGCCAGAACGGTCTCAATCACCTCAACGGCTGTCCTCCAAGATCTATAAAGTCTGGCGCCAAGCCCGAGACTCGGTGATCGATCCAAATTTCTCCCGCCAGCACAAGAAACTGAAGGTCCAAAAGGAAGTCAGCCATCCTGCTAACTCACGAAAAGCTGTCTGGGTGCCCACCTCGACGGCTCCCTCAACTTTGACCGCTCCTGAGAAAAGAAGGCCGGAGAAGATCCCTGTACCGGCGACAAATGTCAAAGGCGGTGAACCCAAATGCCCTAAGTACGGGGGCATTGTGGTCCATACCGTCTACATGGCGTCCGGGAAAGAGGACAGCCGTACATCCACAGGTCATAGACCGCTTACGCGATCAGTGACTAAAGCTCAGGAGCAGCAACAGAAGCTCCAAGAAATGATTAATGCGATGGCCGCGCTCACTGGGCCAAAAGAAAGCCCCGAAGCGTCCTCGGATCAACGCTAGGAGCAAGAAACTGACGCTGAATTCCTTCGCAGGATACTGGAAAAGAAGGATAAAGAGGCTACGGAATAAGCAGCCAATATACAATGAATGGCCTTTCTATTCCAGGACATGGTGGGTATGATGATCCAGCAAGATCCTCCTGCTGAAGATCCTCTGATCGTCCTTGAAGATGACAGGGGAGAGACATCGAATCCTCCTCCGGCTCTTTCAGCAGCCAAGGAAGAAACCATTTCCAAGGCCGCACTGGATGACTATATAGCTCATCAAATACGAGCTCATCAGGCGAATGAGGCGGCTGGGCAAATTGCTAGAACCGGACGACCCTACCCGGGCTGGTATGACCAAATCAGTTACCCGCCGGGATATACGATCCCTAAGTTCCATGTATACAAAGGGACGGGGAATCCACATCAACATGTTGCCCAGTTCAGGGCTCTTTGTGGCAATACCGGCGGTGATGATAAATTGTTGCTTCTCCAGTTCGTCGCCAGCTTATCGGAGACGGCATTTGAGTGGTACTCCGAACTCCCAAATGACTCCGTCAAGACCTTCGCTGAAATGGAGTTGTTGTATACTCAGCGATTCGCGAGTGCTAGTGAATGCATCCCGATAACAGCGCTGATCAACGCCAGGATAAGGCCAGGAGAAACGTGGGTCCAATATGCAACACGATGGCGGAACCTATGGTCGAAATGCGAACAACGCATCGAAGAAGCACCTGCGGTAGGCATGTTCGTGGGTACTCTTGATCCGCAAGCGACCATCTCGCAATTCATGATGTTCTTCAGGCCGACCACTTTCCAGGCCTTGATCGACAAATTAGCCCAAATGGACCAGATGGGCCATGGACCGCCTTCTCCAAAACTGGACTCTCGAAATGAGAAGAAAGGAAAAGCGATCGTTATTGCCAATACTCAACAACAGCCGAGCAAATCAAAGCCGGTTGCTCGCCAAAACAACGTGCATCCACGCCCATCCCTCGAGGAGATACTAGGACGTCCTTACTCATTTCCTCAGAATAAAACAAGGAAACTGTTCGAGCTGGCCACGCGCAACGGACTCATCAATCTGCCAAGTCCAAAATGTCTGTTGCAGCCAGGCGATCTCAATAATCCCGATTATTGCCCTTACCACCAGACGGTAAGCCACCCGATCGAGGATTGCTTCGTCTTTAAAGGATGGATCGAGGATCAATACCTACAAGGCAAGTTTGCGCTGTCCGAAAAGTGGAAAGTAAACCCACCACAGCCGCACACTCCTAAGAAGACGGACACACCGGAGGCAACTTGTTCTTTCATTGAAGAAGCTCCGTGGGAAATCGTGCTTTCAGCAAAGACCAAAAGAACGCTGAATGAGCTTCAGACATGCCCGGCGATCAGGTGGAAGAACCCGCTGGAACCCCAAATCATTGAAGGGATGCTGAAGCCGCGCCCAACTCCAAAGATCGGTGGTGATGGCCCAAGTACTCACACCCAGCCGTCGAAATCTTCAAAGAAGAAGAAGAAGAGGTCCAAAAAGCCCGTGAAGCCTGGCGACAAGCGCACGGACTTACAGAAACAAATCGACACGCTGGAAGAGTACAATCAAAATGTGCGGACTCCCATCACACTCCAAGAGTTCCTTAACCACGTCTTTCAGTAGGAAGATGATGGAGAAAGCTCGTCGGATGAATCCGAGGGATACGTGGCGAGTTGTCATGTGATCTCCCACTCATTTATGGACGATGAAAAAACTCCTTGCACTGAGAAACTAGGGGCAGAGCCTGAGCCAGAATTCGTGTGGCCGTCAGAAGAAATGATTGACGCTTTTCTAGATGAGATTCGTCTAAAAAGTAAAGCTGATCGGGAGCGCGAGATGGCCATATTTGAAAAGGCCAAACGCCGGTGACTGGACAAAAGGGTCGAAACACTCCCAACAGATCAAAGTACATCCGCCGCAAATGAAAGCAGGATCAAGACAAGGAAACAATTCGCCAAAGCCATATCAATGGGGATGAGGCCGCCCTCTTTCAGAGAAAATTCTTCTGGTGGTATACATCTTGATGAAGCGGACGTGCATCCTAACTTCTGCTTATATCATCAGAAGATCGCACATCCTACTGAGGACTGCAACTCCTTTAAGTGTTGGTGGCAAGGGTATGTCGCTCACAGGCAACACTTCAACAGGACAAAGCGTGAAGCTCGTAGACAGCAGAAAAATGCGACAGATGAGCGTAAAAGAATTGCCGGCAATTGTCATAGGGTTGATCCCGAGGGACCGCGAGTTCTCACATTCGGGAGCAATTCCGACGATAAAGTAGCCCTCGGCCCTCTTTTCAAGGAGTCCATCTCTAAAACGAAAGAGTTGAGGAGTTGCGAGAACATTCAGCCGTGCAATTGCACACTACCCGGAAAGAATCTCGGACTCGCAAACAAGGGATCGAACAAAAAGGATAAAGGGAAGGAAAAAACGGTCTTCGTCGCCAACGCTCAACAACAATCGAGTGGCCCTAGACTGGTTGTTCGCCAAAGCAACAAGCGGCAACCCCTCAATGAAAATTTGAAACGTCCTTACTCATTTCTCCGGGATGAAACAAGGAGGCTGTTCGAACTAGCAGTGCGCGACGGGCTTATCACTCTACCGGAGCCGAAATGCCAGCTACAACTGAATGATGTCAACAATTCTAATTACTGCCCTTACCACCAAGTATTGGGCCATCCGATCGATAACTCCTACGTCTTCAAAAACTGGGTCGAAGACCAGTACCAACAGGGCAAGTTCGCGCTGTCCGAAAAATGGAAGGTGAACCCACCACAACCACATGCTCCGAAAAAGATGGACATGCCGGGGGCATCGTGCTCTTTCATATAGAAAGCCCCATAGACCGAAACGTCGTTAAACTAACAATGGACCACTACGTCCTAAAACTGGATAATACACCGAAACGTCGTTAAACTAACAACGGACCACTACGTCCTAAAACTGGATATAGACCGAAACGTCGTTAAACTAACAATGGACCGCAATATCCTAAAACTTGCAAATGACCGAAACGTCGTTAAACTACTCCCAACCCGCGGCATCTTCAGGCTGACGTGGTAAAAAAAACGGTACGTCCACAAGCGAGATGGGCACGGATGAAAACCCGAAAGGGCGCCATGAGAAAAAACAGCAGGACTATCGGCGATGTTTGTAAAAACCCGAAAGGGCGCAGACTCGTTAAAAAAATAAACAAAAAAAAACAGTATGTCCATAAGTAAAAGGGGCACGGATGAAAACCCGAAAGGGCTCCGTGAGTAAAAACGGCAGGACTACCGGCGAGTGTTTGTGAAAACCCGAAAGGGCGCAACCTCGTTAAAAGACACTTACAAGGTCCTCTCGACCTTGTAAGGAGAAACCACCCGCGTGAGATCCTTATGACTCACAGGGAAGCAACACACTTAGGGATCCTCACGATTCCTAAGGAGAAATTACACTTGCGAGATCCTCATAACTCGTAAGGAGAACTCTCTTATGGGACTCTCACGGCTCATAAGATTTAAAAGTCTTAAGTTATAGAGACCTGAACCTGTTCTTAAGAAACTCTCACAACCTTCAATATTGCCCTACAAGCGGTTCAGTATTGACCCTTGTATACAATCCACGGGCGCGAATGAACATTTCTCTAACAGAGTCCCACCAGCGACTAGGGATATGCTCACACGATGAACAAACACTTGTAGGTCCTCTCGACTTGCAAGGAGAAAACACTCTTTTAAGATCCTTACGACTTATAAGAGAACACACACTTAGGAATCCTCACGATTCCTAAGGAGAAAATGCACCTACGAGATCCTCACGACTCGTAGGGAGAAGTACCTTTATGAGACCCTTACGGCTCATGAAGTCAAAAGCCTTAGTCGACGGGATCCTAACCCTGTTTGCTAAGCCACCTTTGTTCGACAGCGACAACGGCAAATGATGATTCGCTCCTGGCAATATCCCAGTTATAGCGATGCTGATGCCTAAATCGGTATCAAATTCCAGGCCCTTTTATGGCAAATGATGATTCACTCCTGGCAATATTCCAGTCGCAGCGATGCTGATGCTAAGATGAGCATCAGATCCCAAATCCTATACTCACGAGAAAACATCAGCGAGCCAAAAAAAAATGCATATGAAATAGCCGAAATGATGGGGCAACTTGCAACCAAATCAGCAAGTAAAAATGTATGCATACAAAAACAGCCGAAATGATTGGGCAACTCGCAATAAAAAGAAGCGAGTAAAAAGAAAAATAGCCGAAATGATTGGGCACCATGAAAAATAGCCGAAATGATTGGGCAATCGCGATTTTCGCGATATAAAAAGCTGAAATGATAGAGCATCGCGGAAGGAATAAAAAAATGATGAAAGAATGAAACTTTTTGCCCTACAGGTGAGATCACATCGATCCCTGTATACAATCCAGGGGCACAAACAAAGAGGGAACCATACCTTCCCGACAGGCTCCAACAGAAAGCGAAGCCAAATCTCGACGGTTCATAGACAACCTCGACATTTGTCGCAATATTGCAGACACAATGCCAACAAATGAAGTAAAGGAAGATCCCTAGCTTCAGGGTCTCGACGTCAACATCGACAACTTAGAGATCACCAATGGTGTTTCTCCTCACTCCAACTAGATGCAGACATGACGTCAACAACCGACCTCAGAATCGCAACGAAATGGAACCATGGCAAAGTCCCTAGTTCCAAATCTCAATGGCCACATCTGCAGCCTGGAGACCAACAACAGTGTGCCTCCTCATTCCAGCAGGACACAGATGTTACACCATCAAGCGGAGCGATGGCAAAATCCCAGCTTCACCTCAGCATTCGACTCGATACAGTAGACGCAATGTCGACAACAGCGTTCCTCCGCAGTCCAGCTGGATGCAGATGCAACGTCAACAAAAGACCTCACGGTCGAAACAAAGCGGAGTAACGGCAAAATTCCAACTCCATCTTAGCATTCGTCTCGTTACAGCAGACGCAATGTCAACAACGGCGTTCCTTCGCAGTCCAGCAGGACGTACATGCAAAGTTAACAAAAGACCCCATGGTCGAACAAAGCGGAGTGACGGCAAAATCTCAGCTCCACCTCAGCATTCGTCTCGATACAGCAGACGCAGTGCGAGCAAATGAAGCGAAGGCCAAATTCCTAGCTTCAGGGTCTTGACGGCAAGTCATATAAAGCCTGAAAGACAATCGGAGGTCATCCCACACCGGCGCGGAGTGGTCACCACAACGACATTCGTCTCGATACAGCAGATGAAATGTCACCATAGCGTTCTTCCCCCAGCAGGATTCGGACGCGCCAAAGGAAACGAAGCAAAGGCCAAATTCCTAGGTTCAGCGTCTTGACGGCAACTCATATAAAGCCTGAAAGACAATCGGAGATCATCTCGCACCAGCACGGAGTGCTCACCACCTCGACGTTCGTCTCGATACAGCAGACGAGATGTCACTACGGCATCCTTCCTCCAACAGGATCCGGACACGCCAAAGCAAACGAAGCAAAGGCCAAATTCCTAGCTTCAAGGTCTTAACGGCAAGTCATATAAAGCCTGAAGGACAACCGGAGATCGTCTCACACCAGTGCCGAGTGGTCACCATCTTAACATTCGTCTCGATACAGCAGACGTGATGTCACCCCAGCGTTCTTCCTCCAACAGGATTCGAACGTGACAAAGCAAACGAAGCAAATGACAAATTCCTAGTTTCAGGGTCTTAACGGCAAGTCATATAAAGCCTGAAAGACGATCGGAGATCATCTTGCACCAGTGTGGAGTGGTCACCATCTTAACGTTCGTCTCGATACAGCAGACGTGATGTCACCCCAGCGTTCTTCCTCCAACAGGAATCGGACGTGACAAAGCAAATGAAGCAAAAGGCCAAATTCCTAGCTTCAGTGTCTTGACGGCAAGTCATATAAAGCCTGAAAGACAATCGGAGATCATCTCGCACCAGTACGGAGTGGTCACCACCTCGACGATCATCTCGATACAGCAGATGAAATGTCACCCCAGCGTTCTTCCTCCAGCAGGGTTCAGACACGACACTCAAACGAATGGAGCCATGTCAAAATCCCTAGTTCCAAACCTCGACGGTTCATATGCAACGTAGAGACAACCGCGACATTCGTCTCGATACAGCAGACGCGATGCCAGCAAATGAAGCAAAGGCCAAATTTCTATCTTCAGGGTCTTAACGGCAAGTCATATAAAGCCTGAAAGACTATCGGAGATCATCCCACACCAGCGCGGAGTGGTTATGACTCATCGGGGCTCTCCAAAATGAGCCTAACCTCAAGTAAAAAGCGGCATGGTAAATTCCTAACGCTTGCTCTTCCGACGGTCAAACTGCCAAGGAGGATTGCTTGAAGACGTCTTGTCCAGCCCCCGAAAGGATCAGAGACACGGCAGTCGCAGGGCTACTCGAACAGCATGATTGCATATCGAGGAATATATCAGCTGATGCGACGGTACGACGGCCAAAACCCTAAGTACCACAGACCCTAACGGACTTCTGTCGTAAAGAGCAGAAGTTAACTGTGACGTTAGGATATTCTTGCGAGAAATGCTCGATTCGTCTCGACTCATGAGGAAATTGATGTCTTCGCGAGAACTGCTTGATTCGTCTCGACTCGTGAGGAAAAGCCTTAAGCAGTAGGGATTAAGAAACCTATTTCCTAAGCATTGGGACCCTGCAAGTCGGCCCGAAACGGTCTCTTGCATACTATCCACGGGTCTCACTCTCCAAAGTCGAATCTCGACAAGGAGGGAAACAACCGCTTACGGGTCCTCTCGACTCGTAAGAGGGAAAATTCTCTTGTGAGATCCTTACGACTCTCAAGAGAAAACACACTTAGGAATCGTCACGACTCTTATGGAGAAAAGACACCTACGAGATCCTCACGACCCGTAGGGAGAAAAGTCTTTATGAGACCCTCACGGCTCGTAAAGTTGAAAAGTCTTAGGTGGCAGATCCTACCCCTGTCTCCTAAGCCATCACTACCCTGCAAAGAGGTCAAGATGGACCATCTATGAGCCACACTTGCCAAAGCTATATGCCACTGAAATGGAGAAGTTACTCATGAGCATATAAACTACTTCGCGCCAGAGTAAGACATAAAAAATGGAAGGGTGCGGCTCATGGGGATGAGGGTTTGGAACTATATCCCTTAAGAGTTGAGATTTGAGTCAATGATAAATGACGACACTTGTGTTCGCTCGTTATCTTCTCAGATCAAGATTCTGAAAGTGATACACCAACACGAAACTGGTCATACGCCATGCATAACTCTGCATAACTCTGCACTACTTCACCCACGTACATAGTTACATGGGCAAAGTAGTGGGGGGCATTTGTTCCCGCCAAAAATTTCTGCGCAGAAGAGTCCTAGATATCAAATGGCAGCGATACGCTTAAGGAAATGCGAACCAGTATCTTCCGGCCTGTATTTTGATAAACTCCCAAAGGAGGAACTATTAATTTCTGATGGTATTAGAAGTATCTCGAAAAACCCTTCGATTTGATATATTATGGGCTTCATAATTCATCCGGAATCAAAAGTTATGAGCAAATATGCTATGCACTGTTCCCTGATTAAAAATCAGGTTTTACCTCAATGAGGTGTCACGTGCTCACACGTGACCAATGGTCACGTGTTGACACGTGATAGTTAAAACAAAAATAAAAAAACAACATAAACAAGCGGCTGTTAAAGGAACCAATTCGGGGGTCACGTGCTCACACGTGACCAAGGGTCACGTGCCAGCACGTGCCAGGCTTTGAAAGCCTTACATTTTAATAGAATTAAAATTCTAAATTTCTCTAAAATCTTTCGAAGTAGAATTAAAATTCTAAATTTCTCTAAATCTTTCCAAATATAAAAGGATTATGGGGACCGTTGGATTAAAAATCCAATGGTGATTAAAGATCACCAATTTATGGAAAGATTTGATACAAGGAAAGATTTCCCTAAAATCTCACCAGAAATAACAAACATAATTTCTTTGGATTTAAAATCCAACGGTGAATAAAGTTCACTGAATGATCTAAAGGATCATATTAATGATGAAAACAAATCAAAACTTTCAATGAGAGATTTGCTAAACAAATTGATTCTTTTCTTTCTCCTATAAATAGGAGCCAAGAAGAGAAGAGAAGGGAGGGACTTTTTTTTGGAGAGAGAAGAACAGAGAGAGGAGAATTTAATTCTCAAGAGAGAAGAAAAGAAAGGAGAATTTAATTCTCAACAAAGAAAAACCCTAGGTGAGAAGGGAAAAAGGATCAAAACTTCAATAAAGAAAATTTAATTCTCAAAATCCAAGAGTTTAACTCTTATACAAAAAAGAACTTAGTTCTTCTTCTGGTTGAAGATCTGCACAGAGCACATCTCCCCATAAGTTGAGAATTTAATTCTCACCGGGTCGAGATCCTGCCATGCAGATCCTAAACTTAGAAGGAGAATTGAGTTTTGAGAATTTAATTCTTCTAAAACAAAACTAGGGTTCAACCCTAATCAAGAATTTAATTCTTTTACATATCTGGGAATTTAATTCCTTTAAAAAGAAATCAGGGTTTTATCCTAAATAAGAATTTAATTCTTTCACAATAGGAATTTAATTCCTCCAAAATCATAATTAGGGTTTAACCCTACAGAGAATTCAATTCTTAAAAGATCTCTGTTCATGAAAAGAACTAGGGTCACGTGCCCCCACGTGACCCTTGAAAAGATCCCTGAAGAAAAGAAGTTTTGAGGCAATGCCTCACGTGCTCCCACGTGACTCCCAAAACGCAGAAAGGAAAAGCAATGGAAATGAAAGCTTTGGGCGCTCTCACGTGTTATCACGTGACCCCTCCGCAAATGCTTTAACAATTGGCGTACAGATTCCCATCACGTGCCAACACGTGATGCTCTAAAATAAAAATAAAAGTGTTTAACACTTATTCGCAGATTTGAGGATAAAACAAAAAGAGATCTGGCTCCACATTTAGGGCGCCCTCACGTGTCACCACGTGACCCCTAACAAATCCCTTTAATATATAACGGATGGATGCCTATCACGTGCCCACACGTGATGGCCAGGAAATGAAAAGTGTTTAACACTTAATTGCAGAACGAAGAAAAGGGATCTGGTCCCCCCTTTGGGCGCTCTCATGTGTCCACACGTGACCCCTCTGTCTTTAGTGTTTAACACTAATTCGGGGATTATATTTCCAGTGTTTAACACTGATTGTTTCTAGTGTTTAACACTAAATTAAAGATTATATTTTCAGTGTTTAACACTGATTGTCTTTTAGTGTTTAACACTAATTTGAGAGTTCTATCTCCAGTGTTTAACACTGTTGTTCTCTAAGTGTTTAACACTTCTTTTAGCCAAATTGGCTAATTTTCCAGAGGCAAAAGTCCCTCCTCCAAATGAATCTCAGAACTGAGGAAATCAAAGACAAAATGTTGTCAGAGCCTCCAAACCTCTATTTAGCACTGCTGAATGATGAGGGGCTGAACCTAGACAAATGTCTAATGGCCCAAAGGGCCAATATTTCAAACATAATTGAACTTAGCCCCAAACTGGCCATAAGTCCTCAAATCATCTTGAACTGAGCACATCTGCTCTTTCAACCAACTCATTGGTTCAAGGGTACATCTCTGAACTCCTCTGATATTTGTCGTTGTAATCCTTCAACGTCTTCAGAGAGGTGATGGGTCCCGACAACCATACATTAAATGGACCACCATGTCCCTAAACTGGAAATGGACCACAATGTCCCTAAACTGGAACAATAGAGCCAATTGCTCTCTTGTCGGATCCAAATGATCCCGTTAAGTTGATCTTAGTCTGGAGATTAGGCTAACGTATCCTTAACAAACGTTTAAGTTGATCTTAGCCTCAAATATGTTTAACGTGTCCTTAAAGTAATATCAATCCCCAAAATGGGAATGTTGGACCACTATGTCCCTAAACTGGAACAATAGAGCCCCCAAATGCTCTTTTGTCGGATCTAAACGATCCCGTTTAAGTTGATCTTAGCCTCAAATATGGCTAACGCATCCTTAAACCTTCAAACAGACTTTAGTCCCAAATTGGACTGTAGATCCCCCAATTAACTTTGGCTCAAGGGTACATCTCTGAACTCCTCTGTCATCTGTCGTTGTAATCCTTCAACGTCGTCAGAGAGGTGATGGGTCCCGATGGCCATACATGTAATGGACCTCTATGTCCCTAAACTGGAACAATAGAGCCAATTGCTCTTTTGTCGGATCTAAACGATCCCGTTAAGTTGATCTTAGTCTCAAATTGGACTAACGTATCCTTAACAAACGTTTAAGTTGATCTTAGCCTCAAATATGGCTAACGTATCCTTAAACACAACCCCCAAATCCAAATCTAAGAAAGATACGGATTTGGACTAGTCCATGCCCTACGGGCGACGACATAACTCAGTCTCCGTATACAATCCATGGGCAACCAAACACAAATCAAACACACACGACACAAAGTGACCATCTGGAGAAGGAGAAAGTTGTTACCGCAATGCGGTAGCGTAATTAACTGCAGGGGCTTACGCCTGCAGGGAAGAGCGTCCCCACAATCAAAAAACCCCTCAAGCGAGGGGGAATCTGACGAAGTCTGCTACATCGGCCGCATCCGTTTAAACCTTCGATACATGGTGCCATAAATCAACTTGGCATCTTCGGAGGGGTAGACGGATAGCACCTATTAGCATCTGCCCCGAATTTCAAGCAAGACGTCCCTGTCGCGCCGTCATTCGGAGGGGAACACCGACAACCATACATTTCATGGACTGTGGGGTCCTTAAACTCATAGACTATGATGTCCTTAACCTCGACCGTGATGTCTTAAAATTAACATCGGGCTGTGGGGTCCTTAAGCCTATGGACTATGATGTCCTTAACCTCGACCGTGATGTCTTAAAACTAACATCGGACTGTGGGGTCTTTAAGCCCATGGTCTATGATGTCCTTAACCTCGACCGTGATGTCTTAAAACTAACATCAGACTGTGGGGTCCTTAAGCCCATGGAGTATGATGTCCTTAACCTCGACCGTGATGTCTTAAAACTAACAACGGACTGTGGGGTCCTTAAACTCATGGACTATGATGTCCTTAACCTCGACCGTGATGTCTTAAAACTAACATCGGACTGTGGGGTCCTTAAGCCCATGGACTATGATGTCCTTAACCTCTACCGTGATGTCTTAAAACTAACATCGGACTGTGGGGTCCTTAAGCCCATGGACTATGATGTCCTTAACCTCGACCGTGATGTCTTAAAACTAATAACGGACTATGGAGTCCTTAAATCCATGGACTATGATGTCTTTAAGCTCGACCGCGATGTCTTTAAACTAACAATGGACCACCATGTCCTTAAACTGGTAATCGACCGCAATGTCCCTAAACTAAATAATAGGGCCCAAATGCTGTCTTGTTGGATCTAAACGATCCCGTTAAATTGATCTTAGTCTAGAATTAGACTAACGTATCCTTAACAAACGTTTAAGTTGATCTTAGTCTCAAATGAGGCTAACGTATCCTTAAACCCAAACCCCAAACCCAAATCTAAGAAGATACGGATTTGGACTAATCCACGTCCTATGGGCGACAACATAAATTAGTCTCCGTATACAATCCACGGGCAACCAAAAAAAAAAAAACAAATACCCACGACACGAAGTGACCATTTGGAGAAGGAGAAAGTTGTTACCGCGATGCGGTAGCGTAATTAACTGCAGGGGCTTGCGCCTGCAGGGAAGAGCATCCCCACAATCAAAAACCCCTCAACGAGGGGGAATCTGACAAAGTCTGCTATATCGGACGCATCCGTTTAAACCTTCGATACATGGTGCCATAAATCAACTTGGCATCTTCGGAGAGGTGGACGGATAGCAGCAATTAGTATCTACCCCCAAATTCAGGCAAGACGTTCGTCTTCCCGGTTTCTGGCGGTAAACAGTACTCATCATAGAGCACACAATATCTAATAGATGCAATTGCTCCGCCCCATTACACCGACGTGCTATGGTGTATTTGGAGGAGTAATGCTAAGAGAGAATCTCATTCTCCTTTAGAATAGTCCAGGAATTCTGTGCTCAAGTATTCTCCTCCCTGATTACATCAAAGGACATAATACTTATATCCGTTATTGGTTCCCTACTTCTGACTTATATTCATTGAATTTCTCAAAAGGTTCAGACTTATGTTTCAACAGGAACATATGTCCGAATCTTGAGAGATCATCAGTGAATATAATGAAGTACAAAGAACCAGTCCTGGCATGTGTAGACAGGGGATTTACATACATCAGTATGTATCAATCCCAAGAGTTCACCAACTCTTTTTCTGTTTCCAATAAACGGAGCTATGGTCATCTTGTCTTTGTGACATGACTGGCAAGTTTCACAAAATGTAAATTCAAACTGATTTAAATATACATCTTAATTTAACTTAGCTAGTCGGGTTGCATTGATATGACCTAGTCTACAATGCCTCAAGAAGGATTCGTTCATTTCTGAACTCTTCCTCTTGTGTGTGTTCTGTACGTTAAGAACTGTAGTTTGATTTAGAACGTATATGCTTTTAGATAACGTGCCTGAACCGATCAACACTTGATATATGAAAATGTTCAAAACATTATTCAACAATACAAAATTATATCCTTCTTTACTTAATAAAGAGACCGATATGATGTTGTATCTCAGGTTCGGTATCTAATAACATTCGTTCAGAATCAATGTATTTGGTAATACAGGGTGATAACTACCAACTTACTTGGCTGCAACACTTGCACAGTTTCCATTTCTTGAAACTTATCACCCATTCTCAGTTCTTTACCTATCTGTAGCCCATGCAATATATTATGTGGGACACATCTCAGCAACACATAATATCACATGTCATCAACGTAAGTAAATATAGGTATCCCAATTGTCGTTGATATATAGCACCGAAACCGGCGATACACCACATATTACACTTACGGTCGCAGAAAAGAAAGTGAAAAACTACAGCAGTTGGAATCTGCAACCATCTTAGACATCATAAACCCAACATATCCCATACTTTGGATTTCATGCCTAACCAAATGAATTGCTTAGACATCGCATGCCTAATAATTATAAACCCCGCATTTTAGTCTCGATCTCGAAAATACTTTTCAATATCTAGTCGGGCAATTCAACAAGATTCCCGACATCCTGATCGAATGCTCATCGGAAACTTTAGTAGACGGCCACACCTCCCGATGCCGTCGACGAAGTGCACTAAGGCGGAACACCACTGCCGCGAGCACCCTAACGGATGCTTTTGGCGACGGGGTTCTCCTACAGTCACGTGGTCGGGGTTATGGGACGTGGCTATATATTAAGTTTACCCTGCGAGTATCCGCGTACGCTACGCAATTGCGACGGACTTTTGATCTTATCAAAATCCCGTGGCAACCGATCAAATAAGACTAAACTGCTAGATTTATAACATTCAAATTAGTTATCTCATAACTACTTATGGATTCCAAATATTGTATCCCATCACATAATATCCGGACGATGTTAAACTTTTGGATCGATTCATCAATGTCCCACAATTTCCCAACAGCTCAACACTTTAGCACAGTTTTAGTAATACCCAGAATATGCCACAGTACCTATACACCAGCCGTAGAAAGGCAAACCCAAGCCTCACTCATGTTGCCACGAAACTACGGCAAACCCTAGGGTTTGACCGCGGTTCCGCGATCCAAAAAGTTGAGTTAGGGTTTCATTCTTCTAGAGGGTTCATAGGATTACTTGCATGTTTTTCCGAATATGTTAAACTTGGAAAAATGGGTTTTTAACATTCGATCGAACTTTTTAACTTCGTCTAGACAACATGCGAATAAACCGAAACAATGTTAAAACTACAAATACGAAACACTCTGAATTGCTTATATTGTAAAATTACATCATATGTAAAATTAGCAAAATCAAACAACACCTGAAACACCAAAACCAAGAACCTGGAACACACCAAAAAAATTCAGCCCATTCCCTCACAAAGAGGCCGAGGTCGCCGGAATCCCTCGGTGTCTCGCCGGCCATGGTCCGAGCCCTTGGGCTAAATTTTCCTATGCGTTCATGTTGCATCACATACAACATTCTGCAATTGGTTAAATAATTTTTTTACAACTTTTTGAAATCGACAGAAACTTCATTTTACGGTTTCAAGTTTCAGAGTATTTCGGTTTCGTAATCTTAACAAAATCCGTTTAAATTTCTAGCATGGCTCTGATACCACTGCAGGGTTACTTAGGACGGCAGCAAGGTTTCAGGAGGTATCGCCCATGTCAAATTCAAAAATTTGTTGTTCTAGCTAACCCTAACCCTAGAATCGTTAACTAGAAATCGACGGAATATAAAATGCAAACACTTTGCAAGTCTAGTGAGAAAGAAATACAACCTTTGTAGACCGGTCCTTCACTTCAATAGCTCCGTGTAATAGTCACTTTCGCTGCGATCGTAAACTCTGGACTCTAGAGAGGCTCCGATGAAGAAACGAACATGCTTGCTTCGAAGTCTTCGAGGCCGATGATGATCTACGTCAGGGAGACACTAACCCAAGCTATCTCTTCACTAACCATGAAATTAGTGAAGCAAACACCCTATACTAAATGGCAAGTAGTAGAGGATGATGAAGTAGGAAGTGGGCTTACTTTAGATTTGATTTTCTCACACTTTTTCTTATACCTCCATTGAAGCTAGAAAGCTTTGAGGAAGAAGAAGAAGAAGAAGAATTAACTCATCAAATGAATTATTTGTTTATGGTTAGAAATGCAACCAAGGGTTAAGCATGTCATGCTTAACCCTTGTAGAGAGTTAACCATAAGCTATGGTTAAAGGTTAGGTCAAGAAATATCTTAAGCAAGACAAAGAGAATGAACAAAGTCAAAGATGTCATGAAGCTTCTACAAGCTTTCAACAAATATCAACCATGACTAATTCAACAATTTTTGAATTACTTAATGATAAATATAAACCCTAATCTTAACCCTAGCATGGTTTAACCCTCATTAACCCTAGTTGCATTTGTAACCTAGCTTGATACATTTAACATATATCACATATACTTCAATATATCCAAAGTGAGAAAAGAAATCATAAGTGAGCTAATACTATTTAATGTAATGTAATATATCAAATATATAATTATAAATTAGATTATCAAATCAACTCTTGATTTAATAATCCGGCTATATCACATATAACCGACTAATATCATGCGTAACAACTTATCGAATCAACACTTGATCCGATAACCCGGCTATATCGCATATAACTGACAAATGTCACAAATCACGAGAATAGAATACGGTATCCCATATCGTATCAATCTCGGTCCCGCACATATCACATATATTCTCCTACTCCGTTTCGCTTGAGCCAGGAAACCCCTGTGTAGGACTCTAAAGACTCGTCAATACGCCGGCAGCAGGTGATGATCTATCAAACAACCACAAGCCGCAAGCGGTCTTCTAAACGTAACGGCCACCCGGGTATTGAGTGATCAGAAGATCAACAAGCAAGCCTGCTCACACTCCTGCGAATCCAATCAGTAACACTACCATACAGTCCGGTCTCTTCGTCTGATATGTCGCATATCTCGTCTAGGGGTGGCAGACGTCAGACCCCTGTAACTCGATAAGTCGTGTCGATATGAAGCTCATAAAGGGTCAAGAAACTACTGATAACACTTACCAGTATATCTCTGAAACAGCCTTGGCCAAGGACTTCCTGTTATAGCCAATCGAGCACAGCGCAACATCAACTCCCAATACCGAGATAGACAAAACCCTTCCTATCGCTCATTGCCTCCATGTGACTAAGGACTGTACCCAAAAGCCGCCGTTTTGCACGTTCTCTTGAATGTGGTAAGGTGGAAATCAAAGCACAGTGGGAGTCACACAAGACTCTATGACGATCTCAGGTCTACAGATTAACCTGTACCAGTGTCACCAGAGAACTGCTATCTGACGTTAGGTATAATACCATCTGGGAGTACTCGGCGAGTCCGTCCAGTGTACCCAGTCTCCACTGAGCGCCCATATACTGTCTCCGATGTCAAACACCAATGGATATGGGATCATCCATCGCCCATCTGTATGGGTCGAGAAGCTATATGCTAGTCTACACTGGTATATCGATGCCCTGTCTCGATACACCTATGACTAGGAACATTTGACGGATGTACTTAGCGACTCCTCTGTCCCCACTAGTATGATCTGCATCATAGTCCTGGTAGTCAAGTACTCATCTTAAGGGCTTTATCAACATGTAACATAGAGACAATCAGCGTACATGTTAAGATAAAGAGTAACCAGATAGCATACTATCATGTCGAGCAAGAAAGTCCTCCCTATATATGTCCAAGCATCCACTACAATTTATATCGTATATATAGTAATGGCATCTAGGGCATACATATAACTAACACATGAGGCCATCTGTTTTTTATCCGGCTCATCGCATCGTTGCAGGGACGCGCGTGGCCGTTGGGATCGCGGAGTTAACTCATATATACCACGACCTGAGTTTAGCGGCTGACACTACTCTGCCGGGGGTAGAGCCCGTGTATCTCCCATTGCATTACTTCACATCATAGGTCGAGATGCACATGCTGGGTGCCTTTGGTGTTCATAAACGACCCCGATTCTATGAAAGCTACAACTTCCCCTGGGTCATGCATCTAGTTGATGCTTCCGCTCCAGACCCGTCACAGCGAGAGGTTCGGCGATTACTCCTTCGACCACGCATGGTTAGGGACATTATGTCCTTTGTCGATAAAGTCTTGACTATCGGCAAAGAATCCACCAAGGTGTTCCATCCGTTGCACGATACTTTTACGGATGAGGCTTCTGCGTTGAGGGCCCGGGAGATCATGCACCTATACTCTATCAGGACGGGCTTCTTAGTGTTTAGACAGAATGCCTTGGTACTGTTCATGAGGTACAACCCATACCGCTTCACTCAACAATTAGGTTATAATCAAGGTGTTCTTCTTAAGGCGTTTTTAGTCAGGCCGGTTGCTACGGAGGAGGGTATTCGCATTGCGATGCATCATTGTATGCGATTAAATACGGGGTCTCATTTCCTGGTCAGGGAGCCGAGCTATATGCAGAAAGCTTCGAATGCTCGCATGGCGTGGTACCAGCATGCGACGGGTGCTGTTGTCAGGGAGGAGAGGCGGTTGTTACTCGATCACAAGGATGCCGTCCCAGCCGGCAATCCAGCGGTCCCTTTGAAACAACGAGCAGCTGTTCGCCCTTCTTTAAGAGAAATCACTATGGCTAAACACCCCGAGCTTTTCCTGATAAGCTTCGGCCGAATGTTCCCGCGACTGTGGTAGCCACGGCGTCCCCAGAATCGGGCATTGGTTCAGAGATCGGGACCCGCCGTCCGAAGAGGCCTTCCAAGTGAAAGCTTTTATCGTCGGCTGTTAGTGTCAGTTCCCAGAAGAAAAAGAAATCTCTATTCTCTGCCGGTGTCATATTCGGCCAGGAGCCCCATGCTCCCTACAGTGAGGACTTGTGCGAATATAGCACCAATGAGAGTTTGTTTGACATGCCTGCAACTGATACCGATCTTCAGGTTGCCCTCGCAGCTTCCGAGCGACTGGCTCACGAGGAAGCAGCGTTGGTCTCTATTGCGGAGTCGGGTATACTTCATTTACATTCTTCTGCATCTATCCCTTCTCCCCTTATTATGCTTTATTAACACTCTCTTCTTTAACAGGTATTTCTACCGAAGCGGCTCTCGTGGGTTCTCTCAAGATGTTTGAGGAGGAAGAGAAGCTTCGCGCCATCTTGGGTCTTAGTATAATTCGCTTCACTACACCTTTGCTCTTTTAGTTCCTTATATTCATGGTCTGACTCTTTTCTGTATCTTGCTGCAGGGACTACCAAAACCCAGGTTGTTCCAAGTGTAATTCCAATCTCAGGCGGTGACGCAGAAAAGCTTCCAGAGCCACCGACTATGACCGAGGCCATCTCGAATCCACCACAGGAGGTGTTGCTGAAGCAGCCGATGATGGACGCCATAGCGGCTGCGGAGGCAGAGCTCGGTTCGGACGACGACGTCGCCCTGTCGGAAGTTTTAAGGAGGACGGTTCTCACAGTTCAGGCTGAGAGGAAGCACAGAAAGCATGCGACAAGGGAACGCGGCGTTGTCTTGGCCGTGGGTGCAGGCTCAAGTAATGTACCGCCTGCTGACATTCCTTCGGTGGACGTTCCTTCTGCCATGTCCACTGCCCATAGACAGGTTGCGCGTATAGTTCGTGAAGAGAGTGAACGACTACTTCAAGGTAGAACAATACACGGTCCTTAATAACAGCTCCTCCCCCTGTCTATTTATTTAATATACGCATTCTTATTTACAGGACCAAATTTGGATGACGGCGTGATAGGTGAAGCGCTGGCAACTAAAGAGCATGAAGCGTCCAATCTTTCTCTGGACTCTGAGACCGTTCCAAATGCTGCTCTTTCCCCCCAATGGACCTTTGATATCGGCGGGTGACGCAAGCGTTATGACAGCCCTTATCGAATCAGGGGATGAAACTTTGGGCGTTCAATCTGCTCTCCCAATGGAAACTGTAGGGTTCCTAGTGCGGCTAATGAGTTCTCACAAGGCATCAACCATGCCAATTTCAAAAATTACATGTGCCGAGAAACCCTAATACGGATCGTTAACTAGATTTTAGGCGAAACAAAAACAAGTAAACGACTTTACTCTAAGTGAACGGAAATACAACCTTTGTAGATCCGGTTCTCCACCTCCATAGCTCCGTGATGAAGTCCCCTCGCTGTACAAATCGCATCCCGGACTCTAGCATCGGCTTCATCGAAGAAATGGGCGGGCTTGGTCGTCGGATTCGATGCCGAAGATGATCTACATCGAGGCATCACAAGTTCAAGCTCCCACTTCACCAAGTCATAAAACTTGTGAAGAAAACACCCTATACTACTTGGCAAGAGGTAGAGGATGGAGAAATAGGAAGTGGGTTCACTTTAGAATTGGATTTCTCACTCATTTTCTCAAGTTGCCATTGATGGAGGCAAGCTTCTTCTTGAAGAAGAAGAAGAAGATGATGAAGTATATTATGATAAGAATAATTTCAAAAAGGAAAATAAAAAGAATACTTATCATAAACCAACCATGGTCAAGTGTAGAGAATGAACTAGGGTTAAGTGGAATGGTTAGGGTTAAGCATGAGACAAAATGGTGACTTAGTCAAAGCTTCATGAAGCTTCAATATCAAACAAAGAAAGCCACCATTTTCTCTTTATCATTTTCTTTTGCCAAAATGAACAAATAAAATAAATAAATGAATAAGTAAATAAAAGGAAAACCCTAACCATTACACAACCATGGTTTAATCTTTACACATACTTAAGTAAGCATGTATCATCAAACATGATACAATCAAGTGCACAAAAGTATATCACATATACAACTTGTGAACTTCAAGTGAGAAAATCCATTTAAAGTGAACCAATACTAGTTAATGCAAAGTAATATATCAAATATATAATTATGCATTAAATCATTAAATCAACACTTGATTCAATGATCCGGTCATGTCGCACACAACCGACTAGTATACAATGTATCGTTTTATCGAATCAATCCTTGATTCGATAACTAGGTTATATCGCATATAACCAATCGATACATTCATCGCGAGAATGGAATACGGTATCACATACACGAATTATTCTCGGTCCCGCACATATCTCATATGCGCTCCTATTTCGTTTCGCTTGAGCCAGGAAACCTCTGTGTAGGACTCTAAAGACTCGTCAATACGCCGGTAGCAGATGATGATCATATCAAACACCCACAAGCCGCAAGCGGTCAGCTAAACGTAACGGCCACCCGGGTATTGAGCGATCAGAAGATCGACGAGCAAGCCCGCTCACACTCCTGTGAATCCAACCAGTAACACTTACCGTACAGTCCGGACTGTTCGTCTGATATGTCGCATATCTCGCCTAGAGGTGGTAGACGTCAGACCCCAATACCTCGATAAGTCGTGTCGATATGAGGCCTATAACAGTTCGAGAAACTACTGGTAACACTTACCAGTAAATCTCAGTAACCATGGCCAGGGATTTCCGGTTATAGCGAATCGAACACAGCGCAACATCAACTCCCTATACCGGGAGAGACGAATCCCCTCCTATCGCTCATTGCCTCCATGTGACTCAGGACTGTACCCAAAAACCACCGTTTTGCACGCCCTCTTGGACGTGGTAAGGTGGAAATCAAAGCACAGTGGGAACCACACAAGACTCTATGACGATCTCGGGTCAACAGACTACTCTGTACCAGTGTCACCAGAGAACTGCCATCTGACGTAAGGTATAATACCATCTGGGAGTTCTCGGTGAGTCCGTCCAGTGTACCCAGTCTACACTGAGCACCCGTATATCATCTCCGATGTCAAACACCAATGGATATGGGATCATCCATCGCCCATCTGTATGGGTCGAGAAGGTATACGCTAGTCTACTCTGGTATATCGATGCCCCGTCTCGATATACCCACGACTAGGGACTTTGAAGGATGTACTTATGGACTACCATGTCCCCACTAGTATGATCCGCATCATAGTCCAGGTAGTCAAGTACACATCCTAAGGGCTTTACCAACATGTAACAGAGAGACAATCAGTATACACGTTAAGGTAAAGAGCAACCAGATAGCATACTATCATGTCGAGCAAGAAAGTCCTCCCTATATATGTCCCAGCATCCACTACAATATACATCCTATGTACAGTAATGGCCTCTAGGGCATACATATAACTAACAATCTCCCACTTGCACTAGGGCCATCTGTAGCAGTGGTTGCAGTATCTCATACTCAACCATCCCATAAAAGTCTCTCTATGGGAAAAGGCCTTTGCGAGTGGATCCGCCGTGTTGTCCTCAGAGTCTACTCTCCTAACCTTGATCACCCTGGAGATCAACTATCTCCATGATCAAGTGACACTGCCTTAGAATATGTCTGGATCACTGATGGGACGGGTGTTCCTTGGCATAGGCCACAACTCCATTGACACACAATGGAAGGAACTAAGTTCATCTCATGACAAAATATACATCCAGACTGTCTCTTTGGTAGCATCTTAAGTAGCGATGTATCCAGCCTTTATCGTCTAGTATGCCACGGTATCTAGCTTGGAACTCTTCCAACATACTGTCCCTTTACTGAGGGTAAAGACAATGCCTGTGACTGACTTTCAGTCGTCCTTATCACCCTGGAACCCTTCCAGTGATTCTCCCCAGGATCGGTTGATACCATCTCACTACAACTAGTGAGAATCCTAACATCCAATTAGATCTATCTCATAGATCCAAAACCCAGGATTTAGGAGGTATCACTTTGATCCTATATGGAGAATCATTGTGATAAGCGGAGATTGACCGAGCGTAGCGTAGGAAACTCCTTCCCTATCAAGAGTATGTCATCCACGTACTCTACGAGGATCGTCACCATACTCCCTACTACCTTTTTGTTTATACAAGGTTCATCTACCATTTTGATGATGTCAAACTCTTTGACTACTTCATCAAAATAGACGTTCCAACTCCGCGATGCCTGCTTTATCCTATAAAACATCTTGCACACGTTTCCGCTGCTCCCACTGTCTACGAGGCCCTCTGGCTGTGTACTTATAGACGCATTCTTCTAAAACATCATTTAGAAAAGCAGTCATGACACCCAACCGCCAGATATCGTAGTCATGGTATGTAGCCGTGGCAAGTAGTATCTGGATGGACTTAAGCATAGGTACTGGAAAAGGTTTCATCATTATCCACGCCTGGTCGATGACGAAAACATTTAACAAGTCTAGCTTTGAAAGTCTCAACTTTTCCATCTACATCAAGTAATCTTCTCAAGATTTACTTGCTTCTGATGGGGATTTAACCCTTCAGATATAGCAACCAAAGTCCATACTTTGTTGGTGTACATGGATTCCATCTCAGATCACTAAGCATCCAACCATTCTTACAGAGTCCCTACTCTCGATGGCCTGCTCGAAACTAGTTGGGTCATCATCTCATGATGCAATCCTCGCTCCCACTGTCATAGAGAAACCGAAGTATCTCTCAGGTGGGTGAGGAACCCTACTAGATCGGCGGAGAGGCTGAGGTTCGTTGGTAACTATTGAATCCATTGGTTCTATCAAATCATCAGCTGCAGTTTGTATAGCTGGAACATTTCCAGTTCTACATAACAGATCTTGCCTTGAGCTTGTCCGGATTTTGATTTTAGACATAGGCCGGACAACCCCAAATCTTAACTAACTTAAGATATGAGCTCTTCCCATTCCATATCACATATGAATTGGTAGGCAACTGATTTGATTTGAACCCTATTCAATAGGTATGCAGCTTCTCAAGCGCATAACTCCCAAAAAGGAAACAGGTAACTCAGTATTACTCATCATTGAGCACACCATATCACATAGGGTGCTGCTGCTCTGCCCTGATATACCATCGTGCTATGGTGTATACGGAGAGTAATGCTGGGAGAGAATCTCATTCTCCTTCAGAATAATCCAGGATTTCTGTGCTCAAGTATTCTCATCCTCGATCTCATCAAAGGACATAATACTTATACCCGTGTTTTGGTTTTCTACTTCTAAATCATATTCTGTGAATATCTCAAAAAGTTCGGACTTGTGTTTCAACAAGAACATATGTCTGAATCTAAAGAGATTATCAGAGAATGTAATGAAGTACAAAGAACCGGTCTTGGCATGTGTAGACAGGGGACCTTACATACATCAACATGTATCATCCCAAGAGTTTACTAACTCTTTCTCTGTTTCTAATAAACAGAGCTATAGTCATCTTATCTTTGTGACATGACTGGCAAGTTTCACAAGATGTAAATTCAAACTGATTTAAATATGCATCTATATGTAACTTAAGCTAGTCGGGTCGCATTGATATGACCTAGTCTACAATACCTCAAGAAGGATTTGTTCATTTCTGAACTCTTCCTCTTGTGTGTGTTCTGTATACTAAAGAACTGTAGTTTGATTTAGAACATCAATGCTTTTAGATAACGTGTCTGAACCGATCAACTTTTGATATAGGAAATGTTCAAAACATTATCCAACAATACAAAATTTTATCATTTCTTTACTAATAAAGAGACTGATATGATTTTGTATATCAGGTTCGGTATCTAATAACATTCGTTCAGAATCAATGTATTTGGAATACAGGGTGACAGTGACCAACAGACTTGGCTGCAACACTTTCCCCGTTTTCTGTCTCATGAAACTTATCACCCGTTCTCAGTTCTCTGCCTTTCTGTAGCCCTATGAAACAGATTACATATCAGGGATCCTGTTCCGGTATCAGATACGCAGGACGCAGAGGATACTGAGAAACAGTTCTTTGTAACGAACTCACCCGAAGATGATGCATCAGCATGCACTCTCTTTGTTTGGGCTGCACGGGAATTCTGGTAATCCCTAATTTCCTGCTCTGTCTTATAACAATTATAAGTTGGAGCGGGACCAACGTTCCCCAGCTCAGTATAACAAGCGGGTTCGGTCAATAATCCGTATTATTATCTTGATTAAGGCGTGATATGGTCGCTACCTAGAGAGAGAGAGAAGAAAACACTCAGCGTATGCTCTTGCAAGAATAGATTGGTTATTATTTTATCTAATCAGGATGGCTCCCACTGCTTTTTATCAAATCTTCCTTCAAACCCTAAAAGGAAAGACTAGCCGGGATTAATTACACGCTACAAGTTCGCCAATCTTTCAGCCAGGCCAATGTCGGTACTTTGAGGGAGGTCCCCCGTGCTTTCGCACGAACCTAATTAATGTAAACCTCGTTTTCCCAGAGGCGTAACCTCGTTAACACCTTTCTAGACACCTACTTGATCGGCTAATTGTAATGTGTAAAACTCTCCCAGGAGTAACTCTTACTCGCAGCGGGTATCGGGATCCAACTATCTCATAGAAGGTATGCAATCTCATTGCAAATTTCAACACTTGAAATTCCCGATAATATTTTGCCCCTAGCACCCTATGACCTTGACGGAGGTCAACAAACCATAGGCTACTAGTCAAGTTCAACCCGTCATTTCTTGATCGAATTAAACCCACCCGCACGACCCTTGACGGAGGTCAACAAGGCCGTACGACTACCTAATCCAATCTGCATCATATGCATAAGCAGATAAATACTAGTTAGCTACCGCACACTACGCCTTGACGGAGGTCAACAAACGTAGCACGAATACTAACTACCACTTATCTGAAATGATGGAAGGCTACGACAGGTTTTTCTGAAAACCTATTGCGTAATGAACTTGATATCGTTGTAGAATCAAATGATTTTAAAATGGAGTGTTTTTGAAGCTTTTCTAGTTTTGCTAAAGGAGTCACTCCCGGTGAAGGGATCGTCGGTCCTTTCCTCATCGAATAAGGTGTGGGATATATCATATATATCACTGTGCAAAGCAAAAACTCTTAAAAGCAATCAAAAGACAAACCGAGTGTGTAGCATCTGCCAGTTATTGCTAAAGGAGTCACTCCCGGTGAAGGGATCTCGGTCCTTTCCTCATCGAATAAGGTGCAGGATATATCACATATACCGCTGTGCAAAGCAAGAACTATAGCTACCTGTTTTATTTTTGAAATTCGATTCTACAATATCTTAGGTTTCTGTTATTTCATTAATCTCATTAATGAAGTCCCATCATTTAAGTACCTAAACATCACAGATAAATACGACGTACACTTATGCCATCCGCATTCGCCTCGATGTCCCCTCATGCACCGTTAGGTTAGGTAACTAACGGCAGAGCGGGGCAGGGCTAGCGCGGGTGTAAAACATAAGTAACGCCTATATAATATATCATATATACTATATAAAGTATCCATCACAGAACATCACATGATCGCATCACAGATATCGCAGCAGAAGAAACATATAAAATATTGGATATACTAGGACGTCCGTGTTTTCAATACGAGCCAGTATAAAACACGGATTCCACGGTCGTGATGAATAGCCAAACCCACACCCCTAGACCCCTACGAGAGTGGCAAGCAACCCTACCAATTCTAGAGTTAGGAGACCCAGACTCGACTCCTCGAGTTGGTCTCCCACTGGACTCCAGAACCCGGTTACTTGTGCTCTCCTCCTTGGGTCTATCCTAGTGCGGAAAAGAAAACAATATACAAAGGGTGACATCTTCCGCAACCTGGAAGTGCCCCAATAAAAGAATATTACATACAAGTTTTTACATGAATGAAAATGAAAAACACTCATCTCACATAAAAACCCCGGCTATTCAAACACGACGATCCAATATAACATATCCAGCAACACATAACATCACATGTCATCAACGTAAGTAAATATGCGCATCCTAATTGTCGTTGACATATAGCAACGAAACCGGCGATATCACATATTACACTTACGGTCATAGAAAAGAAAGTGTAAAACTACAACAGTTGGAATCCGCAATCTGCATAGACATCGCATGCCTGATCAAATGAATTCCTTAGACATCGCATGCCTAACAATTATAAACCCCGCATTTTAGTCTCATTATCGAAAACTCTTTTCAATATCAAGTCGGGCAATTCAACAAGATTCCCGACATCCTGATCGAATGCTCGTCGCAAACTTTAGTAGGCGGCCGCACCCCCGATACCGTCGACGAAGTGCACCAAGGCGGAACACCGCTGCCGCGAGCACCCGAACGGACGCTTTGGGCGATGGGGTTCTCCTACAGTCACTTGGTCGGGGCTATGGAATGAGGCTGTCTATTAAGTTTACCCGGCGAGTATTCGCGTACGCTACGTGATTGCGACGGACTTTTGATCACATCAAAATTCCGTGGCAACCGATCAAGTGAGACTAAACCGCTAGATTTATAACATTCATTCAGTTATCTCATAACTACTTGTGAATTCCAATTATTGTATCCCATTCCAGATAAATAGAAAATGTTAAACTTTCCGATCGAACAATCGAACACCCAAGTTTTCCCGATACAGATCAACACATGAAATAAGTTCAAAGACATTCACTTCATGCCTCAGTACCAACGGTCCAGCCGTAGAGGGGTCAAGCCAACGCCTCACAAGTGGCACGCCGTACTGCCCCAAACCCGATGGTTCAAAGGGCAGTTCAAGACGGTCACATAATCGAGTTAAGGTTTGTTGTCTTCTAGAGGGACCATCGCGTTACTTGCACTACTTAGAACGTCGTTAAACTACGGAAAAGTCCAACACTTGGAAATTTCCCGACAGGGGAAAAAGTGGGTATTTATATCCGGTCGAACTTTATAACATATTCTAAATGTCCGGAAAAACACACAGACAAAATTAGACAATCCGATCGAAACACCGAGTCCCCAATACAACCCAGAAAATTCAACTCTTGAATAAATTTTAAAAATTCCCATAAAACTCAGCATTTAAATAAAGAAGTTACTGTGCAAAAATGGTTGACTGAAGAGACTAAATGGGCGCGGAACCGCCGCAATAGGCGGCTATTGCCGCGGTTCCGCCGCGCTTTAGACAGATCATTAGGTAATTTTTGAACCGTAATTCTTAGAATTTCCTGCTGAATTTTTTAAGCATTTTTAATTTGGAAAAAACCACTTTTTCACAAAAAGTCCAGAGAGGGTTAAAAGTTAGGGTTTCGGGGTTCGATCGGGTTTCTAACATCGTCTACGCATCGCCTAAGGCTCTAGCTAGTCTCTGATACCACTGTAGGGTTCCTAGTGCGGCTAATAAGTTCTCATAAGGCATCAACCATGCCAATTTCAAAAATTACATGTGCCGAGAAACCCTAATACGGATCGTTAACTAGATTTTAGGCGAAACAAAAACAAGTAAACGACTTTACTCTAAGTGAACGGAAATACAACCTTTGTAGATCCGGTTCTCCACCTCCATAGCTCCGTGATGAAGTCCCCTCGCTGTACAAATTGCATCCCGGACTCTAGCATCGGCTTCATCGGAGAAATGGGTGGGCTTGGTCGTCGGCTTCGATGCCGAAGATGATCTACATCGAGGCATCACAAGTTCAAGCTCTCACTTCACCAATTCATAAAACTTGTGAAGAAAACACCCTATACTACTTGGCAAGAGGTAGAGGATGGAGAAATAGGAAGTGGGTTCACTTTAGAATTGGATTTCTCACTCATTTTCTCAAGTTGCCATTGATGGAGGCAAGCTTCTTCTTGAAGAAGAAGAAGAAGAAGATGAAGTATATTATGATAAGAATAATTTCAAAAAGGAAAATAAAAAGAATACTTATCATAAACCAACCATGGTCAAGTGTAGAGAATGAACTAGGGTTAAGTGGAATGGTTAGGGTTAAGCATGAGACAAAATGGTGACTTAGTCAAAGCTTCATGAAGCTTCAATATCAAACAAAGAAAGCCACCATTTTCTCTTTATCATTTTCTTTTGCCAAAATGAACAAAAGAAATAAATAAATGAATAAGTAAATAAAAGGAAAACCCTAACCATTACACAACCATGGTTTAATCTTTACACATACTCAAGTAAGCATGTATCATCAAACATGATACAATCAAGTGCACAAAAGTATATCACATATACAACTTGTGAACTTCAAGTGAGAAAATCCATTTAAAGTGAACCAATACTAGTTAATGCAAAGTAATATATCAAATATATAATTATGCATTAAACCATTAAATCAACACTCGATTCAATGATCCGGTCATGTCGCACACAACCGACTAGTATACAATGTATCGTTTTATCGAATCAATCCTTGATTCGATAACTAGGTTATATCGCATATAACCAATCGATACATTCATCGCGAGAATGGAATACGGTATCACATACACGAATTATTCTCGGTCCCGCACATATCTCATATGCGCTCCTATTTCGTTTCGCTTGAGCCAGGAAACCTCTGTGTAGGACTCTAAAGACTCGTCAATACGCCGGTAGCAGATGATGATCATATCAAACACCCACAAGCCGCAAGCGGTCTGCTAAACGTAACGGCCACCCGGGTATTGAGCGATCAGAAGATCGACGAGCAAGCCCGCTCACACTCCTGTGAATCCAACCAGTAACACTTACCGTACAGTCCGGACTGTTCGTCTAATATATCGCATATCTCGCCTAGGGGTGGTAGACGTCAGACCCCAATAGCTCGATAAGTCGTGTCGATATGAGGCCTATAACAGTTCGAGAAACTACTGGTAACACTTACCAGTAAATCTCAGCAACCCTGGCCAGGGATTTCCGGTTATAGCCAATCGAACACAGCGCAACATCAACTCCCTATACCGGGAGAGACGAATCCCCTCCTATCGCTCATTGCCTCCATGTGACTCAGGACTGTACCCAAAAACCACCGTTTTGCACGCCCTCTTGGACGTGGTAAGGTGGAAATCAAAGCACAGTGGGAACCACACAAGACTCTATGACGATCTCGGGTCAACAGACTACTCTGTACCAGTGTCACCAGAGAACTGCCATCTGACGTAAGGTATAATACCATCTGGGAGTTCTCGGCGAGTCCGTCCAGTGTACCCAGTCTACACTGAGCACCCGTATATCATCTCCGATGTCAAACACCAATGGATATGGGATCATCCATCGCCCATCTGTATGGGTCGAGAAGGTATACGCTAGTCTACTCTGGTATATCGATACCCCGTCTCGATATACCCACGACTAGGGACTTTGAAGGATGTACTTATGGACTACCATGTCCCTACTAGTATGATCCGTATCATAGTCCAGGTAGTCAAGTACACATCCTAAGGGCTTTACCAACATGTAACAGAGAGACAATCAGTATACACGTTAAGGTAAAGAGCAACCAGATAGCATACTATCATGTCGAGCAAGAAAGTCCTCCCTATATATGTCCTAGCATCCACTACAATATACATCCTATGTACAGTAATGGCCTCTAGGGCATACATATAACTAACAGAAACCGAAGAAGCCATCACAGCTGGTGACCCTTCGGGCACGGTTTCGGTTTCTGACTTGTCAGGTATTCCTTGGGTTATTATCTTTGAGTTTTTAATCCTACTAAGCATTTCTAATGATATTTCCTTTGTCTTGAGCATAGGCGCAATAAACCCTGAAGTTGTACTGGCCGAAGAATTACCGCCGGCCGCTGCCTTGACTGTCACGGTTCTTTCTGTGCCTCCCCGAGTTTTGGAAGGTAAGGATTTCTCATTTAGTTGCTTTATTGTAAATACCAATTTTCTTTGCCTTAACCATATATTGTCGCAACCTTGCAGGAGTGCTCTTTGACCACTTATACCAAGTGCTATAAGCGCACTTTTCCTTCCAATTGGAAGTCGTTCCCTCTTCCAGCAGTAGTTAGTATATTCTTTGTTTAATATTTCTCCTTTTCGTGAGTAAACTTTCTACTGATAAGCCTTCTTTATATTGACCCCAGTATCACAGTTCAAAGGAGGGAGCAAAGGAATAGCCAAGCCTCTGAAGCTCCTTATTTTGCTACCTTCAATAGCTAGTACGGTAAATTTCGTCCGTCAGGTGTCTTCTTTGTCTTTCAAGTTGAAATCTGACCGTAATTTATTTCGCAGCGATTACACCGGCTTTAGCTCCTTTTGAGCCCCGCATTCCCATGCCTACGGGACCCTTCGGTAAACGTCCATCTTCCAGGGGCGTGGTGACTAGCCGGCGAATGTTAAGCGAGTTTATCAAGAATCTTGATGCCGAGGTTCTTACTTCTGCTACAGATTTTGCCGAAGAATTCAATCCAATGTTGGTGACGCTCGTGAATTTCCACACTGAAGACCTCGTCGGTTCTTGGGTTGATTATTACAGGAAGATCGAAGCTTGTCTGCATGAGATTGAGATTAAGCGCCTCGCTCCTGAGGTATTAACTTTGAAATCTCAGCGAACCGCGTGGATTGAGCAGAGTATCGCTTTCATTCGATATTTTGAACAAGAGGTGACTCTGAGGCGAAAGGCGCATGAGACGGCTTCCGGCGAATCCGTCCAATTGCATGCCCAAATTGAAGCGAATGCCGCGCAGCTGAAAACTATTTTTGAAAACCTCCAACGATGTATTTCTTATGGATTGGCGCTAAGGCTGAAGCTTGACTTCACTGAGGGGGGTCACACAAAGTTGCGAAGCTGCCAAACGGGAAATTGCTAAGAAGCTTTCATCATGCTTGCAACAACAAGCTCAAATCGAAGCAGAGCTGGCCGCCGTAGTTGAACGCAAGGAGGAATTGCAGGGAGCGGATGAGCGGGTTGTCAGTTTGTTGAAAGTGCCTCCTTCTTAATCATTGTATTTGTATTCCCCTTTTTGCATTGGTTGTATCTCTTAAACATTTTGATTCATGAATAAGAACATACATTCTCTTTTATGTGCTTATCCGTGTCTTGATGCCTTAATGTGGCGGTAATTAGTTTACTTACTCGTTTCGGAGTTTGTAGTTTATGCGCTCGTTTCGGAGCCTGTAGTTTATTCACTCATTTCGGAGTTTCTAATTTATGGACTCATTTCAGAGTTTGTAGTTTATTCACTCATTCCAGAGTCTCTAGTTTATGGATTCATTTCGGAGTTTATTTAGTTTACCTCCCTTGGGCTTAAAGGCAAACTTGTCCTAACGTTATAGTTAACCCCAGCTCATTACGACAGAGGTCCGTTAGGTTTTGTGGTACTAGGGTTTTAGTTCTTGGTACCGTCGCGTTTGCTGATATGTTCCCCGATGTGCAGACTTTACGCTATTGTTCGAGTAGCCCCGCGACTGTCGTGTCTTTGATCCTTTCGGGGGCTGGACAAGACGCCTTCAACTAATCTTCTTAGGCAGTTTGACCGTCGGAAGCAAGCGTTAGGAATTTTGCCATGTCGCTTTTTACTTTAGGTTAGGCTCAGTTTGGGGAGCTCTGATGAGTCATAACCACTCCGCACTGGTGTGGGATGATCTCCGATAGTCTTTCAGGTTTTATTCGAGTTGTCGTCAAGACCCTGAAGCTAGGAATTTGACCTTCGCTTCCTTTTGATTTGGCTATTTTGGAGCCTTTGTTGACATTGCGTCTGCAGTATCGAGAAGAATGTCGAAGTAATCTTTAGGTTGTTTTGTGAACCGTCAAGATTTGGAGCTAGGAATTTTTCCATGGCTCCGTTTTGTTTTGACCCTGGAGACTTTGTTGACGTCGTGTCTGCATCCTGCTGGAGTGAGAAGGAACGCCGCAGTTGATATTGCGTCTGCTGTGACGAGACGAATGTTGAGGTAGTCTTTAGGTTGTTTTGTGAACCATCAAGACTTGACTTTCCCTTTGACGGAGCCTGGTGGGAAAATATGGTTCCATTTTCGTTTGTGCCTATAGATTTTACACAGGGGTTGATTTGGACTCACCTGTAGGGCCAAAGTTTCATTTCATTTTATTTCTTTCCGCGATACTCTATCATTTCAGCTTTTTATATCGCGAATGTCACGACCCGAAATGGCACGTGACTGGCACTTGAATCATATGAAGTCTATAGGACCCCATCTAATTCAAGTAAGCCAAAAACCCAAAACCTAAACCATTTTAAAGAGAAGTGAAGGAAAACTTGTTTTAAAGCAAGTGGTTTTAATAAGATAAATGGCATAAAACGTTTAAAAGCAACATCATATTTTTCCCGAAAATTTCGGCAGAGTCTCCTTTGTAAATACTGGCCCCAAACGGGTACAAATATGAATAATATGAATAAAGGCATCCCCAAGCGGGAGCTAGCTCTTCGCTAATTGGCGGTCACAACCACGCAAGCAATATAATATACAACGCCGAAGGGCGAGGATCAAAACTCAAAAGGAAACCAATATCATCAAGAAAACCACAATAATACATCGCGCGACTCTAAGACCGAAATAATATACACTGGTCTTCTAAGTCTAATAAATATGCAAGTCTGGTTGATGGAGTTTACTAGATACAACTGAATTATAATAAAAGTACAATGGTGGTCACGATGCAAGTGAACCCACCTACTAAAGCAATCACCTGGAATAGAAGCAGTGTGCCAGAAAGCCGCAATGAAACCTGTACGGCAAAAACCTGCAAGAACTGTGGTACAACGGGGGTGAGTTGCCAACTCATGAGTAGAAAACATCACCGAGCAGAAATCGTATGTATGACTCAATCCTCATACGATCATAATATCCTCAAATAATAATATGGCCTGAAGCATAATAAAATGGCAAGGGTAAACATCTATGCATAAGTGTAATCCCATGTGCTCGTGTCAGTGTCTCAGGTAGAAATATATCATAAATACGATGTATGAATGCATGAAAACAGAATGCATCTAAATGTGGAAACTGTTTTCTTATCTCAGTGAGATTTCTGTATAAAATCGAGTATCATCAATGAAATCATGCAGAAAATCAGTGTCAATCATCGACACAAAATATAAATCTCAAATCTCGATATCTCAGGCTCCGGCTATCCGGACTGGCCTATATCATTAAATCTCAATATCTCAGGCTCCGGCTATCCGGACTGGCCTGTATCATCAAATATCAATATCTAGGGCTCCGGCTATCCGGACTGGCCCAAATCCTCAAATAAAAGAACACGTCGGTATCCTCCGGATATCCGGCTCGTCATAATAAAATCACCGGTCAGTAGTGCTCCCCTGTCTCAGGCTCAACGCCATCATCTGCGACCTTCTCATCCCGGGATACCGTACCGGGTCCACCATGCACCCACAGACGGTTCCTCCTCCTCCTTGAATCGGGTGTATGATATCGCTCAAGAGCCGAGAAAACTCATGGTGGACATATCTCAAATCATATCACGAGAAAACCGCACTTTTGTATCTTCAAAAATGAAAATACATTTTATAAATCCTTGCGGTTTCTCCAAATCGAGAAATCTCATGGAAATCCGAAATAACAATCTCTAGTGTAAATAACAGAGAATACTGGGCTCCGGCAATCCGGACTGGCCCATAATATTACATGACAAATGAATATAAAATGCATGGGTATCTAAATAAAGAATGCAATATCTAAACTAGCACATGAAAGCAATAACATATAGGAACTATCAGCTAGCAAGCTATGTCAATGAAATAATATTCTCTACAGTGCACGTGATATAGCAATTACCGATGAAGATGTGTGTGAGTCGGCAAGCAAGTGTATGTGGAGCATACGCATCATCGGTAATGGTGCGAGTGTCCTAACAACGGGTTTCATCATTACTCACAAAAATATATATAGGCATGCGATGCAATGCGAATAGCAGAATAAATGGCAATGAATAGTAAATGCAGCAATAATGAAATATACATTCCTTTATACGAGTCATATAGTTTTTGATATCTGAAATCACACGAATCGTGGTGTTTAGAAAATAGGGTTACGGTGTTTTTATGAAAAAGTACATCCTTTAAAATATCCATAGTATCTCTTGGCCTATCTTTAAAATACTCATAATTCGTTAGTTTTGGAAATAAGCATGACTCGTGCTCAGTCTAACATCTACTAAGTAACTATAGGACTAAACTAACAGACTAGTCGAAAGGGTAAGGAAATCCACCTAAATCTGAATCGATATATATATATAATAGTCGGTGATCTCTCCTCAATAGTATCGCGTAAGATACAATATATATATCATATGATATCTTCGAGTCAAGAGTGCGGATCTATAATCATAATTATATCTCGTACGGTAAATCTATCGTATGGCATCCCAAATCAGGGTACGGGTCAATATCACATTTATCTCATTATTCAACTGGTATCCTTATCATCATATATCATCAGCTGGGTACAGATCTACGCCTAGTATATACTGATACCATCAATAATATATATGCGTGTGTCTGAAAACACATCGCCTAAAGATCCGCTATAAAATCATGTCGTATCTCAAAATACGAACCAAATCACATCACCGATCTCATGGCATCATGCCCAATCACATCGACTCATCTCCAAGTAGCATATACTATCCTCATCATCCATGTGTGTGTGTGTGTGTATGTATAGTCCCATACCTATGTGTGTGTGTGTGTGTATATACATATCCCCATATACATACAAGAAAAAAAATGTATACGTATATGTGTGCATGTATGCAAATCACTACTCTAGAGTTCGCGACTAAGAAATTAACTAAATGTGTTTTCCTACAAGTATGCTAAAACTATCCCAAAGTCTCCTAGCATTTGTTACTAAGTATACACATCTCATAACACATAAGTATATATATATATATTCGCATTCTATACTACGAAACTGTAGGGGTGCTATACACCATCTACCCGACTTCCCCCGTAGATATATATCTACTCATCTGGACGCCTCGGCTAAACTGCTCCGATTTCAGCTCTATCCTTTCCGCGCCACAGCCGACACCTCTGCACCCGATCCTAGAAACATACACAAGGAAATAAGGGTGTAAATATATATATATATATATATATTCGCGGACACAAACAAATACAAGTCCACCACGCGCACTAACTAAACGCGCACACACTTGGTGCGCGAAACGCGCCGCGACAACGTCACAAACTATAACTTGGATCACTATACGTGGCAACAGCAAACCAAAAACCCAATCGCGCTATCGCACGTTCACAACACATCATATATTATATGAATAGGGTATATATCAACAAACCCTCAATTTGGATCAAATCAATTTTATTCCAAAAACCTAGTAAGCATCAATTACCCGTTTTACTTCAAAACTTGATATTTTAACAATTCTAGTGACCAAGATGATAACTTAATATCTTAATTATGCTATACAAACCATTACTTAAATTTTATATCACCAATTTAATTAAATCCTAAAAATCTAGTTTGCAAAATTTCCTAATTTTAACAATTTTAAAGTAACACTTTACAAATTAACAACTAAACTAGACTTTGCATATTTTAAAATGTTAAACCACTCATGGAAAGTTTAATGATGTGCTAAAAACCCTAACTTAAATTCAACACCTTCTCTTGAATTTCTAAATCTTGAAATTAAAACAATAATAATACCTAATTAGGCTAGATTAAGATAATTTAGCAACAATTTAAACATGGGTTAGGATTATACCTCAAAGATCATGAGATCCCACATGAACTTGTCTCCAAAATGCTAACTTTTCACCAACATCCATACTATAGTAGTCAAGGAATAATGGGTAAGACTTTAATTAGGAAATAAATGAGGTTTTTGTGAATTTTTGGGAGGAAAATGAAGGTTTTTTTTGCATTAAGAGGAGGGGAAATGGAGAGAGGCCTGCTGCAGATATTTTTTTGGAGGGGCTCGGCCAATGTAGTGAGGGGGAGAGAGTGAGTGAGTGTGGTGTTGAATTCCCCCAAGTCAAACAAAACCCATACCTCTTTTCTTTATTGTTTTCTTATTCAATTTCTTTTCTTTTTTAAACTTGAAGTGTGGGGAAAGAAGTGGGGACTTGGGGAAGGCTGCTGCCCTAGGATTCGGCCAAAGGGTGGGAATGGGGTGTGTGTGTGTTGTTATAATTTCCCAAGTCAAGAAAAACCCATAACTCAAGTCACATGCCAAACCTCACATCTATTTAATTTTATTTTCACAACTTAAGCCTTTTTTTATATTTTCAAAAACCATCTTCACAACTTCTTTTCATTTCAAAAACAGCATGTTACATCTTGGTTTAATGTGTCATGATGTACAAAACTTGTATTAACTCATTCCAATTTGTAATTATCACTAATTAAATGTATTAGTGAAGCCTTAAAATAGTATTAAAAATAATTAATTTCGGAAAATAATTTAGTGAACTAGAAATTTAAAAGTGGCCAATTAAAAATCAAATACTAGAAATTTCATAACTAGAATAGGTATATTTAAGTTTATGTTGAAAAATAATTGTATCTGGGTTTTTACGGAAAACACCAGTTATTTTACCGATTATCCGAAATTTCATCTAAACGATTTTCAAAACGTTACAATCTTTCCCCCTTAAAGAAATTCGGTCCCCGAATTTAAATTAAAACTCCCCCAAATACTAAAATATTTCAGCAAAACAATCAAGTCGTCGGGGCTCCGAAATCATCAATACATAAAACACATCTTAGCGCAATGCATGCGCATGAAATCGAGTATATAACTAAAAATCAAAACATCATCAAGCATCCCGCAATCATCGGGGTCATGGTGAAAATACCAATGTCAAAGTCCAATACGAAAACCAACATGATATAGTCAAAACTATAACATGTACGTATCGTTAAAACATCTAAAAGAAATGCATGCCAAACCTTTTCAAGTCGCTGTGCGATGCGCGTATCACTGCACAGTGGCGGACGTCCATTGTAAGAAAATAACTATATATGTATGTGTGTGTGTGTGTCCTTTGTTTAACATACATGTCCCGCCGTTTTGAAAAATACTTTAGAAAGGTTTCCTTAGTTAAATGTCTCGTGTCATCTCGGACGCATAGGTAAATACTGAGACTATAGCTCCTTTTTGGAAATCCCTTCGAAAACTATCGATGCATGCAAAAACATATTCAGGTACTGTCCTCGGACTAGTCCTGCTCGGCTACTATACCAAATGGTAAATATCATAAAACGTACTGCTTAATAGAAATCGTACTCAATAGTACATGTAAAAATCCATGTGCGTCTGGTGCACACCGAAATCGAAATCAATGAATGTGCCAAACATGTGCACATAAACAAAATCTTGTTGAAGATAGTGCCCTCAGAGTCAATTATTGGATCACAGGCACGTGATTGCAATGATTGAAGGAGGACCTATCCCGGTAGGACAGTCTTACTCAAGATGATAGTATGCTATCTGGTTTATCTTTATCATCGTGTACTGCTTTAGGTGACCAGACAGGTCGCTATTACACGTTGATAGAGCCCCTAGGATTCATGCTTGACTGCCAGCAGTATGAGGGCGATCATATACGTGGGAGCTGGTAGTCTATAAGCACATCCTTAAAAGGTCCCTAGTCGTGGGAGTTTGGAGACAGGGCATCGATACTCCAGAGTAGACTAGTGTATACAGTCGAGACCCCGACGAGGGGCGGTGGCCGGTCTCACAAGCCACTGGTGTCAGTTGGTTCACCGAAGATGTATACAGGTGCTCATTGGGTTATGAGTACACCGGACAGGACTCGCCGGGAACCTGCTAGTTGGGATTATACCAGACGTCAGATAGCAGTTCCCTGGTGACATGTGTCCAGCTTAGTTCATCGACCTGAGGATCGTCATTTGTCTCATGTGAGTTCCCACTGTACTTTGATTACTACCCTACCACGCTCAAAGGAGATGTGCAAACAGGTTTTAGTTGGGTACAGTCCCGAGCCACATGGAGGCAGTGAGCGGATCTTCATGGGTTCGTCTCTCCCAGTATTAGGGGTGAGATCGCGCTGTGTCTAGGAGAGCCATTACACGAAGCCCTCGGCCGAGGCAGGAGATTTACTGGTGGGTATTCCAGTAGTATCTCAGGGTGTTCTGGGCTACACTCCGACACGACTTGTACCGCTTTTGGGGGTCTGACTTTTACCAACCCCCTAGGCTCGTCATGCGATGCTCATAGACGAACGGACCGGACTGTACGGATATTGTCACTGACAGGCTCAGTAGGGTGTCAGGATGAGTTCGCTCATCGACGTCCCTTTTAGTCAATACCTGGTAGCCTGTTACGTATAGGCTAATACCTCTGACGTGCTAGTGGTTAAATCCACAACCAAAATATTGACGAGTCTTTAGAGTCCCCCACAGACCAGTTTCTCAAGTTTCGGGCGAAACGCTGTAGAGGCCGTATGGAGATATGGCAGGGTTCGATCAGGTACGTGCGGTATTGCATGGATCATGATCGGACGGAAAATACTAGCGGGCTTTGGTTTAAGCCGGATCCTAGTATTGCACAGTGTAGATTTTGTCTCATTGCATTTGTATTTCGGTCGGAATACAAATGCGGGTGTGTATACACAGTAGCGGGGTTTTCCTATAATTTATTACGGGATCAGTTTTTAGGGTTGCCAGTTTGCTTTCCGTTTCGGCCATATTTCTTTGTATCTTTCGTTGGCCGAACATTGGTGAAGGATGGCTTATTTGCATTTGTGCAAATAAGTATTTTGGAGGGTTGTCTTTGCATATTGTAGCTTCATGATAATTCTGTAGGGTTCCTAGGCACTCTCAAGAGATCTCACAAGGCATCAACCATGCCAATTTCAAATTTAACGGTGCCGAGAAACTCTAAACTACGGATCGTTGGCTAAAAATCTAGGCGAAAAAGAAACTAGTTAACACTTAACTACAAGAATACGGAAATACAACCTTTGTAGATCCGGTTCTCCACCTCCACAGCTCCGCAACGAAGTATCCTCGCTGTCCATATCGAGATCCGGGCTCTTGCGTCGGCTTCATCGGAGAAGAAGCGGGCTAGGTCATCGACGACGTGCCGAAGATGATCTACGTCGAAGCATCACTAGATCAAGCTCCACCTTCACCAAGCCATGAAAACTTGTGAAGGAAACACACTCTACTACTTGGCAAGAGGTAGAGGATGAAGAAATAGGAAGTGGGTAAACTTTAGAATTGGATTTCTCACTCTAATTCATCAATCACCATTGATGAAGCATGCTTTTCTTCTTGTGAAGAAGAAGAAGAAGATGATAAAGAATGATTATTATCATAAGAATTCTTTAAAATGAAAAGAATAATCCATTCTTATCATAAGTGAACCATGGTTAGTTGTAGAGAGTGAACTAGGGTTAGTGGAGTGGTTAGGGTTAAGCATGAGACAAAATGGTGACAAAGTCAAAGTGTTCATGAAACTTCATGAACAAAACAAAAATTGCCACCATTTTCTCATTTGCTTATTCTTTTTCCAAAAAGAAAAAGATTAATATATAAATAAGGAAACCAAAAACCCTAATCATCCACTTAACTATAGTTTGATACTTTACACTTAACCAAAAAGCATGTATCATCAAACATGATACAATCAAGTGCACAAAATCATATCGCATATGGAATGCGCACACCCGAGTGAGAAAATCCATTCAAAGTGAACCGATACTAGTTAATGCAAAGTAATATATCAAATATATAATTATGCATTAAATCATTAAATCAACACTTGATTCAATGATCCGGTCATGTCGCACATAACCGACTGGTATCTTCAGTAACAACTTATCGAATCAACACTTGATCCGATAACCCGGCTATATCGCATATAACCGATCAATGTCACATCGCGAGAATGAAATACGGTATCACATACACGCATCATTCTCGGTCCCGCACATATCTCATATGCGCTCCTATTTCGTTTCGCTTGAGCCAGGAAACCTCTGTATAGGACTCTAAAGACTCGTCAATACGCCGGCAGCGGATGATGATCATATCAAACATCCACAAGCCGCAAGCGGTCTGCTAAACGTAACGGCCACCCGGGTATTGAGCGATCTGAAGATCGACGAGCAAGCCCGCTCACACTCCAGTGAATCCAACCAGTAACACTACCGTACAGTCTGGTCTGATCGTCTGATATGTCGCATATCTCGCCTAGGGGTGGTAAACGTCAGACCCCAATAGCTCGATAAGTCGTGTCGATATGAGGTCTATAACAATTCGAGAAACTACTGGTAACACTTACCAGTAAATCTCAGCAACCCTGGCCAGGGATTTCCTGTTATAGCCAATCGAACATAGCGCAACATCAACTCCCTATACCGGGAGAGACGAATCCCCTCCTATCGCTCATTGCCTCCATGTGACTCGGGACTGTACCCAAAAACCACCGTTTTGCACGCCCTCTTGGACGTGGTAAGATGGAAATCAAAGCACAGTGGGAACCACACAAGACTCTATGACGATCTCGGGTCAACAGACTACTCTGTACCAGTGTCACCAGAGAACTGCCATCTGACGTGAGGTATAATACCAACTGGGAGTTCTCAGCGAGTCCGTCCAGTGTACCCAGTCTCTACTGAGCACCCGTATATCATCTCTGATGTCAAACACCAATGGATATGGGATCATCCATCGCCCATCTGTATGGGTCGAGAAGGTATACGCTAGTCTACTCTGGTATATCGATGCCCCGTCTCGATATACCCTCGACTAGGGACTTTGAAGGATGTACTTATGGACTACCATGTCCCCACTAGTATGATCCGCATCATAGTCCAGGTAGTTAAGTACACATCCTAAGGGCTTTACCAACATGTAACAGAGAGACAATCAGTGTACACGTTAAGGTAAAGATCAACCAGATAGCATACTATCATGTCGAGCAAGAAAGTCCTCCCTATATATGTCCCAGCATCCACTACAATATACATCCAATGTACAGTAATGGCCTCTAGGGCATACATATAACTAACAATCTCCCACTTGCACTAGGGCCATCTGTAGCAGTGGTTGTAGTATCTCATACTCAACCATCCCATAAAAGTCTCTCTCTGGGAACAGGCCTTTGTGAGTGGATCCGCTGTGTTGTCCTCTGAGTCTACTCTCCAAACCTTGATCACCCTGGAGATCAACTATCTCCATGATCAGGCTACACTGCCTTAGAATATGTCTGGATCACTGATGGGACCTGCGTTCCTTGGCATAAGCCACAACTCCATTGTCACACAATGGGAGGAACATAGTTCATCTCATGAACCAATATACACCCAAACAACCTCTTTGGTAGCATCTTTAGTAGCGATGTATCCTGCCTTTATCGTCTAGTATGCCACGGTATCTAGCTTGGAACTCTTCCAACATACCGTCCCTTTACTGAGGGTAAAGACAATGCCTGCGACTGACATTCAGTCGTATTTATCACCCTGGAACCCTTCCAGTGATTCTCTCCAGGATCGATTGATACCATCTCACTACAACTAGTGAGAATCCTAACATCCAATTAAATCTATCTCATAGATCCAAAACTCAGGATTTAGGAGGTATCATTTTGATCCTATATGGAGAATCATAGTGATAAGCGGAGATTGATCGAGCGTAGCATAGGAAACTCCTTCCCTATCAAGAGTATGTCATCCACGTACTCTACGAGGATCGTTACCATACTCCCTACTACCCTTTTTGTTTATACAAGGTTCATCTACCATATTGATGATGTCAACTTCTTTGACTAATCCATCAAAACAGATGTTCCAACTCCGCGATGCCTGCTTTATCCTATAAAGCATCTTGCACACGTTTCCGCTGCTCCCACTGTCTACGAAGCCCTCTGGCTGTGTACTTATAGACGCACTCTTCTAAAACATCATTTAGAAAAGCAGTCATGACACCCAACCACCAGATATCGTAGTCATGGTATGTAGCCATGACAAGTAGGATCTGGATGGACTTAAGCATAGGTACGGGAAAAGGTTTCATCATTATCCACGCCTGGTCAATGACGAAAGCCTTTAACAAGTCTAGCTTTGAAAGTCTCAACTTTTCCATGTACACCAAGTAATCTTCTCAAGATATACTTGCTCCTGATGGGGATTTAACCCTTCAGATATAGCAACTAAAGTCCATACTTTGTTGTTGTATAAGGATTCCATCTCAGATCACTAAGCATCCAGCCATTCTTACAGAGTCTTACTCCTGATGGCCAGCTCGAAACTAGTTGGGTCATCATCTCATGATGCAGTCCTCGCTCCCACTGTCATAGAGAAACCGAAGTATCTCTCAGGTGGGTGAGGAACCCTACTAGATCGGCGGAGAGGTTGAGGTTCGTTGGATTCTACTGAATCCTTTGGTTCTACCAAATCATCTGCTGTTGTTTGTATAGCTGGAACCTTTCCAGTTGTACATAACAGATCTTGCCTCGAGCTTGTCTGGATTTTGCTTTTCAGACATAAGCTGGACAACCCCAAATCTCAACTAACTTGAGAGATGGGCTCTTCCCTTATCATATCAAATATGAAGTGGTAGGCAACTGATTTGATTTGAACCCTATTCAATAGGTATGCAGCTTCTCAAGTGCATAACTCCCAATAAGGAAATAGGTAACTCAGTAATACTCATCATAGAGCACACCATATCATATAGGGTGCGATTGCTCCGCCCCGATATACCATCGTGCTATGGTGTATTCGGAGGAGTAATGCCGAGAGAGAATCTCATTCTCCTTTAGAATAGTCCAGGATTTCCGTGCTCAAGTATTCTCCTCCTTGATCACATCAAAGGACATAATACTTATACCCGTATTTTGGTTCTCTACTTCTCGCTTATATTCTGTGAATATCTCAAAAGGTTCGGACTCATGTTTCAACAGGAACATATGACTGAATCTTGAGAGATTATCAGAGAACGTAATGAAGTATAAAGAACCGGTCTTGGCATGTGTAGACAGGGGACCTTACATACATCAACATGTATCATCCCAAGAGTTTACTAACTCTTTCTCTGTTTCCAATAAACAGAGCTACTGTCATTATATCTTTGTGACATGACTGGCAAGTTTCACAAGATGTAGATTCAAACTGATTTAAATATGCATCTACATGTAACTTCAGCTAGTCGGGTCACATTGATCTGACCTAGTCTACAATACCTTAAGAAGGATCCGTTCATTTCTGAACTCTTCCTCTTTTGTGTGTTCCATATACTAAGAACTGTAGTTTGATTTAGAACATCAATGCTTTTAGATAACGTGCCTGAACCGATCAACTTTTGATATAGGAAATGTTCAAAACATTATCCAACAATACAGAATTATATCCTTTCTTTACTAATAAAGAGACTGATATGATTTTGTATATCAGGTTCGGTATCTAATAACATTCGTTCAGAATCAATGTATTGGTAATACAGGGTGACAGTGACCAACAGACTTGGCTGCAACACTTGCCCCGTTTTCTGCCTCATGAAACTTATCACCCGTTCTCAGTTCTTCTACCTTTCTGTAGCCCTATGTAACATATTACATATGTGGGATCCTGATCTGGTATCACATACCCAGGACGTAAAGGATACTGAGAAACAGTTCTCTGTAATGAACACACCCGAAGATGATGCATCAGCATGCACTCTCTTCGTTTGGGCGGCACGGGAAATCTGGTATTCCCAAATTTCCTGCTCTGTCTTATAACAATTATAAGTTGGAGCGGGACCAACGTTCCCCAGCTCAGTATAACAAGCGGGTTCGGTCAAAAATCCGTATTATTATCTTGATTGAGGCGTGATATGGTCGCTACCTGGAGAGAGAGAAGAAAACACTCAGCGTGCGCTCTTGCAAGAATAGATTGGTTATTATTTTATCTAATCAGGATGGCTCCCACTGCTTTTTATCAAATCTTCCTTCAAACCCTAAAAGGTAAGACTAGCCGGGATTAATTACACACTACAAGTTCGCCAATCTTTCAGCCAGGCCAGTGTCGGTACTTTGAGGGAGGTCCCCCGTGCTTTCGCACGAACCTAATTAATGTAAACCTCGTTTTCCCAGAGGCGTAACCCCGTTGACACTTTTCTAGACACCTACTTGATCGGCTAAATGTAATGTATAAAACTCTCCCAGGAGTAACTCTTACTCGCAGCGGGTATCGGGATCCAACTATCTCATAGAAGGTATGCAATCTCATTGCAAATTTCAACACTTGAAATTCCCGATAATTTTTGCCCCTAGCACCCTATGACCTTGACGGAGGTCAACAAACCATAGGCTACTAGTCAAGTTCAACCCGTCATTTCTTGATCGAATTAAACCCACCCGTACGACCCTTGACGGAGGTCAACAAGGCCGCACGACTACCCTAATCCAATCTGCATCATATGCATAAGCAGATAAATACTAGTTAGCTACCGCACACTACGCCTTGACGGAGGTCAACAAACGTAGCACGAATACTAAATAGGACTTATCTGAAATGACGGAGGGCTACGACAGGTTTTTCTGAAAACCTATTGCGTAATGAACTTGATATCGTTGTAGGATCGAATGAATTTTGAAATGGAGTGTTTTTGAGGCTTTTCTAGTTTTGCTAAAGGAGTCACTCCCCGTGAAGGGATCGTCGGTTCTTTCCTCATCGAATAAGGTGCGGGATATATCATATATATCACTGTGCAAAGCAAAAACTCTTAAAAGCAATCAAAAGACAAACCGAGTGTGTAGCATCTGCCAGTTATTGCTAAAGGAGTCACTCCCGGTGAAGGGATCTCGGTCCTTTCCTCATCGAATAAGGTGCAGGATATATCACATATACCGCTGTGCAAAGCAAGAACTATAGCTACCTGTTTTATTTTTGAAATTCGATTCTACAATATCTTAGGTTTCTGTTATTTCATTAATCTCATTAATGAAGTCCCATCATTTAAGTACCTAAACATCACAGATAAATACGACGTACACTTATGCCATCCGCATTCGCCTCGATGTCCCCTCATGCACCGTTAGGTTAGGTAACTAACGGCAGAGCGGGGCAGGGCTAGCGCGGGTGTAAAACATAAGTAACGCCTATATAATATATCATATATACTATATAAAGTATCCATCACAGAACATCACATGATCGCATCACAGATATCGCAGCAGAAGAAACATATAAAATATTGGATATACTAGGACGTCCGTGTTTTCAATACGAGCCAGTATAAAACACGGATTCCACGGTCGTGATGAATAGCCAAACCCACACCCCTAGACCCCTACGAGAGCGGCAAGCAACCCTATCAATTCTAGAGTTAGGAGACCCGGACTCGACTCCTCGAGTTGGTCTCCCACTGGACTCCAGAACCCGGTTACTTGTGCTCCCCTCCTTGGGTCTATCCTAGTGCGGAAAAGTAAATAATATACAAAAGGTGACAACTTCCGCAACCTGGAAGCGCCCCAGTAAAAGAATATTACATACAAGTTTTTACATGAATGAAAATGAAAAACACTCATCTCACATAAAAACCCCCGGCTATTCAAACACGACGATCCAATATAACATATCCAGCAACACATAACATCACATGTCATCAACGTAAGTAAATATGTCCATCCCAATTGTCGTTGACATATAGCAACGAAACCGGCGATATCACATATTACACTTACGGTCACAGAAAAGAAAGTGTAAAACTACAACAGTTGGAATCCGCAACCTCCTCAGACATCGCATGCCTGACCAATTGAATTACTTAGACATCGCATGCCTAACAATTATAAACCCCGCATTTTAGTCTCAAAATCGAAAACTCTTTTCAATATCAAGTCGGGCAATTCAACAGGATTCCCGACATCCTGATCGAATGCTCGTCGCAAACTTCAGTAGGCGACCGCACCCCTGATACCGTCGACGAAGTGCACCAAGGCGGAACACCGCTACCGCGAGCACCCGAACGGATGCTTTCGGCGACGGGGTTCTCCTATAGTCACTTGGTCGGGGCTATGGAGTGAGGCTGTCTATTAAGTTTACCCGGCGAGTATCCGCGTACGCTACGTGATTGCGACGGACTTTTGATCACATCAAAATTCCGTGGCAACCGATCAAGTGAGACTAAACTGCTATGTTTATAACATTCATTCAGTTATCTCATAACTACTTGTGAATTCCAATTATTGTATCACATTCCGGATAAATAGAAAATGTTAAACTTTCCGATTGAACATTCGAACACCCAAGTTTTCCCAATACAGCTCAACACATGAAATAAGTCTAACAACATTCCGTTCGTGCCTCAGTACCAACGGTCCAGCCGTAGAAGGGTCAAGCCAACGCCTCACATGTGGCACGCCGTACTGCCCCAAATCCGAAGGTTCAAAGGGCAGTTCAAGACGGTCACATAATCGAGTTAAGGTTTGTTGTCTTCTAGAGGGTCCATCGCGTTACTTGCACTACTTAGAACGTCGTCAAACTACGGAAAAATCCAACACTTGGAAATTTCCCAACAGGGGAAAAATTGGGTATTTATATCCGGTCGAACTTTTTAACATATTCTAAAATTTATCCGGAAAGCCACACAGACAAAATTTGATACTCCGATCAAAACACCGAATCCCCAAAACAATCCCAGAAAATTCAACTCTTGAATTAATATTTAAAATTCCCAGAAAATCCAGCATAATTTAATAAGAGTTACTGTGCAAACAGTGAGGGCTGACGTCACCAGATAGCCGCGGAACCGCCGCAGAAGCTAGGCTTCTGCCGCGGTTTCGCCGCAATAAATACTGTTCATCGAAAAATATTTGCATCGTAATTCTTATTTTTCCCTGCTGAATTTTTTAGCAATTTTTAATTTGGAAAAATCCACGTTTTTGAAAAAAGGACAGAGAGCATGGAAATTTTTTGGGTTTCGGTTAGTTCGGACTTCAAATTCCGTCTAGACTTCGCCTAAGGCTCTAGCTAGGCTCTGATACCACTGTAGGGTTCCTAGGCACTCTCAAGAGGTTTCACAAGGCATCAACCATGCCAATTTCAAATTTAACGGTGCCGAGAAACTCTAAACTACGGATCGTTGGCTAGAAATCTAGGCGAAAAAGAAACTAGTTAACACTTAACTACAAGAATACGGAAATACAACCTTTGTAGATCCGGTTCTCCACCTCCACAGCTCCGCAACGAAGTATCCTCGCTGTCCATATCGAGATCCGGGCTCTTGCGTCGGCTTCATCGGAGAAGAAGCGGGCTAGGTCATCGACGACGTGCCGAAGATGATCTACGTCGAAGCATCACTAGATCAAGCTCCACCTTCACCAAGCCATGAAAACTTGTGAAGGAAACACACTCTACTACTTGGCAAGAGGTAGAGGATGAAGAAATAGGAAGTGGGTAAACTTTAGAATTGGATTTCTCACTCTAATTCATCAATCACCATTGATGAAGCATGCTTTTCTTCTTGTGAAGAAGAAGAAGAAGATGATAAAGAATGATTATTATCATAAGAATTCTTTAAAATGAAAAGAATAATCCATTCTTATCATAAGTGAACCATGGTTAGTTGTAGAGAGTGAACTAGGGTTAGTGGAGTGGTTAGGGTTAAGCATGAGACAAAATGGTGACAAAGTCAAAGTGTTCATGAAACTTCATGAACAAAACAAAAATTGCCACCATTTTCTCATTTGCTTATTCTTTTTCCAAAAAGAAAAAGATTAATATATAAATAAGGAAACCAAAAACCCTAATCATCCACTTAACTATAGTTTGATACTTTACACTTAACCAAAAAGCATGTATCATCAAACATGATACAATCAAGTGCACAAAATCATATCGCATATGGAATGCGCACACCCGAGTGAGAAAATCCATTCAAAGTGAACCGATACTAGTTAATGCAAAGTAATATATCAAATATATAATTATGCATTAAATCATTAAATCAACACTTGATTCAATGATCCGGTCATGTCGCACATAACCGACTGGTATCTTCAGTAACAACTTATCGAATCAACACTTGATCCGATAACCCGGCTATATCGCATATAACCGATCAATGTCACATCGCGAGAATGAAATACGGTATCACATACACGCATCATTCTCGGTCCCGCACATATCTTATATGCGCTCCTATTTCGTTTCGCTTGAGCCAGGAAACCTCTGTGTAGGACTCTAAAGACTCGTCAATACGCCGGCAGCGGATGATGATCATATCAAACATCCACAAGCCGCAAGCGGTCTGCTAAACATAACGGCCACCCGGGTATTGAGCGATCTGAAGATCGACGAGCAAGCCCTCTCACACTCCAGTGAATCCATCCAGTAACACTACCGTACAGTCCGGTCTGATCGTCTGATATGTCGCATATCTCGCCTAGGGGTGGTAAACGTCAGACCCCAATAGCTCGATAAGTCGTGTCGATATGAGGTCTATAACAATTCGAGAAACTACTGGTAACACTTACCAGTAAATCTCAGCAACCATGGCCAGGGATTTCCTGTTATAGCCAATCGAACACAGCGCAACATCAACTCCCTATACCGGGAGAGACGAATCCCCTCCTATCGCTCATTGCCTCCATGTGACTCGGGACTGTACCCAAAAACCACCGTTTTGCACGCCCTCTTGGACGTGGTAAGATGGAAATCAAAGCACAGTGGGAACCACACAAGACTCTATGACGATCTCGGGTCAACAGACTACTCTGTACCAGTGTCACCAGAGAACTGCCATCTGACGTGAGGTATAATACCAACTGGGAGTTCTCGGCGAGTCCGTCCAGTGTACCCAGTCTCTACTGAGCACCCGTATATCATCTCTGATGTCAAACACCAATGGATATGGGATCATCCATCGCCCATCTGTATGGGTCGAGAAGGTATACGCTAGTCTACTCTGGTATATCGATGCCCCGTCTCGATATACCCTCGACTAGGGACTTTGAAGGATGTACTTATGGACTACCATGTCCCCACTAGTATGATCTGCATCATAGTCCAGGTAGTTAAGTACACATCCTAAGGGCTTTACCAACATGTAACAGAGAGACAATCAGTGTACACGTTAAGGTAAAGATCAACCAGATAGCATACTATCATGTCGAGCAAGAAAGTCCTCCCTATATATGTCCCAGCATCCACTACAATATACATCCAATGTACAGTAATGGCCTCTAGGGCATACATATAACTAACAAATTCCTCCACCATTTGACTTCTTCTTTTCATCATGGCTTGACTTTTGGTTCATCATGGTTGTTGATGATGGGAGTGGTTTTGGATTGGATTGTGATCATCATTTCATATGATAATCATTTTCCTTTTTGCTTGTATGAGTTGCTTTCCTACCCCTTGACCTTTGCTCTCTCTCTCTCTCCATTCCTCACTCCCACCATGAGCCATGGCCGGCCAAAATAGATGGGGGGCTATCCAAAAATGTGTGTGGGGTTTTTGCACTCTTTTTGGTTTGATAAAATCCCACAAGTTCCATCTCCATTAGCATATATCATTCCTCCACCAAAAGGCAATTTCCTACAACCCCAAATGAGACATAACACCATACTATTCTACAGCAAATCTTGGGCACGTCGACTCGCCAGCTTCGTGCCCGAGTTGCCTCGGTCCAGAGGTGGGAGCCCGTAAAAGAAGCCGGCGACGTGGTGCCCTTCCGGCGACGTGGTGGAGACCGGACATTGCGCGGGAGATCGGGACGACGACGAGAAGACCGAAGGACACGGATCGCTCGGTATATCTCTCTTCCCATCTTGTAGTTAGCTAGTAGTTAGGTTAATGGCCCGATCCGGGTTAAAAGTGCACGGTGGTGCCGGTTTACTAGTTTGTAAAGTTTTTCGTTTCCGCGTTTCCGCCGTCGGATTGACGGTCGGGGCGCCGCCGTGTACTTACAATGGTATCAGAGCCTCGCCATTAACCTAGTCTAGCTTTGTCTAATGTGTTTACATTTCCGATCGAATAAAATTCCAAAATCCGCGTTTTTCAAGGCATCAGGTTTCTGTCGAAAATTTTTTGGCTCTAAAAATTTTTCAGTATGTTGCAGAATGATGTGCAGGGAATTCTAAGCATTCTGTGAAATTTTGGTTGCATGATCCCACCATTCCACCGCGGAACCGCAGCCAAACCCATGCTTGGGCCGCGGTTCCGCCGCAATCTAGACTGTTCATGGCACCAAACTTTTACAAAGAGCTCCTGAGTGTAAAATAGGGTTTTTGGAATATTATTTTTTGGGCCCAGATTTCTTTGAGTGCTACAGTAGTGCTTGGGGCCCACTTGGTAAAATTTGATCGGTCGGATATTTTAAACATGTTAGTTCACAGTTTTTACATTATATCTGCGACCGTGAATGTCACTTGATCGGTAAATCCTGTCTAACTGCTATAGCCCGGTTAGACGGATTTGCGAACGTGACCTTCACGTTGATGTTCTTTGTATTGCTGTGATGTTGCGGATCGGTCGTGGGGGATAGCCTGGTTGCAGTGGTAGTACAGTTTTGTTGTATTATGTACATTTGATATTGCGAGGCGAGCGTCCGACATGTGGACTGTCGTCACTGCCTGTTTGTATTATTATTTTGGGGCACGACCAGGTTGCGGTCGATGTACCCGTTGTATGTATATTTTACTTTCTGTACTAGGATTACCCTGCGGAGGGGTGCACGGATAGCCGGGTTCTAGAGGGCAACGAGCCCGCATCTCATGGCATTGAGACGGAGGGGGCTTCACTCTAGAATTGGAGGGCTATTCGCCGCACTCGTAGGGGGTACAGGTTGACCCAGGAGGGGTGCCCAAGTTACCGGATTCCGTGAAGTGCTGGGTGGTCAATTCACGTTGCTGAAGGGGGCTGCCTCGCTTCAGATTTTGGCGGGTGACTTGCCGCGCCCGTAGGGTCTAGGATTTTCATTGCACAGGCTATCCACATGACCAGGGAAACGTCGGGTTTCAGTAGCGGCTCTGTGAAACCCGGGGATCCCAGATATCTGTATTGTTCTGTGATGCTGTACATTTCTGTGATGTTGCATTTTATCACGCCTTGAGCGAAATATTATATATTGATATATATACTAGTAGATGTTGTATATGTTTTGCATCCGCGCTAGTCCAGTCCCCGCTCTGTCGTTAGTTAGCTAACCTAACGGGTAATGACGGGACCCAGTGGCGAATGCGGATGGCATATACGTACGTCATTATTTTCGTTCTTTATTGGTGTGATCAATTGATGGGACTGCGTTGATTCGGATCAATGCAAGTTAAACAAACCTATTCTGATGTTATTGGAACAACTTTTTAAAAAGCTGTTATTGCAAGGACGTTCACTTTTGTTTTGCACAGTGGTATTCAGTTGGAATATCCTGCTCCTCAGTCGACGAGGCAAGGGCCGAGATCCCTTCACCGGGAGTGACCCCTTGGACAAAAGTTTGCGTCAGGGCAATAACTTCACTATAGCCGATTACTTTTGCTTTGCATCGTGGTATTCAGTTGGAATATCCTGCACCTCATTCTACGGGGAAAGAGCCGAGATCCCTTCACCGGGAGTGACCTCTTTAGCAAAGGTTTTCGTTACTATATTTTTATAAAGCTATCATGTTCCTTCAACGATATCAAGTTCATTACGTTAAAGGTTTTCGCCAGAAACCATTCGTAGCCCTCCTTCATTTCAGGAAGGTAGCACTTAGTATTCATGCTATGTATGTTGGCCTTCGTCAAGGCATAGTGTATGGTAGCTATTTGTTACTTTTCTGCAGCATAGATAGATGCGTTGGTTTGGGACAGTCGTACTACTATTTTGGCCTTCGTCAAGGGTATGTACGGGTGGGTTCAAATTAACCTGGACAATGACGGGTAGAACTTGACATGTGACTTATGATATGTTGGCATTCGTCAAGGTCATAAGAGCATGGGGCAAAAATCACATCGGGAGTTTCTAAAGAAACTGAAACTTTCCAGATATGCGCATACCTTCTGGAGTGTGATAACGTGAGCGGATTCCGTCACGTTATCATGCGATGATAGTTGGATCCCGATTCCTACTGATGAGTTGATTTACTCCTCGGGTGATCCCGACTAATTCTTCTTTCAGGTTTGGAGGAGAATTTGACGGTACAGTGGGAGGTTTCCAGATTAGATAAATTGGTAACCATTCTGATCTAGGTTAGAGTGCACGCTGAGTGTTTCTTTTCTCTCTCTCTTTTGGCAGCGACCATGACCCGACCCTAAGACTATGACTCAGTGACCAAGTTGACCGAATCTTCTTAAACACTGGTTTTTGGATTGTCAGGGTTGCAAACCTCATTGCCACTCCTATTTTTACCCTTTTCTCCAGGACACCCCGTATTACTACGAATGTCCACATCCATTGGACAAAACCATCGTATGGTTATATACGAACTCGAAGGGATTTATTCGAGGATGGTTTCAGGTTCTGGAGAAAACGAATAGGACTATTCAGTTGTCTTTTCCTCTTACCTTCTCTCAGGTTGCGAGTACCCCTTAGATTAGGGGATAGTACACCCATTACGTAAATTGGATAGTCTTCTTCCAAACCATAGGCAGGTGCCGACCGGTAGGGAATGAAGAAAACCAATTAGCCTAAACGGTGTACAGAAGGTATTAAGTTAAGACAAAGAAAGGGATTGGAAGGAGGGCAAAGTAAATTGCGACTGATATTCACGACCAAACCAAGTATTTCATTACCACTCCCACTTCACCTTTGTATTTCTCCAGGACACTCTGTATCACTACGAAGATCCACAGTTTATTAGATACTCCATCGTATGGTTATATACGAACTCGAAAGGAACTTGTTCCAGTTCGGGGATGGATTCTGGTTCAGGAGAAATAGGAATAAGGTTTATTCGGTTGTCTTTTATCTTCACCTTCTCTCGCATCGCGAGTGTTCCTAGGATTATGGCAGTACACCCATTATGCTTATTAGATAGTCTTCTTCTAAACCATAGGCTGGTGCCGAACGGTAGGGAAGGAAGAAAACCATTTGGCCTAAAGGGGTGTACAGAAGATAATGACTAAAGACATATAAAGGGATTTGGAGAGATAGAAAAGAAATATACGGTTACAGTTGTGAATCTGATAATGGAAGAGGCATTACTAGGAATACCAGGATACCCCATCAAAACATTTCGATGTTTCAGTTTCACTGTGTACTGTTAAAGGAAAACTAATTTCCCGATTAGATACTTACTCCAGGGTATGTATTTACCAGGTATGATTCTCACATCTGTATAGTTTTACAGATGATGAGTGGGAGTAAGTTATTGGGAATTAGGTGATCATCCTCATTATATTGGAATTCGTTGTAATTGGTGATATTTGAGGAAGTCACCTAGGTTGTTTACCGGACGGGGAATATTTGGTTTTGAATATTCGTTATAATGCACCAATTTCAAATTGATATATCTGTACGTCTATTTTTATAGAGTGAGATATACCTTTTTGAAATTATATCGATGACATTTACCTATATCAGCTGATGGTTAGGTAAGGAGCATTAAACAGCGGTGTAATTTTTCTTAACCATAAGTACAGTTTTCAACCTACGACACACAGGGAGTGAGTTATTAGACTCAAGGGACTTGTACAGAGTATTGTATATTGTCCAGTGTCCATTAGGACAGAGGGGATGGTCCTTTTACTATATTCAGTTTACTTATGACTTCTCTAGTTCTTAGACAGGTGTTTCGTAGAAACACAGGGTCCAAGTTTTGAGAAGTTATAGGTATATGAATAAAGTAGAGAACCAGGTGTTGCAAGTATCGGGATTCTTCAAGGTGATCGAAGATGTAGATACTTGTGTATGGTATTCAGTTAATAGTGATGGATATTAAGAGAACTTGCTTCTCTTTCAGGTTACTCATAATTGGAAGCATTCCTAAGTTGAGTAACGCTGATCGGCCTCCTTCCATTTAGTTGACATGCACTGGAGACAGCTGCATGATTTGAATCTGGTTCAATTAAATAAGTGCATTTGTTTCTGTATTGGATATAGAACAGTTCATATCTTAACATTGTTAAGGTACGGGGAGTTGTCTGGCATATGCTTAAAACCAGACTCTGGAAAACTCAAGGCATGTTTCTGTAATGGCTGTTTGTGGGTTGACCCAGGCTATGACGAGGGTTGACTTTCTACCATCTGGAAGATCAATAGTGATATTGTTCTAGACTCGCCACAGTTTTAATAAAAATGGATTTTTTCAGAAAAGAGTAGTGGGAGTATGGTAGAACTGGAAGTGATTCCAGAACCGCAAACGATTACTGAAAGTTTGAAAGGAACCTAAAGATTCAATCTGGCTTGACATTCCATTGGCCACTCCGCAGATACGGTGGGTAACCTCAGGCACCCGAGAGGTACTCCGGTAGCCTCAAGGACGGTGACAGGGAGGTTCTTGTTTACCCAGATTTGCCATTGCTGTTATTCCAGACTGTGAGACCCAGCAGGAGGATGAGTATAGCGTCGTTCTAAACTGGCTTTAGAAGTGCACTCCTATATGACTCTGCCAGAGGGTTGTCGTAGTCAGTGGGAGCAGCAGAAGCATTGGTGGACAGGTGGCTTATGTCTATTTATAGACTAAAGCAGACACAGCGGAGATAGATCATCTATTTCTGATGTGACAGTCATAGGTTTGACTTCATCAGAATAGGGGATGGATCTGTTAAGAAGGTAGTAGGGTGTGATGTCCTGGTATTTGAATGACATACACAGAGTAGGAAGTGAAATTCCTATACTACGGTCGGTTACACTTTGGTTGTCACACAGTGGTTTCTCCACATAAGGCTTGGATATTGTATCTGACATTCTGGTTACTAGATCTATAGATCTAGATTTGGGTGGTTTCCCAATCTGGGTACTTAGACAGCATTCTAAGAGTATTTAGAATGGACGACTCCTGGCACGGTGGTGTACCTGCATGTAATGGAGTCACCCTCTCTAAAGGTGTCTTATAGACTAAAGTAGAGAGGGATGCGCATGATTGGCAGATCACTTGTTTAGGCATTTGAGTCAATCATGAGATGTCAAGTACCACACCAGATGTTGTTCTTGCAGTAGATGCAATAAGTTGATATTAATCCTATCTTGGAGAAATGATCGGAAGCAGTTTTAGAACATAAGTGGATGTTCTAGGGATATGATAACGACAGCCTCGTTCAGGAGACAGTTATCATTCCAGGCTTCCAAGGTGACATGGACGACAGGGTGGTCGTCAGAGTTATAGTTTTCCTTCTGACGAGGGGCAGTATTTTGGACAGGTGGTCCAAGGGGATACTGAGGGAGGCATGGCGCAGGATACTGATTGAGTTTAGTTAACGATATAGTCTAAGAAGTTTGGATTTGGAGTTCATTTATGAACTAGGTCCCATCAGACATCCAGACACATTCTAAGACAGGTATTGCTCATTTCGGGAGATGGGTTTCTCCGCGAACTTAAGATTTAGAGAGACATAGAAAGAAATATCAAAGCGGATCCACTCACTGAGGCTATTCCTCGAACGCAATAGTTTCGCAAACAGGCTTTGTGAGACTGACAAGTAGAGGAGTTGGGTGTTTGGTATCACACGGGCTGTGAGTATGCGACATCGCAATAATTAGCCTTGAGTGCAAGTGGGAGATTGTTGAAGATAGTGCCCTCAGAGTCAATTATTGGATCACAGGCACGTGATTGCAATGATTGAGGGAGGACCTATCCCGGTAGGACAGTCTTACTCAAGATAATAGTATGCTATCTGGTTTATCTTTATCATCGTGTACTGCTTTAGGTGACTAGACAGGTCGCTATTACACGTTGATAGAGCCCCTAGGATTTATGCTTGACTGCCAGCAGTATGAGGGCGATCATATACGTGGGAGCTGGTAGTCTATAAGCACATCCTTAAAAGGTCCCTAGTCATGGGAGTTTCGAGACAGGGCATCGATACTCCAGAGTAGACTAGTGTATACAGTCGAGACCCCGACGAGGGGCGGTGGCCGGTCTCATAAGCCACTGGTGTCAGTTGGTTCACCTAAGATGTATACATGTGCTCATTGGGTTATGAGTACACCGGACATGACTCGCCGGGAACCTGCTAGTTGGGATTATACCAGACGTCAGATAGCAGTTCCCTGGTGACATGTATACAGCTTAGTTCATCGACCTGAGGATCGTCATTTGTCTCGTGTGAGTTCCCACTGTACTTTGATTACTACCCTACCACGCTCAAAGGAGACGTGCAAACAGGTTTTAGTTGGGTACAGTCCCGAGCCACATGGAGGCAGTGAGCGGATCTTCAGGGGTTCGTCTCTCCCGGTATTGGGGATGAGGTCGCGCTGTGTCTAGGAGAGCCATTACACGAAGCCCTCGGCCAAGGCAGGAGATTTACTGGTAGGTATTCCAGTAGTATCTCAGGATGTTCTGGGCTACACTCCGACACGACTTGTACCGCTTTTGGGGGTCTGACTTTTACCAACCCCCTAGGCCCGCCATGCGATGCTCATAGACGAACGGACCGGACTGTACGGATATTGTCACTGACAGGCTCAGTAGGGTGTCAGGATGAGTTCGCTCATCGACGTCCCTTTTGGTCAATACCTGGTAGCCTGTTATGTATAGGCTAATACCTCTGACGTGCTAGTAGTTAAATCCACAACCAAAGTATTGACGAGTCTTTAGAGTCCCCCACAGACCAGTTTCTCAAGTTTTGGGCGAAACGCTGTAGAGGCCGTATGGAGATATGGCAGGGTTCGATCAGGTACATGCGGTATTGCACGGATCATGATCGGACGGAAAATACTAGCGGGCTTTGGTTTAAGTCGGATCCTAGTATTGCACAGTGTAGATTTTGTCTCATTGCATTTGTATTTCGGTCAGAATACAAATGCGGGTGTGTATACACAGTAGCGGGGTTTTCCTGTAATTTATTACGGGATCAGTTTTTAGGGTTGCCAGTTTGCTTTCCGTTTCGGCCATATTTCTTTGTATCTTTCGTTAGCCGAAGATTGGTGGAAGAGGGCTTATTTGCATTTGTGCAAATAAGTATTTTGGAGGGTTGTCTTTGCATATTGTAGCTTCATGATAATTCCTCCACCATTTGACTTCTTCTTTTCATCATGGCTTGACTTTTGGTTCATCATGGTTGTTGATGATGGGAGTGGTTTTGGATTGGATTGTGATCATCATTTCATATGATAATCATTTTCCTTTTTGCTTGTATGAGTTGCTTTCCTACCCCTTGACCTTTGCTCTCTCTCTCTCTCCATTCCTCACTCCCACCATGAGCCATGGCCGGCCAAAATAGATGGGGGGCTGTCCAAAAATGTGTGTGGGGTTTTTGCACTCTTTTTGGCTTGATAAAATCCCACAAGTTCCATCTCCATTAGCATATATCATTCCTCCACCAAAAGGCAATTTCCTACAACCCCAAATGAGACATAACACCACACTATTCTACAGCAAATCTTGGGCACGTCGACTCGCCAGCTTCGTGCCCGAGTTGCCTCGGTCCAGAGGTGGGAGCCCGTAAAAGAAGCCGGCGACGTGGTGCCCTTCCGGCGACGTGGTGGAGACCGGACATTGCGCGAGAGATCGGGACGACGACGAGAAGACCGAAGGACACGGATCGCTCGGTATATCTCTCTTCCCATCTTGTAGTTAGCTAGTAGTTAGGTTAATAGCCCAATCCGGGTTAAAAGTGCGCGGTGGTGCCGGTTTACTAGTTTGTAAAGTTTTTTGTTTCCGCGTTTCCGCCGTCGGATTGACGTCCGGGGCTCCGCCGTGCACTTACAAATCTAAGTGCAACGGGTGTGCACGAAAACACCTATCAAGGTCAACGAGTGTGCCTGACAACAAAATCAGGTGCATCTGATATGCACGAAGAAATCCCGATTTAGTGCATCTGGTGTGCACCAAAATCACATCAAATGCGCCAAGTATGAGCAAAATCCAACTCAAATGCACAAGGTGCACGAAAACAATATCGAATATCATAATCGAAATCGACGGTATACGACAAACCTCAATCCAAATCAGGTATACCGTGGTATATAATCTCACAACTACGTGCATCAATGTGCATGAATTCGAATCCAAATACTAAAAGTGCATGAAAACTATGCCGAAAGCACAAGTCAAATCACATGCATACCAAAGGCATGAAATCAAAATCAATATCTCGAATGATATCAAATCGAAACCGAGTGCAACTGTAGTGCTCGAAAACTCAATCATGCAAATAAATCGCCCAAAATACCGAAATCAAAGATGGCAGAAACAGTCTCGCTCTGGCACATCCTCTAAAGATCTCTGGCCAACTATCACGGTCACTCATAACATGTCTCGTCGACGATGCCGAACTCTGGCCTACTGGGTGTGCGTAATATGACCGATCCTGGGTCCAAGTCTTCTCGTATAGTATTCCAGAAAGGTTTGTCGAAGTCTCCCCCAAATCTCGTTTTTGCCGAAGTGCCCGGAAGTTATCATCTTTTACTAAATCCATTTCTTGTTCCGGAACGGCTGCATACTCATCCCGACTCCTTCTGGAAGATATATCTATATACAACGCCTCTGCATGCGCATCACATCTCTGATGTCAACGGAGTGGAACGTCATCTCGTCGAATCTTGTACGAATCTCTTACTCCACTTTTCTCTAATGTTGAATGATTCGGACTTGTCTCTTCATAGCTGTATGGACTGCGCTCCAACGGCTATACTCATATCTGGAGTCTCCTAAGCAATGTATCCCATCACATGATATCCGAACTACGTCAAACTTTTCGATCGATTCGTCAGAGTTCCATAATCCCCCAAGAGCTCAACTCTTGAGTACAGTTAAATAATATCCAGTACATGCCACAGTACCTATGGACCAACCGTCGAAGGGCAAACCCAGGCTTCATTAATGGCACCGCGGAACTGCCGCAAACCCTTAAGTTCAAAGGTGTTCCCATGGTCATTATATCGAGTTAGGGTTTCATTCTTCTAGAGGGTCCACAGAATTACTTGCATGTTCTTCCGAATACCTTAAACTTGGAAAAATAAGTTTCTGACATTCGATCGTTTCTATCGACTCTCAACGTACCTGCGTGAAGTCTTCTATAGATGGAATCAATCAATCTGATGACCTCGCATCGGGGTGTGCAAACGAACCACATGTCCCAGTCATTCATCCTTGGTGACTAGCAATCTTCTATCATATCTCTAAGTATAAACTCATGCTGCATTAGCTTCAAGCATCTGGGGCGATATCTTGTCATTCACAGCAACAACCGGTTCATTCGTCCGCACGCTAAGTAGTACCTCAATCATCAAGAATAACGGTGCATTGACGATCATCACATTCTAACCAGCCTCTATCAGTGGCCCCAATCCTCTGGTGCTGATCTACACGTTTCGAGAAATCTTTGCAAAAGCAATCCATCAAACGCTCATGGCGCGAAAAACACAATAAAACGACACATCTATACAATCGTGTGTCACCGGAATTACTCCCTGGTCAGTCCCCGTCCAAGACGAGCCCATGCTGACCGCAACTCTAGCCGCAGCTCTCTCTACTTATGGAATCGTGGTAACAAAACCACCAACCGATATCGATGAGGATATATCATAGGAATGAATATAATAATGTGCAAGGAAATATACATCCTAAGGTTTCTTAAGCGGAGTAGCGTATCGTAAGTATGCCGCGGAACATACACACGGTATATCACTCTACTTAAGTCACCTACTCCATCAACCAAGGTTAACATGTTCGATGAAAGTTCGGGTCTAATACCCCATCGACCAAGTCTAAGTTCCGTAAGGTCAAGCCTAGGTTCCGAATATATATATACGCCCTAGACTCCGCATAGTCAAACATAGACTTGAACCAAGGTTAACCTAGCGCTCTGACACTAACTTTGTCACGACCCGAAATGGCACGTGATTAGCACTTGAATCATATGAAGTGTATAGGACCCCATCTAATTCAAGTAAGCCAAAAGCCCAGAATCTAAACCATTTTAAAGAGAAGTGAAGGAAAACTTGTTTTAAAGCAAGTGGTTTTAATAAGATAAATGGCATAAAACGTTTAAAAGCAACATCATATTTTTTCCGAAAATTTCGGCAGAATCTCCTTTGTAAATACTGTCCCCAAACGCGTACAAACATGAATAATATGAATAAAGGAAACCCAAGCGGGAGGTAGCTCTTCACCAATTGGCGGTCACAACCACGTAAGCAATATAATATACAACACTGAAGGGCGAGGATCAAAACTCAAAAGAAAACCAATATCATCAAGAAAACCACAATAATATATCGCGCGACTCTAAGGTCGAAATAATATACACTGGTCTTCTAAGTCTAATAAATATATAAGTCTGGTTGATGGAGTTTACTAGATATAACTGAATTATAATAAAAGTACAATGGTGGTCACGATGCAAGTGAACCCACCTACCAAAGCAATCACCCGGAATGGAAGCAGTGTGCCAGAAAGCCGCAATAAAACCTGTACGGCAAAAACCTGTAAGAACTGTGGTACAACGGGGGTGAATTGCCAACTCGTGAGTAGAAAACATCACCGAGCAGAAATCGTATGTATGACTCAATCCTAGGTCATACGATCATAATATCCTCAAATAATAATATGGCCTGAAGCATAATAAAATGAAAAGGGTAAACATCTATGCATAAGTGTAATCCCATATGCTCGTGTCAGTGTCTCAGGTAGCGATATATCATAAATATGATGTATGAATGCATAAAAATAGAATGCATCTAAATGTGGAAATTGTTTTCTTATCTCAGTGAGATTTCTGTATAAAATCGAGTATCATCAATGAAATCATGCAGAAAATCAGTGTCAATCATCGACACAAAATATAAATCTTAAATCTCGATATCTTAGGCTCCAGCTATCCGGACTGGCCTATATCATTAAATCTCAATATCTCAGGCTCGGGCTATCCGGACTGGCCTGTATCATCAAATATCAATATTTAGGGCTCCGGCTATCCGGACTGGCCCAAATCCTCAAATAAAAAACCACGTCGGTATCCTCCGGATATCTGACGCGTCACAATAAAATCACTGGTCAGTAGTGCTCCCCTGTTTCAGGCTCAACGCCATCATCTACGACCTTCTCGTCCCAGGGTACCGTACCGGGTCCACCATGCACCCACAGACGGTTCCTCCTCCTCCTCAAATCGGGTGTATGATATCACTCAAGAGCCGAGAAAACTCATGGTGGACATATCTCAAATCATATCACGAGAAAACCGCACTTTTGTATCTTCAAAAATGATAATACGTTTTATAAATCCTTACGGTTTCTCCAAATCGAGAAATCTCATGGATATCCGAAATAACAATCTCTAGTGTAAATAACAGTGAATACTGGGCTCCGGCAATCCGGACTGGCCCATAATATTGCATGACAAATGAATATAAAATGCATGGGTATCTAAATAAAGAATGCAATATCTAAACTAGCACATGAAAGCAATAACATATAGGAACTATCAGCTAGCAAGCTATGTCAATGAAATAATATTATCTAAAGTGCATATGACAGCAATTACCGATGAAGATGTGTGTGAGCCGGCAAGCAAGTGTACATGGAACATACGCATCATCGGTAATGGTGCAGGTGTCCTAACAACAGATTTCATCATTACTCACGAAAATATATATAGGCATGCGATGCAATGTGAACAGCAGAATAAACGGCAATGAATAGTAAATATAGCAATAATGAAATATACATTCCTATATACGAGTCATACAGTTTTTGATATCTGAAATCACACGAATCGTGGTGTTTAGAAAATAGGGTTACGGTGTTTTTATGAAAAAGTACATCCTTTGAAATATCCGTAGTATCTCTCGTCCTGTCTTTAAAATACTCACAATTCGTTAGTTTTGGAAATAAGTATGACTCATGCTCAGTCTAACACCTACTAAGTAACTACAGGACTAAACTAACAGACTAGTCGAAAGGGTAAGAAAATCCACCTAAATCTGAGTCGATATATATATATATATATATATAATAGTCGGTGATCTCGCCTCAATAGTATCGCGTACAATACAATATATATATCATATGACATTCTCGAGTCAAGAGTGTGGATCTATCATCATAATTATATCTCGTACGGTAAATCCATCGTACGGCATCCCAAATCAGGGTACGGGTCAATATCACATTTATCTCATTATTCAACCGGTATTCTTATCATCATATATCATGAGCTGGATACTTATCTACGTCTAGTACATAATGATACCATCAATAATATATATGCGTGTGTCTGAAAACACATCGCCTAAAGATCCGCTATAAAATCATGTCGTATCTCAAAATACGAACTAAATCACATCACCGATTTCATGGCATCATGCCCAATCATATCGACTCATCTCCAAGTACCTTATACTATCCTCATCATCCATGTATATGTATACGTATATATATATATACACATAGTCCCATACATGTGTGTGTGTGTATACACACATATCCCCATATACGTACAAAAAAAAATGTATGGGTGTATGCAAATCACTACTCTAGGATTCGCGATTAACAGACTAACTAAATGTGTTTTCCTACAAGTATGCTAAAACTATCCCAAAGTCTCCTAGCATTTCTTACTAAGTATACACATCTCATAACACATATCTATATGTATGTGTGTGTGTGTGTGTATCATAACGCATTCGCGTTCTATACTACGAAACTGTAGGGGTGCTATACGCCACCCACCCGACTTCCCCCATAGATATATCTACTCACCTGGACGCCTCGGCTAAATTGCTCTGATTTCAGCTCTGTCCTTTCCACGCCACAGCCGACGCCTCTGCACCCGATCCTAGAAACGTACACAAGGAAATGAGGGTGTAAATATATATATTCACGGACTCAAACAAATACAAGTCCACCACGCGCACTAACTAAACGCGCGCGCACTTGGTGCGCGAAACACGCCGCGACAACGTCACAAACTACAACTTGGGTCACTATACGTGGTAACAGCAAACCAAAAACCCAATCGCGCTAATCTCACGTTCACAACACATCATATATTATATGAAATAGGGTATATATCAACAAACCCTCAATTTGGATCAAATCGATATTATTCGAAAAAACTAGTAAGTATCAATTACCCGTTTTAGTTCAAAACTTGATGTTTTAACAATTCTAGTGACCAAGATGATAACTTAATATTTTAATTATGCCATACAAATCAATACTTAAATTTTATATCACCAATTTAATTAAATCCTAAAATTCTAGTTTGCAAAATTTCCTAATTTTAACAATTTTAAAGTAACACTTTATAAATTAACAACTAAACTAGACTTTGCATATTTTAAAATGTTAAACCACTCAAGAAAACCTTAATGATATGCTAAAAACCCTAACTTAAATTCAACACCTTCTCTTGAATTTCTAAATCTTGAAATTAAAATCATAATAATACCTAATTAAGCTAGATTAAGATAATTTAGCAACAATTTAAATATGGGTTAGGATTATACCTCAAAGATCATGAGATCCCACATGCACTTGTCTCCAAAATACTAACTTTTCATCAAGATCCATACTATAGTAGCCAAGGAATAATGGGTAAGGCTTTAATTAGGAAATAAATGAGGTTTTTGTGAATTTTTGGGAGGAAAATGAAGGGTTTTTTTTGCATGAAGAGGAGGGGAAATAGAGAGAGGGATGCTGCAGATTTTTTTTTGGAGGGGCTCGGCCAATGTAGTGAGGGGGAGAGAGTGAATGAGTGTGGTATTGAATTCCCCCAAGTCAAACAAAACCCATCTCTCTTTTCTTTATTGTTTTCTTATTCAATTTCTTTTCTTTTTTAAACTTGAAGTGTGGGGAAAGAAGTGAGGACTTAGGGAGGGCTGCTGCCCTAGGATTTGGCCAAGGGGTGGGAATAGGGTGTGTGTGTGTTGGTATAATTTCCCAAGTCAAGAAAAACCCATAACTCAAGTCACGAGCCAAACCTCACATCTATTTAATTTTATTTTCACAACTTAAGCCTTTTTTTATATTTTCTAAAACCATCTTCACTTCTTCTTTTCATTTCAAAAACAGAATGTTACATCTTGGTTTAATGTGTCATGATGCACAAAACTTGTATTAACTCATTCCAATTTGTAATTATCACTAATTAAATGTATTAGTGAAGGCTTAAAATAATATTAAAAATAATTAATTTCGAAAAATATTTTAGTAAACTAGTAATTTACAAGTGGCCAATTAAAAATCAAATACTAGCAATTTCATAGATAGAATAGGTATATTTAAGTTTATGTTGAAAAATAATTGTATCTGGGTTTTTACGGAAAACACCAGTTATTTTACCGATTATCCGAAATTTCATCTAAACGATTTTCAAAACGTTACAGCGAAAGTCGCGATTGCCCAATCATTTCGGTTTTTTATCGCGGTGCCCAATCATTTCGGCTATTTTTTCTTTTTACTCGCTGTTTTTTATTGCGAGTTGCCCAAACATTTCGGATGTTTTTATATGCATATATTTTGCTCGCTGATTTTTATTGCGAGTTTTCCCATCATTTCGGCTATTTTATATGCATCTTTTTTGCTCGTTGATTTTTGTTGCGGGTATGGAACTTGAGATCTGATACTAATCCTGGCATCAGCATCACTGCGACTGGAATATTGCCAGGACCTAATCATTATTTTCCATGAACGGACTTGAAAATTGACACCTGTTCAGGCATCAGCATCGCTGCAACTGGAATATTGTCAGGAGCAAATCATCATTTGCCATGAAAGAATTTGGAGTTTGACACCGATTTAGGTATCAATATCGTTGCAACTGGGATATTTCCAGGAGCTAATCATCATTTGCCTTTACTGATTTGAACAAAGGTGTCTTAGCAAACAGGGTTAGGATGCTGCCGACTAAGACTTTTTGACTTTATGAGCCGTAAGGGTCTCATAAAGGTATTTCTCCCTGAGAGTCTTGAGGATTTCGTGGGTGTATGTTCTCCTTATAAGTCGTGAGGACTTCTACGTGGTGTTTTATCTTATAAGTCATAAGGATCTCATAAGAGTATTTTCTTCTTATAAATCAAGAGGACTTATAAGTGTCGTTCACCATACGAAGACATTCCTCGTCATTGGTGGAACTTGGTGGGGAAATCGTTTATTTGTTCTCGTGGATTGTATACAAGGGCCAATATTGGGCCGTCTGTAGGGCAACTTAGGGAATACGATGACTTAAGAACAGGTTTGGATCCCTGTAACTTAAGACTTTGAATCCTATGAGCCATGAGGGTCTTACAGAGAGAGTTCTCCTTACGAGTCAAGAGGATCTCGTAAGTGAAAATTTTACGAGATTGCGCCCTTTCAGGTTTTCACAAGCTCACCGGTAGCCCTGGTGTTTTTACTCACGGTACCCTTTCGGGTTTTCATCCGTGCCCATTCCGAATACCACTTAGAATTTTGACTCAGGAAGATAGCGAGCGGACACGAGCGTCGTCATCTATCATTGACCTAAGTCCTGACTCGTCAAACGTGGTATTTCTTGAGGAATCGGCCGTTTATTGGCCGGAAGGGTCTTTCGCCATGCATATCCATGAGCAAATAGGCCCCACCTTGATAGACCTTGTCTATGATGTACGGGCCTTCATAGTTTGGCTCGAATTTCCCCCATTTTGCACGATTGGGGTCATAGGTCTTTTGACGACTAACACGAGTTCGCTTTGGCGGAATGTTCTCGACCTAGTCAGTTTTTCGTATGAGCGCGTCATCCTTGCCTTGTAAGCTTCTAGGTTTTGTTACGCCATGAGGCGAGATTCATCGAGGGCATCGAGCTCCTCAAGTCGAAGATGGGCATTTTCGTCATCTGTTAACTCGTATTGAACCGCTACTCAGAAAGAAGGGAGTTCTATTTACTAAGGAAGGAAAGCTTCAGTGCTGAATACCAACACGTAAGTTGTTGTATTCGTAGCCATTTTGAACATCGTTCGATATGCCCAGAGAGCTTCATGCAGTCTCTCGTGCCAGTCCTTTTTGTTTCTGGACACCGTTTTCTTTATAATCTTGGTCAAGGTCTTGTTGAAAACTTCAGCTAGATCGTTGGCACGAGGATTATAGACAAAGGAGCATCTCCAGTCTATTTATGTTGTTCTGCGAAGCGACTGATTTTATGGCTCCTGTAGACTGGTCCATTATCCGAGATTATTCGTCGCGGAGTGCCGAACCGGTAGATGACATGTGTCTTAAAGAAATGGAGAATATTCTCCGTCTTCACCTCTCTTAGTGGTACTGCTTCTGCCCACTTAGAAAAGTAGTCGTTCGTTACCAGTATGAACCGGTGTCCTTTGGATGATGCCGGCTCAACAGGGCCGATTATATCAGTTCCCCACATTTCGAACGGCCGGTTGGCTACCGTTGAGTATAGCGGATTTGGATGTTGGTGGATGAAGTCCCCGTGGGTCTGGCACGAGTGACACTGTTTCGCATATTCGAGACAGTCCTGAATTATTGTAGGCCAATAGTAACCCATTCTTTTGATCTACAGCTTCATCTTTGGCCCGGCTTGATGAGAACCGCAGATTCCGTCGTGAGTTTCTTGGACGGCCCTCTTTGCTTCTTCTGGCCCCAAGCACCTTAGCCATAGACAGTTGAGCGATCTCTTATATAGAGTATTATTAACGAAGGCGAAATACATAGCCCGTTTCATGAGCTGATGTCTTGACGACGCGTTTTCGGGCGTTCGATGGGATTTGAAGTTGTCTATGATGACTTCCCTGCAATCCTTGACCTTTTCTTCATCTTCTATTCAGAGGACCGCTTGTTTGGTCGTTGATTGAATGCGCGCTTTCGCGCGTCGTATTTTTAAAGTTCTAAATTTAACCGCAATCAGGACGGTATCGCGTGTAGCTAGCCGCAATGAGTACAAGTCGTCTGCAGGGAGACAGAGCATTTAGCGTTCTTGTTATGACGAGTTAATGCGCATGGTGGAATGGTTTGATTCTAACCTATGTGTTTATATGCACAGTATAAGTTGTTAGGATTAGATAGGTTAGTGTAAGTTAGTGAAATCCGTACTCAATCTTTTGTGCAGACTTAACCATTGAAACTAAAGCAATTGGCAACAACGTGGATTAGGGTACTTAAGCATGGTATTAGGGAAATCTGGCTTATTGACCCTTGTCCGTCCGTTCTTGTCACTTGGCTTTTGCCTCCGGCCAAACCGAACGCAACCAGTCGCGGTTAGGGATCGCCGATATCTTGGTAGGGTAGGGTGCCTAATGGAGCGCTTGCGTAAGGTTTGGGTGGAGTTCAATTGAAAATATCAGGTGAAAGAAATGAGAAACGAAAACCTTAACTTACAACTCCATTCTTTTTCCTAACAACACTATATTCACAAACAACCAAAACAACAAAGAAAAAGAGCAAATGAAAAGAAAATAGCAACATTGCAAGTAAGTAAATGCAAGATAATAAATTGCAAGTAAGTAAATGTCAAGGAAATAAAAGAGCAAGCAAGTAAAGCAAGAAATAAAATACTAAGAACCTAAAGCGATATTACAAACCATGGGTTCAATGACCTAAACTTAAACTTGCAAGCTCAATGAAGAGCTTGCAAGATCAAGAGAAGGTTAAGAACTCAAGGCAAAATGAAAGCTTTATTGATTCCAAGTGATGATACAACTCTTGAGTTCAATAACCAAAACTTAAACTTACAAGCTCAATGAAGAGGTTGCAAGATCAAAAGAAGGCAAAGAACTCAAGGGGAACTAGTTATGTACAAGAACAAAAAGAAAACAAAAGAGTTGTGAATCAAAAGTGTGACAATGTGAGACCCCCTATCCCTTGCTCACTGATCTGTATTTATAGGCCCAAAACAAGATTAAACAACTAATAAAAATAGGATAATGTGACTGCAAGGGAAGGGCAGAACAAAATTGGGGATCATTCGAGCCAGGGGGACTGGTGGGGCCGGTTTATATAGGGATGTCACCTGTCTTGGTGATGAGTCTGGGGCTCGTGCTTGTTATGTGAAGTTGTGTGCTCTCCACCATTCCACTGGTATTGCTTGATTTCTTTATAGAAGCCTGGTTTGTACTCAGTAGATTGGAGGGAGACATGATACTTTATATCACATCACACCATTTTGCATTTAACATTCTTGTTCCCCATGTGTGTCCACCATGTACCATGGTAGCCCCCTCTCTAGGTCCAAGCATCAAAGAGCTAGAGCACACTTGCTATGTGTTGGACCAAAATTTGTGTACACTAGTTTATTAGCAAAAACTCTTTGAATATCGATCGGTTTGCAGTTCCAGTTGCAGTGTCGGCTCACAAACGTTATATCCATGATTTTGAGTATGTTTCCAATATTGTGTCACGGATACCTGCAATATGTATTTACTGAGAAGACACTGGTTAATAGTACCGATATATACAAAAAAAATAGATAATGAATGAGTGGTATTAAACTGCAGTTTTCTGTGATAAACAAATACCCCCAAACTTATTTTTTGCTCGTCCCGAGCAAAACGAAAAATCCTAACCTCACTTTCGTAGGGAACGCGATTGCACTGAGCTCGTGCAATAAGTCGTTAAACCTCTAGGTGTCTCTAGTAGGAGGAGTGTTGTCTCCTGAGGGTTTTCAGCGGATATTACCCACAAAATCCCGTCAAGCTAGTTTCACAAGTTAACGTCGGTTCTACTCCTACGGTTTAGTATTTAGGTTAGAAATTCTATTATCCTAAGTTAGAAATATTCAACCCTTGTGTTTCACGCCTCCTATTTATTGAACCTCAGATCCTATACATTTTTACAGTTTAAAAAGATCCCGTTTCTCTTGAGTTTTCTTTTTAAAGTGCGGTCTCCAATTAGGGATTTTTATCATTTTTACGGAAAACATCAGTCTTATTCTTTATTCCTATCTTTCCTCTAAATATCGATTGTATACCCCTATATGTGTGTAAAATTTCATCCCTACACTTAAGAATTCAATTCAAGCTATAGTACCCCTGCCCTTATACCTAATACTACCTCTTTTCATTAATGATGGACGGTTTTGCTTACACACCTTTCATGCGACTATTAATGCTTCTTGAGGCACTAACAGCCGATTACTGAATGTGTAAACTTAAAGCGTAAATAGCAGTTTCCAGTTCTTGACTTTATTTATTTTCTTTATTTTATTTTTCTTTTTCAAGGCCGGAATATTTTTTTTCAATGATGCTCTTTTGGTGGTTAGTTTTAAATACCGTTTTTTCTTTCATACTAGGTTTTTCAGGCAAGAGTATTTCTAGGTATTCTCTACTATTCTAAGTTTCAAGGTGTGCGTATGTGCAGTTTGTAGGGTATATACTTTCTAAATTTGGACTTAAGAATAGAAACTATTTTTCAGACTTATCTTTCAGTAAAGCTTTCAATATTTTCCCTTCATCTCGACTTAACTCAAGAACTGAACTCAAGATTACCCGATTCTAAAAAAACTGTAAGGACGTATAATTACCAAGGTTAAGCAGAAGGAGGGTTATTTTAGGGTTTTCAATTCCTAAGCCTATGATTTATGTTATTTCTAATGTATCAACTCAACTTTCGGAATAAAAATCTAAATTACCCTATTAGCTAACTTGACGATAAAGTTTTTATATTTTTGTAAAAATTTTCGATTTTTTATGGGTTTTTAAATGTATGCAAATGCAAAATATACATATGAATACGAAGGTAGAAAGCTTACCGAGCACCACCCCCAACTTAAACTTGACAGTGCCCTCACTGTCAGGCTACACCAAGAGGGTCAAAATTGTCGGCGCTCCCATGTTTTTTTTTCTTTTCTTTTTATACTTTATACAAAACAAAAAACAAACCAAAAATATATATACACAAAATGATCCCCCTCCCCAAAACTTAAGTAAAACAGTGTTTCCACTATTAAAGCGGTGAAGTTCAGGATTAGGAGGGAAAGAACAGTATCAATCTATATAAGGCCTTACACAGGCCAAAAGTTAGCACCAACCATCCAAAAATTTATCGCTATAATGTGTAGGTTGGTGAAACAATGCGAAGAGGAAAGAAATGAAGAAAACGCGAGACCGTATGGGGATAGAAGTGGGATACGATCTCGGTGGAAGAGAAGAATGGCGGAAAAGAGAAAGAAATGGAATACGAACTTGAAGGTGAAAATGGAGTGAATAAATTAGTACAATTTATGATGACCGATGTGCAAAAAGCGATTGTACTAATCTATTAACCTATCGAGAAATGGGATCAAATCCCTTAAGATTCGTGAGAAAACATAGGTAGACCGAACGTGGTAAACCAGACATAGTAAATGAAAGTGATACAGGTGTCTTGCAAGGTCGGAACGATAGAAAGGATGGAGGGAAGTGATCGAGGAAGGGCATCAGTTAAAGGTTCAGGAGGGTGTACACGGTCAATGAAAGGGACATGATGAATTGGAAAATCCGACTCATCAAGTAAAACTGTTTCATCCTCAATACTATCCTCAAAATTCTCCTCAAAAATTCGCTCATCCCATGTATTTATCATCAATATCTAGAAGCATATGAAGTTCAGGAAAAACGGTTAATGACTCGGGATGATGTCCACACAGAAGTGAAAGGACATGATGAATTGGTGAGAAAAACTCATCCAAAACTGTGGGTTCATCATCCAAAATATTCCAGCGTCAATATCCTTAATCAGTGAACATCAATATTCTCAGACACCTCAACAAAAGCATGGATTTCAATCAATTCAGGTTCTAGAGTGGAGGTGTAGAGCTCAAAAAGGTTGGGATCGGTCCCTTCACAATCGGATAAATCAAAACACTACAATTCGCACAACTCATCAAACGTTCTATCTTCAATCGGTGAATCATTTGGGACACTCGATAGACTTTCAAAACGGAGTTGTGGGATTCAATTTGCAAAGGTAGGTTTGATTTGGAAGGGTGTACTACTCACTCTCAGTATTTCAAATTCTCACCCTGTCCTATTGCCTCATCATACATTGGAAAAATTTGGAGTTAGTTGGAAACTAGCTGTCGGTTCATTAGGTTGTATGAGGGCGGTCATGGACGCATTCAAATCCATCATCTATTTGTACGACTCTCCCCGAAAGTCTTCCAATGACTGTCCAAACTAGACATGGGTTATGAGGGGTTTTCAGTGAAAAATTCAAAGTTGTTTGGATACTGGAAACTCCCAAAAGGCTTTCATAAGCAATGTCTAGAGAAGGTGTAAATGTCGGGTAGGACTAGTAGGAATCGAATGGTTGGACAGGAGTAGGATCAATATTTGGATAAGAAGGTGAATGGAATTGTTGATCAAAAGAAGTTGTAGTGGTGAAACGAATGAAAGATCGGCTACGAGATGTTCAATACGTTTAGCAATAAATATGGTTTCGGAGTTATAACAAGACTCTCAAAACGGGTATCAACATAAGAAGGTGGTGGAGGTTGAAACGGTTGATACAAAGTGATTGCGGAGTCCAGTTGTTTGTCCTAGACGCGTCTATCCGATCTTTCAAAGAAATTTTGGGTATGGTGGGATCATTCGACGTTCGACCAAAACAAGAACCGTAAGAAGTAATGTCTGTTTGTGGGTACCATAGTTCAGCAAGAGTTTTTCGAGGTGGGGTACCCATGATATGAAGAGAAGAAGAAGAAGAGAGAGGAAAAAGAATGTGGTTTTTTTTATTTGTTAGTTATTAACAGAAGAATGAAATATACACACAAGAAAAAATCATGACACAAAATACCATACGCCTAATCGATCTAGCGTTCACCCTAGGTCAACTAGACCTGCTCAGAACTTGATTGTTGAAGTAAAACTGTGTCGAGAAACGGACTCAAGATATACTGATCACGAGGTCAGGTAGTGCAGAGAAAAAGAGAGTTTTCCAACGCTTTTGCAAAGGTCCTTAATTAGATAACCCTTTCTCTTTTGGCGGTTTCGCCGTGAACACTTTCCTAGACACCCCATGAACGATATACCTTTAAGCGGTGTTCTAAACACAGTTAACTTCTCCTAATGAGCGCGAAGTCTTTAAAGGCTTAAAGTCTAGCTTCTTTTAAAATTTGTGTAGGTAAACGTTATGCTCAATTTCGGGATTTATGGGCCACGGAAAAGGTGATGAAATCCTTTACCGTATATTGTGGGGTTCGCTTGCCCTTAAATCCGTATTAATGGATGCAATACGCAAATCAATGAAAAGGTTGTTAAAAACCTTTAAAAAATCGATTTTTATGTTTAGGCACGGCACTGCAACAAATACGGGGTAGTCAATTTTAGCGTTTGACAGCGAACTTACAAAGATCCTGTAAAGATTGAATATTGGATGTGTCGGATTTGAGAAGAAGGTGTTAGTAAAGTACGGTACCGATAAATTTTCGGGTTAAGAAACTCTCGTTGAATTGAATCCGGTTAGTTTGAAAAGTTCGCTTGGCACGGGTCAAACTATCTGGATCTTTGGCACTGTACTTCGCAATCACCTTAGTCTTGAATGTACACTTTACTCCACACGATCGTAGTTCGCAAATCCGTTAAAATCTACAAATGTTGGAAAAACGGATTATTAGCGTGAAAAAGAGATATGAATGCCAAATACCTGCACCCTAAAAATTATAAAATCAAACAATAAAATTGGGACAAAATTAGAACACTGGAGTAGGGAACAAAATTTTGGAGCAAAAGGAAGAGCTCGGGTCGGCGGCGCCGGAATTTCTAGGGGTGTCGTCGGGCTCCTTGGGGCAGATGGGCTCAAATTTTCTATGGTATCTAAGTGTTCTACTAGTGTCTCAATGGTATTGTTTAACTTTTCTGTTTTAGATACAGAGAGCTTGCAGGTCAAAAATCAGAGAGCAAAACTGTTGGGTTTTTTTAATTTTTGTGGCTTTGAATTTTTTTTTTGATTTTTTGTTTTGTTTTTAAGAATAGTGTTAGATGATATTAACAAGATTAACCCTAAATAACAAGAATAAAAACGTTACCAGTCTCCCCGGTAACGGCGCCATTTGATTGACATGTGCTTTGGCGTGTATTAACCACAATCAGGACGACGTCGCGTGTAGCTAGCCGCGATGAGTACGGGTCGTCCGCAGGGAGACGAAGTGTTTAGCGTTCTTGTTATGACGAGTTAAATGCTCGTTGTGGAATGGTTTGATTCTAACCTATGTGTTTATATGCACGTATTAAGTTGTTAGGATTAGATATGTTAGTGTTAGTTAGTGAAATCCGTACTCAATCTTTTGTGCCGAACTTAACCATTAAAGCTAGAGCAATCGACAACAACGTGGATTAGGGTACTTAAGCACGGTATTAGGGAAATCCGGGTTATTGACCCTTTTCCGTCCGTTCTTGTCACTTGGCTTTTGCCTCCGGCCAAACCGAACATAACCGGTCGCGGTTAGGGATCACCGATGCCTTCGTAGGGTAGAGTGCCTGACGGAGCGCTTGCGTAAGGTTTGGTCGGAGTTCAATTGAAAATATCGGGTAAAAGAAATGAGAAACGAAAACCTTAACTTACAATTCCATTCTTTTTCCTAACAACACCATATTCACAAACAACCAAAACAACAAAGAGAAAGAGCAAATGAAAAGATAAAAAGAAAAGAAAATAGCAACATTGCAAGTAAGTAAATGCAAGGTAATAAATTACAAGTAAGTAAATATCAAGGAAATAAAAGAGCAAGTAAGTAAAGCAAGAAATAAAATACTAAGAACTCAAAGCGATATTACAAACCATGGGTTCAATAACCTAAACTTAAATTTGCAAGCTCAATGAAGAAATTGCAAGATCAAAAGAAAACTAAGAACTCAAGGCAAAATGAAAGCTTTATTGATTCCAAGTGATGATACAACCCTTGTGTTCAATAACCAAAAGTTAAAGTTGCAAGCTCAATGAAGAGATTGTAAGTTCAAGAGAAGACAAAGAACTCAAGGAGAACTAGCTATGTACAAGAACAAAAAGAAAACAAAAGAGTTGTGAATCAAAAGTGTGACAATGTGAGACCCTATATCCCTTACTCACTGATCTGTATTTATAGGCCCAAAACAAGATTAAACAAGTAATAAAAATAGGATGATATGACTGCAAGGGAAGGGCAGAACAAAATTGGGGATCATTCGAGCTAGGGGGACTGGTGGGGCCGGTTTATATAAGGATGTCGTCGGTCTTGGTGATGAGTCTAGGGCTCATGATTGTTATGTGAAGTTGTGTGCTCTCTACCATTCCACTGGTATTGCTTGATTTCTTTGTAGAAGTCTGGTTTGTACTCAGTAGATTGGAGGGAGACATGATACTTTATATCACATCACACCTTTTTGCATTTAACATTCTTGTCCTCCATGTGTGCCCACCATGTACCATGGCAGCCCCCTCTCTAGGTCCAAGCATCAAAGAGCTAGAGCACACTTGCTATGTGTTGGACCAAAATGTGTGTACACTAGTTTATTAGCAAAAATTATTTGAATATCGATCGGTTTGCAGTTCCGGTTGGAGTGTCGGCTCACAAACGTTATATCCATGATTTTGAGTGTGTTTCCAGTATTGTGTCACGGATACCTGCAATCTGTATTTACTGAACAGACACTGGTTAATAGTACCGATATATATAAAAAAATAGATAATGAATGAGTGGTATTAAAATGCAGTTTTCTATGATAAACAGTCGTTTCTTTTCCTTCAGATGGCTTCATTGAATCCTCTAAAGATTTCTACTGGCGTGAGAGCCTGGCAGCTTTGCACAACGATCCTTACGTCATCGAGGTTTTCGTCAGCCAGTTCTTTAGCAAGCTTGGATAATGCATCTGCCTTGCTATTTTCCACACGCGGTATGCTATCCAGGATATAGGAGGGGATTTGTGTCAGCAGTTGCTGTACTTTTTCACCATACCTGATCAGTTCTGGCTTGCACGTCTGATAGTCACCATTTACTTGGCTAACGACCAGCTGGGAGTCTCCATATATGAGGAGGTTTTCGATTCCCATATCGACAGCGATCTCAAGACCCGCTATCAAAGCTTCATATTCAGCCTCGTTGTTTGTTCTTGGTTCCATTAAGGAAAGGGTGAAACGCATTATCCCTCCTTGCGGAGTCACGAAGATGAGGCCCACCCGAGTTTGATTATAGGGGTGTTATGCTTCCGCTTCTTCATGGAAGATGCTCCATCGAAGTAGAGTTCCCATTGGAAATTATTTCCTTCCCCCTCTCCTTCGATTGTGTTGAACGCGTGTTCGTCTGGAAATTCGCGATTTAAGGGAGAATCGGCCGGTATCGGATGCTCAGCGAGAAATTCGGCGATGGCCTGACCTTTCACTGCCTTGAGGGGTCGATACGTTATCGAAAACTCCATCAAGAGGAGGGCCCATTTGGCAAGCCTTCCTATTAGTATGGCCCTTGACATCAAATATTTGAGAGGATCCATCTTTGATATAAGATGAACCTCATGTGCCAAGGTATAGTGCCTGAGCTTCGTTATTGCAAAAATCAGTGCCAGACAATGCTTTTCGATAGGGGAGTAGTTGTTTTCTGCCCCCAGGAGAACTCGACTCAAATAGTAGAGAGCTCTCTGATTTCCCTGATCATTCTCCTGTGCCCATAGCGCGCCTAGAGAACCTTCAAGGGCCGTTGTTGTCACGCCCCGCTTCCCAGAGTACGCTGAGATAGGCACGTGACATAGCCAACCATGCTACCTGTGAATAGGAAAAATCCCTCCACAGTCACATTACGGCTATAGAGATATCGAGAACAGGAAAGTAAACTAAACTATCTAGTACATGTCCATGAGCCAGAATAAATGAGTTAAGAAATGATAATATGCGGAAGCAAAAGATCCAATAAATAAAACACCTGGAAAGTAAAATGCATACCAACAGGATCCTCACCGCTCGGTCTAACAGCGGCAATACTCCTGATCAGTCGGCAACAAAGGTAGAGGATCTGGGCCATGCAAAACCCAGACGTCAGCGCGTCATAATATCAAGCAATAATATATAAACAGGGTAGCAAGATACGCAAGTATGATTTTAAAAGGGTAAAGCAGGTGTAGCAGTAATATAAATCAGGGCAGTGAAAGTTAGTGTGCAGTGAGTAATCTAAACTGGTCTATTGGGTTAATTATTCTCAAGTCTTTGAAATCAATTTGATGAATCATCGATGTAACTCAATAGTATCCCGTGCGTGCCCGGGATCACGGTGAAGATTCTCGGGCTGAAACCGAAACATGCCGCTAGGCACTAAAAGGAAAAGAGTAACGATGAATTATGTCCATGGCATCATCCCAAGGCTGGCCTAGCCTCTAAAAAGGTAGTGGATAACGATGGATGATGTCAGCAGCATCATCCTAAGGCTGGCCTAGCTTCTAAAACTGATCAGTAAAGGTAGCGAACTGTCGAGTTACAAGTCAGGTTTCATCATTGATTTCCCCATACCCCCAAGTTATATGTGTTCAAGTCAGGTATTAAGTAATCTAGAGCTAATGCTAACACAGGATCAGGCAGGTACATGTTTGTCTGGATAGACAACAGGAACTGTCCATAAGGACAACGGGTCAGGTTTGTTGGCTTTAGACACAAATCAGGTAACAGGTAAAGCCATAGCATATCAGGTCAAGCCAGGTAGTATATAGGTATCATGTCATGTCAAGAGGTGCACGGTACCATGTAGGGTCAGGTAGTAGGTGTAACAAGTCATGTCAGGGTGCACAAGATGTCATGTGGGTGCTCAAATAATCCAACTAATATAAGCATGGGTATACAAAACAAGCATGGGTACTAATAGAACAATAAACTGGAACATTGTAATGTGAAATGCAATCGGGTACGAATTAAGGTATGTAGATGCACGGTTATCAGTTTGGGTTTAAGGGATAGTTTCAACATTACTTGAATACAGTATAACAAATATGGATGTTAAAATCATGTTAATATATACTAAATAATCTAGAGATGCAATTGAATATAAATTAGGCTAGTTGTATGTAAACGGTCGTCTGATAGGGTATAAACTATAAAAGGGGTACTATGGGCTATGCAAATAAGTGTTATTATGATTTAAATATGGATGTTGGTACTATGTATAGTAAAACTAAATGCAACATGGTATGTTTCGAGCTATAAATCTAAAATGATATAATGGACAACGAAATGTTAATATGGAACATGCGGCATTAAATTCAATCTACCGATACAATATGCAGTTGAATAAGTATATAATAATACAATAGCATATAGCAAGTTTTACTTGCCTTGATCGGATCACACGACAAATGCGTACGGCACATCGGATGTCAGTAGAAGTTGCGATGCACATACGCGTGCCCGGAACGGAACCAGCCAATGCAAGAAGTGACCACGCTGCACGAGAACGTCTTCTGGGTCGCTTGGATCGTCGGCGACGAGCACGGCTCTGGCGGCGATCGGAAACCGAGAAGCCAAGAGAGAAAGAAGAAGAGAAAGAGAATAGAAGAAGAAGAGAGAGAGAGATTGCTTCTGGGTTGGTGCTCTGGGGTCAGAGGAGTTGACAGGGACGGCCGATGAGGGTGGTCGACGTTGAGGGTGCCGGCGCAGGCGAGGGAAACAACGGCGGCGGCTGTGGGCTTCTAGGTTGTGGTCAGGTTTGGTCGTCGGGTTGTTGGGTTAGAGGAGAAGGAACGAGGGTGGTGAAGATGGGGATGGTTGTGATGGGGTGAGACCGACGATGTGATCGGCGATGATGAGGTGAGGTCGGAGGTGATGGGTTTGCGGCTGCGGTTGGGTGTGTAGGAAATGGGAAGGTCGGGAAAGGAGAAGAGGAAGTGAGGAGATGGTGAAGGTTAGGATGATGATGGGATGAATTTAGGGTCGAGGGGAAGGCGACGGCGGTGAGGCGCGGAGGTGAGGCAATGTTGTGCAGTCGAGCGAAGGCGGGAGAAGAACGGCGGTGAAGATGAAGAAGAAGAGAGAGAAAAGGAGGGGAGGCCGACATGGGCGTCGGCGGTGGTGGCGATGGCAACGAGCGAGCGCGGGCGTGGGTTCACGCGGCCACGAGGACGAAGAAGGAAGGCGGGAAAAGAAAAATAAAGAAGAAGACGAAGAGAGAGGAGAGAGAGAAACGTGGGGTGTATGGTTTCGTGGGGAACTGGGGAAAAGGAGAAGGAAGAAAGAGAGAGAGAGTACGTAATTTATAAAAAAAATTAATTAAGGGATTAATATAGAATCTGCATGGAGAGAGAGAGAAAGAGGAGGTCTGATATTGTTTGTTTTAAAAAATATACATTTAGTCCATAAATATCGCCGGTGCATTCGTTACTCCGAAGGGCATCACTAATACTCGTAATGTCCATACCGAGTTCGGAACGCCGTCTTGCAAATATCTTCTGTTTTAACTCGGACCTGATGATATCCGAATCGCAAATCCAATTTCGAGAATACCCTCGCGCCACTAACTGCTCAAATAATTCGCCAATGCGAGGGATCGGGTACTCGTTCTTAATAGTCACCCGGTTTAATTCTTGATATCTCTACAGCCGTAATGTGACTGTGGAGGGATTTTTCCTATCCACATGTAGCATGGTTGGCTATGTCACGTGCCTATCTTAGCGTACTCTGGGAAGCGGGGCGTGACATGGTTTGTTTGGTATCAGAGACATAGGATATATGTTAATCGGGTTTGATTCTTTTGTAGTTGGGTATTGCACCCAATACACGAATCAAAATACTCGAGATTAGGAATATGTCCTGCCACCTTGTTATCGTGATTCTTGAATCATATCTTTCTCTTATCCTTTGCCTTGACGATATGCAAACCGCTTTGCATCTCGACTTGAAACCTTTTTGGTTCTCTATTGTTTCTCCATGTTCTTTGATTCTGATACTAGGATTTGAGCGACTTGAGTGGAGTTATGTAATTGTACCCATGAACTGCAGCATGGTTACAATGCGGTACTCTATTTAAGTAACTTGAAATTCTAGTTTTAATTCATTTCCTTGTTTCATGATCATTATATAACCTTACTTCTCTCGGTTTCATTGTTTATCAGTTCTTGTTTTATCGCCAGCTTGAATCATGTTTACCGTGCTTAATCCTTTTCAGTATCTTGACTTCGGATGAAGTCATCTCGGTATCTTACTTGTTCATGTTTTCCCCGCATTAGAATTATTCAATTCTGGTGCATCCCTTTATTTGTTGTTGTCTTGGGAATGGATTTTCGCGGCACTTTCCACGCTCATATTGATTGTAAGGAATGGAAAGTGATTTTCCAGATTTCCGGACATCCGAAGTTGTTTTGCTGGAGGAAGTAGTTCTGTCGGGCCAGTCGAGTTTAGGGCTAGGCCGACAACTGGTGTTCTTTCGTCACTGGGGGTTATTAAAGATGAAGCGCCGGCTATAGTTCGAGAATTCATGGACGTGTTCGAAGACATCTCGGGTTTATCGCCAAAACGAGATGTGGAGTTCACGATTAATCTTGTTCCTGGCACAGCGCCAACCTCAAAGGCGTACTATCCAATGGCACCAGTGGAGTTGGAAGAAGTCACGAAGCAGGTTGCTGAATTACTTGAGAAGGGTTGGATTCACAGCAGTAACTCACCTTGGGGAGCTCCAGTTCTTCTAGTCAAGAAGAAAGATGGCACAAGGAGGATGTGCATCGATTATCGAGAATTAAACCGGGTGACTATTAAGAACGAGTACCCGATCCCTCACATTGGCGAATTATTTGAGCAGCTTAGTGGCGCGAGGGTATTCTCGAAACTGGATTTGCGATTCGGATATCATCAGGTCCGAGTTAAAACAGAAGATATTTGCAAGACGGCGTTCCAAACTCGGTATGGACATTACGAGTATTAGTGATGCCCTTCGGAGTAACGAATGCACCGGCAATATTTATGGACTTGATGAACCGAATCTCTTCACCATTCTTGGACCAGTTTAGAGTGGTGTTCATTGATGATATTCTGATTTACTCGAGGAGCATTGAAGAGCATGCAGAACACTTGAAGATCGCACTGCAGACTTTGAGGCTAGAAAGATTATATGCAAAGATGAGCAAGTGCGAGTTTTGGCTTGAAGAAGTGAAGTTTTTGGGGCATATCGTATCCGGAGATGGAATCGCCGTTGAACCTGAGAAGATAGCAGCACTTCAAGATTGGCCGATTCCGCAGAACGTAGCAGAGATTAGAAGTTTTCTTGGACTTACAGGATACTACAGAAGATTCGTGGAGAATTTTACTCGTTTAGCTGAGCCTTTGACCGAGCTTATGCGAAAGGAAGTACCGTTCGTATGGACGGATAGTTGTGCGTCAGCTTTTGAGGGATTGAAGTAAGGATTGATAACTCCTATTTTTGACCATATTAGACGGTTCCGAAGGATTGGTGATTCACAGCGACGCATCTGGAAAAGGATTGGGATGTGTTTTGATGCAGCATGGGAAGGTTATATCTTACGCATCGAGACAGTTGAAGACCCATGAGAAGAATTGCCCAACTCCTGACTTAGAGTTAGCAGCTGTGATGTTCGCTTTGAAGATTTGGAGACACTACTTATTGGGCGAAAGGGTCGAAGGATTCACCGATCACAAAAGCCTGGAGTATGTGTTCACACAGAAGGAGCTTAATATGAGACAGCGTAGATGGTTGGAGCAGATGGCTGAATACGATCTTGATCTTGAATACCATCCGGGGAAAGTTAATATTGTGCCGGATGCGCTTAGTCGGTTGCCAGCAATTCAGATGTTGACTGCACAGAAGGAACTTATTGAAGACTTTCGGAGATTCGATTTGGAAGTTGTGCTACCGCATTCTTCGGGACAGTTGATGCAGCTGCAAGTACAGTCGTCATTGATCGAGAGTATTAAAACAGCGCAGTCGAAGGACCCAACATTGCAAAGGTTTCGAGAACAGGTTGAAGCTGGACTTCGGACGGACTTGTTAATTCATAAAGATGGTTCATTGCGATATGGTAGCCGTTTATGTGTGCCAAAAGGAGATATTCGCGAAGAAGTTATGAAGGAGGCATACAGTTCCGCGTATTCCGTACATCTAGGAAGCACGAAGATGTACCATGATCTACGATAACATTTCTGGTGGGAAGACAAGAAAAGGGAGATTGCTCGCTTTGTAGCGAAGTGCTTGGTGTGTCAACAAGTCAAGGCTGAACATCAAAGGATAGCTGGTTTATTGTAACCACTTCCGATTCCTCAATGGAAGTGGGAACATATAACCATGGATTTCGTGACAGCTTTACCGCGGAGTCCAAATGGCAATAATGCAGTTTGGGTGATTGTTGATAGATTGACCAAGGCAGCTCATTTCATACCATTTCGAGTTGGTCAGTCAATAGAAGCGTTAGCTGAACGGTACATGCAAGAGATTGTAAGATTGCATAGAGTACCTGTGAGCATCGTGTCCGACCGTGACACCCGATTCTTATCGCACTTCTGGAGGAGCTTACGGGAAAGTTTGGGGACTTGATTGAAGTTTAGTACAGCTAATCATCCTCAGACAGATGACCAGTCGGAGAGAACAATCCAAACTCTTGAAGATATCTTAAGAGCTTGCATGTTGGACTTCAAAGGTTCGTGGGAGGATCATCTACACTTGGTGGAGTTTTCCTACAACAACAGCTTTTAGGAGACTACTCAGATGGATCCATTCGAAGCATTATATGGTCGCAAGTGTCGTTCACATGTTGATGGGACGATGTTGGAACGAAGATTGTTGGGACCGGATTTGATCGTGCAGATAATTGAGAAAGTTAACACTACCCGGAAACATATGAAGGCAGCACAAGATTGGCAGAAGAGTTAGGCCGATACATCGAGAAGACCTCTAGAGTTCGCTGTTGGTGATCTTGTATTCTTGAAGATATCACCCACTAGAGGGGTGATTCGTTTCGGAAGTCGAGGAAAGCTTAGTCCTCGATTCGTTGGACCTTTGAGATTTTGGAGCATGTTGGAGAAGTGGCGTATCAATTGGCGTTACCGCAACCCTTGGCGAATGTTCATGACGTGTTTCACGTATCTCAACTCCGTAAGTATGTTCGAGATGAAACACATGTGTTGGATCATTCGGAGCCGACTGTACGTGAAGATTTGACTTTGAGGAACGACCGATGTCGATTGTGGATCGAAGGAAAAGGATTCTTAAGAACAAGGTTATCCCTCTTGTACTTGTTTCTTGGGGTAATCGCTCGCATGGAGAATCAACTTGGGAACGAGAAGATGAAATCCGACTGAAGTTTCCACATCTATTCTTGCAATTCTTGATTGTTTATCTTTTGTTGTTCTTGGAATTTCGAGGACGAAATTCTTTAGTAGTTGGGTATAATGTAACACCCGAGTTCATTTATACCAATTCCAGTTCTCGTATTTCTTTATTCGTGATATTCTTGATTTAACGTATAGTGGGTGCAAATGGTATTTTACACTTTACTTTGCATTCGATCCGACCCGCTTGTTTGAACCTATTTGATTCTTATTTATAGATTAGCTTGACTTGTTGCATGGACACGTGCATCTCATGTTTAGTACATGCTGGTATTTTATCTAGTATCGCATCTTTTATCATATAACATTTTGAGTCACATAAAATATTTTAAAAATACATTGCATAGCCTGCATGATAACCCTAACCCCGTGGTAGCATCCGCGCATCTTGTTCTCGTCCCGTTCAGTGAAACGAACGTGTTTGGATGGTTACGCGCACGTGCGTGCATCCGTTCTTGGGGGTATGCTTTTTCTTTAACTGAGCATTCATTTTGAAATTTGGAAGTCGCATATATTTTTCATATTTTAAACCTGAATTTTTAGACCCGACCCGGACGTGTTTTGGAGTAAATTTGTATTTGCCAAAATCTCAAAACGGACTAATATTATAAGACGTCCGGGTCGGGTCTAAAATATGAAAAATATATGCAACTTCCAAATTTCAAAATGAATGCTCAGTTAAAGAAAAAGCATACCCCCAAGAACGGATGCACGCACGTGCGCGTAACCATCCAAACACGTCCGTTTCACTGAACGGGACGAGAACAAGATGCGCGGATGCTACCACGGGGTTAGGGTTATCATGCAGGCCATGCAATGTATTTTTAAAATATTTTATGTGACTCAAAATGTTATATGATAAAAGATGCGATACTAGATAAAATACCAGTATGTACTAAACATGAGATGCATGTGTCCATGCAACAAGTCAAGGTAATTTATAAATAAGAATCAAACAGGTTCAAGCAAGCGGGTCGGGTCGAATGCAAAGTAAAGTGTAAAATACCATTCGCACCCACTATACGTTAAATCAAGAATATCACGAATAAAAAAATACGAGAACTGGAATTGGTATAAATGAACTCGGGTGTTACAGTTGTGTACAGGATGAGGGGCTTTCCTTTGACCGGAGTGGTCAGTACCGGGGAGTTCTGCAGGTATTGCTTGATTTCGTCCAGTGCACTTTAGAATTTATGATCCCAAACGAATGGGGTCCCCTTCTTCATTAGATGGCTGTAGGGGTTGCCGAAGAGATTGGCTATAAACCGTCGGATATACACGAGCTTTTCTTGGAGAGACCGCAGTTGTTTAAGAATTCTTAGCATGGGCATTTCCATAATCGCCTTGATTTTTGATGGGTCTATTTCGATACCCCGGTGTCGTATGATGAATCCCAAGAATTTGCCTGAGGAGACTCCAAACGCGCATTTCAAAGGATTCATCTTTAAATTGTATTTCCGAAAACGCTGAAACACTATGTTCAAATGTTCCCAGTGCTCCTCGTACGATTTGCTTTTCACCACAAGGTCGTCAATATAGAATTCGACAATCTCATGTATGAGGTCATTGAAGATCTTCGTCATGGCCCTCTGGTAGTTAGCGTCTGCGTTCTTCAAACCGAAGGGCATCACCTTATAGCAGAATATTCCTAGCGGGGTCCGGAAGGCAGTGTGCTTTTGGTCTTCAGGATGCATTTTTATTTGATTGTAGTCTGAAGATCCATCTATGTAGGAGAAGACCTCATGATTGGACGTGTTATCGATCATCCGCTCGGTAAAAGGTACTGGGAAGTCATCCATCGGACAAACTTTGTTAAGGTCTAGAAAGTCCATGCAAATGTGCACTGTTCCATTTTTCTTCATCACGGGAATAATGTTGGCAATCCAGTCGGGATACCGAACTTCTTGGATGAAGCCGGAGTCAATTAGTTTCTTGACTTCGATATTGATACTCATCTCGAGTGCGAGCCGCATTCTTCTTGGCACCTGTTTGACTGGCTTGACGTCCGGCGATATAACCAGTTTATGTACTGCTATTTCGGGATCTAGTCCCGGCATCTCGGAATAATTCCATGCGAAGTAGTCTTTATATTGCATAAGCACGTCCTTTAGTGTGGCCACCTGATTTTTAGACAACAGCTCACTAACGAACGTGGGTCTCGGCTCATTTTCCGTGCCTAAGTCGATTTTCCTTAGGTTGTCTGTCGTGGTGTGTATTCCATCTTCTAGCTCTTTTAGTGCTGGTGGAAACTCTGAGATCTCCTCGTCCTCATTTACGAAGCACTTGAAGAAGTCATCCATATTCTCGTGTTCTCCCCTCTTTGAGAGTGTTATCATGTAGCAAGTACGAGTTCGCTTCCATTCTTGGTGTTGAGCTAGTTCCGCCTTCGCGATATAGGTTCTCTTTGGCTCATGCTTTCGCGGTGGGGTTACCCTCCAACTGTCGGATAGAGTGAACCTGTCTTGTTGATACTGGTCTTCAACCCAGTCTTTGAAGGTGAAGCAGTCTTCAAGGGGATGACCTGTTGCTTGGTGGTTGGAGCAATAATCCGGGTGATTGACCTCATTTACCTGTTCGGGGTACCGAGGCTCTGGGAGCGTCATCATCTGATGCTTGATGACAAGGTTGAATATTTTCCTTATCTTGTTTTGAGGGAAAGAGTATTCCCGTCCCATCTTCTTGATGAAAGACGGATTCCAGCTGACTTTTTCTTGATTGCGTGGCTTCTTAGATCCGCTTCACTATTTTAGATTGTCATTCTCGCTCTCCACCATGTTTTTGCCTCTGTGTCGGGCTTTTTCTTTGTCGCGAGAACGTACAGCGGGCTGAGGGTGAAGGGCATCGTAATTTTCCTTTTCCGCAGACTACTGAATGAGCGAGTCCTGACCTTTTCGTAAATAGCCATTTCGCGGCTATGATCATCCCGTCCCTTTTGACCGGCTTCCCTTATTATCTTGTCAACTTGCTCTTCGAACGACAGACTTGATGTTCTTATAGCAGGATTTTGCTTCGTTTCAACGTCACAGCTATCTGGAAAAGCATTCTCTTCTTCACCAGAGTTATTTATAACGTAGGAGCCATGGAATCGCTCCCGTTTCTTGGACCGAACGTATTCAGGCCCAATCGTCTCCATCTTCGCATTGGGCATCTTTTACTGAGTTCCGGGAGCGTCCCAAATCTTGTTGTAGAACTGGGCTTGTCGAGCGGTTTGTTTGAAGGGTACGCCTTGGCATCTTAATAGCCCTTTCAATCCCTCTGCATAATATATGGGCAGACGGATTGGTTGAAGCCTGTCAAGCGCAAGTTCGGCACCATGCCAAACTTCATTCTCTACTCTGATCTCTGTAGACTGATAGAAGAGGATCGCCTTTTCACCTCTTCGCCTGAGGGATGTAGAAAGTTTGCAGCTCTTGTACACTGTATGTATCGAGTGCATCAAGTTGTTTGTAATGCCGTGGCGGAACCATGGTGATTTGTAAACTCTGATCAGCTCTAGTAATGGTTTGTGCTGACGGGCGAGTAGAGAGCATGGCATTGGTCTTGTCCTCAGAGTCACTGTCGAAGACCAAAATAGGAGTAGATGATCTGGGCCTGTTGCATTGCGGTTGCCCCGAGTAGACTATTTCCTCATCTTCCTCGGTATCGGTCCCAAAGATCGGGATAGTGGCGATGGCTTTTTGTTTATTCTCCGGCTTATAACATCTTTCCATTTTTTTGATGTCTGGTAGGAAGTACTTTGTGTCTTCATATTTTCGGACTTCGTTTACGGAGAATAGATTTAGCTCCCCCGTAACTGTGTACTCGAGGCCGTCTTTGAAATACTTCAAACACTGGTGTTGTGTAGAAGGGATAACGTTGTACTCGTGCAACCAAGGCCTGCCGAGCAAAGCGTTGCAGAAAGTCTTGGTATCGTTGATATGAAATTTGATGTCAGCAATGAGTAGCCCGAAGCGTAATGTTAGTATTATGGACCCAAGCGTCTGTGATGACTGTGAGTCGAACCCGGGGATGGTAATTTTGTCCCGAGTTAGGTGTTGAACGTTCATGCAGATCTTCTTTAGCACCTTCACGTTGAGAAGGTTGACGGAGGACCCATTGTCGACCAGGATCTTCTCTATCTTGATGTCGTGGGAGTATCCGGTGACATATAGAGGACGGTTGTGCTCGTACGTTCTGAGGAGGAGATCTTCATCGCCGAATGTAATGTTAGATGTATGAACCTCTGCCAGATCGTCCTTCAAATTTTCTTCTGCAAGGAAAGCTTAGAACTGATCGAGCTCCTGTAATGCCTTGATTAGATAATCTCTTACTTCTTTGGATAGGAGGAGAGCATCCAATATGCTCAGTTGTGAAGGTATCTTTCTCAGATGTGCCAGGACATTATAATCCACCTTATTTTTCTTAGGCGGGTCTTTGGCTGCAAGCTCTTTGACGACTCTATCATCGAGGGCAATTTCTCGAGGGACTTTTTCCTTCCTCTTGTCTTTTTTGCTCGAACCTTTGTTTGTAGGCCCGAGGTTCTTTTCAGGCAGCATGCGGTTACACAGCTGAATATTCTCGCAGTTCTTCTCCTCTTCTTCTTTTCCGGAGGTGGATTCTTTGAAGAGATGGCCGAGGGTTATTTCTTCATCAGAATCGCTCCCGAATGTAAGAACTTGGGATTTTCTTTTTGTCGAACTGGTATCAACCATATGACAGTTGCCAGTCGTTCCTTCATACTCATCTGCCGCGCTTCTTTGCTGTCGACGAGCTTTGCGCTTCATCTGCTTGAAGTGTTGTCGGTGAGCAACGTATCCTTGCCACCACTTCTTGAAGGCATTGCACTCTTCGGTGGGGTGTGTGAACCTCCGATGGTATAATCAGTAGTTCTGATGTATATCCATTTCGTCAAGGCACATGATCCCGGGGGTGTTTTCCACAAGATGGGGCAGCTTCATTCCTATTGACAAGGCTTTAGCGAACCGCTTCTCTGCTTTGATCCTGCTTTTGTTTGTAGCAGGTGTGCTTTGGCTTGGTTGGAGTACTTTATGACTCATCCTTACCGCCGCTTCTTTAGCCTGACGTCGACGCTTGGTCTTTTCGTATATGGTCGTTTCACGTTCTCGATCACCTTTGCTCTTTTGAAGGGTTTCGTTTAGCAGCCTGTCAATTCGGCCTTCAAGCAGCTCTGAGGATTTTGGCACCGATCCTGCCCCCAGTTCCTCTGTGTTGCTTTCCGACGCCGAGGGAGTTTCTTCGTTATTTAACGACGAATTAGAAACCATGTGGCAACTTACTACATAATCTTCGTTTTCTCCCGATGAGTCATTTCCCTCATCATCGTCACTATCTCCGTTCTCAAGTATATGGTTGAGAAACTCTTCGAGGGCGACTGGGGTCCACGCCTTCTGGTTGTACTCCTCCAGCGCGTCGATGTACTTTTGCAGGTCCGTGGGCTTGTCGTCAGGCTGCACGGGTTTCTTGGTCTTCTTCTTTTCCTTCAAAGACTTTGAAGGCTTGACATGAAATCGTATATCCCGGCGGGTATTTGATTTGATTGTACCATCCTGGGTATGGTCGTCCGATTCTGACAACTTGGCCAGCCGCTTCACTTACCTGATGAGCTCGTATTTATTGAGCTATGTAATCATCAAGGACAGCTTTGGAGATCGTTTCCTCCCTGGCTGTCGATAAAGCTGGAAGGGGGTTTGATGTTTCCCCTCTATCGTCCTCGATAATTATCGGTGGGTCTTCAGCTGGAGGTTCTGGATGGATCATCATTCCAACCATGTTTTGGAATATGAGTGCCATCTATTTTATATTAGCAGCCTGTTCCGCAACCTCCTTATCCTTTCTTTCTAGTATCCTTCGCAGGAACTCCGTATCGGTCTCCTACTCCTGATGCTGTTCTGATGCTGACTCTGGATTTTCTTTCTGTCCAGTGAGTGCTGCCATTTTCGTCAGCATCTCCTAGAGCTTTTGTTGTTTCTCATAAGCCTTTGTTAACGACCGAGTTTGCGGTCGATGACCCGCGGAAGCACGGCTTTCCTCTTTTTCGGAAGCCATGTAAACCGTGTGTACGATCATGCCCCTAGACTTGGGGCGTTTGGATCCATCACCTTTGGGATTTGCTGCCGGTGGTGGGAGATTCTCCGGCCTTCTCTTTTTGTGGGAGGTCGAAGTTGAAGGAGCCATTGTAGCAGGCGCCTGTGTGAAAGAAGTCCCTCGCTGTATGCTGGAGGGATGATTTTCCTCTTGTCGAACCTTCATTTTCTCCGGTTGACGGGAGTAGTTCTTGTTGATCACAGAATCTTGGACTTTCCGCCAGACTCTGTGGATCTGAGAGGACAGCCGCTGAGGGGGCTGTTCCGGCTTTGCTTGCGTCATATTTTCAGCTCGAAGTGGAGATTTCTTCAACACCGCGGTTGGGGTGTTCTTCCGCACCCTCTTTAGCGGTTCAAATCTGTTCCCGGTTGGAACAGCAGCGTCAACTTCTACCATTAGAGCTGGTGGAGTAAGTCCGGAGGGGGAGTTGCCCCCGGCTCTTCTCACTCGACGCCAGTGGTGACATTAAGCGTGCCTTGCCGATGGGACCACCTCAGCTGTGGAAGCGGCTCCGTCATGCCCCCTGCTTTGGTTAAGGACTGCTGCTGGTGCCAGCCTGTCGAAGACCGACGTCCGTTGAGAGGGAACGGCCAATCTTTCGAAAGCCGACTTTCTGGCTAGGGAAGCACTTTTGATGACTTCGCCCATAGCAAGAGTGGGCAGGACTATTCATTTTGGAATAGCCCTTTCAGCTATCGCGAGTCCTCTTGCGGGCCCACTTGAGTTTTGGCTCAACCTGTTGAAAACTGAGATTGCAGACTTAGACGACCCATTGAGAGGGGTCGTGGTGGTTGCAAGTCGATCGAAGACCGACTTCTTAGGAGCTTCCTGTGGTGGCACTGGGGCACTGAAGCTTGCTGGCAGGAGCATGGTCCCGAAGAACAATCTCGTGGTAGCTTGAGTCGCCTACCCCATCAGCATAGAAAAGATGAGGCCACATTGGGCCCATATATCACTTCTACTGTTGGGGCAGAGCGGGATTTGCTGTTGCAGTTAGTGCAGCTGGAAACCATTGATGTTCACTTCCTCTTTCTGCACAGGAACAAGACACCAAATCTTAGTACCTCAAATCCAAGGGCAACCATAGCAAACCGCGATTTTTGTTCGCGAAACACGACACACGAAGTGTAGAGTCAAAAGAGGAAAATATCCCACCAGGATTGCCAGAATCTGTTTACCGCCGAGAACGGAGACGAACCGGGATGGATCGTCTTGCCTGAATTTGGGGGTAGATGCTATTTGGATTTATTTGTCCACCTCTCCGAAAATGCCAAGTTGATTTATGGCACCGTATATCAGAGGTTTGGATGGATGCGGCCGTTGTAGCAGATTTCGTCAGATTCCCTCTCTTTTGCGAGGGGTTTTTGATTGTAGGGACGCTCTTCCCTGCCGGCGCAAGTCCCTGCAGTTAATTACGTTACCGCATCGTGATAACCACTTTCTCCTGCTATAGAAGTTCACTTCGTGTCGTGTGTGTTTTTATTTGTTTTGGTTGCCCGTGGATTGTATACGGAGACTGATTTATGTTGTCGCCCGTAGAGCGTGGATTAGTCCAAATCCGTATTTCTTAGATTTGGGGTTTTTATTTAAGGACCGTTAATTTATTTTGGGATTAAGATCGATTTAAACGTATGTGAGCATTTGGGGGCTCGGTTGATTTTTTGTTAAGGATACGTTAGTCCAATTTGAGACTAAAATCTAGTTAACGGGGTTTCAGGATCATTTTTATTTCAGATCCAACAAGAGAGCATTTGGGCTCCATTATTTTAGTTTAAGGACATTTCGGTCCATTATCGCCATTTTGGAGGCGAAGTTCTAGTTTGAGAACATCTCGGTCTGTTGATCACCATTTTGGAGATAAGATTTTAATTTAAGAACGTCTCGGTCCGTTGATCACCATTTTGGAGGTGAGGTTTTAGCATAAGGACATCTCGGTCCATTGTTGTCGTTTTGGAGGCAACGGTTAGTTTAAGAACGTTTCGGTCCGTTGTTAGTTTAGGGAGATATCGGTCCATTGTCCATCTTGCATGCACGTGTATTTGTTACATGACGGGATGAACAACGATGATATGGGATGCACCCAGTTTGGGGTGCGGTCTGATTTGAGGCGTACACATCAGTGCACCAAAAAGCTGTTGGTTGTCGGGACCCGCCACCTCTCTGAAGACGTTGAGGAATTACAACATGTATCAGAGGTGTAGAGAGATGTACCCTTGAACCAACTCCTATAACTGAGAGAAAAGAGATTAATGGTAAACCCAGGAATCATTAGTCGTATTTTGAGACTAAGATTTCCTTAGGGGAATGTGGGATGAATATCGTTTTGGGGTATCATCTGTTGGAAGATTGATAGTCGTATTTGGGACTAAGATCAGTTTGGGAAGTAGTGAGCACATGGGCTCGGTTGATCTGAATTAAGGAGTTTCTACTCTCAAGAGACCTAACCAACTTGGGCTTGGTCTACTCAGTTTTCTTTTTATTTGAAAAGGAGTGCTAAGCACTTATTTGGGCTCAGCCCCTTTTTTGTGCAAAAAATGCTGACCACTTATGTAAATTCTGACGCTCACATATAATCATGTGGGATTTTCAGTCATGAGAGTTGCCCAATAAGTGTTAAACGGTTTACCCCTTTTGTCTTTATATGAAGTGTTAAGCACTCTTTATGGTGCCCACATGCGAAGCATGTAAGGCGCTAGGCGCTGCCTAGTTAGTGCCAAGCACTCTCAAGTTCTTTCTTAGCACTCACGTGAGAGGCACGCGGGGCGCTGGATGCTGAGCATCACCCACTGAATGCTAAGCACTCCTGAGTTCTTTTGTAGCCCCCACGTGAGAGGCACGTGGGGCGCTGGGTGCTGAGCGCCACTCCCTGAGATCTTTTTATTCTGTGACGTCCATGTGAGGGGCACGTGGGTCACTAAACGCTGAGCGCCGCTCAATGAGTGCTAGGCACTCTTGTAGCGCCCACGTGAGGAACACGTGGGGCGTTGGGTACTGAGCTCTCTCTTTTTTTCTTGAATGATCCACGGGATCTTTATCTACTTTTATTTACCTAAAATTTACATGAAAAGAGTTCTTCTTCCTCGAGAATTTAATTCTCTGTTCTTTCGAAACTTTCTCTCTTTTTTTTAAGCTTATGGAAGGGTTCCTTCCTTTCAGACTTGAAGTCTTGGGTCTTTTATATAGTATGGGCTATTTGTTGATTAGCTCCAAGGAAATCTATCATTAAGAGATCCCAAATGATTTGGGGATTTTACCCATCGTTGGATTTTGATCCAAGGACTTCTGTTTTATAAAAAGTATTTTATTGTTTTTAACAATATTAGGGAAATATTTATCCATATAGAATTTGTTCTATAAATTGGTGATTTTTTAATCACCATTGGATTTTTAATCCTACGATACTCTATTTTACAGAGGGCAATCTTTCTTGTTTAGAAAGATTTGAGAAATATTTCCTTTAAATAGAATTTAATTCTGCATCCTGATGATTTATCATCTCCGTTGGATCTTTTATCCGACAACTCTGTTTAACAGAGAGTAGAATTTAATTCTACAGGGTACCAGCGTCCACGTGTTGTGTACGTGGGTGCTGCTCAAGATTTTTGTGTGCTTTGCACACTGGCGCCGCCCATATAAGAGTTTTTAAGTCTGGCACTGGCGCCCTCGTGGAAGGCACGTGAGGCGCCGCTTCTTGAATTTTGAACAGAGGTTTACTCTTTTATTGGGGGGAAACAAATACCATTAAAGAAAACTCATATTTCGCCATATGAAATTTGGAATGGTAGAAAACTCAATTTAAACTATATTAAAATGTGGGGGTGCATAGTATATTATAAAGTGACCAATCCATATAAATCTAAATTAGGGCCGAAAGGTATTAGAAGTATATTTGTTGGATATGCACAGAATTCTAAAGCATATCGACTTTTAGATTTAGAATCAAATGTCATAATTGAATCGATACATGTTGAATTTTTTGAAAATAAATTTATGTATGACAATATTGATTCAAATTTGTGTAATAAGGAAAATGCAGCAATTTCTAAGAAAATTACCAATGAGAAAAAAAAATAAAGTAATGAAAATATTGAACTAAGGAAAAGTCAAAGAATCAGGAAAGAAAAATCTTTTGGTCCTGATTTTATTGATTCGTGTTCAATAGTCTTTCTCGTTGAAAAAGAGAGAACCAAAGTGCTTAACAAAATACCTATTCTACTTAATATAGAAGATAATCTTAAAACATTTAGTGAAGCGATATTTTCAAGAGATGCTGCATTCCTTTATAAAGGAGAGAGCGAGTTTCTAGAATCCTCCCTCTTCAGTTGGAGGGTGGGGGCGGATTCTAGGAACCCACTCTCTTTATTTCTTGGGCAGGGATGGGGTCTGATAAGACGGGTTATGAGATCCCGTTTTTAATAAACCGTCTTATTGTGCTAAATATAATTTAAATTATATTATTTTAATAATGTTAATATATATTCACCCTATTTCCAAAAAAAACCCTGAAACAAATGTTGCAGCTTTTATTAACCAAAGCATTTATCTACACACAAGAACAATACCAAGGAATTTGAACAAAGGCTTTTCATGGAAAACTGATGCTAGGAGAAAGGTTTGGTTAGCTACCTACCTTTGTCAACCATTGGTTGCAATCTGTATATTTAAGACAAAGGTAGGTTGGATTTGGCATACTGTGGCAATAATTCTCTAGACCTAAAGGACAGTTAAAAATTGAGATAACAGGAAAGAGATACGCTGAGCTTAGTTGCTCCTCACTATCTTTTCTGTGTCTGTGACGTCATCGAGTTCTGTCTACAGCTCTCTTTGGGCTTGGAGAAAGTTACCGTTGTCACAAGATTATATATATATATATATATATATATATAAAATACACCCTCCCTCATTTTTTCCGATGATCCGTGACGCGACATGGATCGCGCCAGGATGTTACCTTCCGTTGATCTGCTGATGGCGGCGATGGGTGGCTGAGATTGGATCCGGAGGCTGTCGCTCCTGAAGCGTGTGGATCTCAATGGGTTTGAGGTTGTGGTTACCGAGCTACCTGCAAAGAAATCCCGGGGTGGTTGTACCACCGAGGACCCTCCGACGGTCAAGTTAGACTAGAGATCTGAGCAAAGTAACGGCTTAATGGAGTAAAAATGGCTTCCTTGGACCGTCTGAAAAAGGGGTTTATATAGCGGTTGCAGCAAGCAGGGCAGGCGCGAGAATCACGCCGGCAGTTACGCTCCCGATGTCGCGCCCGCGTGATGGGCGGGATCTCCCATTAATGGCGAGACAGGCTCGTTAATGGGGGATCGTGATGGCATGGAACGTGGGATGTGGCCGGCGGATATCTCGCGCATGGTGAGAATCGCTGGATGGCGGTTGCGCCCTTGAGCGGCGCCGTTGGTCGGTCGATGAGACCAAGAAAGATGACCTCGGCGGGAGAGCTCGCGGACGAGCGGGAGAGCCGAGATATCTTGGTTCTGCGGTAGCCCGGAGACGAGCTGTGAGGCCGAGGAGGCCAGTTGTGCAGGGGGCTCGGAAGTGAGCCAGCGCTGGTCGGTAGGACGGGTATAGGAGTGGTCTGGTCGGCCACTGTAGATCCTTCCTTGCATGCTCTGGGACACGTCATCTGCCACGTGTCATGATCTAAGGAATTACCATTATCGAGCATCATCATTAGCCCCCCACTCTCGTTCCGATCTATTCGTGGGTCGGGTCGAGAGTGGACTGCTTGGTTCTTTCCGTGCGGCTTGGCGCTGGTAATTTCTCGTGATGGATTGTTTGGGGACGACACGGCGTTCTTGTTGTCGCGCATCGAGTATCAGTCGAACGAAGGACGAGTGTGGGAAGGTCGGTATCCTCCCATTGCCGGAGTTAAGGCGCTGATCGCGTGTTGAGTATGAGTTTATTCGGCGGGTCTTAGATCCGTGTCTTTGTGGGGTAGAAAGCTACCCGTTGCGGATGCGCCAAGCAAGAAGCTGCTCGGCGGCCTTGCGATGAGGGCTTTGGACCCACCGCGTTGCTGTGCAGGAGGATACCCGCCGGGGATGCGTCGAGCAGGAAGGAATTCAGCGGCCTCACGATGAAGGCTTCAGATCCTCAGCGTCTGATGGGCAGGAGGATGCCCACTGGGGATGCGCCGAGCAGGAAGGGACTCGACGGCCTCGCGATGAGGGCTTCAAATCCTCAGCGTCTGATGGGCAGGAGAATGCCCGCTGGGGATGCGCCGAGCAGGAAGGGATTCGGCGGCCTCGTGATGAGGGTTTCGGATCCTCAGCATCTGATGGGCAGGAGGATGCCCGCTGGGGATGCGCCGAGTAGGAAGAGACTCGGCGGCCTCGTGTTGAGGGCTTCAGATCCTCGACGTCTGATGGGCAAGAGGATGCCCGCTGGGGATGCGCCGAGCAGGAAGGGACTCGGCGGTCTCGCGATGAGGGCTTCAGATCCTCAGCATCTGATGGGCAGGAGGATGCCCGCTGGGGATGCGCCGAGCAGGATAGCTGCTCGGTGGCCTCGCGATGAGGGCTTCAGATCCTCAGCGTCGGATGGGCAGGAGGTTGCCCGTTGGGGATGCGCCGAGCAGGGTAGCCGCTCAGTGGCCTCCTGGCGAGGGCTTTGATCCTTAGCGCGGGAGGGGCCGTAAGAGGCCTACTAAGGACGGGCCGAGCAGGGTTACTGCCCGGTGCCTCTTGGAGAGGGCTTTTGATCCCTGGCATCGTGGGGTACCAGCCGGGGATAGCCGAGCAGGGTAGCCGCTCGGCTGTCTCTTGATGAAGGCTTCGATCCTTAGCGTGGGAGGGGCCGTGAGTGGCCTACTAAGGATGGGGCCGAGCATGGTAGCTGCTCAGTGCCTCTTGGCGAGAGCTTTGATCCTTAAGGACGGGCCGAGCAGGGTTACTGTCCGATGCCTCTTAGCGAGGGCTTTGATCCCTGGCTTGGTAGGGAGCTACTAGCCAGGGATAACCGAGCAAGGGCGGGCTCGGTTGCCTCTTGGCGAGGGCTTTGATCCCTGGTTTGTTGGGGGTAGGGATCTACCAGCCAGGGATAACCGAGCAAGGGTGGGCCCGGTTGCCTCTTTCGAGGACTTTTCATCCTTAGCGCGGGAGGGGCCGTAAGTGGCCTACTAAGGATGGCCGAGTAGGGTTGCTGCTCGGTGCCTCTTGGAGAGGGCTTTTTGTCCTTAAGGATAGCCGAGCAGGGTTGCTGCCCGGTGCCTCTTGGCGAGGGCTTTGATCCCTGGCGTTGTGGGTTAGGGAAGCTACCAGCCAGGGATAGCCGAGCAGGGTAGCTGCAGGGCTGCCTCTTGATGAGGGCTTCGATCCCTGGCGTTGTGGGGTAGAGAAGCTATCAGCCAGGGATAGTCGAGCAGGGTAGCTGCAGGGCTACCTCTTGGTGAGGGCTTCGATCCCTGGCGTTGTGGGGTAGGGAAGCTACCAGCCAAGGATAGCCGAGCAGGGTAGCTACAGGGCTGCCTCTTGATGAAGGCTTTGATCCCTGGCATTACGAGATAGGGAAGCTACCAGTCAGGGATAGCCGAGCAGGGTAGCTCTAAGGCTGCCTCTTGGTGAGGGCTTTGATCCCTGGCGTTATTGAGTAGGGGAGCTACCAGGCAGGGATAGCCGAGCAGGGTAGCCGCTCGGCTGCCTCTTGATGAGGGCTTCAATCCTTAGCGCGGGAGGGGCCGTGAGTGGCCTACTAAGGATGGCCGAGCATGGTTGCTGCCCGATGCCTCTTGGCGAGGGCTTTTTGTCCTTAAGGATGGCCGAGCAGGGTTGCTGCCCGGTGCCTCTTGGCGAGGGCTTTTATCCCTGGTGTTGTGGGGTAGGGAAGCTACCAGCCAGGGATAGCCGAGCAGGGCAGCTGCAGTACTGCCTCTTGATGAGGGCTTCGATCCCTAGCGCTGTGGGGTAGGGAAGCTACCAGCCAGGGATAGCCGAGCAGGGTAGTTACAGGGCTGCCTCTTGGTGAGGGCTTCGATCCCTGGCGTTGTCGGGTAGGGAAGCTACCAGCCAGGGATAACCGAGCAGGGTAGCTGCAGGGCTGCCTCTTGATGAGGGCTTTGATCCCTGACGTTGTGGGGTAGGAAAGCTACCAGCCAGGGATAGCCGAGCAGGGTAGCTGTAGGGCTGCCTCTTGGTGAGGGCTTTGATCCCTGGCGTTGTGGAGTAGGGGAGCTACCAGTCAGGGATAGCCGAGCAGGGTAGCCGCTCGGCTGCCTCTTGGTGAGGGTTTAGATCCCTGGCGTTGTGGGGTAGGTGAGCTACCGGCCAGGGATAGCCGAGCAGGGTAGCCGCTCGGCTGTCTCTTGGTGAGGGCTTTGACCCCTAGCACCGGAGGGGCCATGGGAGGTAACGAGGCGGTGGCCGGCTGAACCGACACGAACAGAGTCTTCTCTCTCTCTGTAGGGTCCCGGTCTCGAGGCGAAGGAGCGGCGACCTAGGGAACTTGCCCTGCCGTTTGGACACGGATGAGCGCCTCCATGATAGACGCTAGTCGGTCTATGTGGCCGGCGAGGGCGTTGATGGCATTCGGCGGAGGAGGTTCGTCCGCACCCCCATTGAGGGGGAGGCGGCGACTTGTGCTTGAATCATCGTGATGATCGCTCTCCATTAGGTTGAGATCGGATGGCGAACTTTTGTTTTTGTGGAATCAAGAATGTTGTTTCCCAAAGACGGCGCCAGCTGACGCGACCTGGATCACGCCAGGATGTTACCTTCCGTTGATTTGCTGATGGCGGCTATGGGTGGCTGAGATTGGATCTAGAGGCTGTCGCTCCTGAAGCGTGTGGATCTCAATGGGTTTGAGGTTGTGGTTGCCGAGCTACCTGCAAGGAAGTCCCGGAGTGGTTGTACCACCGAGGACCCTCCGAGGTCAAGTTAGACTAGAGATCCGAGTAGAGTAACGGCTTAATGGAGTAAAAATGGCTTCCTTGGACCGTCTGAAGAAGGGGTTTATATAGCGGTGGCAGCAGGCAGGGCAGGCGCAAGAATCACGCCGGCAGTTACGCTCCCGATGTCATGCCCGCGTGATGAGCGGGATCTCCCATTAATGGCGAGACAGGCTTGTTAATGGGGGATCGTGATGGCGTGGAACGTGGGATGTGGCTGGCGGATATCTCGCGCATGGCGAGATTCGCTGGATGGCGGTTGCGCCCTTGAGCGGTGCCGTTGGTCGGTCGATGAGACCGAGGAAGATGATCTCGGCGGGAGAGCTTGCGGACGAGCGGGAGAGCCGAGGTATCTTGGTTCTGCGGTAGTCCGGAGACGAGCTGTGAGGCCAAGGAGGCCAGTTGTGCAGGGGGCTCGAAAGTGAGCCAGCGCTGGTCGGTAGGACGGGCATAGGAGTGATCTGGTCGGCCACTGCAGGTCCTTCCTTGTATGCTCTGGGACACGTCATCTGCCACGTATCATGATCTAAGGAATTGCCGTTATCGAGCATCATCAATCCGGCACCCACCATCTTCATTGTTATCATCTAAGATGTGGGCACACCAAATTTTATGTGATTCTACAACTTTTCATCGTTGATTTAGTGGGTTCAAAATTGACGGTTTACCGACAATAGAATTTTTTACATTACTAAATCGATGGTGAAAAGGTTGTAGAATCACATGAAATTTGGTGTACCCATGTCTTAGATTTTAACGATGAAGATGGTGGATGCTGATCGTCGAAAAAATGAGGAAGGGGGTATTTTTTCGACGCCGCAGGAGGAAATTCCCTTATATGGCATTTTTCCTCCATTATTCCCATATATATATATATATATATATATATATATATATATATACACACACACTCCAAACAATTTACATTTTTATTTTTTCGCTTTTTTTTAATTCCATCCCCTAAGGCTTGCTTCAGGGAGAGGGGTTGGAATCTCGAGGCCCATGGAAACTTTCTTTCATGATTGGTTAAAAAAAACCCTTGCCACTGCAAGTAGGGAGTTTCGAATTCGAGACCTCCCATCAAATGAGAGAGTGTCATTGCCGCTCGAGTAAAAGACCCTAAGGCTTGCTTCAGGGAGGGGTTGGAATCTCGAGGCCCATGGAAACTTTCTTCCATGATTGGTTAAAAATCCCCCTTGCCACTGCAAGTAGGGAGTTTTGAATTCGAGACCTCCCATCAAATGAGAAAGTGTCATTGCCGCTCGAGTAAAAGACAATAAACACAAACAAAAACTTACTCCCATAAACAATAAAAAAAGGGTAAGCGTCAAGATTTAGTAAGGTGCAGTAAGGTGGACTAAGTCGCTGACCATGATGGACAAACAGTTTGGATTTTATTAAGACATCCAACAATTCTCAAGTGCTAAACATTAGAAAAGAGATCTATGAATTGGAAGAACTCTCATCGGCTATAAAAATAAAGCATCCTGATAAAACCCGTGTGCGATAAGGAATTACAAAATAATTGGTTGATGAGCAAGTACCTTTCAATATTCCCTTTGTATCAGCGGTCATCAAGTGCGTGGTTGCCTGTGATCTATGAACCAAAGAGTAATGGATAAGGCAATTCAGAATTCCCATAGACGGAAGTACACATCTATATGTGTAGTAGTTTGTGAAAGTGCATTTAAAAATGACATTTGCGACCAGAAATCATAAACAATACATTATGCGAGGAGAGAGCAAATTCCAAGAATGAAGATAACATGCGACATACTATATGAATGAATTATAGACCAGCAGATAACTATTTCTTGATTCGACCAACAAGTGAGATTGGTTCAAACCAGCTAGGCATCAGAGGAAACAAAACATAAGAAAGAAAGCCTCAATATTTGTACATATCTTTTTTCCCCACAAGGGAAATAGGGTTGCTGATAGCTTATATTTCATTATCCGTCAACTTGTGTAGCAGATAAAAAGGAGATAACATGACCCGACAAGGGCTATGATCAAAGGGATTCAATCTTGATCCAAAATTGAGCATTGATATTGTTAATATTAATATTAATATTACACATTAAAAAGCCAAGCTCCTCAATGCAAAACATACTTTCCTGAACAGAAAAACATGCATGAAGTCCTCAGCAGAATGAAAAATTGAGAATTCTTACCTCAAATTGAGTAGAAAATCACCATCTCCCGAATTCCAGTGCCAATCTATACCGTATCATCTCATTACCACTGAAAGTCGCTATTTCCGACATGCATTGTTCTTCTTAAAATAAACATATAATGATAGATTTTGTGAAAGTTAATGTATGCCAAAACCTGCTATCAATTCCATTCTTGCGTCACTGCGGGTGCATTGGATGATTTAGATTCAATACCAATATTTAAATTGTGCGATTATGTCAAAGCAATTAGACATTCAACAGAAAATAGAGTACAACGGAAAGTTTAGACATTGTGTGAACTTCTCGTCTGATCTGCTGCTAATCAGAGAACTAGGATTATAGGGCAAGGCATAATGAGGAACATCCTGAAAATAGAGTTCTAAGTACAAGTACTTTTCCACCTAAAACAAGAGAGACAGGAATTGAACAATGGGCAAAAACAGAGACGAATAATTGATGCGCCATAAAAGAGGATTTGAGAGAGCAGGAAAAGAATCCGTAATAACTAAATAGAGAAGGCGGCAATGCAAGCATACTATGAAGAGTGAAGGAATCGTCGCACCCTGCACCTGTGTACCTATTCTTCTTGCGTCTGTAAGCAACCCGCAAGCACCAATTACAATCTGCCTTATGGTACTTCATAGTAAACAAGATAATAAGTGAGCTGCAGTTTTGAGCAGATATGTAATATCATTTAAAGTACAATGGAATCCATGTCTGGGCTTAGCCAATTAATTCGTGAAAAACAAACTAAAAAGAAACCGATTGCTGTAGTTTTTTCTCCTTCTTTTTCTTTTTCCGATGCGATCCCTTCATGACATCTCGCTTTGGAGAGGAACGCATGAGGTATGTCAATTGATAACTGATGGATACAGTATCTTAGAGAATTCTGATGTTGTATAATGAAAGCTCAGGAGTGAACGGAACCCAGGTGAGGCGTCTTCAGAAGGCCAAAAACATACGATAACTATAATTACCCACTCAATAACAGGATAATTGGCGGAATAAGCATAACAAAGGAATCAGAACGAGAGGATTCATCTCTTGCCCCTTCTCTACTATTTATCTATATCCAATGTTTGAAGAGTTTGACATACAAGTGCCAGAAGAATTCAAACTGCCAAACCTACACCAATGACAAAAAGTAGACATACTTCGCTTGTATGTCAAACTCTTCAAAATTGATAGCTTGTATTTCAAACTCTTCAAAAATTGACTACAAGAAATTCTATTCAAATGGCCAACTTGTTAAAGAGATTGAAATGTAAAAGGAGTTCTATTCAGATAGATAACTTTTTGAAGAGTTTGTAACACGTAATATGAGGAGAGTTCAGACTACTGAACATGCACTAATGACTAAAAAGTTGAACTTAAATTTGAATGGAAAAACACCAGGGCTGAAGATATGCAACACAAGAATACCCCCCATTAGTTCACATTTTAGGTCCCGTCTGGCTATGGAGTTAGGAAAAACTTGAGTTTATTTTAAAGCGGAGGTAGAGGGTATGCAAACTCTAGTTTGCATAGCCCAACCTCCATTTTAAAAACTAAACTTTGATGGGTGTTTGGCTTTGGAGTTTTCTAGACTCCAAAATAAATGTTTCCTTCACAAATTTTGGAGTTAAGAAAACTTTGGTTGGATCCGAGTTTTCTAAACTCCGGACATCTCAACTTTGGAGTTTAGATAACCGGAGTTTTCTAAACTTCCAAACCATGCCAAACATGGCATAGTTAGGATCTTAGGGTTTTGGAGTTAAGTTTAAATAATGTTATGAAACTCTGATTATCTAAACTTAACTCCATTCGCCAACGGGGCTTATTGTTTCTAGGGTTTGAAATACAAAATATAACGAGAGTTCTAACTACCAAACAAAACCTGATAACAAAAAAATTGACGCGCTTAAATGTGAATAGAAAGAGAAGAAAAATAATCTATATCAACAATCGACTATATATAGATGCAAGAAGAAGAAAAATATTTCCCATTAATTCCCCTTTTAATGTGTCAAACTCTTTCATATACTGTAACACGCATCTAACTTGATTATAAGATTCATATCAGTTTAGAAATTAAAGAATGTTGAAGAATGAGTGACAAAAGACTGACTATGCACCAAAATAATAATGAATTATACATATATTCAAAAGCAAGTTACAGATATTTTGCATTCCCCCAACCTAACATAAATTAAGTAAAGCTATGAAATGATGCAATACATATTAGGGGGGTATCAAATTTTGACATGGTATTTAAAGGAATGGTGATAGCTACCAGAAATGCCCAGGTGAACCAATTCCATCATCATCATCCATAGTCCTTAAACCTCAATGTGATGCCATTTCCGCAACCAAAGATGTAATGAGCAAAAATTCTCGCTTCTGACAAGTTTGAAAATGCCCGCCAACTCTTGCCACCTCTTCAAGCATCTCCATCTTTCAACAAAATCGTCACCCACCAAAACACCCAAGAAACTCCATAGTGATGGGCTAACGCACATAAATGTATCTATCCACCCCATAACATTGATCAAATTACAGTCGGGGCTGACTGATACTGGCTGGTAACTACACTGTTAACTTTCCCATTTGAATGCCTAACCCTAAAACTTGCTGACCTCCCAGGCTTCTGTTGAAAGAGCGAGCCAAGCATCTTCTCCAACGTCTGAGCTGTGTATTTTGCATATTTGCTAGCACTCGCATCTTGCTCCACTAGGGGACCATAATTCTGCATATAACTTCTATAAACCGGGACTATCGCCTGTATAATCAACTGGCATGTCTTCTCTCTCAAATCCTTATCGGATATAACCCAATTGGATTGCTTCTGATACATTTCATCGAATGTCTCGTTAAAAGCTTTCAACCTCTTCTTCACCAAATCCCTAGCAGTAGCTCTTCCCCCTGAAAACATGATCAATCCTTCCCTACTCAACAAAGAGGGGAGCTTTGACCAGCTCTCCCTTAAATAACAAGCCGCAAAATACTCTTTATACTGCTCATGCTCCCTCAACCAAGTATCCCCCAACAATTCCCCGAGCTTGGTTCCTTTCAAATGCTTGAAGAAATGCCAATGAGTATTCATCATGAAAAGGTGCGAAAGGATCTGATCCTCATAACCTTTCGACCAAGTCTCCAAATTTACCTCAAGCGCTTTGATTATATTCAATATCGCGTCGATCAAAAGCCTTTCTTGAAACTTTTGTTGCTTCCATGATCGATTAATGATCAAAACCTGAGTAAGTACAGGCCTATAATCCTCTGCGAGAAGCCTATTGCAGTAATCGGTAATAAAGCTCACCAATTTCGGGACCGAACCATCCAAAGGCGGTGGAGTTTGTCTCTGCAACTCGACCTGCACAAGCAACTCCCAGAAAATCTCGCACGAGCCATCAATCACTCTCTTTATAAGATCCCTAGTCTCGTTCTGAATCTCGACACAAGCCTTCCCCCCGAAAAGCCTATTGAAATCAACCCTCAACCTATTCAAAGAATTGAATATATCAAGAAGCTTCAACAACTTAATAGGATCCTTCTTGCTCTCGCTCACAGTCTTCCCAAACCGAAGGAAAGCGAGAATCCCAGCCTGAGCTGCGATCTCCGCAAAGCAACCGGTCCATACTTCCGCAGGCCCTGCACGCTCAAACACATCACTACAAAGCTTATACTCAGCCTCGAACAAATGCTTCACCGCAAACTCCAAATGCTTGCCCCACTTCTCAATGTAGCCCTGGATGCTCTGCACGTCATCAAAATCGGCGACGGAGATCTCGAGATAGCCCAGATCTAAAGCCTTGAGGCTCTCCCTGACGTTCAACCCCCTGACCTCGATGTAGATCGAGATGCACCGATCCAGGCGGTCGTTGGCGATCATCCTCTCCAGGATGGCGGCGAGCTTGCTGATGACGTGAACGGGGAGAGGCGAGGGGGCGATCGCGGCCGAAGAGGGAGACGACGAGGACGGCATCGGGAGAGGGACGGAGTGCTCGTCGAGCAATCGGCGGAACTCGGATTGCAGCCGGTTCAGCGCCTCGTCGAGGAGGCCGCCATCGAGCGGCGACGAGTCAGATGACTTGAGGTTGGAGAGGGAGGATTTGAGATCTGAGAGGAATCGGGAGTCGGCGACGGAGTTGTCGTCGAGGTAGTCGACGATGTCGTCGAGCCACTGGATGGCGAGGGAGGAGTTGTCGGAGAGGAAGCGAAGGGCCTCCTCGAGGCGCTTGAGGACGGAAAGGTAGCCGGAGAGGTCGGAGCGGGGGTCGGAGAGGAGGGATCGCTCGAGACCGTGGACAGCGTCGAAGACCTTGAGGACGGCGGCGGCGGGGCCCACGGCGCGGTCGATGTGGCCGGAGGCGAAGGAGAGGGCGGAGGAGGGGGCGCGGATGGGGCGGACGGCGGCGGAGAGGGAGGGGAGGCGGTGGCGGATGTCGGAGAGGGTCAAGCGGGAGAGGGAGGCGGAGATGGCGGCGGACTTGTCGAGGTTCAGACGGAGGGAACGGCGGGCGGCGGCGAGGTGACGGAGGGGGTTCAGGTCTGGATCCATTGATTCTCCTGAAAGAAACCCTAAGATTTAACGGATCTTTGCTGTTGATTATGATAACTGTGATGATGTTTTTTTGTTGTTGGTGTTAGGTTTTGATGTGGGGAATGAGCTGAGCTAATGTTGACTGGAAAAAAATGGGAGAGTAGCATATGGGATTAGCTTAGGATTTGTTACGACTCTGGAGAAAAGAGGAGTGGAAAGGCCTTTTTCTTTTCCTTACTTTTTTTCTTTCCTTTTCTTTTTCATATATATATATATATATATAAACCCTAAAAATATATCATGTTTATGACTACAGCTTTAAATGCTTTGTATTTGTAATTTTGTAAATGAAAAAACGGGGCTCGGTTGGACCGCAACCCTATGGCTATTATGGATGTAATCGAGTGGGATGAAACCTCCTTCCCTATGTTTTTCTTGGTTAGGACCAAGCGACTGCAGCCCATTTTCCTCTCTGTAAAAATCTATAAATCTCTTGTTGTTATCTTTCTTCTTGGCATAGATATGGATGAACGTGAGATTGAATGAATTTTTTTATTCTTATAACATTTGGTGTAAGATTTTATTTTTCTTATGGTTGCTTTATGCTAAATAATTAATATATAAATTCATTTTCAAAATCTTAGGATTTAGTTTTTTTAGATTAGATGAATAATTGGTCAGGAAAATACTTATGTTTTTGTATCTTTTTGTTTTTTATTTTTAACAAGATATTTCGTTTGGCTCGAGTCAAGCTTTTGAAAACAAAGTTACTAAAAAGAATGATATCGAAGGATTAGCTAGCAAACAAATAAAGGTGAAGGTATTCATTTTTACATACTAATTATAAATAAGAAAATTTGGTGGAACAGTCCAACCATAAACAAAAATAAATCTTATCAGAAAAAAACTATGAGTTACTTAAGAAAGGTTATATATACAAATACAAAGAAATTAGAGTTAAATAGGAAGAGAAACAAAAATAACACTCTTCTTATGTTCTAAATTTGGCTGGAGTGCAAAAGGGAGTGGCAGCGAGAATGGCTTCAACCTTGAAGAGATGAACATCAGCATGGGTGGCGGGGGCCCCATAAGAGAGGAGGGTGTAACGGCGGCGGTAACTCTAACTGTCCTAAGGTAGCGAAATTCTGTTTGTTTATCGTTTGAGGAATCTCAGGAGATACATTACGAGTTTACTTTTGATGCTGGTTGGTAAAAATTGGTTGAGATTTGTTTGATAGAGAGGGGGGAGGGGGGGGGGGGGGGGGGGGGCTGAGAATTATTAGAGATGATAAGGTTAGAGTTTAGATTTGTCATTGAGTTGTTTACCAAGAAATCTCACGTGATTAGTGGTACAGGTGCTTTGTGTGTGTGTGAGAGAGAGAGAGAGAGAGAGATGTCAGTGAGTCAGGGGAAGGCTTTGCCTGCAAGTGTTGGGCTCTAAAATACCCTAACTATCACGGTTTTTTACTTAAATACCTTAGGTTTTTTATTGCAGTAAAATACCTTTCGAGGGAATTTTCTTCAATAAAATACTCTCAAAAAATAGCACATAAGTTATTTTATTGTAAGTTAAGAACTTTATTTTAGTGAAAAAAACACAATTGTTTAGAATATTTTAGTGTCATTTACCCGTTTAGCAACCTCCTTCCAATATTCTCTAACTTGAATATTCTTTCCTCAAATTGGATTAATAAACTATCATTATATTCAATGAGCCTTCTGCTCCATTTTACCAACAGAAATCAATAGATTAGGATGAAAAATATATGATTAAGCTTTTCGTAAATGAATGAAATTTGTGATTTCAAAATATGAAAATGAAAAGTTGTCCATGTAGAGCGTTTTTCGTTATCCTATTGAGATAGGAATGCGCTAGCTTGTCAAGCGTGTACAAATTCCTCCTGTCCGAGATAGGCAGGGGTTTATTGATTATGGGAATTCTATTTTTCGGCAGCCGCGGATAAAACTGTCGTTAATTACCTCTCGCTTTGAGGCGAGAGAACCTCCGATTAACGTGTCATATAGGTCATGCGAACTCAGCGTGCAATATGCACGTGTCGTGTCTTGAAAACAGTTTTGAGGTCGCTTGGCACTTAGCGCTTGCATCCATGGATTGCACTTATAGCACATAGCGCTTGGCCCTTGCGCCCACGGATTACACAGACTGCTCTTGCATAAAGGATTGGCGCTAGCGCCACGTGTGTCGCACTTTCCTTTACGCAAGCACTTATGCCTTAGATTGCACGGTTTGCGCTAGCGCAAACAATTGGCGCTTGCATCCGTGGATTGCACGACTTGTGCTTGCGCAAAGTATTGGCGCTAGTGTCATGTGTCGCACGTGCCTTAAAGCAAGCGCTTGCGATCGTAGATTGCACGAGTTGATCTCGATACTCGCGTCTGTGGATTGCACAGGTTGCACTTGCGCAAACGATGGGCGCTGGTGCCACGTGTATCGTACGTATCTTTGCGCAAGCGTTTGCGCCAGTGGACTGCACGGGTTGCGCTTGGCGTGTATGCCCGTGGATTGCAAGGGTTGCGCTTGCACAAGTATTGGCGCTTGGCGCTTTTGTGGACCCAGTGCTCCGGGTGTGAGTGTCTAAATTTTAGACGTCGCATCCCGAGCAAACCCAAAGGTTTTCCTTTGATTGGGCCACTCTCAATTTTCTTCTATTTGGTCCAAAATGCTCTCTTGAATTTTCAAAACTTCAGATTTGAATCTTGAATAATGAAAAGCATTCACTTTTCCCTTTTCTAAGTTTTAGATCTTGCTACAAAGAATTTTTGGATATGAGTTCTCCTTCTTCTTCTTTCTTTTTTGAATCTTGAAGAGTAAGGAGGGAGACAAAAAACTCTCCTTCTTGGAATTTGATGAAAAATGCACTCTGTTTTCAATGGGTTTGAGACTTCAATGAGTTTGAGATCTAAAATATATTTACTTTTTGAGAAAGAAAAGATTTTCTCCAAATTTAATTGAAGAAGAAGAACCTTGAGCAGAGAGAGCAGAGGTTTAAAATCCTAAAATGACATGGGAATGAAAGTTCTTATTGATTTCTTATTATGCTTTTTTATATAGCTTTTACATTTTACATTTTGCACCTTGGGCTTTCCAAAATGACTCTTTTTCCTCTCACATATCTATGCTCTCATCTCTTTTACATAATTTGGTTTTATGTCCATTCTTCTTACATTTATTCCTAAAAATTATATTTAAATTTATTTATTACATAACTATTTTATCCTCATGGCATAGGATCGGCCCCCATGCTTGGTTTTGACTTGGGCTCGGACCCACTTGGCTTGGATTTGGGCCTGCTTATTTAGGCTTGGGCCAGCTTATTTGGGTGTTGATATTGACTTTTTGATTTTGACTTTGACTTTTTTGGACAAAAGAGGTGTAAATTTTGAACCCTAATAAAGTATCTCTATCAATGAATGCACACCACGCGTGTGGGTCGTGTGCATGAAATTGATGGATTTTCTTTCATGGATCTGACTAGGTTCCCTTTTAGTGATGTGGAGATTGATGTCCCGAAGCGGAGCATGATTCCGATGCAGGGTTTGATTTTCCGAGACGGAGAATGATTCCAACACGAGGGCAGACTTTCTGAGGCCGAGCATAATTCCAACGTGAGGCTTGATTTTCCGAGGCGGAGCATGATTCCAACGCCGGGGCAGACTTTCCAAAATGGAGCATAATTCCGGCAAGGATTGATTTTGAGATGGAGCTTAATTCCGACGCGGCAGGCAGAGCTTGATTCAGATAGGGGGTGATTCTAAGACGGAACTTGATTTCAACGTAGAGATTGCTTCCGAGGCGGATCTTGATTCCGAAAGGTAAAGCCTTCCGAGGCGGAGTATGATTCTGACTTGAAGGCAGTTGGTTTACTTGGTTGATTTGATTTGCTTGGCTTCTGCACTGTTCGGTAGGACTTATTGAGCATAGAAGTATTGCCGGGTGGGATTTTAATTTGATCTGTTTGATTTGTGTCTTATTCGGCGGGACTTTTGAATTTGAGTTGAGATTTGAATTTGAGTTTGGAATTTGGCATCAGTATCGCTACACTGGAATATGATACCAGGAATGACTCATCATTTATCTTTGGAGGCTTAGGAATTTGGATTTTTGTTTAGCGACAGCATTGCTATACTAGAGTATGGTACTATGAGCAACTCATTATTTGCCATTTGGAGGCTTTTATTTTTTCCCAGTTTAACGACTTATGGGTCACCAATTTCTAGTTTAACGACTTAGGGGTCTTTATTGTTGGGAATTGAATCAGGACTTAAAAGTCCAGATTTTGGGAGTTGAAATTTGGAATTTGTCTGGATTTTATCCAGGATTTGCATTGAGTTGAATTTGAAATTGAGGATTTTGAATAAAATTCGAATTAGAGTTGGAGATTTTGAAGTTGGGAATGGATTTTGGAGTTGGAATTTGGATTGTGTTTTGATTGGAATTTAAAGATTTTGAATGGAATTTGGATTGGCGTCAGTATCGCTACACTGGAATGGTATCAGGAGCGACTCATCATTCGCCATTGGAGAATTGAGAATTTGAATTTTTGGTTGATATCTGCATCGCTAACACTGAAGTATAGTTTCAAGAGCGAATCATCATTTGTCTTTGGAGGATTTGGATATTTGTATTTGGTTGGCGTCTGCATCGATACACTAGAATATAATACCAGGAGAAACTCATCATTTACCTTTGAAAGGTTTTTTGTATGAGTTTGCACCCTTGTGGGTTTTCACATGCCCGCCGTCAGCCTCGCTGTTTTTACTCACGAAACCTTTTAAGATTTTCTTTCGTGCCCTTTTTCCTTGTGGACTGAATAGTTTTTTTGGTCTTCCAGTTTAACGACTTAAGGATCAATATTGTTGGGAATTGAATTAGGACTTAAAGGTCCGGATTTTAGGAGTTGATATTGGATTTTGTCTAGATTTCAGTTACGATTTGGATTGAGTTGGATTTGAAGTTGAGAATTGGATTTTGAAGTTGAAATTTGGATTGTGTTTTAATTGGAATTTAATGATTTTGAATAGAGTTTGGATTGAAAGTTTGGAATTTTAGGAATTTGAAATTTTGTTGGTGTCTGCATCGCTGCACTAGAATGGTATCAGGAGCAACTCATCATTTGCCGTTGAGAGAATCTGAGATGTTTATTTATATATACATATATATTCCCAATTTAACGACTTAGGAGTCAAAATATTTTTTTTTTATTTTTTAAGTTTGCTTCCTTTTGGGATTTCACAAGCTCGCGGGTAGTCTTGTTGTTTTTACTCACAAAACCTTTTCAGGTTTTCATTCGTACCCCTTTTCTTATGGACTGACCCTTTATTTCATTTCTTTTCTTTTTTATTTCTCAGTTTAATGACTTAGGGGTCAATTATCTCCGATTTAACGACTTAGGGGTCGTTATTAGGCTTATTCTTTATTTGGCCTTGTTGACGCCTTTTTATAGAGTTATTTGAGCTTCTTAGATTATGAGTTTGATCGAACTGAATTGATGGCCGAGACTACAGACTTTACTTGATTCTTTCTTTTGACCTTGGGCTTGAGGAAGCTTTAGTATTTCTTTTTCTTTTGGACAAGTGTATGTACCACGAAGGTTGTGGCAGGTTTAATTCATTTCCTGGGGTGGACGATTGAGTTGTTTGCTCCCAGAAGATTTCAGCATTCGTTTGTATAACATTAGCGGTCGAAACATTATTGGTCGCAAGCATGCTGGTAGACTGTGAGATTTTTTTAGGCCGGTCTGATGATTTGGCTCATTGGAGTCTCCACGACAGGGACACTGTTATTCCCTGCTTCCCAGTAAACGGAAACGATGACGTAGCAAGCCCACAACATATTTACTATAGGAAGATCATTTCCCTTAATAAATACATTAAGCATAAATAAGAAATATAACAATGTGCAGGAATAGACATGAGATTTAAACTTTATCAACTTTATTTACATTCAAAATTGATAAATGAGTTCACCTGAAAAAAATACAAGAACAGAAATGCCTAAACAGGTGGAATACATAAATTGAAAGAAGAGATAAGTTAAGTTAAACTAATGTAGTGGTCTAATCGTAATCCCCTGCAATCGCTTCTATTTCCTCAGTCTCTAGACCACCTGACGATCATCTAAAAGAAGAAAGAGATGGGTGGATGCCCGTCAGCGAGCTTTTGCTCGGTAAATCCCCAAGAAAAGGTGTGAAGTATAAAGTATAATGAAAAATTGGAAATGGATATTATAAAGAAATGGACTAGGAGATATGGTGTTTAAACATGTCATTTAATATAAGCACAACATGACAGTTCTATATAATATGGAAAAGTAATATGAGCATAGTATAGCATGGTCGTATAGTGTAGGTATAATGAACATGAAGTGCATGTAAGTGTCTTAAAATGGTCTCTCCAAGAGTAAACTAATCTAACGTAAGTTCAAGGGTGAATGCCAACCAATATCAAGAGTGTTCTCGAACCCAACAGGCTATAATCCAGAGGTAAGGAACCACAGGTCTGAATCAAGTGTTAGTAACAGGACTTCAACCTAGTGTCAAAATATTCCAAATTCAACAGGTTATATGATTCAGGAGTAAGAAAATATGGGCCCTCATGATAGATTGCTTGTGTTAGTAGACATGCATTCATGATCTAGGGGGACTCCTGAGATTTCGTTGGATTCGCACTTGAACTATCCAAACACCCCGTGTATTCTAAATTACAGTTAAAGTTACCAGTTTTGCTTGAATTCATGAATACATCAAGTTGCAAAATTCAATTCATGTCAAGATCAAGTATTCGTGTCAAGTGTTCATGTATTCATGTCAAGTTGTATTTATGGTTCGAGTTAAGTCGGTTCAAGAGTCGACATTGTGTTCAGGCATTTATCTTAAGTTCAAGTGTCAAGTTCTGGTTCATGTTTAATTTCCAGTTCGAGTTCGAGTTTAAGTTCAAATTCAAATATGAGTCATGTTCGAGTTTGTATTCAGGTTATATTCATTTCATATTACTATATTTAAATCTTTTGAATACCTTTAATCTTGTAAACTGTCAAGTTTAGAAATAATTGGACAACCACTGCACATGGACGGCAGGATTTGTGTCTTTTTTCAAGATGATTGCCATTGATAACTCCGTTAATTTGCAGTATTGTCTAATATGAATATGCAAGTACTCACTTTCTTCGGCTCCCTAGGGCTAAAGAGAAATGATACGTCTTAAACCTAAATTAATCTAGTGTCCTTAAAGATTTATTCAAGATGTTTACATTATGTTTACAGTGTTTGCATTTCTTGATAGGGTTTTATGAAAATGTTTTAATATTGTTTAAAAAATAAACCTCGACAGTGATTTATGATATTAAGAGTTTTTATAAAAATGTATTTTAGTTTCAATGGAATTTTAGTGATAAAACCTAGTTTTTAAAAAAGTTTATGGTATTTTAATGAAAACTATACTTTGAGAAACTTGATGGTAATTTCTTGAAATTTTAATCTTTCATTTAAAATTAGTTTTCATAAACTATTTTATTTAGATATACGAGTTTATGACTCGAGGGTTTTTATCCAATTATTTAACTTGTTTTTAAAAGGTCGTATTTTCTTTTATAACCGTATTTTATTCCTTTCAAAACCGAATTTTCCGTGAGGAGTTCTGCATCTCACTTTACCATCCCAAGGTTGTGCGATAACCCGCACCATCTACAAACGGCTCCCCTAGCGAGGGTTGTAGAGCCGTAATTGCAAAGTATTTTAATTATCGTTAATTTATCGTATCTTAAACATGAGAGTATTTTAGCGAAATACTTTTGTTTGTGACAAAGAATGATCATGCTATTTTTTGCATATGTACGTGTGGGATAGGTCGTTACCCCGTGCGAACTAAATGATCATGTCACAAGATCTAGTAATTTAACCATAACTAATTAAACAAGGTATTTTTACGTTACATGCATTCTAGTGTAGTTTTAATAATAGAAAATTCATTTTACAGTCATATAATATGTAGGTGAAGCATGATACGTAATGATGGTATGAAGGTCAGTGAAAATTCTTTGTTAACATTAGCATGAAATTATAATGGATAAGTCAAAGTTTTACAATATTTAATTTAAATGTGAAATTAACCACTAAAAGCCATATTTTGATGGTGATGTAAGAAGGGGCAAAAAGAATGAGTCAAAAAGGTTGGGACTTACGAATCTAGATGTAGGAGAGGAAAGAGAAAGGAGATAGAGATGGAGACTTACTCGACAACCATTCGTACTCATACGAGCGTTGGAATAGAGAGAAGTAGCCTCGGTTTGCATAATCGAGACCGTGAATGCGATTAAAGGGCGAGCTCGATCTACCAACGTCACTTAGACAAGTTGTGGAGCAACGGAGAGGAAGGAAAAAGCTTGAGGGAATGACGACGCGAGATGGAAGAAACGTGCTCGACTCCTTGAAGGAACTTGAGTGCATGAGAATTTGAGAAAGAATATAGATTTGAGATTGTGGTATGCCTAGGAGAAGAGTTAGGATTGGTCAAGATATTTATAAGAGAAAAAGTGAGGAGTATGGTAAGTTAAAATGAGACATTAAAATGATATAAAAGAGTGTTAATGGGGTATATGAAGGTTGAAAGTTCTCTATTTAATTTTAGGAAAATTAAATAGGAAAAAGGAGTAGAAGGAGCTGTAGGGGTGCACAGGCGAAGCACGAAGTTGATTGGGGAAAATCCAACCGCCGGTAGCGGCCATATGGGAAAACTGGCGGCCAAGATAAAGAGTTGGGTCTCAGGGTTCGTGCAGTGCATTTATCTGGGTATTTATGTATCATTATTGTTTGATATATTTGCAACTCTTTGTTTCTTCATGTAATGCACGTGCAATTCTTGGGCTTCCGAAAAATTAAAAAGAAAAATATTAAAAATAATTGAAACTGATGTATTCGAACTTGCAAGCTAAAGAACAGCAGTTGAGAGGCTTAATAAGTGAGCTACGAGTTATTTCTTGTATATAAGTTATCAATAATAACTTATAACTCGAAACTAGAATAGAAATACACTCTTTAATTAATGTTGGATCAATAAAAGTGTATAGGAATTTTAGGGTCATTACAGACGTTGATGGAGATTGAAGAGAATATGTGGGCCTGAATCGGATCGGATGTCCTGCCTCTTGTTGCATGAGGCTTGACGGGAGAATCACTTTGGTGGTAGTCTTAATTGTGTATGCGACGGTGTTCGTGTTGGAAGCTAAACTTGTTTTCCCGGAAAATTAACATACATTAGTTTAAAGTCATTTCAGACAACTTGAAAACTTGAGAAATTTTAGTTTAACGTCTTTTCGGACATGACTTGAAAGCTTGAGAAATTTTAGTTTAATATTATTTCGGACGTGAACTTATGGAGCAGGTATGTGAAGTGATTCTTTATTGGCATTTAAACACAATGTAGAAGCGAAGAATGACGAGTGGATCTTGGTCGTCATCCGTTATTTGCAACTAACAAGCATTCAAAATGCCATCGTTGTTGATTATTGTTAAAAGTTGTTTGTTGTTGAAAACTGATGATCTGGATGAAAGAGCATGGTTTCGTATATACAAAGTATGCTTGGCTAAGTTCGCTTGACTCGAGAGATGGGAGGAGAGATGGGTCCCACCGGATGTATCGGAATCTTTAGAGTATTTTACGTCATCCTATCGAGATAGGAATGTGGTAGCTTGTCAGGAATGTACAGATTTACCCTGCCCGAGATAGACAAGGGTTTGTTGATTGTGGGGATTCTAATTTCTGGCAGCTGCGGAAAAATCTGTCATTAATTACCCCTCGCTTTGAGGCAAGAGATGCTCCGATTAACAGGTCATATGGGTCATGCGAACTCAGCATGCAATATTTTCATGTCATGTTTTGAAAACAGTTTTGAGGGTGCTTGACGCTTGCGTCCGTAGATTGCATATGTGGCGTTTGGCGCTTGAGATTGCACGGGTTGCGCTTGCACAAAAAATTGACGCTAGCACCACGTATGTCGCACATGCCTTTGCACAAGCGCTTGCGCCCGTGGATTGCACGGGTTGCGCTTGTGCAAAGGATTGGCGCTAGCGCCACGTATGTCGCATGTGCCTTTGTGCAAGCGCTTGTTCCCGTAGATTGCACGGGTTGCGCTTGTCTCTTGGCACTCACGCCCGTGGATTGCACGGATTACGCTTACACAAAAGATTGGTGCTAGTGCCACGTGTGTCGCACGTGTATTTACGAAAGCGCTTGCGCCCGTGGATTGCATGGATTACGTTTAGCGCTCGCGCCCGTGGATTGCACGGGTTGCGCTTGCGCAAAAAAAATGATGCTTGGCGTTTTTGGGGAGCCGGCGCTCCTGTTGTGGGCGTCCAAATTTTAGGCACCGCATCCTGAGGATTTCCTAAGGTAGAAACCTAAAGCCTTTCTCTTTGATGGGGCCATCTTCAATCTTCTCCTATTTGGTCCAAAATACTCTCTTTAATCTTCAAAACTTCAGATTTGAATGTTGAATAATGAAAATGATTCTCTTTTTTCTTTTCCAAGTTTTAGATCTTCCCACAATGGGGTTTTTGGAGATAGGTTTTCCTTCTTGTTCCTCTTTCTTTTTTGGATCTTAAGGAGGATGAAGGAGGGAGACAAAAATCTCTCCCTTTTGAAATTTGATGGAAGATCCACTCTCTTTTCAATGGGTTTGTGATTTAAAATTTATTTAATTTTTAAAAAAGAGAAGGTTTTCTCCAAATTTAATTGAAGAAGAAGAAGAATCTTGAGGGGAGAGAGAGAGGGAGTAGGCTCAAAACTCTAAAATTATATTGGAATGAAAGTTTTTATTGATTTCTTGTTATGTTTGACTTATATAGGCTTTACATTTTACTTTTTGTCTTTTGGCTTTACAAAATGACACTTTTGCCTCTCTCATGCCTATATACTTATTTATTTATGCACATAAGTCATGAGTTTTTATATAAGTTGGCTTTATACCCATTCTTCTTACATTTATTTCTAGAAATTACATTTAAATTTATTTATTAAATAATTCTTTTATTCTCATGGGTAATGGTCCGACCCTTATGCTTAGACTTGACTTGGGTTCGGGCCCACTTGCTTAGATGTTGATCTTGACTTTTTGGACAAAAAGGGTGTAAATTTTGACTCCAACAGTCCACCCCTTCACGAATGAAGCAGACAGAAAGCTTATTGGCTTATTCATGTAACGCTTTTGATGAAAGAGAGCCTCAATATATATATATATATATATATATATATATATATATATATATATATATATATATATATATATAATTTTATTTTACGGCACTGACCCGTAAGTCCTAACCCATGCAGACATTACACACACTCTATAACTTTTTAAAAATAAATAAGTAAATAATTATATCGTTTAGGGAATTTTTCCGATAATCGGTAAAATAAACCGTATTTTTCCGTAAAACTTAATTATAATTATTTTTCATCATAGACTCAAATACGCCTATTTTAACAATGTAATTACTAGAAATTAGTATTTATTTGGTTACTTATAAAATTTTAGTTTACTTAAATAATTTTCCTTCATTAATTATTTTAAGTATTATTATAAGCTTTCACTAATACTTTTAATTAATGATAATTACAAAATTAGAATGGGTTAATACAAGTTTTGTGCATCATGACACATTAAACAAAAATGCAACGTGTTGTATTGAAATGAAAAGAAATTTTCAAGATGGTTTTAGAAAATATAAAAGAAAAAGGCTTTAATTATGAAAATGAATTAAATAGAAATGAGGTATGGTTGCATTTTAATTTGTTTCAAACCTCACTCACACACATTCCTTCACTCTTCCTTCATGGGCCGAGCCCATTCTCAGCAGCCCCCCCCTCTCTCTCCAATCACTTTCACTTTTAATTTCATTTAAAATAAAATATTAAATGAGAAGAATAAAGAATTGAGTTTGAGTGTTGGCTTGAGAGCTTTTCCACATACTTCTACACTCTTCACTCTCTCCCCCCCCCCTTTTCTTAAAGCTTCTGTCGAGCCCCCCCCCCCTTTTGCAGCCCCCTTCATTTCTTCATCTTAAATTCTCTTCAAAATTCTTCAAAAATGCTTCAAAATCTACATAAAAACCTCACTAAATTCCTAATTTAAGTCTTACCCAATTTTCTTTAGCCAATTTAGTTTGTTTTGAGAAGCAAGAATACATCTTTGGAGGCAAGATTGTATGCTAGATCTCTTGATTTTGAGGTATAATTTTAACCCTAGTGTTTAATTGTAGGTTAATTACTTCAATTTAATTAATTTCAGTGTTTAATTATGGTTCTATATTCAAACTTGAAATTTCAAGAGAAGGGGTTTTGAGGTAGGTTATGATTTTTATCACTCAATTATGATTATAAAATGTAGTTTAACATGTCATGACATGGAAAACTTAATCTAGTTGCTAATTTGTAAATTGTTGCATTTAAATTGTCCTAATTATGATTTTTGTAAAACTATGTTTTTATAATTAATATAAATAGAAGAGATAAAATTTTAGAAATGGTTTATGTGACTTAATTGAGTTATTTAGTGAGCATTGTGGCCACTAGATTAGTTAAAATATCAAGATTTGTATTAAAACGGTTAATGACTGCTTACTAGGTTTTTTTGGAAATTTATCGATTTGAATTAAGTTAAGATTTTGATGACCTACAACTAAATCCCTAAAATATTTAATGTGTTGTGAATGCGCAATTGATGCGATTTGGGTTTTAAGCTTGGTGTTTTTCACGTAGTGACCCTAGTTGTAGTTTGTGGCGTTGTCGCAAGCGCGTTTGTGCGCCAGGTGCGTGCGCGTTTAATTAGCGCGCGTTGTTTGACTTGTGTCAATTGTGTCCGCGACTATTCGTATATTATCCTCATAATTGCTTGTATGTGATTCTAGGATCGGTTGCAGAGGCATCGGACGCGGCGCGGAAAGACATGGCGAATATCAGATCAGTTTAGCCGAGGCGTCCCGGTGAGTATATGTATACATCTATGGGGGGATCGTCTGGATGGCTCGAGCCGCCCGACGGTTTAGTATTACCTATAGTATTTACATTATATGCGTAGTTTCCTAATTAGCCATCTCATTGCATCACATCGTTATATATGTGTGTGTGTGTGTGTGTGTGTGATACCATCTCATAGGATACTTTCACCATTACCATTGGTTCTTGCCGCACTGCACTATTTATGCGAACATACACGCCATTGGTAATTCCCATGTCACGAATACTATAGAACTTGCTTAGAATAGATATTTGTGCATTTGCATAGTATATGATTCGTATATTTATACCTGCATTTTCATCTCATCAAATGGATACGTAGGATTGTTAATCAAGTATACATACTTCATTGCATCATGATTTATGCATAGCTTTTGGCCGTATTTCGTATGGTATAAACTACCGTATCATAGATTTCCATCATCACCGGCATATTTATATATTGTGATTCTTGTCGAGAATTTCAGTATTTATGAGATTTCTGGATTTTGGGGAAAACCGCAAGAATTTTATAAAAACTCATTATCATTTTAAAATGCAAGTTGCGGTTTTCTCGTGATATATGGGTCGTCCACCATGAGTTTTCCTGTTTTCCGTTGGATTTCGAGACCCGATTCGAGGAGTGGAGGAACCGTCTCAGGTACATGGTGGGCCCGGTATGGTACCCCGGGGCGAGATAGATATTTCGTGGAGATGACGATGAGCCTGGCAAGGGCACGGACTATCTACCGGTGATGTCTGGCGCGGTGGATATCCGGAGGATACCGACCATTGTCATGGGATTTGATGATATGGGCCGATCCGGACTAACGGAGCCCGAGATATTGAGATTTGTGATACAGAGATATTGTGACATTTAGATGTCGAGACATTGAGATATATGTATTTTTGTGTCGATACTTGACACGGATTTCTGTTGATTCGTGGATATTACTTCAGTTATTTCATATGAGCTTTTTCTAAGATAAAAATAAATATTTTCTCATACCAGATATGTTCAGGTTTCGGGTATTGATTATGCATTCATGTTGCATTCATGCTAATGTATTGTAAGTTTTTCTCTGGAGTTTTTAGGGCATATCGGTATATATAGGGTGTGGCGCATTGCGTGCATACTTACAATAGCCTTATTAGATATTACTTACTGCTCACGAGTTGGCAATTCATCCACGTTGTGCCACAGTATTTTGCAGGTCTGACCCATCAGCGTAGGAACGACAGGTGTACTTTCTAATTCCGTTTCTCTTGCTTCGGCTTGCAGCTTGCTCATGGTGGGTTGCAAGGTCTCACGAGTTGGCAATTCATCCACGTTGTGCCACAGTATTTTGCAGGTCTGACCCATCAGCGTAGGAACGACAGGTGTACTTTCTAATTCCGTTTCTCTTGCTTCGGCTTGCAGCTTGCTCATGGTGGGTTGCAAGGATATCTTATTTTCACTTGTATATTACCTGTATCTAGTACTTGTATATTGGACTAGACGGTGAGATTTAAGACTTGTAATTGTGGTTTGGTGTCGATACTCACTTGAGCCAACGTGATACTTTTATACTTCCATGCTTATTTCGCATTATATGATATTTTCATTGCATGTGGTTGTGACTCCGCCTTTGGCGAAGAGCTAGCTCCCGCTTGGGGATGCCTTTACTGTTTTATATGTATTTTCATGTGTTGTACCCGTTTGGGGGCCAGTATTTACAAAGGAGACTCTGCCGAAATTTTCGGGAAATTATGATGTTTTTAAAAAAAACAAATGTTTAGTGCAACTTATTTTGTTTTAAATCGTTTTATTTTAATAAGTTTTCATTCACTTTATATCTTTATTTGGTTTAGATTTCTGGGTTTTAGCTTACTTAGATTACGTTACGCTTTTAGACGTTTCGTAATTTAAGTGTCAGTCACGTTCCGTACTTTCGGATCGTGACACACACCCAGAGGCTCACAAATTTGCCCCGAAAGCTATCTCAGATAGAATATGGATTAAGGAATTTCATGGTACAGAAATCACAACATAAAGGACGTAATCATAGCTCATGCAATACGGAGGTGGTGGAAAAAAAGAAACTGTCTCCTTGGCCGCTCTGAGACAGTGGATACAAATAAACTAGCTAAAGGATTCTCTTTTCCTAATTGTGGAACAACTATCCCTTCATAACCCCATCTCTAATGAAGGTTTTTGATAAATCAATATAATTATCTAAAGAGCCATTGGTTTTAAGGTTTAAATTAGGATCCTCTGTTATTTTTCTATCAATAGAACCTTGCTCTTGCCCTTTTAGACCGTTGGATTCCCTCTTTGACCTCACCAAATCCTGGGCCCCATGTTTTATACTAATCTCGACCGTCCAAATTTTAGTGGAAAGAAAAACAATATCAGAGGATCCGGATTAGGTTTTAAGTGTTTAAACACAACCAATAACCATTGGTTTGTTAAGTCTCAAAGCTTTGTAAACTTGTAGAGGCAAGGAGCCAATTTACTCCACTCTCTTTTTTTGCCCCTATTGAGATCACCCGTTGATATTTGAGCTTGAAACAAGCCACTCTAGTACTAAAAAAATAACTTGTGATTGATTTCTATTTTGATTGTAGCAAGGTCTCATGTGGGGACCATACAAAAAAAGTGCACAGGGATTTTTTTATCATTTGTGAGGTAGAGATGTTTCTTTTAATGATTATGCGAGGATTCTACGTGCCCTGTTGCATGTGATACTACAGAATTAAGTAATGGAGTTCAATGCCCCTCTACTCCCTTGTTTCGCAATTTATGTGCAAATTATTTTTATTTAAAGATGTAATTAATATAATTTAAGGATGCAACGCATCTGGATAGAAGAGAGAGAGAGATGAGATTTTTCTGATATTTTTAGATAGCTTTGTAGGGCCAATATCTTTATTTCTTTCTATCTTATAACCCGGCACATGCATTCGGTATATGAAATAGGTTCTCCAACTGAAGAGTTTTTGAGGGAAAAATGAATGGCAAAAGTTTCCACCCAATATTATGAAAAATGACTGGCAAAAGGTTCACCTGCATCCCTCGCTAGGATCTTTCTGGTTCCTAACGAGGGTATGGACATTTATCGTTACACATTCTCTACTTTTCCCCACTTTCCACTCAATATTACCAAAGAGGATGCCTCTCGACTTCTCCACGGTAATAACTATCCTCATTTGTTTAATGATTCTCTCACTCAAACTCTTGCACCATAAGCCCGTGTCTTAGCATTTCTTTTAGGTCATACAGTGCATCCTAAATCTGGTGGTCGAGATAGAATCACACTAACACACAAAGTTCTTACATATTATGTGTTGGTTCGAATCAAAGTCAATCTTCCTTTGTTTATTATCAATTTGATATGGAGTTTTCCAAATTCTAAATCTAATCTCTATTACGGTAAAGTGATCACAAAGATCATTGAATATGCCGATATCAATCCCACTATTGACTTCTCTATTCAATCCGTCAATAAACATTTCAGTTTCTATCACAAGAATTAATGAGTTCATGCAGGTCAGTTCTGTATGAAATCTTAAACAAAATACCATAAGAATTAATGAATTCAACAAATATTTACATTCCTTGCATTTCAAATTTCTTGAATTTATCTTAATCTGTCTTTTTTATCAAGGTGATGGATTCTCCCAACAATACCAGCACTAACGTCAATGGAAACAGAACACCGCCTACACTACCATCTCCACCTACCGTTACAGCGCCTATCAACGAACAGACTATGCTTCTCGAAGGTATCAAGAGCCTATTGGAGGGACAGCGGGAGCAGACAACCCTCATACACTAAGGACCTGCTCGCCCTGAGGCGGAAGCACCCGGAGTCAAGCAGTTCTGGGCATTGCACCCAAAGAACTTCTCGGGTAAAGAGAGCCCGCTTGAAGCAGAAAAATAGGCTCAAGCGATTGAGAATGACCTGGCAGCGGCTCAAGTACCAGATATATCTTGGGTAAGAGTTGCTAAGTTGCAACTGACAGATAACGCCAGGGTATGGTGGAAGGCAGAGGAGAGCTGTCTCGAACAACCAATAGAGTGGAAAACATTCTGAGACCTCTTCGACGCAAAGTACATTCCGGAGACTGTCCGTTTTGCCATGGAGCAGCAATTCATCCATCTACAACAAGGCTCGATGTGGGTCAGGTCTGTGGATGAATATGATACTGAGTTTACCATGCTCGGCAAGCACACTATGTTAACATATGAATCTCTTTGTGTTTTGATTATTTTATAAAACCGTATTTCAAATATACCATGTGATTACTAACCATGTCAGATTAGTCAAAGTGCTACATAACCGGTGTTATTCAAGCATAAGGACGCTCAATATCGCAACTGGCATCTTAAGACATTCAAGACTCAGACGCACTCAATACGCATTCAAAGGCTACAAACGGAGAAGTCGCACATCGAAAACAGTCAAGATTTTTCTATTTTATTTGAGTTTAGAGTCAAGTCGATCTCAAAATGGTTAGAATTAAAATTTTCTATTTCAATTCCAAAACACCAAAATTCATTTTAAATTTTCTTTTAAAATTCAAAGTATGTATCTGAATATATCAGATATGGACGTCCCTTATGGATGTCCTACAGACGTCTATGGTGGACGTCCATTACAGGTTTTGAAAATTTTTCAAATTTCGGTTTTGATGGGATTTTTGAATTCCTAATGGTTATAAACCGCTACAAACTGTCGTACCTTTTTGGGACAGTTGTAATAACCGTCCCAACCTTCCATTTTCATAATTCTATATATAGAACTCATTTTTCAAGTTTTCACAAAAAAAAAATTCTTTAACGTTTTTATTCTTGAGTTTTGGTGAAAACTTTTCTCTCTTATTATCAAGTTTTTTTACTATTTTTCAGAGAGTAGATCTTTCTAAAACCATTAGGATTTTCTATTCTTATGGAAAAGAAAGATCTCTAAAAGTTTCGACGAATTGATTGTTTTTTAAAACTTATTTAATCTTGAAAACTTCTTCGATTTTGATTTTAAACTTTTGTTAATCTTCAAAATACAATCCCGCATCTCCTTGAATCAAATTTTGAATTTATCATTTTGAGATCGTTAGGATTGTTATATTTGGTTTATTAAGATTGTAAAATCTTATCTTGTATGACCTAGTAAAGAAAAGTCTAAGATCTTCACATTGTAAAGGTTTGGAATTGAGCCTGATAAAAAATCTAGGTGATTCACAGCCTGCAATTGTAAAGATTCGGATCTGAGCCTAGTAAAAGATCTGGGTTTCCCCACCTGCAAGGAGTCACGGGATAGTGTGTTGAATCCTGAGCAGGTGTTCTCAGGCGAGGATTAGCTACAGGGTTGATGAACCTATGACAATCCTCTGTGTCTATTTACTTTTTGTGATTACGTGATTATGATAGTTTGGTATTTTAGATTTTCTTTATTCCGCTGCATAATTTCTGTGTTTCGAAAAAATTACTCTGTGTTTGCCATAAACCCTTATTCACCCCCTCTAAGGTTGTTTTCACACTATAGTTTCAGGTTAAATTTTTCTATCTCACTTAAACATTACTAACACAAGGTCGTAACAGGTTCGCTGCACACCTCATTCCCACTGCAGACATCCAAGCACAGAGATTCCAGCAGGGGTTAGACCCTGAAATCTAAGTTGCACTGGCTATAGGAGATTTCCCAACGTACGAACTCACTTTGAAGGCTGCCCGACGCTATGAGATAGTTGTGAAGAAGAAGGGCATGCCACAGTCGGTCGGTGTGAAACGGCCTGTGCACCAAATCACAGGAGAGGTCTTTTTCAACGGACCATCTCGGGGGCCTGGAGGTTCGTTCGCTACCAATAAACTAGACTTTTGCAACTACTGCAAAAGAACATGGCATATAGGGAAGAACTGCCATAGGGCGAACTACTTGTGCTTGATTTTTGGGTCTTCGACTCACACTATCGGAGCATGCCCCCAGAACCGAGGGACTGATAACCCCTAGCTCGACCGACAATCCAAACTCCTCCTACCTAGTTAGCTTTACCAGATCTAACTCCCTACACCCAGACTGCTCAACCAGGCACAAAGGAACGTGCTGCGACACCAAGCATTCACTATGTCGGTCGAAAAGGCCGAAGCTACGGATTAGGTTATCATTGGTAAATCTCTTTTTTCTTTCCTTTCAAGTCATTTTAATTTCTAACTATCTATATTTTTACTTGTTATACCTAAACCTATCCCACACGACTTAGGTACAATCTTAGCAGCCACCCTATCTGCACTCACGCTCTTCGATATTGGGGCATCACATTGCTTCATGTCGCAACGGTTCGTAAGAACTCATGCAATCCCAGCTAAGCCACTCGTATCCAGCCGGAATGTCAGTTCAAAAAATGGCATTCTAAAAGCAACCTTAGGATACGATCTGTGTCCAGTGGTCTTCTACAGTCGAGAATTCTATGCAGACTTCAAGGTACCGGACATACCGAATTTCGACGTGGTCTTAGGAATGGACTGGCTGGGAGCTTTCTTTGCTACTTTTGACTGTCGCCAAAGGAGGATAGTGTTTGAAATACCAGATCATCCAGTGTTCTATTTCAAAAGCAGAGACCGTACTTTGGATCCTAGCATATACCGAGCAAAACCAAAGAAAGCAGAGATTGCAGCGTTGCAAGCGGGAGGGTTGAAGCCAGAGGTTGTCAGAGAATTTGAGGATGCATTCCCTTAAGACAAAGAAGGTTTGCCTCCTGACTGAGCTCTAGAGTGTGGCATTGATTTACAACCCGGTGCAAAGCCTGTAATAAAAGCTCCATACCGTTTAAGTCTGGAAGGATTGAAGAAGCTTCGTATCCAGTTAGACGAACTCCTAAAAAAGGTTGGATCATACCCAGTACCTCAAGTTGGGGATCCCGGTTAGACGAACTCCTAAAGAAAGGTGTTACTAGTAAAGAAGAACGAAGGTACTTACCGGATGTGCATGGATTACCGGGCACTGAACAATGTGACAATCAAGAACAAGTATCTGTTATCTCGCATCGACGACCTTTTCGATTAACTAAGTGGATCTTGTGTCTTCTCTAAGTTGGATCTTCGTTCAGGCTATCATCAAGTAAAAGTTAGGGAGTCCAACATTTAGAAAACGGTGTTTAGGACTCTTTATGACCGTTATGAATATCTTGTAATGCTATTTGGAGTGACCAATGCACCAGCTATTTTTATGAACATGATGAACCAAGTTTTCCATGAGTACTTAGACAGGTTTGTTATTATCTTCATCGACGAAATCCTGGTGTATTCCAAGAATCGAAAAGAATAAACCGAGCACTTACGCATTGTTCTGGAGATACTACGACCGCATTAGCTCTATGCCAAGTACAACAAGTGTGAATTATGGCTAGACCAGGTCAGATTTCTCGGACACATCGTTTCAGGCGAAGAAATTTCTGTGGATCCCGCTAAAGTGTCAGCTGTCAGCGAGTAGATGACACCAAGGTCGGTCAAAGATATAAGAAGTTTCTCGGGCTTAGCAGAATATTATAGATGCTTCATTGAAGGATTTTCAAAGATCGCAGCACCCCTGACCAAGTTTACATGTAAAGACGAAGTATTCGTGTGGTCAAAAATATATGAAGAGGCTTTCGTAGAACTCAAGTCGAGGTTAATCTCTGCACCTATTTTCGTAATACTGGATCGATCTGGCGGATTTGATGTACATTGTGATGCATCCGGTATGGAATTAGGATGTGTTCTGCATCAGCATAGAAAGGTTGTGGCTTTTGCATCAACACAGTTAAAAATTCATGAGCGCAACTATCCAACACATGATCTGGAATTGGTGGCCGTTTTCTTCGCACTCAAGATTTGGCGTCACTATCTTTTGGGAGAGCGAGTGGATATATACACCAACCACAAAAGTCTGAAATATGTATTTACTCAGAAAGAACTCAACATGCGGTAGAGAAGATGGGTAGAACTCATTCCAGATTTTGACATCAACCTACTATATCATCCTAGAAAGGTGAACGTAGTTCCCGATGCATTTAATCGCCAACCCTCAGCAATGAATCTCACCGCTCAGTAGAAGCTACAGCAAGAACTGCATGGACTCAAGTTTGAAGTAGTTGTGCCAGGTAACACATCATTCTTGATGAACATATAAGTTCAGTCTACTCTTGTCAATCAGATCAAGGCAGCTCAAGTAAATGATGCCAATCTACAAAAGATCTGAGAATAAGTAGAAAGTGGTCTTTGAACTGACTTCATCATCCACGAAAATGGATCCTTGTGATACGGGAGCCGTTTATGTGTGCCAGTCGGCCCTGTTTGAAAAGAGTTGATGAAAGAATATCACGGCTCTCTATATTCTGTACACCCCGGCGGTACAAAGATTTATAAGGATCTAAAGAAGCATTACTGGTGGTATGGAATGAAGCGAGAAGTATCAAGGAGCCTAGCTAATTTCTTAATCTGTCATTAAGTGAAGGTTGAACATCATAGAACCGTTGGCCTATTTTAACCATTATTGATCCCAGAATGGAAATGGCAGTACATTACCGTGGACTTCGTAATTGAACTCCCTCACAGCACGAAGGGTAACAACGCAGTATGGGTTATTGTGGATCGAATCACCAAGTCTGCTCACTTTATTCCATTCAGAGTTGGTCAATTGACCGAGATGTTGGCAAGAAAGTACATGAAGGAGATCATGAGATTATATAGGCTACCTACTTGTATCTTCTCCGACCGAGATATTAGATTCCGATCCCTAATTTGGCAGAGTCTTCAAGATAGTCTGGGAACGAGTTTGAACTTCAGTACGGCGTATCATCCCCAAACAGAATGACAGTCCGAACGAACAATTCAAATTCTGGAAGATATGCTGAGAGCCTGTATGCTAGATTTTGAAGGTTTGTGGGAAGATCACCTACACATTGTGGAGTTTTCATATAACAACAGTTACCAGGAAAGCATTGGGATGGAACCATTCGCAGCACTCTACGGACATAAGTGTCGTTCCCCGCTGAGTTAGGACGACGTTGAAGATTGTGAACTCCTTGGGCCAGAGATGATCGTGGTAACTGTCGATATAGTTCACACGATCAAGGACAGGATGCGCATAGCTTAGGACCGACGGAAGCACTGTTCAGAAGCAAAGCGCCGACATATGGAGTTCCAACCTGGAGAGCATGTGTTTCTGAAGATCTCTCCAAACGGAGGAGTGATACTATTTGGCAAACAGAGAAAGCTTAGTCCAAGCTACATCGGACCGTTCGACAAACTTAAACGAGTTGGAGAAGTGGTGTTCACACCAGAATATTGTATTTAATACCGCTCATTCTTATGCACATTTGTATATAGGTACGTACTTTTGATCCGTGTTTGCTATATGATTACAGGTTACAGGTTCTCAGTCCAGAACAATGCAAATCACATACAATATCTACAGTTATGACAAAATTCAGAATAACTGCCAAAAATAGATAAAATCCAGGTTTCAGTCATCCACACCCGTCTGGTGCCGCTTACCAGTACAAAAGACAAGATCAATTGATGGTCATTCGTGTCTGAGACAAGAACAGAGTATGAGGGTGGTAGCACAAAGATCATGGTGGCACTACGGAACCCGAGGGAGATCAAGATCAAAAGACAAAAAGAGCTGTCATTTTGGACTGTTGTAAATCTGAGAATATTTTGGAACTATTTTGCAAATTTGAACCTGTTAAACAGAAGAAGAAAGAAACATGAGAACCCACATGAAAAACGGCGCACCAATTCCTCCAAACGACCGTGGAAGCACAAAATTTATCCCTATTGGTGGCGGATCCGCGGCCCTATCATAGTGTCTCGCGACGAATTTTCAGGGGTGTTTTTGTAATTGTATATGGGCTCAGAATATAGCTATAGGATTTCATTTCTCTGCCTATATATACTACAGAATTTTTCCAAACCAAGCATGCTTTACTTTCCTTAGGATTAGTTTTAGTTCAGTGTAGTTTTTTTTATTCTTCTTCATTTCTTCTCCATCAAAATGTAGTGAGAGCTTTTGAGTGAATGAATAATGAAGATGAGAGTTTTTTTAACCTTGTATCTTTATTTTCTTGTATTGTATTTTAATTCTTAATATAACTTTTATTACTTGTTTGTTAAAGTAGTAGTTGTTTTTTTCTTCTTCTTTTTTTCTCTTATAATCTCTATTTTAAGCCATGATACTTAATGGAGTTCCTTACTTAGATGAGGGCTCATGTAGTTAGCTTATTATTTTTTCTCATATTATTCTTCCTTTCTTTCTCTTCTTATTTTGTTTTCTTTTCATTATGAGTGAGTAAATTACTCACTTGTTAGGGTTAAGGAAAGGTGGTATGAGGGATGGAAAAATCTCTTGTGTTTCTCTTCACCAAACAACTTGAAATTGAACCTAGACCAAACAAGCACAACCCTCTCTTTTAGGCGAGCTATAAATGACATATAGCCGCGACCTAAGTCGAGAATTTGTTTAGGCACAATACAACGTGACATGTAGTTGTGACCTAGTTGGAGACTTGTTGTGTTTGTGTTTGGCTTAGAGTTGGAAATAAGAACATGAAACAAACGGACAAGGGGCATTGCAAATGGATTTGGCGTTAGAAAGCTTGCTTAAACTCAAAAATACTATTCCTATGTCCTGCTAATGCCCATTACTTCCGATTATTCCAATATCATTTCAATGATGGCACAAGATAAACACAAGATTAATTCATAACTCTACTAACCAACCCTAACCCTAATAAGTTCTCTTGAATATAAACACTTAGGATAGAATTGAACAAACTTGTACATTTTTACTTGACTTATCTAAAATAAGAACAAAAATACATACCATCTCTCCGTGGATCGACTCATACTCAACTGGCTAGCTACAAGCGAAACCGACTTGATTGCGGTAAGTAGAACGCATATCATATCGTGAGTCTTCTACCAATCAAGTGGCGAACCGCTTGTCACTACTAACCTCTTTGGAAGGAGTGCACAATGTGTTCCATATATCCCAGCTACGACGATATGTAAGCGACCCCAGCCACATACTTGATCACTCGGAACTCACTGTTCAAACCGACTTATCTTACGAGCAGAAACCGGTCGAGATACTAGATTGGAAAGAGAAAACATTGAGGAACAAGGTGGTCAAGCTAGTTTGGGTGATATGGAGAAGGGATTTTCCAGGAGAATCAACCTAGGAGAGAGATATTGATATGCATACACGATACCCTCATCTATTTGAAGTTTAGTCCTTTGTATAAATTTCGAGGACGAAATTTTTATAAGGAGGGTAGGATACAACGACCATGAAATCTCTATACAATTGTAACACAGTCAATATATAGAAAGGTGTATTTCAGCCTGACTAGGACTTATAAGTTAATTTTTTTCAATAAAAACAAGAAACAACTTGTAGCTCACTGGTTAAGACTCTCTACTGCTATTCTTTAGCATATGTGTTCGAATCCCATCAGCCCCAATTATTTTTTATATTTTTCTTTTTAAATTTTTGGAAGCCCAAGTGTTGCACGTGTATTATACGAAGAAACAAAAAGTTTCAGATATAACAAACTGGATAAATGAGGTGTTAGATACGATTAACACACAGAGCACGAATCTCGAGGCATGTGGCCAAATCTAGGCCGCCCATTGCTGCAACCGGCGGTTCGATCTTGCCTATTTGCTACCGTGCTTCGCCCGTGTGTCTTTTAAACTACCTTCTACTCCTTTTTCCTATTTATTTTCTCTGAATTAAACCAGAGAACTCACGCCCTTTCATTTTTCTTCATTAACACAATTAAATCCATTTTAATTCGATTTTTATTTTCCTATATTCTTATATTTTACCCTAAATACCACCCCATATCCAAGCTCTCCTCTATTCAGAAAAACTATAGAAAAAACTCTCTCAAAATTCTCTCTAAGTCCCAAGTCCAAGAGAAGTTAAGCCTATTCAAGTGGAGTTGCGATGATCGATCAAGCTTTCATATCTCTTAGTCTCCGTGCTACCAACCGAGGCATCCTCTTCAATCTTGATTAGCGCAACCTATAAGTCCCTTCTTTTTCCTCCTCTCTATCTTTTCATCTCAAACGATACTTAAAACAATATCGATAAAAGTGGAGTTAGGTTTTTTTTTACAATCTCTTTAAGATAATTTTGCCACAATTACCATGCTAATTAAACTATACCAATATTCCTACAACCACCTTAAGATAATGTCATCAATTTAATTTGTTTAAAATTCCGTGCTAAATAAACATGCATCGAAAATTACACAAAACTACCATGAACTTTGCATGCACCCTTTTTTCGCTTTTTTGACATATACTCTAGAAAAATCATGAGGTAACGACCTATCTCACTCACATTCACAATGATTTCATAGAACTATACTTTGGTTATATATTTATTCTAAAAGATAACAATTTCAAGAAAATACCCTCGCTTTTAAAAACATTTTTAAGAATTGTTATTTTTAACACCTTTGCAATTATGCCTCTACAACCCTCGTTAGGGAACCCGTTTGTGTATGGTGTGAGTTATCACGCATCCTTGAGATAGTAGAGTGAGATGCAGAACTTCTTATGGAGAATTCGGTCTCGAAAGGAATAAAAATAAGATTTTAAAGAAATACGATTTTTAAAACAAATTAAATCATTAGAAAATTATATAAATCATAAATCCCTATTTTTTATGAAAACAAATTTTGAAAATTATATTTTTAAATGAAAGATTAAAGTTACACAAAAATACCATCAAGTTTCCAAAAATGGTAGTTTTTATTAAAATACCATAAACTTTAAAAGTTAGATTTTTACACTAAAATACCATAAAATATAAAATACTTTCTTATAAAAAAGTCTTGACTTTTTATACAACATATTAAAAACTTATTCGAGATTTTAGGACGAATTAAAAACCCTCGAGCCTTTTGAAATGACTTTTTATAAAAATACACTAAATATTAAAATATTAGTCTAGATTACGTATTTTAGGTTGCAAATTGGTATGAGTGGTATCTTCTCATGTCAGTTATCTCGGGGTTGCCGGAGACAATGATGCACCACTTATCTTTCCCTAAATATAGATCGTAATCTTAGCGTGGAAATTATCAAATAATAATCGTCTTTAAAAAAGACAAAAATTTTACCGTCCGTGTGCAGCGGTTATCGATATTTTCCAAACTCAAGAAATTCACAACATTAAATCTAGTAATATGATATGCCTAGAACCTTAATACAAACTCGAACTTGATTTGAACTCGAACTCGAATTCAAACCCGAACCCAACCTTGAACACTTAACTTGACTCGACCTAGGATTGCAACTGACATGACTCGCATTCTACTTGACTTACTCAACTTCATTTTTCACCTTTTTTAATCTATGGTTTTGATCAGGAAATGTTATAATTAATCAATCAAATAAATTAAGTCAATCTAACAATTATATTCTATTATACTCAAGGTGTTTGGGGTAGTTACAAGTGTGAATCCAACAGAACTTCAGGAGTCCCGTATTAACCTACTCGAATTCTATTTAGTCGAATCTTAGTCAGGTCGACTCCTCCACAGTTTGGACTCCCGATGGTAACACATGAAATGGGCCCATGTTTCCTTACTCCTGTGGCCCCACTCTTGAGCTCGTGAATATTTTTACAGTTGCGTTGATATTTACACTTGAACTTAACGTTAACATAGTTACCATATAATGACCTATAAGACTAATACCTATATTCCTTTCCACACACTTTTACTCGTCATTTATATTACTTCATTTTATGCTATACCCATCATTTTTCACATTTACCATACCTTTGGGACTTATCGAACGCTAGTTCGCTGACGGGCATTCCACTCTTCTTTGATTTCTTGGAATGTTCATCAGGTACTGTTGAGACGGAGGAAGTGGACGCCATTGAGGAGGATTACGACCAGATTACTATTCAGGCTTAGCTTAGCTTATCTTTCGTTCAGTTTATGTATGCTACATGTTTAGGTATTTCTGTTCTTGTATTTCTTTTTCAGTTGAACTTATGTATTGTAAATATTTCAAGTTTGAATGTAAATAAAGAAGTTTATTGAAAAATTTTCAGACTCCATTTATTCTTGCATTGTGTATTTTTATTTCAATGCGATTAGCATATTTATTTAGAGAATGAACTTCTCTGAATAAATATGTCGCGGACTTGCCACATTACCGTTTTCATCTATTGAGAAGCGCGGTGTGACAATGTTGGTCCCGAAGCGCCAAAAGACGCTTCACCCCCAAGACAATTTGTCTTTTATAGACTGGCACCAAATGTTCCCATGCTGCCAAAGATGTCAGTTTTCAAGCGACTAACATCCACGGAAGCTCCAAAGCCACACATGGGGCATCTATATGAAGCTCTCAAAACTGAAGAAGCTCCTGTTTCAAGACGCGTTCGATGTCGTTACCGACGCCGGCAAAGACAGGAAGGGGGCATCTCCTCATCAGGGCTAACTCCACCGATACACACTATCAATATAGCCGTCTCGACAAAAACAGTTTCGAGCCACTTAGAAGGGTTAGGAGGAATTCCCCTACCACCTTCTTGATGAATTCCCCACTACCCGTGGGTGCATCGAATGAGTAAAAGCCAATGATCAAGACAAAACTTTTCTCGACGATTTACAAAGTCTAGAAAGAAGTTCGTGACTCTATTATCAAAAGCAATCCGTCTCCAAAATCTGAGAAGCTCAAGAATCCACCAAAATACGACTACTCAACTTCTAAGTCCAAAGTGGCCCTTCCTAAAAAGCAAAGGCCTCAAAGATCCCCATCGCTTAAGGCAAATCCCAAAAGGCGAAAAGTTAAAAGCTCCATGCAAAAGGCCGAAGTAGTCCATACTGTGCGGATGATACATCTCAATGGAAGTGCAAACCACGCTTCCACTGGTCATCGACCCCAAACTCGGTTCTTGACTCAAACTCAAAGGCATCAACAGTTGTAAGAAATGGAATCTCAAGCAGCAACACTCGTCAGCCCATTGCCTAAGACACGTCCGGAAGATGAACAAGAAGATCATAAGAGACAAGGGTCTGAAGTTGACTCTTTGAAATGTACTCTCGATAAGAAAAGAAAATAAGCGGCGGATATATCCGCCAATATGAAAAAATGGCCCTCCTCATGCAGAAGATGTGTAGGATGATGACTCAGTCGTCGGAACCGCTGGTAGAAGAACCGCCAGTGGTCCCTGATAATGAGAAGGGAGGTGTCACAAGCTCTCTCTAGGCCCTTTCAACCTCAAAAAATGAAACGATCTCGAAAGCTCAGCTCATTGAGTATATAGCCCAACAGATCAAACTCCTCACTGCCAGCGAAGCAAACGCCAAGTTGGTCAAAACCGGTCGTCCATATCTAGCATGGTACGACCAGAAAAAATACCCTCCGGGATATACGATCCCAAAGTTCAATGCCTTCGAAGGAACATGGAACCCTACCAATATATCGCATGGTTTAAAACAATGTGCGTGAACACCGAAGGCGATGATAAGCTACTCCTCCGACAGTTTGTCACCAGCCTGTCGGATATTGCCTTCGAATGGTACTTGGAGCTTCCAAATGACTCCGTAAAGACCTTCGCTGATTTGGAACTGCTCTTCACACAGAGATTTGTCAATGCAAGCAAACGCACCACCATCTCCGCGCTGATCAATGAAGATAGGAGATCGAATGAAACACTAGTTCAATAGGCCATTCAATGGAGAAATCTTGCATCGAAGTGTGAGTAGCCGATCGCCGAAGCTCCAGTCATCAAAATATTCATAGGCACATTGGATCGGATCCGCGATCCCAGGTTTATCCATTCCTGTCTTTTGCAAAATCCACCACCTATCAAGTGCTACTTGACAAGCTAGTTCAATTGGAGAGAATCGATCACTAAGTCATTAAACTGGACCCAAAAAACGGGATTAGTCCACAGGCAAAAAGGGCATGGATGAAAAATCTGAAAGAGCTCTATGAGTAAAAACAGCAGGACTGCCCGCGAGTTTGTGAAAAATCGAAAGGGCGTGTTTACCGCCGAAAACAGAGACGAACCGGGATAGGTCGTCTTGCCTGAATTTGGGGGTAGATGGTATTTGGAACATATCCGCCCACCTCTCTGAAAATGCCAAGTTGATTTATGGCACCGTATATCGAAGATTTGGACAGATGCGGCCGTTGTAGCATGACTTTATCAGATTCTCCCTCATTTGTAAGGGGTTTTTGATTATAGGAACGCTCTTCCCTGCAGGTGCAAGCCCCAACAGTTAATTAAGTTATCATGTTGTGATAACAACTTCTCCTACTCCACGCAGATCATTTTGTGTCGTGTTATATTTGGTTTTTTGGGGTTGTCCGTGGATTGTATACGGAGACTAGTTTATGTTGCCTTCTGTAGGGCACGGATTAGTCCAAATCCGTACATATATATTTGGGATTGAACCTAAATTGTATGTTCCATCAATTCTTGGGATATTTTGTTTTTTTCACGGACCATTAATCTGATTTTAGATTAAGATTAACTTAAATATATGAGCATATAAGCTCAATTTATTTTAACTAAGAATTCGTTAGTCTTATTTAAGACTAAGATCCACTTAGAAATATAGTTAAGGATCATTAAAATAAATTTTGTTAAGATCCATCAATAGAGCGTATAGGCTCTGCTGCAATGAACAACATGGGTTCAAGGAAATTTCAGAGACTTAGCCAATTTTAGGCTCAGTCCTGGGCTTTTTCATCAGCTTGCAGTGCTAAGCACTTAGTCTTTTGACTATGGATATAATATCCAAATTTTGCTCTGGCGTTCACATGGATATCACGTGAAGGGGCTCAGACTTAGATGTTGCCCTATCAGTGCTGAGCACTTAAGAACTTTGAATATATAGTGCTAAATACTTTTGTACAGCGCTCACGTGGGTATCATGTGAGGCACTCCAGCTCGCCAATTTTTAAATGCTCACGTGGGTTTTCACATGAGGCGCCAGATCTTTACTGACTGTAATATCCAGTTGCTTTTGTACCCTATTATCTGTATCTTAATAATAATTTATTCCTATATTTATTTATTTAATTTATTCCAAATAATTTGTCCCATTTATATTTTTATTTATTTTATTTTCCTAAACCCTAATCTATTTTTTTAATATAGTTTTCTCTAAACTCAATCCTAACCCAAACCCATCCCAACCGGGCTAAACTTTCTCTCTCTCTCTCTCTTTTCTCACTCAAGCCCAAAGCCCAACTATCATATCTAGAAACCCAAATCCAAAATCTTTTCTCTTTTCTTTTCCCCAACGGTCTTTATTTCTCCTTTTACTTCTTTTCAAATTCAAAACTTATTCACTATTAATCCCCATAACTTCCCATTAATACCCACATCAATCTCCCATTTAATCTCTTTAATTCCTAATTAAATCCCTATTAAACTTAATTTTAATTCACCTTTAATTCCCTAAATACTCATGTTTCTCTCTCTGTCATCCCGTTCTCTCTTTCTCTTTCTTTTCTCTCTAATCTCCTCACCTTTGACAACCACTGGCGGCCGACTCCTTCGCCGACGAGCCCTTCCTTCAACCAAGCCCCACTCCTCCATCAACCGAGCATTCAACAGTGACCCCTCCTTCAACTAAGCCCCTACACCTGTTGCCATCCATCCTCACCGGCCACCACCCTGAGCCACCACCAATGCCGACCACCGCCATCGCTCGCGACCCCAGCACCACCCAGCCTCTTCGCCGATCACCCCTTGAGCACCCATCTCCGTGACCACCTTGCTCCACCTCCGACACCACTCACCTATGCCTTCATCACCATCTCCATCACCCATCACCTGCGCCATCACCACCTCTGCCTCCGCGTCGCCGTTCACCGCACCGTCGACCTTCCTTCAGCGCCCTTGCCGGCCTAACACTCCTACTGCCAACACCACCTCCTCCACTGCTCCTGAGGCCACCCTACTTCAACCTCTACACCAATGTCAAGCCCCTCACTGCCATTGCCTCCTTCATCGCCAGAGCCCACCATCGAGATCCGCTGCCAGCCGAGCTCCTACCTCCAGTTCCAAACCAAGCATCCCAAGATATAGCCGAGACCAACCGAGCTCGTTGTTGTTCGTCGTTGTCGTTACTTATGCTACTATTATTGACGTGCTCATGTCATTTTGTCACTCCCCGCTTTCCACAGTGCGCTAACTACGGCACGTGACAGAGCCAACCATATTACCTGTGGATAGAAATCATCCATCCACAGTCACATTACGACTGTCCATTTGCTAAAATAAAAGAGTTAAGAAATGTGTAAGCGGAAACGATAATAATATCCAATAACAACATATGAAAATATGTCCCGATATGGGCTCACATCAAGAAATAAAAGCTGCGGAAAATAACTAGACTAAACATCACTAAACACAATCCTCACTGCTCGGCTTGACGACTAAAAATACTCCTGTTCAGCCTGCGATAGAGATAGAGAAACTGAGCCATGCAAAACCTAGACGTTAGTGCGTCATAATATCAAACAATAGTAATAACCAGGATGTAACCAGATATACAGGCATGAATATAAATCAACATCATGAATATAAATAGTGAGGTGTGTATATGTCTGTGAAGTGCGATGAGTAATCTCTACTGTGCTACTGGGTTATCTATTTTAAAGTTTTTGAAATTAATTAAATGGAATCGTCGATGTAACTCAATAGTATCCCGTGCATGCCCGGGACTACGGTCAAGACTCTCGGGCTGAATCCGAGATGTGCTACTCGGCAGTAAACAGGTAACATGTACAGAAGAATGATGTCAGCAGCATTATCCCGAGGCTGGCCTAGCCCGTAAAGACTTATCAGTATAAGTATCGAACCGTCAAGTTACATTTCAGGTTTCATTATTGATTTTCCCTTACCCCCAAAGTTATGTGTTCAAGTCAGGTATTGATAATATGGAACTAATGCCAACACAGGATCAAGCAGGTATAGGTTTTGTCTATGTAGACAACAGGTTACGTCCGTCAGGATAATAAGTCAGGATTGTCGGCGTTAGTAACAAGATCAAGCATCATGTCAAATAGTGTATCAGGGCATGTCATGTAGTGCATATGTATCAAGTGGATACCAAATGTAAAACTGTAAACGATATCGGGATCATAGTAAATAGTGCTGGTGTCAGGATGCATATGTGTCTATCAGTAATAACCTATATACCATGACTGCTTATGATGCAGTCTAGATAACATGTCATGATAATATACTAGTGAAATGATATCAGGGTGTTCCGGCATGTAATTAGATATGAAAATGTCAGTACGGATACGTACGGGTATCGTAAAACGGTAAAACTATAATATCGGATGCACAATTAAAATATATGTAATATTTTTATTCATATGGATATAAATATAGTAGCATAGCATGTAGTAAGATAAACTTTTCTGATCGGATCTCACAACGGGGTATGTACGTCACGTTCGACGTCGGGTAAACGTCACGATGCGAACCACGTCCGTACAGAACTAAATCGGGTTACTCAAGGACGTGACCACGCTGGGTGAGGACGACGACTGGGTCATCCGGATCATCGGTGACGTGCGCGACTCCGGCGATGGACGGAAAAACAAGAATCAAGAAAAGAAAAGAGAAGAAGAAGAAGAAGGGAACTGTGGTGTGGCTTTGGTATTGAGCTCTGGGTCAGAGGAGGTGAGGGGTGACGACGAGGTGAAGGTCCCGACGATGGGGGTCGGGGTTTCTTCAGGAGGCATCGGGGTTTAGGGTTCTCGGGTGATGGGTTGTAGATGCAGGGATGAAGGTGATGGTGGTTGTGGTGTTGGGGGTTTGCAGGGAGGTGATGACGAGGCGAAGGTGGGGGTAAGTTCGTGATCGGCGGTGAGGGGCTAGGGCTCGGGCGTGGGTTTTGGGTTCTTGCGTTTAGGTCGTCAGGGTGAAGGGATGGTGTCGGTGGTGCTGGAAGAGAGAGGTGATGAAAAAGATGAGGGTGAGGAGATGGCCGAGGGCAAGGAAAGGTGAGGGGATGAAAGCGAGGTGGCTAGGGTTTGGTTCTTGTGGGTTTCTCGCAGCGGGGAAACGAGAGAGGTGAGGAAGAAGGAGAGAGGGGCGTGTAAAATTTAGTTAGGGTATATATTATATATATATATATATATATATATATATAGGAGAGAGAAAGGGGTAGAGAGAGAGAGAGAGAAAGTAGAGAGCGAGAGTGAGATAGGGAGTGCGTACAGAGAGAGAGAGAGATTGTGAGGATGTGAGAAAAATATTAGATTAGTTAAATAAAATATTTAGTATATATTCGTATATAATTTGTGTTGAAGTTTTAGTTTAGGTTTTAAATATATTATAATATATAATCTAAGGTTTTCTAGCTAATACAAAAATACTCCGAAAAATGCTCGGGTTATGTCTAAAAATCTAGTTTTAAAATACGTATTTCCCCCCCTTCATACTAAGGTTTTCAAGCAAGAGTATTTCAAGGTATTCTTTAATATCCCAAGTTTCAAGATATGTGCAAGTGCGTATAGTAGGGTATCAATATTCAGAAGTTTGGAATCAAGAATAGACACTATTTTTTAGACTTATTTCTATCTACAGACTAGTGATTCTTTCATCTTACTAATCCTTGGGACAACAGCTCATGATTACGTATTACTAGTTTCGTTCTAAAACATATAATTTTCTTGCATTTCTTAAATCTCTTCCTTTATTTCATATGTATTTTTCAATTTCTAAATTTTATTTTCTAAAAAAAATATTTGGAGATCTTTCTGATAAAAAGATTCTGAAAATATATCTTTTAATCTCTGCCGTTGCTAGATTCTTCGATTTGCTCCAAATATTCGGCAGTTTTGGTTTGATACTTCGATTTGCTGTGGATCTCCTACTCACAGTTCAGACCTGAGCTAATCTAGTATAATACCTGCATAATATCTCAAATCAAATTGTTAGTAGTATGTGTTTTATTTGAGATATTATTCCAACCAATTATATATATGATATCTTAAGAATATTGGGTAGGAATATTTGATATGATATGCATATTTTAATTAATAATATCATGGATATTTTATTTAATCATCGTGATGGATGAGCTTACTAGAACTATCCAAGATGAGGTACCTTGGTGTATGCTATTCGCTGATGATATTGTTCTAGTAAATGAGACGAAAGCAGGGGTTAATGCCAAATTGGAATTATGGAGGCAAACATTGGAATCTCGGGGATTCAGATTGAGCAGGTCCAAGACAGCATATATGCACTGCAAATTTAGTAGCCAGAGAAGTCAAAACCATATTGGTATAACATTGGAAGGGCAAGAGATATCACCGAGCGACCAGTTTAGATATCTAGGTTCCATCATCCAAAAGAATGGAGAGATTGATAGTGATGTTAATCAAAGGATCCAAGCTGGTTGGTTGAAATGGAGGAGTGCAACAGGGATTTTGTGTGATTGTAACTTTCCGTTAAAATTGAAAGGGAAGTTTTATCGGAGCGCTATTCGGCCTGCCTTATTATATGGTACAGAATGCTGGGCTCCTAAGAAGCATCATACACAGAAGATGCACGTAGCGGAGATGCGCATGCTTCGTTAGATGTGCGGTAACACTAGAAAAGATAAGGTGCGAAATGAGGATATTCGTGCAAAAGTTGGTGTAGCACCTGTGGAGGAGAAGATGCGGGAAAACCGGCTAAGATGGTTTGGTCATGTGCGACGCAGACCTATGGAAGCATCGGTTCGATGAATAGATACTCTCGATATGGGCAATGGCAAAAGGGCAAAAGGGAGACCGAAGAAAACATGGATGGAGGTGATACGAAACGATATGGTTGCTAAAGGACTCAATGAAAGTATATTGTTCGATAGAAGTGAGTGGAGACAGAGGATTCATGTGTTGGACCTGGCGTGATTCTCATGTTGGTTCATGTAGCCTACCCCATATGCTTGGGATAAAAGGCTCAGTTGTTGTTGTTGTTGTATGGATATTTTATTTAATATGATATGCATATATTTCCCTAATTATATTAGTTATAAATGAAGAAATATATGATAATAATATTTTTACAATTAAACCCACATATGTTCTTTATTTACAATTAACACCTTTTAGTAGTTAATAATAGTAGGGAAAATGTCTATAAAAATATGCAATAAATTTGACTGATCAGCAACTACTGGCGGTTCATCTACCGGTGGTTCCGAATGGACAATCATTTCAGCCATATTCTAGATCAAGAGGGCTTTCTAGTTCATTTTAGCGGACATCCCTTCCGCTTCTTCATCTCTATTTTTGAGAGCGCGTTTCATAAAATCAATATCCAACTCATGTCCTACTCTTTCTTCTGGTGCGTCCTTGGGATTTTCCTTAGGTAGATGACTAGAGAGTGCTGCCTCCTGAGCAAGTATCTTCTGCAACTTTCCACGTTGCAGTTGAGCTTTTGTCGGAGACCGAGTATACGGTTCATGACTAGTAGAAGCGGCACTTTCCTATTTAGAATTCACCATGTGGACTGTGTGAATTATCATACCCCCAAGATTGGGGCGTTTAGAATCTTGACCCTTGGAGTTTGTCCCGGGCGATCGGACTTTACTAAGCATCTCTTTTTTGTGAGAAGCCGCTTTAGCTTTAGGTGGAACCATCAAAATAGGAACCACCTTTGGATGAGTCCCCTTGTATTTGAAAGTAGAGTTGTCAGACTTTGGCTGATGTTTAGAGGAAGAGCTGCGGATGAAGATTGAGTCCTTCACCTACTTCCATAGCTTATATATAGATGAGGAAAGTTCTTTTAGGGAGTGAACTGGTTTTTGCTCTCGTTGGATCTCCATAGGTTGCGGAGACTTTTTGAATACAGCGGTAGAGGAATTTTTTCTGACCCTTCGTAGCAATCCAAACCTGTTCCCAGTTGGGATACCGGCATTTGCTATCGGAGTTGAAGCATGTGAAGTCAACACGGACGGAGAACCGCCCCTATCTTGTCTTATTTGCTGAGCTTGCCCCCTATTTCCTTTGAAATCTTGACTATTCTACTCCCTGTATCGATCTTGGTTTTCGGCAGGTGCCAGTTGCATGAATACCAATGCTGTCGGTAGGGCTGAAGCTTACGGAGCAGCTTGTGGAAGACAGACTTCTTCTGGGCTTTCTCTTTTGGCCTTGAGGCACCGAGGCTAAGAGGTGAGAGCATCGACACAAAGAAAAGCCTGTTCATTTCTTGAAGAGCCGGATTGCAAAAACTTGAGACTGCAAGTGGCCCACATTTGACTCCACCAGATATGACAGGGCCTGAGTTGCTGTGAGTGGAAGCAAATGTCATTCTAGAAAGAGACGAAACGCTAGCTTCAGTATCTCATCACCCAAGAGTAACTACAAACATATATACCGCGATTATTTGATCGCGAAAAAACACGACACACGAAGTGTGGAGTGGAAGAGAAAGATGTCCCACCGAGCATGCCAGATTCTGTTTACCACCGAAAACATAGACGAACCGGGATGGATCGTCTTGCTTGAATTTGGGGGCAGATACTATTTGGACATATCCATCCACCTCCCCGAAGATACCAAGTTGATTTATAGCACCATATATCGGAGGTTTGGATAGATGCAACCAATGCAGCAGACTTTATTAGATTCCCCCTCATTTATGAGGGTTTTTTTGGATGTGGTGATGCTCTTTCCTGCAGGCGCAAGCCCCTGTAGTTAATTACGTTACCGCGTTGCGATAACAACTTTCACTTGCTCCAGTAAGTCACTTCGTATCGTGTTATATTTTATTTATTTTGGTAGCCCGTGGATTGTATATTGAGACTAATTTATACCGTCGCTCGTAGGGCACAGATTAGTCCAAATTCGTACATATATTTTCATGATTTGGGTCAAGCATTTGCTTGACGGGGTCTACGTTGGTAGCTTGGTTTACTAACGGGAATGAACTTAGGACGCATTTCTCACATTTGTGAGGACCATTCATTCATGGGAAATTTGGGTTTTATCTGAAGAACGTTAGTCATATATAAGACTAAGATCAACTTAGGAACAAATGAGCATATAGGCTCAACTGATCATTATATCATATATGAATAGCTCACGGATAGTATACGATAGCCGGTATGGAGACGGTCCGCAGGGAAAAACATATTAGTTTAAGGACATCGCGGTCCAACATCACCGTGTTTGGAGCGACGCGCTAGTTTATGGACATTTCGGTCCAACATCAACGTGTTTGGGACGAAGGAAGAGGAGTTGTTGGTTGTTGGGATCCGCCACCTCTCTAAAGACGTTGATGAATTACAACGACATATATCAGAGATATGAAAAGATATACCTTTGAACCAAATCCCATATTTGAGAGAAAAGATCATGGTGGATCTAAGAATCGTTAGTCTTATATGAGATTAAAATTTACTTAGAAAATATGGGATGAAAATCATTAGTCATATATGGGACTAAGATCAGCTTGGATATCATTGATGAAAGATCATTAGTCATATGTGGGACTAAGATCAAATTGGATAGCATGAGCATACTCAATTGATTTACGAAGAAGCTTAAGCTTAACAGACTTAGCCAATTTGGGCTAAGATTGGGTTTCTATACCACTCAGCAGTGCTAAGCACTCAGTCACGTAGCGTTTCACGTGAAGTGCTGAGTTTTTGAGTGCTCACGTGTGTTTCATGTAAGGCGCTGAGTTTTTGTGCGCTCACATGCGGTTCACTTGAGGTGCTACAATAGTGCTAAGCACTAATCTGTTTTGCTTTCTAGTGCCCACGTGCTATCACGTGAGGCGCTGTCTTCATGGGCCTTGGGCGCTCACGTGTATTTCACGGGAGGCACTTTTTTATGGTTTCTTTTGAATGCTCAAGTGCTTTTCACGTGAGTTGCTGCTTTGGGTGCTCGCGTGCCTTTCACGTTGTCATGCCCCGCTTCCCGGTGTACGGTGAAGGGGACGGGACGAGGCCACTACGTATTTACTCTGAAGTAAATACGCTAAGCGTATCTAAGCAATATAAAAGAAATATACACAAGAAACAAATGTAATGAAACAACAACTTTATTTATTCACATTCTTTTGTACAATGCATGGAAAAGTAAATACATCTGAATGAAAGCAATGCCTAAACAATGGAATAACAGAAATGAAAAGTACTGAATAAAAAGGTGTACAATGAAGCTAGAGCTCTGGGTTGTAGGCAAGCTGGTCCAAGTCCTCACTAGTAGGCTCGATCTCCTGAGTGTCCAGATCACCTGACAACATTCCAAAGAAGAAAGAGAAGGAATATCGTCAGCGAACAATCATTCGGTAAGTCCCAAAGATAAGGGAGAAATAGAATAAACAGAGAGAGAGGAAGTAGCTTTTAAAGTTGTATTATATGAGTATTTGGTGTTAATGCTGTTGTTTGTAGCTTGGTACAAAAGGATGCCAGTGTATACGAGAGAAGTCTCACTTGTCCCAGAGACTAAGGTATCAGGAACTCAAGGAACCGTTTATGCCACGGTATAACAGCAACGGAATATAGGTTAGGTGTCTTATGGTTGCAGTCTCATGCCACTTCTAACACCTTCCGTACTAATCTACCCCTTAAACCCCGCGATATCTTGATTGTATTGTATTGCAACTTGTGTTGCCTTGTAATATAGATTGTATAATTGGATGACTTGCCGAAACCATGATATCATTAAATGGATGTAACTGGAGAATCATGGATGTAACTGGAGAATCATGTAAATGGAACTATATCCATGGTTCGGTTCGGTCAATACAGATTGAATAGATTGAATATATAGATTCATGGATTCATGTTGGATTGTAGATTGTAAATTGTACTTGAATCATATTCAAGTCAGATTATTAATGAGACTCAGTCTGAGTCGGAACAATTAGAAAAGAAATTGAAGTCATGATTGTTTTGATGTTATCGGTAACCGCTGCACATGGGCGGCAGGATTTATGTCTTTTTCAAAGACGATTACCGTGTTGATAACACCGTTTGTTAAGTTGTCTACCTTAGATAGACAAGCACCCACTTCTCCGGCTCCCTGAGGCTCAACAGATTGGTCCCGCTTAAACCTATAATTACTAGGGTCCTTAGGGTAATTTATAGAACTTGAGGGGTTTTTATGTAAAAATAATTTTGTATAATTTACAAAATACACTCCAAGTATTTATTTATCGTCTTTAGAGTTTTCATAGTTGTAGAATTTATATTTGTGACATTTCTAGTAAATAAACCTATTTTTCATAATACATGGTATTTAATTGTAAAGTATTGGACTTGTAAGGAATTTCATGGTATTTTCAAGTAAAGTGATTCTTTTGATTTTAGAAAAAGTTGGAATATTTATATTATCACAAAAATAGATATTTTAATGATATATATTTATATATTTATATAAAAATAATTTTAATATATATTATATTTCTAGAAATCTCATTTTCTTAAGATATTTGTATTTTAAATTTTTCGAGACCGAATGCTCCTTGCGGAGGTCTGCATCTCGCACTACTAAGCCTATGGATGTGAGATAATCCGCACCATCCCAGTCAGGTTCCCCAAAATGGGTTGTAGCGGCGTTTTGCAAAGATTTATAAAAATACGAATTCTTATAGAAAACGGTTTTAATAGTTAGTGGTATTTATATTTAAAGTTTCGTTTTCCTGTATTTTATGTTCTCAAAAGGTATTGTGCTATGTTGCATATGAGCGTTGTGAGGAGGTAGGTCATTACCTCGTGATCTACTTAAATGTATAGCAAGATTTTGATGTTTTAAATGTCGGAATTAAACTACATGGTATTTTAGTGAAAAAAGTACGATAACAATTGAAATAGAAATCCTTTTGATATGAAACTTATTCAATATAACTTTTTAATGTTTAATAGTCAACATGTAAGGGTTTAGTATGATTGTATTTAAGAAAAAATGAGATTTTTAGGAAGAACCGAATCGGACATCGGATTAACTCCGATTCCGTCGGTATTTAGAAATACGTGTATTTTTAAGAAAAGAATAGAGAAGAGAGAGGTGGGACTTACGGGTTTAGAGATTAGAAAAGTAGGAGAGGAAGCGGTAGGAGGCGCCGGGGTATCGTTTCGTCGCCGGGAGCTCCTACGGTTGTTGTCGGAATTTCACCGGAGCTTTCTCCTTTTGCTAACTTCAATTGCACACAAAAGTTCTAGAGGAATTTTTTGAGAGTTTGGATAGAATTTGTTAGTGAGGGGGTATGTTTAGGGGTGGTATTTATAGGGTAAAGTTAGGATTTAGGGTAGGTGAAAGGGTGAATTGAAAATTGTATTAAAAATGTATTAAAATAGAGTAAATAGGGTTTTAAAGGGGCTCTGTTACTGTGCAGTATGTTTAAAGTATACAGGGGTACTGGGAAGGCCAAGAGGCAAAAGTTTCATGTAGGGGACTCGGCGGTCCGGCCGAGTCCGGCCGGCGGCGGCGAGTCGCCGGCCGATTCGGCCGATTTTGGCCGAGTTCGGGGTGCTCCGAGCTCCTCGACGGTTGGTGTTGCCCCTGGGACCGTTAGTTTTACATGTGTAGTGCGGTTTTACGGGTTTAGCACATGTAGACTCTTGGAATTCTAAAAATATTAAAAGAAAAAAATATTAAAAATAATGTGGGGGATGGGATTTGAACTCTGGTGGGTTGGTTCAGCAGTGCAAGGTATTACCAATGAGCTACAAGCTCCTTCTTACTATTAAAAAGCAAAACAAATTTATAATTTGTGCTCAGGAAAAAATACCCATTTCTGTCGTTTTTTTTTGAAAAATTGTACAGAAAGTTGTGCCGAAAGTTTAGGATTGTTACACACGTGGGGTGCTTTTTCCCTAGAGATTTAATCTCTGCTTATATTTTAAATTTCAGAGAAGCTTAGCTTCTGTTAATGGTATTTTGACCATTAACGATCAGCAAGATCACTATTTTAAGAATCTGGGATCAGGTTCTTTAAGAACTAAGTTCTTGATTATGCGGGAACTAAGTTCCTGGAGTATTGTAGACTCCATATTCTTCATATTCTTCCTTCATGTCTTTTTCAAATTTGTTCTTCCCTGAATTTTTGATTCTCAAGAACAAGATCTTCTCTATGAGAATTAAATTCTCAACTAATGGAATATTTGTCTTGCGGATCTCAGATCTAGAGAAAGAACTAAATTCTTTTAAAAGGTTAAACCCTCGGATATGATGTGATGGGTAAAGTAGATGTTTTGATCGATACTTTTTCTTTACCTAGAGTTTTGAGAGGAGGAAGATCTTTTTCGAAAAGAATTAAATTCTCTGTACTTTGTGGAACCTTTTAGAGAATCTTCTATATTATTTTTTTACAGAAGCTTACGGGGGGTATCCTCCTCTTTAGATTTAATCTCTTTACTCCTACTTATAGGAGAAGAAAAAAATCAATCTGTTGGTGAAAATTTCTCATTAAGAGATCATGACTGATTTCATAATCAATCGAAATGATCTTAAAGATCAACCAGTGAATTTTATTCACCGGTGAATTTATAATCCAAAAACTCTCATTTTAACAGAGAACATTTCTTGTTTGTTTTAATAAGATTAGGAAAATATTTTCCTAATATAGAATTTTATTCTTTCATATAAATATTTTGTTAGTTTAATAAGATTAGAAAGATATTTTCTTAACATAGAATTTTATTCTATCATATGAATTCTTGTTAGTTTAACAAAATTAAGAAGATATTTTCTTAATATAGAATTTTATTCTGTTTAATAGAGAAAATCTTTCTTATTTTAGAAAGATCAGTGAAATATTTCCCACATAAAATTTAATTCTATCATATGGTTTAGTTGGTGATATTTTATCACCATTGGATTTTAAATCCAAATATTCTCTGATAGAGAAAGTTCTTTCCATATTAGAATGATCTGGGAAAATATTTTCCAAATAGAACTTAATTCTATCAGATGAGAGTATTTTAAATTGGGGCACTCACGTACAATCATCTGAGCGCTGTCATATACATATATGGCAGAGGCGCTCATGTGTTTTGCATGTGAGCGCTACCAAAAGAATGTGGCAAGGGAACTCACATATTTAACACGTGGATGCTCACATGTTTAACACGTGGGGGCTATCATAGAATTTATGCTTTGCATGTGAGTGATCATGTGTTTAACACGTGAACGCTGCTATAGAATTTAATCCTATCTGCAACAGATACTCGCGTACTTCGCACGTGAGGCACTGCCCTCTATTTTTATAAAAGGAACAACAAGTTTTGAGCCAAATTTTTTGGCGGGAACAATAGCAATTAGATGGTGTTTTGCCACGTTATGATACTTGAAACCATCACAGAAAAAGCACTCAGATACGAAAACCATAACCATAGAATTTATCGCTCGCGAAGCTCACACTTGAAATTCCAAACGACGAAAATTGAGTACACTTCAACATCCAAAAAGCCAAACTTTTTGCCAACACCAAGAGTCCGAACGACCCATACAAGGCCCCCGTAAACTCCCCAGAGTGCCCCTGATTTGCCTCGCGGGTTCTTGGTCCATACCAAGAGCCTACGGGGATCGCAAAACGCAAATAGTATGAATTTTTGGACAGCCACGTCTTGGCTGAATTCAGCAGCAAAAAACTCCCAAAAACAGCGACAAATATTAAAAACCGGGTTTGTAAATGGGTTTCCGAGACTGTATGGATCACCCTCAATACCCTATGAAGTCCCCATTCCAAAACAAGAGCTCTGGGCATCGAGTACATGCAAGAAAACATCAAAAAGGTCGCTTGTTTTGACAGAAATATCCGGCTTAAAACTGCCATGGAAAAATTGTGGTTTTGCGATGAATTCTATCGTCATGAGAGCTAGTCTAAAGCATTTGGTTGGCTCTGATACTAGTGTATGGATGCTAGAGCGTAGTAGAAGCGGAAAATATGGATAAAAATAATTTTATGAGAGCAAACACTAACATCCTCTACCAAGAATCTTTTCCAAATGCCTAAACTAGAAAACCTAGAGAGCATAAATACAGAAGTTAACAAATACAACCTTTGTAGTATTTTCATATTCTCCAATTTGTGTTGAACTCTAGCTAAACTTCTAAGGTGAGAGAATAAACTTGGTGGAGACTTTTGTGTAATACCCTAGGTGGAGTGAAGGGTGTATACCACCTACCCGTGAGAAGTGAGGTGTTATCCGGTATTGAAGTGGGGATGTAACCAATACGGATACATACGGGGACGCACTATAGAACAAAGGGGAGTATCAAATTTCATTCCGAAAGAGAGCACGATCAGAACTATAAATGGAATGATACCATTCCTATACCACGAAGACGCCTTTTGGGTGAACCGGAACTCCGGAGTTTGAAAAACTCCCTAGTTAAGTGTGCTCAAGCTAGGGAAATTCTGGGATGAGTGGCCTCCTAGAAAGTGCCCCATTCTTGAGTCCGGTTCATTCCAAGGGACAAAACCGTGCAATTTCGGCAAGAGTGGATAATACTGTCTGTGTTTGGGGATGGGTCATAACAAATATGGTATCAGGGCCGGTCCCTTAAAAGTAAGTATGTCGTTCGAGAACGAACTATTGTTCTAGGGGGGATATAATACCCTAGGTGGAGTTGAGGATGTATACCACCTACCCTATGAAAAGTGAGGTGTTATCCGGTATTGAGATGGGGATGTAACCGATACGGATACACACGGGGACCCACTGTAGAACAATTGGAAGTATCGAATTCCATTCCGAAAGAGAGCACGATAAGAACTATAAATGGAATGATACCACTCTTATAATACGGAGGCGCCTTTTCGGTGAACCGAAACTACGGAGTTTGAAAAACTCTGTAGCTAAGTGTTCTTGAGCTAGGGAAATTCTGGGATGGGTGACCTCCTAGGAAGTGGCCTCTTCTCGAGTCCGGTTCATTCCAAGGGACATAACAGTGCGGTTTCATTCTGAGTGGACAATATCATCTGTGTTTGGGGGTGGATTGTGACACTTTTTTATAGATGGATTCACTTAAGAAAACCTTTCTCAAGCTCCATCTTTACTTCATATTCCAAGTAATTTATGAAGAAACTAACCATCCAAGCTTGCTTGGAATGGAGTGTTAGGGATATAATGTGTCACTCTTATGTTTATCTTACCGATTCTTTTCCTTTTTCATTCTCCCCTTCTCGAGTCCGGTTCATTCCAAGAGACAAAACAATGCAATTTCGTTCAGAGCGGACAATATCATCTGTGTTTGGGGGTGGATCGTGACACTTTTTTATAGATGGATTCACTTGAGAAAATCCTTCTCTAGCTCCATCTCCACTTCATACTCCAAGTAATTTGTGAACAAACAAACCATCCAAGATTGCTTGGAATGGAGTGTTAGGGATGTAGTGTGTCACTCTTATGTTTATCTTACCAATTCTTTTCCTTTTTCATTCTCTTTCTATTTTAGAGGAGGAAAAAGAGAGCTAGAGCTATGGAGAAGAGAGAGAGAATGCTATGGAAAATTATAAACCATTTGTAAAATGGTTGATAATCTTTAACATAGCCAAAAGAAATCACAAACATAGGATTTCATCTCTCATCCAAATGTCCACCCTCTTCTCTCCCCTCCACATGTCCACTAAATGAGAGTGGATATGTATGTGCTCATCTAATGGCATAAGATAACTAAAAGAGAATAAAAAGGAAAAAATAATACACACACACACACATATAACATAATGTATATTTATATGTATGTAATTTCCATGTGTATTAAAAATACATGAATGAGACATAAATAAATAGTGACTAAATAATAGTAAATACACATGTCCAATATATGTATTTAATATATTAAATCAGCACTTGATTTAATCTCCGTCTTTCCAAAAGAACGGCTAGTATTTCCAAATGTCCGATTACCGTTAGTGTATCCAATACACTAGTTTTAATAGAACTACGGTATGCATCCAATACACACATCTATATCATATCGCTAGAGCCGGAAAAACCTCTGTGTGGTACTCTAAAAACTCGACAATACACTGGTAATGAGTTACTGGATCCAATCCATAACCATAAGTACGTCAATGGCACTCGCTGTACGTAACGGCTATCCAGATATTGAACGAAAGGAAAATCGAAAAGCAAGCTCATCCGAAAGCCTACTAAGCCTATAACTGACAGTCATCGTACAGTCTGGTCTGTTCTTCTAAGAGTGTCGCATACCGGTTCTAGTGGGTGGTAAACGTAAGACCCCTAATAACTCAACAAGTCATACCGGTGTCAAGCTCATCACCCACCGTGAAGCTACTGATCTCCTATCAGTAAATCTCGTCCACTTTAGCCAAGGATTTATGGTGATAGCCAACCGAACACATTGCAACATCAACTCCCCATACCGTGAGAGACGAATCCCCTCAATTTGCTCACTGGCTCTATATGGCTCGGGATTGTACCCAACTAAAAACTATTTGCATGACTCAGAAGAGCCATGGTAGGGTACTAATTAAAGCACAGTAGGAACTCACACAAGACAAATGATGATCTCAGGTCAACAGACTACCCTGTACTCATGTCATAAGAGAACTGCTATTGGACGATAGTTATAATACCATTTAGGATTTCTTAGCGAGTTCGTCCAGTTTAACTCATAACCCAATGAGCACATGTATACAATCTTTGGTGCATGGCTGTGTGACCGGTCACCACCCCTCGTCGGGGTCAAGAAACGTATACACTAGTCTACTCTAGAATATCGATACCCAGTCTCGATACTCCTACGACTAGGGATATTTAAGAAGGTGCTTATGGACTACCCAATTCCCACAAGTATGAGCGGCATCATAATACTGATAGTGTCACATCCCGCTTCCTAGTAGACGGAAGCAGGTACGTGACGAGACCCGCGACGTATTTATTTCGAGAAGGTCATTCTCGGAATAAATACGCTAAGCGTAATTGAGCAATACAAAATGACAAGAAATTAACATGAGATTTAAACTTCAACAACTTTATTTACATTCAAACTTGATACATTTACAATACATAAGTTCAACTGAAAAGGAAACTATAAGAACAGAAATTCCTAAACAGGTGGCATACATAAACTGAAAGAAAAGGATAACTCGTCTAGGCCTGAGTCGTGATCTGATCGTGCTCCTCCTCTTTGATTTCCACCTCCCAGTCTCCAAAATATCTGACGAACATTTCAAGAAACAAAGGTGGGTGGAATGCCCGTCAGCGAACTTTCGCTCGGTAAGTTCTTAAGAAAAAGGGTGTGAAGTATAAAAGTATAATAACAAAGAAAAATGGATATCATGTAGCAATAGACTATGAGATATGGTGTTTAAAGATGTCATTTAATATAAGCATGGCAATTCTATTTAATATGCAATCCTATATATCATGGCAAAGTAACATGAGCATAGTATAGTATGGCCGTGTAGCATAGATATAGTGAACATGAAGTGCATGTAAGTGTCCTAAAAAGTCTCTACATGGGTAAACTAATTTAACGTAAGTTCAATGGTGAATATCAACCAATTTCAAGAGTGTTTTCGAACCCAACAGGCTGTAATTCAGGGATAAGGAATCACAGGCCCGAATCAAGTGTTAGTAACAGGACTTCAACCTAGTGTTGAAATAATCCAAACCCAACATGCTATAATCTAGGAGCAAAACACGGGCCCTCATGATAGCTTGCTTGTATTAGTAGACATGGATTCTGTCATGCTCCACTTCCTAGTAGACGGAAACGGTGACGTGGCAAGCCCACGACATATTTATCCAAAGAAGGTTATTCTCTAAATAAATATACTAAGCGTATTGAAAACAATAATACACAATGCAAGAATAAATGGAGACTGTAAAAATTTTCAACAAATATTTTTATTTACATTCAACTTCAAATATGTACAAGTACATGAGTTTATGCTGGAAAGTAAATACAATAAGGAAAATGCCTAAACACGTGGCATACATCAACTGAAGAAAAGTGAAGCTGAGCTTGTTCTGAGTAGCTATCTGGTCGTAATCCTCCTCAGTAACATCCACTTTCTCTGTCTCGGCCGTATCTGACGAACATTCCAAGAAAACAAAGGTGAGTAGAATGCCCGTCAGCGAACTTGCACTCGGTAAGTCCCAAAGATAAGTAAGAGCAAAGAAAATGACAAGTGTAGAATATATATGACGAGTAAGAGTATATGATCAGGGGTAAGTATATACTATATGTCTCTATATGGTCATTATGTTAACGTTAAGTTCCAAGTGTAAATGTCAACGCAGCAATAGAGGTATTCACGAGCTTAAGAGTGGGGCACCAGGAGCAAGGAAACACAAGCCTATTTCATTTGTTAGCATCGGGACTCTAGGCTATGGATGAGTTAACCCGACTGATATTCGAGTAAAATAAAAAAGAGATTAATACAGGACACCTGAAGTACCGTTGGATTCACAAAAGAAACTATCCCAAACACCCCGAGTATAATATATTATAACTAGTTAATATACTTAATTGGTTTGATTAACTGATTAACATGTCTTGATCGAAATCATAGAATGCAAAAGGCGTAGAATGTATTTGAGTGAGTCGAGTAATATGCGAGTCATGACAATTGCAATCTTGGTTCGAGTCAAGTTGGTTCGAGTAGATTGGATTCGAATTCATGTTCAGGTTTATATTTGAGTTAGGTTAGAGTTCAAATTTTTATTCGAGTTCGAGTTCGAGTTTATGTTCGAGTTTAGATTCGAGTTTAGGACTTTTCATGTGAATTGATATAAATTGTTAGAAATCTTATGTTCGGGAGAAATCGGCTACTACTACACATGGACGACAGGATTTGTGTCTTTTTCCAAGACAATTGCCATTTGATAACTCCGTTAAGTTGTTTAACCTGAATAGGCAAGCATTCACTTTCTCCGGCTCCTTAGGGCTCAAAAGAATTGATCCCGGTTAAACCTATATTAATTTAAAGCCCTTAAATATTATTTGTATATTTCGAGGGGCTTTTATGAAGAATACTTTAATATAGTTTAAAATAAACCTCGAGGGTGATTTATAATATTTAGGGTTTTCATGAAACATGTATTTTAATTGTTTGGGTGTTTTAGTGATAAAAACATAGCATTTAAAAGTTTATTATATTTTTATGAAAAATTAGCTCTTTTGGAAACTTGTTGGTGTTCCCTTATGAAAAATGAATAATAAATATAAAAAGCAACGAGAAAAGTCCCCAAATGGTGTATCATGTGCCTACACGTGATAGGCACCGCGCTTGACAAAACAAGGCTGAAACTGAGCCTCACGTGCAGACACGTGACCTTTATATACAAAATATATAGGCGCCTTCTTAAAACAAACAATTGGCCACAAAAATTCACGTGACGCTCTTTGGTGGGCTTAACTTTGTGGGGTCACGTGCTACACGTGATGGGCTCCTATGCCTTCTGAACCGATAGAATTAAATTCTAAATAAAAGGGATCAAAACCCTATTTGGAAAATATTTTCTTAGATCTTTCTAAATAAGAAAGATTGCGCTCTGTAAAGCAGAGCGCCGTTGGATTAAAAATCCAATGGTGATTAAAAATCACCAATTTACAGAAGAAGATTCTGTAAAGGGAAATATTTTCCTAATCTTGTGAGAAATATTTTCTGTAAAATAGAAGTCCTTGAATTAAAAATCCAACGGTGAATAAAATTCACCGATTGATCTAAAAGATCATTTTGGTTAATTATAAAATCAATCAAAATCTCTCAATGAGAGATTTTCTGAATAAATTGATTCTTTTCTTTCTCCTATAAATAGGAGCCAAGAGACACAAAAAAAAAGAAAAAAAGAAAGAAAGGGAGAAACCCCCTCGTAAGCTTAAAAGAAAAGAGAATTTAATTCCCCAGAGAGAAAAAGAAACTCCAGGTAAGAGAAGAAACAAAACACAGAGAATATCTCATCTCTTTTTCCCATCCATAAGAGTATAACTTTTCTAAAAAGAACTTAGTTCTTCTACTGGTTGAGATCTGCAGAAGCAGATCTCCCCGCAAGTTGAGAATTTAATTCTTATCGGGGAGATTCTGTTATGTAGATTCAAACCCAGGAGAAAGAACTAAGTTCAAAGAATTTAATTCTTACCAGAACATATAGGAATTATATTCCTCTAATAAAATTAGGGTTTAACCCTATAGAAGAATTTAATTCTTATAAAACAAAAGGGGCTCGAACGTCTCAAAACTCGAGATCTCCATGCACGTAAGGAAAAGATTAGTGCTTGAACAAAAGATAACAAACTGAGATCAGCTCACGCGATCCCACGTGACCCACTAATCAGTGCTTAGCTTTCATAAAGCAGAAAGGGAATAGATCAAAGGCAATAGCGGCAAATTTCGAGCGCCTCACGTGACTCCACGTGAGCGCCTCAAATTCTTAGTGTTTTAACACTGCTTCAAGCGCCTCACGTGACCCCACGTGAGCGCCTCAAATTCTTAGTGTTTACCATCACTTCAAGAGCCTCACGTGACCCCATGTAAGCGCCTCAAACTCTCAGTGTTTTAACACCACTTCAAGCGCCTCACGTGACCCCACGTGAGCGTCTTAAATTTTTGGGGTTTAACACTACTTCAAGAGCCTCACGTGACCCCACTTGAGCGCCTCAAACTCTCAGCGTTTAACGCTACTTCAAGCGCCTCACGTGACCCCACGTGAGCGCTTCAGATCTTCAGTATTTAAACAATACTTTAAAACCTCATGTGGGAGCACGTGAGCGCCGAAGATATGCTAGTGTTTAACACTATGATAGACCAACCTCAGCCTAAATTAGCTAAGTCTCCTAGAGCCAAAACTCTTTTTCAACCGAGCCTCAATTATACTCAGGTCTTTCAAAATTGATCTCATATGGCATTTAAAGTAATGTTATCCCATTCCTTCTCAATCTGATATTTGGTTCAAGGGTACATCTCTTCACACCTCTGATACATGTCGTAATTATTCAACGTCTTCAGAGAGGTGGCGGGTCCCGATAACCAACAACTTTTTGGTACATTTCCAAACCCATGGATACACCTCAATGGACTGTAATGTCCTTAAGCTAACTATGGACCGTAATGTCCGTAAACTAATCTTCATGGACTATGATGTCCTTAAACTCCACGGACTATGATGTCCTTAAACCATGGACCGCAACGTCCCTAAACTAAACTTCATGGACTATGATGTCCTTAAACTCCACGGACTATGATGTCCTTAAAGCATGGACCGCAACGTCCCTAAACTAAACTCTATGGACTATGATGTCCTTAAACTTCACGGACTATGATGTTCTTAAATTTTGGACCGCAATGTCCTTAAAACTAAACCATTTGGACCGCAACATCCTTAAAACTAAATTGTGGACAGCAACGTCCCTAAAAACTAAATTGTGGACCACAATGTCCTTAAAACTAAACTCCATGGACCGCAACGTCCTTAAAACTAAATTGCGGACCGCAACGTCCCTAAAATCTAAATTCCACGGACTATGATGTCCTTAAACATTGGACCGCAATTTCCTTAAAACTAAACCCTTTGGACCGCAATGTCCTTAAAACTAAATTGCGGACCGCAACGTCCCTAAAAACTAAATTGTGGATCACAATGTCCTTATAAACTAAAGAAAATCCTGTTGAGTAGATCTTAGTCTAAAATTAGACTAACGTATCCTCAACAAACGTTTGAGTTGGTCTTAATTTAAAACAAGATTAACGATCCTTAAACCAACCCAAACCCAAATCTAAGAAAATACGGATTTGGACTAATCCACGCCCTACGGGCGACAACACAAATTAGTCTCTGTATACAATCCACGGGCAACCAAAAATAAAACAAACACACACGACACGAAGTGGACTTCTGGAGAAGGAGAAAGTGGTTACCGCAATGCGGTAGCGTAATTAACTGCAGGGTTTGCGCCTGCAGGAAAGAGCGTCCCCATAATCAAAAACCCCTCACAATGAGGGAGAATCTAATGAAGTCGACCGTATCTGTCCAAACCTCCGATACACGATGCCATAAATCAACTTGGCATCTTTGGAGAGGTGGACGGATAAAACCAAATAGCATCTGCCCCCAAAATTCAGGCCAGACGTCCCAACGTCCCGGTCGTGTCTTTCAGCGGCGTACAGATTCTAGCACATCTGGTGGGACCTTTTCTTCTTTCCACTCCACACTTCGTGTGTCGAGTTCGTGAACGAATCGCGGTTTAGTATGGTTGCCCCTGAATTCGAGGTACTAAGATTTGGTGTCTTGCTCCATGCAGAAGAGAAGATAGCGTCAATGGCTTCCAACTGCACCAACTACAACAACAACTCCCGCTCCATCTGTTAGTTATATGTATGCCCTAGAGGCCATTACTGTACATAGGATGTATATTGTAGTGGATGCTGGGACATATATAGGGAGGACTTTCTTGCTCGACATGATAGTATGCTATCTGGTTGCTCTTTACCTTAACGTGTACACTGATTGTCTCTCTGTTACATGTTGGTAAAGCCCTTAGGATGTGTACTTGACTACCTGGACTATGATACGGATCATACTAGTGGGGACATGGTAGTCCATAAGTACATCCTTCAAAGTCCCTAGTCGTGGATGTATCGAGACGGGGCATCGATATACCAGAGTAGACTAGCGTGTACCTTCTCGACCCATACAGATGGGCGATGGATGATCCCATATCCATTGGTGTTTGACATCAGAGATGATATACGGGTGCACAGTAGAGACTGGGTACATTGGACGGACTCGCCGAGAACTCCCAGATGGTATTATACCTCACGTCAGATGGCAGTTCTCTGGTGACACTGGTACAGAGTAGTCTGTTGACCCGAGATCGTCATAGAGTCTTGTGTGGTTCCCACTGTGCTTTGATTTCCATCTTACCACGTCCAAGAGGGCGTGTAAAACGGTGGTTTTTGGGTACAGTCCCGAGTCATATGGAGGCAATGAGCGATAGGAGGGGATTCGTCTCTCTCGGTATAGGGAGTTGATGTTGCGCTGTGTTCGATTGGCTATAACAGGAAATCCCTGGCCAGGGTTGCTGAGATTTACTGGTAAGTGTTACCAGTAGTTTCTCGAATTGTTATAGACCTCATATCGACACGACTTATCAAGCTATTGGGGTCTGACGTTTACCACCCCTAGGCGAGATATGCGACATATCAGACGATCAGACCGGATTGTACGGTAGTGTTGCTGGTTGGATTCACTGGAGTGTGAGCGCGCTTGCTCGTCGATCTTCAGATCGCTCAATACCCGGGTGGCCGTTACGTTTAGCAGACCGCTTGCGGCTTGTGGGTGTTTGATATGATCATCGCCTGCTGCCGGCGTATTGACGAGTCTTTAGAGTCCTACACAGAGGTTTCCTGGCTCAAGCGAAACGAAATAGGAGCGCATATGAGATATGTGCGGGACCGAGAATAATACGTGTATGTGATACCGTATTCTATTCTCGCGATGAATGTATCGATTGGTTATATACGATATAACCTAGTTATCGAATCAAGGATTGGTTCGATAAGCCGATACATTGGATACTAGTCGGTTATATGCGATATAACCGGATCGTTAAATCAAGTGTTGATTTAATGATTTAATGTATAATTATATATTTGATATATTACTTTGCATTAACTAGTATCGGTTCACTTTTAAATGGATTTTCTCACTCGGTTTGTGCACATTGTATATGTGATATACTTTTGTACACATGATTGTATCATGTTTGATGATACATGCTTTTTGGTTAAGTGTAAAGAATTAAACCAAGGTTAAGTTGTTGATTAGGGTTTTACTTATTCATTTATCTTATTTATTTATTCATTTTGAATAAATTGAAAGATAAATGAATGGTGGCTTCATTTGTTTTTTAGTCGAAGCTTCATGAAGCTTTGACTTGATGACCTTTTTGTTCTCATCCTTAACCCTAACCAATCAACCCAACCTTAGTCAATTCTCTACACTTAACTAAGGTTAAGATTATGATAAGTATTCTTTTATTTTCTATTTTGAAAATAACTTATCATAACATAATTCTTCTTCTTCTTCCTTTCTTCACTTGAAGAAAGCAAGCTCCATCAATGGTGATTGATGGAAATGAGTGAGAAATCCAATTCTAAAGTCTACCCACTTCCTATTTCTTCATCCTCTACCTCTTGCCAAGTAGTAGAGTGTGTTTCCTTCATGAGTTTTCATGGCTTGGTGAAGGTGGAGCTTGATCTAGTGATGCTTCGACGTAGATCATCTTCGGCACGTTGTCGACGACCTAGCCCGGTCTTTTCTCCGATGAAACCACCGTGAGAGTCATGGTTCGATTTGGACAGCGGAGAGGACTTCATTGCGGAGCCGTGGAGGTGGAGCACCGGATCTACAAAAGTTGTATTTCCGTATTCTTATAGTTAAGTGTTAACTAGTTTTCTTTTCGCCTAGAATTCTAGCCAACGATCCGTTCTAGGGTTTCTCGGCACCGTTTAAATTTGAAATTGGCATGGTTGATGCCTTGTGAGACCTCTTGAGAGTGCCTAGGAACCCTACAGTGGTATCAGAGCCTAGCTAGAGCCTTAGGCGAAGTCTAGACGGAATTTGAAGTCCGAACGACCCGAAAACCCAAACCTTAACATGCTCTCTATCCTTTTTCTAAAAACAGGGATTTTTGTGAATTAAAAATTGCCAAAAAATTCAGCAGGGAAACCTATGAGTTACTGTGAAGCACGTGGCTCTAAATCGATCAAAGAGCCGCGGAACCGCGGCCCCACCCTGGGTTTAGCGGCGGTTCCGCGGCCATGTTGGTGATTTAGACCACGTGTCTTGCACAGTAATTCTTATGTCATAGTGCTGAGTCTTCTGGAAATTTTTATATTTTATTCAAGAGTTGAATTTTCTGGGATTGTTTTGGGGATTCGGTGTATCGATCGGAGTATCAAATTTTGTCTGTGTGGCTTTCCGGATAAATTTTTGAATATGTTAAAAAGTTCGACCGGATATAAATACCCAATTTTTCCCCTGTCGGGAAATTTCCAAGTGTTGGATTTTTCCGTAGTTTAACGACGTTCTAAGTAGTGCAAGTAACGCGATGGACCCTCTAGAAGACAACAAACCTTAACTCGATTATGTGACCGTCTTGAACTGCCCTTTGAACCTTCGGGTTTGGGGCAGTACGGCGTGCCACATGTGAGGCGTTGGCTTGACCCTTCTACGGCTGGACCGTTGGTACTGAGGCACGAACTGAATGTTGTTAGACTTATTTCATGTGTTGGATTGTATCGGGAAAACTTGGGTGTTCGATTGTTCGATCGGAAAGTTTAACATTTTCTGTTTATCTGGAATGTGATACAATAATTGGAATTCACAAAAAGTTATGAGATAACTGAATGAATGTTATAAACATAGCAGTTTAGTCTCACTTGATCGGTTGCCACGGAATTTTGATGTGATCAAAAGTCCGTCGCAATCACGTAGCGTACGCGGATACTCGCCGGGTAAACTTAATAGACAGCCTCACTCCATAGTCCCGACCAAGTGACTGTAGGAGAACCCCATCGCCGAAAGCATCCGTTCGGGTGCTCGCGGTGGCGGTGTTCCGCCTTGGTGCACTTCGTCGACGGCGTCGGGGGTGCGGCCGCCTACTGAAGTTTGCGACGAGCATTCGATCAGGATGTCGGGAATCTTGTTGAATTGCCCGACTTGATATTGAAATGAGTTTTCGATTTTGAGACTAAAATGCGGGGTTTATAATTGTTAGGCATGCGATGTCTAAGTAATTCATTTGGTCAGGCATGCGATGTCTGAGGTGGTTGCGGATTCCAACTGTTGTAGTTTTACACTTTCTTTTCTGTGACCGTAAGTGTAATATGTGATATCGCCGGTTTCGTTGCTATATGCCAACGACAATTGGGATGCGCATATTTACTTACGTTGATGACATGTGATGTTATGTGTTGCTGGATATGTTATATTGGATCGTCGTGTTTGAATAGCCGGAGGGTTTTATGTGAGATGAGTGTTTTTCATTTTCATTCATGTAAAAACTTGTATGTAATATTCTTTTTTTGGGGCACTTCCAGGTTGCGGAAGTTGTCACCCTTTGTATATTATTTACTTTTCCGCACTAGGATAGACCCAAGGAGGGGAGCACAAGTAACCGGGTTCTGGGGTCCAGTGGGAGACCAACTCGAGGAGTCGGGTCCGGGTCTCCTAACTCTAGAATTGGTAGGGCTACTTGCCGCTCTCGTAGGGGTCTAGGGGTGTGAGTTTGGCTATTCATCGCGACCGTGGAATCCGTGTTTTATACTGACTCGTATTGAAAACACGGACGTCCTAGTATATCTAATATTTCATATGTTTCTTCTGCTGCGATATCTGTGATGTGATCATGTGATGTTCTGTGATAGATACTGTATATAGTATATATGATATATTATATAGAAGTTACTTATGTTTTACACCCGCGCTAGCCCTGCCCCGCTCTGTCGTTAGTTACCTAACCTAACGGTGCACGAGGGGACATCGAGGCGAATGCGGATGGCATAAGTGTACGTCGTATTTATCTGTGATGTTTAGGTACTTAAATGATGGGACTTCATTAATGTGATTAATGAAATAAAAGAAACCTAAGATGTTGTAGAATCGAATTTCAAAATAAAACAGGTAGCTACAGTTCTTGCTTTGCACAGAGGTATATGTGATATATCCTGCACCTTATTCGATGAGGAAAGGACCGAGATCCCTTCACCGGGAGTGACTCCTTTAGCAATAACTGGCAGATGCTACACACTCGGTTTGATTTTTGAGTACTTTTAAGTGTTTTTGCTTTGCACAGTGATATATATGATATATCCCGCACCTCATTCGACAAGGAAAGGACCGACGATCCCTTCACCGGGAGTGACTCCTTTAGCAAAACTACAAAAGCCTCAAAAGCACTCCATTTTAAAATCATTTGATTCTACAACGATATCAAGTTCATTACGCAAAGGGTTTTCTGAAAAACCCGTCGTAGCCCTCCGTCATTTCAGATAAGTACTGGTTAGTATTCGTGCTACGTTTGTTGACCTTAGCCAAGGCGTAGTGTGCGGTAGCTGATTAGTGCTTATCTGTATAAGCATATGATGCGATTGAGTTAGGGTAGTCGTGCGACTTTGTTGACCTTAGCCAAGGGTCGTGCGGGTGGGTTTAATTCAATCGGGAAATGACGGGTTGAACTTGGCTAGCACTTATGATTTGTTGACCTTAGCCAAGGTCATAAGCTGCTAGGGGCAAAATATTATCGGGAATTTCAAGTGTTGAAATTTGCAATGAGATTGCATACCTTTTATGAGATAGTTGGATCCCGATACCCGCTGCGAGTAAGAGTTACTCCTGGGAGAGTTTTATACATTACAATTAGCCGATCAAGTAGGTGTCTAGAAAGGTGTTAACGAGGTTACGCCTCTGGGAAAACGAGGTTTACATTAATTAGGTTCGTGCGAAAGCACGGGGGACCTCCCTCAAAGTACCGACACTGGCCTGGCTGAAAGATTGGCGAACTTGTTGTGTGTAATTAATCCCGGCTAGTCTTTCCTTTTAGGGTTTGAAGGAAGATTTGATAAAAAGCAGTGGGAGCCATCCTGATTAGATAAAATAATAGCCAATCTATTCTTGCAAGAGCGCACGCTGAGTGTTTTCTTCTCTCTCTCTCCAGGTAGCGACCATATCACGCCTTAATCAAGATAATAATACGGAATATTGACCGAACCCGCTTGTTATACTGAGCTGGGGAACGTTGGTCCCGCTTAACTTATAATTGTTATAAGACAGAGCAGGAAATTGGGGATTACCAGAATTCCCGTGCCGCCCAAACGAGGAGAGTGCATGATGATGCATCATCTTCGGGTGTGTTCATTACAAAGAACTGTTTCTCAGTATCCTTTACGTCCTGGGTATATGATACCGAATCAGGATCCCAGATATGTAATCTGTTACATAGGGCTACAGAAAGGTAGAAAACTGAGAACGGGTGATAAGTTTCATGAGACAGAAAACGGGGCAAGTGTTGCAACCAAGTCTGTTGGTCACTGTCACCCTGTATTACCAATACATTGATTCTGAACGAATGTTATTAGATACCGAACCTGATATACAAAATCATATCTGTCTCTTTATTAGTAAAGAAACGGTAAAATTTTGTATTGTTGGATAATGTTTTGAACATTTCCTATATCAAAAGTTGATCGGTTCAGGCACGTTATCTAAAAGCGTTGATGTTCTAAATCAAACTACAGTTCTTAGTATACGGAACACACACAAGAGGAAGAGTTCAGAAATGAACGAATTCTTCTTGAGGTATTGTAGACTAGGTCATATCAATGCGACCCGACAAGCTAAGTTCCAAATAGATGCATATTTAAATCTGTTTGAATTTACATCTTATGAAACTTGCCAGTCATGTCACAAAGATAAGATGACCATAGCTTCGTTTACTGAAAACAGAGAAAGAGTTAGTAAACTCTTGGGATGATACATGTTGATGTATGTAGGTCCCATGTCTACACATACCAAGACCGGTTCTTTTTTACTTCATTACATTCTCTGATAATCTCTCAAGATTCAGTCATATGTTCCTGTTGAAACATGAGTCCGAACCTTTTGAGATATTCACAGAATATAAGTTAGAAGTAGAGAACCAAAATGAGGGTATAAGTATTATGTCCTTTGATGTGATCAAGGAGGAGAATACTTGAGCACGGAATTCCTGGACCATTCTAAACGAGAATGAGATTCTCTCTCAGCATTACTCCTCCGTATACACCATGGCACGATGGTATATTGGGGCGGAGCAATCACACCCTATGTGATAAGGTGTGCTCTATGATGAGTAATACTGAGTTACCTATTTCCTTTTGGGTGTTATGCGCTTGAGAAGCTGCATACCTATTGAATAGGGTTCAAATCAAATCAGTTGCCTACCACTTCATATGTGATATGGAAAGGGAAGAGCCCATTTCTTAAGTTAGTTAAGATTTGGGGTTGTCCTTCCTATGTCTGAAAAGAAAAATCCGGACAAGCTCGAGGCAAGGTCTGTAATGTAGAACTGGAAAGGTTCCAGCTATACAAACTGCAGCTGATGATTTAATAGAACCAAAGGATTCAGTAGATTCCAACGAACCTCAGCCTCTCCGCCGATCTAGTAGGGTTCCTCACCCACCTGAGAGATACTTCGGTTTCTCTATGACAGTGGGAGCGAGGATTGCATCATGAGATGATGACCCAACTAGTTTCGAGCTGGCCATCGGGGGTAAGACTATCTAAGAATGGCTGGATGCTTAATGATCTGAGATGGAATCCTTATACACCAACAAAGTATGGACTTTGGTTGCTATATCTGAAGGGTTAAATCCCCATCAGGAGCAGGTATATCTTGAGAAGATTACTTGGTGTACATGGAAAAGTTGAGACTTTCAAAGCTAGACTTGTTAAAGGTTTTCGTCATTGACCAGGCGTGGATAATGATGAAACCTTTTCAAGTAGCTATGCTTAAGTCCATCCGGATCCTACTTGCCACGGCTACATACCATGACTACGATATCTGGCGGTTGGGTGCCATGACTGCTTTTCTAAATGATGATTTAGAAGAGTACGTCTGTAAGTACACAGCCAGAGGGCTTCGTAAACAGTGGGAGCAGCGGAAACGTGTGCAAGATGTTTTATCTGATAAACCAGGCATCGCGGAGTTGGAACGTCTGTTTTGATGTGTTAGTCAAAGAGTTTGACGTCATCAAAATGGTAGATGAACCTTGTATAAACAAAAAGGTAGTAGGGAGTATGGTGGCGATCCTCGTAGAGTACGTGGATGACATACTCTTGATAGGGAAGAAGTTTCCTATGCTACGCTCGATCAATCTCCACTTATCACAATGATTTTCCATATAGGATCAAAGTGATACCTACTAAATCCTGGATTTTGGATCTATGAGATAGATCTAATTGGATGTTAGGAATCTCACTAGTAGTAGTGAGATGGTATCAATTGATCCTGGGGAAAATCACTGGAAGTGTTCCAGGGTGATAAAGACGACTGAATGTCAGTCACAGGCTTTGTCTATGCCCTCAATAAAGGGACGGTATGTTGGAAGAGTTCCAAGCTAGATACCGTGACATACTAGACGATAAAGGCAGGATACATCGCTACTTAAGATACTACCAAAGAGGCTGTTTGGGTATATATTGGTTCATAAGATGAACTATGTTCCTCCCATTGTGTGACAATGGAGTTGTGGCTTGTGCCAAGGAACGCAGGTCCCATCAGTGATCCAGACATATTCTAAGGCAGTATCACCTGATCATGGAGATGGTTGATCTCCAAGGAGATCGAGGCTTGGAGAGTAGACTCAGAGGACAACACAGCGGATCCACTCACAAAGGCCTGTTCCCAGAGAGAGATTTTTATGGGATGGTTGAGTATGAGATACTACAACCACTGCTACAGATGGCCCTAGTGCAAGTGGGAGATTGTTAGTTATATGTATGCCCTAGAGGCCATTACTGTACATAGGATGTATATTGTAGTGGATGCTGGGACATATATAGGGAGGACTTTCTTGCTCGACATGATAGTATGCTATCTGGTTGCTCTTTACCTTAACGTGTACACTGATTGTCTCTCTGTTACATGTTGGTAAAGCCCTTAGGATGTGTACTTGACTACCTGGACTATGATGCGGATCATACTAGTGGGGACATGGTAGTCCATAAGTACATCCTTCAAAGTCCCTAGTCGTGGGTGTATCGAGACGGGGCATCGATATACCAGAGTAGACTAGCGTGTACCTTCTCGACCCATACAGATGGGCGATGGATGATCCCATATCCATTGGTGTTTGACATCAGAGATGATATACGGGTGCACAGTAGAGACTGGGTACATTGGACGGACTCGCCGAGAACTCCCAGATGGTATTATACCTCACGTCAGATGGCAGTTCTCTGGTGACACTGGTACAGAGTAGTCTGTTGACCCGAGATCGTCATAGAGTCTTGTGTGGTTCCCACTGTGCTTTGATTTCCATCTTACCACGTCCAAGAGGGCGTGCAAAACGGTGGTTTTTGGGTACAGTCCCGAGTCACATGGAGGCAATGAGCGATAGGAGGGGATTCGTCTCTCCCGGTATAGGGAGTTGATGTTGCGCTGTGTTCGATTGGCTATAACAGGAAATCCCTGGCCAGGGTTGCTGAGATTTACTGGTAAGTGTTACCAGTAGTTTCTCGAATTGTTATAGACCTCATATCGACACGACTTATCAAGCTATTGGGGTCTGACGTTTACCACCCCTAGGCGAGATATGCGACATATCAGACGATCAGACCGGACTGTACGGTAGTGTTGCTGGTTGGATTCACTGGAGTGTGAGCGGGCTTGCTCGTCGATCTTCAGATCGCTCAATACCCGGGTGGCCGTTACGTTTAGCAGACCGCTTGCGGCTTGTGGGTGTTTGATATGATCATCGCCTGCTGCCGGCGTATTGACGAGTCTTTAGAGTCCTACACAGAGGTTTCCTGGCTCAAGCGAAACGAAATAGGAGCGCATATGAGATATGTGCGGGACCGAGAATAATACGTGTATGTGATACCGTATTCTATTCTCACGATGAATGTATCGATTGGTTATATACGATATAACCTAGTTATCGAATCAAGGATTGGTTCGATAAGCCGATACATTGGATACTAGTCGGTTATATGCGATATAACCGGATCGTTAAATCAAGTGTTGATGTAATGATTTAATGTATAATTATATATTTGATATATTACTTTGCATTAACTAGTATCGGTTCACTTTTAAATGGATTTTCTCACTCGGTTTGTGCACATTGTATATGTGATATACTTTTGTACACATGATTGTATCATGTTTGATGATACATGCTTTTTGGTTAAGTGTAAAGAATTAAACCAAGGTTAAGTTGTTGATTAGGGTTTTACTTATTCATTTATCTTATTTATTTATTCATTTTGAATAAATTGAAAGATAAATGAATGGTGGCTTCATTTGTTTTTTAGTCGAAGCTTCATGAAGCTTTGACTTGATGACCTTTTTGTTCTCATCCTTAACCCTAACCAATCAACCCAACCTTAGTCAATTCTCTACACTTAACTAAGGTTAAGATTATGATAAGTATTCTTTTATTTTCTATTTTGAAAATAACTTATCATAACATAATTCTTCTTCTTCTTCCTTTCTTCACTTGAAGAAAGCAAGCTCCATCAATGGTGATTGATGGAAATGAGTGAGAAATCCAATTCTAAAGTCTACCCACTTCCTATTTCTTCATCCTCTACCTCTTTCCAAGTAGTAGAGTGTGTTTCCTTCACGAGTTTTCATGGCTTGGTGAAGGTGGAGCTTGATCTAGTGATGCTTCGACGTAGATCATCTTCGGCACGTTGTCGACGACCTAGCCCGGTCTTTTCTCCGATGAAACCACCGTGAGAGTCATGGTTCGATTTGGACAGCGGAGAGGACTTCATTGCGGAGCCGTGGAGGTGGAGCACCGGATCTACAAAGGTTGTATTTCCGTATTCTTATAGTTAAGTGTTAACTAGTTTTCTTTTCGCCTAGAATTCTAGCCAACGATCCGTTCTGGGGTTTCTCGGCATCGTTTAAATTTGAAATTGGCATGGTTGATGCCTTGTGAGACCTCTTGAGAGTGCCTAGGAACCCTACACCATCCTCGCCGGAGGAGTGACCTATGGGCCCCAAACGGCTTCCATCTTCGCAATGCCGGTGGAGCAGATCACACAGGCCACCACTGGGTTGTTCTTCGAGACCATGCTCCCGCCAATGAGCTTCAACGCTCCGGCGCCGTCACATGAAGCTCCAAAGAAGTCGGTCTTTGATCGGCTTACCACTACCACGGCCCCTCTCAATGGGTCGTCCAAGTCCAGTGCCTCGGTCTTTAACAGACTAGGCCAAAGCTCAAGCGAGCCCGTGAAGAAGCTTGCAATACCCGAAGGAGCTATCCCGAAGTGGATAGCCATTCCAGCTCCGGTAAACGAAGTCATCAGAGGGGGCTTCTCCTTCTAAGGGGTTGGTCTTCGCAAGACTGGCCGTTCTAACTCCCGCTGTGGGTGGAGTCGTCCAAACTGCTTCCCCTGCTCGAAAGTCGGTCTTCGACAGATTAGACGTTCCCCCTCAATAGACGTCAGTCTTTTGACAGGCTGGCACCAACAACAGCCTTTCCTCAAAGCAGGGGGCATGACGAAGCCACCCCCGTAACTGAGCCGGTCTCGTCTGCAAGACACGCTCGACATCGCCACTAGCGCCGAGTGAGGAAAGCTGGGGGCAGTTCCCCTTCTGGATTGACTCCACCAGCTCCAATGGTGGAAATCGATACTGCTGTTCCAACTAGGAATATCTTTGAGCCGCTCAGGAGGGTGCGCGAGAATTCTCCAACCGCCGTACTAAAAATGTCTTCTCTACTCGCTGAAAATGTCACAAAGGAGAAGCCGGAGCAACCCCCTCAGCGGCTATCCTTTAAAATCCACAGGGTCTGGTGAAGAGTCCAAGACTCTGTAGTTGACCAAGACTACCCCGCCGACAGAAGAAAATGAAGGGTCAACAGAAAGGGGACCATCTCGCCGCCATTCCATGGAAGGTATCGTCTATATGGGTGCCCGCTGCAACGGCCCCCTCAACATCTGCCGCCCATAAAAGGAGAAGGCCGGAGAAGATCCCTGTGTCTGCGACAAATCTCAAGGATGCTGAATCCAAACGCTCTAAGTCTGGGGGCATGGTAGTGTACACCATCTACATGGCTTCCGGGAAAGAGGATAGCCGTATCTCCACGGGTCATCGACCACTCGCCCGGTCTGTGACAAAGGCTCAGGAGCAACAACAAAAGATCCAGGAGTTGCTAACGAAGATGGCCGCACTCACTGGGCCGAAAGAAAGCCCGGAGACGTCGTCGGAGCAGCGCCAGGAACAGGAAACCGATGCCGAGTTCCTCCGAAGAATGCTTGAGAAGAAAGACAAAGAGGCTGTGGAACAAGCGGCCAAAATAAAACAAATGGCGCTCTTGTTCCAAGATATGGTCGGGATGATGATACAGCCGGATCCTCCAGCTGAAGACCCTCCAATAATTCTTGAAGACAACAGAGGAGAGACATCAAACCCTCTTCCGGCTCTATCAAAAGCCAGGGAAGAGACCGTCTCCAAAGCTTCCCTTGACGACTATATAGCCCAACAGATACGAGCTCATCAGGCGAGCGAAGCGGCCGGCCAAATCCTCAAGGCTGGACGACCCTATCCGGGTTGGTACGATCAAATAAAGTACCCGCCAGGATATACGATCCCTAAATTCCATGTGTATAAGGGGACGGGTAATCCACACCGGCACGTTGCTTAATTCAGGGCTCTGTGCGGTAATACTAGGGGTGACAACAAACTGCTGCTTCGCCAGTTTGTTGGCAGCTTGTCGGAGATAGCATTCGAATGGTACTCCGAGCTCCAGAATGACTCTGTCAAGACATTTGCAGAAATGAAGCTACTGTTTACACAAAGATTCGCGAGTGCTAGCGAGCGCACCCCGATCACCACACTAATTAACGCTAGAGTGAAGCCGGGAGAAACCTGGGTTCAATACGCCATTCGGTGGCGGAACCTGTGGTCGAGATGCGAACAACGCATAGAAGAAGCTCCTGCCGTGGGCATGTTCGTGGGGACCCTTGACCCTCAGGCAACCATTTCCCAATTCATGATGTTCTTCAAGCCGACCACTTTCCAGGCCTTGATCGACAAGCTGGCCCAAATGGACCAGCTGGGCCATAGACCGTCCTCCTCAAAGACGGATCCTCGGAATGAAAAGGGGAAAGGGAAAGTGACCTTCGTCGCCAACGCTTAGCAACAACCGAGTGGCCCGAATCCGGTCGCTCACCAAAACGATAAACAGCGATCACTCGGAGAAAAGATAAGACGCCCTTACTCGTTCCCTCAGGATAAGATGAAGAGATTATTCGAGCTAGTGCTGCGCAACAGGCTCATCACTCTGCCAGAACCGAGACGCCCAACGCAATCAGGCGACGTTAACAGCCCTAATTACCGTCCTTACCACCGAATATTGGGTCACCCAATCGAAGATTGTTATATCTTCAAAAGTTGGATCGAAGACCAGTACCAATAGGGCAAGTTCACGCTGTCCGAAAATTGGAGGGTGAACCTGCCATAACCGTACGCTCCTAAAAAGGTGGACACGTCGAGGGCATTATGCTCACTTATAGAGGAAGCCCCATGGGAGGTGGCCCTTTCAGCTAAGACTAAAAGAATGCTGAAAGACCTTCAACCATGTCCAGCGATTAGGTGGAAGAGCCCGCTAGAGCCTGAGATTATTGAGGGGATGCTCAAGCCGCGCCCAACGCTGAAAGTTGGTGATGGTGGATAGAACTTTCGGGCCAAGCCTCCGAAGTCTTTAAAGAAAAAGAAGAAGGCTAAGAAGCCCGTCCAACCCGACGACAACCTTACAAGTTTGCAGAAATATATCGATGCACTGGAAGAATATAACCAGAAGGCAGGACCCCAATTACATTGGACGAATTCTTCAAACATGTTCTTGAGAATGAAGACGATAACGCTGATAAAGGAGACGATTCTTCAGAATAGCCCGAGGATTATGTGGCGATCTGCCACATGATCTCTCACTCGTCAATAGATGGTAAAGAAGCTCCTGATGCAGAGAGACTGGGGGTAGAACCGGAACCAAAATCTTTGGAGCCATCAGACGAATTGATTGACAGGCTGCTGAGCGAAGCTCTTCAGATGAGCAAAGCTGACCGAGAATGTGAAACGACCATATAAGAAAAAGGCCAAGTATCGGCGTCAAGCTGAAGAAGCTCCGGTAATGAGAAGCCATAAAATACCCTAACCGGGTCAAAGTGCCCTTGTTACCTGCAAAAGCAGACTTAAGACGAGGAAACGACTCGCTAAGGCCCCGTCAATTGGAATGATGTTGCCACCTTTCAAAGAAAGCACTTCAGAAAGTACGTGCCCCGACAAACCAGATGCACATCCAAACTACTGCTTATACCATCGGAGGATCACGCACCCTACTGAAGAGTGTAACGCCTTCAAGAAGTGGTGGTAGGAATACGTCGCCCATCGACAACAATTCAAGCGAATAAAGCGCAAAGCTCGTCGGGAGAAGAGAAGCACGACAGATGGGCACAAAAGAGTTTTCGGCAACTGTCACGTGGTTGATACCAGGGGATCGCAAGTTCTCACCTTTGGGAGCGATTCTGACGAAGAAATGGCCCTTGACCCCCTCTTTAAGGAATCCACCTCTGGAAGAGAAGAAGAGATGAAGAACTGCGAGAACATTCAGCTGCGTAATCGTACGTTGCCTGAAAAGAATCTCGGACCTCCAAACAAAGGTTCGAACAGAAAAGACAAGGGGAAGGAGAAAATCCATGAGGAGATTGCCCTCGATGATGAGATCGTCAAAGAGCTCGCAGCCAAGGACCCGCCTAAGAAAAGCAAGGTGGATTACAATATCCTAGCACATTTGAGGAAGATACCCTCATAACTAAGCATACTGGATGCCCTCTTTCTATCTAAAGAAGCACGGGATTCCTTGGTCAAGGCATTACAAGAGCCCGATCAGTTCCAGGCCTTCATCGCAGAGAAGAAAATGCAAGATGAGCTGGCAGAAGTCCATACGGCTAACATTACGTTTAACGACGAGGATCTTCTCCTTGGTACGTGCGACCACAACTGTCCTTTATATGTCATTGGATACTGCCATGACATCAAAATAGGAAAAAATACTTGTTGACAACGGGTCCTCTGTCAACTTTCTCAACGTGCGGGTGCTAAAAAAAATCTGCATGAGCGTTCAGCATTTAGCTTGAGATAAAATCACTATCTCTAGATTTGATTCGCGGTCGTCGCAGACGCTCGGGTCTGTGATACTGACATTGCGCTTTGGGCATCTCATCACAGACATCAAATTTCATGTCATCGACGCTAGGACTTGCTACAACGCTCTACTTGTTCGGCGTTGGTTACATGAATATAACATCATCCCTTCTACACAACACCAGTGTATGAAGTATTTCAAAGACGGCCTCGAGTACACCGTTACGGGAGAGCTAAACCCATTCTCTGTGAACGAATTCCGAAAATATGAAGACGCCAAGTACTTACTGCCAGACTTCGAAGACATAGAGAAGTGTCATAAGCCGGAGCTTAAACAGAAGCCCGTCACTCCCATTCCTACCTTTGGAAGCGATACCGAGGAGAATGAAGAAATAGTCTACTCGGGACAGCCTCAGAAGTGGAATGATAAATTCGGACCATCCGCTCTGATTTTTGTCTTTGGCAGCGACTCCAAAGATGAGACCAACGCCGTATTCTCTGTCCGCCCGTCGATGCAAACCTTTGTTGGAGTAGACCGGAGTTTGCAAATCGCCCTGGTTCTGCGGCGGCACTACAGAGAGCTTGATGCAATGGAGACATATAGTGTGCAAGAGTTGCAGACGTTCTACGTCCCTCCCAGGCGAACAGGTGAAAAGGCGATCCTATTCTATCGATCCACGGAGACTAAAGTCGAAAAGGAAGTCTGGCATGGTGCCGATCCTATGCTCGACAGGCTCCAACCCATTCGTCTGCCCAGGTATTACACCGAGGGATTGAAAATGTTATTAAGATGCCAAGGTGTACCATTCAAACAAACTCCTCGACAAGCTCAGTTCTACAACAGGATTTGGAACGTCCCCGGAACGCAGCGAAAATTGCTCAACGGAAAAATGGAAACGATTGGGCTTGGATATGTCTAGCCTGAAAAACATGAGCAATTCCATGACTGCCATGTCATAAAGGACCTTGATGAAGAAGAGGATGCTCTTTTAAAAGACGCTGACGTTGAAACAGAACGAGGTCCTGCCATAAAAGTGTCGAGTCCGTCATTTGAAGAATAGATGGACAAGCTAATAAAGGAAGCGAGTCAAAAGGTTCAGAACGACTACAGCCGTGAAATGGCCATTTATGAGAAAGTTAAGACGCAACGCCTCTTTCAGCAAGCTACGGAGGACGACGATTCCCTTCACCGTCAGCCCGCCATGCATTCCCAAGACAAGAAAAAGGCCCGACGCAGAGGCAAAAATAAGTCAAAGAACGGAAAAAACGTTCGATAGCGGCAAAACAGATCCAAAATGCCACGTGATCAAGAAAATGTCAGCCGGAATCAGTCTCTAACGAAAAAGATAGGTCGAGCATATTCCTTCCCTCAAGACAAGACAAGGAAGATATTCGACCTCGTCATGAAAAATCAGATGATTACGCTCCCGGAGTCCAAGCACCCCGAACAAGCAAACGAAGTTCATCGCCCGGATTATTGCTCCTATCACCAAGCGATATGACATCCTCTTGAAGACTGCTTCACCTTCAAAAACTGGGTCGAAGACTAATATCAACTTGGAAGATTCGCTTTATCCAACATTTGGAGGGTAGCCCTACCGCAAAAGCATGTACCAAAAGCAACGTATATGGCGAGAGTAGAACCAGATCAACAACGGTCTTGGAAACGATCTCATACCTGTTACATAATAACGCTGTCAGAAGAAGGAGTGCCCGAGAATATGGATGACCTCTCCTGGTGCTTCGAAAACGAGGATGAAGAGGAATTGATCTCAGAATTTCCACCAGCGCCAAAAGAGTTAGAAGATGGAATACATACTACTACGGACAACCTAAGGAAAATCGACTTGGGGACGGCAAATGACCCGCGGCCTACGTTCGTCAGCGAGCTGCTGTCTAAAGAACAAGTGCTATGCTGAAAGACATGCTCATGCAGTATAAGGACTGCATCGCATGGAACTATTCCAAGATGCCGGGGCTAGATCCGGAAATAGTTGTATATAAATTGGCGATATCTCCGGACGTTAAGCCAGTTAAACAAGCACCAAGAAGAATGCAGCTCGAACTTGAAATGAGCATCAACGCCGAAGTTAAGAAGCTAATCGACTCCGGCTTCATCCAAGAAGTTCAATACCCCGACTGGATCGCCAACATTGTCCCAGTGATGAAGAAAAATAGAACAGTGCGCATCTGCATGGACTTTCGGGGCCTCAGCAAAGCCTGTCCAAAGGATGATTTTCCCGTACCAGTTACCGAGCTGATGATAGACAACACGTCCACTCACGAATTCTTCTCCTTCATGGACGGCTCATCAGGGTACAATCAAATAAAGATGCATCCCGAAGACCAGAAGCATACCGCTTTCCGGACTCCTCTGGGTATATTCTGCTACAAAGTGATGCCTTTCGGTCTGAAGAACGCCGGCGCTACCTATTAGAGGGCCATGACGAAGATTTTCGATGACCTCATACATGAAATCGTCGAATGCTATATCGATGACCTCGTGGTGAAAAGCAAATCATACGAGGAACACTAGGAGCATTTGAAAGTAGTGTTCCAGCGTCTTCGGAAATACAATCCGAAGATGAAACCTCTCAAATGCACGTTTGGAGTTTCCTTGGGCAAATTCCTGGGGTTCATCATCCGACACTGGGGCATCGAAATAGATCCATCAAAGATCAAGGCGATTATGGAAATACCTTCGCCAAGAACTCTCATGCAATTACGGTCTCTCCAAGAAAAGCTCGCGTATATCTGGCTGTTCATAACCAATCTCTCCGGAAAATGCCATCCCTATAGTCACCTGATGAAGAAAGGGGACCCGTTCGTTTGGGATCGTAAATACCAGGGTGCACTCGACGAAATCAAGAAATACCTGCAGAATCCACCGTTACTGACCACTCCAGTTAAGGGAAAGCCCCTCATCCTATACACAACAGCCCTTAAAGGTTCTTTAGGCGCGCTATGGGCATAAGAGAATGATCAAGGGAAAGAGAGAGCCCTCTACTATTTGAGTCGGGTTCTCCTGGGGGAAGAAAACAACTACTCTCCTATCGAAAAACACTGCCTGGCGTTAATCTTCGGGATAACGAAGCTTAGACACTATGCGTTGGCGCATGAGGTCCATCTCATATCAAAAGTGGATCCTCTCAAGTATTTGATGTTAAGAGCCATACTAACGGGACGGCTCGCTAAATGGGCCCTACTCTTAATGGAATTCTCGATAACATACTGACCTCTCAAGGCAGTGAAAGGCCAGGCCATCGCCGACTTCCTCGCTGAGCATCCGATACCTGCTGATTCACCCCTAAATTGTGAATTGCCGGACGAGCACGGGTTTGACACGATCGATAAGGAGAGAGGAGGGAGTGATATCCGATGGGAACTCTACTTCGATGGGGCATCTTCTATGAAGAAGAGAAAGCACACCACCCCTATAATCAAATCGGGGGTAGGCCTTATCTTCGTGACTCCGCAAGGAGGGATAATGCTCTTTACCTTTTCCTTAACAGAGCCGAGGACAAATAATGAAGCGGAATATGAGGCATTGATAGCAGGTCTTGAGATCGCTGTCGACATGGGAATCAAAAACCTCCTCATATACAGAGACTCCCAGCTGGTCGTTAGTCAAGTAAACGGCGACTATCAAACGTGCAAACCGGAGTTGGTAAAATATGGCGAAATAGTGCAACAATTGCTGACTCAAATCCCTTCCTACGTCCTGGAAAGCATACCGCGTACAGAAAATAGCAAAGCGGACGCAATAGCCAAACTCGCCAAAGAACTGGCCGACGAAAACCTTGATGACGTGAGGATCGTTGTACAAAGTCGTCGGGTTCTTGCACCAGCAGAAATGTCTACGGAGTCGTCTGAAGAAATGGAAGCGACTAAGCAAACGACCCTACAAATAGAGAACCAAGAAATGTCTAAGGATTGGAGAGAAGTCTTTATAGACTATTTCAAATCCCGTCAAACGCCGGAAGATGCATCCTTAAGACACCAGCTTATGAAATGAGCTCTGTCTTTCGCCTTCGTCAATGATACTCTATATAAGAGATCGTTCGACTCTCTGTGGCTGAGATGCCTGGGACCGGAAGAAACAAGGAGAGTCGTCTAAGAAACTCACGACGGACTCTGCGGTTCTCATCAAGCCGGGCCAAAGATGAAGCTGAAGATCAAAAGGATGGGCTACTATTGGCCCACGATGATTCAGGATTGTCTCGAATACGCAAAGCAGTGCCACTAGTGCTAAATTCATGGAGAATTCATCCACCAGCATTCAAATCCGCTACACCCAATGGTGGCTAGCTGGCCGTACGAAATGTGGGGAACCAACATAATTGGGCCCATCGAACCAGCGTCATTCAGAGGACATCGGTTCATATTGGCGACAACCGATTACTTCTCTAAGTGGGCAGAAGCAGTACCTCTTAAGAGAAGTGAAGACGGAGAATATTCTCCATTTCTTCAAGACACACGTCATTTATCGGTTAGGCACTCTACGACGGATTATCTCCGATAACGGGCCGGCCTACGGAAGTCACAGAATCAGTCGCTTTGCACAACAGCATAATATAGACTGGAGATACTCTTCGGTCTATAATCCCCGAGCTAACGGTCTAACCGAGACTTTCAACAAGGCCTTGATGAAGATCATAAAGAAGACGATGTCAAAAAATAAGAAGGACTGGCACGAGAGACTGCATGAAGCTTTTTGGGCGTATCAGACCACGTTCAAAATGGCCAAAAACACAATGCCGTATGCATTGGTATTCGGCGCTGAAGCAGTACTCCCCTTGGAGATAGAGCTACCATCTCTATGAGTGGCGGTTCATTATGAGCTAACAGATGAAGAGAATGCTCATCTTCGGCTTGAGGAGCTCGACACCCTCGATGAAACTTGTCTTATGGCTCAGCAAAACTCGGAGGCTTACAAAGCAAAAATGACGCGCTCATACGAGAGATTGACTAGGCCGAGAACATTTCGCCAAGGCGAACTCATGCTAATGGTCAAGAGACTTATGATCCCCAATCATGCCAAACGGGAGAAATTCAAGCCGAACTATGAGGGCCCGTACATCATAGAAAAAGTCTACCAAGGTGGGGATTACTTGCTCATTGATATGCATGACGAAAGACCCTTCAGGCCAATAAACGTCCGGTTCCTGAAAAAATACTACGCCTGACGAGTCACGGCCTAGGTTAACGATAGATGACAACGCCTATATCCTCTCGCTATCTTCCCATGCCCAAACTCTATAAGTACTATCCAGCGAAAACTTGCCTCCAAATCGCTATGGACCGAGATGTCCTTAAACTAACAATGGACCGAGATGTCCTTAAACTAACAATGGACCGAAATGTCCTGAAACTAATAAGGGACCGAGATGTCCTGAAACTAGCTACGGACCGAAACGTCTTTAAACTACTATAAACCGCAGCATCTTAGGGCTGGCGCAAAAAAAAAACGGTACGTCCATAAGCAAGATGGGCACAGATGAAAACCCGAATGGGCTCCGTGAGTAAAAACAGCAAGGCTACCGGCGATATTTATGAAAACCCGAAAGGGCGCAGACTAGTAAAAAAAAATTCATGCACACTTGCAAGGTCCTCTCGACCTTGTAAGGAGAAAATACCTGCGTGAGATCCTTACTACTCACAAAAGAGAAACACATTTAGGGATCCCCACGATTCCTGAGGTGAAATTACACTTACGAGATCTTCACGACTCATAAGGAGAACCCTCTTCTGAGACCCTCACGGCTTATAAGATTCAAAATCCTTAAGCTACAGGGATCTGAACCTGTTCTTAAGCCATCACATTTCCCAGACTGCCCTACAAACGGTTCAATATTGACCCTTGTATACAATCCACGGGCATAAATAAATGTTTCCCCACCCAATTCCACCAATGGCGCGAAATTTCCTCATGCGGTGAATGACACTTGTAAGTCCTCTTGACTTATAAAGAGAAAACACTCTTATAAGATCCTTACGACTTATAAGAGAACACACACTTAGGAATCCTCACGATTCTTAAGGAGAAAATGCACCTACGAGATCTTCACGACTCGTAGGGAGAAATACCTTTATGAGACTCTTACGGCTCATGAAGTCAAAAGCCTTAGTCGACATGATTCTAACCCTGTTTGCTAAGCCATCTTTGTTTAAATCGACAAAGACAAATGATGATTCGCTCCTGGAAATATCCCAGTTGTAGCGATACTAATGCCTAAATCGGTATCAAATTCCAAGTCCTTTCACGGCAAATGATGATTCGCTCCTGGAAATATTCCAGTCGCAGCGATGCTGATGCTAAGATTGGTATCAGATCTTGAGTTTCATACTCGCAAAAAAAAAAATGCATATGAAATAGCCGAAATGTTTGGGCAACTCGCAATAAAAATCAGCGAGTAAAATATATGCATGTAAAAATAGCCGAAATGTTTGGGCAAATCGCAATAAAAAGCAGCAAGTAAAGAAAAAGAAAAATAGCCGAAATGATTGAGCACCGAGAAAAATAGCCGAAATGATTGGGCAATCGCGACTTTCTTGAAGTAAAAAGCTGAAATGATAGAGCATCGCGGAAAGAAATAAAAAAATGAAAGATTGAAACTTTTGCCCTGCAGGTAAGTCCATACTGACCCTTGTATACAATCCATGGGCATAAACAAAAAGAGAACCACAAGTCCCAACAAACTCTGTCAAAGGGAAAGTCAGATCCGCAGGGAAATCAACGTCCTTGGCGAGAACCTCTCGATTCGCGTCGACCCGCAGGGAAATCAGTGTCTTCTCTCGATTCGTCTCGACCCTATGGAAATTAGTGTCCTTAGAAAAAACCTCTCGATTCAGGGAAATCATCGTCCTTGGCGAGAACCTCTCGATTCGCGTCGACCCGCAAGGAAATCAGTGTCTTTACAGGAATCTCTCGATTCGTTTCGACCTCCAGGGAAATCAGTGTCCTTGGCCAAACTCTCTTGATTCAGGGAAATCAGCGTCCTTGGCGAAAACCCCTCGATTCGTTTCGGCCCGTAAGGAAATCAATGTCTTTGCAAGAACCTCTCGATTCGTCTCGACCAACGGGAAATTAGTGTCCCTGCGCATAAAGAAAATTCTCTTGTGAGATCTTTACGACTCTCAAGAGAAAGCGTACTTAGGAGTCCTCACGACCCCTAAGGAGAAACTACACCTATGAGATCCTCTCGACTCGTAAGGAGAAAAGTCCTTATGAGACCCTCACTGCTCATAAAGTTGAAAAGTCTTAGACAGCAGACCTGAACCTGTTTCCTAAGCCATCACTACCCTACAAGGAGGTCAAGATGAACTGTTATCTACCGTCTACAGGCCACACTTGCCAAAGTTACATGCCACTGAAATGGAGGTGCTACTCAAGTGTACATAAACTACTTTGCGCCAAGTCAAAACAAAAAGGCATAATCCATGGACATCAGCCACATACTATGCAAGGCAATAAAGAGAACATTCGACTCGCATCCAATTAAGCGTTCGAAGCATACCCACTCATGTATACGCGAAAAGGATTAATGCGTGAAATAAATGCATAGAAAGGGAAAATTTGTCATTCATACTTCAGAAAATTCTTACATTGATGAAAACAGTAAAACAAAAATATCATTAAAATGTTTACAATGGTAAAACATTAAATCCTGGACATGGATTGAGGAATTCAGAAGTAAGGCCGTCCAAAATGCTTCTGTCCTCTCTGACCATTTTTGTGTGCATCCTCTCACGAATACAAGCGTCAGGATTCTCGCTGATGTCGTCCGTTCTCTAATAGGCAGAGATTATCGTCGTCTGTTTGAAAACTTGATGCAAAATATCAACAAGATTATCTCACCGTCTCTTCGAGATTAGGTCCATCAGATATACTGAGTGCACCTTGTTTTCGGTATCATCAAGCGCCTCCAGCGGCATGACTTCGTAAAATCCGGAAGGGCTTCCCAAATCGATCCTACGATGATCTTCAACAAAGCAGAACGACGGGGGAGTAGTCGACCGTTGTGTTCATCGAGGCGACGCATAACCTCAGCGCATTTAGCGTCCGTAAACTCCTGGTTTTGACAACGGCCTTGAACGCGAATGTCTTCATAGGAGATGATTTCGTCAAGATCATACAAATAAACCGCTATAATATATGAGCAGGAAAATCAGCAAGAGTTTAGCAATCGAGATAATCAAGAAAACATGACAATTATTATAAGAATCTAAAGAGATTCTCATTAAACGGACATAGGAGTTTTAAACAACTCTTGACATCCCTATTGGGGAAAACAAGTTCTGTTAAGCACGCAACAAATTCAAATTTGTGCGAATAAGGGTAAAACCCTATGAAAAGATTTTCAAGAACACTAGGGAATAAAATCCCCGAAGGGTCCTCTTGATCTTTCAGAGCTAAGCTCTTCGCCAGAGGAATTAAATTCCTTTTATGTGATGAAATTAAATTCCAGAAACTCATTATATATATATATATATATATATATATATATATATATGAGAAACAAAATCCCATGAATCCTCAAAAATCAGAGGGGAATGCCCGAGGTATGGAGGTTTACTGCTCAAAGATCACATCTTTGGATCCCTAAGCGGATGGGTTTCAGAGGAGAGCAAAGCTTTCATAATGGATTTAAAATCCAGAAATTTTTGTTCAAAAAGAAAGTTTTTTTTCTTATGATGTGCAAGATCTTTACCTAAAAAGGGTTTCTTTTTTATAGAGTTTAACTCTGGAATTACAATGGCAGAGAACTAAGCTCTTAGGAGGAGAATTAAATTCTCAAAGTAAACGAAGAAGGAAGAAGATGAAAGAAACAATGGCTGCCTAAGGAACCAAACCCTTGCATTTATAAAACGTGATAAGGGCGGTTCACCTCCCCGTTCCCCTAGGCAATCCAACGGCTGTAAAGGTGACAGCGTTGCACTCACGTGCAAGCCACGTGAAAACAACGCTGTGGGGGCATTTGTTCCCTTATGAAAATGAATAATAAATATAAAAAGTAATGAGAAAAGTCCCCAAATGGAGCATCACGTGCCCACACGTGATAGGCACCGCGCTTGACAAAACAAGGCTGAAACTGAGCCTCACGTGCAGACACGTGACCTCTATATACAAAATATATAGGCGCCTTCTTAAAACAAACAATTGGCCACAAAAATTCACGTGATAGCACGCGACGCTCTTTGGTGGGCTTAACTTTGTGGGGTCACGTGCTACACGTGATGGGCTCCTATGCCTTCTGAACCGATAGAATTAAATTCTAAATAAAAAGGATCAAAGCCCTATTTGGAAAATATTTTCATAGATCTTTCTAAACAAGAAAGACCGCGCTCTGTAAAGCAGAGCGCCGTTGGATTAAAAATCCAATGGTGATTAAAAATCACCAATTTACAGAAGAAGATTCTGTAAAGGGAAATATTTTCCTAATTTTGTGAGAAATATCTTCTGTAAAACAGAAGTCCTTGAATTAAAAATCCAACGGTGAATAAAATTCACCGATTGACTAAAAGATCATTTTGGTTAATTATAAAATCAATCAAAATCTCTCATTGAGAGATTTTCTGAATAAATTGATTCTTTTCTTTCTCCTATAAATAGGAGCCAAGATACACAAAAAAAAAGAAAAAAAGAAAGAAAGAGAGAAACCCCCTCGTAAGCTTAAAAGAAAAGAGAATTTAATTCCTCAGAGAGAAGAAGACCTCCTAAAAGAGAAAAAGAAACTCTAGGTAAGAGAAGGAACTAAACACAGAGAATATCTTATCTCTTTTTCCCATCCATAAGAGTTTAACTCTTCTAAAAAGAACTTAGTTCTTCCTCTGGTTGAGATCTGCAGAAGCAGATCTCCCCGCAAGTTGAGAATTTAATTCTCATCGGGGAGATTTTGTTATGTAGATTCAAACCCAGGAGAAAGAACTAAGTTCAAAGAATTTAATTCTTACTGGAACATATAGGAATTTAATCCCTCTAGTAAAATTAGGGTTTAACCCTATAGAAGAATTTAATTCTTATAAAACAAAAGGGGCTCGAAAGTCTCAAAACTCGAGATCTCCATGCACGTAAGGAAAAGATTAGTGCTTGAACAAAAGAGAACAAATTGAGATCGGCTCACGCGATCCCACGTGACCCCCTAATCGGTGCTTAGCTTTCATAAAGCAGAAAGGGAATAGATCAAAGGCAATAGCGGCAAATTTCGAGCGCCTCGCGTAACTCCACGTGAGTGCATCAAATTCTTAGTGTTTTAATACTGCTTCAAGCGCCTCACGCGATCCCACGTGAGCGCCTTAAATTCTTAGTGTTTACCACTACTTCAAGAGCCTCACGTGACCCTACGTAAGCGCCTCAAACTCTCAGCGTTTAATGCTACGTCAAGAGCCTCACGTGACCCCATGTGAGCGCCTCAAACTCTCAGCGTTTAACGCTACTTCAAGCGCCTCACGTGACCCCACGCGAGCGCTTCAAATTTTCAGTATTTAAACAATAATTTAAGACCTCACGTGGGAGCATGTGAGCGCCGAACATATGTTAGTGTTTAACACTATAATAGGCCAACCTTAGCCCAAATTAGCTAAGTCTCCCAAAGCCAAAACTCTTTTTCAACCGTGCCTCAATTATACTTAGGTCTTTCAAAATTGATCTCAGATGGTATTCAAAGTAATGTTATCCCATTCCTTCTCAATCTTATATTTGGTTCAAGGGTACATCTCTTCACACCTCTGATACATGTCGTTGTAATTCTTCAACGTCTTCAGAGAGGTGGCGGGTCCCGATAACCAACAACTTTTTGGTACATTTCCAAACCCATGGATACACTCCAATGGACCGTAATGTCCTTAATCTAACTATGGACCGTAATGTCTTTAAACTAATTTTCATGGACTATAATGTTCTTAACCTCCACGGACTATGATGTCCTTAAACCATGGACCGCAACGTCCCTAAACTAAACTTCATGGACTATGATGTCCTTAAACTCCACGGACTATGATGTCCTTAAAGCATGGACCACAACGTCCCTAAACTAAACTCTATGGACTATGATGTCCTTAAACTTCACGGACTATGATGTCCTTAAACTCTGGACCGCAATGTCCTTAAAACTAAATCATTTGGACCGCAACGTCCTTAAAACTAAATTGTGGACCGCAACGTCCCTAAAAACTAAATTGTGGACCGCAATGTCCTTAAAACTAAACTCCATGGACCACAACGTCCTTAAAACTAAATTGCGGACCGCAAAGTCCCTAAAAACTAAATTCCACGGACTATGATGTTCTTAAACTTTGGACCGCTATGTCCTTAAAACTAAACCTTTTGGACCGCAATGTCCTTAAAACTAAATTGCGGACCGCAACGTCCCTAAAAACTAAATTGCGGATCGCAATGTCCCTATAAACTAAAGAAAATCCTGTTGAGTAGATCTTAGTCTAAAATTAGACTAACGTATCCTCAACAAACGTTTGAGTTGATCTTAATCTAAAACAAGATTAACGATCCTTAAACCAACCCAAAACCAAATCTAAGAAAATACGGATTTGGACTAATCCACGCCTTATGGGCGACAACACAAATTATTCTCCGTATACAATCCACGGGCAACCAAAAATAAAACAAACACATACGACATGAAGTGAACTTCTGGAGAAGGAGAAAGTAGATACCACGATGCGGTAGCGTAATTAACTGCAGGGCTTGCGTCTGCAGGAAAGAGCGTCCCCACAATAAAAAACCCCTCACAATAAGGGGGAATCTGACGAAGTCTGCTACAACGGCCGCATCTGTCCAAGCTTCCGATATACGGTGCCATAAATCAACTTGGTATGTTTGGAGAGGTGGACGGATAAAACCAAATAGTATCTGCCTCCAAAATTCAGGCCAGACGTCCCAACGTCCCGGTCGCGTCTTTCGGCGGCGTACAGTTGGTATTTTATTAAAAATTCTAATCTTTCATTTTAACAAAATATAGTTTCATAATATGTCTTTATTGAAAATACGAATTCTTATTTTTATATAATTTCCAAAATTTAATATTTATTTCGAAAAGCCTTATTTCTTAAAAACCGTATTTTTATTTCATTTCGAGACCGAATACTCTGTGAAGAGTTCTACATCTCGCTCTACTATCCCTAAAATGTGCGATAATCCGTACCATTCATGAGCGGGTCCCTTAACGAGGGTTGTAGAGGCGTAATTGCCAAGGATTTCAAAATACCGATCAAAAGAAACCCGTTTTGTAAAGGTGTGGTATTTTAATGAAAAATTATTCTTTAAATTAGCTATATGTTTAGAACATTGTGCTATGTAACCATAGTGTGCATGTGGGGCAGGACATTACCCCGTGAAATTTTCCTAAAGGTATCTTTTTAACAATTATTAGAATAAGGGTTATACTAAAGTTCATGGTATTTTAATGAAAAAGTTCGTTATATGTTTGTTTCACATGAAATTTTGGTTAAACTAAAAACTAAAAGGTTGTAAAGAAGGTTAAAAGTAATGTGAGAAAGTTAGTTTGACCTATTTTTCTTTACAGAGGGGAGTTCCAAAGTTAAATAAACATGAATCGGAGATAACTCCACTTTACTGACATATTTTTAGCAAAAAGATTTAAGATGAAGGAAAAGAGAGAAAGGGGGACTTACGGTTTTAGGTGGTTAATAAGAGAACGAATAAGCCCTCGGTGTCATGGTTTCGTCGGAGATGCTCCGGTCATCGAATTTGGCTTGCTCCTCCACTTGGGGTGCTTAACTCCACTTGGTACTTAGAGAGTTTGAGAGAATTTTTGCTAGAATTTTCAGAATTGGGAAGAGCTAGGGTATGCAGTGGTATTTATAGTGAAGAATTAGGGTTTGGGAATTAAAAATGTGGATTAAAAGGATTTAAATGGTGTTAAATGGTGAATTGAAGAGTCTCTGTTTGATTGCAGAAAAATCAAACGGTGCAGGGGAGTTAATGAGAGTCGAAGAGTCAAGTGTGCAAACCACGGGGGATTAAGACTCATCTTGATCGTCGGCGTCGGCCATAGGGGCAAAACGGGCAGTCGGATCTTGAGGCCTTGCCTCAAGATTCGTGCCACGTGTCAAGTTAGGTGTGTACACCTCATTGCGCCTGTTTGATTTTTCTGAAACTTTTCGTTTCACCATGAATTGCACGTGCAAATCTTGAGCTTCCGAAAAATTAAAAAGAAAAATCTAAAAATAATTGGGTCTGATGGGAATTGGACGCATAAGCTATGTCATAGGAGTGCAGAGGCTTTACCAGTAAGCTATAAGTTGCTTCTTGCTTTTATTTAACAAAAATAATTTTCAACTCTTACACAAGCTGAAATACCCTTTTCTGTACAATAACAAGAAATTTATGTATAGGAAGTTCAGAGTCGTTACATTCTACCCTCCTTACAAAAATTTCTTTCTCGAAATTTACAATTACATAGGGACTAATTTTCAAAAAGGCAAGGGTATCATGTATGCATATCTTCTTCTCTTTCCCAAGTTGATTCTCCCGACAAATCCTTTCTCCACATCACTCGGACCAAGTTTACCTCGTTCCGTAATGTTTTCATCTTTTGGTCCAGGATCTCAACTGATTATTGCTCACAAGTTAGGTCAGTCTATACCGTGAGCTCTAAGTGATCAAGAATATGGATGGGGTCGCTCACATATCGTCTTATCTGGGATACGTAGAATACGTTGTGCACTCCTTCGAATGAGGGTGGTAGTGCCAAGCGATACGCCACAACACATGGTCTCCTGGTTGAAACTCCAAGTTGTGACACTTTGCATCTGCCCAATATTTCTGTCGGTCTTGGGCTATTCTCATCCTTTCCCTAATCGTGCGAACTACGTCTACAGTTGCCACGATCATCTCTTGTCCAAGGAGTTCACAATATCCAACGTCGTCCCAATTTAGCGGGGAATGACACTACCGTCCGTAGAGTGCTACGAATGGTGACATCCCAATGCTTGACTGATAGCTGTTGTTGTATGAAAACCCCACAAGATATAGGTGATCTTTCCACGATCCTCTGAAGTCTAACATACAGGCTCTTAGAATACAGACTCGTTCTCAGGCTAGCTTGCAGACTCTGCCAGAACTGTGATTGGAATTTTATATCATGATCAGAGACGATGCAAACAAGTACTCCATATAATCTCACAATCTCCTACATGAGTTTATGGGTATTAAGTATGGTACATCTTGAAGATTTTAAATCTTACTTTAGATTTGTACTCAACTCCATGTACTTCCTTGCTAACATCTCAGTTGACTGGCCAACTCTTAATGGAATAAAGTGAGCCGAATTAGTGAGTCGATCTACGATAACCCAAATTGCATCGTTACCCTTCGTGCTGCGAGGGAGAGCAATCACGAAGTCCATGGTAAAATGCTGCCATTTCCATTCTGGGATTGATAACGGCTGAAGTAGATCAGCAGTTCTGTGATGTTCAGCATTCACTTGCTGACACACCGAACCTGATATACAACATTACATCAGTTTCTTTAAAAAGTTAAAGAAGGATATAATTTTGTATTGATGGATAATGTTATGAACATTTTTCTTAATCAAGTGTTGATTGGGTCAGGCACATTATGTAATAACATATACGTTCTAAATCAAACAACAGTTCAAAGTAAGTAGAACACCCACAAGAGGAGTGGTTCAGAAATGAACGAATCCTTCTTGCGGCATTGTAGACTAGGTCATATCAATGCGACATGACCAGCTAAGTTACATAAGGATGAATATGAGAATCTATTCGAATTTTCATCTTATGATACTTGCCAGTCTTGTCTCAAAGGTAAAATGACCAATACCCCGTTTACTGGAAACAGACTAAGAATTACTGAACTCTTGGGACGGATACATGATGATGTATATGGTCCTATGTCAACAAATGCCAGGGTTGGTCCTTCATACTTCATTATATTCACTAATTATCTCTCGGGATTCGGACATATGTTCCTGTTGAAACACAAGTCTGAAACTTTTGAGAAATTCAAGGAATATAAGCTTGAAATTAAGAACCAGACGGGTAGAAGTATTAAAGTCCTACGATGTGATCGAGAAGGAGAATACTTGGGCATGGAGATCCTGGATTTTCTAAATGGAGAATGCGATTCTCTCTCAGCTTACTCCTTCGAATACACCACAGCACAACGGTGTATCGGGGCGGAGGTATCGCACCCTATGAAATATAGCGCGCTCTATGATGAGTATTGCTGAGTTGCTTGTTTCCTTTTAGTGTTATGCACTTGAGAAGTTGCATACCTATTGAATGGGGTTCCATCCAAATCAATACCTACCACTCCATATGAGATGTAGAATGGGAAGAGACCATGTCTTAAACGAGTTAAAATATGGGGTTTTCCGGCCTATGTTGAAAAGAAAAATCCGGAAAAACTTGAAGCAAGGTCAGTTCTGTAAGTTTGTTGGATATCCCAAACATTTGCGAGGGTATATCTTCTACCACACTGAGGAGCAAAATGTGTTTTCTTTCTCAGCATGCCACCTTTTTAGAAAAGGAATTTCTTGTAAAGAAATTTGTGGTCATGAGGTAGAACTGGAAAGAGTTCCAGCTAGACAAACTAATAGCTGATAATTTGGTGAAACCAAAGAATTCAATAGTCTCCAACGAACCTCAGCCTCTCCGCCAATCCGGTAGGGTTCCTCATCCACTTGAGAGATACTACGTTCTTCTTGGTGACAGTGGGAGTGAGGATTGCATCATGGTAGATGATAGACCAACTAGGTTCATACAGGCCATCATAAGTGGAGACTTTATGAAATGGCTGGATGCTATGCGATCAAAGATGGAATCCATGTATACGAACAAAGTATGACTTTGAATGTTGCACCTGAAAGGGTAAAACCCATCGGGAGCAAGTGGATCTTGAGAAGATTCTTGGTGTAGATGGAAAAGTTGAGAATTTCAAAGCTATGCTTAAGTCCATCAGGATCAATGCGCGCATCGTGGAGTTGGAACATCTGTTTTGAAGTGGCAGTCAAAGAGTTTGACTTCATCGAAATGGTAGATGAACCTTGTATACACAAGAAGGTTGTAGAGAGTGAGGTTGTCTTACATGTATTGTATGTAGATGACATACTCTTGATAGGAAATGGTTTCCTATGCAACACTCGGTCAAGCTCCTCTTATCACGAGGATTCTCCATGGAAGATCTGGATGATACCTACAACATCTTGTGCATTATGATCTATGGTGATAGATCTAAGTGGATGTTGGGAGTGTCCCAAATCCAGGTACATTAACACCATACTAAAGGGGTTTAGTATGGAGGATTCTAAGTGTGGTGGTTCGCCCAATAACTCAGGAATCACTCTCTCCAAAAAGATATCTTCCGAGACTGATTTGGAGAGAGCTTGCGTGCAAGGGATACCCTATGCTTCGGCAGTAGGCTCTATCATGTGTGCAATGTTATGTACCAGACCAGATATAGCTAATTCACTAGGTGTAGTGATTAGGAATCAATCGGATCTTGGGAGAATCACTTGACAGCTATGAAGGACATTCTTAAGTACTTGAGAAGCACTAAAGAGATGTTCTTGGGGTTTTGGTAACAGTAAACTCCAGTGGAGTCCTTTACCAATTCCAGCTCCCAGAGTGATAAGGACGACTGAAAGTCAGTCTCGGGCTTTGTCTTTACCCTCAGTGGAGGGATGGTATGTTGGAAGAGTTCTAAGCAAGATACCGTGACATACTAGACGATAAAGGCTAGATACATCGCTACCAACGATGCTGCCAAAGTGGCAGTCTGGACATTTCTTGTTCATGAGATGAACATGGTTCCTACCATTGAGCGTCCAATAACTGTTATTGTGACCACAATGGAGATGTGGCTTTAACCTAGGAACACCGGTCCCATCAGCGATCCAGACATATTCTGAGGACAGTATCACCTAATCAGGGAGATGGTTGATCTCCAAGGGATCGAGGTTAGGAGAGTTGACGCGAAGGATAACACGACAGATCCACTCACAAAGGCCTTTCCATAGAGAGACTTCTATAGGACGTTAAGTATGAGATACTACAAAAATGACCTTAGTGCAAGTGGGAGATTGTTAGTTATATGTATTCCCTAGAGGCCATTACTGTACATGCGATATATATTGTAGTGGATGCTTGGACATATATAGGGAGTACTTTTTTGCTCGACATGATAGTATGCTATCAGGTTGCACTTTATCTTACATGTACACTTATTGTCTCTCTATTACATGTTGATAAAGCTCTTAGGATGAGTACTGGACTACCAAGATTATGATGCAGATCATACTAGTGGGGCAAGGGTAGTCGGTAAGTACATCCTTCAAATGTTCGTAGTCGTGGGAGTATCGAGACAGGGTATCGATACTCCAAAGTAGACTAGCGTATGCGCTTCTTGACCCATATGATGGGCGATGGATGATCCCATATCCATTGGTGTTTGACATCAGAGAAGGTATACGGGTGCTCAGTGGAGACTGGGTACACTGAACGGACTCGCCGAGAACTCCTAGATGGTATTATACCTATCGTCTGATAGCAATTCTCTGGTGACACCGATACAGGTTAGTTTGCCGAACCGAGATCGTCATAGAGTCTTGTGTGATTCCCACTGTACTTTGATTTCCACCATACCACATTCAAGAGATCGTGTAAAATGGTGGTTTTTGGGTACAGTCCCGACTCACATGGAGGCAATGAGCGATAGGAGGGGATTTCCTCTCTCCCGGTATTGGGGGTTATGTTGCGCTATGCTCGATTGGCCATAACAGGAAATCCCTGCCTAGGGTTGCTGAGATCTACTGGTAAGTGTTATCAGTAGTTTCTCGAACCGTTATGGACCTTGCATCGGAAAGACTTATCAGACTATTGGGGTTTGACGATTACCACCCCCGGGATGTGATATGAGACATATCTGACGAAGAGATCGGACTGTACGGTAGTATTACTGATTGGATTCGCAGGAGTATGAGCAAGCTTGCTTGTTGATCATCTGATCGCTCAATACCCGGGTGGACGTTACGTTTAGCAGACCGCTTGCGGCTTGTTGGTGTCAGATATGATCACCACCTACTACCGGCGTATTGACGAGTCTTTAGAGTCCTACACAGAAGTTTCCTGGTTCATACGAAACGAAGTAGGAGCACATATGTGATATGTGTAGGATCAAGATTAATGCGCGTATGTGATACCGTATTCTATTCTCACGATATGTGATATCGGACGGTTATATGTGATATAGCCGGGTTATTGAATCAAGTGTTGATTCGATAGATTGTTATATTAGATATTAGCCGGTTGTATGTGATATAGCCGGATTATTAAATCAAGTGTTGATTTAATAATTTAATATATAATTATATATTTGATATATTGAATTACATTAACTAATATTAGCTCACTTAAACATTTTTTTCTCACTTGTGTGCATATAGTATATATGTGATATATATTAATATACATTTTATTTGTGTCATGCTTGATGCTACATGCTTCATGGGTGTATGAGACTCACACCATACTTGATATAATGAATGGTTTTATTTATTTAAAGTTAATCAAAATTAGATGGAATTAAGTTACATGGTTGAAGCTTGTAGAAGCTTGTGAAACCATTGACCAAGTCCAATAATTTTGTTTTAATTATAGATATTTATTAACCTAACCATTATTGTTAGCCATGGTTTAATATCTACATGAGTTAGTGTATGACACCAACTCATCCATGGTTGCTATTCTCACCTCATGAGTTCATTCTAATCTCTACTTCATCTTCTTCATCCTCATGAGAAAGCTTTCTAGCTTTTCTTAAGGTGATGAAATATTGTGAGAAAAATAAATCTAAACCAAGCCCAATTCCTACTTCATCATCCTTTATTATATTAGCCATTTAGTTTAGGGTGTTTTCTTCACTAATCTACCATTAGTGAAGAGCTAGAATGAGCTTGAGTCTTCTCGACGTAGATCATCTCGGCCCTGAAGACTTCGAGTAAGCTTATTCATTTCTTCATGTGAACCCTTACTAGAGTTCGAGTGTTCACTACTTGGAGCGAAGGAACTACCACACGGAGCTTTAGAAGTGAAGGACTGGTCTACAAAGGTTATATTCCTCATTCACTTAGATGTAAAATTGTTTGTATTGCTAGTTCGTCTAAATTTTTAGTTAAGATTCTAGGGTTAGGGTTCTTTAGTACGGAAAAAATTTGAAAATGGCATGGACGATACCTCCCTAAACCTTACTATCGCGCTAAGGTAACCCTGCAGTGGTATCAGAACCAAGCTAGAGAATTAGACGATGTTTGTAGGATTATGAAACCGAAACACCCGATACACAATCCTAGTTTCTGTCGAATTTTAAATGGCCTTTAAAATTTTTTTTAGCAACTTCAGAATATTGTATGTGATATAACATGAACACCATAGAAATTTGAAGCAAGAATACCTGTTTTTGGCCGGCCACATAGGCTAAAAATCCGAGCTCACCGGTTCTTCTGGGGCTTTTTGGCTTCAAATTTTTAGGGTGTTCCAGTCTATGGGTTTTAGTGTTTCAGGTGTTGCTTGTTTTTGCTAAATTTGCATGTGATGTTAACTTTGTGCAAATGCAATTTGGAGTGTTTCGTAGTCGTAATTATAACATCTATTCGGGTTATTTAGACGACGTTAAAAAGTTCGAACGGATATCAATAACCCATATTTTCCTTCGCTGGAAATTTTCCAAGAGTTGGATTTTTTTCCAAGTTTAAAATCTTCAGAAAATCATGCAAGCGATTCTGTGGACCCTCTAGAAGAACGATACCCAAACTCGACTTTTTGGATTGCGGAACCGTGGTCTTACCCAAGGGTTTGCGGCAGTTCCGTGGCGACATGAGTGAGGCATGGGTCGACCCTTTTACGGATGGTTCATAGGTGCTGTGGCATGTTCTGGGTATTGGTTAAACTCCGCTCAAGTGTTGAGCTTTTTGGGAAATTTTGGGTGTTTGTTTATTCGATCGAAAATTTTAACATCGTCTAGCTATCTGTGATTGTGATACAATATTTGGAATCCACAAATTTAGTTATGTGATAACTAGTTTGAATTTTATAAATCTAGCAAGTTAGTCTCATTTGATCGGTTGCCACGGAATTTTGATGAGGATAAAAAGTCCGTCGCAATTACGCAGTGTACGTGGATACTTGCCGGGTAACCTTACTAGATAGCTACCCCCAATGCCCTGACCAAATGATTGTAGGAGAACCCTGTCGCCAAAAGCTTCCGTTCGGATGCTCGCGGCCGCGGTGTTCCGCGTAAGTGCACTTCGTCGACGGTATCGGGGGTGCGGCCGTCTACTAAAGTTTCCGACGAGCATTCGATCAGGTTATCGGGAATTTTATTGAATTACCCGACTGGTTATTGAAAAGTGTTTTCAATATCAAGACTAAAATGCGGGGTATATAATTGTTAAGCATGTGATGTCTAAGGAATTCATTTGGTTAAGCATGAAATCCAAAGTATGTGATATATTGGGTTTATGATGTCTAAGGTGGTTGCGGATTCCAATTGTTGTAGTTTTTCACTTTCTTTTCTGCGACCGTAAGTGTAATATGTGGTGTATCGCCGGTTTCGTTGCTATATGTCAACGGCAATTGGGATACGCATATTTACTTACGTTGATGACATGTGATGTTATGTGTTGCTGTGATATGTTATATTGGATCGTCGTGTTTTGAATAGCCGGGGTTTTTATATGAGATGAGAGTTTTTCATTTTCATTCATGTAAAAGCTTGTATGTAATATTCTTTTATTGGGCCACTTCCGGGTTGAGGATGATGTCACCATTGATGTATATTATTTACTTTTCCGCATTAGGATAGACCCAAGGAGGGGAGCACAAGTAACCGTGTTTTAGGGTCCAGTGAGAGACCATCTCGAGGAGTCGAGACCGGGTCTCCTAACTCTAGAATTGGGAGGGTTGCTTGGTGCTCTTATAGGGGTCTAGGGATGTGGGTTTGGCTATTCATCACGACCGTGGAATCCGTGTTTTTTTACTGGCTTAATTTAAAACACGGAATTCCTAGTATATCTAATATTTCATATGTGTCCTTCTGCTGCTGATATTCTATGATGTGATCAGTTGATATATTGAGACGATTGCTTATATTATATATATAAGATATAATAAATATTGATGCTTTCGTTTCTTATGTGATGCTTAGGAAGCATAATTTGGTGGGACTTCATGAATGAGATTAATGACATAAAAGAAACCTAGAGATGTTGCAGAATCTTGTTTTAAAAACTGGTAGCTCTAGTTCTTGCTTTGCATAGCGGTATTCCTTGTAGAATATCCGGCACCTTATTCGATAAGGAAATAGCCGAGATCCCTTCACCGGGAGTGACCTCTTTAGCGAAACTAGCAGAAGCCTCAAAAGCACTCCTTTTAAAATTCACTCGATTATACAACAATATCAAGTTCATTACGCAAAAGATTTTCTTAAAAACCTGACGTAACCCTCCGTCATTTTAGGAAGTAGAGTACTTAGTATTCGTGCTACGTTTGTTGACCATAGTTAAGGTATAGTATGCGGTAGCTAAGTGATGTCTTGCTACACATGCATATGATACGATTGGATTAGGGTAGTCGTGCGGCCTTGTTGACCTTGTCAAGGGTCGTGCGGGTGGGTTTAATTCAATCAGGAAATGACGGGTTGAACTTGACTTGCGGTCTATGGTTTGTTGACCTTGTCAAGGTCATAGATCGCTCGGGGCAAATTATTATCGGGAATTTCAAGTGTTGAAATTTGCAATGAGATTGCATACCTTCTATGAGATAGTTGGATCCCGATACCAACTGAGAGTAAGAGTTACTCCTTAGAGAGTTTTACACATTACAATTAGCCGATCAAAGTAGGTGTCTAAAAAGGTGTTAACGGGGTTACGCCCCTGGGAAAATGAGGTTTATTTTAATTAGGTCCTTGCGAAAGCACGAGGAACCTCCCTCAAACTACCGACACTGGCCTGGCAGAAAGATTGGCGAACTTGTAGGATGTAATTAATCCCGGCTAGTCTAACCTTTTAGGGTTTGAAGGAAGATTTGATAAAAACAGCGGGAGCCATCCTGATTAGATAAAATAATAACCAATCTAATCTTGCAAAAGCGCACGCAGAGTGTTTTCTTCACTCTCTCTCCTGGTAGCGACCATGTCACGCCTTAATCAAGATAATAATATGGATGCTTTGACCGAACCTGCTTTTTATACTGAGCTGGGGAACGTTGGTTCCGCTTTATCTTATATAAGTCCGAGCAGGGAATAGGGGAATATCCGGATTCCTATTCCACCCATTCGAGGAATAAGCATGTTGATGCATATTCTTCGGGTGTGTTCATTACCAAGAACTGTTTCTCAGTATTCTCTACGTCCTAGGTATGAGATACCGGATTTGGATCCCACATATGTAATCTGTTACATGGGCTAAAGATAGGTAGAGAACTGGGATATGGTGATATGTCTCTAAGTGTTAGAGAATGGTGCAATTGTTGCAGCCAAGTCAGTTGGTAGATATCACCTTGTATTACCAAATGGTAAATACTTTGATTCTGAACGAATGTTATTACATACCGAACCTGATATACAACATTACATCGGTTTCTTTAATAAGTTAAAGAAGAATATAATTTTGTATTGATGGATAATGTTGTGAACATTTTCCTTAATCAAGAGTTGATTGGGTCAGGCACATTATGTAATAACATATACGTTCTAACTCAAACAACAGTTCAAAGTAAGTAGAACACACACAAGAGGAGTGATTCAGAAATGAACGAATCCTTCTTGCGGCATTGTAGACTAGGTCATATCAATGCGACACGACCAGCTAAGTTACAAAAGGATGAATATGAGAATTTGTTCAAATTTTCATCTTATGATACTTGCCGGTCTTGTCTCAAAGGTAAAATGACTAATACTCCGTTTACTGGAAACAGAGAAAGAGTTACTGAACTCTTGGGACAAATACATGATGATGTATATGGTCCTATGTCTACAAATGCCAGGGTTGGTCCTTCATACTTCATTATATTCACTGATCATCTCTCGGGATTCGGACATATGTTCCTGTTGAAACACAAGTCTGAAACTTTTGAGAAATTCAAGGAATATAAGGTTGAAGTTAAGAACCAGACGGGTAGAAGTATTAAAGTCCTACGATGTGATCGAGGAGGAGAATACTTGGGCATGGAGATCCTGGATTTTCTAAATGGAGAATGTGATTCTTTCTCAGCTCACTCATTCGAATACACCACAGCACAATGGTGTATCGGGGCGGAGGTATCGCACTCTATGAAATATGGCGCGCTCTATGATGAGTATTGCTAAGTTGCCTGTTTCCTTTTGGTGTTATGTACTTAAGAAGTTGCATACCTATTGAATGGGGTTCCATCCAAATCAATGCCTACCACTCCATATGAGATATGGAATGGGAAGAGACCATGTCTTAAATGAGTTAAAATATGGGGTTGTCCGGCCTATGTTGAAAAGAAAAATCCGGAAAAACTTGAAGCAAGGTCAGTTCTGTAAGTTTGTTGGATATCCCAAATATTTGCGAGGGTATATCTTCTACCACACTGAGGAGCAAAAGGTGTTTTGTTTCTCAGCATGCCAACATTTTAGAAAAGGAATTTCTTGTGAAGAAATTTGTAGTCATGAGGTATAACTGAAAAGAGTTCCAGCTAGACAAACTAACAGCTGATAATTTGGTGAAACCAAAGGATTCAATAGTCTCCAACGAATCTCAACCTCTCCGCGAATTTGATAGGGTTCATCATCCACTTAAGAGATACTACGGTTTTCTCGGTGACAGTGGGAGTAAGGATTGCATCATGGTAGATGATGGCCCAACTAGGTTCATACAGGCCATCACAAGTAGAGACTTTATGAAATGGCTAGATGCTATGCGATCAAAGATGGAATCCATGTACACCAACAATGTATGACTATGAATGTTTCACCTGAAGGGGTAAAACCCATCGGGAGCAAGTGGATCTTGAAAAGATTCTTGGTGTAGATGGAAACGTTGAGACTTTCAAAGCTATGCTTAAGTCCATCAGGATCAATGCACGCATCGCGGAGTTCGAACATTTGTTTTGATGTGGCAGTCAAAGAGTTTGACTTCAGCGAAATGGTAGATGAATCTTGTATATACAAGAAAGTTGTAGAGAGTGAGGTTGTCTTACACGTATTGTACTTAGATGACATACTCTTGATAGGAAATGGTTTCCTATGCTACACTCGGTCAAGCTCCTCTTATCACGAGGATTCTCCATGGAAGATCTGGATGATACCTACTACATCTTGTGCATTATGATCTATGGTGATATATCTAAGTGGATGTTGGAGTGTCGCAAATCCAGATATATTAACACCATACTAAAGGGGTTTAGTATGGAGGATTCTAAGCGTGGTGGTTCGCCCATTAACTCAGGAATCACTCTCTCCAAAAAGATGTCTTCCGAGACTGATTTGGAGAGATCTCGCGTGCAAGGGATACCCTATGCTTCGGCAGTAGGCGCTATCATGTGTGCAATGTTATGCACCAGACCAGATATAGCTAACTCACTAGGTGTAGTAATTAGGAATCAATCGGATCATGGGAGAATCACTTGACAGCTATGAAGGACATTCTTAAGTACTTGAGAACCATTAAAGAGATGTTCTTGGGGTTTTAGTAACGATAAACTCTAGTGGAGTCCTTTACCAATTCCAGCTCCTAGAGTGATAAGGACGATTGAAAGTCAGTCTCGGGCTTTGTCTTTTCCCTCAGTGGAGGAACGATATGTTGGAAAAGTTCCAAGCTAGATACCGTGACATACTAGACGATAAAGGCTAAATACATCGCTACCAACGATGCTGCCAAAGTGGCTATCTGGACATTTCTTTTTCATGAGATGAACATGGTTCCTACCATTGAGCGTCCAATAACTGTTATTGTGACCACAATGGAGTTATGGCTTTAGCCTAGGAACATCGGTCCCATCAGCGATCCAGACATATTCTGAGGACAGTATCACCTGATCAGGGAGATGGTTGATCTCCAAGGGATCGGGGTTAGGAGAGTTGACGCGAAGGATAACACGGCGGATCCACTCATAAAGGCCTTTCCCTAGAGAGATTTCTATAGGACGTTGAGTATGAGATACTACAACAAATGGTCTTTGTGCAAGTGGGAGATTGTTAGTTATATGTATGCCCTAGAGGCTATTACTGTACATGCGATATATATTGTAGTGGATGCTTGGACATATATAGGGAGCACTTTCTTACTTGACATGATAGTATGCTATCAGGTTGCACTTTATCTTACATGTACACTTATTGTCTCTCTATTACATGTTGATAAAGCCCTTAGGATGAGTACTGGACTACCAGGATTATGATGCGGATCATACTAGTGGGGCAAGGGTAGTTGGTAAGTACATCCTTCAATTGTTCCTAGTCGTGGGAGTATCGAGACAGGGCATTGATACTCCATAGTAGACTAGCGTATGCGCTTCTTGACCCATATGATGGGCGATGGATGATCCCATATCCATTGGTGTTTGACATCAGAAAAGGTATATGGGTGCTCAGTGGAGACTGGGTACACTGAACGGACTCGCCGAGAACTCCTAGATGGTATTATACCTATCATCAGATAGCAATTCTCTGGTGACACTGGTACAGGTTAGTCTGTTGACCCGAGATCGTCATAGAGTCTTGTGTGATTCCCATTATGCTTTGATTTCCACCATACCACGTTCAAGAGATCGTGCAAAAAGGCGGTTTTTGGGTACAGTCCCGAGTCACATGGAGGTAATGAGCGATAGGAGGGGATTTCCTCTCTCTCGGTATTGGGGGTTGATGTTGCGTTATGCTCGATTGGTCATATCAGGAAATCTCTGGTCAGGGTTGCTGAGATCTACTGGTAAGTGTTATAAGTAGTTTCTCGAATCGTTATAGACTTTGCATCGGCATGACTTATCTGGCTATTGAGGTCTGACGATTACCACCCCAAGCTGTGATATGCGACATATCTGACGAAGAGACCGGATTGTACGGTAGTGTTACTGATTGGATTCGCAGGAGTATGAGCAGGCTTGCTTGTTGATCTTCTGATCGCTCAATACCCGGGTGGACGTTACGTTTAGCAGACCGCTTGCGGCTTGTGGGTGTCTGATATGATCACCACCTACTGCCGGCGTATTAACGAGCCTTTAGAGTCTTATACAGAGGTTTCCTGGTTCATGCGAAATGAAGTAGGAGCACATATGTGATATGTGCTGGACCGAGATTGATGCGCATATGTGATACCGCATTCTATTCTCACGATATGTGATATCGGATGGTTATATGTGATATAGCCGGGTTATCGGTTCAAGTGTTGATTCGATAGATTGTTACATTAGATATTAGCCGGTTGTATGTGATATAGCCGGATTATTAAATCAAGTGTTGATTTAATAATTTAATATATAATTATATATTTGATATTTTGAATTACATTAACTAATATTAGCTCACTTAAACATTTCTTTTTCTTACTTGTGTGTATATAGTATATATCTGATATATATTAATGTACATTTTATTTGTGTCATGCTTGATGCCACATGTTTCATGGGTGTATGAGACTCACACCATGCTTGATATAATGAAAGGTTTTATTTATTTAAAGTTAATCAAAATTAGATGGAATTAAGTTACATGGTTGAAGCTCGTAGAAGCTTGTGCAACCATTGACCAAGTCCACTAATTTTGTTTTATTTGTAGATATTTATTAATCTAACCATTATTGTTAGCCATGGTTTAATCTCTATATGATTTAGTGTATGATACTAACTCACCCATGGTTGCTATTCTCACCTCATGAGTTCATTCTAATCTCCCCTTCATCTTCTTCCTCCTCATGAGAATGCTTTCTAGCTTTTCTCAAGGTGATGAAATATTGTGAGAAAAATAAATCTAAAGTGAGCACAATTCCTACTTCATCATCCTCTACCATATTAGCCATTTAGTTTAGGGTGTTTTCTTCTCTAATCTACCATTAGTGAAAAGGTAGAATGAGCTTGAGTCTCCTCGACGTAGATCATCTTCGGCGTCGAATACTTCGAGCAAGCTTGTTCATTTTTTCATGTGAACCCTACTAGAGTTCGGGTGTTCACTACTTGGAGCGAAGGGACTACCATATGGAGCTTTAGAAGTGAAGAACCGGTCTACAAAGGTTGTATTCCTCATTCACTTAGATGTAAAGTTGTTTGCATTGCTAGTTCGTCTAAATCTCTAGTTAAGATTCTAGGGTTAGGTTTCTTTAGTACGGCAAAAATTTGAAAACGGCATGGACGATGCCTCCCGAAACCTTGCTTCCGCACTAAGGTAACCCTGCACTTCGGTCTTCTACCATCTTCCCTAGCTCCTTGAGGCGTCCTCGATTGAACTTTGCCGCCGGTCTTCCTCCGTCGAAGATGATCCAACTGAGGGATGTAGCTCATGGCTCTAGCTCTACACAAAATATCAAGTGAAGCAACTAGGGTCTCTAGGTTGTTAATCTAGAGTGCCTAGGATGAAGTGAAGTGTTCAAAGTGTTTATCTACCTCACCTCCTCTCTTGATTCTCAACACATGAGATTGTAAAGAGGAGGTTGAAGATGAAGGTGGAGGAACTCAAGAAACTAAAGAGGAGAGTGAAGCTAATGTTGAGGAGTTTTCAAAACCGACCATACAAAGACTTCATCCAATCTCAAGTGTGAAAATAACATGAAGCATGGTCTTATAAAACTTATTTTCCCAATTTAAAAATCAACCCATGCTTGAATAGTTTGCACAAATGAATTGTTAATTCATTTGTGCAACACTATACAAGCATGGTTCTCACTATACTTCCCTCTCTTCATTTACACCTCATTTACCATTTATAATAAATGGTTAAATCTAAAATGAGGTGTCCACCTTCTAGAATATTTTCCGCATAAATACGGATTACACTCTACTGTATATACATACCTATATTCGTACCGAAATACGAATACCCAAGGAGATATAAAAACACAAAGAACATATTACTAGAATATACATATCGAAGTACATATATGTAAATTATTAAATCAATACCTGATTTAATAATCCGGCTCAAACCCGAGCAGGCTAGTATTATCAACCGTCCGATCGAAAGTCCGGGTAACTAGTACAATCATTCTATCGGAACCCTGCATGTATCCAATACGGCTACTACATCATTTCCCCAGAACTAGGGAAACCCTCTGTGTTGGACTATAAAGACTCGTCAATACGCTGGCAGTGGGTTTAACCATAAGCACGTCAGCGGCACTAGCTGTAAGTAATGGCTTCCCAGATATTGAGCGAAAAGAAGGCCAACGAGCAAACTCATCCAAACCCTACTGAACCTATCCATGACTATCTCTATACAGTCCGGTTTGTTCGTCTAAGAGTATCTCATATCGAGTCTAAGGGGGTAGATAAAGTTAGACCCCTAATAACACTATATTTCGTGTCGGCATAAAGCCCATCATCCACTGAGAAACTACTGATCCAAATAAGTAATTCTCGTCTACCTTGGCCAAGGATTTCTGGTGATGGCCACCTATGCACCGTACGACATCAACCCCCAATACCGGGAGAGACGAATCCCCAATGATCTGCTCACTTCCTCCATGTGGCTCGGGACTGTACCCAACTAAAACCTGTTTGCATGACTCCTTTGAGCCGTGACAGGGTAGTAATCAAAGCACAGTGGGAACTCACACGAGACAAATGACGATCTCAGGTCGACAGACTAACCTGTACTTATGTCACCTGAGAACTGCTATCTGACAATAGGTATAATACCATTTAGCATGTTCCCGACGAGTTCGTCCAGTGTACTCATAACCCAATGAGCACCTGTATACTATCTTAGGTGACTAACTGACACCAATAGCTTGTGAGACCAGCCACCGCCCCTCGCCGAGGTGTCGAAAAGTATACACTAGTCTACTCCGAAGTATCGATGCCCAGTCTCGATACTCCTTCGATTAGGGACATTTAAGGATGTGCTTATAGACCTCCCAGCTCCCCCGTATATGATCGCTATCATAATGCTGGTAGTCAAGCAAGAATCCTATGGGCTCTATCAACATGTAATAGTGATCTGTAATACCACATAATGTATATACATGATGACAGAGACAAACCAGATAGAATACTATCATTTCATGTAAGACTGTTCTACCCGTAGAGGTCCTCTCTCAATCATCACAATCGCGTGCCTGCGATTACAATAATTGACTTGAGGGCACTATATCCAACAATCTCCCACTTGCACTTAAGGATAATTAGTATGATGTCGCATACTCACAGCCCGTATGATACCGAACACCCAACTTCTCTACTAATCAGTCTCGCAAAGTTCGTTTGTGAAACTATTGCATTCGAGAAATAGCCTCAGTGAGTGGATCCGCTCTAATGTTTCTATTTTTATCTCTCTATATCTCAACTTCGCGGAGAAAGACTATCTCCCAAAATGAGCGATACCTATCTTAGAATTTGTCTGGATATCTGATGGGACCCAGTTCATAAATGAGCTCCAAATCTAACAAATTTCTTAGACCGTATCATCCACTGAATTTAATCTGTATCTTGCGCTATGCCTTCCTCAATATCCACTTAGACCACCTGTCCAACATACTGCCCCTAAAAAAGAGAGGAAAAACTATAATTCTGACAGTCACTCTATCATCCAGGTCACCTTGGAAGCCAGAAATGATAACCGCCTCCTGAAGGAGGCTGCCGTTACCATATACTAAGAACATCTACTTATTTTCATTACTGCTTCCCAATGTTTCTCCAGAATTGGATTAATATATACGCTTATTGCAGCTAGTGCAAAAGCAATATCTGATGTGGTACTTGACATTTCATAATTAACTCATTTGCCTAAGCAAGTGATATGCCAATCATGCAAATCCCTCTCCTCATCAGTCTAGAAGACATCTCTTTAGAGAGGGTGACTCTATTACCTACGGGTACACCACCATGCCAGGAGTTGTTCATTCTAAAACACTTTTAAAATAGTGTCAAGTACCCAAATTGGGACACATCCCAAATCTAGATCTAAAATTATATATCTAGTCACTAGAATCCCTGATATTTTATGCAGATCTTATGTGGAGAAACAACTTGTGACAACCACAGTATAACCGATCGGAGTATAGAAATATCACTTCCTATCAAGAGCATGTCATCCAAATATTAGGACATCACTCCCTACTACCTTCTTACCAGGTCCATCTATTATTCTGATGAAGTCAAACTCTATGACCGTTACATCAAAAATAGACGATCTATCTCCGCTGTACTTACTTTAGTCTATAAATAGACATAAGCTACTTACCCATTATGCTTCTGCTGCTCCTACTGACCACAATAATTTTCTGGCAGAGTCATATACACGTGCACTTCTAAAACTAATTTAGAACGATGTTATATTCATCCACCTGCCAGATCTCATAGTCTAGGACATCAGTAGTGGCAAGCTTGGGTTATCAAAAACCTCCCTGTCACCGTCTTTAAGAAGACCGAAATACCTCTCGGATGGCTGAGGTTACCCACCAAATCTGCAGAGTGGCTAATGGATTGTCGAATCCATTTGAATCTTTAGATTCTACTAAATTTTCAGTAATCGTTTGTGATTCTGGAATCACTTCCAGTTCTACCATACTCCTACTAATATTTTCTGAAAAGAATTCATTTTACTAAAAAAATATGGCGAGTCAAGAACAATATAATTATTGATCTTCCAAATGGTAGAATGTTAACCCTCATCAAAGCCCGGGAAAACCCATAAACTACCATTGCTGAAACGTGCCTAGAGTTTATCCAGATTCCGGTTTTAAGAATAAGCCGGACAACTCCATATACCTTAAAATCGTTAAGATATGAATCTATTCTATATCCAATATAGAAACAAAGGCACTAATTTGATTGGAACCAGATTCAAAATACATGCAGCTGTTTCCAGTACATATCAACTAAATGGAAGGAGGCCAAGCAGCATTACTCATTAAGGAGCGTTCTCACGGATGAGTAACCTGAGAGAGAAGCATGTTCTCAAATATATTACTTATGACGGAATACCTAGCACAAGTATCTACAATTTCGATCACCTCGAAGAATCCTGATACTTGAAATATATGGTTCCATACTTTATTCTTATATCTATGACTTCTTAAAATTTGGACCTTGCATTTCAACGAAATGCGTGTCTAAAACCAGATAAGTCATAAGTAAATGGAATATAGTATGAGTACCAACCCCTTTGTTCTAATGGACATCGGGCAACATACAATATTTTGTATAAGTTCTCTGAGTTTAATAACTCAAACCCTGTATGTCGTAAGTTGAAAACCGTGCTATGGTTAAGAAGAATTACACCGATGTTGAATGCTCCTTACCTAACCATCACCTGATATAGGTAAATGTGATAGAAGTAATTTCAAAAGTTATATCTCACTTTATAAATAAACGTACAGATATATCAGTTTGAAATTGGTGCATAACAACGAATATTCAAAACTAAATATTTGCCATTAGGCAAAACCCAGGTGATTTCCTCAAATATCACCAATTACAAAGAATTCTGATATATATTGAGGATCTAATCACCCAATTCCTAATATCTTACTCCCACTCACCATCTGTAACGCCATATAGATGTGAGAATCAAGTCTGATAAATACATACTCTGGAATCAGAATCTAATTAGGAAAACAGTTTTCAATTAACATCGCACAGTAAAACTGAAATATGAAAATGTTTTGAAGGGGTGGCCGGGTGTTCCTAGTAATGCCTCTTCTACTATCTAGATTCATGATAGCAACTGTATAGTTCCTTGCCCTCACTCTAATCCCTTTATATGTTTTTACTTCTTACCTTCTGTACATCATATTGAGGCTAATTGGTTTTCTTCCTTTCCTACCCTTCGGCACCAGCCTAAGGTTTGGAAGAAGAATATCCAATAAGCTTAATAGGTGTACTCTCCTAATACTAGGAGCTCTCACAACCTGAGAGAAGGTAAAGAAAAAAGACAACCGAATAATCCTATTCAATTTCTTCCGAACCGAAAATCATTCTCGAACTGAAACAAGTTCTTTCAAGTTCGTATGTAACTATACGATGACATATCCAAGAAATATGGATCTTCGTAGTGATACAGAGTGTTCTGGAGAAATGCAAAGGGAAGTAGGAGTGGCATGGGTATACGCGGCTTCGTCGTGAATGACAGTAGTCGCAATTTCTTTGCCCTCACTCTAATCTCTTTATATGTCTTTACTTATTACCTTCTGTACACCACACCTAGGTTAATTGGTTTTCTTTCTTCCCTACCTTTCGGCACCTGCCTATGGATTGGAAGAAGACTATACAATAAGTGTAATAGGTGTACTCTCCTAACATTAGGAGCCCTCGTGTCACGACCCGGAAAAGGAACGTGACCGGCACTTGAATCATGTGAAGTCTATAGGATCCCACCTAATTCAAGTAAGCCAAAAACCCAGAAATCTAAACATTTTAGAGAAAATAGTGGAGGTGCAGTTTTGAAATAAAGGTATAAGGAAATTAGTTTCTTCTTTAAATGCATAAGTAATGATATATGAGAATGTAATGTTTTGGATCTATCTTGAAAACATTTTCGTCACTTGAAAATTTGGGCAGCACCTCCTTTGTATATTTTAACCTGAAATCAAATACAAGAAATAATAATAATAGGCATCCCAAGCGGGAGCTAGCTCTTCGCCAATTGGCGGAAACAACCACGCAAGATATAAATATACAACGCCGAAGGCGAGGATCAAAACACAGAAAGAAAGCAAAGAAACTAAAGTATCATCAAGAAACCAAAACAATAATAAATAAGTACAAGAGCGTTACTCTAAGTTCGAAAGAATATACAATGGCGTTTTCTAAGTCTACAATATACAAGGTCTAGTTGATGGAGCCTTTAACTAGATACAATAGAATAATATAAAAGTACAATGGTGGTCACGATGCAAGTGAACCCCACCTATCAAAGCAATCATCCGGAAGGAAGTGGTGTGCCAGCAAGCCGCAACGGAACCTGTGCGGTCAAACCTGGAAGAAAACTGTGGCACAACGGTGGTGAGTTCCCAACTCGTGATTAGAAAATATCACCGAGTAGAAACCGAATGTATGACTATCCTAGGTCATACAATACGATACAATAATAATAATAACACGATAACATCGAGTAGTAGCAAGGGTAATATTATAAGCGTATGGGTAATATCAAGTACTTGTGTCTGTGTCACAAGGTAACTACATGTCATGTGTATCATGTCTAAATGCATCATCAGATGGGTGTGTCCAGCAACGACACACAAAATCATGATAAAACCTGAGTGCCCAGTGTCGGGACCCGATTCTTGCTCACGGAGCAAAGTGCCACACGGAACAAAGTGCCACGCCAAGTGTCGTGTTAAGTGGGCGGGGGCCACCTCTTGAATCCGTGGGGGCCACCTCTTGAGTCCGTGGGACCCACTGTAGAACAATGGGGACTCTTCGGAATACATTCCGAAAGGGGGCAGATCTGTACTATAAATGGAATGATACCACTCTTCAATACAGAGGCGCCTTTTAAGTGATCCGGAACTACAAGAGCTTGAGAACTCCGTAGTTAAGCGTGCTCGGGCCAGGGAAGTCTTGGGATGGGTGACCTCCTGGGAAGTGGCCCCTGGCCGGGTCCGGTACGCTCTAAAGGGAAAAACCGTGCGGTTTCGGCCAGAGCGGACAATACTCTCTGTATTGGGGGTGGGGCGTGACTGAATGGTATCAGAGCTGGTCCCTCAATAGTAGGTCTGTGGTTCGAGGACGAACCATTGTTCAAAGGTGGGGAGAATGTCGGGACCCGATTCTTGCTCATGGAGCAAAGTGCCACACGGAACAAAGTGCCACGCTAAGTGTCGTGTTAAGTGGGCGGGGGCCACCTCTTGAATCCGTGGGGGCCACCTCTTGAGTCCGTGGGACCCACTGTAGAACAATGGGGACTCTTCGGAATACATTCCGAAAGGCGGCAGATCTGTACTATAAATGGAATGATACCACTCTTCAATACAGATGCGCCTTTTAAGTGATCCGGAACTACAAGAGCTTGAGAACTCCGTAGTTAAGCGTGCAGGGCCAGGGAAGTCTTGGGATGGGTGACCTCCTGGGAAGTGGCCCCTGGCCGGGTCCGGTTCGCTCTAAAGGGAAAAACCGTGCGGTTTCGGCCAGAGCGGACAATACTCTCTGTATTGGGGGTGGGGCGTGACTGAATGGTATCAGAGCTGGTCCCTCAATAGTAGGTCTGTGGTTCGAGGACGAACCATTGTTCAAAGGTGGGGAGAATGTCGGGACCCGATTCTTGCTCACGGAGCAAAGTGCCACACGGAACAAAGTGCCACGCCAAGTGTCGTGTTAAGTGGGCGGGGGCCACCTCTTGAGTCCGTGGGACCCACTGTAGAACAATGGGGACTCTTCGGAATACATTCCGAAAGGCGGCAGATCTGTACTATAAATGGAATGATACCACTCTTCAATACAGAGGCGCCTTTTAAGTGATCCGGAACTACAAGAGCTTGAGAACTCCGTAGTTAAGCGTGCTCGGGCCAGGGAAGTCTTGGGATGGGTGACCTCCTGGGAAGTGGCCCCTGGCCGGGTCCGGTTCGCTCTAAAGGGAAAAACCGTGCGGTTTCGGCCAGAGCGGACAATACTCTCTGTATTGGGGGTGGGGCGTGACTCCCAGCATCGACACTCGAAAACATCATGAAAACCATGTCCATCAGCGAGACATCATCCTCATATCTCGGGCTTCGTCTGTCCGGATCGGCCCATATCATCTGATCTCACGACTACGGTTGATATCCTCCGGATATCCGCCGCGCCAACTATCACTGGTCTGTAGTGCTCCCCTGCCGGGCTCAATGTCTCTCTATATGGCCTTCTTGCCCCGGGATACCTCACCGGCTCTACCATGTACCCACATACGGTGTCTTCTCGCTTCTCGAATCGGGTAAACTTATATGCTCAGAACCGAGAAATCTCATGGTGGACGCCACATATCATATCACGAGCGGTTTCGGCCAGAGCGGACAATACTCTCTGTATTGGGGGTGGGGCGTGACTCCCAGCATCGACACTCGAAAACATCATGAAAACCATGTCCATCAGCGAGACATCATCCTCATATCTCGGGCTTCGTCTGTCCGGATCGGCCCATATCATCTGATCTCACGACTACGGTTGATATCCTCCGGATATCCGCCGCGCCAACTATCACTGGTCTGTAGTGCTCCCCTGCCGGGCTCAATGTCTCTCTATATGGCCTTCTTGCCCCGGGATACCTCACCGGCTCTACCATGTACCCACATACGGTGTCTTCTCGCTTCTCGAATCGGGTAAACTTATATGCTCAGAACCGAGAAATCTCATGGTGGACGCCACATATCATATCACGAGAAATCGCATTTTCATTTAAATTGAGCATAAGTTTTGAAATTCACATGCAGTTTCCCAAATCCAGAAATCTCATGAAAAACCGAAATCTCATAATCATGAGTATATAATGAGATAATGAATACCGGCGTAAAGCTAAATGATTAGTGCATGACTAAAATGTATGTATGTGAATGCATGTGGTATCTAAGTAAGAAATACAATGTCTAACTAACATGTAAGATCATGAATGTTAAAAAATACTGTAAACTACAAGCTATCAGGTCATGCGAGTGATGTAACGTTTTTTAATGTGTACGTGACATGGCAATTACCGATACCCATGTATGTGAGCCGGCAAGCAAGTGTACGTGCAATATACGCATCATCGGTAATGGTGCAGGTGTCTTAGCAGGCGAGATCATAACAGTTAATGAAAATACATGTATATATATCTACAATGCAATGAGAATAACATGAGCATAGCAGAAAGTAAACAGTAAACGAAATATTATAAAAAATATATATATCTATATACGAGTCATACGGTTGCCGTATTTAAAATAGCACGAATCGTCGTTTTTGAAAAAGTAGGGGCTACGGTGTTTTTAAGAATAGAATTACTTTTGAAAGTTCGTAACGTCCCTTGGTTTATCTTTTGAAAATGCATACGATTTGTTAGTTTGAAAATAGGTATGACTCGAGTCTAATCTATCATCTACCTAAGAAACTAAAAGACTAAACTAAGAACCGAGTCGAAAGTGATAAGAAATCTATAACATTTTTCGAGTCGATATATCTAGAAGTCGGCGATCCAGCCTCATAGCATCACATATGGTATGGTCCATCATACAGCATTCTCGAGTCAAAAGTGCGGATCAATCATCATATAAATATATCCCGTACGGTAAAATCCGGCGTACGGCATCCTCAAAATCAAGGGTACGGGTCAAATAACATATATCATATAGTTCGTACGGTATCATCTGTCGTACAATATCATAATCAAGGGTACGGATCTAAGGTCAAGTACAATCTATTATCTGATCAAATAACATGTTATCGCATGTTATATATATATCGCCCAATAATCCTTCAATATATCATCATATATGATGTTTTCAACTTAATCATATATTATAATCTCTTGACATCTTGTCCGATCATATCGACTCCAATCCATTAACATATAATATCCTCATCTCATATGTATATGTATATATAAACACACACACACACACACACATACACACAACAAAACACGCACGTGTGTGTGTGCATGTGTGTAACAACATATACCCTAAAAGTTCGCGACTAAGATAAAAGAGGCTAAGGTTATACCTTCCTACGAGTACGCTTATTTTAATCCTATGGTCTCCTAAAACCCTATTTGATAAGTATCCAAGTCTTGGATTAACACATATATAAATATATAAGTATCCTATCACTACGGTTGTGGGGGTGCTATACGTCATCCACCCGAATTCCCCCGTAGATATACGTCTACTTACCTACTATCCTCGCTTATCCGAAGTCGATGATGCCTTGCTCTCCTTTTGTCATCTGAAGTACACGCGAAGGTACCTACAGTTTAAACATGTCGTATCGTAAACACGAATCGAATACGGAAACCAAAGCGGCACACGAAACACACATAGGTTAGAACTTATGGTCCATGTATGCAAGAATAGCCAAACTACCCTCGACGCTGATGTACAAACATCAAACGACCGAGTAAAAACCCAAATGCCAAAACTCAAGTCATTAAAAGTTGCAAAACGAAAACAGTAACTTTGGAAAACACCTTCAGATTTTAACCTAGGTTGAATTAGGTAATTTTGCATATAGGATAGGTCTAATTACAGGATAAATGAGCCATGGACCAAGCATGAAGCCCAGACTCCATGCCCAGGCCGCAATTTGAGGCCAAAAGAGATATATTTGCGGCCAATTTTGGGACTTGGGGTCTCGGGTCTCTAGGGTAGCTTTCTGGTCACCTGCACGTCTCACTGTGATCGCTATATAATTTTCAGAGCTCCCAAGTTATAGAAGATATCAAATTCTCATCACATTTTCTATAAAAACTGACATCGGAGATTGTCAAGTTCAAGTCTTGGGGTTTTAGTCTCAGGTTTAGTCCAGGATTTTGACACTAGAGGGGTTGTGGTCACTATCTAGTCCTCATGTACACCTTCACAATCCAATTATATCCTAAACCTCATCTTGGAAAATTCTAAAATCACCAAACTATATTAGTTTAACTCTAAACTACAAAAGGGTGTTAGGAAAACTAATAACTTAGCTTGAAGTATAGGAATATATCTCATTTGGTAACTCAAGAAAATTCTAGGGTTGCCCAAAGTGTTCAAAACCTTGACTTGATTCATTTATGGGGTTGGTAGTGAGCTTGTGATTATTTTTAGTGAAGGTGGCATAATATTTTGGCTAAGTTTTGATGGTGTTTATGGGTGGTAGAGGAGGTGGAGGGGTGAGGAAGATGAAGGAGGTGAAGAAAATGGATGAAGGGTGAGGAATTGAGGAGAAGCCATACACTCTCATTTCTCTCTTTTCCTTTCTCACTCTCTCCCCTCATAATTAACCAATCACATCTTGTCCCCCCCTCTCCTCATTTATCCTTTTCTTTTTCTTTTATAAAAACAAAAACCACATATAAAGCAAATGAAGAATGGTTCAAAATATGTAACAAGTGTTTGCAACATGTTATGTTGCATGTCATATACATAAGCAAGATTAATGCATAATTAGTGAAATATTAATCAAGTTTAACATTAAATTATATACAATTAATTGTATAATAATTTATAAAATGCCCAAATCAACTAAACACTTTCAAAAACAATAATTTATATTAATTTTCCAATTATTTTCCAAACTATAACTATATTACCATACTAATTCATTAAAACCAATTTCTATATCTTTATAATATTCTTGAAATTTATTATTTTATTTATTTAAATTCCAAAAATAATATTTTATTTTTCTGAAATATTACATCTCGCAACCTGAGGAAGGTAAAGAAAAAAGACAACCGAATAATCTTATTCAATTTCTCCAGAACCGGAATCCATCCTCGAACTGAAACAAGTTTCTTCGAGTTCGTATGTAACTATACGATGGCATATCCAAGTAATATGGATCTTCGTAGTGATATGGAGTGTTATGGAAAAATGCAAAGGGAAAGGAGCGACAGGGATATATGTGACTTAATGACAATCCAAAAACCAAAGTGTTTTAAGAACGTTCGGTTAACTTGGTTCATGAGTTTTAGTTTAGGGTCAGGTTATGGTCGCTGCCAAAGAGAGAGAGAAAAGAAACACTCAGCGTGCACTCTAATCTAGATTAGATAGGTTAATCATTTTATCTAATCATGATGGCTTCCACTGTTTCCTTGAATTCTCCTTCAAATCCTAAAAGGAGAATTAGTCGGGATCATCTGAAAATCACCCGAGGAGTAACACCTACTCATCAGTAGGAATCGGGATCCAACTATCATCGCATGATAACTTGATAGAAGCCACTCAAGTCACCACACTCCAGAAGGTCTGCGCATACCTGGCAAGTTTCCTGTATGTTTGAAACTCCCGATGTGGTTTTTGCCCCTAGGACCCAAGTGACCTTGACACAGTCAACAAAACAAAAGGTCATATTCAAGTTCAATCCGTCATTATCTTGATTGCATTAAACCCACCCACACAAGCCCTTGACACAGCCAACAAGGCCGCACGACTGTCCTAACCAATCGCATTGCATGCTATAAACAAGCACCACTTAGCTACCGCACACTACGCCTAGAAACAGTCAACAAACGTAGCACGAATACTAAGTACTACTCGTAAGAAATGACGGAGGGCTACGGCTGGTTTTTGGAGAAAAACCTTTAACGTAATGAACTTGATATTGTTGAAGGAACCGAGTGATTTTACAAATATATATAGTGGCGTAAACTTTTGCTAAAGAGGTCACTCCCTGTGAAGAGATCTCGACCCTTTCCTCATCGAATGAGGTGCAGGATATTCCTAACTGAATACCATGATACAAAGCAAAAAAATCGACTATAGTGAAGTTATTACTATGACACAAAATTTTGCCCAAGAGGTCACTCCCCATGAAGGAATCTCGGCTCTTTCCTCGTCGAATGAGGTGCAAGATATTCAAAATCGAATACCGCTATGCAAAGTAAATGGAAAAGTCTGTAATGTCAGTTTTTAAAAATTTGGTTCCAACAACATTATTTAGGTTTATTTTTCCTTACATTAATCAAAATTAATGCAGTCCCATCAATTAATCCATATCACACCAGAAAAGAACGAAAATATAATGTACGTATATGACATCCGCATTCGCCACGGAGCCCCGTCATGCACCGTTAGGTTACTTAACTAACGGCAGAGCACGGGCTGGACTAGCACGGATGCAAAATATATACAATATCTACTAGTATATATATATATATATATAACATTCGTCATAGGCATGATATAAGCAACATCACAGAAAAGTGATAAGCAACACAGAATAACGGCTAATCTAGGAGCCCCTGTTCTCCGCCGAAAACAGGGACGAGACCGCGTAGGTTCGTCTTGCCTGAATTTCGAGGGCAGATGCTATTTGGTGCTATCCGTCCACCTCTCCGAAGATTCCAAGTTGATTTATGACACCATATATCGAAGGTTTAAATGGATGCGGCCGATGTAGCAGACTTCGTCAGATTCCCCCTCGTTGGAGGGTTTTTTGATTGTGGGGACGCTCTTCCCTGCAGGCGCAAGCCCCTGCAGTTAATTACGCTATCGCATCGCGGTAACCACTTTCTCCTTCTCCAGATGGTCACTTCGTGTCGTGTGTATTTGTTTTGTTTTTGGTTGCCCATGGATTGTATACGGAGATTAATTTATGTTGTCGCCCGTAGGGCGTGGATTAGTCCAAATCCGTATCTTCTTAGATTTGGGTTTGGGGTTGGGTTTAAGGATACGTTAGTTTCATTTGAGACTAAGATCAACTTAAACGTTTGTTAAGGATACGTTAGTCTAATTTTAGACTAAGATCAACTTAACGGGATCGTTTAGATCCAACAAAAGAGCATTTGGGCTCTATTGTTTAGTTTAGGGACTTTGCGGTCCATAATTAGTTTAAGGACATTGCGGTCCAAGGTTAAGGACATCATAGTCCATGGGCTTAAGGACCCCACAGTCCGAGGTTAAGGACATCATAGTCCATGGGTTTAAGGACCCCATAGTTCGAGGTTGAGGATATCATAGTCCAAGGTTAAGGACATCATAGTCCATGGGTTTAAGGACCCAACAGTCCGTAGTTTAAAGACGTCATGGTCTATAAAGTTTAAGGACGTCATAGACCATGAGTTTAAGGACCCCACAGTCCATGAAATGATTGTTTATCGGGACCCATCGCCTCTCTGAAGACGTTGAAGGATTACAACGACAAATATCAGTGAAGAGATGTACCCTTGAACCAATTTTGGTTGGGAGATCTTTAGTCCAATTTGGGACTAAGATCTGTTAAAAGATTTATGAGCATATGGGCTCAATTAATCTGAATGAGGGTTCTGTGGCCACTTTGGGCTCGGCCCATTCAATTAAAATGTTAAACATTTAACAATGCTGAGCATTGATTTGAGTTCTGACAATATTTTTGTCTTTTATGGAATGCTTAGCATTCATCATAGCTCTAGGCTTTACTTATAGAACAATTTATGTTCTTTTAGCGCACACGTGCGGAGCACGTGGCGCGCTTGACGCTTTGCGCCAGTCAAACAGCGCAGAGCGCTTCTGCTGGGTAGCGCACACGTGAGGAGCATGTGGTGCGCTTGGTGCTGAGCGCCAGATTATGAGCGCATTGCGCTTGTTTATGAGCGCAAAATGCTATTTGTTCAGTGGCGCACACGTAAGGAGCACGTGGTGCGCTTAGTGCTAGCGCCAGTCGCAGTGCTCTATATTTGGAGTGCTGAGGCGCTGCAGCGCTTTGCGCTAGATCTGGAGCGCTGAGGCGCTTCTGTTAAGTAGCACACACATGAGGAGCACGTGGCGCGCTTGGCGCTGTGCGCCGGTCTTGAGCGCAGAGCGCTTCTTTAAATTTGGAGCGCTAGGTCTCCTTTTAGATTAAGAGTGCTAAGGCTCTGCAGCGCTTTGAGCTAGATGTGGAGCGCTGAAGCTCTTCTTTTATGCAACTTAGATCAGTTTGCGCCCTAAGAATTAAATTCTCTTTTTATAAGAGATTTTGTCTCAAGGTTCTAAGAACAAAGTTCTTACTTTTGTAGGAGATGTCTCAATCTCTTATTTTAATGAAAGGGTTTGCTTTTATGGATCTGTGATCAAAGAGAATTGAATTATTCTCCCCCTTTTTATTTTATAGATCTATGATCTGTGAGAAGAATTATGTTCTTCTTCTTATTTCATGGTGAGATCTTTTAATCTCTTTATGAAAGACCTTAGTCTTATGGATCTATAATCTTAAAAAAAGAAGTGAATTCTTCTTTTTTAATATGAGATGATTTCATCTCTCTGTCTATTTTTACCTTGAAGAAAATCTTCTTCTTTTACCAAGAGCTTGGCTCTTCTTTCTGAGATTTCTCAAAGTTTATGGGGGGGGGAGGGGGTTTCTCTGTATTAGACTTGAAGTCTTAGGGCCTTTATATAGGGCGAGCTGATTTGTTCAATCAGTTAAGAAGATCTTTTCTCCAATTGATTTGGGGATTTTCCCATCGTTGGATTTTTGATCCAAGGGCTTCTGATTTACAGAAGGCAGTCCTTTTGTTTTTAACAAGATTAGGAAATCTTTTCCATACAGAATTTATTCTGTGTTTTTGGTGATTTTTTAATCACCTTTGGATCATTGATCTAACGGTGCTCTGATTTACAGAGCATCATCTTGTTGTTTGGAAAGATTTTGAGGAATCTTTTCTTAACAGAATTTAATTCTGATTAATTGATGATTTCTCATCTTTATTGGATCTTTGATATGACGGTGAAGAGCTTTTAGTTCCAGCGCTAGCGCACCCGTGCCTTGCATGTGGTGCGCTGCTTAGAGTGCAGCGCACTTAGCGCTAGCGCACCTGTGCGTTGCACGTGGTGCGCAGCTTAGAGTGCAGCGCACTTGGTGCTAGCGCACACATGCTTTGCACATGGTGCGCTACTTAGAGTGCAGCGCACTTGGCGCTGCTATGAAGCGTTGCCTTATTTCAAAATTTTGAAATTTGAACAGAGCTTTGCTCTGATTGGGGGAAACAAATGCCCCCCACCGCATTTGGTGGAAACAAATGCGGTGGCAGCATCTGCGTCCTTGGATCAACTCAGAAGTTGAAATGACATCTCAGTGGCTATAAATAGGACCCTTGGCCCTTGGGATGATTTCTGTTCATCTTAATTTTTGTCTTCTGAGAATTTTTATTCTCTTTCAGAGCATAGCTCTTCATTTTATGAACTTTCAAGAGTCAAAACTCTGCAAATTTTTGGTAAGATTTGAACTTTATCAATAGATCGTTGCTCTTACTCAGATCACAGATCTCAAAATGTTTTTTAGGGTTTTACCTATTAACAGAGTTTTGCTTTTCATAGATCTTAGATCTAAAGAAAACCCTTTTAGGGTTTCATTAATAGAGCTTTGCTCCCATAGATCTAAAGAGATCTTTCTTGGGGTTTCTTAACCTATTAATAAAGCTTCGCTCTCTTGAATAATGGAGATTTGTTAATCTCTCATGAAGAACTCTTAAGAGTTTGTTCATGGATCTTGAAGATCTCAGAATTTTAATTCATATAAAAATTGATTTCAATTTTTCTGATGGATTATTCCATCATTTTTTCAGAGCAAGGCTCTTGGAATTCCCGGAGAATTTTTAATTCCCCTCATAATTAACTTTGACAAGTGTCATTCCTGTCTGCAGAGTATTGCTCTTGTGGAGTTTAACCCCTGGACCCGAGGAGTCTCTCATTAAATGAGAATCTTTCATTAGGATTTCTATTTTATTTACACAAATTTAAATTTGTTAGTTGTCATAACCAGAGCTTGTTTTCTCGATGGGGATATCAAGAGTCGTTTAAATTCTCGTATCTGTTTTTAATAAGGATTCTCTTAATCAGTCTGTCCACTAACTCCTGCTGATTTTCTTTTTCAGACGTTATGGACGCTCATATGTATGATCTCGACGAAATTATTTCTAACGGAGACATTCGCGCAATCGGCCGTTCTCAAAACCAGGAATTCACAAACGCCCAGTGTGCTGAAATTATGGGTCGCTTTGATGCATACAATGGTCGACTGCTTCCTCGTTGTTCCTCTCTCTTGAAGCTTATTGTGGGAGCGATCTGTGGAGCACTTCCTCTATTCTACGCCGGCATGCCGCTTAAAGCATTGGACGACGCCAAAGATAAGGTGCACTCGGTGTATCTGATGGGCTTAAGATAAGGTGCACTCGGTGTATCTGATGGGCTTAATCTCAAAGAAAATGTGAGACAACCTTGTTGATATCCTTCATCAAGCTTTTCAGCAGACGGCGATACTTGCTGCCTATCGAAGGGTGGAGGACATCGGTTGGGATCCTGACGCTTGTGATTGTGAAAGGATGCACACGAAGATGGTCCGAGAGGCCCGAAATTTTTTGGATGGCCTCACTTTTGAATTTCTCAATTCATGTCCTGGATTTGATGTTTTGCCTTTGTAAACATTTTAATGGCATTTTTGTTTACCGTTTTCATCAATGTAAGAATTTTCTGAAGTATGAATAGCAAGCTTTTCCATTTCCATGTGTTTATTTTATGCATTAAACATTTTCGCTCATGCTTGAATGGGTGCGCTTTGAATGCTTAACTGAATGCGAATCAAATGTTCTCCTTACTGTCGCTTTCGTCTCTTCGCCGTGTTGTTGCCATGTGATTTTAGCAAGTGTAACCTGTAGATGATAGAGAGAGCATTCCGTCTTGAACTCTCTGAGAGGTAGCGACGACTTAGGAAGCAGGTTCAAATCTGCTGCCTAAGGCTTTTCAACTTTATGAGCCGTGAGGGTCTCATAAAGACTTTTCTCCTTACGAGTCGAAAGGATCTCGCAGGTGTATTTTCTCCTTAGGAATCGTAAGGATTCCTAAGTGTGTTTTCTCTTGGGAGTCGTAAGGATCTCACAAGAGAGTTTTCTTCCTTACGAGTTGAGAGGACTCATAAGTGATTGATGAGGTTGACATTATTTGTAGTTCACGGAGTCAAGGGTTGCTCTGGGCGTTTCCCACGGGGTCAGGATTGACATTAGCCGTGTTCCACAGGACTAGGATTTTCTCTGGACGCTTCCCACGGGGTCAGGATTGACATTAGCCGTGTTCTACAGGACCAGGATCCGCTCTGGCTGTTTCCCACGGGTTCAGGATTGACTTTAGCCGTGTTCTACAGGACCAGGATTTGCTCTGGACGCTTCCCACGGGGTCAGGATTGACATTAGCCGTGTTCCACAGAACCAGGATCCGCTCTGGACGCTTCCCACTGGGTCAGGATTGACATTAGCCGTGTTCCACTAGACCAGGATTTGCTCTAGACGCTTCCCACGGGGTCAGGATTGACATTAGCCGTGTTCCACAGGAACAGGATTTGCTCTGGACGCTTCCCATGGGGCCAGGATTGACATTAGCCGTGTTCCACAAGACCAGGATTTGCTCTGGACGCTTCCCACGGGGTCAAGATTGACATTAGCCGTGTTCCACAGGACCAGGATCCTCTCTGGCTGTTTCCCACGGGGTCAGGATTGACTTTGGCCGTGTTCTACAGGATCAGGATTTGCTCTGGACGCTTTCCACGGGGTCAGGATTGACATTAGCCGTGTTCCACAGGACCAGGATTTGCTCTGGACGCTTCCCACGGGGTTAGGATTAACATTAGACGTGTTCCATAGGACCAGGATTTGCTCTGGACGCTTCTCATGGGGTCAGGATTGACATTAGCCGTGTTCCACAAGACCAGGATTTGCTCTGGACGCTTCCCACAGGGTCAGGATTGACATTAGCCGTGTTCCATAGGACCAAGATCCGCTCTGGCTGTTTCCTACGGGGTCAGGATTGACTTTAGCCGTATTCTACAGGACCAGGATTTGCTCTGGACGCTTCCCACGGGGTCAGGATTGACATTAGCCGCGTTCCACAGGACCAAGATTTGCTCTGGACGCTTCCTACGGGGTCAGGATTGACATTAACCGTGTTCCACTAGACCAGGATTTGCTCTGGACGCTTCCCACGGGGTCAGGATTGACATTAGCCATATTCCACAGGACCAGGATCCGCTCTGGCTGTTTCCCACGGGGTCAGAATTGACTTTAGCCGTGTTCTACAGGACCAGGATTTGCTCTGGATGCTTCCCACGGGGACATGATTGACATTAGCCGTGTTCCACAGGACCAGGATCCGCTCTGGCTGTTTCCCACGGGGTCAGGATTGATATTAGACATGTTCCAGTAGATCCGGAGGGGTTGACTTTATCCGCATTTCACGGAGTCGGGGGTTGACTCTCGGTTGTCTGTGCACCACCGAGTCATGGAACTGGGAATTGCCGCAATTCCAATTTGCTGATGTTGCGTTTGTTGTAATGAGACGAATGTTGAGATGATCTCCAGGCTGTCTGTGAAACGTCAAGATTTAGCTTCTTTTTCTGATGGAGCCTGGTGGGAAGGTATAGTTTCCTCTTTGTTTGTGTCTCTGGATTGTATACAGGGATCAATGTGAACTCACCTGTAGGGCAAAAAGTTTCATTTTATATATATTTTTTCTTTCCGCAATGCTCTATTATTTCAGCTTTTATATCGTGAAAGTTGCGATTGCCCAATCATTTTGGCTATTTGTTTTATTTACTCGCTGCTTTTTATTACGAGTTGCCCAATATGCATATATTTTACTTGCTGATTTTGTCGCAAGTTGCCCTATCATTTCGGCTATTTCATATGCATTTGTGGATTGCTGGCTTTTCGCTGCGAATTTGGGATTTGATACCGATTTAGGCATCAGCATCGCTACAACCGGGATATTCCCAGGAGCGAATCATCATTTGCCTCTGTCGATGTCGAACAAAGGTGGCTTAGCGAACAGGGTAAGGATCCTGTCGACTAAGGCTTTTGACTTTACAAGCCGTAAGAGTCTCATAAAGGTATTTCTCCTTACGAGTCATGAGGATCTCGTAATGTGTTTTCTCCTTAAGAATCATGAGGATTCCCAAGTGTATGGTCTCTTATAAGTCGTAAGGATCTTACAAGAGTGTTTTATCCTTATAATTCGAGAGGACTTACAAGGGTTGTTCATCGTGGGAGTATATCCCCAGTCTCTGGTTGGACTTTGTTAGGAAAATATTTATTCGTGCCGGTGGATTGTATACAAGGGTCGAGACGCTTGTAGGGTAACACTGGAGGTTTTGATGGCTTAAGAACAGGTTAAGATCCCTGTAGCTTAAGGCTTTTGAATCCTATAAGCCGTGAGGGTTTCAAAGGGGAATTCTTTTTACGAGTCGTGAGGATCTCGCAAGTGTAATTTCTCCTTAGGAATCGTAGGGATTCCTAAGTGTGTTGCTCCCTTATGAGTCGTAAGGATCTCACGCAGGTATTTTCTCTTCACAAAGTCGAAAGGACCTTGTAAGTGTCTTTTAACGAGATTGTGCCCTTTCGGGTTTTCACAAAACTCGCCGGTAGTCCTGCTGTTTTTACTCACGGAGCCCTTTCGGGTTTTCATCCATGCCTATTTTGCTTATGGACATACCGTTTTTTTTTGTGTCAGCCTTAGGATGCTGCGATCCATAGTAGTTTATCAATGTCTCGGTCAGTAGCCAGTTTTAGGACATAGTGGTCCATCGTTAGTTTAAGGACGTTTCGGTCCGTTGTTAGTTTTAGGACATTTCGGTCCGTAGCTGATTACTACTTATAGAATTTGGGCTTAGGAAGATAGCGAGCGGACATAGGCATCGACATCTATCGTTGACCTAGGCCGTGACTCGTCAGGCGTAGTATTTTTTCAAGAAGCGACCGTTTATTAGCCTGAAAGGTCTTTCACTATGCATGTCCATGAGTAGATAGGCTCCACCCTGGTAAATTTTGTCTATGATATATAGGCCTTCATAGTTTGGCTCGAATTTCCCCCGCTTGGCATGATTGGGGATCATAGGTCTTTTGACCACTAACACGAGTTCGCCTTGGCGGAATGTTCTCGGCCTAGTCAATCTTTCATATGAGCGTGTCATCTTCGCTTTATAAGCCTCCAAGTTTTGTTGCGCCATGAGCCGAGTTTCGTCGAGGGCATCAAGCTCCTCAAGACGGAGATGAGCATTCTCTTCGCCCGTTAGCTCGTAATGAACTGTCACTCGTAGAGAGGGTAACTCTATCTCGAGGGGGAGTACTGTTTCTGTCCCGAATACCAAGGCATACGGCGTTGTGTTTGTGGAAGTTTTGAACGTAGTTCGATACGCCCAGAGAGCTTCACGCAGTCTCTCGTGCCAGTCCTTTTTATTTCGAGACACCGTCTGTTTCACGATCTTCGTCAAGGTCTTGTTGAAAGCCTCAGCAAGACCGTTAGCTCGGGGATTATAGACTGAAGAGTATCTCCAATCTATATTATGCTGTTGTGTGAAGCGGCTGATTTTGTGGCTTCTGTAGGCTGGCCCGTTATCGGAGATAATCCGTCGCGGAGTGCCGAACCGATAAATGACGTGTGTCTTGAAGAAATAGAGGATATTCTTTGTCTTCACTTCTCTTAGTGGTACTTCTTCTGCCCACTTGGAGAAGTAATCAGTTGTCGCGAGAATAAACCGATGTCCTCTGGATGACGCTGGTTCGATGGGCCCGATTTTATCAGTTCCCCACATTTCAAATGGCCAGCTAGCCACCGTTGGATGTAGCGGATTTGGATGCTGGTGGATAAAGTCCCCATGATTCTGGCACGAGTGGCATTGCTTCGCGTATTCGAGGCAGTCTTGGATCATCGTGGGCCAATAATAGCCCATCCGTTTGATCTTCAGCTTCATCTTCGGCCCGGCTTGGTGAGAACCGCAGAGTCCGTCGTGAGTTTCTTGGACGACTCTCTTTGCCTCTTCAGGTCCCAGGCATCTTAGCCACAGGGAGTCGAACGATCTCTTATACAGAGTATCATTGACAAAGGCAAAAGATAGAGCTCGTTTCATGAGCTGATGTCTTGACGACGCATCTTCAGGTGTTCGACGGGATTTGAAGTAGTCTATAAAGACTTCTCTCCGATCCATAGCCTTTTCCTGGTCTTTTATTTGTAGGGCCGTTTCCTCGGTCGCTCCCTTTTCTTCGGACGACTCTGGAGATATTTCTGCCGGTGCAAGAACCCGACGGCTTTGCACAACGATCCTCACGTCATCGAGGTTCTCGTCGGCCAGTTCTTTAGAGAGCTTGGCTAATGCATCCTCCTTGCTATTTTCCGCGCGCGGTATGCTTTTCAGGGCGTAGGAAGGAATTTGAGTCAGCAGTTTCTGCACTCTCTCGACGTACTTCACCAACACAGGCTTGCACATTTGATAGTCGCCGTTTACTTAACTAACGATCAGTTGGGAGTCTCCGTATATGAGGAGGCTTTCGACTCCCATGTCGACAGCGAGCTCAAGACCTGCTATCAAAGAATCATATTCGGCTTCATTGTTCATCCTTGGCTCTGTTAAGGAGAAGGCAAAGCGCATTATCCCACCATGTGGATGTTGAAGTCGAAAATTGCACCCCGGTTGACCAAGTCAAAGTCAAAGTCAACCCCAAGCCACAGGGCCCATGCCCACGTCGAGTCCGAACATGAAGCGTCCGACCCTCCCCCATGACAAAATATAGATCATGTAATAAATAATTTTTATGTAATTTTTTATGCATGAATAGGCATAAAGCCAACTTTTTGTAAATCACATGGCTTATGTGCAAAAAGAAATGGCACATGAGCTATGGGATGGCAAAAATGCCATTTTTGTAAAGTCCAAGGGGCTATATGTAAAGTGTATAGCTTATAAAGGCAAGGATAATGAAAATATCCCAACAACTTTTTCTCTCTCCAAAAAATCCAGATCTGTGATCTTCTTCCTCAAGGTTCTAAAACCTTCTTTTTTCTTTTGAATTAAATCAACATTCTTTTTTCTTTTGAATTAAATCAAGAGTTTTACTCTTCCTTTTATAAAACAAAATAGTTTTTCACCACAAAACCCACAAAGGGGAACTCAGATCTGCCATCAGATCTCAGAAAGGAGAGATTTTTAAAATCTCATACTTCTTGATCTTCAAGATCCGGCCAACAAAGGAAGAAGAAGGAGACCCATCTCCAGAAACCCCACTTTGGGGAAGAACTAGGGCTCAAGGGGAGAAGCCCTTCATCACCTTCAAAACATCCTAGGAGTTTAACTCCTCATATATATATATATATATATATATATATATAATAAGTGCTCCTTTCTGGGAGTACAACTCCCATTGCAGGGACCAAGTCCCTTTTGCCGCTCGAGCGCCCACGTGCTGACATGTGGGGTGCTAGCGCCCGAGCGCCCACGTGCTGACACGTGGTGCGCTAGCGCTTAAAGCGCTAGCGCTCTTGCGCTCAGAGCGCTAGCGCCCGAGCGCCCACGTGCTGACACGTGGTGCGCTAGCGCTCAAAGCGCTAGCGCTCTTGCGCTCAGAGCGCTAGCGCCCGAGCGCCCACGTGCTGACACGTGGTGCGCTAGCACTCAAAGCGCTAGCGCTCTTGCGCTCGGAGCGCTAGCGCCCGGACGCCCACGTGCTGACACGTGGTGCGCTAGCGCTCTTGCGCTCAGAGCGCTAGCGCCCGAGTGCCCATGTGCTGACACGTGGGGCGCTAGCGCTCAAAGCGCTAGCACCCTTGCGCTCAAAGCGCTAGCGCTTGAACGCCCACGTGCTGACACGTGGTGCGCTAGCGCTCTAGCACCCAAAGCGCTAGCATCCAAAGCGCTGGAGCTTTTCCCACACATCCTTTGGATGCCCTTTCCTTTTTTTATTTTATATATCCATGTATATACACACACACACATACTTTACAACACTATCCCTCTCAAAAAAATTTGGGTCGGGGCGCTGCCCCGCACCCCACAAGGGGGCTGCTATCCCTCTTGACCCCCAGCCCGCTATCCGGGTAGAGCGACCCCCGTAAAAACTCTGCGTGGCTCCTGATATACCCAAGCCCCCTCCAAAACAAAACACACGTACACTGCATATTGAGTTCGCATGACCAGTTTAACCCGTTAATCGGAGGTTCCCTCACTCCAAAGGCGATGGGTAATTAACAGCAGCTTAGTCCGCGGCTACCGGAGATTCGGATCCCCACAATCAATAAACCCCTGCCTACCCTAGGTAGGGGAATCTGTAACGCGCCTGACAAGTGTTAGTGTATATGCCCTAGAGGCCATTACTGTATCATACTAGTTTGTATATTACTTGATGGAAGCTTGGGATATTCACAGTTGTATATACAATCTTGCTCGAAATGGTAGTATGCTACTTGGTTTGTCTCTATTTCAATATGTGCATATGTTTCTTTTAGCATATCGCTTATATACATATTAGTAGAGCCCTTAGGATCTTTGCTTGATTACCAGCGTTGTGATGGCGCTCACACTCGTGGGGGCTGGGTAATCCATAAGCACATCCTTATTCAGGTCCCTAGTCGTTGGACTATCGAGACAGGGCATCGATACTCCGGAGTAGACTAGCGTATGCACTTCTCATCCCAGCGTGGGAGACGGTCTGTCCCACAGCCGTCAGTACGTCGTACTTGAGATAGTATGCGGGTGCTCGTTAGGTTACGAGTACACTGGACAGGACTCGTCGGGAACTGTTGGTTGGTATTATACCTATCGTCAGTTATCAGTTCCCAGGTGACATGAGTACAGCTTAGTCCGCTGACTTGACACTATCACTTCGCCTCGAGTGTGTTCCCACTGTACTTTGATTACTACCCTACCACGACTCAAAGGAGTCGTGCAAACAGGTAGTAGTTGGGTGCAGTCCCGAAGCACTTGGAGGCAGTGACGGTTAGACAGGATTCGTCTCTCTCGGTATTGGGGGTTGACATCGCGCTGTGTCTAGGAGAGCCATTACACGAGTAGTCCCTGGCCAGGGCAAGCGAGATATACTGGTAGGTTTCCAGTATTATCTCAGGGTGTTCTAGGCTACACTCCGACACGACTTGTACCGCTATTAGGGGACTGACGTTCACCGTCCCCTAGGCCCGCCATGCGATGTATCAGACGAACAGACCGGACTGTACGGAGACTGTCACATACAGGCTCAGTAGGAGTTCAGATGGGGTTACCTCGTCAGTCTTCTTATCGGCATTTACCTGGGGACCGTTACGTACAGCTAGTGCCGCTTGCGGTCTGTGGTTAAACCCACTGCCAGCGTAGTGTCGAGTCTTTAGAGTCCCACACAGAGAGCTATTCGCCTTTAGGCAAAATGAGTAGAGGTCGCATGGTTTTGCGACAGGGTTCGTTCACATCCGCGCACTTGTGCACGTTTGTTGTCCGGACAGCTTATACTAGTGGCCTTTGGTTTAAGCCAGATCCTAGTATATGATTTGGGATTGGTTTTATCTCTTTGTATTCGTGTTCCTCGGATCACGAATGCGGGTGCGTATGCACAGTTGATTGAGACATAGGAAGAGGACTTTGATTAGGGTTAATGACCATTGTCATTTTATTAACCCTAATGCTTATGTGTGTATTATGATTAATTGATATTAGTTTAATATAATTGTGCATGGTTAGGGTTATTGACCATCATCATTTCATTTGGAAGATGCTCTTTGATCCTTGCAATTTGCATTAAAAATGAAATGATAATGGTCATGTCTTGATTAAGCCATGACAATTATCTCACTAATTATCAATTTACAATAATTCACACATATATGTGAGAATGCTTCATAATTCTCTCATTCTATCATATGCTTTCTCTCTCCTCCTCTTCCTCTCTCTCAAGCTCTCCCCTCTCATGTGTTGAGAAACACTTGAGCTTGAGAAAAACCTCTTCTTGATAATCTTTACTCTCATCTAGGGTTCTAGGATTAGCACTTCTAGCACCTTAGTTACTTCTAGCTTGAAGTTGAAACCAAAGGTTGAGGCTTTCGGGTGGATCCTTCTTCGACTCGAGAAGGCGACAAGGCGATCTCTTTCTTACACTCCAAGGAGCAAGGAGAGAAGGACATAAAGCCCTAGGTATAACCATTCTTCCTTGTAGCTACTTTCTAGTTAGCTTTTAGTTAGTTTTGTTTAGTAAAGATCCCGACTTTGTCTAGTCCATTGCCTAGAGTAGTAAAAATCCGATTTTTATTCCGTTTTCCGCCTCCCCGCAAGCACCGGGGTGGGCAACGTGGACTTACAGTGGTATCAGAGCCTAACTAAACATAAACTAGCTAGGTAGTAAAGTGTATGGAAGTTTGATCGGAAAAATCGCTAAACCAAAACATCAAAACCCTAAGTTTCTGTTGAAATTTTTTCTGCTCAAAATAAAATAAATCTTACGTCAAAAATCATCTCAGGGTTTTGTGAAGAAAGCCACCAAAAACGATCCAGTGAATCGTTCAACGCGCTGCGGTTCCGCGGCAATAGCAAGCTATTGCCGCGCAACCGCGGCCGAGTTGATTCGGTTCAGGGTCGAGTTTGGCACAGTGTTCTTCTGACATGGTTTTGGGATTTTTAAGATGGTTTATTTGTGCCCAGGTTTTCCAGAAAAGAAATTTGTTTTTGGGGCCCTATAAATCCGTATTTTTTGATCGAACTTCACTACACTTTGACTAATGGGTTATATCTGTGATGTTTATATGTATTGAACGTCGGCTAATCGCTATATGTCGATTAGTGGGGGTTATACATATCTGTGATCTGTGTTTGTTGATGGTATGTGTATATGAATGCGTTGGATTGTCGCGGGTGAATAGCCGGGGTGGATGTGAGATGAGTGTTTCTTTTTCTTTCATTCATGTAATATGTAAATTGATGTATTATTATTTGTTTGGCCGCACAACCGGGTCGGGGTTGTAGCCGTCATTGTATAATTCTTTTTACTGTTTTTGCTCCTAGGATAGACTCATGGAGGGGGTGCAAACTACCGGGTATCTCGAAGTGCCGAGTAGCCTACTCACGGTGTTGAGGGAGGTTGCTTCGCTTCGGGTACTTGGCGGGTAGTTTGCCGCACCCGTAGGGGTCTTGGGTGGGGTATTGGCTATTCACCGCGACTGTGTAATCCGCTTTTCGTTGCAGGCTCGAACGGATTGCGGATTCCTAGTATATCCAATGTATTCATCTGTGATCTGTAATGTCTATCATTGCTATATATCTATATACGATAACTATTTAGGCGTTGCTTATGTTTTACAGCCGCGCTAGCCCAGCCCCCGCTCTATCGTTAGTTAAGTAACCTAACGGGTGATGATGGGGCCCCGTGGCGAATGCGAATGGCATAAGCGTACGTCATATTTTGGTTGTTTTCTGCAATGGTAGGATTAAATGATGGGGCGCATTAAAAGAACTAATGCAAGAAAATAAACCAAGTAAAAGTCGATTGGAACACTTTGAAAACCACTCGGTTCTTTTCAAAACTAAACTTTTAAACGCGGAGCTTGAACCACTCCTTTTAAAAGCTATCTCGTTCCATCGATTATATCAAGTTCACTACGTTCACGGTTTCGCCAAAACCATCCGTAGCCCTCCGTCGTTTCATATGAATATTCAACAATATTCAAGTTGTGTTTGTTGGCCTTAGTCAAGGCACAGTGTTTGGTAGCTGGTGGGTATTCATATGTTGCATAGATAGAATGCGTTGGTTTGGGACAGTCGTATTGCTTTGTTGGCCATAGTCAAGGGTATATACGGGTGGGTTCAAATTAACCTGGATAACGACGGGTAGAACTTGACATGTGACTTATGATTTGTTAGCCCTAGTCAAGGTCATAAGAGCATGGGGCAAAAATCCACATCGGGAGTTTCATAAGTACTGAAACTTGCTAGCGCTGCATACCATTTGGAGTGTGATAATTCTGGTAGGATTCCTTCGGTTTTATTACGCGATGATATTTGGATCCCGATCCTACTGTGAATATATGCTACTCCTTGGGAAAACTCTCACTTAACGATCAATGCTATAAAACTAGTAGGTGTTTAGAAAGGTGTTAGCGGGGCTACGCCCACAGGGAAAAGAGGTTACTTAATTAAGGAACTTCGCGAAAGCGTTGGAAAACCTCCCTCGAAGTACCGACACTGGCCTGACTGAACGGTTAAGCAAGTATTGTACGGTGAGATTGATCCCGACTAATTCTTGCTTTACGGTTTGAAAAGGAATTCGAGAGACAGTGGGAGCCATCCTGTTTAGATAAATTAAAAACTAATCTAAACTTGCAAGAGTATCATGCTAAGTGTTTTCTTCTCTCTCTCTTAATTGCAGCGACCCAATGACCGCACTTAGGTTACATCTAGATAATAACATGACTGAATCTGACTGTTATGACTGGCAAAGGTCTGTCCAGATGTCCATTGCCCAGGACAAGCTGGGACACCTCTTGACTGATCCCACCTTTGCCGTCTCTGGTCCAGTTTCCCCTGTCACGGATATTAATATCCGTAGGACATCGGAAGAAGACTGTGCGAAAGCCAAGTGCCTCGTGTTAGCCTCAGTTGATGGTATATACCAGAGGCAACACGAGAAGATGGACTCAGCTTCTATCTTCCTCCATAACAAAGTTTTATATGGAGAGCAATCTCGTATCGCAAGATATGAGACCTCGAACGAATTGCTTCCAGCGAGGTTGGCTATCGGGTCATCTGTAGGGGGCAACGTCCTTACAGAGACCAGCTCTTTTGAGCTCTCGGACCTGAAGACCACGTTGAAGAACGGGTCAGATACTGACTTAGTTCAACAGTCTCTACCTACTACCCTGAAGGAACCAGGGAAGTAGAAAGAAAGAGAAGGGCAGAAGTTTCGGGAATGGATGCAGTAAAAAAGGGATGTTCCTATTATTACGGGAATGAACATGGACATAAGGATTGCAGGGCTTGCAAAGCCAGTAGCCAGAATTCGAAGCATGTTGTGGCTTCGGCTTCGGGTGTGTTTGTAATAGAGAACTGTATGTCAGTTAACCCTACTTCCTGGGTATTGGATACCGGACCAGGATCTCATATTTGTAATTCGTTACAGGCTCTGAGAAACCGTAGGGTTATCAGAAAAGGTGATATGACTCTCAGGGTTGCTAACGGAATGAGCATGTATGCTGAATCCGTAGGGGAATATCATCTAGGACTGACAACTGGGCAGATATTGATTCTGCGTGACTGTTTTTATGTACCAGGTGCGACTTGTAACATCATATCTGTATCCTTACTTTCTAAGGAAGGATATGATTTTACTTTTGTAATCGATGTTGTAAACATCCACCTAAATCAAGTACTGATTCGGTCAGGTACATTGAAATACGGTATATACGTTTTGAATCAAGCTCAGGTCTTCAGTGTCCAGAACACACTTAAAAGAAAGTCTCCGGAATTAAATCAGGCTTTCTTATGGCATTGTAAACTGGGTCACATTAATGAGACATGGTTGACAAAGTTACATAAAGAAGGATACTTGGATCCGTTCGAGTACCAGTCTTATGCCACTTGTGAATCTTGTCTCATGGGAAAGATGACAAAGACTTCGTTCACTGGACACGGAGAAAGAGCAAGCGAGCTCTTGGGACTCATACACAGTGACGTGTGTGGTCCAATATCTACACATGCGCGAAGTGGTTATTCATACTTCATTACTTTCACTGATGATTTCTCTAGGTTTGGGCATGTCTTCTTGATGAAGCACAAATCCGAAGCCTTTGAGAAATTTCGGGAATACAAGAATGAAGTTGAAAAACAAACAGGCAAAAGTATCAAGACACTGAGATCTGATCGAGGTGGTGAATACTTGAGTGCCGAGTTTCTGGGCTTCTTAAAAGAGAATGGAATTCTCTCTCAGCTTACTCCTCTATACACACCACAACACAACGGTGTATCGGAAAGGAGGAATCGAACCCTATTGGATATGGTTCGTTCCATGATGAGTAAGGCTGAGTTGCCGCGATCCTTCTGGAGTTATGCACTAGAAACAGCTGCATATCTTTTAAACCAAGTTCCTACCAAGTCAGTGCCTACCACACCATATCAGATGTGGAGTGGGAAGAAACCATGTCTTAAACACTTTAAGACATGGGGGTGTCCAGCTTTTGTAAAAAAGCAGCATGCGGAAAAGCTCGAGGCACGTTCGGTACAGTGTAAGTTTGTGGGATATCTAAAGAACTCCAAGGGGTATCTTTTCTATTACGCAGAGGAACAAAAGGTTTTTGTTTCTCGCCATGCCCGCTTCTTGGAAACTGAGTTTTTAGAAAATCAGATAAGTGGGAGCGCAATAGAACTGGAAGAAATTCCAGAACCACGAACTATTACTGAAAGCTTAGTAGAACCAGAGGGTTCGAAAGAACAGGACATTCCTACGCCACTCTGCAGGAGTAGTAGGCAGTCTCATCCGCCCGAGAGATACTACGGTTTTCTCATTGACGGGGATAGAGAGGATTGCACTATAGATTATGGTGAGCCTACTAGCTTCCAGCAAGCCATTCAGAGCGATGACTCGGTAAAATGGCTGGATGCAATGCGGGCCGAGATGGAGTCTATGTACACCAACAAAGTTTGGACTTTGGACTTTGCTCCAGAATGGGTAAAACCCGTAGGCTGCAAATGGATCTTTAGAAAGAAGATTGGTGTAGATGGGCAGGTTGAGACCCATAAAGCTAGACTTGTAGCAAAGGGTTTTCGTCAAAGACCTGGTTTGGACTATGACGAGACCTTTTCTCCAGTGGCTATGCTGAAATCCATTCGGATCCTCCTTCCCATTGCTGCCTTCCACGATTATGAAATCTGGCAGATGGACGTAAAGACGGCTTTCCTAAATGGAAATTTGGAAGAGTGCGTCTATATGGATCAGCCGGAGGGATTCATTCAGAGTGGGAGCAGCGGTAGAGTGTGCAAGTTGCTCAAATCCATTTATGGACTTAAGCAGGTATCGCGGAGTTGGAACATCTGCTTTGATGATACTGTCAAAGAATTCGACTTTATCAAAAACCCAGATGAACCATGCATTTACAGTAAGATTGTAGGGAGAACTGTGGTATTCCTCGTCTTGTACGTGGATGACATTCTCCTAATAGGAAATGATATTCCTATGCTACAGTCAGTCAAAGGATTCTTATCGCAGTGGTTCTCCATGAAGGACCTGGGCGATGCCAACTACATTCTGGGGATCCAGATCTATCGTGATAGATCTAAGAGGATGTTGGGACTTTCACAGTCAAGGTACATCGACACCATACTGAAAAGGTTCAGTATGGAAGATTCCAAGCGCGGTAATCTACCGGCTTGTCACGGGATCACCCTCTCCAAAGATATGTCTCCCAAGACTGATTTGGAAAGGGATCGCATGTCTATTATACCCTACGTTTCTGCGGTAGGCTCTATAATGTATGCGATGTTGTGTACCAGACCAGATGTAGCATACGCATTGAGCGTTGTAAGCCGGTATCAGTCAAACCCAGGGGAGAAACACTGGATAGCGGTAAAGAACATTCTCAAGTACCTGAGAAGGACTAAGGAGATGTTCTTGGTGTATGGCGGAAAAGACCTCCAGCTCGAGGCCTTTGCTGACTCCAGCTTCCAGAGTGACAAGGATGATTCCAAGTCCATGTCGGGTTTTGTCTTTACCCTCAATAGAGGGGCGGTGTGTTGGAAGAGCTCCAAACAGGAAACCGTTGCTGACTCGACTATGGAAGCGGAATACATCGCTGCATCTGATGCCGCAAAAGAAGCTGTCTGGATGAGGAAGTTCTTGAAAGAACTTCAGGTGGTTCTGTCCATTGTTGACCCAATACCTCTGTATTGCGACAACAACGGGGCTATAGCTTTAGCGAAGGAACCCAGGTCCTATCAGAAATCCAGACACATCTTAAGGCGGTATCACCTGATCAGGGAGATCGTGGATCGCCAGGAGATCGAGGTTCGGAGGGTTGCTTCAGAAGATAACACGGCAGATCCACTCACCAAGGCCTTGCCCCAGACTCAGTTCGAGCGGCTGATCGAGATGATAGGTCTTCGATACGCCAGTACATGGCCTTAGTGCAAGTGGGAGATTGTTAGTGTATATGCCCTAGAGGCCATTACTGTATCATACTAGTTTGTATATTACTTGATGGAAGCTTGGGATATTCACAGTTGTATATACAATCTTGCTCGAAATGGTAGTATGCTACTTGGTTTGTCTCTATTTCAATATGTGCATATGTTTCTTTTAGCATATCGCTTATATACATATTAGTAGAGCCCTTAGGATCTTTTCTTGATTACCAGCGTTGTGATGGCGCTCACACTCGTGGGGGCTGGGTAATCCATAAGCACATCCTTATTCACGTCCCTAGTCGTTGGACTATCGAGACAGGGCATCGATACTCCTGAGTAGACTAGCGTATGCGCTTCTCATCCCAGCGTGGGAGACGGTCTGTCCCACAGCCGTCAGTACGTCGTACTTGAGATAGTATGCGGGTGCTCGTTAGGTTACGAGTACACTGGACAGGACTCGTCGGGAACTGTTGGTTGGTATTATACCTATCGTCAGTTATCAGTTCCCAGGTGACATGAGTACAGCTTAGTCCGCTGACTTGACACTGTCACTTCGCCTCGAGTGTGTTCCCACTGTACTTTGATTACTACCCTACCACGGCTCAAAGGAGTCGTGCAAACAGGTAGTAGTTGGGTGCAGTCCCGAAGCACTTGGAGGCAGTGACGGTTAGACAGGATTCGTCTCTCCCGGTATTGGGGGTTGACATCGCGCTGTGTCTAGGAGAGCCATTACACGAGTAGTCCCTGGCCAGGGCAAGCGAGATATACTGGTAGGTTTCCAGTGTTATCTCAGGGTGTTCTGGGCTACACTCCGACACGACTTGTACCGCTATTAGAGGACTGACGTTCACCGCCCCCTAGGCCCGCCATGCGATGTATCAGACGAACAGACCGGACTGTACGGAGACTGTCACATACAGGCTCAGTACGAGTTCAGATGGGGTTACCTCGTCAGTCTTCTTATCGGCATCTACCTGGGGACCGTTATGTACAGCTAGTGCCGCTTGCGGTCTGTGGTTAAACCCACTGCCAGCGTAGTGTCGAGTCTTTAGAGTCCCACACAGAGAGCTATTCGCCTTTAGGCAAAATGAGTAGAGGTCGCATGGTTTTGCGACATGGTTCGTTCACATCCGCGCACTTGTGCACGTTTGTTGTCCGGACAGCTTATACTAGCGGGCTTTGGTTTAAGCCAGATCCTAGTAAATGATTTGGGATTGGTTTTATCTCTTTGTATTCGTGTTTCTCGGATCACGAATGTGGGTGCGTATGCACAGTTGATTGAGAAAGAGGAAGAGGACTTTGATTAGGGTTAATGACCATTGTCATTTTATTAACTCTAATGCTTATGTATGTATTATGATTAATTGATATTAGTTTAATATAATTGTGCATGGTTAGGGTTATTGACCATTTGACATTCTTGACTTGTTGACCTAGGTTGACACTTTGACCATCATCATTTCATTTGGAAGATGCTCTTTGATCCTTGCAATTTGCATTAAAAATGAAATGATAATGGTCATGTCTTGATTAAACCATGACAATTATCTCACTAATTATCAATTTACAATAATTCACACATATATATGAGAATGCTTCATAATTCTCTCATTCTATCATATGCTTTCTCTCTCCTCTTCTTCCTCTCTCTCAAGCTCTTCCCTCTCATGTGTTGAGAAACACTTGAGCTTGAGAAAAACCTCTTCTTGATAATCTTTACTCTCATCTAGGGTTCTAGGATTAGCACTTCTAGCACCTTAGTTACTTCTAGCTTGAAGTTGAAACCAAAGGTTGACGCTTTCGGGTATATCCTTCTTCGACTCGAGAAGGCGACAAGGCGATCTCTTTCTTACACTCCAAGGAGCAAGGAGAGAAGGACATAAAGCCCTAGGTATAACCATTCTTCCTTGTAGCTACTTTCTAGTTAGCTTTTAGTTAGTTTTGTTTAGTAAAGATCCCGACTTTGTCTAGTCCATGTTGCCTAGAGTAGTAAAAATCCGATTTTTATTCCGTTTTCCGCCTCCCCGCAAGCACCGGGGTGGGCAACGTGGACTTACAACAAGCGCGCGCGTATTCCCATCTTAATGGGGTGACGAAAAACACCCTACAGATTCTGGCACGACCGGTGGAACTAATCTCTCCTCCCATATTTCGGGTTAAACGTTCATGCGAACTCAATCAATATACATATCTATATTTATACTAAAATAATGCTCTTTCTTGCAAGTTTTCCAAGCAATCACTTTTCAACAATGTCTCCAAGGACGATCTCTGCTCTCGGCACGGCTCCCATCTCCTATACGATGAAGATGGACGCCAGGACAGTCCTCCCGGTCAGTCTAGGGCGACAATGGGAAGAGCCGCCGCTACCATTTGGCTCTATTATGTTCGTGTCGGCTAACACCGTCCCAGCTCCTCAAGCTCCGGTAACGGACAAACCGGTCTCAAAAGGGAAGAGGCCAAATGTGGTGGTCTCAAAGATGCCCCAACTCAAACGCAAGTCGGTGTTTGAATGACTTTCCTTGGCCCCAGCCGAGGGCAAGGCCATCAACACCAGCAAAGCAACAAGGCATCTCGGGCAAGATCCAGCGGCGCCTCTGACAACTGCTCAATTGGGTGTCTTCTCAAGCCTCCCCATCACTCAGCTTATGGTGGCTTCCCGAAGAGCAAAAGCCTGCCAAGCGCTCAAGGCAGAGAAGCTGAGGCAGAAGCGGCTCAGATACAGAGCCAACAAAAGGGCTAGGGCTCTGGCCATGTTAAAATTTATGAATTTGCAAAGCCCGGACCGCTCCGCGAAATTAGCCGCCGAAGATAAAGAGATGGCTGGGTATGTGGTTCGCACTGTCTACATGGTCGGACATGAAGAAACGAATCCTCCTCTTCTTCACAGCCATGGTGATGATATGATTGACGCTACCCAGCATCGGCTCGATCTAAGTGATGAAGAGCCCGCTCAGGCCAATAATCCAGAGGAGCCCGTGGTTCCTACGGAATTGAGCTCAGGAAATAAAGATTACCCGGTTGTCATGGCCGGAGCTACAGAATAAGCGTTATTCCGATGGCTTCAGAGGCAACTTCAGGACATGGACGAGAAGTTAGCCAAAGTACAGTCCAAGGTCGACGAATTGGCAAACGTCGCGGCAGATCTCGCGACCCAGGTCGCCCGATTGCAATTACAGCAGAATCAAATTTTGGTTCATGAGCCAGGGATTGATACCCGGAGGCAACCAACTTATACCCCCTTCAACCTAAGAGCGGAGCACCTTCGCGAAAAACAGCCGCAATCAGCCTCCAGTCCCTCCGATACATACGCCGGGGGGGGGATCGCCTCTGAAAGAGAAACTAGAAAAAGTCTATTCCTTCAACAGGGAAAAAGTCCACAAGATATTCAGGGACGCCCTAAGAAACGGTCTACAACTGCCAGAATCAAAGAGACCACAAGAAGCGAATATGACCGACGACCCAGAATATTTCCCCTATCACAGGGTGATAGGTCATGCCATTGAGGACTGCTTCGTCTTCAAAGATTGGGTCGAAAGGCAATACAAGACGGGAGAGATAGAAATGTCTAAAGGCGTGTTAGCAAACAGTCAAGCTACGACCGCCGATTTCATACAAATGGAGACCGAAGCCTTTCAGGAACCTAATCCTCCCAGACATGTGCCATTATCTGAAAAGGGCGAACCAAAGAATGATCGGCCTCGAGGACCAGCATCAGTAAAGGTACCTACTCCAATGGAGAGAAAGAAGAAGGTATACTCCTTCAGGAGGGATGAAGTCCGCAAAATATTCGTGGACGCCTTGAACAGCGGTCTGCAGCTTCCCGTTCCAAAGAGGCCACATGAAATGAACATGACCGGCAATCCCATATACTGCCCATATCATAGAATGGTCAGTCATACCATCGAAGAATGCTATATTTTCAAAGATTGGGTGGAGAACCAATACTAGCTTGGAAAAACCTCACAGTCCTCGGATGTATCAGCAAGCCACAGAGCTACGGTCATCAACACAGCTCCACCAAGATCAAAGTTCCAGGGGCTAGGATAAGCAACGAGGACCACCACGTCGTTAAACTGGGAACACCAGAGGACCACCACGTCATTAAACTGGGAACAATCGACCACCACGTCATTAAACTGGGAACAACCGACCTGTAAGTCGTTAAACCGGGAATGTAAAAAAATTATATGTAAATAAACAAAAAATGTGTAAATAAAAGAGAAATAAAGAAAAGCCGAAATGATGGGGCAACTCGCAATAAAAATCAGCGAGTAAAATAAAGATGAAAATAAAGCCGAAATGATGGGGTAACTCGCAATAAAAATCAGCGAGTAAAATAAAGATGAAAATAAATCCGAAATGATTGGGCAACCGCGAATAAAAGCCGAAATGATAGGGCAATAGCGATCTTCGCGATAAGAAAAGCTGAAATGATAGAGCAATCGCGGTAAAAAAAACAACAAAAACAAAAACAAAACAAAAAAAACAACGGCGAATGATGAGTCTCTCCTGGTACCTTATTCCAGTGCAGCGATGCAGACGCCAACCAAAACGCAATTTCCTAAAATTCTTCCAGCCCTACGGCCAGTCCCCAAATTGACTACCGTATACAATCCACGGGCTCAAATAATTCTCGTCATACACATGCCCCACCACAATCACCAGTTACGCGGCTGGTCTCCGCCTTTGGAATTATGCTCCATTAAGAAGACCCACTCATGTGTCCTCACGATACATGAGGAGAACAAACCTTTGTGGGATCCTTACGACTCACAAAGGAAAAACACACTTAGGAGTCCTCACGACTCCTAAGGAGAAAATAAGCCTGCGGGATCCTTACGACCCGTAAGGAGAAAATGCTTTTATGGGACCCTCACGGCCCATAAAATTGAAAAGCCTTAGGTGACAGGGACATAAACCTGCCTCCAAAGCCATTGCTCCCTAATCCCCAAGTGGCGAATGATGAGTCGCTCCTGGTACCATATTCCAGTGCAGCGATGCAGACGCCAGCCAAATTCCAAATCCCATACCCCAATGGCGAATGATGAGTCGCTCCTGGTACCATATTCCAGTGCAGCGATGCAGACGCCAACAAAGTCCCGAAATTTTTCCGGCCCTACGGTCTGGATCATACATCCTGCAAAACCGCATACAATCCACGGGCGTAAAACAATCCGAATCTCTCCCAAGTCCTACCAAAAAAGGGGCATGTCCACAAGCAAAATGGGCACGGATGAAAACCCGAAAGGGCTCCGTGAGTAAAAACAGCAGGACTACCGGCGAGTTTGTGAAAACCCGAAAAGGCACAAACTCGTAAAAAAAAAGAGATGAAATGCACTCGCAAAGTCCTCTCGACTTTGTGAGGAGAAAATTCCCGCGTGGGATCCTTATGACTCACAAAGGAGCCACACACTTAGGAGTCCCCACGACTCCTAAGGAGAAAAAAACGCCTACGAGATCGTTTCGACCCGTAGGGAGAAAATACTTTTATGGGACCCTTACAGCCCATAAAATCGAAAAGCCTTAGGTGATAGGGATCTAAACCTGTCTCCTAAGCCACCAATTCCCAAATCCTTCCGGGGCAAATGATGAGTTGCTCCTGGCATCATTCCAGTGCAGCAATGCAGATGCCAAACAAAAAACCAATTCCCAAATCCTCCCGGGGCAAATGATGAGTTGCTCCTGGCATTATTCCAGTGCAGCAATGCAGATGCCGACAGAAAAATAATTCCCAAATCCTCTCATGACAAATGATGATTCGCTCCCGGTACCATATTCCAGTGTAGCGATGCTGATGTCAACTCAAATCAAACAAATCAAACCAACCAATTCCAACATCGACCTTTGCGTCAAACAACGACACCCCATAACGAGAAAACGTCAAGCAAACACTCCGTCTCGGGGACACGTCAACAAGCAGACACTCCGTCTCGGGGACACGTCAACCAGACGACACTCTGCATCGTGGAAACGTCCAACAAAGACACTCCGTGCCGGAGACAAGTCGATCCGCGACACTCCGCGCCGGGATCAAGTCGAACAGAGACACTCCGTGCCGGGGACAAGTCGATCTGCGACACTCCATGCCGGGGAAAAGTCGATCAGCGACACTCCGTGCCGGGGACAAGTCGATCCGCGACACTCCGTGCTGGGGACAAGTCGAACAGCGACACTCCGTGCCGAGGAAAGGTCGGTCAGCGACACTCCGTGCTGGGGACAAGTCGAACATCAGCGACACTCCGTTCCGGGGACAAGTCGAACATCAGCGACACTCCGTACCGGGGACAAGTCGATCCACGACACTCCGTGTCGGGGACAAGTCGAACAGCGACACTCCGTGCTGGGGAAAAGTCGGTCAGCGACACTCCATGCCGGGGACAAGTCGAACATCAGCGACACTCCATGCCGGGGACAAGTCGATCAGCGACACTCCGTGCCGGGGACAATTCGATCCGCGACACTCCGTGCCGGGGATAAGTCAACCAGGGATACTCCGTGCCAGGGAAAAGTCGAACAGCGACACTCCGTGCCGGGGACAATTCGATCAGCGACACTCCATGCCGGGGACAAGTCGAACATCAGACACTCCATGCCGGGGACAAGTCGATCCGCGACACTCCGCGCCGGGACAAGTCGAACAGCGACACTCCGTGCTGGGGACAAGTCGATCAGCGACACTCCATGCCGGAGAAAAGTCGATCAGCGACACTCCATACCGGGGACAAGTCAATCCGCGACACTCCGTGTCGGGGACAAATCGAACAGCGACACTCCGTGCCGGGGACAAATCGAACAGCGACACTCCATGCCGGGGAAAGGTCGGTCAGCGACACTCCGTGCCGGGGACAAGTCGAACATCAGCGACACTCCATGCCGGGGACAAGTTGAACATCAGCGACACTCCGTGCCGGGGATAAGTCGATCCGCGACACTCCGTGCCGGGGACAAGTCGAACAGCGACACTCCGTGCCGGGGACAAGTCGAATAGCGACACTCCATGCCGGGAAAAGTCGGTCAGCGACACTCCGTGCAGGGGACAAGTCGAACATCAGTGACACTCCGTGCCGGGGACAAGTCGACCAGCGACACTCCGTGCCGGGGACAAGTCGAATAGCGACACACCGTGCCGGGGACAAGTCGATTAGCGACACTCCGTGCCGGGGACAAGTCGAACATCAGACACTCCATGCCGGGGACAAGTCGATCCGCGACACTCCGTGCCGGGGACAAGTCGAACAGCGACACTCCGTGCTGGGGACAAGTCGAACAGCGACACTCCATGCCGGGAAAAAGTCGATCAGCGACACTCCGTGCCGGGGACAAGTCGATCCGTGACACTCCGTGCCTGTGACAAGTCGAACAGCGACACTCCGTGCCGGGGAAAGGTCGGTCAGCGACACTCCGTGCCGGGGAAAAGTCGAACATCAGCGACACTCCGTGCCGGGGACAAGTCGAACATCAGCGACACTCCGTGCCGGGGACAAGTCGATCCGCGACACTCCATGCTGGGGACAAGTCGATCCGCGACACTCCATGCTGGGGACAAGTCGAACAGCGACACTCCGTGCCGGGGAAAAGTCGGTCAGCGACACTCCGTGCCGGGAACAAGTCGAACATCAGCAACACTCCATGCCGGGGACAAGTCGATCAGCGACACTCCATGCCGGGGACAAGTCGAACATTAGCGACACTCCGTGCCGGGGACAAGTCGATCCGCGACACTCCGTGCCGGGGACAAGTCGAACATCAGCGACACTCTGTGCCGGGGACAAGTCGATCCGCGACACTCCGTGCCGGGGTAAAGTCGATCAGCGACACTCTGTGCCGGGGAAAAGTCGATCAGCGACACTCCGTGTCAGGGACAAGTCGAAAATCAGCGACACTCCGTGTCGGGGACAAGTCGATCAGCGACACTCCGTGCCGGGGACAAGTCGATCAGCGACACTCCGTGCCGGGGAAACGTCGACCAGCGACACTCCGTCTCGAGGAAACGTCCAACACAGACACTCCATGCCGGGGAAACGTCGACCAGAGACACTCCGTGCCGGGGGCACGTCTACCAAATCACTCCGGGCCAGGGAAACGTCTACCACGGACACTCCACCTCGGAGACGCGTCAAGCGTCAACCGTCCATATCGCAAAAAGGGCAGTGCAGGCTTCCCACAAATCGGGAACCAAATTACTCCGGATCAGAGCGTCGACCGTCCATGTCGTAAAATGGGCAGTGCAGGCTTCCTACAAAGCAGGAACCAGATCGCTCCGGGCGAGGGAAAAGTCTACCACGGACACTCCATCTCAGAGACGCGTCAAGCGTCGACCGTCCATGTCGTAAAAAGGGCAGTGCATCCCAAAAAGTGGGAACCAAAGAAAGTCGCCTCCACGCAAAAGAAGATCCATCAATTTTATGCACACGACTCACATACGTGGTGTGCATTTATTGATGGGGGGCACTTTGTTGAAGTCGAAAATTGCACCCCGGTTGACCAAGTCAAAGTCAAAGTCAACCCCAAGCCACACGGGCCCATGCCCACGTCGAGTCCGAACATGAAGCGGCCGGCCCTCCCCCATGCCAAAATATAGATCATGTAATAAATAATTTTTATGTAATTTTTTATGCATGAATGGGCATAAAGCCAACTTTTTGTAAAGCCCATGGCTTATGTGCAAAAAGAAATGGCACATGAGCCATGGGATGGCCAAAATGCCATTTTTGTAAAGCCCAAGGGGCTATATGTAAAGTGTATAGCCTATAATTGCAAGGATAATGAAAATATCCCAACAACTTTTTCTCTCTCCAAAAAATCCAGATCTGTGATCTTCTTCTTCCTCAAGGTTCTAAAACCTTCTTTTTCTTTTGAATTAAATCAAGAGTTTTACTCTTCCTTTTATAAAACAAAATAGTTTTTCACCACAAAACCCACAAAGGGGAACTCAGATCTGCCATCAGATCTCAGAAAGGAGAGAATTTTAAATCTCATATTTCTTGATCTTCAAGATCCGGCCAACAAAGGAAGAAGAAGGAGACCCATCTCCAGAAACCCCACTTTGGGGAAGAACTAGGGCTCAAGAGGAGAAGCCCTTCATCAGCTTCAAAACATCCTAAGAGTTTAACTCCTCATATATATATATATATATATATATAATAAGTGCTCCATTCTGGGAGTACAACTCCCATTGCAGGGACCAAGTCCTTTTTGCCGCTCGAGCACCCACGTGCTGACACGTGGGGCGCTAGCGCTCAGAGCGCTAGCGTCCAAAGCGCTAGCGCCCGAGCGCACACATGCTGACACGTGGTGTGCTAGTGCTCAAAGCGCTAGCGCTCTTGCGCTCAGAGCGCTTGCTCCCGGGCGGCCACGTGCTGACACGTGGTGCGCCAGCGCTCTTGCGTTCGGAGCGCTTGCGCCCGGGCGCCCACGTGCTGACACGTGGTGCGCTAGCGCTCTTGCGCTCAGAGCACTAGCACCCGAGCGCCCACGTGCTGACACGTGGGGCGCTAGCGCTCAAAGCGCTAGCACCCAAAAGCGCTAGCGCTCGAGCGCCCACGTGCTGACACGTGGTGCGCTAGCGCTCTTGCGCACAAAGCGCTAGCACCCAAAGCGCTTGCGCTTTTCCCATGCATCCTTTGGAAGCCCTTTCCTTTTTTTATTTTATATATACATGTATATATACACACACACACACACATACTCTACAACACTATCCCTCTTTAAAAAATTTGGGCCGGGGCGCTGCTCCGCACCCCGCAACGGGGCTGCTAGCCCCCTTAACCCCCAGCCCGCTATCCGGGTAGCGGGACCCCCGTAAACTCTGCGTGGCTCCTGATATACCCAAGCCCCCTCCAAAACAAAACACACGTACACTGCACATTGAGTTCATATGACCAGTTTAATTCGTTAATCGGAGGTTCCCTCGCTCCAAAGGCGAGGGGTAATTAACGGCAGCTTAGTCCGCGGCTGCCGGAGATTCGGATCCCCATAATCAATAAACCCCAGCCTACCCTAAGTAGGTGGAATCTGTAATGCGCCTGACAAGCGCGCGCGTATTCCCATCTTAATGGGGTGACGAAAAACACCCTACAGTGGAGTCACGAAGATGATGCCTACCCCAGACTTGATTATGGGGGAGTTGTGCTTTCGCTTCTTCATGGAAGATACCCCATCGAAGTAAAGTTCCCACTGGGTATCATTCTCTCTTCTCTCCCCGTCGATCGTGTCAAACGCGTGCTCGTCGGGCAATTCGCAGTTCAAAGGAGAGTCAGCAGGTATCGGATGTTCAGCAAGGAAGTCGGCGATGGCCTGTCCTTTCACTGCCTTGAGGGGTCGGTATATCACCGAGAATTCCATTAAGAGTAGGGCCCATTTAGCGAGTCGTCCCGTCAATATGTCCTTTGACATCAAATATTTGAGAGGATCCACCTTTGATATGAGATGGACCTCATGTGCCAACGCATAGTGTCTGAGCTTCGTTATTGCGAAGATCAACGCCAAGCAGTGTTTTTCGATGGGGGAGTAATAGTTTTCTGCTCCCAGAAGAACTCGACTCAAGTAGTAGAGGGCTCTCTCCTTCCCTAAGTCGTTTTCTTGAGCCCATAATGCGCCTAGAGAACCCTCAAGGGCGGTTGTATACAGAATGAGAGGCTTTCCCTTGACCGGAGCGGTTAGCACCGGAGGATTCTATAGATATTGCTTGATTTCGTCCACCGCGCTTTGGCATTTGCGATCCCAAAAGAACAGGGTTCCCTTCTTCATTAGGTGACTGTAAGGACGGCACTTTCCGGAAAGATTGGGTATGAATCGCCGGATATATGCGAGCTTTCCTTGGAGAGACCGTAGTTGCTTGAGAGTTCTTGGCGGGGGAATTTCCATAATCTCTTTGATCTTCGACGGGTCTATCTCGATGCCTCGGTGTCGGACGATGAATCCCAGGAACTTGCCTGAGGAAACTCCGAATGCGCATTTGAGAGGGTTCATCTTCAAGTTGTATTTCCGAAGGCGCTGAAACACGATCTTCAGATGCTCTAAATGTTCCTCGTATGATTTGATTTTAATTATGAGGTCGTCAATATAGCATTTGATGATTTCATGTATGAGGTCATCGAAAATCTTCGTCATGGCCCTCTGATAGGTGGCACCGGCGTTCTTTAGACCGAAATGCATCACCTTGTAGCAGAATATTCCCAAAGGGGTCCGGAAAGCGGTATGCTTTTGATCTTCGGGATGCATCTTTATTTGATTGTACCCTGATGAGCCGTCCATGAAGGAGAAGACTTTGTGAGTGGACGTGTTGTCTATCATCAGCTCGGTGACCAGTACTGGAAAGTCGTCCTTCGGGCAAGCTTTGTTAAGATCCCGGAAGTCTACGCATATGCACACCGTCCCATTTTTCTTCATCACTGGGACGATGTTGGCGATCCAGTCAGGATACTGAACCTCTTGGATGAAGCCGGAGTCGATTAGCTTCTTGACTTCGGCAATGATGCTCATCTCAAGCTCGATCCGCATTCTTCTCGGTGCTTGTTTGACTGGCTTGATGTCCAGAGATATCGCTAATCTGTGCATGGCTATTTCTGGATCTAGTCCTGGCATCTCGGAATAGTTCCATGTGAAGCAATCTTTATATTGTATGAGCACGTCTTTTAGCGTAGCCACCCTTTCTTTAGACAACAGCTCAGTGACGAACGTCGGCCGTGGGTCACTTACTGTCCCCAAGTCGATTTTCTTGAGGTTATCTGCAGTAGTATGTATCCCATCTTCCAGCTCTTTTGGCGCCGGCGGAAACTCTGAGATCACCTCGTTATCCTCGTTTTCAAAGCACCGGAAGAGGTCATCCATATCTTCGCGTACTCCTTCTCCTGACAGCGTTATCGCGTGACAGGTACGAGATCGCTTCCAAGACCGATGTTGATCCGGTTCTACTCTCGCTGTATACGTGGCTTTCGGTTCATGCTTCTGTGGTGGGGTTACCCTCCAACTGTTGGATAAAGAGAACTTGCCTTGTTGATACTGGTCTTCTACCCAGTCTTTGAATATGAAGCAGTCTTCGAGAGGATGTCCTATCGTTCGGTGATAGGAGCAATAGTCTAGATGATGAACCTCACCTGCTTGCTCGGGGTGCTAGGACTCCGGGAGCGTCACCATCTGATGTTTTATGACAAGATCAAATATCTTCCTTGTCTTGTCTTGGGGAAAAGAATATGCTCGACCCATCTTCTTTATAATAGATGGATCAGGATTGCTCGATTCTTGATCGCGTGGCTTCTTGGACCCGCTTTGTTGCTGTCGAACGCTTTTTCCGTTCTTTGGTTTATTTTTGCCTCTGCGCCGAATCTTTTGTATGACGGGCTGGTGACGAAAGGCATCGTCGTTCTTTATAGATTGCTGAAGGAGGCGCTGCGTCTTGGCTTTCTCGTAAATAGCCATTTCGCGATTATGGTCGTCTCGGATCTTTTGACCCGCTTCCCTTATTAGCCTGTCCATCTATTCTTCGAATGACTGACTTGGCACTTTCACGGCGGGACCCCGTTTTGGTTCAGGGTTAGCATCTTCCCACAGAGCATCTCCTTCTTCATCGAAGTCATGTATAACGCAGCAGCCATGGAATCGCTCCCGTTTCTTGGATCGGATGTATCCAAGCCCGATCACTTCCATTCTCCCGTTGGGCAATTTTCGCTGAGTTCCGGAAACGTTCCAGATCCTGTTGTAAAACTGAGCTTGTCGAGCAGTTTGCTTAAGGGGTACGCCTTGGCGCCTCAACAGGCTCTTCAATCCTTCTGTGTAGTATCTGGACAGACGGATGGGCTGGAGCCTGTCAAGCATAGAATCGGCGCCATGCCAAATTTCTTTCTCCACTTTGGTTTCCGTTGATCGATAAAAGAGGATCTCCTTTTCATCTCTTCGCCTGGGAGGGACGTAGAATGTTTGCAATTCCTGCACACTATAGGTATCAAGTGCGTCGAGCTCTTTGTAATGCTCTCGCGGAACCATGGCGATTTGCAAACTTCGATCATTGTCAGTGAAGGCTTGTATTGATGGCCGAACAGAAAATACGGCATTGACCTCATCTTCCAAGTCGCTGCCGAAGATCAACATAGGGGTGGACGGTCTCGGCTTGTTGCATTGGGGCGGCCCTGAATAGACTATCTCTTCTTCCTCCTCGGTATCACTCCCGAAGACCGAAATGGTAGTGATAGCTTTTTTCTTGTCGTCCGGTTTATGGCATCTCTCCGTGTCCTCGAAGTCTGGTAAGAAGTACTTTGCATCTTCGTACTTTCGGACTTCATTCACAGAGAATGGGTTTAGTTCCCCTGTCACAGTATACTCGAGACCATCCTTGAAATACTTCATACACTGATGTTGTGTAGAAGGGATGATGCTGTACTCGTGTAACCAAGGCGACCGAGCAAAGCGTTGTAGCAGGTCTTGGCGTCAATGACGTGAAATTTGATGTCCATGACGAGCAGTCCAAAGCGTAACGTCAGTATCACAGACCCGAGCATCCGTGATGACTGAGAGTCGAACCCGGAGATAGTGATCTTATCCCGAGCGAGGTGTTGAACATTCATACATATCTCCTTCAACACCCTTACATTAAGGAGATTGACTGAGGACCCATTGTCAACCAGGATCTTGCCTATTTTGATATCATGACAGTATCCGGGGACATAAAGGGGATGGTTATGCTCGCATGTCCCGAGGAGGAGATCTTCATCGCCGAAGGTGATATCAGCTGTGTGCAGTTCTTCCAGTTCATCCTTCATCTTTTCTTCGGCTAAGAAATCTTGAAATTGGTCAGGCTCTTGTAATGCCCTGATTAGAGAATCTCTCGCCTCATTAGATAGCAGAAGGGCATCGAGAATGCTTAGCTGTGAGGGGATCTTTCTCAGGTGTGCCAGAACGTTGTAATCCACCTTACTTTTCTTTGGCGGGTCCTTAGCTGTTAGCTCTTCGACGAATCGATCATCGAGGGTGATATCCTCAGGGACCTTTTCTTTCCTCTTATCCTTTTTATTCGATCCCTTATTTGCAGGTCCGAGATTCTTTTCAGGTAGCGTGCAATTGCGCAGCTGAATGTTTTCGCAGCTCTTCGGTTCTTCCTCTTTTCCTGAGGTGGATTCTTTGAAGAGAGGGCCGAGGGATATTTCTTCGTCAGAGTCGCTCCCGAAGGTGAGAACTTGCGATCCCCTACTATCAACCATGTGACAGTTGCCGGCAGCTCTTCCTCGTTCGTATGTCGCATTTTTCTGCTGTCGACGAGCTTCACGTTTCATCCTCTTGAGGTGCTGCCTGTGAGCGACATACCTTTGCCACCAATTTTTAAAGGCGTTGCATTCCTCAGTCGGGTATGCGATCTTCTAATGATATAAGCAGAAGTTAGGACGTACGTCCGCTTCATCAAGCTGTATATTGCCAGGAGAATTTCCTCTGAACGAGGGCAGCTTCATTCCCATCGATATGGCTTTGGCGAACATTTTCCTTATCTTGAACCTGCTTTTATCTGTCGCGCGGTCTGGTTGGGGTGTTTTAACCTTTTCGTCTAGTCGCCGGCATTTGGCTTTTTCAAATATGGCCATTTCGCGCTCTCGATCAGCTTTTCTTTTCAGAAGAGCCTCGTTCAGGAATGCATCAATCATTTCGTCTGATGGTCCTAGAAGTTCCGGCTCAGGATCTGCCCTTAGATTCTCTGCGTCAGGAGCTTCTTCACCGTCTATCGATGAGTGAGAGATCACATGGCAGCTTGCCACATAATCCTCAGGTTCATCCGACAAGTCTTCTCCATTATCATCCTCTTCATCCTTAAGGACGTGGCTGAGAAACTCTTGAAGTGTGACCGGGGTCCACGCCCTCTGGTTATATTCTTCCAGCACGTCAATATGTTTTTGCAGGTCCGTGCGCTTGTCATCATGCTTCACAGGCTTTTTGATCTTTTTCTTCTTCTTCGAATACTTTGACGGCTGGGTGTGGATGCTGTGACTATCACCACCAATTTTTGGCGTCGGGCGTGGCTTCAGCATTCCCTTGATGACTTTAGGTTCCAGTGGACTTTTCCATTTGATTGTCGGGCATGTTTGGAGATCCTTCAGCATTCTTTTTGTTTTGGCTGAAAGAGCGACCTTCCATGGAGCTTCTTCGATAAAAGAGCACGATGCCCCCAGTGTGTCCCCCCTTTTAAGAGCGTGCGGTTGAGGCGGGCTTACTTTCCAATTCTCGGACAATGTGAATTTGCCCTGTTGGTATTGGTCTTCAATCCAGCCTTTGAAGATGAAGCAATCTTCGATTGGATGGCCTATCGCTTGGTGATAGGGGCAATAATTGAGATTATTAGCCTCACCGGGTTGCAATGGGCATTTTTGATTCGGCAAATTAATGAGCCTGTTGTGCACCGCTAGTTCAAACAATCACCTCGTTTTATCCCGGGAAAACGAATAAAGACGCTTCATTTTCTCATTAAAGAATCGTCGTCTCTCGTCTAGGCGATCAGTTAGTTTTGGGCCACTGGGCTGCTGTTGAGTATTGGTGACGAAGGTCGCTTTCCCCTTCCCTTTTTCGTTTCGAGGCTCTGACTTCGATGAGGAAGGCCTGTGGCCCATCTGGACCATTTGGGCCAGCTTGTCAATCAAGGCCTGGAAAGTGGTCGGCTTGAAAAACATCATGAATTGGGAAATGGTCTCCTGAGGGTCGAGAGTACCCACGAACATGCCTACCGCAGGCGCTTCTTCAATGCGCTGCTCGCACTTCGACTATAGATTCCGCCACCGTATTGCATACTGAACCCATGTTTCTTCAGGCTTCACCCTGGCATTGATCAATGCCGTGATTGGGGTACGTTCGCTAGCGCTCGCAAAACGTTGGGTGAACAGCAATTCCATCTCTGTAAAAGTTTTGTTAGAGTCCTTGGGCAGCTTCGAATACCATTCAAAGGCCGTTTCCGCCAAGCTGCCGACGAACTGACGAAGTAACAATTTGTCGTCACCTCCGGTATTGCCGCAAAGAGCCCTGAACCGAGCGACATGTTGATGGGGATTGCCTGTCCTCTTGTATACATGAAACTTAGGAATCGTGTATCCTGGAGGATACTTGATCTGATCGTACCATCCTGGATATGGTCGCCCAGTTCTGACGACTTGGCCAGTTGCTTCATTTGTTTGATGAGCCCATATTTTCTGAACTATATAATCATCCAGGGCAGCTTTTGAGATGGTCTCCTCTTTGGCTGCTGAACAAGCCGGAAGGGGTTTTTACGTCTCCACTCGGTCATCTTTGAGGATAATCGAAGGATCTTCAGCTGGAGGGTCCGGCTGGATCATCATGCCCACCATATCCTGGAATAGAAGGGCCATTTGTTTTATATTGGCCGCTTGTTTTGCGGCCTCTTTGTATTTCTTCTCAAGCATTCTCCTAAGGAATTCGGCATCAGTTTCCTGCTCACGGCGCTGCTCCGAGAATGTCTCCGAGCTTGCCTTCGTCCCTGTGAGTGCGGCCATAGCTGTTAACATCTCTTGGAGCTTTTGTTGTTGCTGCTCCTGAGCCTTAGTTACTGATCGCGTAAGCGGTCGATGACCTGTGGAGATACGACTATCCTCTTTTCCGGATGCCATATAGACGGTATCCACCACCATACCCCCAGACTTAGGGCGTTTAGGCTCAGTGGTCTTGCGATTCATCGCAGACTCAGGGATTTTCTACGGCCTTCTCCTTTCATGGGCGGTCGAAGTTGAGGGGGCCGTTGCAGTGGGCACCCAAGTAGCTGTCGCCTTCTGTGGCTGGACAGGGTGGTCCTCTTCTCGCCGAACCTTCATCTTTTCTTGTCGGCAGAGATAGTCTTGATCTATCACAGAGTCCTAGACCTGTCGCTAAACTTTATAAATTTTAGAGGACATCCGCTGAAGGGGATGCTCCAGCTTTGCCTTTGTAGCGTTCTCTATTGGTGGAGGAGTTCTTTTCAATACAGAAGTTGGTGAATTCCTGCGCACCCTGTTAAGTTGTTCAAAGCTGTTCCCAGTTGGAACAGTAGTATCAACTTCCACCATTGGAGCTGGCGGAGTCAGTCCAGAAGGGGAATTGCCCCCAGCTTTCCTCACTCGGCGCCAGTGGTGACGTCGAGCATGTCGTGCGGCCGGGATCACCTTCGCTGTTGGATCTGCTTTTTCATGCTTCCCGTTCTGATGAAAGTCTGTTGTTGGCGCCAGCCTGTCAAAGACAGATGCTCGCTGAGAGGGAATGGTCAATCTCGAAAAGGCCGATTTTCGTGCGGGGGAAACGGCTTTGGTTACTGATTGAATGATTTAAAGTGCTTGCGCTTTCTAAAAGATAGATCAAAAATATTTGTAACTGCAATTAAGAACAGCGTCGCTTGAAGCTAGCCGGTGAGTACGGGTCGGTCCACAAGGATGTTGTGAATCTCCGATTCGCGCTAACGAGTTAATTCCGAAGGGTGTTCGAATTTCTTATTAAATCTAAAATCTAAATTATTCTAGAAACTAAATTAATCTAGATTTATTCTTGCTAGGGTTAGCTTTAGGGTTGGTTTAGAAATGCAAGTAAATCTCAACGCTTTCATACCCGAATGAAGATCTATGAGGAGTTATGGTAATTATCAATAAAGGGGATTAGATCCATTCGGGAAGGTGTTCCTTCCTCTAGGTTCTTGTCCTTCCTTTAGAGATCCTTACCCTAACCTCTATGGAAAACGCGCGCAACTGGGCCTTTACACTACGGTGTCATCGTTACCTCGAGGGGTAGGATGCCGTAGGGCGCGGTGTGTGCGTGTATGCATGGAGTCCTATTGTAAATATTTGGTGGGTAAGAAAGGGATGAGAGATCTCATCTCTCAAAATCCTTCCCCAAAGCTAAACCCTAAACAAGTTCCTAGGGCATGAAATTAAATCTATCTAGGGCAAAGAATTAAAATCTACACTAGGGCGAGAAATTAAATCTACTTACAGATGCGTCCTTCCAATCATCCATGCAGGGTTGTCATTTCTGAATGGAAAGGAAACACCGATGCTCTCCAAAAAGAGATCTGAACTTTATTTCATTAAAAGGAGGCATAAGAAATTACAATGATTAGAGTTCCTATTTATAAAGAATAGGAAACCCTAAGGTTACATTTGTTTCGCATGTCTTAAATTACAAAAATAGCCCTTAGGAAATGTTTTCAGAGCCGCCACGACGTTTTGGTAAAATTTTCTCGAAGTACGGGCTTCATATGGCCGCGGAACCGCGGCAATGGCTGGCTTAGGCCGCGGTTCCGCGGCCCTTTAGTGAGCTTAGGTTCTGAAATTTCCTGTGCTGACTTCTGGCTTTTTGGGGTCTCTGTTTATGTATGTCCTTTTCCATTTGGGCTTCTAGGTTGGTTCCAGATTTCCAGTGAACAATTTGCCATGGATTTTTAACCGTTCGCTTTGTATTTTTGGACCTTGAGTTGCCTTGTTAATTGTGAACTGTTTCCTGTCCAAGAACCTGTAACCTGTAACATGTAGCAGACATGCGTCAAAAATACCTGTTTATTTATAAAAAGAATAAGAATGGGGAATATAATAATATAATATTATGGTGTGAACAAATACCCCCAAACTTATCTTTTGCTCGTCCTCGAGCAAACTTATTTTTATTCACTAAAATCTAACCTAACCGCACTTTCGCAGGGAGACGCGATTGCACTGAGCTCGTGCAACAAGCCGTTAAACCTCTAGGTGTCCCTAGTAGGAGGAGTGTTGTCTCCTGAGGGTTTTCAACTGATTACATCCACAAAATCCTATCAACTCGGCCCATTGACTTTTGTTCTCCAATTAGGTTTTCTAACAAGGAATTCTATTATCGTCGACTCGTAAATTATCCACCCATATTCTTCACACTTCCTCATCATCTAACTTAAGATTATATATGTTCTGCAGACCTACTTAGTTTTCGGCATTTCTTAAGTTTTCCTTCTAGGGTTCCATCTCCATTTAGGAATTTCTATCAACTCTACTAAAGATACAAGTTCTATTCTTCACTCCTTTCTCTCATCTAAATCCCAATCACATATCCCCACGTGTGTGTATAAGTTACCCCTACACTTGGAAATTCAAATCAAGCAATCATACTCTCGTCCGTTGTCCAAAGCACTTCTTAATTGGTGAATTTTTAATTGAATTTTGCTTACACATCCTTCATGCGACCGTTAATACTTCTTGAGGTACCAACGACCGATTAAAAGATGTGTTTGCACATTAAAGCATAATTCCTAGTCTTGCAACACCCAAGGCTTTAGTAGTGACTCCCAAACCAGTTGGTCTAAGGCACTAGGTGATGAAGTACCCTCGCTAAATATTTTTCTATTTTTGCATCCTTAAGTAATCACAAAAACCAGTGTTCATTTTTTTTTATTCTTTATTCACACTTTTTTTTTCTTTTATTTTTTTCGTACTAAGGACTTTAGACAAGAGCATTTCAAGGTCTCTTCTACTATTTCAAGTTTCAAGGTGCATGATTGTGCAAATTGTAGGGTATACAATTTCAGAATCTAGACTTAAGCTAGGAACTATTTTTCAAACTTATACTCTAATAAGAACATCAATACTCTTCCCTTGTTTCGACTTAGCCCAAGAAATGAACCCAAAATTTGCCTATTTCTAAATAAACTACAAGGCATATACTTTCTACCGATAAACTTTAAGGAATGTTATTTTTAGGGTTTTTAATTCACTAAGTCTAAGATCTAGTTGTTCCTAACCAGTTGACCTATTCGTCAAACTCAAGTCAATTAGCCAAAATTGAATACAATAATTTTTATAATTTTTGAAAATTTTCAATTTTTATGGGTTTTTAAAATAAGTATGCAAATGCAAAAATATGTACAAATGAATGCGAAGGAAGAAGACGTACCGAGCATACCCCCAAACTTGAACTTGACAGTGTCCTCACTGTCATGCTAAACCAAGAGGGTCAAAATACCGGCACTCCCCTGTTTATTTATTTATAATTTTTTTTATTTTTTATTTTTTTGAATTTTTTTATTTTTTTATTTTTTATAGAAAAAGAAAACAAAAATATATACATATATACAACAAGATTCCCCCCAAACTTAAGCTTGGCCTTACACAAGCCAAAGATTAGCACCAACCATTCAAAAATCTTATCATGGTAATGGTCAAGTTGGTGAAATGATGGGGTGTAGAGGAAAGAAATGAGAAACACATGAGACCATGTGGGAAGAAGGGTAGAATATGGTCTCGGTGGGGGAAAGAATGGCGGAAAGGAGAAAGAAGGGTCGCGCGATCTTGAGGGTGTAAATCGAGTGAATAAATTAGCGCAATTTGTGATGACCGATGGGTTAAAAGCGATTGCGCTAACCTATCAACTCATCGAGAAATGGGATCAAATCCCTCAAGATTCCCAAGAAAACATGGGTACACCGAACTTGGAATTGGTGATGAAAGCGTAACGGTCTCTTGTACGGTCGGAACAATGGGAAAGACGAAAGGAAGTGAACTAGGGATAGTATCATTCTCACCGTAGTAAACTGTCTCGAACTTGAAAGATTCCATTAATGGTTCGAAACTACTGTAAGCAACCGAATCTGATGGTTCAACTAACTCATCTGAAAATGTAAAGGACTCAAACTCGGGCGGTGAGTCATCAACATCGTCCGAAAAAATGAAACACTCGTAAGTGTTAACGTCTGTGAAAACTATGTCGGATTCAAAAGAAAAATTTTCAAGTTCACAATCTTCAAGCATGGTCGGAACGATGAAAAGGAGGGAGGGTGATATAACAGTTAAAGGATCGGGAGGATGAATTGGAAAATCCGACACATCAAACAAAAATGGTTCAACCTCAATATTATCCTCAAGACTCTCCTTAATACTATCCTCAATATTTAACTCATCCATGCCATTATCATCAAAATCAAGACGCATATAAGGTTCGGGAGAAACATTTAATGACTCGGGATGAAGAATTGGACATAAAATTTCAATCAAATCGACAAGTTCATCATCCGAAATATTCCCGGCGTCTATATCCTCAATCAAGTGAAAATCAATTTTCTTAGACACCTCATCAAAAGCATGGATATCTATCGATTTAGGTTCTAGAGTGGAGGTGTAAAGATCGAAAGGATTTGGTGCGGTTTCACTCGAAAGGGGTTCCTCATAATTTGGCAAATCAAACACTACAAAATCACACAACTCGTTTTTATTTTGAACTTGTGAATCATTTAGGACATTCGATGGAAAACTGGAGTTGTGGGCTTCAATTGGGTAAGGGTAGGTTTGATTTGGAAATCTTCTCAAATTCTCACTCTGTCCAACCGCCTCCTCATACATTGAAAAATTTGGAGCTAGCGGGAAACTAGCTACCGGTTCAGCAGGTTGCATAAGGGCGGCCACGGACGCTTCCACATTCCTAACCATTTTGTTTGTTGCCGCGATATACGCCTCCAACGCCTCTTCCAAGCTAGACTTGGGTGGTAAGGGGGTTTCGGTAAAAGATTCGTAATCGTGTGGATATGCAAAACTCCCAACAGGCTGTGTAGAAACATTGTCTAGTGACGGTGGAAAAGTCGGGTAGGACTGGAAGGAAGTGGGTGATTGGACAGGGGTAGGGTCAACATATGGATAAAAAGGTGAATAGTCGTGCGGATTCCTAAAACTAGATGAGTGGAGAAGGGTGAAAGATCGGCTGCGAGATTGAGCAATATGCTCAGTAATGGACATCGGCTTAGGAGTGACAGAAGGACTTGAGAAAGTGGTATCAGCATATGGAGGTGGTAAAGATTGACTTGGTTGACACAAAGTGGGTTGAAAAGTCGAATTGTTTCTCCTAGACGCCTCTATTTGATCTTTCAAAGATATTTTAGGCATGGAAGGATCGTCTTTAAATTGATCGAACAAATTACCGAACGACGCAAAATTAGGTTCGGGATACCAAAGTTCGGCAAGTGATTTATTATGTGGGGTACCCATGTTATAAGAAAGGGAGAAAGAAAGAAAGTTTGTTGGTGCAAGGATTTATTTGCGGCAAAAGTTTGCAAGTTTTCTAATACTAATTTTCCTTTTTCTTTTTCTTTATTTGAAAATTGTTGCAAAAAGATTTTTAATTAAAGATATGCAACCAAAAAAATATTACTTGCAATCAGTTATTATTTTAAGCATATCACAAGAATCTTTATTTGGAAAAAAATGTTGCAAAAAGATATTCGAGAAAAGATATGCAACAAAAAAGATTACTTGCAATCAATTTCTATTTTAAGCGGGGCCCAAAAATCCTGCACAAGATTGTTATTTGGAAGGGAATATATTTTATAGCTCACAGAATCCTGCAGGAATTTTCAGAAAAAAATATTTCAAAAATTACAGAGAAGAAACAGAGGAGGCTTACAGAGCAAATTTCACGAACAGAGGACACTGTTCAGCCGCCTTTCCGCGGTATAAACGAGTTCCTGCCGCGTTTTCGCCGCAGTCTAGTCAGCACGAGTCCCCAGAATTTTTCTGTTGCTCTGATTCTACAAGGCGGCCGCGGTTCCGCGGCCTAAGGTGGGTTTTGACCGCGGAAGGGCGGTGGGGTGGGCAGTTCAATGCTCCAAATTTTTTTTGCTGTTCTGTTTTTCAAATCTCTCTCTGTTTTGATATTTGGTTTTCTGTTTCTCTCTCTGTAGATTTCCAGATCCGAGTTTGTATATCCTGCAAAATTCAAACAACAAAGTATCCTTTCCAAAAAATAACAATTGATATATTTTTATAATTTTTTGGATTTTTTAGATTTTTATGATTTTTTATTTTATTAAGATTAACCCGAAATTGCAAAAAGGAAAGTTCTACGCCATCCCCGGCAATGGCGCCATTTGATTGAATGATTTAGCGTGCTTGCGCTTTCTAAAAGATAGATCAAAAATATTTGTAACCGCAATCAAGAACGGCGTCGCTTGAAGCTAGCCGGTGAGTACGGGTCGGTCCACAGGGATGTTGTGAATCTCCGATTCGCGCTAACGAGTTAATTCCGAAGGGTGTTCGGATTTCTTATTAAATCTAAAATCTAAATTATTCTAGAAACTAAATTAATCTAGATCTATTCTTGCTAGGGTTAGCTTTAGGGTTGGTTTGGAAATGCAAGTAAATCTCAACGCTTTCATACCCGAATGAAGATCTATAAGGAGTTATGGTAATTATCAATAAAGGGGATTAGATCCATTCGAGAAGGTGTTCCTTCCTCTAGGTTCTTGTCCTTCCTTTAGAGATCCTTACCCTAACCTCCATGGAAAACGCGCGCAACCGGGCCTTTACACTACGGTGTCATCGTTACCTCGAGGGGTAGGATGCCGTAGGGCGCGGTGTGTGCGTGTATGCATGGAGTCCTATTGTAAATATTTGGTGGGTAAGAAAGGGATGAGAGATCTCATCTCTCAAAATCCTTCCCCAAATCTAAACCCTAAACAAGTTCCTAGGGCATGAAATTAAATCTACCTAGGGCAAAGAATTAAAATCTACACTAGGGCGAGAAATTAAATCTACTTACAGATGCATCCCTTCAATCATCCATGCAGGGTTGTCAGATCTGAATTTCTGAATGGAAAGGAAACACCGATGCTCTCCAAAAAGAGATCTGAACTTTATTTCATTAAAAGGAGGCATAAGAAATTACAATGATTAGAGTTCCTATTTATAAAGAATAGGAAACCCTAAGGTTACATTTGTTTCGCATGTCTTAAATTACAAAAATAGCCCTTAGGAAATGTTTTCAGAGCCGCCACGACGTTTTGGTAAAATTTTCTCGAAGTACGGGCTTCATATGGCCGCGGAACCGCGGCAATGGCTGGCTTGGGCCGCGGTTCCGCGGCCCTTTAGTGAGCTTAGGTTCTGAAATTTCCTGTGCTGACTTCTGGCTTTTTGGGGTCTCTGTTTATGTATGTCCTTTTCCATTTGGGCTTGTAGGTTGGTTCCAGATTTCCAGTGAACAATTTGCCATGGATTTTTAACCGTTCGCTTTGTATTTTTGGACCTTGAGTTGCCTTGTTAATTGTGAACTGTTTTTCGATGTAGGCTTGACTAAGATCCTCCCATTTGTTGGTCAAAAGTCCATATTTTCATCGTCTTTACATCGTTTTCACTGTTTCCTGTCCAAGAACCTGTAACCTGTAACATGTAGCAGACATGCGTCAAAAGTACCTGTTTATTTATAAAAAAAATAAGAATGGGGAATATAATAATGCAATATTATGGTGTGAACAGTTACTTCGCCCGGAGTGGGAGCTGAAACGACCAGTCTTGTGAAGATCGATCCCCTTAGCCGGGGAAGCCGCCTTGGTGACTTCAAGAGTAGGAATGGCTATCCGCTTCGGGATAACGCCTTCTGGTATTGCGGGCTTCTTCATGGGCCCATTGGAGCTTTGGCTCAGTCTATTAAAAACCGAGGCAGTGGACTTGAGCGACCCGTTGAGAGGGGCCATGGTGGTTGCAAGACGATCAAAGACCGACTTCTTCTTAGCTTCTTGAGATGGCATAGGAGCGCTGAAGCTCGTTGGTGGGATCATGGTCCTGAAGAATAGCCCAGTGGTGACTTGAGTCACCTGGTCCACCGGCATTGTAAAAACGGAGGCCGCCTGAGGCCCGTAGGTCACTCCTCCAGTAGGGGCGGAGTGAGAGTTATTGTCGTTGTTGCAGCTTGTGCAGTTGAAAGCCATTTGATCTTCTGTTTTCTGTACGGAGCAAGACACCAAATCTTAGTACCTCGAATTCAGGGGCAACCATGTCAAACCGCGATTCGTTCACGAAACACGACATACAAAGTGTGGAGTGGAAAGAGAAAAAGGTCCCACCGGGCGTGCCAGAATCTGTTCTCCACCGAAAACAGGGACGAGACTACATAGGTTCTTCTTGCCTGAATTTCGAGGGCAGATGCTATTTGGTGCTATCCGTCCACCTCTCCGAAGATGCCAAGTTGATTTATGACACTATGTATCGAAGGTTTAAACGGATGCGGTCGATGTAACATACTTCGTCAGATTCCCCCTCATTGGAGGGGTTTTTGATTGTGGGGACGCTCTTCCCTGCAGGCATAAGCCCCTGCAGTTAATTACGCTACTGCATCGCGGTAACCACTTTCTCCTTCTCCAGATGGTCACTTTGTGTCATGTTTTTTTTTGTTTTTGGTTTCCCGTGGATTGTATACGGAGTCTAATTTATGTTGTCGCCCATAGGGTGTGGATTAGTCCAAATCTGTATCTTCTTAGATTTGGGTTTGGGATTGGGTTTAAGGATACGTTAGTCTCATTTGAGACTAAGATCAACTTAAACGTTTGTTAAGGATACGTTAGTCTAATTTTAGACTAAGATCAACTTAACGGGATCGTTTAGATCCAAAAAAAGAGCATTTGAGCTCTATTGTTTAGTTTAGGGACTTTGCGGTCCATAATTAGTTTAAGGACATTGCGGTCCAAGGTTAAGGACATCATAGTCCATAGGCTTAAGGACCCGACAGTCCGAGGTTAAAGATATCATGGTCCATGGGTTTAAGGACCCCATAGTCCGAGGTTGAGGACATCATAGTCCAAGGTTAAGGACATTATAGTCCATGGGTTTAAGGACCCCACAGTTCGTAGTTTAAAGACGTCATAGTCTATAAAGTTTAAGGACGTCATAGACTATGAGTTTAAGGGCCCCACGGTCCATGAAATGATTGGTTATCGGGACCCGTCACCTCTCTGAAGACGTTGAAGGATTACAACGACAAATATCAAAAGAGTGAAAAGATGTACCCTTGAACCAATTTTGGTTGGGAAATCTATAGTCCAATTTGGGACTAAGATCTGTTAAAAGATTTATGAGCATATAGGTTCAATTAATCTGAATGAGGGTTCTGTGGCCACTTTGGGCTCGGCCCATTCAATTAAAATGTTAAACATTTAACAATGCTGAGCATTGATTTGAGTTCTGACAATATTTTTGTCTTTTATGGAATGCTTAGCATTCATCACAGCTCTAGGCTTTACTTATAGAACAATTTATGTTCTTTTAGCGCACACATGCGGAGCACGTGGCACGCTTGACGCTTTGCGCCGGTCAAACAGCACAGAGCGCTTCTGCTGGGTAGCGCACACGTGAGGAGCACGTGGTGCGCTTGGTGCCGAGCGCCAGATTATGAGCGCATTGTGCTTGTTTATGAGCGCAAAACGCTATTTATTCAGTGGCGTACACGTGAGGAGCACGTGGTGCGCTTAGCGCTAGCGCCAGTCGCAGTGCGCTATATTTGGAGTGCTGAGGCACTGTAGCGCTTTGCGCTAAATGTGGAGCGCTGAGGCACTTCTGTTAAGTAGCGCACACGTGAGGAGCACGTGGCGCGGTTGGCGCTGTGCGCTGGTCTTGAGCGCAGAGCGCTTCTTTAAATTTGGAGCGCTAGGGCTCCTTTTAGATTAAGAGCGCTAAGGCTCTGCAGCGCTTTGCGCTAGATGTGGAGCGCTGAAGCTCTTCTTTTATGCAACTTAGATCAGTTTGCGCCCTAAGAATTAAATTCTCTTTTTATAAGAGACTTTGTCTTAAGGTTCTAAGAACAAAGTTCTTACTTTTGTAGGAGATGTCTCAATCTCTTATTTTAATAAAAGGCTTTGCCTTTATGGATCTGTGATAAAAGAGAATTGAATTATTCTCCCCCTTTTTATTTTATAGATCTATGATCTGTGAGAAGAATTATGTTCTTCTTCTTATTTTGTGGTAAGATCTTTTAATCTCTTTATGAAAGACCTTGGTCTTATGGATCTATGATCTTAAAGAAAGAAGTGAATTCTTCTTTTTAATATGAGATGATTTCATCTCTCTGTCTATTTTTACGTTGAAGAAAATCTTCTTCTTCTACCAAGAGTTTGGCTCTTCTTTCTGAGATTTCTCAACGTTTATGAGGGGGTTCCTCTGTATTAGACTTGAAGTCTTGGGGCCTTTATATAGGGCGAGCTAATTTGTTCAATCAGTTAAGGAGATCTTTTCTCCAATTGATTTGAGGATTTTCCTATTGTTGGATCTTTGATCCAAGGGCTTCTGATTTACAGAAGGCAATCCTCTTGTTTTTAACAAGATTAGGAAATCTTTTCCATACAGAATTTATTCTGTGTTTTTGGTGATTTTTTAAACAACTTTGGATCATTTGATCCAACGGTGCTCTGATTTACAGAGCATCATCTTATTGTTTGAATAGATTTTGAGGAATCTTTCCTTAACAGAATTTAATTCTGATTAATTGATGATTTCTCATCTTTATTGGATCTTTGATCTGACGGTGATGAGCTTTTAGTTCCAGCGCTAGCGCACCCGTGCCTTGCACGCGGTGCGCTGCTTAGAGTGCAGCGCACCCGTGTGTTACACGCGGAGCGCTGCTTAGAGTGCAGCGCACTTGGCGTTAGCGCACACGTGCTTTGCACATGGTGCGCTATTTAGAGCGCAGCGCAGTTGGCGCTGCTATGAAACGTTGCCTCATTTCAAAATTTTGAAATTTGAACAGAGCTTTTCTCTGATTGGGGGAAACAGCCCCGGGTTTCATTTGATCCGCAAATGAGACACGACGTTCTCCGGTCGTGTGGATAGCCTGTGCAATGTATAACTAAGACCTCTACGAGTGCGGCAAGTTCCCACCAATCCCAGAAGTGAGACAACTCCAATCAACAAAGTGAATGGGCCACCCAGCACTTCCCGGAATCCGGTTACTTGAGCACCCTTCCATGGGTCATCCTAAACCCTCTACGAGTGCGGTGAATAACCCGCCAATTCTAGAGTAAGGCCCCCTCCGTCTCAACGCCATGAGATGCGGGCCCGTTGCTCTCTAGAACCCGGCTACTCAAGCACTCCACCGCGGGGTAATCCTAGTACAGAAAAGAAAAGTATATAAAAAATGGTGACATCGGCCTCAACCCGGTCGTGCCGCAATAAAAGAATATACAAACTGGCGGAAACGACAGTCCACATGTCGGACGCTCGCCTCACAATAACCAATATACAAATGAATCTAAACTGTACAACTACCATTTCACTAGAGTCTATCCCACACAACAATCCGAACATAGCCATCACTGATATCAACATCACAGCAGTATAAGCAATTATGTGCAACCCCGTCTAAACGACATATAGCAAATAAATGAAGTTTGAAAAACACATATACCACATCACAAATATCAACGATGCAAAATTTCAACTTTTGAAACTTTCCAAGTTGCCCCCAAGCAAAGATAACACTAAGTGAAATCTGGGGAAAATCAAACAAGACCAAAAATACCAATTTACAAAACCTAAAACACAAAATGAAAATGGGGCCCAGACGTGAACAATGAACTGGCCAGACCGGGTATTTGGACATTTTGGCCGGCCAAAGTTGTATCAAATTGCCTTGTTTTCATTGTGTGTCATATTCATGTCAAAACTAAGTCTCTGCACTTGTTTAAAAAAATTTCAGAGATCAAAAAAATTTCAGAACAGAGAGTGGGTTTTGAAATAACAATTTTTCAGTTTTGAAACTAATGCATTGTCTACTACTAATATCTAATGTTTAGGTGGCTCTGATACCATGTTGGGGTTCCTAGCATCCTGGCCGTCGACCGCGGCCGTTGCGAAACGAAAAATTTCTAGCGTTTAAAAAACTTGGCGCTAGAAACAACTGCCTAGAATCGAAACCAAACATGAAACTAGCAAACTACAATGAGCTAAACTACCGATATTGAAGTGTTATACCAAATGAACCATGTCGTTCGGTCTTCTACCATCTTCCCTAGCTCATTGAGGCGTCATCGATTGAACTTGGCCACCGGTCTTCCTCCGTCGAAGATGATCCACCCGAGAGATGTAGCTCATGGCTCTAGCTCCATACAAGAGATCAAGTGAAGCAACTAGGGACTCTAGGTTGCTAATCTAGAGTACCTAGAATGTAGTAAAGTGTTCAAAGCGCTTATCTACCATACCTCCTCTCTTGATTCTCAATACATGAGATTGTAGAGAGGAGGTTGAAGATGAAGGTGGAGGAACTCAAGAAACTAAATAGGAGAGTGAAGCTAATGGTGAGGAGTTTTCAAAACCGACCATACAAAGACTTCATCCAACCTCAAGTGTGAAAATAACATGAAGCATGGTTTTATAAAATTTATTTTTAAAATTTAAAAATCAACCCATGCTTGAATAGTTTGCATAAATGAATTGTTAATTCATTTGTGCAACACTATACAAGCATGGTTCTCACTATACTCCCCTCTCTTCCTTTACACCTCATTTACCATTTATAATAAATGGTTAAATTTAAAATGAGGTGTCCACCTTCTAGAATATTTTCCGTATAAATACGGATTACACTCTACTGTATATACATACATATATTCGTACCGAAATACGAATACCCGAAGAGATAGAATAACACAAAGAACATAATACTAGAATATACATATCGAAATACATATATGTAAATTATTAAATCAATACCTAATTTAATAATTCAGCTCAAACCCGAGCTGGCTAGTATTATCAACCGTCCGATCGAAAGTCCGGGTAACTAGTACAATCATTCGATCGGAACCCTGCACGTATCCAATACGACTACTACATCATTTCGCCAGAACCAGGGAAATGCTCTGTATGGGACTCTAAATACTCGTCAATACGCTGGAAGTGGGTTTAACCACAAGCACGTCAGCGACACTAGCTGTACGTAAGGCTACCTAGGTATTGAGCGAAACAAAAGCCGATGAGCAAACTCATTCGAACCCCTACTGAGCCTGTCCGTGACAATCTCCATATAGTCCGGTCTGTTTGTCTAAGAGTATTGCATAGCAAGTCTAAGGGGGTGGATAAAGTCAGACCCCTAATAACGCGATATTTCGTGTCAGTATGAAGCCCATCGCCCACTGAGAAACTACTGATCCAAATCAGTAATTCTCGTCTACCTTGGCCAAGGATTTCTGGTGATGGCCACCTGTGCACCATGTGACATCAACCCCAAATACCGGGAGAGACGAATCCCCGACGATCCGCTCACTGCCTCCATGTGGCTCGGGACTGTACCCAACTAAAACCTGTTTGCACGACTCCTATGAGCCGTGGTAGGGTAGTAATCAAAGCAAAGTAGGAATTCACACGACACAAATGACGATCTCAGGTCGACAGACTAACCTATACTTATGTCACCTAAGAACTGCTATCTGACAATAGGTATAATACCATCTTGCATATTCCCAACGATTCCATCCACTGTACTCATAACCCAATGAGCACCTGTATACTATCTTAGGTGACTAACTGACACCAATGGCTTGTGAGACTGACCACCGCCCCTCGTCGGGGTCTCAAAATGTATAGACTAGTCTACTCCGGAGTATCGATGCCCAGTCTCGATACTCTCTCGACTAGGGACATTTAAGGATGTGCTTATAGACCACCCAGCTCCCACGTATATGATCGCCAACATAATGCTGGTAGTCAAGAAAGAATCCTTTCAGCTCTATCAACATGTAATAGTGATCTGTAATACTATATAATGCATGTACATCATGACAGAGACAAACTAGATAGCATATTATCATCTTGAGTAAGACTGTTCTACCCGTATAGGTCCTCCCTCAATCATCACAATCGCGTGTCTGCGATTACAATAATTGACCTGAGGGGACTATATCCAACACCTGCTAAGCCTAAGAAACTTCGTATATCTTTCACCGTCTTTGGTGTCGGCCACTCACTGACAGCTGACACCTTAACTGGATCCACATAAATTCTTTTGCCTGAAACAACATGTCTGATAAATCCGACTTGATCTAGCCAAAATTCATACTTGCTGTACTTGGTGTAGAGCTGATGTTGTCGTAATGTCTCCAGAACAATCCGTAAGTGATCGGCGTTCTCTTTTCGATTCTTTGAATACTCCATATTGTCGTCGATGAAGATGACAACAAACCTGTCTAGGTACTCTCGGAAAACTTGGTTAATCAAGTTCATAAAGATGGCAGGTGAATTGGTCACTCCAAATGGCATTACGAGATATTTATAATGACCATAGCGAGTCCTAAACGCCGTCTTCGGAATGTCGGACTCTTTGACCTTCACCTGATGGTAACTCGAACGAAGATCTAGTTTTGAAAAGACCCAAGATCCACTTAACTGATCGAAAAGGTCATTGATGTGTGGTAGGGGATACTTGTTCTTAATTGTCACTTCGTTCAGAGCTCGATAATCCACACACATCCTGTAAGAACCTTCCTTCTTCTTCACTAGCAACACCGAAGATCCCTAGCTTGAAGTACGGCGACGGATCCAACCTTTCTTCAGTAGTTCATCCAACTGAATGCGGATCTCCTTCAGTCCCTCCTGACTTAATCGGTATGGAGCTTTTATTACTGGTTGTGCGCCGGGTAGAAAATCGATACTGAATTCAAGAGCTCGATCAGGAGGCGAACCTCATATATCTTCAGGAAATACATCATCGAACTCTTGAACTAGCTCTGGCTTCGATTCTTCCGCATGCAACGCTGCAATCTCTTCCTTCTTTGGTTCTTCTCGGTAGATGCTAGGCTCCAAGGTTCAGTCTCCACTCTTTAAATAGAAAACTGGATGATCTGATATTTCGAACACTACCCTCCTTTGGCGACAGTCGATGGTAGCGAAGAAAGTTCCCAGCCAGTCCATTCCCAAGACTACGTCGAAGTTTGGTATGTTCAACACCTTGAAGTCCGCATAAAATTATCGATTGCAGATGACCACTGGACACAGATCGTATCCCAAAGTTGCTTTTAGAACGTCATTCCCCAAACTAACGTTCCTGGTGGATACGAGCAATGTGATGCCGCAGTGTCAAAGAGCCCGAGTGCAGGTAAGGAGGCTACTAAGATTGTACCTAAGTCGCATGGGATATGTTTAGGTATAACAAATATAAGATGATTATGAATTGAAAGGACTTGAAAGAGAATAGGGAAAAGATTTACCAGTGATAACCTAACACGTAGCTTCGGCCTCTTTGACCAACATGGTGAATGCTTGGCGTCACGGCACTTTCCTCTGTGCCTGGTTAAACACTTGGTGTTGGGTTGAGTGGTCTAGATGCAGGAGTTGGAGCTGGTAGAGCTAACCGGGTAGGAGGATCATGGATCGCTGGTCTAGTTGGAGGGTTGTTGGGTCCTCGGTTCTGGGGGAAAGCTCCAATAGCATGAGTAGAAGACCCACAGATCATGAACAAGTTGTTCGCCCGACGACAGTTCTTCAAAAGATGCTATGTTTTTTTGCAGTAGATGCAAAAGTCTGGCCTACTGTTGGCAAACGAACCTACTGGCATCCGAGATGGTCCATTAAAAGCTGTCCTAGAAGAGGCCCCTCCTATGATCTGGTGCACAGGAAGTTTCACACCGGCAGTCTGCGGCCTGCCCTTCTTCTTCACAACTGCCTCATAACGTCGGGTAGCCTTTAAAGCAAGCTCATGGGTTGGGAAATCTCCTGTAGAGAGTGCAGCTTGGATTTCAGGATTCAATCCTTGCTGAAATCGTCGTACCCGGATCTCAACAATGGGAATAAGATGTGCGGCGAAGCTGTTACGACCTTTTATTAGCAGTGTTGTGAGTGAGACCAGAAAATTGAATTTGAGACAATGTCTTACCTACTGAGCATGGTAAACTCAGCATCATATTCATTCATCGACTTGACCCACATAGAGTTCTGCTGTAGATGGATGAATTGCTGCTCCATATCAAAGTGGGCAGTCTCTGGGAAGTACTTAGCATCGAAGAGGTCGCGAAATGTTCCCCATTCTATCGGTTGTGCGAGACGGCTCTCCTCAGCCTTCCACCAAACTCTGGTGTTATCATTCAGTTACAACTTAGTAACTCTCACCCAAACAATATCTGGCACTTGAGCTGCTACCAGCTCATCCTCGTTCGCTTGAGTCCATTCTTCTGGGGCAAGCGGGCTCTCCTTACCCGAGAAGTTCTTTGGGTGCAGTGCCCGAAACTGCTTAACTCCGGATGCCTCGTCTTCGGGGCGGTTCATCAGGACAACAGTTTGCTATTGTTGACCCTCTAATAGGCTCTTGATAGCCTCAAGCAGTACTTTTTGTTCATTGATAGGAGCTGCAAAGGTAGGTGGTAATAGAGTAAGCGGTGGAGTATTGCCGTTGACGTTTGTACTGGTATTGTTCGGAGAGCCCATCACCTTGATATAAAAGATAGGTTAGGATAGATTCAAGGAATTTGAAATGCAAGGAATGTAAATATTTGTTAAACTCATTAATTCTTGTGGTATATTTTTTATGACTTCATGCAGAGCTGACCTGCATGGGCCACCAACAAAAACCTGTCACGTCCCGCTTCCCAGTAGACAAAAACGGTCCCAGTAGATGGAAACGGTGATGTAACAAGCCCGCGGCATATTTATCCAAAAAAGGTCATTCCCTAAATAAATATACTAAGCATATTAAAAAAAATATTACACAATACAAGAATAAATGGAGACTGTAAAATTTTTCAACAAACATTTTTATTTACATTCAACTTCAAATATGTATAAGTACATGAATTTATGCTAGAAAGTAAATACAATAAGGAAAATACCTAAACAAGTGGCATACATCAACTGAAGAAAAGTGAAGCTGAGCTAGTTCTGAGTAGCTATCTGGTCGTAATTCTCCTCAGTAGCGTCCGCTTCCTCCGTCTCAGCCGTATCTGACGAACATTCCAAGAAAAAAAAAGTGGCTGGAATGCCCTTCAGCGAACTTGCGCTCGGTAAGTCCCAAAGATAAGTAAGAGTAAAGAAAATGTCAAGTGTAGAATATATATGATGAGTAAGAGTATATGATCAGGGGTAAGTATATACTATATGTCTCTATATGGTCATTATGTTAACATTAAGTTCAAAGTGTGAATGTCAACACAGCCATAGAGGTATTCACGAGCTCAAGAGTGGGGCATCAGGAGCAAGGAAATACGAGCCTATTTCATTTGTTAGCATCGGGACTCTAGGTTATGGATGAGTCAACCCGACTGATATTCGAGTAAAATAAAAAAGAGGTTAATATAGGACTCCTGAAGCTCCGTTGGATTCACAAAAGAAACTATCTCAAACACCCCGAGTATAATATATTATAATTAGTTAATATACTTAATTGGTTTGATTAATTGATTAACATGTCTTGATCGAAACCATAGAATGCAAAAGGCGTAGAATGTATTCAAGCGAGTCGAGTAATATGCGAGTTATGACAATTGCAATCTTGGTTCAAGTTAAGTTGGTTCGAGTAGACTGGATTCGAGTTTCAAGTTGGGTTAGAGTTCGAATTTGTATTCGAGTTCGAGTTTAGATTCGAGTTTAGGTCTTTTCATGTGAATTGATGTAAATTATTAGAAATATTATGTTTGGGAGAAATTGGCAACTGCTGCACATGGACGGCAGGATTTATGTCTTTTTCCCAGACAATTGCCATTTGATAACTCTGTTAAGTTGTCTAACCTGAATAGGCAAGCACTCACTTTCTCCGTCTCACTGGGGCTCAAGAAAATTGATCCTGCTTAAATCTATATTAATCTAGTATCCTTAAATATTGTTTGTATATCTCGAGGGGGTTTTATGAAAAATACTGTAATATAGTTTAAAATAAACTTCGAGGGTGATTTATAATATTTAAGGTTTTCATGAAACATGTATTTCAATTGTTAGGGTATTTTAGCGATAAAAACTTAGCTTTTAAAAGTTTATGGTATTTTTATGAAAAACTAGCTCTCTTGGAAACTTGTTGGTATTTTATTATAAATTCTAATCTTTCATTTTAACAAAAAATAGTTTCATAATATTTCTTTATTGAAAATACGAATTTATATTTTTATATAATTTCCAAATTTTAATATTTATTTAGAAAAGCCGTATTTCTTAAAAACCGTATTTTTATTTCCTTTCGAGACCGAATACTCCGTGAGGAGTTCTGCATCTCGCTCTACTATTCCAAGGATGTGTAATATTCCGCACCATCCATTAACGGGTCCCCTAACGAGAGTTGTAGAGGCGTAATTGCCAAGGATTTCAAAATTCCGATCAAAAGAAACTCGTTTTGCAAAGGTGTGGTATTTTAATGAAAAAGTTATTGTTTAAATTAGCTATATGTTTAGAATATCGTGTTATGTAACCATAGTGTGCATGTGGGGTAGGACGTTACCCCGTGAAGTTTTCCTAATGGTATCTTTTTAACAATTATTAGAATGAGGGTTATACTAAAGTACATGGTATTTTAATGAAAAGTTCGTTATATGTTTGTTTCACATGAAATTTTGGTTAAACTAAAAACTAAAAGGTTGTAAACAAGATTACAAGTAATGTGAGAAAGTTAGTTTGACCTATTTTTCTTTAAAGAGGGGAGTTCCAAAGTTAAATAATTATGAATCGGAAATAACTCCACTTTACCGACATGTTTTTAGAAAAAAAGATTTGAGATGAAGGAAAAGAGAGAAAGGGGGCTTATGGTTTTAGGTGGTTAATAAGAAAACAAAGAAGCCTTCGGGGTCGTGGTTTCATCTGAGATGCTCCGGTCGTCGAGTTTGGCTTGCTACTCTACTTGGGTTGCTTAACTCCACTAGGTACTTTGAGAGTTTGAGAGAATTTTTGCTAGAATTTTTAGAGTGTGGAAGAGCTAGGGCATGGGGTGGTATTTATAGTGAAGAATTATGGTTTGGGAATTAAAAATGTGGATTAAAAGAATTTAAATGATTTTAAATGGTGAATTGAAGGGTCTCTGTTTGATTGCAGGAAAATCAAACAGCGCAGGGGAGTTAAGGGGAGTCGAAGAGTCAAGTGTGCAAAGAAAAATGGGGATTTGGAATCAGCTTGACCGTCGACACCGGCCCGAGGGGAAATGTAACAACCCTAAATTTGCTATACAAGTTTTTACAAAAAAATTTTAAAAATCCATAAAAGGGTATTTATTGTCTAAGCACAAGACTTAAGTAATTAATTAGCAATTTAATTACAAGAAGGAGCTTGTAGCTCATTGCTAATACCTTGCATTGCTGAACTAAGCCACCAGAGTTCAAATCCCATGCCCCACATTATTTTTAATATTTATTTTGTTTTAAGTTTTATAGAAGCCCAACAGTCCACGCGAGATAACTCCAAAATTTTCCACTACCCATGAAAAACTGAAAGTACCAGTGACTACCTCAGGCGACCCCCCACATCCTCAGCCTTCGACTCAGCCCGACTCGGCCGAGTTGGCCGGTGGACCGGCCGAGTCGTCAACTGGGGAAAGATGCCTTTTGGGCTGCCCAACTCCCCTGCATACTTTAAATTCTGAGATCAATTCCAGAGACCCTATTAACACTCATTTACTCCATTTTAATACATTTTAATACATTTTTCCTACATTTTTAAAAATCAAAACCCATCATCTACCCTAACCCTATAAATACTACCCTAAACACCACTCCCCTCACTCACATTTCTGAGCCAACTCTGAAGAAAAATCCTTAGAACCCTAGTGTGCAATCGAAGTGAGCGAAAGGCGAAGCTCCGACGGATTTTCCGGCAACGTCCGTAGGAACTCCCGGCGACGAAACGACGCACCACCGACTCCTTCCGAACCATCTCCCTCTTCTAGTTGTCCAAAACCCGTAAGTCCCCAAATTCTACCTCTCTTTTCTTTTTTAAAATACGGATTTACAAAACCCGACGGAATCGGAACAAACCCGATTTTCGATTCGGTTTCTTTATAAAACTTCACTTCTCGTTAATAAAATTATGCTTAAACTCTCTCATGTTGACTATTAAACACTAATCAACCAAATTGATCAAGTTTCATTTCATAAAATGATGGCTATTTCACTTTATCGTATTTTTCATTTAAATACCACATTGTTTCAATTATACATTTAAACCATTAAACTTATTATACCTTTAAGTAGATCTCGAAGTAACGACCTACCTCCTCACACACTCATATATAACATAGCACGATACCCTCGGGAACATAGAATACGGGAAATCGACATATTTACAAATAAATAACCTTTGAGCTAATAATAAAAATATCTAGACTCAGCCAATTAAGGACTGTCGCACTCATTAGGACAGAGGAAGGTTGTGGGCATTCAGTCGTTTATCTAAACTTGACTTTGTGGTGCCCAGGCTAGACAAGTGAGAAAGGTAACTTTAAAAGGCCCGTCTCACGGTGATTCGTGAGCAGATCCCTCCGTTCTTTACTTGTACTTACCTGGCCACAATTGGCGGTGAAGAGACGATTTGAGGGATATCTCACAACTTGTCGCTTTGGACCAGTTAGGAGCATTCTAGTTGACTTAGGAGACCGTAGAACATAGAATACGGGAAATCGACATCTTTACAAATAAATACCATAATTAATAAAACCGTTTTTCCTTAATGATTAGTATTTATACAAATCTTTGCAAAACGCCGCTACAAACCATTTGGAGAATCCGTTCGGAATGGTGCGGATTATCGCATATCCTCGGGCTTAGTAGTGCGAGATGCAGACCTTCTCAAGGAGCATTCGGTCTCGAAAGATTTCAAATACGATATCTTAAGAAAATGAGATTTCTAGAATATTATATATATACTAAAATTATTTTCATATAAATATATGTATATGTAACATAAAAATATTTATTTTGAATTATTACAAATATTCCACTTTCTCTAAAAACGTCACAAGAATTATTTTACACTAAAATACCATAAATTCCATACAAATCAATATTACAAATAAATACCTTTATCTATGAAATTAGGATATTTTCACTAGAAATATCACAATATAAAATCTACATTTATTACAACTCTAAAAACGAATAATAAATACTTGGGATGTATTTTGAAAAGTATTTTTTTACAAAAAACCCCCTCAAGTTCTATAAATTACCCTAAGGACCCTAGTAAACATAGGTTTAAGCGGGACCAATCTCTTGAGCCTCAGGGAGCCGGAGAAGTGGGTGCTTGCCTATTTAAGGTAGACAACTTAATAATGGTGTTATCAATACGGTAATCGTTTTGGGAAAAGACACAAATCCTGCCGTCTATATGCAGTGGTTACCGATAACATCAAAACAATCAGGACTTCAATTTACTGACTCAGAGTGAGTCTCATTATAATCTGACTTGAATATGATTCAAGTACAATTTACAATCTACAATCCACAATTTACAATCTATAATCTTCAATATTACAATTAAACATGAATCCATGAATCCAATTATCAATCTATACAACTTGACTGAACCTAACCATGGATATACATTCCATTTATATGGTTCTCCAGTTATTCCATTTACATGATTCTACGGTTACATCCGTTTACTGATATCATAGTTTCGGTCAGTCAATCAATTATATGATCAATACAATTTACAAAACAAACAATACAAACAAGACATCTCGGGGTTTAAGGGGTAGATTGGTATAGAAGGTGTTAGAAGTGGCACGAGACAGTAAGACTTAATACACCTAACATGAATCCAGTTGCTGTTGTACCGTGGCATAAACGGTTCCTTATACTATACTTGCCTCTAGTCTCTGGCATATAGAGACTCCTCTCGTATACACTGGCATTCTTCTGTACCAAGGTACAAACAACAGCGTTAACACAACATTACAACAATAGAATACAACTTTAAAAGATACCTTCTTATTCTGTCTATTCTAGTTTCCTCTTATCTTTGGGACTTACCGAGCGATTTGTTCGCCAACGACATTCTCTTTCTTTTTTCTTTGAATGTCATCAGGTGATTTGGACACTTCGGAGATTGAGCCCAGCGTTGAAGACTTAGACCAGTTCAGTGAAGACCCCGAGCTTTAGTCATTGTACACTTTCTTTTCAGTACTTTCATTTCTGTTATGCCATTATTTAGGCATTGCTTTTTATTCAGTTGTATTTACTTTTCATGCATTGTACAAAAGAATGTTAATAAATAAAGTTGTTGTTTTATTATATCTTGTCTCTTGTGTATTTACTTTTATATTGCTTAGATACGCTTAGCGTATTTGCTTCATAATAAATACGCAGCGGACCAGTCCCGCCCTCTTCGCCGTATACCGAGAAGCGGAGCGTGATAGGAAAAATGAACGGTCAGATCTTGAGGTCTTGCTTCAAGATTCGTGCCATGTGTCAAGTTGTGTGTGTACACTTCATTGCACCTGTTTGATTTTTCTGAAACTTTTTGTTTCTTCGTGGGCTTCCAAAAATTTAAAAAGAAAAATCTAAAAATAATTGGGTCGGATGGGAATCGAACGCACACGTTATGTCACAGCAGTGTAGAGGTTTTACCAGTGAGCTACAAGTTGCTTCTTGCATTTATTTAACAAAAATAACGTTTAACTCTTACACAGGCTGAAATACCCTTTTCTGTACAATAACAATAAATTTCTGTACAGGAAGTTCAGAGTCGTTACAGATTCATGCTCTAGGGGGACTCCTGAGATTTCATTGGATTCACACTTGAACTACCTCAATACCCCATGTATCCGAAATTATAGTTAAAATTACCAGCCTTGCTCCAATTCATGAATAAATCAAGTTGCAAGATTGAGTTCATGTCAATGTCAAGTATTCATATCAAGTGTTCATGCATTCATATCAAGTTATATTCATGGTTTGAGTCAAGTCGGTTTCAATAGCAGCCATTGTGTTCTGGTATTCATGTTAAGTTCATGTCAAGTCATAATATTCTAGTATTTAAGTTTTGGGATATTCAAGTTCTAGTGTTCTGGTTCATGATCAAGAGTTCAAGCTTATGTTAAAGTTTGGATCCTGATTGGGTTTGTATTCAGGTTAGAGTAAATATTTTATGAAAAGATTTAGCACTTAAATATCTTAAGTTCGGGAGTAATCGGGCAACTGCTGCACATGGACGGCATGATTTGTGTCTTTTTCAAGACAATTGCCATTGATAACTCCGTTAAACTTGTCTAACCTGAATAGGCAATCACTCACTTTTTCTGGCTTCCCGGGGCTCAAGAGTAATGATACCGCTTAAACCTATATTAATCTAGAGTCCTTAAATATCTATTATAGATTGTTTACATTGTATTTATATTGTTTGCATTTCTCGATGTGGTTTTATGAAAAATAATTTAACATTGTTTAAAAGTAAATCTCGAGGGTGGTTTGTATTATTAAGAGTTTTTATGATCATATATTTTAATTTTTGTCGTATTTTAGTGATAAAACCTAGCTTTTAAAAGTTTATGGTATTTTTATGAAAACTACTACTTTTGGAAACTTGGTGGTATTTTATTAAAATGTCAATCTTCCTTTTAAAAATATATTTTCACAAGTTGTTTGTATTGAAAATATGGATTGGTAGTTTTGTATAAATTTTTCAAAGATTGTTTTGTTTAGAAAAGGTCGTATTTCCTAAAAACCGCATTTTTATTTCCTAAAAACCGCATTTTTATTTCCTTTCGAGACCGAATTCTCCATGAGAAGCTCTGTTGTCACGTCCCGCTTCCCGGTGTATAGGAAAGAGGACATGGCAAGGCCTATGATGTATTTACTTAGAAGTAAACACGTTAAACGTAAATAAGCAATATAATAGTAAAGCACAAGAATGACAAGAGATGTAATTAAACAACAACTTTTTATTGATAAACATTCTTTACATACTACTGAAAAGTAAATACAATGCTGGAAAGCGATGCCTAAACAATGGCATATGAACTGAAAGTAAAGTAAGTATAAATAGGATCTAGAACTCTGGCTCCTCAGCAAACTGCTCCAAATCTTCTTGGCCGGGCTCGATCTCTTGAGAGTCGGGTCCTCCTGACAACATTTCAAAGAAAATGAAATAGGAATGTTGTCAGCGAACAATCGCTCGGTAAGTCCCAAAGGAGAGATAGATCAAGTAAAAGGAATAGGTCTGGTAATATATATGTTTTTGTTATACTAATGTATTTGTTTGTAGCTTAGTACAGAATGCAACAATGTATATGAGAGGAGTCCAACTTGCTCCGTAGACTAAGGCATATGGAGTACAAGGCCCCGTTAAACCTACGGGACAACGGCACGGATATTCAGGATAGGTATAGTATAGTGTCTGTCTCATTCCACTTCTAATACATTCCGTACCAATCTACCCCGTTAAACCCCGTAATGCATATTGTATTGATTGTAATGGGTTGTAGTATAAGACTTGCCGAAACCATGGTATAAGTTGTTCATGAAAACGATTCGGATGTAAATGGATGGTCATGTAGTCAAGTTCAAGATATAGCCATGGATCGGTCAGGTCAAGTCTTGTTGCATGTTCGTATTGTTCGGTATTCATGTTCAAGTGTACATGTTTGATATATTGGATTCATGTTGAATTAGATATATGGTTGGATTCATATTTAGATTATATTCAGATTAGAATAAGACTCAGATTAAGTCAGACATTTAAACAGATTTGGGTGATGAATTAGGTTTAGGAGTTATCGGTAACTGCTGCACATCGACGGCAGGATTTGTGTCTTTTTTCAAGACAATTACAATTGATAACCCCGTTTTAGTTTTCTACCTTAAATAGGAAAGCACCCAATTTCTCCGGCTCCCTGAGAATCAAGAGAATTGGTCCCGCTTAAACCTATATTTACTAGGGTCCTTAATGTAAATTAATATAACTTTAGGGGGTATTATGAAAAATATTTTTAGTATACTTTCAAAATAAAGCTCAACTATTTATTTATCGTATTTAGGGTTTTCATGAATGTAATTTTTTTAAAATGAGTTATTCTAGTGAATAAATACCTAGCTTGAATAATTCATGGTATTTTTGTGTAAAGTTGACTTGTATGAATTCTTGATGGTATTTTCATGAAAATTACAATTCTATAATTTTGTTTGGAAAACATGGAATTTAATAATATCTTTAAAATATCTGTTTTGATAATATTTATATATTTATTAAAAATAACTTTTTATTATTAAATAGAAATTCTCGTTTTTCTTAAAAATTGTATAAAAATTCCATCGAGATCGTATGCTCCGTGAGGATGTCTGCATCTCACTCTACTAGTCCCGAGGATGTGCGATAACCCGCACCATCCTGATCGGGTTTCCCAAAATGGGTTGTAGAGGCATAATCGTAAGGAATGTAATCACACAATTTAAAGAAATACGGTTTTTAATAGTTCAGGGTATTTATTTGAAAAGTCGTATTTGCCACATGATATTGTTTTTAAGCGAATCGTGTTATGTCAAGATGTGTGTATGTGAGAGGTAGGTCATTACCTCATGAGGTTTTTTAAAGGTATGCTAAGCTAAAAACTTAAAAGATGTCATATGTAAAGTTTGTGGTATTTAAACGAAAAATGCAAATAAAAGTTATATAACATGATATTTTAAGATGAAACTTATTCTCAATGTTTGTTTCATGATTACTAAGTAAGGTATAATGAGATGGATGATTGGTTATTAAGAAAGATTGTGATTTTAATAAGTTTAGAAACGGATATCGGAATAACTCCACTTCCGACGAGTTTTGAAAAGAGAACCTTTTAAATTAGGAGAAGAGGAGAAGAGAGGGAACTTACTAGCTTAGAGAAGAGAGGGAAGGTTAAGGAAAAGGTTGGTGGCTTCGTGGAGTCACGGGGTTGCCGGAATCGTCTCGAATCTTCGCTGGAACTTGTCCTAGTGCTAATTCCACTTGTACTCTTTTTGACTTGGAAAATTTTGAGGATTTCTGACAATAGATTTTAGAATGAGGAGGGCTAAGGTATGATGTTGTTTTTATAGGATGGAATTAGGGTTTAGGAATTGAAGAGAGAATTAAAAATGCATTAAAAATTGAATTAAAGAGTGAATTTACACTCTCTGGATAAATACAGGAAAATCAAACAGAACAGGGGTTAAGGGGTAGGACAAGGGTCATGTGGGAAGAGAATGGGGCCATTCCCTACGGATGGGACCGTCGGCACCGGGCTAAACCCCGATCTCGCCGGTCGAATTAGGGCTTTGGGTGATGGGATTTGTGTCGTGTGTCCAGTCTATGTTAATACCCTTTTGCACATGTTTATTTTATCTGACTTTTTATTTTTATGTGTATTGCACATGTAAACCTTTGGGCTTTCAAAAAGTTTAAAATAAAAATTAGTAAAAATATATGTGGCTGATGGTATTCAAAAACAGGGCTATGTCACAGCAGTGCAAAGCTTTACCAATGAGCTACAAGTGCTTTCTTGCTGTTCTTAAACAATTTAAATTTATAACTTGTGCTCAGGCTTACAACTCTATTCTGTACATTAACTTGAAATTTTTCGTACAGTAAAATTTGAGTTGTTACATTCTACCCTCCTTACAAAAATTTGCGTCCTCTAAATTTACATTTCATAAGGACTAATTTACAAATAAGAAAGGGTATCTTGCACACATGTCGTCCTCACGTTCCCATGTTGATTCTCTTGGTGAATCTTTTCTCCACGTCACTCGAACCAAGTTTACTTCCCTGTTCCTAAGTGACTTTACCTTTCTGTCTAGAATTTCAAGGAGTTGCTGCTCATAAGATATATCTGTCTGTACAGTGAGCTCGGAGTGATCCAGGATGTGGCTGGAGTCGTTCACATATTTTCGAAGCTGGAATATGTGGAATACATTGTGCACTCCTTCCAATGAAGGTGGAAGTGCCAAATGATATGCCACTTCTCTGACTCATTCGAGTATGTCGAATGGTCCAATATATTTCGGACTGAGACCTCTCATGCCAAAGCGAATTACTCCACGGTTTGGAGAGATCTTCAAGAACACATGATCTCCCGGCTGGAAGTCCAGATGTCGGCGCTTTGCATCAGCCCAGTGCTTCTGCCTGTCTTGGGCTATGCGCATTCTTTCCCTGATCGTGCGAACTACGTCTACCATCGCCACGATCATCTCTGGTCCAAGGATCTCCTTATCTCCGATGTCGTCCCAACTTAATGGTGAATTACACTTCTTCCCATAGAAAGATGCAAAGGGTGCCATTCTAATACTCGCTTGGTAGCTGTTGTTGTATGAAAACTCCACAAGATCTTCTCACGATCCTCCGAAGTCTAAAATACACGCTCTTAGCATATCTTCAAGGATCTGAATCGTTCGCTCAGACTATCCATCTGTTTGTGGATGGTAAGCTGTGCTGAAGTTCAAACTCGTTCCCAAGCTAGTTTGCAGACTCTGCCAAAACTGCGATCGGAATCTGGTGTCACGATCGGAGATAATACAAACCGGTACTCCATGTAATCTCATGATCTTCTGCATGAGTTCATGGATATTAGAGATAGTACACATAAAAGAGTTAAATCTTACTTAGATTCAGACTTACCTCCATGTACTTCTTTGCTAATATCTCGGTAGCTTGGCCAAGTCGAAAGGGAATAAAGTGAGTCGACTTTGTGAGTCGGTCCACAATAACCCATACCGCATCGTTACCTTTCGTGCTGTGAGGAAGTGCAGTCACGAAGTCCATGGTGATGTGTTGCCACTTACATTCTAGGATAGGTAACGGCTGAAGTAAATCAGCAATCCTGTAATATTCAGCTTTTACTTGCTGACACACCAAGCATTTGGCTACGCTTCTGGCTACTTCACGCTTCATTCCAGCCACCGGTAATATTGCCGTAGATCTTTGTATATCTTTGTACCACCAGGGTGTACTGAGTACGAAGAGTTGTGAGCTTCTTTCATCAACTCTTCCCGAATAGGTCCTTGTGGTACACACAATCTGCTTCCGTATCTTAGAGATCCGTCTTCAAGGATGACGAAGTTTATTCGAAGTCCTCTTTCTACTTGTTCTCGGATCTTTTGCAAATTAACATCACTTACTTGAGCTGCTTTGATCTGGTTTAAAATAGTAGACTGGACTTGTAAGTTGATCAACTTTGAAGTATTACCTTGCATAACCACTTCTATCTCCATCTTTTGCAATTCCTGTTGAAGCTTCCACTGTGCGGTGAGATTCATAGATAACGGCTGGCCACTATGTGCATCAGGAACTGCATTCACCTTCTCTGGATGATATTGTATCTTGATGTCGAAGTCCGCTATAAGTTCTAGCCATCTTCTCTGCCGCATATTCAACTCCTTCTGAGTAAACACATACTTCAGATTTTTGTGGTCCGTCTATATATCTACTCATTCTCCAAGAATGTAATGACGCCAAATCTTCAGTGCAAACATAACAGCTGCCAACTCCAGATCATGCGTTGGATAATTGCGCTCATGAATCTTCAACTGTCTTGATGCATAAGCTACAACTTTTCCATGCTGGTAGAACACATCCTAATCCCTTACCAAATGCATCGCAATGCACAACGAATTCTCCAGATTGGTCCGGTATTACGAGAATAGGCACTGATGTCAATCTTGACTTGAGTTCTACAAAAGTTTGTGCACATGCTTCTGACCATACGAATGCTTCATCTTACGTATGAGCTTGGTCAGGGGTGTTGCAATTGTTGGGTTCCAAAGCACGACAGCAAGGTTTCGGGAGGCATCGTCCATGCCAATTTCAAAAATTTGCCGTACTAAAGAAGCCTAACCTAGAATCTTAACTAGAGATTTAGACAAAACAACAATGTAAACAACTTTACATCTAAGTGAATGAGGAATACAACCTTTGTAGACCGGTCCTTCAATTCTAAAGCTCCGTGTAGTAGTCCCTTCGCTGTAAGTTGTGAACACCCGAACTCTAGTAAGGGTTCACATGAAGAAATGAACAAGCTTACTCGAAATCTTCTAGGCCGAAGATGATTTACGTCGAGAAGACTCAAGCTCATGCTACCTCTTCACTAATGGTAGATTAGTGAAGCAAACACCCTAAACTAAATGGCTAATATAGTAGAGGATGGTGAACTAGGAATTGGGCTCATTTTAGATTTATTTTTCTCACAATATTTCCTCACTTTGAGAAAAGCTAACAAGCTTTCTCATTAGGAAGAATAAGATGAAGTGGAGATGAGAAATGAAACTCATGAGGTGTGAATAGTAACCATGGGTGAGTTAGTGTCATATACTAACTCATGTAGAGAATAGATCATAGCTAACAATAATGGTTAGGTTAATAAATATCTATAAGTAAAACAAAGTTAGTGGACTAAGTCAATGGTTCCACAAGCTTCTACAAGGTTCAACCATGTGACTTAATTCCATCTAATTTTGATTAACTTTAAATAAATAAAACCCTTCATTATATCAAGCATGGTGTGAGTCACATACAGCCATGAAGCATGTGGCATCAAGCATGACACAAATAAAATATACATTAATATATATCACATATATACTATATGCACACAAGTAAGAAAAAGAAATGTTTAAGTGAGCTAATATTAGTTAATGTAATTAAATATATCAAATATATAATTATACATTAAATTATTAAATCAACACTTGATTCAATAATCCGGCTATATCACATACAACCGGCTAATATCAAATGTAACAACTTATCGAATCAACACTTGATCCGATAACCCGACTATATCACATATAATCGACTGATATCAAATATCGCGAGAATAGAATACGGTATCACATGCGTGTATTAATCTCGGTCCCGCACATATCACATATGTGCTCCTACTTCGTTTCGCATGAACCAGGAAACCTCTGTGTAGGACTCTAAAGACTCGTCAATACACCGGCAGTAGGTGATGATCATATCAGTCATCTACAAGCCACAAGCGGTCTGCTAAACGTAACGGCCACCCAGGTATTGAGCGATCAGAAGATCAACAAGCAAGCCCGCTCATACTTCTGCGAATCCAATCAGTAACACTACCGTAAAGTCCGGTCTCTTCGTCAAATATGTCACATATCTCAGCCTAGAGGTGGTATAACGTCAGACCCCAATAGCCTGATAAGTCATGCTGATGCAAGGTCCATAATGGTTCGAGAAACTACTGATTACACTTACTAGTAAATCTCAGCAACCCTGGCCAGGGATTTCATGTTATGGACAATCATGCATAGCGCAACATCAACCCCCAATACCGGGAGAGAAGAACCCCCTCCTATCGCTCATTGCCTCCATGTGACTTGGGACTGTACCCAAAAATCACCATTTTGCACGATCTCTTGAACGTGGTAAGGTGGAAATCAAAGCACAGTGGGAATCACACAAGACTCTATGACGATCTCAGGTCGACAGACTAACCTATATCAGTGTCACCATAGAACTGTTATCTGACGATAGGTATAATACCATCTAGGAGTTCTCGGCGAGTCCGTCCAGTGTACCCAGTCTCCACTGAGAACCCGTATACCTTCTCTAATAGCAAACACCAATGGATGTGGGATCATCCATCGCCCATCATATGGGTCAAGAAGCCCATATGCTAGTCTACTCTGGAGTATCGATGCCCTATCTCGGTACTCCCATGACTAGGAACAATTGAAGGATGTACTTACCGACTACCATTGCCCCACTAGTATGATCTGCATCATAATCCTGGTAGTCAAGTACTCATCCTAAGGGTTTTATAAACATGTAATAGAAAGACTATAAGTGTACATGTTAAGATAAAGTGCAACCAGATAGCATACTATCATGTCGAGCAAGAAAGTCCTCCCTATATATGTCCAAGCATCCACTATAATATACATCACATGTACAGTAATGGCCTCTAGGGCATACATATAACTAACAATCTCCCACTTGCACTAAGGCCATTTGTTGCAGTATCTCATACTCAACGTCCTATAGAAGTCTCTCTAGGGAAAGGACTTTGTGAGTGGATCCACCGTGTTAGTCTTCGCATCAACACTCCTGATCTCGATCCCCTGGAGATCAACCATCTCCCTAATCAGGTGATACTGTCCTCAGAATATGTTTAGATCGCTAATGGACCGGTGTTCCTATGCCAAAGCCACAACTCCATTGTTGTCTCAATAACAGTTATTAAACGCTCAATGGTAGGAACCTTGTTCATCTCATGAACAAGAAATGTCCAGAAAATCGCTTTGGTAGTATTGTTGGTAGCGATGTATTCAACCTTTATCGTCTAGTATGTCACGGCATCTTGCTTGGAACTCTTCCAACATACCATCCCTCCACTGAGGGTAAAGACAATGCCTGTGACTGACTTTCAGTCGACTTTATCACTCTGGAAGCTCGAACTAAGAACATTCATTTAGTACTTCTCAAGTACTTAAGAATGTCCTTCGCAGCTTTCCAGTGATTCTCCTAAGATCCGATTGATTCCTGATCACTACACCTAGTGAGTTAGCTACATTTTATCCGGTAAATAACATCGCATACATAATAGAGCCTACTGCCGAAACATAGGGTATCCTTTGCACGCGAGCTCTATCTAAATCAGTCTTAGAAGATATCTTTTTAGAGAGAGTGATTCCTCATTAAGTGGGCGAACCACCACGCTTAGAATCCTCCATACTAAACCCCTTTAGTATAGTGTTAATGTACCTGGATTTGGGACACTCCCAATATCCACTTAGATCTATCACCATAGATCATAATCCACAGGATGTATTAGGTATCATCCAGATCTTCCTTGGAGAATCCTTGTGATAAGAGAAGCTTGGCCAAGTGTAGTATTGGAAACCCTTTCCTATCAAGAGTATGTTATCTATGTACAATATATGGAGGGCAACCTTACTCTCCACAACTTTCTTGTATATAAAAGGTTCATCTACCTTTTTGAAGTAGTCAAACTCTTTGACTGCCACATCAAAACAGATATTCCAACTCCGCGATGCGCGCATTGATCCTGATGGACTTAAGCATAGCTTTGAAAGTCTCAATTTTTCCATCTACACCAAGAATCTTCTCAAGATCCATTTGCTCCCAATAGGTTTTATCCCTTCAGGTGTAACCTGCAAAGTCATATTTTGTTGGTGTACATAGATTCCATCTTTGATTATATAGCATCCAGCCTTTTCACAGAGTCCCCACTCGTGATGGCCTGCCTGAACTTGGTTGGGTCATCATCTACCATGATGCAATTCTCGCTCCTACTGTCACGGAGAAGACCGTTGTATCTCTCAAGTGGATGAGGAACCCTTCCAGATTCGCGGAGAGGCTGAGGTTCGTTGGAAACTATTGAATCGTTTGGTTTCACCAAATCATCAGCTGTTAGTTTGTCTAGCTGTAACTCCTTCCAGTTCTACCTCATGACCAAAATTTTCTTCATAAGAAATTCCTTTTCTAAAAAGGTGGCATGCTGAGAAACAAAACACATTTTGCTCCTCAGTGTGGTAGAAGATATTCCCTCGCAAATGTTTGGGATATCCTAACAAATTTATACAGAACTGAATTTTAACCTGTTTAAGACATGGTTTCTTCCCATACCATATCTCATGTGGAGTGGTAGGCACTGATTTGGATGGAACCCCATTCAATAGGTATGCAGCTTCTCAAGTGCATAACTCCAAAAGGAAACAGGCAACTCAGCATACTCATCATAGAGCGCGCCATATCTCATAGGGTGCGATACCTCCGCCCCGATACATCGTTGTGTTGTGGTGTATATGAAGGAGTAAGCTGATAGAGAATCTTATTCTCTGTTTAGAAACCCCAGGAATTCCATGCCCAAGTATTCTCCTCCTCGATCACATCGTAGGACTTTAATACTTCTACCTATTTGGTTGTCAACTTCAAGCTTATATTCCTTGAATTTCTCAAAAGTTTTAGACTTGTGTTTCAACAGGAACACATGTCCAAATCTTGAGAGATAGTCGATGAATGTAATGAAATACCAAGAACCAACCCTGGCATTTGTAGACATAGGACCTTATACATCATCATGTATCCGTCCTAAGAGTTCAGTAACTCTTTCTCTGTTTTCAGTAAACGGGGTATTGGCTATTTTATCTTTGAGACAAGACTGGAAAGTATCATAAGATGAAAATTCGAACAAATTCTCATATTCATCCTTATGAAACTTAGCTAGTTGTGTCGCATTGTTATGACCTAGTCTATAATGCCACAAGAAGAATTCGTTCATTTCTGAACTGCTCCTCTTGTATGTGTTCTACATACTTTGAACTATGGTTTGATTTAAAACTTATATGCCATTACATAACGTGCCAGATGCAATCAACTCTTGATTCAGGAAAATGTTCACAGTATTATCCTCCAATACATAATTATATCCTTCTTTAACTCAATAAAGAAACTGATGTAATATTGTATATCAGGTTTGGCATGTAATAACATTTATTCAGAATCAATGTATTTACCATTTGGTAATACAAGGTGATATTTGCCAACTGACTTGGCTGCAACATTGCACCATTCTATAACACTTAGAGATATATCACCCAATCTCAGTTCTCCACCTTTCTGTATCACATGTAATAAAATACATACGTGTGATCCTAATCCGGTATCTCATACCCAGGACGTAGAGGATACTGAGAAACAGTTCTTAGTAACGAACACATCCGGAGAATATGCATCAACATGCTTATTCCTCGATTGGGTCGCGTGGAAATCCGGATATTCCCCTATTTACTGCTTGGACTTATAACAATTATAAGATAGAGCGGAACCAACGTTCCTCAGCTCAGAATAATAAGTAGGTTCGGTCAATGCATCCATATTATTATCTTGATTAAGGCGTGACATGGTCGCTACCAGGAGAGAGAGAGAGAAGAAAACACTCTGTGTGCGCTCTTGCAAGATCAGATTGGTTATTAGTTTATCTAATCAGGATGACTCCCACCGTTTTTATCAAATCTTCCTTCAAACCCTAAAAGGTAAGACTAGCCGGGATTAATTACACCATACAAGTTCACCAATCTTTCGGCTAGGCCAGTGTCAGTACTTTGAGAGAGGTTCCCCGTGCTTTCGCATGGACCTAATTAAAATAAATCTTGTTTTCCCATGGGCGTAACCCCGTTAACACCTTTCTAGACACCTACTTGATCGGCTAGTTGTAACGTGCAAAACTCTTCCAGGAGTAACTCGTACTCGCAATGGGTATCGGAATCCAACTATCTCATAGAAGGTATGCAATCTCATTGCAAATTTCAACACTTGAAATTTCCAAAAATATTTTACCCCTAACCTCCTATGACCTTGACAAAGGCCAACAAACCATAGGGTGCTAGTCAAGTTCAACCCGTTATTTCCTGATTGAATTAAACCCACCTGTATGACCCTTGACAAAGGCCAATAAGGTCGCACGACTACCCTAATCCAATCGTATCATATGCTTAAGCAAATAAGCATTAGTCAGCAACCGCACACTACACCTTGATAAAGGCCAACAAACACAGCGCGAATACTAAATACCAATTATCTGAAATGATGGAGGGCTACGACAGGTTTTTAAGAAAACCCTTTGCGTAATGAACTTGATATCATTATAGAATCGAGTGATTTTGAAAAGGAGTGTTTTCGAGGCTTTTACTAGTTTTGCTAAAGAGGTCGCTCCCGGTGAAGGGATCTCGGCACTTTCCTCATCGAATGAGGTGCTGGATATTTCACAAATACCACTATGCATAGTATGAACTAAAAAAGCAATCAAAAGACAAAACCGAGTGGGTTGTAGTATCTGCTAGTTTCGCTAAAGAGGTCACTCCCGGTGAAGGGATCTCGGCTCTTTCCTTATCGAATAAGGTGCTGGATATTCTACAAGGAATACCGCTATGCAAAACAAAAACTAGAGATACCAGTTTTTAAAACAAGTTTCTACAATATCTTTAAGTTTCTTTTATTTCATTAATCTCATTAATGAAGTCCCAACAAATTATGTTTCCCAAGCATCACAGAAGAAACGAAAGATGTAATATTTATTATATATCATATATATATAAAATATAAGCATTCGTCTTAGAATATCAAGTGATCACATCACAGAATATCAGCAGCAGAAGAACACATATGAAATATTGGAAATACTAGGAATTCCGTGTATTAATTAAGCCAGTAAAAAACGCGGATTCCACGGTCGCGGTGAATAGCCAAACCCACATTCCTAGACCCCTACGAGAGCGGCAAGCAACCCTACCAATTCTAGAGTTAGGAGACCTGGTCTCGACTCCTCGAGATGGTCTCCCACTAGACCCTAGAACCCGTTTACTTGTGCTCTCCTCCTTAGGTCTATCCTAATGCGGAAAAGTAAATAATATACATTAATGATGACATCATCCTCAATCCGGAAGTGCCCCAATAAAAGAATATTACATATAAGTTTTTACATGAATGAAAATGAAAAACTCTCATCTCACATAAAAACCCCGGCTATTCAAAACACGACGATCCAATATAACATATCACAGCAACACATAACATCACATGTCATCAACATAAGTAAATATGCGTATCCCAATTGTCGTTGACATATAGCACCGAAACCGGCGATACACCACATATTACACTTACGGTCACAGAAAAGAAAGTGAAAAACTACAACAATTGGAATCCGCAACCACCTTAGACATCATAAACCCAATGTATCTCATACTTTGGATTTCATGTCTTACCAAATGAATTCTTTAGACATCACATGCTTAACAATTATAAGCCCCGCATTTTAGTCTCGATATTGAAAACACTTTCCAATAAACCGTCTAGTAATTCAACAAGATTCCCGATAACTTGATCGAATGCTCGTCGGAAACTTTAGTAGACGGCCGCACCAGTGATGCCGTCGACGAAGTGCACTAAGGCGGAACACCGCGGCCGCGAGCACCGGAACGAATGCTTTTGGCGACGGGGTTCTCCTACAGTCACTTGGTCGGGCCTATGGGGCGTGGCTATCTAGTAAGATTACCCGGTGAGTATCCGTGTACGCTACGTGATTGCGACAGATTTTTGATCCACATCAAAATTCCGTGGCAACCGATCAAATGAGACTAAATTGCTAGATTTATAAAATTCAAACTATTTATCACATAACTAATTATTGTGGATTCCAAATATTGTATCACAATCACAGATAACTAGACGATATTAAACCTTTCGATCGAATAAACAAACACCCAAAATTTCCTAAAGTGCTTAACACTTGAGCGGAGTTTAGAAAGTACCCAAAACACGCCACAGAACCTATGAACCATTCGTAGAAGGGCCGACCCATGCCTCACTCATGTCGCCACAGAACTGCCGCAAACCCTGAGGTATGACATCGGTTCCGCAATCCAAAAAGTCGAGTTTGGGTATCGTTCTTCTAGAGGGTCCGCAGAATATCTTGCATGATTTTCTGAAGATTTTAAACACGGAAAAAACCCAACTCTTGGAAAATTTCCAGCAAGGGAAAAAATGGGTTATTGATACCCGTTCGAACTTTTTAACGTCGTCTAAATAACCCGAAAAGATGTTAGAATTACGATTATGTAATACTCCGAATTACCTTTGAAGAAAGTTAACATCACATGCAATTTTAGTAAAAACAAGCAACACCTGAAATACCAAAACCCGGAGACTGGAACAGAGAAAAAATTTGAAGCCTAAATGCCCCAGAGGAACCGGTGAGCTCGGAAATAATAGCCTTGTGGCCGGCTAAAATAAGGTGGGAAGGGGTCAAATTTGTACTGTGTTCATGTTACGTCTCATATAACATTCTGCAGTTGCTTAAAAAATTTTTAGAGGCCATTTAAAATTCGAAAGAAATTAGGATTGTATATCGGGTGTTTCGGAGTTTTTCGGTTTTGTAATTCTACAAACATCGTCTAATTCTCTAGCATGGCTCTGATACCACTGTTGGGTTCCGTAGCACGACACTAAGGTTTCGGGAGGTATCATCCATGCCAATTTCAAAAATTTGCCGTACTAAAGAACCCTAACCTAGAATCTTAACTAGAGATTTAGACGAAATAACAATGTAAACAATTTTACATCTAAGTGAATGAGGAATACAACCTTTTTAGACCGGTCCTTCACTTATAAAGCTCCGTGTAGTAGTCACTTCGCTCCAAGTAGTGAACACCCGAACTCTAGTAAGGATTCACATGAAGAAATGAACAAGCTTGCTTGAAGTCTTCTAGGCCGAAGATGATCTACGTCGAGGAGACTCAAGCTCATGCTATCTCTTCACTAATGGTAGATTAGTGAAGCACACACTCTAAAATAAATGGCTAATATAGTATAGGATGATGAACTAGGAATTTGGCTCACTTTAGATTTATTTTTCTCACAATATTTCCTCACTTTGAGAAAAGTTAGCAAGCTTTCTCATGAGGAAAAAGAAAATGAAGTGGAGATGAGAAATGAAACTCATGAGGTGAGAATAACAACCATGGAGGAGTTAGTGTCATACACTAACTCATGTAGAGAATATACCATGGCTAACAATAATGGTTATGTTAATAAATATCTACAAGTAAAACAAAGTTAGTGGACTAAGTCAATGGTTCCACAAGCTTCTACAAGGTTCAACCATGTGACTTATTTCCATCTAATTTTGATTAATTTTAAATCAATAAAACCCTTCATTATATCAAGCATGGTGTGAGTCTCATGCACCCATGAAGCATGTGGCATCAAGCATGATACAAATAAAATGTACATTAATACATATCACATATATACTATATGTACACAAGTGAGAAAAAGAAATGTTTAAGTGAGCTAATATTAGTTAATGTAATTCAATATATCAAATATATTATTATATATTAAATTATTAAATCAACACTTGATTCAATAATCCGGCTATATCACATACAACCGGCTAATATCAAATGTAACAACTTATCGAATCAACACTTGATCCGATAACCCGGCTATATCACATATAACCGACCGATATCACATATCGCGAGAATAGAATGCGGTATCACATACGCGCTTTAATCTCGGTCCCTCACATCATATATGTGCTCTTACTTCGTTTCGCATGAACCAGGAAACCTCTGTGTAGGACTCTAAAGACTCGTCAATACGTCGGCAGTAGGTGGTGATCATATCAGTCACCCACAAGCCGCAAGCGGTCTGCTAAATGTAACGGCCACCCGGGTATTGAGCAATCAGAAGATCAACAAGCAAGCATGCTCATACTTCTGCGAATCCAATCAGTAACACTACCGTAAAGTCCGGTCTCTTCGTCAGATATGTCGCAAATCTTAGCCTGGGGGTGGTATAACGTCAAACCCCAATAGCTTGATAAGTCATGCCGATGTAAGGTCCATAATGGTTCGAGAAACTACTGATTACACTTACCAGTAAATCTCAGTAATCCTGGCCAGGGATTTCATGTTATGGCCAATCAAGCATAGCGCAACATCAACCCCCAATACCGGGAGAGACGAACCCCCTCCTATCGCTCATTGCCTCCATGTGACTCAGGACTGTATCCAAAAACCACCGTTTTGCACGATCTCTTGAACGTGGTAAGGTGTAAATCAAAGCACAGTGGGAATCACACAAGACTCTATGACGATCTTGAGTCGACAGACTAACCTGTACCAGTGTCACCAGAGAACTAATATCTGACGATAGGTATAATACCATCTAGGAGTTCTCGGCGAGTCCGTCCAGTTTTCCCAGTCTCTACTGAGCACCCGTATACCTTCTCTGATGTCAAACACCAATGGATGTGGGATCATCCATCGCCCATCATATGGGTCAAGAAGCGCATACGCTAGTCTACTCTAGAGTATCGATGCCCTGTCTCGATACTCCCACGACTAGGAACAATTGAAGGATGTACTTACCGACTACCATTGCCCTACTTGTATGATCTGCATCATAATCTTGGTAGTCAAGTACTCATCCTAAGGGCTTTATCAACATGTAATAGAGAGACTATAAGTGTACATGTTAAGATAAAGTGCAACCAGATAGCATACTATCATGTCGAGCAAGAAAGTTCTCCCTATATATGTCCAAGCATCCACTACAATATACATCACATGTACAGTAATGGCCTCTAGGGCATACATATAACTTACAACATTCTTCGAAAAGCCTTCTATGAATTTTCGGTAGTATCCCACTAAACCCAAGAAACTTCGAATGTCCTTCGCTGTCTTTGGTGTCGGCCATTCGCTTACTGCTGATACTTTAGCTGGATCTACGGAGATTCCTTTGCCTGAAATGATGTGTCCGAGAAATCCAACTTGATCTAGCCAAAATTCGCACTCGTTGTACTTGGCATAGAGTTAATGTTGTCGTAAAGTCTCCAGGACAATTCATAAATGTTTAACATCCTCTTTCCGATTCTTTGAATACATCAGGACGTCGTCGATGAATATGACCATGAACCTGTCATGTACTCGCGGAAAAACTGGTTCATCAGATTCATAAAAATAGCCGGTGCATTGGTCACTCCAAATGGCATCACGGGAAATTCATAACGACCATAGCGAGTCCTGATGCCGTCTTAGGAATATCAGACTCTTTGACTTTCACATAATGATAACCCGAACGAAGATCTAACTTTGAGAAAACGCAAGACTCACTTGGCTGATCGAATAGATCGTCGATGTGCGGTAGAGGATACTTATTCTTTATCGTCACTTCGTTCAGAGCTCGGTAGTCTATGTACATTCTGTATGAACCTTCCTTCTTTTTCACAAGCAAAACTAGAGATCCCCAACTTGAAGTATTGGGACGAATCAATCCTTTCTTCAGAAGTTCGTCAAGCTGAGTAAGGATCTCCTTCAATCCTTCAGGACTTAAGCGATATGGTGCTTTGATCACCGGTTGTGCACCAGGTAATAAATCAATAATGAATTCAAGAGCTCAATCGGGAGGCAAACCTGAGATGTCTTCAGGAAATACATCTTCGAACTCTCGAACTAATTCTGTCTTGTCTTCTTCAGCTTGTATTGTTGCAATCACCGCCTTCCTTGATTTAGCCTTGTAGGTGATAGGTTCCAGGGTACGGTCTCCACATTTGAAATAAAAGACCGGATGATCTGGTACCTCGAACGCTACCCTCCTTTGACGACAGTCGATAGTAGTATAGAAAGTTCATAGCTAGTCCATTCCCAAGACTACATCAAAGTTCGGTATGTCCAGCACCTTGATGGCAGCATAAAATTCTCCACTACAGACGACCACTGGACACAGGTCGTATCCCAGAGTTTTCTTTAGAACGCCGTTCCTTGAACTGACATTCCAGCTGGATACGAGTGGTTTGACTGGAATCACATGAGTTCGGATGAACCGTTGCGACATAAAGCAATGAGATGCTCCAGTATCGAAGAGTGCTAGTACAGGAAGTGAGGCTACTAAGATTGTACCTAAGTTGTGTGGGATATGCTTAGGTATGGAAAGATATATGGATGTAAACAAGTATTGAACAGATTTGAAAGATGGGAAGTTACCAATAATGACTTGGCCAGTGGCTTCAGCTTCTTCCACAGTCATTATGAAAGCCTGACGCCTAGGTACGTTCCTCCTTACTGGGGGAGCATTCCTCTGTCCGTTCCTCTGTCCTTGAGGTTGTTAGTGTATATGCCCTAGAGGCCATTACTGTATCATACTAGTTTGTATATTACTTGATGGAAGCTTGGGATATTCACAGTTGTATAGACAATCTTGCTCAATATAGTAATATGCTACTTGGTTTGTCTCTGCTTTAATGTGTACATGTGTGTTTCTTTATTGTATCACCTATGCGCATTAGTAGAGCCCTTAGGATCTTTGCTTGATTACCGGCGTTGTGATGGCGATCACACTCGTGGGGGCTGGGTAATCCACAAGCACATCCTTATACACGTCCTTAGTCATGGGATTATCGAGACAGGGAATCGATACTCCGGAGTAGACTAGCGTATGCGCTTCTCATCCCAGCATGGGAGACGGTCTGTCCCACAGCCGTCAGTATGTCGTACTTGAGATAGTATGCGGGTGCTCGTTAGGTTACGAGTACACTGGACAGGACTCGTCGGGAACTGATGGTTGGTATTATACCTATCGTCAGTTATCAGTTCCCAGGTGACATGAGTACAGCTTAGTCCGCTGACTTGACACTGTCACTTCGCCTCGAGTGTGTTCCCACTGTTCTTTGATTACTACCCTACCACAGCTCTACTGAGTCGTGCAAACAGGTAGTAGTTGGGTGCAGTCCCGAAGCACTTGGAGGCAGTGACGGTTAGACAGGATTCGTCTCTCCCGGTATTGGGGGTTGACATCGCGCTGTGTCTAGGAGAGCCATTACACGAGTAGTCCCTGGCCAGGGCAAGCGAGATATACTGGTAGGTTTCCAGTGTTATCTCAGGGTGTTCTGGGCTTCACTCCGACACGACTTGTACCGCTATTAGGGGACTGACGTTTACCGCCCCCCCAGGCCCGCCATGCGATGTATCAGACGAACAGACTGGACTGTACGGAGATTGTCACATACAGGCTCAGTAGGAGTTCGGATGGGTGTACCTCATCGGCCTTCTTATCGACATCTACCTGGGGACCGTTACGTACAGCTAGTGCCGCTTGCGGTCTGTGGTTAAACCCACTGCCAGCGTAGTGTCGAGTCTTTAGAGTCCCACACAGAGAGTTTCCCTGCACTGAGCGAAACGTGTAGAGGCCGTATGGTTTTACGGCAGGGCTGCGATCACTTACGTACACATGTGTGCGTGTGGTGTTCGGGCAGGCAATACTAGTGGGCTTTGGTTTAAGCCAGATCCTAGTATTGCACAGATGGATTTGATTTGTCTTCTGTGCATTCGCATTCTACGGAATGCGGATGCGGGTGTGTATGCACAGTTTTGAGGAGCGATGAAGGTGGAGGTGCCCCATTAGGGTTTTGGCAGTTGGTTCGGCCAAAACCGTAATATGGCACACTTATTAGGGTTTTGACAGTTCGTTTGGTCAAAACCGTTATGAGCCGGAGACATTGTTTACTAATCCTTTTAGTGATAGATTTGTGATGGCTAATTGCATTGACCATTTGACCACTTGGATCTCTCTTGACTTTGTTGACCCGTTGACTGTGTTGACCATTGACCTTCAAGAGAGATCCACACTCTTCTTTCATTTTCTTTTTATTTCTTGTGTTATGATAATAGTCAATTCAATGTGCCATCAACTTCTATCATGATAGGATTAGTAATGATGATTTTGTGTATTATTGGAACCATGGTTCATTTCTTTTGGTTTAATCTTTTCATTATTCTCTTCTCATTCTCTCTCTTGAAGGGAGAAGAAAAAGAAAAGCTCCATGGTTGCTAAGTTTCTCCTTCTTCTTCCTCCTCTTGATCTCATCTTTTGATCTCATGTGTTGAGAGAAAAAGATCCCACAAAGACAAACACATCCATACATCTCCTCTACACAACCTAGGGCTTCTAGATTAGCAATCTCTTTGCCCTAGTTACCTCGGCTCGAGGTGGAGCTCGGTGTACATCTCTCGGGTGGATCGTCTTCGACTCAAGGAGGCTGCGGAGATGACCAAAGTCCGGATCAAGCCTCGGACCAAGCAAGGAGAAGAACAACAAGAAGAGAAGGAGTACAAGTTGAGGTATAACCCCTAACCGAGTAGATAAATCTCTAGTTAGGATGCTAGTGTATTGTTTTGTAAAGATCCGGCTTTTACGGTCCATGTTACCATGTTCAGAAAAAAATTTGTTTTACCGTTTCCGCAACCCCGAAAGTACCGGGAGAGGTAACGTGGACCTAACAGTGGTATCAGAGCCTAACTAAACACACCCTAGCAAGTTAGCAAAGTGTTTAGAATTTCGACTGGACGAAAAACCGCAAAACACCCCGGATATTTCAAGTTTCTGCCGATTTTTTTTTTGTTCAAAAATTAATAAATCATACACTAAAAATCGGCTCAGGCTTTTCTTAGAACAGGCAAGAAAAATGATCGCACGAGTCGACCAACTCACCGCGGTTTCGCGGCAGAAGCTTGCTTCTGCCGCGGAACCGCGGCCGAGTTGACTCGGCCGTGGATCATTTTTGTTGCAGTTTGTTTCTGGTGAGTTTTTGGGATTTTTGGTATATGACTTTTCTGCCCAGATTTTCCAGAAAGCAAAATTTGTTTTTGGGGCTCAAAAATCCGTATTTTTTGGTCGATGTTCTATAGACTTTGGCTAATGGTTATATCTGTAATGTTATATGTGTATTGAACGTCTACTAATCGCTATACATCGATTAGTGGGGGTTATACATATCTGTGATCTGTGTTGTTGATGGTATGTGTATATGAACTCGTTGGATTGTCGCGGATGAATAGCCCGGTTGGATGTGAGATGAGAGTTTCTTTTTCTTTCATTCATGTAATAAATTTGTAAATTGATGTAATATTATTTGTATGGCCGCACAACCGGGTCGGGGTTGTAGCCGTCATTGTATAATTCTTTTTACTGTTTTTGCTCCTAGGATAGACCCATGGAGGGGGTGCACAAACTACCGGGTATCTCGAAGTGCCGAGTGGCCTACTCACGGCGTTGAGGGAGGTTGCTTCGCTTCGGGTACTTGGCGGGTAGTTTTCCGCACCCGTAGGGGTCTTAGGTAGGGTGTTGGCTATTCATCGCGACCGTGTAATCCGCTTTTCGTTGCAGGCTTGAACGAATCGCGGGTTCCTAGTATATCCAGAGTGTTCATCTGTGATCTGGATTGGCTATCATTGCTATATATCTATATATAATAACTATTTAGGCGTTGCTTATGTTTTTCAGCCCCCACTCTGTCATTAGTTAAGTAACCTAACGGGTGATGACGGGGCCCCGTGGCGAATGCGAATGGCATAAGTGTACGTCATATTTTGGTTGTTTTCTGCAATGGTAGGATTTAAATGATGGGACGCATTAAAAGAACTAATGCAAGAAAATAAACCTAAAAGACATTGTTGGAACAATTTTTCAAAAAAAAAGCTGTTATTACAAGGACGTTTACTTTTGTTTTGCATCGAGGTATTCGGTTATGAATGCCCAGCACCTCAGTCGACGAGGCAAGGGCCGAGATCCCTTCATCGGGAGTGACCCCTTAGACAAAAGTTTGCGTCAGGGTAATAACTTCACTATAGTCGATTATTCTTGCTTTGCATCGAGGTATTCAGTTTGGAATATCCTGCACCTCATTCGACGAGGAAAGGGCCGAGATCCCTTCACAGGGAGTGACCTCTTTAGCAAAAGTTTTCGCCACTATATTTTCAAAAACTGTATCACGTTCCTTCAACGATATCAAGTTCATTACGTTAACGGGTTTTCGCCAAAACCCAGTCGTAGCCCTCCGTCGCTTCGGATTGATATTGCTTAGTATTCGTGCTACGTATTTCGTGCTCAGCCGAGGCGTAGTGTACGGTAGCTATGTAATATTTTTCCGTAGGATACAAAGTGATTGGTTAGGACAGTCGTGCGGTCATTTTGGCTCAGTCAAGGACTCGTACGGGTGGGTCTAATGCAGTCAAGATAATGACGGGTTGAACTTGACTAGGATCCTTTGATATGTTGGCTCAGTCAAGGTCACTTGGGTCCTAGGGGCAAAAACCACATCAGGAGTTTCAAAAGTACTGAAACTTGCTAGTGTTTCATACCATTTGGAGTGTGATGATTCTGGTAGGATTCCTTTAGTTTTGTCACGCGATGATATTTGGATCCTGATCCTACTGTGAGTATATGCTACTCCTCGGGAACTTTCTCGCTTAACGATCAATGCTATAAACCAAGAAGGTGTCTAGAAAGGTGTTAGCGGGGCTACGCCCACAGGGAAAAGAGGTTACTTAATTAAGGAACTTCGCGAAAGCGTTGGAAAACCTCCCTCGAAGTACCGACACTGGCCTGGCTGAACAGTTAAGCAAGAATTGTACGGTGAGATTGATCCCGACTAATTCTTCCTTTATGGTTTGAGGAGGGATTCGAGAGACAGTGGGAGCCATCCTGTTTAGATAAATTAAAAACCAATCTAAACTTGCAAGAGCGCACGCTGAGTGTTTCTTTTCTCTCTCTCCAGGTAGCAACCATTTCACGCCCTAATCAAGATAATAAAATGTATCGCTTGACCGATCCGAATTCTTATTCGGGGCTGGGGAACGTTGGTTCAGCTCTAACTTGTGACAACAGTCATAAGTATGAGCAAGGGAAAGGGGATTGTATGGATTCCTAGGATACCCAGTTGAAGAAGAAGCATGGTTTTGCATCTACTTCAGGTGTTCTTGTAATTAAGAACTGTTTTACGGTCAGCCCTACCTCCTGGGTACTTGATACCGGATCAGGATCTCATATATGTAATTTATTGCAGGGACTGAGAAAAAGTAGGAAAGTTGCACCGGGTGATATGTCGCTCAGAGTAGCGAACGGAGCACAAGTTAATGCGGCAGCCGTCGGTGAATATCACCTAGTTTTGCCAAATGGCAAGACTATGATTTTGAACGATTGCTACTATGTACATTCCATGGTTTGCAACATCATATCAGTTTCTTTACTCGATAAAGATGGATATAATTTTGTTCTTGATAGAAATATCATGAACATTTACCTTCATAAGGTACTGGTTGCAGAAGGTGCACTGTGTAATGGTATCTACGTTCTAAATCAGAATACAGTTCTCAATGTACAAAACACACGCAAGAGGAAGAATTCAGATACGAATGATTCCTACTTGTGGCATTGTAGACTTGGTCATATCGGAGAGAAAAGACTGAGTAAGTTACATAAAGATGGACTCTTGGATGCGTTCGAGTTTTCATCTTATGAAACTTGTCAGTCTTGTCTCAAAGGGAAGATGACCAAATCTCCGTTCACCGGACATGGAGAAAGAGCAGCAGAGCTCTTGGGACTCATACATAGTGATGTATGTGGTCCGATGTCTATACATGCAAAGGGTGGGTTCTCGTACTACATCACATTCACTGACGATCTTTCTAGGTTCGGATATGTGTATCTGATGAAACACAAATCTGAAGCTTTTGAGAAATTCAAGGAATTCAGAAACGAAGTAGAGAACCAGACTGGCAAAAGTATCAAGATCCTCCGGTCTGATAGAGGAGGGGAGTACTTAAGCACGGAATTCCTAGATTACTTAAAAGAGAATGGTATTCTCTCTCAGCTTACTCCTCCTTATACACCACAGCACAACGGTGTATCGGAGCGGAGGAATCGTACCCTACTGGATATGGTTCGCTCTATGATGAGTAATGTCGAGTTACCTCTTTCATTTTGGGGACATGCGCTGTTGACAGAAGCATATCTATTGAACGATGTTCCGTCTAAATCTGTGCCTAAAACACCGTTCGAGATATGGAATGGTAAAAAGCCGTATCTTAAACGTATTAAGATATGGGGTTGTCCGGCCTATGTAAAAGTACAAAATCCGGACAAACTGCAGGCACATTCAGTTCTATGTAAATTTGTGGGATATCCTAAGAACTCCACAGGATATCTGTTCTACCACACCGAGGAACAGAAGGTGTTTGTATCTCGCCACGCCACCTTTTTAGAGTGGCAATTTCTTGCAAAAGAAACAAGTGGGAGTTCGGTAGAACTGGAAGAAATTCAGCGACCACAAAATGAAACTGAAGATTTGACAGAACCTCAGAATTCAATAACCCCAGACGAACCTCAGCCACTCCGCAGATCTGGTAGGATTTCTCATCCGCCCGAGAGATACTACGGTTTTCTCATAGACGGGGATCGAGAGGATTGCATCTTGGAAGAAGATGACCCTACCAGTTTCAGGCAGGCCATTATCAGTAGGGACTCTGATAAGTGGCAGGAAGCAATGCAATCCGAAATGGAGTCCATGTACGCCAATAAAGTGTGGACCTTGGATATTGCTCCACCTGGGGTAAAACCCGTTGGATGCAAATGGATCTACAAAAGGAAACTTGGTGTAGATGGGTAGGTGAAAACCTATAAGGCTAGATTCGTTGCAAAAGGTTTTCGTCAAAGACCTGGTTTGGACTATGACGAAACTTTTTCTCCGGTGGCTATGCTCAAATCCATTCGGATCCTACTTGCCGTTGCTGCCTTCCATGACTATGAAATCTGGCAGATGGATGTTAAAACGGCTTTCCTAAACGGTTGTTTGGAAGAGTGCATTTACATGGATCAGCCAGAAGGTTTCGTAGACAGTGGGAGCAGCAGGAAGGTGTGCAAGTTGCTTAAATCCATTTATAGATTAAAACAGGCATCGCGGAGCTGGAACATCTGTTTTGATGAGGCAATCAAGGAATTTGATTTCATCAAGAACGAAGATGAACCTTGTGTCTATAAGAAGATTGTAGGACGAACAGTCGTGTTCCTAGTCTTGTACGTGGACGACATTCTTTTGATAGGAAATGACATTCCTATGCTACAATCGGTCAAGCTATTTTTGTCACAAAGGTTCTCCATGAAGGACCTGGGTGATGCCTCGTACATTCTGGGGATCAAGATCTATAGAGATAGATCCAAGAAACTACTGGGACTTTCGCAGTCCAGGTACATAGAGACCGTACTAAAGAGATTTAGTATGGAGGATTCCAAGCGCGGTAACATACCCGCATTGCACGGAATTACCCTCTCCAAGAAGATGTCTCCTAAGACTGACGAGGAGAGGGTTCGCATGAGCACTATACCCTACGCTTCGGCGGTAGGATCTATAATGTATGCGATGCTATGTACAAGACCAGATGTAGCTTACGCACTAAGCACGGTAAGCCGGTATCAGTTAGACCCAGGTGAGGACCACTGGACAGCAGTGAAGAACATTCTCAAGTACCTGAGAAGGACTAAGGAGATGTTCCTGGTTTACGGTAATGGAGACCTCAGGGTCGAGTCCTTTACCGATTCAAGCTTCCAGAGTAACAAAGATGACAGCAAGTCTGTCTCGGGTTTTGTGTTTACCCTCAACGGAGGGGCGGTATGTTGGAGGAGTTCCAAACAGGATACCGTCGCAGACTCGACGATGGAGGCTGAATACATTGCTGCAAGCGATGCCGCAAAAGAGGCGGTCTGGATGAAGAAGTTCATTAGTGAACTTCAGGTGGTTCCGTCCATCGTTGACCCAATACCTTTGTATTGCGATAACAATGGGACTATAGCTTTAGCGAAGGAACCAAGGTCCCATCAGAAATCCAGGCACATCTTAAGGCGGTATCACCTGATCAGGGAGATCATTGATCGCCAGGAGATCGAGGTGCGGAGAGTGGACACAAAAGACAACACGGCGGATCCATTCACGAAGGCCTTACCCCAGACTCAGTTCGAGCGTCTGATCGAGATGATAGGTCTTCGATACGCCAGTACATGGCCTTAGTGCAAGTGCGAGATTGTTAGTGTATATGCCCTAGAGGCCATTACTGTATCATACTAGTTTGTATATTACTTGATGGAAGCTTGGGATATTCACAGTTGTATAGGCAATCTTGCTCAATATAGTAATATGCTACTTGGTTTGTCTCTGCTTTAATGTGTACATGTGTGTTTCTTTATTGTATCACATATGCGCATTAGTAGAGCCCTTAGGATCTTTGCTTGATTACCGGCGTTGTGATGGCGATCACACTCGTGGGGGCTGGGTAATCCACAAGCACATCCTTATACACGTCCCTAGTCGTGGGATTATCGAGACAGGACATCGATACTCCGGAGTAGACTAGCGTATGCGCTTCTCATCCCAGCACGGGAGACGGTCTGTCCCACAGCCGTCAGTATGTCGTACTTGAGATAGTATGCGGGTGCTCGTTAGGTTACGAGTACACTGGACAGGACTCGTCGGGAACTGATGGTTGGTATTATACCTATCGTCAGTTATCAGTTCCCAGGTGACATGAGTACAGCTTAGTCCACTGACTTGACACTGTCACTTCGCCTCGAGTGTGTTCCCACTGTTCTTTGATTACTACCCTACCACGGCTCTACTGAGTCGTGCAAACAGGTAGTAGTTGGGTGCAGTCCCGAAGCACTTGGAGGCAGTGACGGTTAGACAGGATTCGTCTCTCCCGGTATTAGGGGTTGACATCGCGCTGTGTCTAGGAGAGCCATTACACGAGTAGTCCCTGGCCAGGGCAAGCGAGATATACTGGTAGGTTTCCAGTGTTATCTCAGGGTGTTCTGGGCTTCACTCCGACACGACTTGTACCGCTATTAGGGGACTGACGTTTACCGCCCCTCTAGGCCCGCCATGCGATGTATCAGACGAACAGACTGGACTGTACGGAGATTGTCACATACAGGCTCAGTAGGAGTTCGGATGGGTATACCTCATCGGCCTTCTTATCGACATCTACCTGGGGACCGTTACGTACAGCTAGTGCCGCTTGCGGTCTGTGGTTAAACCCACTGCCAGCGTAGTGTCGAGTCTTTAGAGTCCCACACAGAGAGTTTCCCTGCACTGAGCGAAACGTGTAGAGGCCGTATGGTTTTACGGCAGGGCTGCGATCACTTACGTACACTTGTGTGCGTGTAGTGTTCGGGCAGGCAATACTAGTGGGCTTTGGTTTAAGCCAGATCCTAGTATTGCACAGATGGATTTGATTTGTCTTCTGTGCATTCGCATTCTACGGAATGCGGATGCGGGTGTGTATGCACAGTTTTGAGGAGCGATGAAGGTGGAGGTGCCCCATTAGGGTTTTGGCAGTTGGTTCGGCCAAAACCGTAATATGGCACACTCATTAGGGTTTTGACAGTTCGTTTGGTCAAAACCGTTATGAGCCGGAGACATTGTTTACTAATCCTTTTAGTGATAGATTTGTGATGGCTAATTGCATTGACCATTTGACCACTTGGATCTCTCTTGACTTTGTTGACCCGTTGACCGTGTTGACCATTGACCTTCAAGAGAGATCCACACTCTTCTTTCATTTTCTTTTTATTTCTTGTGTTATGATAATAGTCAATTCAATGTGCCATCAACTTCTATCATGATAGGATTAGTAATGATGATTTTGTGTATTATTGGAACCATGGTTCATTTCTTTTAGTTTAATCTTTTCATTATTCTCTTCTCATTCTCTCTCTTGAAGGGAGAAGAAAAAGAAAAGCTCCATGGTTGCTAAGTTTCTCCTTCTTCTTCCTCCTCTTGATCTCATCTTTTGATCTCATGTGTTGAGAGAAAAAGATCCCACAAAGACAAACACATCCATACATCTCCTCTACACAACCTAGGGCTTCTAGATTAGCAATCTCTTTGCCCTAGTTATCTCGGCTCGAGGTGGAGCTCGGTGTACATCTCTCGGGTGGATCGTCTTCGACTCAAGGAGGCCGCGGAGGTGACCAAAGTCCGGATCAAGCCTCGGACCAAGCAAGGAGAAGAACAACAAGAAGAGAAGGAGTACAAGTTGAGGTATAACCCCTAACCGAGTAGATAAATCTCTAGTTAGGATACTAGTGTATTGTTTAGTAAAGATACGGCTTTTACGGTCCATGTTACCATGTTCAGAAATTTTTTTATTTTACCGTTTCCGCAACCCCGAAAGTACCGGGAGAGGTAACGTGGACCTAACAGAGGTAGGTACATTTGTGCTTGATGGAACTGACGAGGAGGAGGTGCAGTAGGTCCCAGAGGAGGTAGATCTAGGAGAGCAAGTCAAGGGGCAAGTGCCTGAATAGCTGGCCGCTGCGGAAAAGTGATGGCTGGTCTGGAGGCTAGATTCAGATTGAGTCTACGAGGACATGCAACAATGTCATGAGTGGATAAGCCGCAGACTAAGCACAGGCCGTTTGCTTGCCTGCAGTCCTTCGCTAGGTGTCCATTCCTCCTGCAGTAGGTGCAAAAGTCTGGACAGGGCTGGTTAAAAGTTACTCCCGGTCTCCTAAGTACAAACGGTGGTCTGGAAGAAGCTCCTCCTGCCATCTAAGTAGCAGGACGCTTCACACCGGCAGATTGAGTTCTGCCCTTCATCTTCACTACTGTCTCATATCGACGGGAAGCCTTCAGAGCTAAATCATGGGTTGGGAAATCCCCTATAGCTAGAGAAGCTTGGATCTCCTGGTCCAATCCCTGCTGAAATCGTTGTGCTCTGATCTCAGTAGTCGGTATGAGATGGGCCGCGAACCTGTTACGGTCTTGTGTTAGCAGTGTAGTATATGTTATAAGGAAATTGAATATTGAGACATATCTTACCTGCTGAGTATGGTAAACTCGGCATCATACTCATCCACAGATTTGGTCCACATCGAATCTTGTTGTGGGTGGATGAATTGCTGCTCCATGTCAAAACGGGCAATCTCGGGAAAATATTTCGCGTCGAACATCTCGAGAAAAGTTCTCCATTTAATTGGCTGGGTAAGACGGCTTTCTTCTGCCTTCCACCATACTCCGGCGTTGTCAGTGAGTTGCAGCTTCATAACTCTTACCCAAGTGATCTCTGGCACTTATGATGCTGCCAGGTCGTCTTCGATTGATTGAGCCCATTTCTCTGCTTCCAAAGGGATCTCTTTCCCAGAGAATTGTTTAGGGTGCAATGCCCGGAATTGTTTCACATCGGGTGCCTCAGCTTCTGGATGGTGCAATAGTATAGCAGTTTGCTGCTGCTGTCCCTCCAAGAGGCTATTGATTGCCACAAGCAAAACCTTATGCTCGTTGATTGGAACTGCTACGGTAGGTGTAAGTGGTAGAGGTGGTGGTGGGGTGTTGCCGTTGACTTTCGTGCTCGTATTGTTAGGAGAATCGATAACCTTTGATAGAAAAATAGGGTTAGGATAGATTCAAGAAATTTATTTGAAAAGTCATATTTGCCACAAGATATTGTTTTCAAGCAAATCGTGCTATGTCAAAATATGTGTATGTGAGAGGTAGGTCATTACCTCATGAGGTTTTCTAAAGGTATGCTAAGATAAAAACTTAAAAGATGTCATATGTAAAGTTTGTGGTATTTAAACGAAAAATCCAAATAAAAGTTATATAACATGATATTTTAATATGAAACTTGTTCTCGATACTTGTTTCATGTTTACTAAGTAAGATATAATGAGGTGGATGATTGGTTATTAAGAAAGATTGTGATTTTAACAAGTTTAGAAATGGATGTCGGAATAACTCCACTTCCGACGAGTTTTGAAAAGAAAACTTTTTAAATTAGGAGAAGAGGAGAAAATAGGGGTCTTACTAGCTTAGAGAAGAGAGAGGAGGTTTAGGAAAAGGTTGGTGGTTTCGTGGAGTCGCGGGGTCGCCGGAATCGTCTTGAATCTTCGCTGGAACTTGTCCTAGTGCTAACTCCACTTATACTCTTCTTTGACTTGGAAAATTTTGAGGATTTTTGAGAATAGATTTTAGAATGAGGAGGGCTAGGTTATGATGTTGTATTTATAGGATGGAATTAGGGTTTAGGGATTGAAGAGAGAATTAAAAATGCATTAAAAATTGAATTAAAGAGTGAATTTACACTCTCTAGATAAATGCAGGAAATTCAAACAGAACAGGGGTTAAGAGGGTAGGCCAAGGGTCTTGTGGGAAGAGAATGGGGGTGATTCCCTACGGATGGGACCATCGGCGCCAGGCTAAACCCCGATCTCGCCGTTTGAATTAAGGCTTTGGGTGCTAGGATTTGTGCCACGTGTCCTAGTCTGTGTTAATACCATTTTACACATGTTTATTTTATCCGACTTTTCATTTTTACGTGTATTGCACGTGTAAACCTTTGGAGTACCAAAAATTTTAAAATAAAAATTGGTAAAATTATATGTGGCTAATGGGATTCAAACAAAGGGCTACGTCACAGCAGTGCAAGTTTTACCAATGAGCTACAAGTGCTTTCTTGTTGTTCTTAAACAATTTAAATTTATAACTTGTGCTCAGGCTTACAACTCTATTCTGTACATTAACTTGAAAATTTTCGTACAGTAAAATTTGAGTTGTTACATCTATATCTCACTCTACTATCATAAAGACGTGCGATAACCTGCACCATCCGTAGATAAGTTCCCCTAAAAGGGTTATAGATACGCAATTGCAAAGGATTTAAAAAATAGCGATAAAACATTTTATAAAAGTGATTGTATTTTAATGTAAATTGTTTCTTTTAAATAAAACTTAACCAAAATATCGTGCTATGAAATAATGGTGTTGTGAGTGGGGTAGGTCGTTACCCCGTGAAATTTCTAGAGTTATATATTTCTAGGTATCGATATATATGTTACTTTTAAAGTTCATGGTATTTATATAAAAAGTGTCTGATATGTATGTTTATTTCGCATTAAATTGTGAGCACATTAAAAGTAAATAAGATGAATAATTTTTCAAGTGGTGTTAGAAGTATTTGTGTGAATTAGATTAGCCTGTCAAATATGATTAAAATGTTTAAAGGAAATGATTTTAATTGTTAACTCCATTTTGTCAGTTTTTGTTTTAAATAATAGTGGGGAGAAATCAAATTGAGAGGGGAGGATGAGGAGGGACTTACTCGACAACCACTCGTACTCGTACGAATGATGGAATGGAGAGAAGTAGCCTTGGTTTGAAGACCGAGAACAACAGCACACGGAAAGATATTCTGGTTGATTACAAGAAAGATAGGTTTCGATGCGTGGTTGTTACTGATTCTACGACGGTGATGTTGGATGGCGGCGACGTCGTTGGTAATGATGATGATCAGTTAGAGGATACTTGGCCAAGGTACGTTGTTGATTGAGATGAGATTTTGCGTGCGTGCGCTTTTAAAAGATGAATCAAAGAATATTTAACCGCAATCAAGAACGGCGTCGCTTGGTAGCTAGCCGGTGAGTACGGGTCGGTCCACAGGGATTTTGTGTATTTTCTATTTGTTCTAACTAGTTAATTCCAATTGGGGTTGGAATGATTATCTCTAAAAACTGAAATGAGTTGATTAGGATTAAAATCTTGCTAGGGTTAGGTTTAGATTAAGTTTGGAAATTTAATATTTCTCACCGCTTTCAATGCCCTAATTAAGATCTATTTAGGTGTTATGGTAATAATTAATAAAGGGGATTAGCACGATCGGGAAGAAACTATGTTTCTTCCTCTAGGTCCTTGTCCGTCCTTTCTTAATTCTTACCCTAAGCTCCATGGAAAACATACACAACCGGTCTTTTAAACTACGGTATCACCGCTACCTCGTGGGATAGGGTGCCGTAGTGAGCGGTGTGTGTATGTATGCATGGATTCCTATAAAAAATATGCGATGGGCAAGAAAGGGGTGAGAGATTTTCATCTCTCAAACCTTTCCTATTCCTAACCCTAACAAGTGAGGAACTACTCACTCATTAGGGAATTGATAATAAAAGACCTTTTTTATGATTTTTAAAAAAAGACTAATTATCTAAACTATGACAGATAAATAAAATCTAATTAGGGCAGATAAATAAAAGTTATACTAGGGCAGAAAGGAAAATTAAACTAAGGCAAGAAAAGAAAACTTACTTTCTACTTTTTATTTGATGCACTTTTCAAACATTACAGGAATTGAAATTCTGAATTTTGATAAATAAAATGAGGCACAGGAAGAGGCATGCTCCAAAAAGAGCTGTAGGGTTCCTATTTATAGATTATAGAAACCCTAGGGTTACATCTGATCCCTATCTGCATTTACAAAACTACCCTAAAAAGCCTAGTCAACGCACCGCCACCCACCGACAGAAATTGCACCGACACGTGCTCATCATGGCCGCGGAACCGTGGCCATATGCCCTGTTTGGCCGCGGATCGGCGGCCATATGGTGGGGTCTTTGGTTCATTTTCCCAGGTTTTTTTTGTTGCATTGTTATTCTGGTTTCTTTACTTGGTTTCTCAGAATGTCTTCTATTTTCTTCCAGATTTCCACAGTGTAGAATGTTGTGGACTTTTACCGCTTGCTTCGTGTTGAAGTCTTGAATCTTACACTGCCTTTGTCCTTTGTGAAATTGTTCATTGATCTTCGTTTGTCCCTCAAACTGTAAGCATGATCAAGATTTTTCTATTTGTTGGTCGTAGTCTCACTTTTGTATCGTCTTTTCATCATTTTCACTGTTTTGTTCCGAGAACCTGTAACCTGCAACTATATAGCAGACGTGGATCAAAAACACCTGTTTATTTGTAAAATGAATAAGAATGGGGAATATAATAATGAAATTTTTTTATATGAACAAATACCCCCAAACTTATCTTTTGCTCGTCTTCGAGCAAAACTAGTTTTATTCTCGAAAAAAGACCTAACCTCACTTTCGTAGGGAAACGCGATTGCACTGAGCTCGTGCAACAAGCCGTTAAACCTCTAGGTGTCCCCAGTAGGAGGAGTGTTGTCTCCTGAGGGTTTTCAGCGGATACTACCCACAAAATCCTATTAATTCGGCCTATTGACTTTTTATTCTCCAATTCGGTTTTCTAACAAGAAATTCTATTATTTTCAACTCAGAAATTATCAACCCATATTTTTCACGCTTTCTTATCATTTAACTTAAGATTGTATATGTTTTGTAAATTTATTTAGTTTTTAGCATCTATTGAGTTTTCCTTCTAAGGTTCCATCTCAATTTAGGAATTTTTATCATCTCTACTAAAAATATAAGTCCTATTTTTCATTCATATCTCTCATCCAAACCCCAATCATATACCCTTACGTGTGTGTATGTATCACCCCTACACTTGGAAATTCAATTCAAGCTTTTATACTCTTGTCCATTATCCAAAGTACTTTTAGTTGGTGAATTTTTAGATGAAATCGCTCACACATTCTTCATGCGACCGTTAATACTTCTTGAGATACTAACGACCGATTACAAAATGTGTTTGCATATTAAGGCATAATTCCTAGTCTTGTAATACCTAAGGCTTTTAGCAGTGACTCCCAAACCAGTTGGTCTAAGGCACTAGGTGATAAAGCACCCTTGCTAAATATTTTTTCTATTTATACAGCCTTAAGTAATTACAAAATCCAGTGTTCATTTTTTTTTATCTCTTTATTCACACTTGTATTTTTATTTTATTTCCCTTCATACTAAGGACTTTAGAAAAGAGCATTTCAAGGCCTCTTCTACTATTCCAAGTTTCAAGGTTCGTGTTTGTGCAATTTGTAGGGTGTATATTTTTAGAATTTAGATTTAAGCTTAGGGATTATTTTTCAGACTTATACTTTAATAAAAATATCAATACTTTTCTCTTATTTTGACTTAGCCCAAGAAGTGAATTCAAAATTTGCCTATTTCTAAGTAAAATGCAAAAACATATATTTTCTCCCGTTAAATTTTAAGAAATGTTATTTTTAGGGTTTTTAATTTACTAAGTCTAGGATCTAGTTTTTCCTAACTAGTTAACCTTCTTGTTAAACTCAAGTTAATTATGGGCAAAATTGAAATTTTCAATTTTTATAATTTTTAAATTTTTTCAATTTTTATGGGTTTTAAAATAAATATGCAAATGCAAAAATATACATATGAATGCGAAGGAAGAAAGCTTACCGAGCACACCCCCAAACTTAAACTTGACAGTGTCCTCACTGTCATGCCACACCAAGAGGGTCAAAATTGTCGGCACTCCCATGTTTATTTATTTATTTTTTAATATTTTTTTTATTGTTGAAAGAAAAACAAAATATATATACAAAAAGGTCCCCCCCAACTTAAGTGAGACAGTGTTTCCAATGTTTAAGCGTTAAAATTTAGAGTTAGGGAGGAGAAAAACACAGTATCAAGCTATATAAGGCCTTACACAGGCCAAAGGTTAGCACCAACCATTCAAAAATAATATCGTTATAATGGTGTGGTTGGTGAAAGAATGGAGTGTAGAGAAAATAAATGAGAAACACACGAGACCGTATGGGAAGAAAGGTGAAATATGGTATCGGTATATTAGAAGAAGAATGGCGGAAGAGAGAAAGAACTGTAGTACGAACCTGAGGGTGTAAATCGAGTAAATAAATTAGCGTAAATTGTGATAACCGATGTGTTAAAAGCGATTGTGCTAATTTATCAACCCGTCGAGAAATGGGGTCAAATCTCTCAAGATTCGCGAGAAAACATGGGTACGTTGAACTTGGTAAACCAGACATTGAAAATGGAAGCGTGAAGGATTCTTGTGCGGTCGAAACGATGGAAAGGACGAAGGGGAGTGATTTAGGAAGGGTCTCATTCTCACCTAAGTAAGCATATGTAAGGTGAGACGGCAACAGTTTGAGTTCGAGTTTCAAAGGTGAAACAATTGAAGGTGAAATTGGTGAAACTATCTCGAACTCGAAAGATTCCATCAATGGTTCGAAATGACTGTAAGCAACCGAGTCTGATGGTTCAACTAACTCATCTGAAAATTCAAAGGACTCAAACTCGGGCGGAGAGTCTTCAAAATCGTCCGAAAAAGTGAAACACTCGTAATCGTTATCGGTTGTGAGAACTGTGTCAGATTCAAGGAGGAACGCACTAGTGGCGTCAAAACTGCTGTGATCGAACAGAAATTTTTCAAGCTCACAGTCCTCCTGCGTGATCTCTTACGTGGTCGGAATGATGGAAAGGATGAAGGGGGTGATTTAGGAAGTATAACAGTTAAAGGTTCAGAAGGATGAATTGGAAAATCCGCCTCATCAAACAAAACTGGTTCATCCTCAATACTATCCTCAATACTATCCTCATAATTCTCCTCAAAAGTTATCCCATCCATGCAATTATCATCAAAATCAAGACGCATATGAAGTTCGGGAGAAATATTTAATGATTCAGGATGATGAATTGGAGAGAAAAATTCAGTCAAATCTGCGGGTTCATCATCCAAAATATTCCCTGCGTCAATATCCTCAATCAAGTGAAAATCAATTTTTTTGGACACCTCATCAAAAGCATGGATATTTATCAATTCAGGTTCTAGATTGGAGGTGTAGAGGTCGAAAGGATTGGTGATGGTTTCACTCGAAAGAGACCCTTCACAATCTGACAAATCAAGCACTACAAAGTCACACAACTCATTAAACGTTTTATTTTCAACTGGTGAATCATTTGGGACACTTGATAGACATTCAAAACCGGAGTTGTGGAATTAAATTGGTGATGGGTAGGTTTGATTTGGAAGGGTGCACAGCTCACTCTCTCCACTCAAATTCTCAATCTGTCCAACCGCCTCATCATACATTGGAATTTCTGGAGCTAGTTGGAAATTAGCTACCGGGTCACTAGGTTGCATAAGGGCGGCAATGGACGCATCCAAATTCCTTATCTGTTAGTTTGTCGCTACAATATAAGCTTCCAACGACTGTTCCAGACTAGACATGGGCTATGAAGGGGTTTCAGTAAAAGATTCAAAATTGTTTGGATTCTAGAAACTCCCAAATGGCTGTGTAGAAGCAATGTCTAGGGAAGGTTGGAAAGTCGGGTAGGACTGGTAGGAATTGAATGGTTGGACATGAGTAGGATAAACATTTGGATAAAAAGGTGAGTGGACTTGTTGATCCCAAGAACTGGAAGTGTTGAAAGGAGTGAAAGATCGGTTACGAGCTTGTTCAATATGTTCAGCAATAGACATGGGTTTCGGAGTTACAACAGGACTCGAAAAAGAAGTATCAACGTAAGAAGGTGGTGAAGGTTGAAATGGTTGATACAAAGTGGATTGCGGAGTCGAACTGTTTCTCCTAGACGCTTCTATTCGATCTTTCAAAGAAATTTTGGGCATGGAGGGGTCGTCCGTAATTCGACCAAAACAATGCGCGTAGAAAGCAATGTTTGGATGAGGGTACCAAAGTTCGGTAAGAGTTTTGTGAGGTGGGGTACCCATGATGTAAGAAAGGAGAAGAAAAAGAATGTGATGATTTTATTTATTTTTTAATTTTTTTTTTTTAAATTTTTTTTTAAGAAATTGTTTATTTGGAGTTTTGAAATTTTCGAAAGTGTTTTTTATCTTTTTTTAGAAAGAGTTTTGCAAAAAAAAATTGTACGGACTACTACACACTTTCAAACAGTCACAATATAAGCATGCACAATCAAGCCTAGAGTTAGGGTCTCCTAAGTCAACTAGACTGCTCCTAACTGTTCCAAAGGGCAAGTTGTGAGATTCTCAAATCGCCTCTTCACCGCCAATTGTGGACAGGTAAGCATAAGTAAAGAAAGGAAGGATCCGCTCACGAATCATCGTGAGACGGGCCTTTTAAAATTACCTTTCCTACTTGTCTAGCCTAGGCACCACAAAGTCTGGTTTAGATAAACGACCGATGCCTACAACTTTTCCTTTGTCCTATTGAGCGCGACAGTCCTTATTGGCCGAGTTTAATATTTTTATATAAACTCGAAGGTTGATGCAAATGTTTTTCTGTGATTTTTGGGGTCCTAGGAAGGGTAATGAAATCCCCACCCAATCTGGATTGGTGTTAAAGCCCCTTAAAAGTCCGTTTTAAATATGCAAAGCAATTAACACACTAAAAATCTAAAACACTTTCAAATTTTTTTTATTATTTTGCAGTGCAAAGAATCCTGCACAAAAACAATTTATTGGAGAGGTAGAAGAATTTTGCGCGAAGAACCATGCAGGAAAATTTTCAGTTGAGATCAGGAGGTTACAGAGGAGATAAAAAATACTCACAGAGGGATTTGAGGTGATGACGTTAGCGGTTGACCGCGGTTAACTGCATATATCCCCGTGGTTCCGCGGTGGTTCTGTTAGTTTGGATCTCCAAAAATTTTCTGTTTGTTGTTTGGATTCTCCCATGTTTGTTCAGATTTTCTGTTTCTTGATTTGTTTACTGGGATTTTCCAGATCTGAATCTGTCCGTCTTCTTTTCCTGCACAATTCACACAATACCTCTCAAGAAGAACAAGTTGAATTTTTTTAAATTTTATATATTTCAGTTTTTATGATTTTTATTTTTTTAATTAACCCGAAATTACAAAAAGAAAATAACTACGCCATCCCCGGCAACGGCGCCATTTGATTGAGATAAGATTTTGCGTGCGTGTGCTTTTAAAAAATGAATCAAAGAATATTTAACCGCAATCAAGAACGGCGTCGCTTGGTAGCTAGCCGGTGAGTACGGGTCGGTCCACAGGGATTTTGTGTATTTTATATTTGTTCAAACAAGTTAATTCCAATTGGGGTTGGAATGATTATCTCTAAAAACTGAAATGAGTTGATTAGGATTAAAATCTTGTTAGGGTTAGGTTTAGGTTAAGTTTGGAAATTTAATATTTCTCACCGCTTTCAATGCCCTAATTAAGATCTATTTAGGTGTTATGGTAATAATTAATAAAGGGGATTAGCACGATCGGGAAGAAACTATGTTTCTTCCTCTAGGTCCTTGTCCGTCCTTTCTTAATTCTTACCCTAAACTCCATGGAAAACATACACAACCGGTCTTTTAAACTACGGTATCACCGCTACCTCGTAGGATAGGGTGCTGTAGTGAGCGGTGTGTGTATGTATGCATGGAGTCCTATAAAAAATATGCGATGGGCAAGAAAGGGGTGAGAGATTTTCATCTCTCAAACCTTTCCTATTCCTAACCCTAACAAGTGAGGAACTACTCACTCATTAGGGAATTGATAATAAAAGACATTTTTTATGATTATTTTTAAAAGACTAATTATCTAAACTACGACAGATAAATAAAATCTAACTAGGGAAGATAAATAAAAGTCATACTAGGGCAGAAAGGAAAATTAAACTAAGGTAAGAAAAGAAAACTTACTTTCTACTTTTTATTTGATGCACTTTTCAAACATTACAGGAATTGAAATTCTGAATTTTGATAAATAAAATGAGGCACAGGAAGAAGCATGCTCCAAAAAGAGCTGTAAGGTTCCTATTTATAGATTATAGAAACTCTAGGGTTACATCTGATCCCTATCTTCATTTATAAAACTACCCTAAGAAGCCTAGTCAACGCACCGCCACCCACCGACAAAAATTTTATCGACACGTGCTCATCATGGCCGCAGAACGGCGGCCATATGCCCTGTTTGGCCGTGGATCCGCGGTCATATGGTGGGGTCTTTGGTTCATTTTCCAAGGTTTTCTTCTTGTTGCATTGTTATTCTGGTTTCTTTACTTGGTTTCTCAGAATATCTTCTATTTTCTTCCAGATTTCCACAGTGTAGAATGTTGTGGACTTTTACCGCTTGCTTCATGTTGAAGTCTTGAATCTTGCACTGCCTTTGTCCTTTGTGAAATTGTTCATTGATCTTCTTTTGTCCCTCAAACTGTAAGCATGATCAAGATTCTTCTATTTGTTGGTCGTAGTCTCACTTTTGTATCGTCTTTTCATCATTTTCACTGTTTTGTTCCGAAAACCTGTAACCTGCAATTATGTAGCAGACGTGAATCAAAAGCACCTGTTTATTTGTAAAATGAATAAGAATGGGGAATATAATAATGCAAAATTATGATATGAACAATTGTCGTCATGGAGCTTTGATGTCTACGGCGATGGTTCAACTACGACTTGAGAGGAAAATAGTTTTAAGAGAGATTTTTAAGGTGAAATTTTTGTTTAATTCAGAGGGAGAGAGATTAGAATAGACTAGAGTATTTATAGGAGAAAGTATGGGGGTAGGGTGAATTAAAATGAGAAATTAAAATGATATAAAAAGTATTAATAGGGTATATGAAAGGTTGAGAACTCTCTGTTTAATTTAAGAAAAATCAAAAAGGAAAATGGAGGAGTAGGGAGATATAGGGATTCACGGGCAAAAACTGGAAGGATTTGGGGCTATTTCACCCGCTAGTAGCGTTTTTTGGGCAAAAACCAGCTGTCAAAAATGAGGCAATTGCCCCGTGGTTCGTGCAGTGCCTTCATTTGAGTATTTATGCCTTGTTTTTATTGTTTGATTTATTTGCAGCTCTTCGTTTCCCCGTGTAATGCACATGCAACTCTTGAGCTTCCGAAAAATTAAAAAAAATATTAAAAATAATTGGAACTGATTGGATTCGAACTTACAGGCTTTGGAACAGTAGAGGAAAGGTTTAACCAGTAAGCTATAAGGAGTTTCTTGTAGATAAGTTATCAAAAATATCTTATAGCTCGAAATCAGGACAGAAATACATTCTTTTATTAACATTGGATCAATAAAAGTGTATAGGAATTTTTAGGGTCGTTATAGGTAGTCAAGCAAACATCATATGGGCTTTATCATTATGTATTAGCGTCATATAATAGTAAGTAAAACGTATCAACATGAATGATAAAGACAAACCATATAGCTTAATATCATCTCGAGCAAGACTGTTCTACCTGTATAGGTTCTCCCTCAATTACAATAATTGTCTGCCTACAATTACAATAATTTCCTTGAAGGCACTATATCTAATAGGGATGCCGATCAGTGGGGTCATAATCTGCCCAAAGAAGATCAGCTGAGCTATGGTGGTCTTGGAGTTGTTGCGGAATGCCATTGAAGAATACATAAGGGAGAAAGCTCCAGCTTTAGTCTTCCTCAGAATCCAAGAGCAACCATAAACATAACATATCACGATTTTATTCTCGAAACATGACACACAAAATATGGAGTGGAAAGAGAAAAAGGTCCCACCGGGCATGCCAGAATCTGTTCCTTGCCGGAAACCGGACTGAGGAGCACGGAGCGCGTCTAGCCTAAATCTGGGAGCAGATGGATAGGTTTGATCGATCCGCTTCTCCGAAAATACCAAATTGATTTATGGCACCGTATATCGGAGATTTGGATAGATGCGCCCAATATAAATGACTTCGATTCCTCTCACGGATGAGAGGTTTATTGATTGTGGGGACGTTTTTTCCTGCAGGCACAAGCCCCTGCAATTAATTACGTTATCGCAAAGATAACAACTCTTTGCACTCCAAGTCTATTCTTTTATGTGTCGTGTTTTAGTTTATTTTGGGTTACCCTTGGATTGTATACGAAGACTAATTTATATCTTCGTCCATAAGACGCGGATTAGTCCAAATCCGTACATATTAGATTTGGGAGTTTTAGGTCCATGTTGGTATCTTAGTTCACTAACGGGAATGAACTTAGGCCGCATTTCTCATTTCGATGAGGTCCATCAGTTTAGAGGGATACTTATTTTTTATGTAAGAATCGTTAGTCTTATTTTAGATTAAGATCAATTTAGATACTTTTGAGCAACTTTTCTTAAAAGATTGTTTGATCATAAGAAGTTTTAAACTTCAGTATTTAGTCTATTTTGACTAAATATGGGTTTGTTTAGCGCATAGTCTAGTGCATGGCTTAAGCGGCTCAATGCTTAATCGCGTGAGTATCACTTAGCTCCATTCACGTATCTGCCATGTGATGCAGCCGATTAGAGCCTTGGAGCTCGTCCACGTGTCATTCACATATGGCGCTAACAATCAGGGCTTCGGTGCTCGCCTAAGTGCCTTTCACGTGTGGCTCACCATATTGAACCTGGCGCTGGCCCACGTGCCTTTCACATGTATCACAACCAAGGTTTTGAGATTCTAAGCTCTTTCTTAGAAATATTTAATCTTCCAGAGAGATGATCTTTTCTTTGATCGTCAAGCTCATATTCTTTTCATGAAAAGGCAAGTCCTTGAACCCTAATTAAGATCTTGTTCTTTTAAGATCTGTAAAATCCGAGTTCTTTAGGCAAACATGTTCTATATGAACTATGTTCCTTAAAATAAAAATAACTCCATCCTTTTCTTATTTCAATGGTGAAAATGCTCGAGTTTTACTCTAGATCTTAGATTTTGATATTAAAATCCCTTCAGGAGAATATAATTTTTCGTTCTTGGTGCGATTTGTCTCATAGATCTTTGATCCAGAGAAAGAACAGACGCTCTTTATGAGGACCAAGCCTCTTTTTTTTAATAGAGGGAATAGGTAAAAGGAAGAATTTTCTCCATTATTTATCTAGGGTTTTGAAAAAGAAGATGATTTCTTCACAGAGATTTATATTCTCGGTTACAACTTTCTAGAGGGGTTGCTCTATATGAGATTTGATCTCTCCTAATTCTATTTATAAGAGAAGAGAATTGTTTAATTAGTTGAGAGAATATCTTATTTAAGAGATCTCGATTGATTTCATAATCAAGCAATGATGTTTTAAACACCGTTGAATTTTTGATCCAAGAGTCCTCTATTTTACAGAAAAAATCTTTCTTTTTTTTTTTGAAAGATTACGAAAATATTTTCCCATATAGAACTTAGTTTCTATCTGAAGTAAACACTTCAAAGGAAATAGCATTGGTGCCACGAGCTTTGCATATGTGGCTTTGCCCAAGGAATTGGCATTGGCACCACGTGTTTTGCACATAGGCGCTGCCAATGGGAATAATATCAGCGCTAAGTGCTTTACACGTGTGCGCTGCCCACGACTAATTCACCAAAAGTGGCTTCGACTCGGCTTTTAAGCGCCACTATTTGGACAGGAACATCAGAGATGTAGTTTTTCAGAGTCGGTTGCATTCTTGAGTGATTCCATATTCTTAGATATGCACTGTCAGTTAAGACATCTATCATTACAGAACCTAAAGAAGTTACATCCAGAAATTTCTTCGACTACCGAGTTATTTTGTGAGTCTTATCAGTTAAGTAAGCATCATCGTGTATCTTACTCTCTTCAAGTCAATAAGCGAGTTAGCACTCCATTTAGTTTAGTTCATTCCGATGTATGGGGACCATGTCCCGTTGAGCCGTTTTTTGGTGATCGATATTTTGTCATATTTGTTGATGATTTTTCCCATACAACTTGGTTATATTTAATAAAATCCCGTCTGAAGTTTTCTCCGTATTTCACAAATTTTGTGTTGAAAGCAAAACACAATTTTATATTTTTGTGAAAATACTTCATAGTGATAATGCGAAAGAATATCTTTCTTCTGAGTTTCAGAATTTTATGTCTGTATCTGGTATTTTTCATGAGTCCTCTTGTTCTTATACCCCCAACAGAACGATATTGCTGAGCGCAAAAATTTTCATCTACTAGATGTCGCCCGAACACTGCTCATTCATCAACAGGTTCCTCATCATTTCTGGGGGAATGCGGTTCTTACGGCCGTTTATCTCATTAATCGTATGCCCTCCTCTGTGTTAGATGGTTAAACGCCTTTTTCCATCCTATTCCTTAATGACCCTCTGCTTTTTATTTCTTCTTGAATTTTCGGTTGTGTGTGCTTTGTCCATGAACATAGACTTGGTCGAACTAAGTTGGATCCTTGATCCTTTCGGTGTGTCTTTTTAGGATACTCTGGCTCATAGACAAAGTATCGCTGTTATCATCCTACCTTTCATCATTGCTTTATCTGAGCAGATTTCACCTTTCTTGAGTCACAGTCTATCTTTCCCGTAAGTCTATCCCCAAATGACACCAGTGACATGGTATTTCTTGAATACCTTGAAATTCCACAGGACAAAACTATTCCCACTCAAGCATGAAACCTATCTTTGGAGACTACTACTGCTCCAACACCTAAGACGCCTTCATCGGACTAATATATTTCTCTAACCCTAGCTCCTATTATACCAACCCCTGAGCCTACTCCTAATCCGATTTATGAACCCACACCAGCTGCACCTTTTAACCTAGATGTTCCTATCATGATCCGTAAAGCACCTCATTCCACTACCAATCCACTTTATTGTTCTGTCCCCTATGCTCATTTGTCTTCTCTACACAGAGCTTTCATTTCATTTATGGATAAATATACCATTCCCACGAATGTATATGAGGCTCTTGCACATCCTGACTGGAAACAATCTATGATTGAAGAGATGGCTGCTATTCGGCAGAATGATACTTAGGATCTAATTCCGCTTCTACTTAGAAAGCGTGCCATTGGTTATCGATGGGTATTCTCTATCAAGCTCAACTCCGATAGTTCCCTCACTCGGTTAAAGTCTCGGTTAGCAACCAAAGGACATTCTCAGACCCATGGATAGGATTTTACTGATACCTTCTCCCCCGTTGCAAAGATGGCTTATGTACGCCTATTGGTTTCTTTGGCTGCTACCTGTCATTGGCCCCTGCATCAGCTTGAAATCAAGAATGCCTTCTTACATAGTATTCTTGAGGAGGAGGTTTACATGATGCAACCACCCGATTTTATTATTCAGGAGGAGTCATCGAAAGTCTTTCGATTGGAAAAATCTTTGTATGGACTCAAACAATCTCCAAGGGCCTGGTTTGAACAATTTTCAGAAAGTATTAGAGGTTTTGAGATGAAGAGAAGTAATGGTGATCACATAGTGTTCCATATACTTCAGCACGGCCGCCGAATCTATCACGCCCCGCTTTCCAGTGTACGGCGAAAGGGACGCGACGAGGTCCGCTACGTATATACTCAGAAGTAGATACGCTAAGCGTATCTAAGCAATATAAAATAAATACACAAGAGACAAGATATAAAAAGAACAACAACTTTTATTTATTAACATTCTTTGTACAATGCATGAAAGGAAATACAACTGAAATAAAAGATGCATAAACAGTGGCATAACAGGAAATGAAAAGTATAGAGAGGAAAAGTGTACAATGAAACTAAAGTGCAGGGTCTTCAGCAAACTGCTCCAAGTCTTCTTGCGATGGCTCGATCTCTGCCGGGTCCAAATCACCTGACGACATTTAAAGAAGAAAGAAACAGAATGTCGTCAGCGAACAGGTCGCTCGGTAAGTCCCAAAGGTAAGAGGAAAGTAGAATAGGCAGAATAAGAATGTATCTTTTAAAGTTGTATTATCTTGTAGTAATCTCGTATTAACGCTGTTATTTGTAGCTTGGTACAGAAGAATACCAGTGTATACGAGAGAAGTCTCTATATGCCAGAGACTAGAGGCACGTATAGTACAAGGAACCGTTTATGCCACAGTACAACAGCAACTGGATACATGTTAGGTGTATTAAGTCTTACAGTCTCGTGCCACTTTTAACACCTTCCATACCAATCTACCCCTTAAACCCCGCGATATCTTGTTTGTATTGTTATCTTGTAAATTATATTGGTTGTATGATTGATTGACTGACCGACCGAAACCATGATATTAGGAAACGGTTGTAACCGTAGAGTCATGTAAATGGAATACTGGGAATCATGTAAAAGGAATATATATCCATGGTTCGGTTCGGTCAAGTTGTATAAATTGATAATTGTATTCATGAATTCATGTGTTCATATTGAATTGGAATCTTGTAGATTATAGATTGACTTGAATCATATTCAAGTCAGATTAATCAGACTCAAACCTGAGTCAGACAATTAGAAATGTGAATCGAGATCTTATAATTGCCAGGGTCCTTAGGGTAATTTATAAAACTTGAGGGGGTTTTATGTAAAAATACTATTATATACTTTTCAAAATACGCCTCAAGTATTTATTGATCGTCTTTAGAGTTGTAATGAGGGTGGATTTTATGTTGTGACATTTCTAGTGAAAATATCCTAATTTTATAAATAAGGGTATTTATCTGTAATATTGATTATTTGAAGTTCTTGGTATTTTAGTGTAAAATTTATTCTTATAATTTTTAGGAAAAGATGGAAAATTTATATTATAATAAATTAGATATTTAAATGATAAATATACATATGTTTATACAAAAATAATTTTAATAAATATTTTATATTCCAAAAATCTCATTTTCTTAAGATGTCGTATTTTAAACCTTTCGAGACCGAATGCTCTTTGCGGAGGTCTGAATCTCGCACTACTAGCCCGAGGGTGCGCGATAAACCGCACGATCCCGAACGAGTTCCCCAAAAATGGGTTGTAGCGGCGCTTTGCAAAGATTGTAAAATACTAATCCTTTAGAAAACGTTTTTATAAAGTAAAAGGTATTTATTTGCAAAGTGTAATTTTCCGTATTTTAGATTCTAGGGTTTCCTAGGCCAACTAACCTATTTCTAAATGGTCTAAACGACAAGTCGTTAGAAACCTCAAATCGCCTCTTCACCACCAATTGTAGCCAGGTAAGTACAAATGAGGAAGGAGGGATCCGCTCACGAATCGTGAGACGGGCCTTTTAAAGTTACCTTTGCTCACTTGCCTAGCCTAGACACCACAAAGTCAGGTTTAGATAAACGATCGATGTCCACAACTTATCGTGTTTTCCTAATAAGAGGTATTTATTTAAAAGTGTATCAAAGCTAAAACTTCTAGAAATGATTTTATTAAGAATATAGTATTTAAATGAAAGTATTGTTTTATCGTATTATGAGTTTTTGATGATGTCGTTTAGGGTTGTATTTGCGTGTTTGTGGAGGTAGGTCATTATCTCGTACTCTACTTTAAATGTATAGCAAAGTTTAAGGGGTTAAATGTGAAATCGAAATATTGTGGTATTAAAGTGAAAATTACGATAAATTGGAAAGGCTATCATTTCATGTGAGAAAACTTGTTCACATTATTTGTTAAGTGTTTAATAGTCAACAATAAGATGTTTAAGCATGATTGAATTGGTGAGAAGTGAAATTTTATAGAAAACCGAATCGGAAATCGGATTTGTTCCGATTTCGTCGGGTTTTGTAGTTTCGTATTTTAGAGAATAAGAAAGGGGGATAGAATGGGACTTACGGGTTTTGATTAAACAAGGGAGTGAGGGGAGACTAGAGGGGTTGCCGAGGCGTTGCTTCGTCGCCGGTTGTTCCTAAAAACGTCACCGGAATTTCCGCCGGAATTTCGTCGGAGTTTCGCCGCGCACTTGTTTTCAAGGTACACAACTCTTGGAAAATTTTTGAGAGAGTGAGCTTAGGGTTTTGGGATGAGAGGGTAGAGGGTAGGGGGTGTATTTATAGGGTAGGCTAGGGTAGGGTAGGTGAAGAGTTTTTTAATAAAAAAAATTGTAAAAAATGTGGGGAAAACATTAAAAATCATAGTAATTAGGGTATATTAAATCCTCGGGAACCGATCCAAGTAAATGGTGTGTGCAGGGGAGTTGGGCAACTGAAAAGTCACAACTTTTCAGTTACTGACTCGGCCGAGTCAGGCCGAGTCGGGGTGCCGGGATGTGGGTGGTCGTCAGGTGAGAGCTCTGGTATTTTTAGTTTTCTGGGTTCAGTTCAAAGTTTCGGAGTTATGGTCTGTGGACTGTTGGGCTTCTAAGGAATTTAAAACAAAAACAATATAAAAATAATGTGGGGCAGGGGATTTGAACTCTGGTGGCTTGGTTCAGCAGTGTAAGGTATTACCAATGAGCTATAAGCTCCTTCTTGTAATTATTGTGGGAAAATAAATACTTAAAGTGGTAACATCAACATTAAATACCCCAAGTATACTTCAAATTTAAATCAATTTTATGTATACAAAAATTGGAGTTGTTACAATCTACCTTCCTTACAAAAATTTCGTCCTCGAAATTTACAATTTTTATTTAAGGACTAGTTTACAAAGAGGTGAGGATATCTTGCACGCATTTTATCTTCCCTTTCCCAAGTGGATTCTCCTGGGGTATCTTTCCTCCACATTACCCGCACCAAGTTAACTTCCTTGTTCCGAAGTGTCTTCACTTTCCTGTCCAAGATCTCCACAGGTTGTTGCTCACAAGACAAGTCGGGCTGTATAGTGAGCTCGGAATGATCAAGAATATGGCTGAGGTCACTCACATACTTTCTGAGTTGGGATATATGGAACACGTTATGCACTACTTCCAATGAGGGTGGAAGCGCTAAGCGGTATGTCACTTCACCGACTCGTTCGAGTATGTCGAACGGTCCAATGTATCTCGGACTCAATTTACCTCGTCTTCCAAATCGGATCACTCCGCGGTTCGGAGATATCTTCAAGAATACATGGTCTCCTGGCTGGAACTCCAAGTGTCGTCTCTTTGCATCAGCCCAGTGTTTCTGTCGATCTTGGGCTATGCGCATCCTTTCCCTGATAGTACGAACCACATCAACGGTCGCTACTATCATCTCTGGTCCAAGAAGTTCCCTATCTCCGATGTCGTCCCAATTTAATGGTGATCGATACTTCCTTCCATACAATGCTGCTAAAGGTGCCATTCCTATGCTTGCTTGCTAGCTGTTATTGTACGCGAACTCCACAAGATGCAGGTGATCTTCCCACGATTCTTTGAAGTCTAGCATATACGCTCTGAGCATATCCTCCAAGATCTGAATAGTTCGTTCCGACTGACCATCTGTTTGTGGATGATAAGCCGTGCTGAAGTCCAGACTTGTTCCCAAGCTTGCTTGCAGACTCTGCCAAAATTGCGATAGGAACCTGGTGTCACGATCGGAGACAATGCAGACCGGTACTCCATGAAATCTCACAATTTCCTCCATGTACTTCTTTGCTAGTGTCTCAGTTGATTGGCCAACTCGAAATGGGATGAAGTGAGCCGACTTTGTGAGTCGATCCACAATGACCCCTATAGCATCGTTACCCTTTGTGCTGCGAAGAAGAGCAGTCACAAAGTCCATCGCGATGTGCTGCCACTTCCATTCTGGGATTGGTAACGGTTGAAGTAGTCCAGCTGTCCTGTGATGTTCAGCCTTTACTTGCTGACACACCAAACATTTTGCGACGCTTCTGGCTACTTCACGCTTCATTCCATGCCACCAATAATTCTGACGTAGATCTTTGTACATTTTTGTACCTCCAGGATGTACTGAGTAGGGAGAGCTGTGAGCTTCTTTCATTAACTCTTCCCGAACAGGACCTTTTGGTACACACAATCTGCTGCCGTATCTCAAAGATCCGTCTTCATGGATGATGAAGTCTGTTCTGAGTCCATTCTCCACTTGTTCTCTGATCCTTTGCAACTTAGCATCACTTGCTTGTGCTGCTTTGATCTGATTGACAATGGTTGATTGAACTTGTAGACTCATCAAACTTGAAGCATTACCTGGCATGACTACTTCAATTTCCATCTGATGCAAGTTTTGCTGAAGCTTCCACTGAGCGGTGAGATTCATCGATAATGGTTGGCGACTAAGAGAATCAGGTACTACGTTCACCTTCCCTGGGTGATATTGCAAGTTGATGTCAAAGTCCGCCATGAGTTCTAACCATCTTCTCTGCCGCATATTCAACTCCTTCTGAGTACACACGTACTTCAGACTTTTATGATCTGTGTAGATGTTCACTCGTTCACCAAGTAAATAATGGCGCCAAATCTTGTGAGCAAAGATGACGGCTGCCAACTCTAGATCATGCGTCGGATAATTGCGCTGATGAGTCTTCAGTTGTCTTGAAGCATAAGCCACAACCTTATCGTGCTGATGTAGAACACATCCTAATCCCTTACCGGATGCATCACAATGCACTTCGAATCCTCCAGATTGATCCGGTATTACGAGAATGGGTGCAGATGTCAATCTTGACTTGAGTTCTACGAAAACTTGTTCGCATGCTTCTGACCACACAAATTCTTCATCTTTTCGTGTGAGCTTGGTCAAGGGTGTTGCTATCTTTGAGAATCCTTCAATGAACCTTCTGTAATATCCAGCTAAACCCAAGAAACTCCGAATATCCTTCACTGACTTTGGTGTAGGACATTCGCTAACTGCTGAAACTTTGGCTGGATCTACAGAAATTCCTTCTCCTGATACGATATGTCCAAGAAAACCAACTTGATTTAGCCAAAACTCGCACTTGCTGTACTTGGCATAAAGCTTATGTTGTCGAAGAGTTTCCAGGACAATTCGTAGGTGCTCTGCATGCTCTTTCCGACTCTTAGAATACACCAGGATGTCGTCGATGAAGATGACAACTAACCTGTCTAACTACTCCCGGAAAACTTGATTCATTAGGTTCATGAATATTGCTAGTGCATTGGTCACTCCAAATGGCATCACTAGAAATTCGTAATGTCCATAGCGAGTTTTGAAAGCTGTTTTGTGAATATCAGCTTCCTTGACCTTCACTTGATGATAACCTGAACGAAGATCCAATTTAGAGAAAACACAAGATCCACTTAGCTGATCGAATAAATCATCGATGCGCGGGAGTGGATACTTATTCTTTATAGCGACTTCGTTCAAGGCCCTATAATCGATGCACATTCTGTATGAACCTTCTTTCTTCTTCACCAGTAGTACAGGTGCTCCCCAACTTGAAGTGCTGGGACGAATCCATCCTTTCGCCAATAATTCGTCCAACTGTGTTCGGACTTCCTTCAAACCTTCTGGACTTAATCTATAAGGTGCTTTGATTACCGGTTGGGCTCCTGGTACTAAATCAATATTGAATTCAAGAGCTCGATCGGGAGGCAAACCTGATATATCGTCAGGAAATACATCGTCGAACTCTTGAACTACCTCTGGTCTTAATTCTTCTTCTGCTTGAGCTGCTGCAACTACGGCTTCCCTTGACTTTGCTTTGTAGGTACTTGGCTCCAGGGTACGGTCTCCGCTTTTGAAATAGAAGACTGGATGGTCTGGAATCTCGAATACTACCATCCTTTGACGACAGTCGATGGTAGCATAAAAAGTTCCAAGCCAATCCATTCCTAGAACCACATCGAAGTTCGGTATGTCCAGTACTTTGAAGTCAGCATAAAACTCCCTGCTGCAGACGTCGACCGGACACAAGCTGTATCCCATAGTTGCCTTTAGAACGCCATTTCCGGAACTGACATTCCAGCTGGATACAAGCGGTGAGACTGGAATCGCATGGGTTCGGACGAACCGTTGCGACATAAAGCAGTGGGATGCTCCAGTATCAAACAGTGCAAGTGCAGGTAGTGAGGCTACTAGGATTGTACCTAAGGTATGTGGGATATGTTTTAGGTATAGGGAAAGTGTGTAGATAACCAAGACTAAAAGATAAGTTTGAGAAGGAAAGTTTACCAGTGATGACTTGGCCAGTGGCCTCAGCTTCTTCCACGGACATCGTGAAAGCCTGGCGCTTTGGTACATTCCTCCTGGCTTGAGGAGCATTCCTCGGAACGTTCCTTTGAGCTTGATGGAACTGACGAGGAGGTGGTGCAGCTTGTGATCCTCTGGGTGGTGCATGTAGTGCAAGTCTTGGAGCAGGGGCTTGGATGGCTGGACGCTGTGGATAATTGTTTGCTGGCCTGGGTGCAGCAATTGGATTTTGTTTATGAGGACAAGCCCCAATACCATGAGCAGCTGAGCCGCAGATCAAGCAAAGGTTGTTCGCACACCGTCAATCTCTCGCCAGATGCCCATTTCTCTTGCAGTGGTTACAAAAGGCTGGGCTAGGCCTGTTGATTGGTGCTCCAGGATGTCTTTGCACAAAAGGTGGTCTGGACGAGGCTCCACCTGCCATCTGATTGGCAGGGCGCTTGACTCCTGCAGACTGAGGTCTGCCCCTTACTTTTATCACTGCCTCATAACTGCGGGCAGCTTCCAGAGCATCCTCATGAGAAAAAAAATTTCCTGTGGCTAAAGCAGCCTGAATCTCCGTGTCCAGTCCTTGTTGAAAGCGACGGGCTCTGATCTCGTCCGTCGGTATCAAGTGTGCCGCGAATCTGTTTAAGGATTGTGTTAGCAGTGTAGTATGTGATATTTAAAAATTGAACCATTGCGACATATCTTACCGGCTTAACATGGTGAATTCAGCGTCGTATTCATCTATTGATTTGTCCCACATCGATCCTTGTTGTAGAATGAACTGCTGCTCCATGGCAAACCTGGCAGTCACAGGGAAGTATTTCGCGTCAAACTTCTCGCGAAAAGTCTTCCATTCAATAGGCTGTGCTAGACGGCTTTCTTCCGCTTTCCACCAGTTGCGAGTATTGTCCATGAGTTGTAGTTTCGCTACACGGACCCAAGCTATGTCTGGCACTTGTGCTGCTGCCAGATCATCTTCTATGCTTTGTGCCCATTCTTCAGCTTCAAGAGGGCTTCCTTTTCTGGAGAACTGCTTCGGATGTAAAGCCCTGAATTGCTTTATCCCCGGTGCGTCAGTCTCGGGACGGTTCAGGAGTTGTTGCTGTCCCTCGAGAAGGCTGCGGATCGCCTCAAGTAGCACTGTTTGCTCAGTGGGTGGCGCAGGAACAGCAGGTGTGAGGGGTAGTGCTGGAGGTGTGTTGTTGACGTTGGTGCTGGTGTTGTTCGGGGAATCCATAACCTTGAAGAAAAATTTGGGTTAAGACAGATTCAAGTACATGAAATGATAAGATTCAAGGAATATGAAATTGTAAGATTCAAGGAACATGAATTGTAAAGAATGTTTTAGTTGTTGGTTCTTGTGTTATATTGCTTAGGTTGTTCACGCAGAACAGAACTGCATGATAGGGATTTATACAGCTCTTACCTACATGGGCCACCAACAAAAGCTATCACGCCCCGCTTCCCAGTGTACGGCGAAGGGGACGCGACGAGATCCGCTACGTATATACTCAGAAGTACATACGCTAAGCGTATCTAAGCAATATAAAATAAATACACAAGAGACAAGATATAAAAAGAACAACAACTTTTATTTATTAACATTCTTTGTGCAATGCATGAAAGGAAATATAACTGAAATAAAAGATGCCTAAACAGTGGCATAACAGGAAATGAAAAGTACAGAGAGGAAAAGTGTACAATAAAACTAAAGTGCAGGGTCTTCAGCAAACTGCTCCAAGTCTTCTTGCGATGGCTCGATCTCTGCCGGGTCCAAATCACCTGACGTCATTCAAAGAAGAAAGAAAAAGAATGTCGTCAGCAAACAGGTCGCTCGGTAAGTCCCAAAGGTAAGAGGAAAGTAGAATAGACAGAATAAGAATGTATCTTTTAAAGTTGTATTATCTTGTAGTAATGTCGTATTAACGCTGTTGTTTGTAGCTTGGTACAGAAGAATGCCAGTGTATACGAGATGAGTCTCTATATGCCAGAGACTATAGGCACGTATAGTACAAGGAACCGTTTATGCCACAGTACAACAGCAACTGGATTCATATTAGGTGTATTAAGTCTTATAGTCTCGTACCACTTTTAACACCTTCCGTACCAATCTACCACTTAAACCCCGCGATGTCTTGTTTGTATTGTTGTCTTGTAAATTGTATTGGTTGTATGATTGATTGACTGACCGACCGAAACCATGATATCAGGAAACGGTTGTAACCGTAGAGTCATGTAAATGGAATACGGGGAATCATGTAAAAGGAATATATATCCATGGTTCGGTTCAGTCAAGTTGTATAAATTGATAATTGTATTCATGGATTCATGTGTTCATATTGAATTGGAATCTTGTAGATTATAGATTGACTTGAATCATATTCAAGTCAGATTAATCAGACTCAAACCTGAGTCAGACAATTAGAAATGTGAATCGAGATCTTGTAATTGCTAGGGTCTTTAGGGTAATTTATAAAACTTGAGGGTGTTTTATGTAAAAATACTATTATATACTTTTCAAAATATGCATCAAGTATTTATTGATCGTCTTTAGAGTTGTAATGAGGGTGGATTTTATGTTGTAACATTTCTAGTGAAAATATCCTAATTTTATAAATAAGGGTATTTATCTGTAATATTGATTATTTGAAGTTCATGGTATTTTAGTGTAAAATTTATTCTTGTGATTTTTCGGAAAAGGTGGAAAATTTATATTATAATAAAATAGATATTTAAATGATAAATATACATATGTTTATACAAAAATAATTTTAATAAATATTTTATATTCCAAAAATCTCATTTTCTTAAGATGTCGTATTTTAAACCTTTCGAGACCGAATGCTCCTTGCGGAGGTCTGAATCTCGCACTACTAGTCCGAGGGTGCGCGATAAACAGCATGATCCCAAACGGGTTCCCCAAAAATGGGTTTTAGCGGCGCTTTGCAAAGATTGTAAAATACCAATCCTTTAGAAAACGTTTTTATAAAGTAAAAGGTATTTATTTGCAAAGTGTAATTTTCCGTATTTTAGATTCTAGCGTTTCCTAAGCCAACTAGCCTATTTCTAAATGGTCCAAACGACAAGTCGTTAGAAGCCTCAAATCGCCTCTTCATCGCCAATTGTGGCCAGGTAAGTACAAATGAGGAAGGAGGGATCCGCTCACGAATCGTGAGACGGACCTTTTAAAGTTACCTTTGCTCACTTGCCTAGCCTAGACACCACAAAGTCGGGTTTAGATAAACGATTGATGTCCACAACTTATCGTGTTTTCCTAATAAGAGGTAATTATTTAAAAGTGTATCAAAACTAAAACTTCTAGAAATGATTTTATTAAGAATATGGTATTTAAATGAAAGTATTGTTTCATCGTATTCTATGTTTTTGATGATATCGTTTAGGGTTGTATTTGCGTGTGTGTGAAGGTAGGTCATTACCTCATGCTCTACTTTAAATGTATAGCAAAGTTTAAGGGGTTAAATGTGAAATCGAAATATTGTGGTATTAAAGTGAAAAATACGATAAATTGGAAAGGCTATCATTTCATGTGAGAAAACTTGTTCAAATTATTTGTTAAGTGTTTAATAGTCAACAATAAGATGTTTAAGCATGATTGAATTGGTGA